>JAZKJV010004856.1:0-1316119 GCA_037367405.1 Ottelia alismoides
TGGGACAGGATCCAGTGCATGCTAACTTAAATTATAGTTCTCGAACTAACTTAGAAGGTTTCTGCAGAGTCAATCAAAAAGTCACACACAGCACAAGTTGTGATGTTTTCCATTTGAAGTTGAATGTGCCCACAGCTTTTGTAAAGTTGATGGTATATTATCTTTCTTTCACAGCAACCTCACCAAGTTTTTTCACACATTGCCTCTTGATTCTGATATCTAGCTTGTCACTGACGCTTTTATTGAGCATTTTAGGAAAAGACCAAAAAATGCAGTAATTGCCTTTATCTACAGCCTTTTTCTCCATCATAAAATGCTGCTTTCTGCAGAAATTCTCAGAATGCTCATACAATTCCATTTTATGATGTAAAATGCGAAAACGATGACCGAGTTGGGCTACGTTTTATGCATTTGTGCTCAACAGCGAGATCGCGAACCGAAAAACTACTAGGAAGGCTGAACCCAACCAAGCTTGCTGGCATGAAAAAAAACAGATTAAAATGGTGGAATCAGCATTGCAGGGAAGGGAGAAGGATGTCGAGGAAAAATCACCAACTCCTCAAGATCTGCTGCATCACAAAAAACTGAAATTGTGCAGTTAAATCCACAACATAGCTACCAAATCTTCTGTAAAAGCATCTATTTGAAGGACCGAAACAGAATCAACTGGAATGTATGCATTGAGTTGATCTTTACTTGAAATCCTAGAGCAGGGTCCAGTGACAGGGCAACTCTCCTTTGGCAGGCTGTTTCTATGTATGGATATGATCATGCATATCTCTCCATACTCGGTATAGACCACCTGCCAATGGAGGGTAACCCTGCAACTGGTCAGCTCAGCGTAACTCAAGCGACCATGTCGCGCTCGTCTTCTTGTCGCCTCGTCCCTCCCTGCAGTGAAGTTCTTATAGCAAGGGCGGTTCTGTGAAGGAGATGGGGATTGCGTAAAGGAGGAAGTGGCATATACCGCAAGAAGGGGGAGGGGTTATGCCATTGGATATACCTTTGGGGTGGCGTTTCTTTCCTCCATTATATTGCTTGATAAAATAAAGGTTTTCCAAGGATTCTATTCTCCTACAATATCCTCTACTCCGATGCTTGTTTCTTCTTGCCTTTCTTTTTAGATGGAGGCTCTATGGACCGAGATATTTTTCACACCTACAAACAACAAACAATGACTGCATCCAGTAAGGCAAATCAACATGTTTTTCTGAGACAAGTTTCACAGTCTATAGTATAGTATCAATACACACATACAAACACGGTCGACTAAGCAAAACACATATACATACAAATTTACAAGTTCACCGATAATCGGGCTACACACTTGTGCGACGAAAATCGGTTCTCACTATCTGCGGAGAATGAGAAAATACATAGAATACTAAGACCCCCGTTCGGTAGGGAGGGCAAACTCCCCTAAGGGGGAGTTTGTCCCCCCTAACCCACTCCATATCTCTCTAATGTGGGTCCCACATCTATAATGCGACATGAGGGTGCATACGACGGCTCTTTACCTGGGTACAACAGAAGATTATGATTCAAGGGATATCAATGAAGATAATATATAAGAAAACAAAGGCAAAGAGTCAATTCAATGAGATCTAAATCCTTTATAATCAGAAGTGCTCGTTTTGGATGTTGTCTTCCCAACCTATTCATCAAATCTGCCATCTCATACGTGATCCATTCGCTACAATAGATCTCTTGCTTCACTATCCCCATTCATTAAGCCTCACTTCATTCATTCGCAATTCTTTCGTACATCCTTCTCGATAACATACCAGTCATCCTCAGAATCTCTATATCATATTAGTAATTTATATCGCAAGCATGGCTTCTTTCTCCTCTTCTTCTTTTTGCGAGTAGGAAGCAAGCATGCACAAACACGATCAATCATGTAAACATTATAACATACAGAATTACAAAAGTTCATTCATAATTGGACTACGACTTTGGACGGTGACGAACGGTTTCAAATTTGTAGAGAAGAAAATACAAAGGACATTGAGAACCTTAATTTTAGGGAGTTTATGTACTATTCTCCAAACCCAAACCATACTGAGTTTTGTTCTAATTCGTTTGATTATGTTAAATGCTGTAAATTTTTTTCTAAATTGTTTTCATGCTTAAATGCAACAATTTGTTCAGATTATGGCTTCTAAATTGATCTGTATTTCGTGTAGTCTTTTTCGTGTTTTGAGTTCAGAAAGTCCTTTATTTCTTGTTTTGATAGTTAAAGCAATCGTCGGGGCAGTATATTTAGGGATGAAAATGGATACGGATATATCCGAATATCCGCTTACTATATTCAAAAAATTATTGGATACGGATATACGTATCCGAATATTAATCGAATACGGACCGGATATGGAAATAGGTTGTAAAAAATTTTCGAATACGGATACGGATATGGTAATAGCTTGAATATCCGGATTCGGATCCAGATATCCGAATACAATATCTAATACTATTTTATAAATTAGTTAATATAATATAAGCTACAACATTATACTATTATATTAGTATTATACATTATATAATACAATATATTAACAATATTAATAAATTTATATTTTTTGGGTATGAGCGCTAACAAAATTTATGAAATCATATCCCCTTTTTGCTTCCGGTAAAGAATAATGTCATGTCGACACTCCCTTTGTCATGACGCAACTTATTTATATTTCATTGTATTTTAAAATTATTATGAACTTTGATAAAAAAAATCAATTCATATTCTTATGTGGTTTTTATTCAATCTGTATTCGGATTTCATGTTTATTGGATCCATATTGGGATTTCACTCTTTATTCGATCCGTATTCGGATCTGCCCTTTATTCGATCCGTATTCGGATCCGCTCTTTATTCGATCCGTATTCGAATTCGATAAATATCCGATTCGGATTCATATCCGTATTTTTACGGATATGGTTTCTATAATGCATATCCGAATCATATCCGTATCCGTATTCGTATTCGATATAGATGAAGCGAATATGGATATGGAAATAGGCATATCCGATCCGTTTTCATCCCTAAGTATATTAGTTATTTACTAAATGTTTTCCTGAGTTTGGGTTTTATGAATAAAATTTATAGATGAAAATTAATCATGACTTTGAATTTTATTGTTTCTTTTAAACTATATTTCGTTGCTATCTCTCTACAGGGTAAAATGGAAAAGCCCCATTTAACCCCCTCTCCTCCCCCCCCCCTCTCTCTAAAAAATGACGTCTGGATGGAGGGCCTAGGAGTCTCTGTTTCTGACGAAATTTTAATAGAATGTTAGAGGGATATAGTGATGAATATACAAATTTTTATTTTCCAAAGAAATAAAAAAATAAGGGAAAATAGGGGTGGGAGTAGCCAAGTTGGCTACTTCCAGGGGTAGCCTCATTTTACCCATATATACTCCTAACATCTCCATCAAGATCATCAAATTTTAACGGTCTGGAATGGTTGAAAATGACACATTCTAGATGAACATGTTAGGAATGTTTGTTTTGCATGAAAATTGAAACACATATTCCCCTTAATATATTAAGTAAATCCCCCAAGATTTTTTTCGAAAAAAATAAAAAATAACGAGAAAAAAGGCCGGGTGCAGGAGTTACCTACACCCCCGGGTGCAGGCTCCCGGCTCCCTATATATGAGAAAAGGGAGCCTAAGCCCCGGGTGTAGGTAACTACCTACACCCGACCTTTTTTTTGCATGATTTTTTATTTTTTTTTTGAAATGAAATCTTGGGGGAATTAGATCACTATGTACCACCATGGTGTCATTCAAAATTCAACTTAATTCGATACTCCTAACATCTCCATCAAGATCATCAAATTTTAACGGTCTGGAATGGTTGAAAATGACACATTCTAGATGAACATGTTAGGAATGTTTGTTTTGCATGAAAATTTGAAACACATATTCCCCTTAATATATTAAGTAAATCCCCCAAAGATTTTTTTCGAAAAAAATAAAAAATAACGAGAAAAAAGGCCGGGTGCAGGGAGTTACCTACACCCCCGGGTGCAGGCTCCCGGCTCCCTATATATGAGAAAAGGGAGCCTAAGCCCCGGGTGTAGGTAACTACCTACACCCGACCCTTTTTTTGCATGATTTTTATTTTTTTTGAAATGAAATCTTGGGGAATTAGATCACTATGTACCACCATGGTGTCATTCAAAATTCAACTTAATTCGATACTCCTAACATCTCCATCAAGATCATCAATTTTAACGGTCTGGAATGGTTGAAAATGACACATTCTAGATGAACATGTTAGGAATGTTTGTTTTGCATGAAAATTGAAACACATATTCCCCTTAATATATTAAGTAAATCCCCAAAGATTTTTTTCGAAAAAAATAAAAAATAACGAGAAAAAAGGCCGGGTGCAGGGAGTTACCTACACCCCCGGGTGCAGGCTCCCGGCTCCCATATATATATATATGGGGCTTATCCAATGGGCCATGTGCCCATTTGAGATGAGATGAGCCCACTCATATTTTACCAATATTTTCCATCATTTTGAGTTCAATGCTTATTTATTTACTGTTATATTATATTCTTACTATTAGTAACTATTTTCATATAAAGAAAATCTTAGATTCACAAGAAATGGTCATTAGTAAGAATAAAAATGGGACTAGTAATACAAATAATAATACAATCATTTTGTATGCCTTTAAGGTTTTTTTCCTGAAATTAGTTACTAGTAGTAAGAATATGATATAACACTTGTAAACAAATACATATTAAGCTCAAAAAGATAGGAAATAATGGTAGAAAATGAGTGGGCTCATCTCATCTCAAATGGGCACAGGGCTCATTGGATAATTTTCCTATATATATATATATATATATAGAGAGAGAGAGAGAGAGAGGGAAAATGTGTATGCCCCCTAGGGGGAGCTAACTTAGTTCCCCTGCTCCTTTTTGACATAATTTTTTATTATTTTTTTAATCAAAACCATATAAATTCATTATTAAATCCCTATATTATGCTATTAAAATTTCGTGCGAAACAGATACTCCTACGACCTTCATCTAAACGGGGTCGATTTAAAAAATCCTGTTACCATTAAAAAATGAATGTCTTGATGGATGTCGTAGGAGTCTCTATTTCGCACGAAATTTCAATAGCATAATATAGGGATATAGTGATGAATATTCATGGAAACAATTTTCAAAAAAAATAAAAAATAGTGAAAATAGGGCGGGGGGAGCCAAGTTAGCTCTCCTTAGGGGGCAGCCCCATTTATCCCTATATATATATAGGGTAAAATGGAGCTGCCCCTATGGGGGAGCTAACTTAACTCCCCCCACCCCATTTCCCCGGGTTTTTTTATTTTTTTTTTGAAACATTCTTCCATGGATTTTCATCAATATATTCATATATTATGTCATTAAAATTTCGTGCGAAACAAAGACTCCTACGGCCTCCATCCAGATGAAGTCGTTTTTAGCAATTTTGTTACCGTTAAAAAATAACTGCCTGGATGGAGGCCGTAGGAGTCTCTCTTTCACACGAAATTTTAATGACATAATATAGGGATATAATGATAAATTCTATGGAAGAAGTTTTCAAAAAATAA
Source organism: Ottelia alismoides (assembly GCA_037367405.1). Taxonomy (NCBI): domain Eukaryota; kingdom Viridiplantae; phylum Streptophyta; class Magnoliopsida; order Alismatales; family Hydrocharitaceae; genus Ottelia; species Ottelia alismoides. The sequence goes on from JAZKJV010004856.1 coordinate 5,597, forward strand.
AAAAACCCGGGTGAAATGGGGCGGGGGAGCCAAGTTAGCTCCCCCGGAGGGTAGCCCATTTAACTCTATATATATATATATATATATATGAGTGATCTTATGAGAGCAAAAAGTTGTGAGAGCATGAGAGGAATGACTCTGGACCACATGATTCTATTTTCTCTCTCCTGATCTTCTCTCTCCTGGATGAATCATATGGTCCAGAATCAATCCTCTCATTCTCTCACAACTTTTTGCTCTTATAGGATCACTCCTATATATATATATATGGGTAAAATGGGGCTGCCAAAAAAATAAAAAATGGGGGAAAAATAGGGGTGGGAGTAGCCAAGTTGGCTACTCCATGGGGGCAGCCAACTTGGCTACTCCCACCCCTATTTTTCCCTCATTTTTTATTTTTTTGGAAAATAAAAATTTGTATATTCATCATTATATCCCTCTCACATTCTATTAAAATTTCGTCAGAAACAGAGACTCCTAAGCCCTCCATCCAGACGTCATTTTTTTAACGGTCGCAGGATTTTTTAAATCGACCATGTTTGGATGGAGGCCGTAGGAGTCTCTGTTTCTGACGAAATTTTAATAGAATGTGAGAGGGATATAATGATGAATATACAAATTTTTATTTTCCAAAAAAATAAAAAAATGAGGGAAAAATAGGGGTGGGAGTAGCCAAGTTGGCTACTCCCTGGGGGCGGCCCCATTTACCCCTCTCTCTCTCTCTGTATATATATATATATATATATATATATATATAGGAAATTTATCCAATGAGCACAGGGCCCATTTGAGTTTCGGTGAGCCCCTCTTTTCAGCCCTTTGATCTTAATCCAACCATCGTTGTTTTACACGTGTATTGCTTTTTTTAAGGAGATATTTTCAATCCCTAAATAGTAGGAACCGTAATCATAATGGGAAGAAAACTAAATTGGAAATTATAAGGAAGTCTAAAAATAGCACGCACTTAAAGAAACATATTGTATTGCAACGACAAGGGAATGGATTGATCTGGCGATTTACAGCGTGAGGAGATTGATCTTGTAAACTGAGACGATCGATTTGTCCAATGTAAGGTTTCGTTTTTGAAGATTAAACGTTTATTTCACGTTATTGGTAGAATCTCATCTTTTTTCGAGTTTTTGATTTCAGTTTTTAACGTGATTGATTATTTGCGATTGTATTTGAATCACGATATCTTAGAAGCAATGGTGAATGTTGATTCTTGGTTGGAATTGGATCGTCAGAATATCATCTGAGAAGGAGATTTCAATCATGAAAACACTACTTCAGAAGGATCATGTTTAATTTATTTACTTTTGAATCACGAAAAATTACTTATATCACATTATGTTACCGAGTCAGATTATTAAAAAAATGATATTAAATTACTTAAGGTATTTGTCAAAGTTACTGACAATATGGCATGAATTACTTTTCTATATATTATTCTTACTGATTCATTTTTATTCACTAGCTACTTATGTATCTTAAGAAAATACTGCGTATTACTTGTCAGTTTGCCATTCTTACTAAATCTTTTATACTGAATTACTAATGTATTTACTTAATTTACTTATAAGATATTTTATATTACTATCGCCAACACAATTGTTACTTTTCATGCATTCTTTTAAAAATATACTGAGTTACTAATGTATTTACATTGTTTACTGAGATGATATTTTAATTTTACTACTGCCTTCATAATTGTTACTGCTCCCTCTTTAGTTCTTACAATTTCCAACTACTAGTTTACTAATTCATTTTTATTTCAGGTATATCAGATGCCCGAATACCTCTGATGTTTTACAATTCGCAACATCATTCGTGGATGAAAAAAATAAAAAATGAAACATTGGATCATGAGAGCATCATATCAGAAGAAACGACGAGGAATGACATGCAATTGGATTTGAATCAGGAGACATATGTGTATTTTTACTGAGACACACGTGAAAGTTACTGAGACAAACGTGAAAGTTACTGAGACAAATGTAAAAGTTATTTACATATTTATTTATACCAAGTTACTGATGTCATTTGCCTATGTTACAGGCATTTTGTTAAGTGTTACTTGTCCTTCTATCATTCTTACTGAATCAATTATATTTAGAGTGTTGTCTTCAAATCAGATTCCATAAGAATGATATAAAATCAAGTAACAACAAACAAAGAAATGTAATCAGTAATACATATACAATAGTCCAGTAAATGGTTGTTGCGAGATTAGTAATACCCAAACAATGGTCAGTAATTTACTTCATTTTATTATATGGTTCAAAATTCAGTAATATATACACACTGGGCAAGTAAGTAGTTGTTATGACATTAGTAAAACCATAACAACTGATCGGTAATTTTCATATGCATTATAAGTAATTTAAAAGATTATACAAGTAAATAAGAGGTGCGTCAGTAACACTGCATTTAGTAACTATAATATTAGTAACAATCATAATGAGTTCAGTAAAATGGATATATGTAATCAGTAATCATTGTATGGACATTAGTAGTTTACATACTTAATTACTGATCTCAAAACATTAATTACTTGATAACTGAATATGTATTACTTGAGTAATATGAATGAATTACTGATCTCTTTACAATGTAATATTACAGATGTAAAATACTGACAACTGTTTCAGTATTACTGATTTCGCAACACATAATTACTTGAGTATAATATACGCATTACTGATCAAATAGACAATGATTATTTCTTCGGTACGAAATTAATGATTTGCATTTATCTTTCCAAAACCGTCTTCCTTTTTTTAAGGACTCGATATAACTGGAAATATAAAAGGCTCAAACTAATTAATATCCTGCTAAAATCGTGCTCCTTCGAAATAGGCAACATTCAAATGGAAATACACGTGGCGAGCCCACGTTTGGTGCTCACCACAACACAAATGGGCCCTGTGCGCATTGGATAAGCCCTCTATATATATATATATATATATATATATAGGCAAATGGGGTTGCCCCCAGGGAGTAGCCAACTTGGCTACTCCCACCCCTATTTTTCCCTCATTTTTTTTATCTTTTTGGAAAGTAAAAATTTTTATATTCATCATTATATCCCTCTCACATTCTATTAAAATTTCGTCAGAAACAGAGACTCTTACGGCCTCCATCCAAACATGGTCGATTTAAGAAATCCTGCGACCGTTAAAAAATGACGTCTGGATGGAGGGCTTAGGAGTCTCTGTTTCTGACGAAATTTTAATATAACGTCAGAGGGATATGATGATGAATATACAAAATTTTATTTTCCAAAAAAATAAAAAAATGAGGGAAAAATAGGGGTGGGAGTTTCCAAGTTGGCTACTCCCTAGGGGCAGCCCCATTTTAGCTATATATATATATATATATATATTGTCACGTAATTTACAAATTTGGTAGTGACTTTCTGAATTTCAGGAAAGACCCACCTCATTAGAAGGGCTCCCTATATATAGGAAATATTTCCAATGAGGTGCACCTTTCCAATGAGGGCTTAGGAGTCTCTGTTTCTGACGAAATTTTAATATAACGTGAGAGGGATATGATGATGAATATACAAAATTTTATTTTCCAAAAAAATAAAAAAAATGAGAGAAAAATAGGGGTGGGAGTAGCCAAGTTGGCTACTCCCTGGGGGCAGCCCCATTTTAGCTATATATATATATATATATTGTTACGTAATTTACAAATTTGGTAGTGGCTTTCTGAATTTCAGGAAAGACCCACCTCATTAGAAGGGCTCCCTATATATAAGAAATATTTCCAATGAGGTGCACCTTTCCTGGATGCATGGAAAGCCACATCAATTTAAGCATTTATTCTATTTATTTTACACATTCTAACTCCATAAATTTAATACTAAATATTAATATAATATGTATATCATGAAAGATTTATGAAAATATTAATATATTTGACATTAAATGTTTGTTACAATATGGATGATATATTTTACATAACTGTATCATCATCATTATTTTACAATATGTAGTTCAAATTTACAATATTGTTACGTAATTTACAAATTTGGTAGTGGCTTTCTGAATTTCAGGAAAGACCCACCTCATTAGAAGGGCTCCATATATATATATATATATATATATATATATATATATATAGGAAAAACTTGAATTGAGGTGGCGCCTCATTTCAATCACTGTGCGACAGATAAACTTACCCGTCCGATTACCATCGACGGTTATAGTAAAAACCACCTTTGGAGAGTCGATACCACTACGACTCTATTAATGATGTTCTATTTATAGAAAATTATCATATTCTATTAATGATGACAGATATGGTGGAAATCAATTGAATTCCTATTTTCTAGCGGATTGGTTATGTTCGAATGGAATTCTCTTTATTCCTAAAATATGTTTTTTTCATTAACGTTTCGTTGAAGTAGTATTCAGAATTTCTAGTCATATCTCCGTGAAACTCAATGGAAATCGGCGAAACATCAGATCCTCAATTTTACAGAGATAATGCCCAGGTAATGTACGTTTTTCATTTCCCTGTAATAATGTTATGTATGCAAATCACCAGAAATATTTTAATTTTGGTTGAAAGACGATCTGGTTTTTGAATCGAAGTCGTTATATGCGTTAACATTTTGGGCTTTTTTATTTTAATACGTGACATTATTATATTTTGTATCTCTAGTTATCTGACGGAGAGGGTGAACTTATTGGACTCGGGGCACGAACTGATGATAATTTACATCAAACAGGTATGCTGAACTACACCCATGTTTAAAACTTTGCAACCTTTGTTCATTTATATGTTGTTGTTAATAAAAAATCGCAAATTACTTAAATTACGTATATTTGGTCGTATAGTTCAGTATTTTACATTAATGACCTACAATTTACAATCTTGAACATCATTTTACATCATACGATCCTATGTGATATCGTCCAAATGGTGACATTTCCAGTCCATTATACCAGTTAAATTACATATACGTGCATCATTTTATATTATCTGTCATTATTTTACATTTATAGGTAATAATTTAAATTAAAAATAACTAATTTTTACAACTACATTTCTAATAAATTTCAGATAACCGCTCTATCAGTGACCCCGTCAATGCTATCACACCGCATATAGGCCAAATATTTCTATCTATTCAAGATGCATATAACTTTTATGAGGCATACGCAACTGAGATTGGATTCAATGTTAGGAAAGAAAGCTCTAGAGTTGGTAAAGATAAGATTTCCAAGGAGCGCAAAGTTATATTTAAATCTTTTGTTTGCTGGAAAGAGGGGTTTTCTAAAAATACAGATAAATCAATGTCAGTGGACAATGCAAGAAGTGATGAGAGTGATGAATGTATATTTTATAAGGAGGAGCGCCGTGTTGGCATATCAAGGACTGGGTGCAAAGCTTTCATGTCTGTATCATATAGGCATGATCTCAATGATTGGTTTGTATCGAATTTTGAACCTGATCACCATCACAATCTTGTTTCTCCATCTAAACGCAGATACCTCAGACCAAATAGACGTTTTTCAAAAGCCACTAAAATGCTTGTGAAGTCAATGAATGATGTAAATATACCTGTATCCAAGCAGTCAGCTTTCATAAACATGTTCAGTGGTCAAGTTGGTAGCATTGTTCGAAATATTTATAACTTGAACAGAAAGGAGAAGAAACAACGTATTGGGATGGATGTGCACCTTCTAATTGAACATTTTGAAAGTTGTAAGGCCAATACTCCTGAATTTTACTATGCGTACACAACCGATGATGATAACAGGCTTACTCAGTGTATATGGATTGATAGTGCCTCCATTGAGGATTACAAATTATTCGGAGATACAATATCGTTTGACACAACATATAGGACCAATGAATACAACCTGGTATTTGGATCTTTTTGTGGTGTTAACCATCACGGTTACACAATCTTCTTTGGGAATTCGTTCATGAGCAGGGAGACAACTGAGTCATTCTCGTGGTTATTTGAGAGATTTCTAGAAGTAATGAGCAAACATCCAGTATCTATAATCACAGATGAAGATCCGGCAATCTGTGCAGCTGTTAGGATATGCTTACCACATACTGTTCATAAATTCTGCACTTGGCATATAATGGCCAAGCTTAAAAGTAAGCTTGGAAAGATTAAAGATATAAACGAAGTTCTATCTGCGTTTTCCATAGTTGTATGGAAAAGTATAACTATAAGAGAATTTGAGCAGAGTTGGTGCAAGATAATTGATCAGTATGATCTTTCATCTAATGTCTGGTTGAACGAGAAGTATAGTATAAGATTTAAATGGATTAGTTTATATCTTAAGGATTTTTTTGGGCTGGTCAGCGTAGTACACAGAGGAGTGAAAGTATGAATGCATTTTTGCAACATCACATCACTAAACAGAACTCCTTGCTAGAATTTGTCTGTAGATTTCAAAGTGCAATTCAACGACGCAGGGAAAGAGAGAATGACCTGGATAACATGGGCGATGTTTACACTCCAAAATCAAACTTCAAATGGAAGATGGAGGTACAGATGGTTCGTATATACACCAAGTTCATATTTTATAAATTTCGATATGAATTGAACGAAGTGAAGGAACTTAATGTTCGAACGCATATGAACTCCCTGGATTACTGTCAGTATTTTGTGTCATATATTGGGAAGTCTGATGAAGAATTATGTGTTTCATCGTCAACGGAAAGCGACGTTCTTGTTTGTGAATGCAAGAATATGCAGTTCTTTGGATATCCATGTAGGCACATACTTGCAGTATTGAAGATACAGAACATGGAGCGTTTGAATGAGGAATATATAATGAAAAGGTGGACAAGAACCATTAAAAAATCAGGAAAGTATCCTATTTATGTGACAGTTGCACACCAAGAAAGGTCGTCTCAGCTAAATCAATTGTGTTCTCATATTATTTCAGCTTCTGTTGAACATGATGAGGATATATTCTTATTTGCCAAAGAAAGATTAAGTGATTTATGTAGCAGCATTGATCGCATGATAAGTAACAAACCTTCGTCGAGTTCTACAACAGTGAACAATACAAATGTTCCAGATATGATTACGGAACCAGCTGTTAAAGAACCTAACGTTGCTAGAACGAAAGGAAGTGGTCGTGGTGGTAGACCTAAGGGCGTTGGCAATCGTATAAGATCGGAAATTGAAATGAGAAGAAACAGAGGCCGACAATGCAAATCTTGCCTCAAATACAATGTTGGTCACGATTCCAGGAATTATCCTAATAACAAATCTGCCAGTCATGGTAAATATTTATCATTCGTTGTTTATTGATATGTGTTTTTTTCCACTAATCTTTGTGTTTTATTGTGCAGTTGAAAATGAATGAAATTAAAGTGATTTGATCAAATTTTAATAAAGTAAGATTATATTTTTTGATAATTTGTTGCCACATTTTATACAGCTAATATAAACCATATTAATATTGCTTATTATTTTCCTTTTTATTCTGTTTGTATCTGCAGGTTTCCAATCTTCTGAAAGATTCATGGATGCAAATGACCTTTGAAGTTTGGATGCTTATTAGACTTAGATTATCTATTTATATGTATGTTTGATGATTTCTGTTTTTTGATCATTTTTTTGTAGAATTCAAACAATGTGATATTTATGTTCTATCAGATCAGATGTATCCCTTGGTATTATCATATCATTGAATTTATGTATTTATGTTCTATCAGATCAGATGTATCCCTTGGTATTATCATATCATTGAATTTATCTATTTATGTTCTATCAGATCAGATGTATCCCTTGGTATTATCATAACATTGAGTATTTCAGATATTTGATTATAAAGTTAACACATTGCAGTAGGCCAGTTGATTATAAAGTTGGTCATAAATCATTAATGAAGATTAACAAACAATTAGTAATCAGCGTGCACCCATCATCGTGATGTTATTCTTTAATATAGGAAGTTTTTCTATTATTGGAAACTCTAATTTTTCAATAATTTACATACCGCGTTATTATTTTACAAAACGTTATCATATTTTACAAAACGTAACAATATTTTACAACTATTTTATTGATTGAAAGATTGAATTAGATGAAGGGTTCTTTGATGAAAGGTTGCAACTTTCTTAAAGTTTCATTATTTTACGACTAGATTATTGGCTGAAAGTGTCCAATTGTTAACATAATTGTTTCCATACAAATGACCAATTGAAATACTTTACGTAAATTTTAATGATTTTAGAATTATGTAGATGATATGAAGAATAACAAACAATTACCAATCATCGTGCACCCCTCATTGTGATGTTAATCTTTAAAGTAGAAGAAGTTTTTCTATCATTGGAAAACTCTAATCTTACAAGGAAGTCTTTTATATATCGAGCGTTGCAATGTATCTCATATGTTTAACAAATATATTCAATATTTTACATACCACGTTATTATTTTACAAAGCGTTATCATATTTTACGAAAAGTGACATGTCCTTTCAAATTTCAGACGTCGGTTATACTGACTGTTGAATGGTTATGGGAAAGTGGAAATAATGATGACGATAGTACTTCGGATATGGGAGCAGGATTTCGGCAGGAGATAGTAATTTTTTGGCCCTTTCTCGAGACAAAAAGTGACGTTTGGCATTTCTTTAATATATATAATGCGAGATATGCTCTTGTTGTCAACCTACATATCAAAGGAATGGCAACTTCCATTGTGTTCGGGCGGCAACTGGAAGGAGCAGTATTTCAACACCAGGTTCTTAAATCTGAAGCTTTACTTTTCCTTCTCGAGTCTTCAGATTCGTTGCTTGATGTGCTTATGAATGAGTTGGAGAATGAGGAGAATGAGTTCATGTTCTTATATAAAAGGCTTGGGATAGCAGAGTCCAGATTCTTTGATAATGTCTATCCCTTCAAATTATTGGCAGCCAAATACAGAATGAGTCTTATTAGTCAAAGAAATTTTTTGAATGCTCATTTGATTCTGGGAAAAAGTGTAGTCTTAATGATGGAAGCAAGGCTTGACTTCTGGAAGTACAATTTCGACATAGATGAAATTATTCCGCCTATTAAAGTTCAGTTCTTTAAGCTGATGAACAGAACTATTTCTCTATTAATCAACCGAGTCAATTCAGATTGGGAATTATACATTAATGTTGGGAATGCTTACTTGGACTTAATGGAATACTGGTATGAACTATACCATGCGGGTGTTGGTCTCATGACTGCTATTTCTATCTACCAGTTCTATTGGAAACTTTTGGTTGATTTTGACTCCAGATGCAGTAATGACTATATTCAGCACTGTTCAACGCCAGATTTTGTTGACTTATTAAAGTGCTCGCTACTAAGGGAGTCAATTTATGCTCCGATTACGGAAGAAAAGGGTTCACCTGATTTATATAAATCAAAAATTTATGAGAACTACTATTTCTCTTTCAAAGATATTCCAAGCCAGAAAAATATTGAATCTTTTTTCCACAATAACTCTGAGAGGGATCTGTTACAATGGAAGCTGGAAGATGCAAAATTGATTCTGATGGAAGTGTCTAATGCCTTATTATCCCTACAAAAAAATTTCCTGGATGCTGATGGAAGAGTGATCAATAGGAAATATACTCTAATTTGGGTCATACATGTTAATTGGATGGGATATCCAATTCATAACTGGATTACTGATTGACAAAAAGGAAGAGGGCACTGGAAAGAGGCACTAAAAGAAAAAGGACAGAAGAAGCTGATATTATTGGGTACTTAAAGCCTGGATGACTCCTTGGCGATTAACTAAGGAAGTGCACGTATCCATTGGATACGTGAAAGTCATTATGAAGGAGGCAAATACAAGCAGGAAGAAGACCCAATTACTGGGAAGAAGATGGCTAAGCAAATGTACTCTGTGCTGGGTCTGTAAAGACCAGATTCTGACTTAACAACAGATTGTATTGTAGTTACTTTTTTGTATCATCTCCTGTTCTAGATGACTCTTATCTGTAATCCCCCATGAAGGGCTCCGCTTGTTCTATCATGGTTGATGAAATAAAAGGCAGCTACCTTGGCTGCAAAAACCAGGTTTTGGAAAAAAAATACAACATGTAACATATAGTCAATGCAAACATAGATTACTCCTCAGATTTAAATGAAATATTTGTTCTAAAGAAGTTATAAAGAAGAAAATGTGGAAACCTACACAATTTAAGACAATTAAAGAGTACATAGTTCTGACTTAAAATAAAAAACCCTAAAATATGTATTTAATATGTCATTTAGCTTTATCATTATGTCGTCGAGTTCTCTATGTGACCACACGTCAACAACAATGAAGCTATTTCAGATCTGAATCTGTCGATATCATCGTAGGTGAAGTCCAACGCCCTTCCTTCACATAAGTACTCCATCATCTTCATCACGTAAATCCCACAATCCAGACTCTGTGAAGGTTGCTGCGGGCAATGTTGCACGTAAATGATCTCCCAACCTGCAAGGCAGTCATCTGGTATGCTGTCCATGAAGTACTCAGAAATCCATCCATTCTGACATGTAATTAAAAAAAAATGTTATTAACAGTCAATCAAGAAGTTTAATAAAATGTAAACTTTAATTATCTCATACCCATTTCAATACATACTTCTTATGGAATTTTGTTCCTTTCATAGAATTGTATGAAAGAAACTTTCTTGCTTTAAAATCGGTAATAAGAAGGTGCCAATGGTTTCTTGTGTGGATAACAGTGAAGATTTTATCCAACTCTGGCATGAATAATCCCTCTTTGTATAGCTCTTCAAGCTTATCAAATTCACTTTCCGTAGCATTGACCACCAGGTTCACAAAATATTGCTGCAAAAATACAAGTAATAATACTAAATTATGATGATTAAAGATATTTGAGATTAATTACATCAGTAATCATAATCTCACCATTTGAAATATGGGTGTGAATACAAATGGGACAAGATCATTAGTTGTGCAGTATTTATGGTGCAGCACATCCATAAACATGTCGGATTATCTACAATATCAAAAACAATTTGGTCATAAACAAATATAAAATGGTAGATATTATAAACATACGTACCGTATCCTCAATCATTCTTTCGTACAAGAAGTTATGAATATCCCTTCCTTTACAACTCCGATTTCCCGGAGTGAAGTATGTGGCGTTTAATCTGATGAATTTTATTTAATTAAGATTATATATCTAAAGTTAATGATTTCTACATATAAAAAATGAAATCTGTGGTAAATTACTTACTTGTCGGCAGGATCGCGAAGAAATTCTTGGATCGTTTTCTTTGTCTGTTCGGACACTTTTTCGTAACCAATGAAATCGGTTACTAGATCGCAGAGATACTGATTATTATTCAATCAATTATAGACAAGGTTAGAAACAGTTGATATCATAATTATAATATACATAGTTGTGTATTCAATGACATAAAAGGATTTGTTTTATTTTTCAGTGGCTTACCTCACTGCATGTGTCACTCTCTTGTCTTTCAATTTCCTCTTTCCCTTGCTTCTCTGCTTCTTGTACAAATTTTTTTGCTTCTCTTCTTTGTTTCAATCTTTTTATTATTGAGCTCTGTTGTACAGTGACTTTTTCCCTCTCTTTTTCTTTTTGTAATAGGCTGTGTGTTCTCATTTTCTGATTTTGAATGGTCACCAATGTTCAGATCGAAAGAAGGCATGTCACTCTTGAGAGGTGAATCTTTTTTTGTTGTATCTTGATATTGATACAGTGGATCTTCATCACAGATTTCAGAAATCAAATTCTGAAGTCTTTCTCCGATAACTGAGTCACTAGGTTCCAAATCTCCTGCATTGACATCAGATACATTTCGTGTTGTTGCATCCATCCCTTGGTCATTGTCATCAATGTCACCTTCAACTTTATTTCTAGATATATTCTCCAAAGTTTCTTCTGAATCTAATGTTTTATGACCAAGATCATTCATATCATGATCAGGAACCATTTTTATTTTTTCATTCAGCTCCGTAATCATAGTTGTCAACCTAATATTCTCCTTCTTCAATTCTGAATTTATTCTGATATGTTCTTCAACTTTTATCCTATATGTTTCACTTATTTCTTTGATCTTCTCTTTCAGCTCCTCTATCTCAATCGAAAATGCATCACTCATACATGTTTTTTGTTTCTTTTTTTTACAATGTCTGCACTGGAAACCCAATCATCTTTTTTTTGGACAGTCATTTCTTCCAGCTGTTGCTTTCCTTTCCTTTTTAAAGCATCATCTGGTACTGGGATTGGCTGTACGATCAAAATTTCTGGTCTTCTAACCGCAAAACCATCCATTGTAAACTTCTCAAAAGGAAAGACATACTCGTCTGCTCCTATCTTTACTATTTCATTTTTTTGAAGTTGTAAAGCAGACAATATCTATATAAACAAGATAATTTATTATTGGAAAAAAAATCAAATTACGAGTCATTCAGTATTTTATTAATCATCTCAAAAAGGCTTACTTGATCACAACTTATTGAAACCAATGTTCTTGAAACTCCTTTGATTGGTTCAGCCCACTTCCTTATTCGTGGCCTAAGATCTCTACTGACCACAAGCTCCTTGCAGCAGTACTCCATCATCCATACCTGATACATTGGTGTTATTAATATTTTTTTATCATTTAATAAAATATATTTTCAAAATACTCACATATAAGCAGGCAACACATCCTGTAAGGTAACCAAGAGTTACCCTTGATGAACCTGCTCTTCTCTTCTGAACTCTACTCACAACATCATCCATGTTGAATAGTATCATCCTTGCTACAGCCCCAGACCAGTTAAAGTATCTTGTATCTTCAAGTGATTCTACGTAGTGTAACAAATCTTTCGGAAAAGAATATAAACTGTCTGGGAAAAGGAATGTCGCAAACATCAAAAGTATCAAGCATGTAACATAAATAGAGACAGAGTTGTCATCATCTCTATTGTAGTAGTCCTCGAGTATGTTATTCAACTTCCTTCTATTGAAAATCATTCCTTCTGCAAACATTTTGTGAGATATAAAAGATTTCCATTGAAGGTGTCTTCCTCTCACTGTTATTGAAAATCCGGAGCTTGGCAGGCCCAAAATTGCCCCAACTTCTTCATCACTGAAACTCACTACCTTGTTCCCAAATCTGAAATTTCTGCCTCCTTGGTATTGCTCAACCAACCATTGAAGATTTTTTCTTTGTATGTCAACATGGCTAATGTTAATTATTCTCCCAAAAGCTGTCTTTGACAGTAGTGCTTGTTGTTTGGGCGTGGGTCTATGGTTATCAATGAACTGAACAAAATGTTCAATGTAGCACCTGTGTTGTACATAACCTTTGCCTAAAGAAGAGAAAAAATATATTGTGTTTGAAATAATCAGTGATTTTGTTCTTACAAATAAAAAACCCAATTTATATCTAAGTAAAAATAAGTACTCATACTTCCAAAATCATCATTAAGCTTCAGAGCATCCTTATCAACATCGAATTCCTTTGTTTTTATAAATTGTAGTTGTTGTCCTTCTGTTATACCAGTTACCAGAGATAAAATTTGTCTAAAATTGTTAAAATAGTCGTATAAAAATGAAAATATACTTACTTTTGATTTGCTGCTTCGGCCGATGGATCTGGAGTTCCATCTTCGCACCCCCACTGTATTGATCTGAGTCTTCATCCTGTTGGTTCAACCAGGTTGGATTGCATCTCCTCCATCGTCGCCTGATGTCCCTCTTTTCTCCTAAGATAGTGATTTCTCGAGTGGAAGCTCTCTCCTGAATCGAATAGCTAGAAGATCGCCCGCCTTGCCGTCGTCGCCCTTATGCGGTAAGTTCTTTTTGATTAATTTCAAATTAGGTTTTCTTGTAACTTTATTTTATGAATATACTTCATATGTTAATTTCCTTAAATTCGATTCAATTTACTCACATAACTCTTTATTTGAATTATTGGCAATTTTGTATTTTTTGAAATTAAAAGGGAGCTCGTTTTCGGTTTTGACTAAAAATAGAAAGAATTTGAATTTTTAAATTACAAATTGATTTAACTTAATCAATGAGTAATCATTAATTTGGTAATTAATTAATTATCGAAAACTTCATTTCCCCTTTTTCCTTTGCTCTTCAACCATTGGTAGCTAGCTTTTGCTTTTGAGAATCATTTCTGCTTTATCTTCTCCAAGTCTAAACAGGTCAGTATTTTATCTTCATCTACTCAATATGTTTGTTCTTCATCTTTTTTTTCCTTTGTTTAAAATTCCAGTATATGTTTTCATCAATCTTTATGCACAATTTTAATGTAAAGATTCATTTTTGCGTTTAGCGTTTGATTCTTTGAATCAGACATGTGTTTTTCGCAAAAAATTATTCATATCATCTGCAATCTCATTCTAAAGTGAAATTTTCCTGTTGTATATAAAATCACTAATTTAATTTTTCAAATCCGTAATTCAGGATTTCATACATTGTTTAGTTATCAATGCTTATGTTCTCTATTGAAAGCATCAAAAATTTCAAAGATAAAATTTTTAATATGTTATATAATTCAAATTTCACCATGAGAGCATCATTGTCAGCATGTACCATGTATATCTTCCCATTTTATTTGTAGAGTCGGGAACATAAAACCAAGCGAAAACTCAAATTGTAGAATAGAAGATGAAGATGTAAAATATAACATGCTTTTGTAAAATATAGACTGATAATGTAAAATAGATGCAACATTGGCAATTACTTAATGCAAAATGTAAGAGAACTCAGTAAAATACACTCAAATCTTGTAAAATAAATTTTACATTTGTAATATATTAACATACAATTGTAAGTATAGGTGATCAAGATTCTGAGAAAATAAATATACATTCCTATACGTTACGTTCATATATTAATTGAGATATACATTAACATAATAGTGTAGCCTTTTGTAAAATATACAATTTATACGTAAAATATGAAAAGTGTTGGTAAGCTTGTTTAAAAGTTTGTAAAAAATATTCTACAGTTATCATAATGACATTGTAAAATATTTTATAAAATTGTAGTTGTCGTTTGTATCGTGTAAATTATAGATATATAACGTAATTCAATGTTACATTTCCTTATGTCTAAATTTCTAATTATGTATATGCGTATACGAGAGTTTGCAATGTCTTTTTCAATTTCGTATTTTATTACGCAGCCGAATGTAATTTTTTTTACTTAATATGTGTAAAATATGTCAACGTCTTTTAGCATTTTTTCCGTATAAGCGGTAGATTATATGTTGTAAAATATGACATAAAGATGTAAAATAGCACAATATTTTGTAATATCATAACAGATTATCTCAAAATAAGTTGCTTTTAATCAACCGAGATTTTGCCGAAATGCTGTGTTCTTAACCATGCTTATTTGCTAAATATAGAATGATTAGTGACGTGTAATATTTTATTTAGCATTAATTTAACCATCCCTCATTTTAGGAATGTTAGTTGTCACGAAAACCACATAGTGGTTTCAATCTCCTTCGTACAATCTTCATCCCACGGCCTAAGATGAAACCTTTCCTTAATCAAGGAAAGGTGCCACCTCAATTCAAGTGCACCCTATATATATATATATATATATATATATATATATATATATATATATATGAGGATAGGGAGTATGCACCCAGGTGCATGTAATTCTACATGCACCTGGGCCTATAACTCCAAAAAATTTTTACTTTTCTGAAAAATACCGCCATGTATATTCATCTATATATCCCTCCTATATGTCATTCCAATTTCGTCAGAAACAGAGACCCCTATGTCCTCCATCCAGAATAGGTCGATTACAGCAATTCTAAGACCGTTAAAATAATGTGTTCTGGATGAAGGACATAGGGGTCTCTGTTTCGGACGAAATTGGAATGACATATAGGAGGGATATATAGATGAATATACATGGCAGTATTTTTCGAAAAAGTAAAATTTTTTTGGAGTTATAGGCCCGGGTGCATGTAGAGTTACATGCACCTGGGTGCATACTCCCTATCCTCTCTCTCTCTCTCTCTCTCTCTCTATATATATATATATATATATATATGGGTTAAATGGGGCTGCTTCCAGGGAGTAGCCAACTTGGCTACTCCTACCCCTATTTTTTATTCATTTTTTTATTTCTTTAAAAAAATAAAAATTTGTAAATTCATCATTATATCCCTCTAACATTCTATTAAAATTTCGTCAGAAACAGAGACTTCTACGGCCTCCATCCAAACAGGGTCGATTTAAAAAATCCTGCGACCGTTAAAAAAATGACGTTTGGATGGAGGGCTATAGTGATGAATATATATATATATGAAAAAATTTTAATAGAATGTTAGAGGTATATAGTGATGAATATACAAATTTTTATTTTCCAAAGAAATAAAAAACTGAGGGAAAATAGGGGTGGGAGTAGCCAAGTTGGCTACTCCTAGGGGGCAGCCCCATTTTACCCTACATACATACATACATACATACATACATATTATATATATATATATATATATGAAAGGAAAAATGGGGCTGCCCCCTAAGGGCATCCAAAATGGCTGCCCCCACCACATTTTTCGCAATTTTTTTTATTTTTTTAAAAAATATCACCATGTATATTCATCCCTATATCCCTTTTATATATCATTCGAATTTCATCAGAAATAGAGACTCCTACAGCCTCCATCCATAACGGTTGCAGGATTTTTTAAATCGATCCTATCTAGATGAAGGCCGTAGGAGTCTCTATTTCTGACAAAATTCGAATGGCATATAGGAGGGATATATGGATGAATATACATGACGTTATTTTTCAAAAAAATAAAAAAATTTGTCCAAAAATTGGACGGGACAGCCCCATCAACCCCATATATATATGAGTTTAATGGGGATGCCCCCCTTGGGGCAGCCAACAATGGCTGCCGTCGCATCATTTTCGATATTTTTTTTATTTTTTTTGAAAAATATGCCATGTATATTCATCATCTCTACTATATGCCATTGGAATTTCGTCAGAAACAAAGACTCCTACGGTCTCCATCGAGATGGCGTCGATTTAAAAAATCTTGTAACCGTTAAAAAATGACTGTATGGATGGAGGCTGCAGGAGTCTTTGTTTCTGACGAAATTCGAATGGCATATATGAGGGATATATGGATGAATATACATGGCGATATATTAAAAAAAATAAAAAAACACCGAAAAGGGGGGCAGCCCCATTAATTTCTCTCTCTCTATATATATATATATATATATGGAAAAATGTGTATGCCCCCTAGGAGGAGCTAACTTAGCTCCCCCGCCCCTTTTTTGACATATTTTTTTATTTTTTTTGAAATCTAAAACTGTGTAAATTCATTATTAAATCCATATATTATGCTATTACAATTTCATGCGAAACAGAGACTCTTACGATCTTCATCCAAACGGGGTCGATTTAAAAAATCCTGTTACCGTTAAAAAAATGACTGTCTGGATGGAGGTCGTAGGAGTCTCTGTTTCACATTAAATTTTAATAGCATAATATAGGGATATAGTGATCAATATTCATGGAAGATATTTTTCAAAAAAAATAAAAAAATGGTGAAAATGGGGCGGGGGAGCCAAGTTAGCTCCCCTTAGGGGGCAGTCCCATTTATCCCATATATATATATATATATATATATATATATAATTTTTATCCAATGAGACCTGTGCCCATTAGGAAGTTGATGAGCACCCGACCTCATCCGTCAATTTTAAATCCAACGCCAGCAATAGAAACTACTCTTAATACATAATGTGGTTTTGGAATCTTTCGAATTAGGAAAGTGATTGTGGTAGATATTTTTCTCTGATTATTCTCTCACCATTAAAATATGAAAGCACGTCTATTTTTTATTTTTAATGCATGCATCTACAATCCCACGACGACGTTGAAATCTCCATGAATTCATTGAATGCGGCATGAGAATTGGAGATGCAAATTCCATATACAAGGTAACATATTGTTTTGTAACGCGAGGTGATTGATCTTGTGATTTGCAAGGCGATTGATCTTGTAAACTGAGGCGAACAATTTTTTCTAATGCAATGTATTGTTTTTGAAGATTATATGTTTTAATATATTTATTGTTCTTGGTATATAACTTAATCGTTTGTTTTTAGTTTTGATTTCAGTTTCAAACATCATGGATGATTTGTGAATGGAAATTAATCATCTCAGAAGTAATGATGAACAATGCTTCGTGATTAGATTTTGATCATGACAAGATCATATCCAGAAGGTGAAACGATGGATGCTTGCAATTGAATTTGAATGATGAGAACATTCTTTTAGAAGGATCAAGTTCAAATTATATTTCTTTTGAATCCTTAAAAAATATTTATATCGCATTATTTTACCGAGTCAAATTGCTAAAAAAATTTACCGAGTTACTTATGGCATTTGTTACAGACAATATGACATGTATTACTTTTCTATATATTATTCTTACCAATTCAATATCTTAAGAAAATACTATGTGTTACTTGTTAGTATGTCATTCTTACTTTTATATTCTCTTTATTACTTATGTATCTTAACAAATTAAATTACTTATGCTTTTGCAAAGTGTTACTGATTTGAAAAAATAGTTACTTGTTATTTCATTACTTACGTATCATAACAAATTACTTATGTATATTAATAAAATACTTATACTTCACAATTTGTTACTACTAACTGAATAATTATATTGACGTCATTACTGAATTACTGATGTATTTTTATTTTTTACTAACAAGACCTTATAGTTTACTAGTGATTGTGGAACTGTTACTGACCGTGTGTTAAATTTGAAATAGCTTTGTTTACTGACTACTATTCAATTCTTACAACTCGCACTAATGATTTACTACTTCAATTTTTTTCAGGTATGCCAGATGTCTGAATATTTCTTATGTTTCTTAGATGAAGATGTGAAAAAATGAAGCATTGATGATCATTATATTGCTTCGGAAGTGGAGAGGCAAGGAGAAAATCTTTGACAATATTAAGAACTAATCATCAGTAACTCATAAACTCTAAATAAGAACTAATCTGTAACTAGTATAAAAATTAATTAACAAATTCAAAACACAAAATAAATAATATCAGTAAGACATAAACTGACAGCGGTAACTCATCACAATTTCAGTAAAGCCCTGCAGTGAGTACCATGAACATATTACATGTTAATCATAATATCATTAATAGTCAAAACAAAATCAGTAATACGGATATTATTGGTCAGTATTTTGTTCTATGTACATTAGTAATTTACCTTCATGTAATAATTCAAAACTACTAAGTAATTATAATATCAATAACCAATCATATTGAGTTCAGTAATATGGACATCGATATTCAGTACTTGTTCGAACAACTATAATCTCACAATAGTGATCTCACAATAATGATTATTTGAGAACCGAATATGTATTACTTGAGTAATGTGCATGAATTACTGATCACATTAATTTTAAAGCATGTTTGTATCGGTAACTATAATCTGTAACACATCACATTAAGATATAATATAAAAGTACGTTTGAATATAATACTGAACTCACAATAATAATTACTTGAGAACTGGATATGTATTACTTGAGTAATGTACATGAAATATTGATCTCTGCATAATAAAATATTACATATTTAAATTACTAACCATTGTTTCAGTATTACCGATCTTGAGTATTGTACATGAAATACTGATTTCTGCACAGTATAATATTAAAAATTTAAATTACTAACCATTGTTTCAGTATTACCGATCTTGCAACAAATAATTACTTGAGTACAATATGGACATTACTGAACAAATGTACAACTATTGATTCTTCTCCAAGAAATTAAGGATTTAAATTTGTCTTTCCAAAACTATCTTCCTTTTTCTAACGACACGATATAATTGGAAATATAAAAGCCTCAAGCATATTAATATCGTTCCAAAACCGTACTCCTTTGAAATAGGCAACCGCTCAAATGGAAATATGCATGGAAAGTCCACGTCTGATGCTCACCAAAACATTTAAAAATGGAAGCAATTAGATACCTTTTTTGTAAAACCACTCGCTGGTCTTCATTCAATAAATAACGTTTGTAGATAAGAAACGAATGGCTCACATTACGTGCTCTTTAGATTGTTAATGAGCACAAGGCTCATTGGATAAGCCCTATATATATATATATATCTACCCTCTAGGGCTAGCTAACTTAACTCCCCCGGCCTATTTTTCTTATTGTTGTATTTTTTTGAAAATTTCTTCCATGAAATTTCATCACTATATCCATATATTATGTCATTCAAATTTCATGTGAAATAGAGACTCCTACATCCTCCATCTAGGCAGTCATTTTTTAACGGTAATATAATTGCTAAAATCGACACCGTCTGGATGGAGGCCGTATTAATCTCTATTTCGTACGGAATTTGAATGACATAATATAAATATATATTGAGAAAATCCACAGAAATAATTTTCAAAAAAATAGAAAAAATGTGACGAGGGAGCCAAGTTAGCTCCCTCCAAGTGGCAACCCATTTTTCCCATATATATACATAGAGGAGTGATCCTATGAGAGCAAAAAATTGTGAGAGCATGGGAGGAATGATCCTGGACCACATGATTCTGTTTTCTCTCTCCTGGTCTTCTCTCTCATGGGTGAATCATGTGGTCCAGAATCATCCCTCTCATGCTCTCATAACTTTTTGCTCTCATAGGATCACTCCTCTATATACATATGTGTGTGTGTGTGTGCGCGCATGTATTTATACGTATATGTATACATACATATGTGTGTGTGTGTATTTATACATATATGTATACCTACACACACACACACACACACATATATATATATACATATATATACATACACACACATACACACAAATAAATCAAATATAAACTGATATGCTTCTATGACATAGTAATAGTGATATATAGAGTGAAGAATTGGATTTGTCATCCAAAAGAGATTGACGGTGCAGTGTCCGTCTCCCACCGGTCTCTCTGTAAAAATATTTTTTAGTTGTAATTTTTAATAAAAATATGAATATTAAAAAAATCACTATACATGCCTCCTTGTTAAATATATAATGAGTAATATTATATATTGCAACGTGAATATTTCAATTTGAAATAGATGCGAATACCGTATATGCTATTGTCACTACGACAATCTGGGTCTAAAGTGACGTTTTTTTGAAATCCATCACTATGTCGTCCGTTGTTAAATATATAGTGATGAATATTATTCGCTTGCTAAATTGACTTTTTATACTACGAATGATCAAGGAAAGTCATATCCGTTGCTATATCGTTAGCAAAGATTCATATATCGATGCTTATATGTTGCTTTTTTTTTCAAAATTTGAGCTAATAGTCTATAACTTTTTTAGTTCAAAATTTAACGATGATCAACTCAAATTTTGAAAAACAACAATAGGTAAGAGTTGCTATATAGAATGTTGCAAATGATATAGCAAAGGATATGACTTTCACAACTAATTTCTACTACTAATAATCATTAAGAACGGATATTATTCGTTACTATATATTTAACAGCTGATAATATAATGCATATTTAAAACAAACATCTCTATAAACTCAATTTGTTGTAGTGTATATCATTAGCAACAGACATATAACAATGCTCATTTGTTGCTATTTTCCAAAATCTTTTCAAAGTTTAGCAAAAAATTGGTAAAATTATGAAAATTAGCAATCGGTAAGTGTTGTCATATATATACTGTTGTTAATGATATAGTAAAGATATGGCACTGCTAATTTCATATATAAAAAAATCATTTCTTAGTGAATACCATTCTCATTATATATTTAGTAACGAACAATTGGCACCACAACTAAATTGGCCTATGACAACAAAAAATGTGAACACTCATTGTTATATTTTCCAATATCAAATATATAACAACGATTATTATTAGTTGCAAAATCGGCTTTTGACTTGTACATTAATGAATGTCATGTAATTCATTGATAAATGTTCATATAATGACGATTTTCCGTTGACTTGTTCGTTAAAACATGTATTAATATTTGCCAAATTTATCTATGATTATAAGAAAAATTAATGGATAACCGTTGCCATAATGCTAGGAATATATTAACAAAATATTCGTTATGAAATTAAGGAATCAAGAATCAAGTAACGAGGGATATGCATTGTTATGCATTTGACTACAAAGGAGATGGCAATGACACTACATAATCCATTGTCTTAGACTATTTTTTTAAGACAGTGATGGTTTTTGTAAAAGTCACTATAAACTCATTTTTGTTGTATTGAATTTGCTTCTGATTCTATATGATGTGGCTTCCAATTTAGTAATTGTGTCATTGATTTTTAGTTATTATATTGGACGAATTTTATTTTGGGAGAAATTCTTACCTAGATTTTGTTGGACTTTGAACATTCCTACTTGATATGTTCTAAGGAAATTTCATATTTGTCCTTTGTCGATTGTTGGGTATTTATACAGTTCCTTTTTGAACTACTATATAGTTTTATGTTTACAACTTATATATCTGGTTAGTTTTTATAAGTTCTGGTTTAACTTCGGATTGTTTGGCCATGTTTTGTTCAAATGTGAATTAAAAGATAAGTTGTCGAGAATGAGGTCGATAGTTATATTCTTATAAAACAATGTCGTGAAAATGGGAAACAATCGCTTACAAACATTATCGATCAAATAAGATGCACACACACACAGATTTACAAGGCTCACCTGTAATTGGACGATGTCCATGGGGGGCGGTGAGCGGTTTTTGCTATATGTAGGAAGAAGAATCCAAAGGATACGAAGGACCTTAATCCTAGGGAGTTTATATACTACTCCTGATATAAATAGATCTTTAATATAAATGGATACAAATACCCAAATAGACAAGGATTTGCTTATAAAATTTTTGCTAGGAGGCACTGCCCCCACATCCCACATGGAGGGGTGGACATGCTTTCCCCTAGGGGGGATTGGATTGGATCGAACTTTAGCTTGATCCATATCAAAACCAACCTTAATGGATTTTGTTTTTTCGAATCCAATCCATCGGATTACATATTGGATCGATTTTTACACTTACATTTTCTCACTCAGTAGTATAATCTCTAACGTTTATACTTTATACCACACTAGCCCTTAACATTTAAAGAATGAGTCAAAAATAATAATATGCATGGATATAAGGAAAAGAAAGATTACATAATCAAATGAAACTTAAACAACTCCATTAATCATTAGGGTTTTTGAACTTAGTAATCCACACTTCCTTAGTTTGAAAGATTTGAGCGCTACATTGCACTCTTCATCTCTACCTTCAAAGAATATGATCAGCACCAATCACTTCCACAACTGCATGATTGATGAGATGAGTTGAGAAATCAATTGAGGAACTAAGACTAGAGATTTGAGTTTAGATCTGATCTAATGATGCTCGAGGATGGGATAAAGTTAATGACGGCTTCAGAAGACCTGAGTGTCAGCACAACCCCAGCCAGGATGTGAACAAGATTCATATGCTATCTTTTTGATATTGACCTGAGTGCCAGGGTGTGTTGAAACTTAACGGAAATCGTTGATCAATGTGCACCAACTTTTGGCAAAAGCAGTGGAGCTAGCCAACAAAAGAAAAGCAATGAAATATCGAAGAAAAGCTCTATCATCCAAGTCAAACTATAAGTGAGCTTCCACCAATGGCGAGCGCTCCCAAACATTTTCAAGTGTCCACTTGGACCAAATGCTAATTAGGACCAAGGAGTCGGGCTGACACCAAAAAAGGGCTCTGCATCGTAAATGCTACAAGTCTGGGTGTCGAAGGTATCTTAGATACTCAAAAGAGACACACCCCGGTGTACTCCCAGAAAAACAAGTGCAGGCGACTCCAACTCTCTTGACGGACACATTGGTCAACAATCTAAAAATATACTTATGTTGAGTAATAAGGCACTCGAGAGGCACCTTGTTCCAATGTAAGGGAGAGAAAATCATACACAATCCTATGCTCTCCATCATCCGGCCGTCCATCTACACTTTCAAGTCTGACAAACTAATGAGACGGTTGACTGAAGCAAGAACAGACTTATTCCCTAGTGTTGAGGATTAGGTCTAGAGGAGAGTCTCTTGAATTGGAACTTTGGGTGATGTCTCGACGTGACTCATGAATACAGTACACTAAGAATTATATCCTTATACTATATGTACAAACAGAGAGTCTGAAAATTAGAGAAGTTGGGTTCCTTTTGATTAAAGCTTGGTTGAGCCCAGAATTTTAGGATCACTCAACTTAAGGGTCTTCTATGAATTCAGCCTCGAAAATTCACATGCACAGTCAGGGATGTATTCAACTAAGTCATTCATTCATGCTCGGGGACGAGCATGGTTTAAGTATAGGGGTATGATGAATCCCGTATTGATCATGCTAAAATTGGTCATTTAGGCCCTGTCTCCCAATATTCACATGAATTTAATCATGAACAAAGCATCATTAGCATCCATACATGTGTAATTAATATCGGCATTTCATCATGCATAATTGCAATAAAAATCCCAAGTGTAAAATAGTCCAAAAAGCCGCTAACTTCTCACATTTATAAATAATTCATCCTAACTCCGATTGACCCAAAACTACCTCCATTGTGTAGATATTACTAATCTTATTAAATAAAAAATACAAAAAAATTACTAACCCCAATAAATGTCAAATAATCCCAAAGTCTAATTTCACATCTGACGGACGAAAACGAGCATATTTCCATCATACAGTGTCCGATTTTGGTCTACTCACTTTTAGTACTCCATTTTTAAATACCTTCAAAACAAAACCAATTTCTAAAATTCGGAGCTCATTTGTGAAAATTGGATTTTGGGCCTCTTTTGCGCATTTTGACTTTTTGCTATTTTTGACTTGAGTTTGTATGTTCATAATTAACTCTTTTAATCTTATTTCTTCTTTATTTGTGTCCTTTAATGAAAGTTTTATTAAGAAACACAAAAATTCAAATCTAGACTAAAATTGAAATTAAAGAAACTGACTGAGTCCAAGTGTCTGTTGTCGGTCTGCACAAAAGTTGAGTGTTTATGACTTCTATTTTATTTTTCTATTTTCTTAATTATTAAAAATCCAAAAAAATTAGATTAGTGTGTAATTAATTTTCTTGTATTTTATCGTATTTTTTTATAATTTTTATCCTCTCTAAAACCACCAAAAAATACAAAATCCCAAAAATCAGGTTTTCTACACATGGAGAACTACCAAAAATACCACTTCTCACGGATAATCTCTTTTGCTCCCGGATCCTTCATGAAAGTTGTAGATCTCGATGAGACGAACAACTTTCGTGAAGGAATTTTTTTTCAATCCGAGGCCTCCTTCTATTTCTTTTCTATTTTTCTTTACTTTTAAATTTTGAAATTTTTTTAGGGGTGCCACGTGGCAGCCCCTAGGCGTGCCACGTGGCACCCCACTCTCTCTCCACTGCCGCCCCTAGGTCACGTGCCTAGCATGTGACCTCTTCCACCTTCCTCCAGCCATTCCCACGACCCCCCCCCCACTGTTCCTCCTCCATATCCTGTCGTTCCTCCTCCATGCCTCCGACCGTTACGAGGCCAGCCATTAAGCCCCTCCGCGTAACGGCCCTCCGATCACCCTCCTATAAGAACCCCTCCTCGCCAGCAGCTCCGACCATCCGCCATCTTGCGAGAAACCTTGAGCTCCTTGTCGAGTCGTCGGTGACAGAGACGACCGGAGGACTCATCTCGTCGACGTGATCCAGAGGGTCTGTCACCCTTTGTGTTGCTCCTCCATCGAGGAGCGTCGAGCTTCGCGGTGACATTAGACACCGCTTGAAGTGAGGAACAGAGCCGAGCTTCGCCCCCTCCTCTAGGTATCCAGCCTTCGGCCTTCCCTCCTCCTACCGCCCTCACCTTCCACCGGCTTCACAAAGGCCACAACCTTTCCCCCCTCCCCCCTCCCCACCTGCTTGGCCTAACCACTTGCAGGACGATAGTCATCGTCGGGCTCCGCCCCATCCAGCCTTCGGCCTTCCCTCGACGAACGAACCTCCTCCGTGTTTTCTAACCCCTGCAGGTGCCCCAGCTGCTACCGCCTCCGTCAGCCAGCTCCGCCTCATCCTCGTCGCCTCCGCCTGTGCGGTGGCATCACTGACCTCCACCGCCGCTCCGCTCCGCCTACAGCCGTCCCCGTGCGTCGGAGGAGTCGCCACCATCTTCTTCAGGCCTCCGCCGGTCGTGTGTCAACCGGCCGAGGCCTCGCCGCCGCTGTGGCCTCGCGCTTCGGCCGCACCGCCCCGCTCCCACCGCCGCTCTGCCCGCCAAGCGACGTACAGTCGTCGTTGGATCGGGCAGGTGGCCCGTGATCCAACGTCTCAGGCGTCGCCATGCCTTCCTACCCGAGCCTCGGCCCCAGCCTCGAGGCTCGGATCCCCAAAGCGACATCAGCCTACCACGTAAGCTCAGACGTCCGAGCCCGAGCCTTGCCGCCCGAGCCTCAGCTACGGGCCATCCGGACCTCAGACACGACCACCCCCGAGCCTCCGCCATCATCCAAGCCTCCTGGCGCACGTGCTACGCACGTGCGCTGTGGGCAATTTACACTGACACCCCTGGCATTTCCTGAAACTGCAAAAATACCCCCGCTAGTGGGTAAATTACAAAAAGGCCTCGCCAAATTTTTGAAATTACAGATAAACCCCTACAGGGGCCTTTTTGAAAGGAAAACTTTATTTTATTTACATTTTAGTCCCTGCAAAGTTCATTTTAGCATATGTTTCTCATACGAACTCCGATTTTAGCGTATAATATGTCATTTTGAAGCTATTTCTTTGCTCTACAATTTAGCGTAGTTTGTGATCAGATCTGAGGGTATTTACTGGTTATTATCATTTGTGGACCTTTGATGACATATATAGGCTAATTTTTGACATATTGATGCTTGGGATTTTGATGATATTATTTGCATGAATTCAGATGAGCATTTTTATCTGATTAAGCCTTCATTGGTTATTCTCAATAATTTATATTTCACAGGGGATTAATTCAGATCAATTCCTCTAAGATGATTTTCAACCATTCTAGGAATTAAATCAAAGATATTCGGAGGCTGGATATCTTGCTTCAAATTATTCTGAGTGTCAACTTATTAACCTGAAGCATTGACTCAAATATATTATGAATTGTGATTAATTTTGATGAAATTATTGATCATATTATTTGAGAATTAGATACGTTTCAAATCACAGATCCTGAGCTTAAAATCTGTTTATTTTTCTTGCATATAATTTTCATCATTGCATTGTATTTTTCTCAACAGAAAAATTAATCAAGCATTAATTAATTATTTAATTTGATTTAAGACCACGCAACTAGGAATCGCCGTTCCTTGTGTTCGACCTTGGTAAACTTGTCAAGTAAAAATATTCCACAACATTCGAAGATTATGGTATTTTGATCGACCGAAATTCGCCTCATATACTACAATTCCTCATTTTTAAAGAGGTGGATTTCACGCTTATCAGTCTCCCTTTAAAATTGACTTGAACTGGAATTTATTTATAAGAATATACCTATAATCATAATATGTAAAAGTTATGAAAAATATGAATAAAAAATTATTTCTGTTTAAAAATGAAAGGATTTGAAGTAATGATTATTTCATCTTAGATGTGTGTAGCACATTTTGTTATGTAACCCATCTAATTTTATTCCTAAAATATGTTCCAAGATAAAGCAAGTAAAAAGTAAGAAGCAGAAGCGACAAAAATATATACATATATACACCATGAAACTATCTCAATTCTATATTCTTTTAGCGAAGATCAGAAGAATGGCAATATACTGAAGCTAAATCGTATAGCACGACAGGGAGATAACATTGTTTGAGATGGGCAACACCATCGTGAAGGAGGGGATGTTGGCATTGTGAATAACATTGTGCAGGAGGGGGCATCATCGAAATGGAGTGAGAGGGAAGTGGGAGAAATGACTGTATATAGTAAAATGAGAGGAAGAGAGAATTGGGAGGGCACTAACCGAGCATGGATTACAATTTTACAAGTTATAATCATACATACTTTATTATTTTGGATATTTAACATTTGTCTTTCAAGAGGGAAGAAAAGACTTTATCCAAGATTGATGTGGAAAAAAGACATGAATGATACCACAATCATCCCACGTATTACAGAACTATTGAATTATGCTTCAGTTAGAACCACTCACGACTAATATGTGCTTTAAGATTATTAAAATTACCTATATTAACTATAATTTAAGTTTGCTAAAAGGAATGGTCTAAGCACACAACAAACATACAATCACACAAAAAGGAAAAATCACAGGCAACGAGGGATCTCTACAAAGAACTGGAGTATCATATACAAGATACCCTGGTGGGCTTTCTCTCGGAATAAGACTCTCAGATAATCGATGCCTTATCCCAACATAACTATATATAGTGTACACGGGAAATGGCTTGCTGAAATAGAAACTGACAGATCAGAATATTTTAATTGATTGATCAAATCAATTTCATCAATTAGGTGGATTTTGATGATTGATCAGAATCTTAAGTTGATCGATTAGTGATAAAAGTTGATCGTTCGAAAAATATTTGTCATATAACTATTGGAATTCAAAAGTTGATCAATCAGAATACAAGATCATTGGTCAGAAGCGATCCATTGATCAACAATAGTTGATAGATTAGCTTGACTTGTCGACCCGAAAGTTCATGACAAAGTTAAAGTCAAAGATCTGAAATGCAAGATGCATGCTTCTTTAGATCTTTGACAATCTAACATAAATGCATTACACATGACTCAATAAAAGAAAAGACTTTGTCTTCTTCTTGAGCTTGAACTCAAGTTCTTTAACCTTAAACTCATTTGATTGATTCTTAGTTCCTTAGGCTTAAGCTCGAGTTTTAGCTTCTTATTGATCCATTAGATTCCTTGCCTTTGACCAAGCTTCAAGCTAACTGCACGAACTAACAATCTCTCTTTTTTTGATGGATAAAATACTTGAAGTGTTTGCAAAAAATAATGTGTGTGAAATCAATTTGAAAACATTTTCTCCTCATGAAACCTTTTGGGAACTTCTTGTAATTATTTTCCTCTCACCTTTTCTGATATAATAAAAAAGAACTGAAAGATGCCTATTGTTAATTAAAATCAATTGTTGGTTAAGAGATGACTAAAATATCTCTTTTTTGTAACCATCTTTTAATTTGAGCTTCTGCTAAACTAGATCTCCTCCTTAATCTTTGCTTAAAGTCGTCTCCTGAAGATAAAAGTTAATAGCTCATCACCAATGCATGATATGCAAGATCATCATAATAAAAAGGATAATAAGCCACCTAGGATCCTTGGTGGTGGACTTCTCCAACCTTAGTAATTTTTTCATGGAACTAACATCCATCCATTATTTTGCATCTGACTTTGGAGAGTCTATGTTGGATGTTGGCATGGCCTCCTCCATAATCTTTTCCCTTGTCCGTCAATACGTAATAATTTTATTTTGGTACCCCTTTCTTTTTCAAATATTTTAGGGTTAGGCTACAATAAATCCTTCTTTACCTAAATCCATCTTCTTTTCTTAAAATAACTAAAACTAGAAGCATAATTATCTACTTTTTATTTTCTTTTTCAGAAGCATGCACACAAGTAATTTTTCCTTCATCTAAGCAATTTCTATTTTAGGCAAGTAATTCAGCTTATAAAACTATTGAGACAAGTTTTTAATAAGCTATTTTTTAAGGAAGATATTTCGAAGGGCTTTGTACCTGAGGGCTTTGTTGTCGAAGGAAAGGAAGACCACTCTTCCAAGTTGAAGAAAAGCATACATGGCTTAAAGAATGCATGTGAACGGTGATACACGAAGTTTGAGTCTGTTGATATATCTTGAATCCTAACCATCTGACCTAGGTTGAGGAACCGTCGTATGGAACACCTCTTGTCATACCATATCCCATCAAGACCCAGGTACAATATTTTTTATTAATGGTTCTATTTGTATTTGGGTATTTGGATATGTTTGTTTTAGGGATCCGTTTGTATAGGAGTAGTTAATAAAATCTCTAGGGTTAGGGCTCTTAGTATCCTATGTATTCATTTTTCTCCACATAGTGAAAATCGATCACTTCTACCCAAGGACGTATCCTACTTACGGATGAACCTTGTGGATATGTATGTCTTCATGCTTGCTTGTTTGATTGTTTGTGTGTGTTCCGCTTCTGTGATTCGCAACAGAATCATTTATGAGGGAGCATGTCTACTTTAAGACTACTTCAGACCATTGCATGTTTATGAATAACTTCTTTGGTGATGACTTCATCATTTTGCTACTTTATGTTGACGACATGTTGATTGTCGACAGTAATGGAGCAAGGTTCTCAAGCTTGAAAGAGAAGCTGAGCAAATCCTTTTTATGAAGGACTTGGGGCATGCAAATCAAATTTTAGGCATGAAAAGCCATATGATTGCAATGCAAGGAGGTTGTGTTATCATAAGAGAATTACGTTGATAAAATACTTCAAATATTCCACATGGAGAAGGCAAAACCACCTAGCATCCCTCTTGAAGACATTTCAAGTTGAGCTCCAAGTGTAGACCAAGAACCAATGGAGAGAAGAGAGATATGGAAATAATTCCTTTATGCATCATCTGCAAGTAATCTTATATATGTTATGGTTTGTACAAGACCTGACATTACTCATGCAGTTAGACTTATTACTAGATTTGTTCAAATATAAGGAAAGAACACTATGAAGAAGTCAAGTAGATTTTGAGATAGCTTTGAGGTACTAGCATCTACTCTCTTTGCTTTGGAGTAGACAAGCTTGTTCTTTTTGCTACATTGATTCAAGTGTGGCATGTGACACTGATGGGGCAAGGTCCATATTAGGGTACTTGATGTCATTGGGATGAGGTGTAGTTTCTTGGCAATCTCAACTTCAAAAGTGTGTAGCTTTATCTACTACAAATGTCAAGTTTATTACAACTACAAAGGCTTTCAAGGAGTTGTTGTGCATAAAGAAGTTTATGTAAGAAATTGATTTCGGTCAAGACAAGTATGTGGTTTGCTGTGATAGCCAGAGTGCCATTCACCCTGGTAAGGCATCCGCATTCCATGCAAGGTTGTAGCACATTGAAGTGAGATATATCAATGGATACGTAATATCTTAAAAGAAAAGCAATTTATTCTTGAAAAGGCCCACTAAAATGCCAATGGAGCAAACATAAACATAATGACCAAATCATTATCACTTGAGAAATTTGAAGATTGCCGCTCCCTTGCTAGATTGAAGTAACCTCCTACTTGATGATAAGATCTTGGATAGTGGGTTCCTCTCTACGTGGAAACTCAACCTTAAGTTGGCCACATGTTGGTTGTTGAGCTCTCTCATGGTTTGGACGAAGAGATTTGTTTAGTACTGTCCCTCTTTCCAACCCATGAAGGCATACAGGAAAAATTCCCAAGGGGCATTGCGGAAATTTGCCCGATTCCTCTCCACATTCTAGCGTACAAAACCGTGGCACCCTAATTTTTTTTCTTGTGCTATGTGGTTTTGTGAAAGAACTAGGGCTGCAACATTTTCTCTTCTCTCCTTCAATATACATGTATCTAGCTGAGAATAGCAACTGGAGGTCACACTATAAGTGAAGGAGCAACTAGAGAACTTCTTTGCGCAACCACATGATTGGTGACCTCCATCAATTTCCCTCTTTCAACTTTGTGTTGGTGCTAATGCTTTGTTGATACACCAATAGGAGAAGGTTTGGCTTTATGTAGCCTAAAGGGGAACCATTTTATCACCAACAATAGTTGATATGTTTGGTTTTGAGTCGATCCCATGGTTTTTTTCCCTTCCAATTTTTGAATGTTCCCACGCTAAATGCCTCGTGCATATTCTGGTTGTGATTGTGCTTGCTTGCTTGTTGTTTTGATTGATTGTTGTTCTTGCACCATTCGTATTTGTTAGTCACCTAAGTTCTCCAGACGCTTCCATAGCATTGGCGGGAATTGGTTCCCACCACCAAGCACACTAGCCCAAAGGAGTCTTTGATGGTAATGTATCCGTACTAGGGATGCAAATGGACGGATATGGATATGGATATAGGTATTACCATATCCTTATCCGTTTTAAAATATGGATACAGATATAGAAATAGATATCATACGGATATCTAAAATTGAATACAGTATCCTTAAATACGGATACGGATTCGGAATCGGATAATCATGATTCGGATACGGATATTTAAGAAACGGATACGAATTATCTTATAAATATTAAGTGCCTCCTCATACTTTTAATTAGAAATGATGTCTTTATGAATTTGTACTTGATGGATGACTAATCCTAAATACAATAAACTTACAATGTTACATAATAAATAAGAAAATAAATTAAAAAATTGAATGAAAATAAATGGAAGAGCATACAATAAAATTGTACGATGACGTACCTCTGCTTTCCTTCATTTGAAATGTTTTCAAAATATAGGTGATACTGTAACATTGTAACTAACTAATAAGATAAATATGATATGGTATATTTCGTGAATCGACATTATGATAAATTACAAAGTTTATTACATTTTGTTTGACATTTCATAATGAGGTACAATTTGCTGTCGGTACTACATTGAGACATGCAAAACATTTATAAAGCTGAAATATTACTGAAAATACGGATAATACGGATATATCCGTGAAAAATATATACATCCGTATCCGTGAAAAATATATCACTGATAAGGACTACCCACATGAAATCTTTGTCGCCATTCAAGAAATGCATCACATATCAAATATGGCACATATTTCCATCCTTCTCAGCCGATTAAATCGCTCGAAGGAGTCCAATCTCCAAGGAACATGTGGATGAAGAAACTTTACAAAATATAATAGATCAAAACCAACAATGAGTGAAACATAGCCTTTCTTTTCTGTCCAATAGCAAGAACAATACAGATTATATCAACCCATAAACCTGTGGAAAGTAAAATAAAAAGATGCCAAAATTTCGAAGCATTTGCGCCAAAGATCTTATTTGCACTTCCATTGTTCTACCTATGTGAATGATGGAAGCTGTTTGACAAAGTTTAGGCCTTTTGCTTCCCCTTTTGCACCCTATCTAGTTCGGCTTCTGCTTCTGCCAACTGGGATCGCAGCAAGGACACCCTTTGTTCTAGCACCTCTACCGTTCCTTGCGAAAAAGCCGCCTTGTATGGTCGAGTGAAGTTGACTGAGAAGTTCTTCAGAGCTTCAACTCCGCATACCTGCTAAAATCGTGAATTCATGAACATAAGCTTTTCTTTGGAGTTCGCTAGGGAGTAAACTCATGAACACAACTTGAGCATGCACTGACAATGAACAAGTGATTGATGCAATGGTGGTACCTCCTCAGGAAGCAGTGGTAGCTTTGTTATGTAAAAATCATCATATAACATGTAGAATTGGTCTATATATTTCTGTTGCATCCGCATTCGCGCCTTTAGTAACTTGGATTCAACAGCTGCACATATGAAAGAAAAAATGGCAACAACTTTTGGCTGTCAAGACCCAAGAGAATCTAAAAGTGGAAGCTCTTTTGAGATTTAATTTACAGTGAACCTTCATCGTCGAAAATCACTTGATTAATGATGATATTGCGAGCATCTATCTCGAACTTGGTAAGTTCTTGGATCAGCCTCTCAGTTTCATAGAGGGAAAGGAACTCCGGGATGCAAACACAAACGAATGTGGTCAAATCCTGGACAGGTAAATTGGAAAATCAAATTTTAGTGATTTCATCTGCTTCAAGTTGAAATAGCATACTTGATAGGTACTGAAATTGGACATACAAAGATGCATGGACTTATCATTGCCTAAGGTATTTACCAATCGAACTATATATTTATATATTTGAGCATGCATCTGCATGTTTATGAGTAAAGAGTATCATACTCTACGGGATTAAAGAACAAAACTGAACAGGAACTTCATAGGAATTTAAACCTAGTAATTAGAAATAAAAGAACTACTGTCTTACAGGATCCTTGAATTGAAGATTCACTCGTTCTATTACGTCTTTCATGCCCTCAAGCTTGCTCACAAGGGCATCCTCAACAAATTCATCTCCAAGACCAAACATACGGGTAGCCTGAGATTGAAACAAGTTAACAAAGTCACTTTCTATTCTTATGAATCACACAGTGCAAATAAGTGATTGTAGAGATATATTTATGTTTATGTTTTCTCAATTTACTTTATTTCTGTCTATCTTATGTAGTTTACCCACATGTCTCTCCTCTATATAAGAAAGCCCTAAAGTTCATGGAATAAACAACTCCTGTTCTTTTTCCCAACATGGTATCAGAGCAGCGGTCCTAGACTGGAGCTCTCATACCCAAGATTACCCTAACCTTAAACCTCACCCGCAACCCTTCTCCTCTCTCACGCACTGCCGCCACCAGTCTTCTCTCTTGGGCACCGCCTCCTGCCGCTGCCGGCCCTCTCTTCCTTCGCGCATCGTCGCCACCAGCCCTTTTCACTCCGCAGCATCGCCACTGCACTTCCTCTCTCCTGCTATGCCGTTGCGCCTCCCAGACCTTACTCTCTAGTGTGCGGCACCACCGAGAGAGGGGATCCTCTATCTGTTCACGTGCGTATAAACGTTGCGGTGAGATTCCCCATGACCCTCTTCTCCGCTCGCATCGAGGATCGCTCGTGTTGATGGATCTGGTTGCATTCTAAGTCTACACGTGTAATCAAATCCCCATATGTCCATTAGATGTATTTCTATTGGCCTACAAAACCTTAGTTTTCTTCATCCAGCAATATGTCAGAGAACAAAGTCGATATCCCCACCACAAGCGCTTTTAGAAGTCCATCACCAATTGTCAAGATGGACGGGACAAATTACGAATTATGTGCCATGCAGTTTATGAGCTTTATGAAGTCTATGGATAAGAAACATATTCTTACCGAGGAAGAGCTGATTGAGAAAACTGGGATCAGTGCCTCATGGGAGGCAGGTGATGCTTATGCACAGATATGTTTATCCGGTACATTGACGTCAGAGATCACCAATAATGTGTTATTAGTCCATCTCTAAGGCGATGTGGGATATCCTCGTAGCCACCTATCACGGGCAAGGAATAAGACAAAAATTCTGCAGCTACAATACGACATATTTACTGTCAAGCAGAACTGACGACCCCTTCATTCCCTATACACGTCCCTGCATGGAATTTTTGAGAAGCTCTACAGTTTTATACCTCTTACGGCTACTCTTGAGCAACAAAAGACCTACATGAATGCCACTATAGTTGGTGTATTCCTCGCAACACTTGATCCAGAGTATGATGCATCTCGTTCACAGATACTGGTAGATGCTACTATTCCTCTCATTTAGGAAGCTTTTCACAAACTTAGCCGAATCAATGTCTCATCACCTGTTTCTACTCAGACTTCTTCTACAATGGCAGCCTCCCGCAGTAGGAGACTCTTCTCAGTTTTGTGGCCTTGGATCTCATGGTAGATGAGGCCGTATTCGTCAGTCCTGCACTTACTGTCATCATCCTGGGCATACGGAGGATACATGCTACTCCAAACATAGTTTTCCTGTATTAGCTCGTGTATCAAAGTAGGTGCAGCTTCCTGCAATTCTGTCTTCAAACCGAAGGTTTGATGACCTAATAGCTCGATTGTGGGACATTATGCCTCCTGATAGTCCCATTGCTTCCTCGCCTGCTCCAGGAGGCCACTCAGATGTTGTTGCTTCTGCTTCTGCTTCTGCCGGTACCCCTGTTATTGCCAATACCTCAAGTAGCATTTATGCCCTTACCCATTGTCATGAATCTGATATTAAAGAATGGATTATGGACTCCGGAGAGACACATCACTTGTGTGGAGACATAGATTATCTTGTAGCTTACAGATAGATTCCTCCAAGGAGAACTGTTGTCATAGCCGATGGAACTCATTCTCCGATCACAAGACAATGGGAGTTCAGTATGATGCTTTCGATGCATCTGTAGAATGTATTGCATGAACCTGAATTTCCTATGAATTTATTATCTATTAGTCAGGTTATGAAGGATTTGTATTATCAAGTTATTTTTAACCTATCGTCTCTTATATTTCATGACATTCTTTTGGGAAGAGTGACTGGTTGTGGCCATGAGCAGGGCAACCTCTATCGACCGGTCCGAACTCCATATGTTGGTCTATCCTCCCATTCTATAGGATCAGTCTCACCTTTCCTATGACAACTACGCTTTGGTCACCTTCTTATTCATTAGATGCATCAAGTTCTCCCTCAGATCTCATCTCTCTCATCCTTCTAATGCGAAGCATGTCAGTCGGGAAACACCATCCGTCTGTTTTTCCTAGTCATCAGAGTCAGAGCAGTAGATCCCTTTTTGAGTTCCTTCATGTTGACATTTGAGATCCTAGTCGTGTCCCCGATCACCAGGGACACATGTTTTACCTAGTTTCTCTCGATGATTTTTATCATATGTCATGGGTCTTTTATTGAAGAATAAATCTGAAGCTAGGAATGTGTTTACAATTTTTATCAATGAAGTGCGGAGTGTTTTCTTCTTTTGTTAAATTTCTAATAACTGATAATGTATTGGAATTCTGTACTCGTGCACTCTCACAATTCTTTTCATCTCATGATATTGTTCATCAGATGTCATGTGCCTACACTTCTCAACAGAATGGTGTCGCAAAAAGAAAGCATCACCATTTACTTGATGTTACTCGAACTCTTCTGATCCAGAGTCGTGTTCCACATTCGTTCTGAGGTGATGCGGTTCTTACAACTTGTTATCTTATGAATCATATGCCCTCGTATGTACTAGGTGAGAAAGTTCCTTTCTCCCTGGCTTTTCCAGAGAAGGAATTATTCTCACTCACTCCTTCTGTTTTTGGTTCTGTTCCCTTCGTCCATCACGCGTCTACAGATCTTGACAAGCTTTCTCCTAGAGCTGTCAAATATATTTTTGTTGGGTACTCCAGGACGCAAAAGGGATATAGATATTATGATCCATTACGCAGGAAATATTATGTTAGCTTTGATATCAAATTTTTATAGTAGGTCATGTATTTTTCTCCTACAGGTGATAGGTTGACTTCATCAGATTTAGATGATGAAGTCAACATGACACCTCCTCCTATGAGCCAATCATCACCTTCACTACCTCCATCTCTGTCACCACCTCCATCACCTCCTTCTATACCACCACCTTTCATAGTCCATGTTTCACCCTTGTCATGATACTATACTCGTAGGTCTGCTCCTGTATAGGGCCATCGCCCGTCATCCAGCACGCCTCAACTTTGTTCTGAATATAATATTTCTAAGGATGGGTCTGGAGATATGTCTGAGCAAGAACCTTTACAGGAGGATGGCGTACATACTAAAGATATTCCCAATGATCTGGGTGTACTTATTGCTCTTCGGAAGCAGAAGCGTATATGTTCCTCATATCCTATTGCTTCCCATGTTTCCTTCGATCGCTTATGAGGGGACTTCAGGAGATTCACTATTGCTCTATCTGCCATAGAAATCCCACGGAATCACCAAGAGGCCTTGAGAGACGGTCGGTGGCGTCTGTTCATGGAAGAAGAGATGACTGTAGTACAATCGCGTGGTACCTGGAGTTTGATCCCTGCTCCCAATGGGGCATCTATTCTCAGTTGCAAATGAGTGTTTATAGTAAAACACCAAGCATATGGGAGTCTTGATTGTTACAAGGCTAGATTGGTTGCACGAGGATTTACTCAGACTTATAGGGTGGATATCTAGACACATTTTCCTCTGTTGCTCTCCACTCCACTCAATAAGTTCTTTCAGTTGCAGTAGTACGTGATTGACCTTTAGTTCAGCTTTATGTTAAAAATACATTCTTGTATGGTGATGTCAAGAAACAAGTCTATATGCAACAACTTATGGGGTTTGCTGCTGAGGAAGAGTGCCAACAGATTTGTAGACTTCATAAGGCAATATATGACCTGAAATAAAGTACAACGGCATGGTTTCAGAAGCTCTTGGATCTAATTGAGAAGCAGTGATTCAAGATATCAAATGCAAATCATTCACTATTTGTACAGAGAACCCCAGAGGTATAGTTGTTATCATGATCTATGTTGATAACATATTGTTATCATGATATATGTTGATAACATACTTGTTACAGGAGATGATGCGCATGTGATCAAGAGGGCAAAGGAATTATTGGATCAACAGTTTCTTACTAAGGATCTTGGTACCCTATAATATTTCTTGAGGTTAGAGTTCGCCATGAATCAACAAGGTCTCGTGATAACTCAAAGAAAGTATGTTACATGCATGCTAGTTTAGACATGCATAATTGGGTGTTGACCTGCTACTACTCCTATGGATCCCAATATGAGGCTAACAACGATGATACAGATGATGTAGACCGGAGAAGATACAATGAATTGGTGGTAAAGCTTCTATGTTACTATCACTAGACTAGATATCCCCTTTGTTGTTAGTTGGGTCAACCAGTTCATGGAGCATTCCTAACAGGTACACATGGATGCGTTATATATGATCTTGAGGTACCTAAAATCATCTCCAGGTGTAGAATTACTATTCAAGAAAGTACGAACTCTTACTATTATAGCATGTACAGATGCAGACTATGCACGATGTTCTAAGGATAGGAAGCCTATCTTAGGCTTCACTGTATTTGTTGATAGCTCTCTAATTTTCTAGAAGAGTAAGAAGCATACTATGCTTGCCAGGTCAAGTGTTGAATCGGAATATAGGACTATAGCACAATCGAGCACATATATGATGTGGGTTCGGGCGGTGCTAGCAGGCTTATATATAGATGTACCTCTTCCTATGCAGTTACAATGTGATAATCAATCTGCCTTATTTATTGTAAACAATCATGCCTTTCATGAGAGAACTAAACATATTGAAATATATTGCCACTATACATGAAGCATATAGTGGGAGAAGGCTTAGTATATTTTTTATACACGAAACATGATCCAGAAAGGCTTTATCTCTACTTCCCATGTCAATTGAGGATATCAAACTGCAAATATTTTCACCATGGCCTTGCTCAGATGACCGTTTCAGAAGTGTTCATCCAAGCTGAACACGATTGACATCTATGCTCCATCTTGAGGGGGAGTATAGAGATATATTCATGTTTCTATATTGTTTTCTCAGTTTACTTTATTTATGTTTATCTGATGTAATTTACCTATAGGTCTCTCCTCTATATAAGAGAGCCCTAGGATTCATGGATAAACAACTTACCTTCTTCCCAACAGTGATGATTTACAAAGGAAAAACACAACACTGGTTCATTTCTTCTTCTGACTGATCATTAACATAGATGTCCACTTGACTGCATCTATGGGAATATGCCAAAAGCACCTTATCTTACTAAAGTGACGGGGGCGGGATAAAGACCTGGAAAGGCTATTTGGGTTTTGACCTTTTCCTTTAAGATGAATTGACTGTAGTCCCAAAACTGCCAATTCATAGGTGGCATAGTGATGCTTTCGTCAATAAGCAAACGTTCACATTCCTCTCTTAAATCTATGGCGTGCTTAACTACAAAATCCGAATAGATTTCACGAAAATGTCTTTATGCAATAAAATGATCCGAAATGTACCTGTCTAAGTAGACCACCGAATTTATTTCTCAGAGCCATTATTTTTGACAAACCCTTCTCTAGAGTTGTGGGAAACTGCAATAGCCGAAGCGTGTGGCCAGTGGGAGCAGTATCGAAAACTACAACAGAGTAATCCATTGTTTGAACAAGTCTGCAAAAAGGAAAAGCATGAAATTTCAAACCAACAAGTGGATATAAAACAGACGCCGATCAGTTTATGAATATTCTGTTAAAAAATGCGAAGTTATTGTTACTGAAACATCGTAATATCTCAGCATATGAAACATGTATCTGTCCCATAGTGAATGCTATTCATCTGTAGATTGTAGTTATCAGGTTTTTTCGGAGTACACAAGCACATGACAGATAGGTTTTCTCATTAAGAACAATTAATATATTTGAAGGCACATATAAGATTATACTGATCTTCCCAGTTCCCACAAATAAAAAATCGTGACGAAGGACTACAATGCAATATCTAATATGGAATCTACTTCAAGTGGCATTAGACTGGAAACTTAGCTGTTACAGAATCATGCATAAGTAGGAGAAAATCTATTTAGGATCATTGATGCAATGGTAGATTTTCTTTATTGCACCTAGTGTTTCCCAGCATAATATAGTAGTTTGCATTCAATATTTACTTACAGACAAGTGGAAGTTTTCCATAGCAGATTACATATCACATGCCAGCAGTCTAAGCCATTTGTTTTATCTCGAGGAATAAGGGAGAAAGTGCCCACTTAAAACTTGCAATTACCAGACCAGAAGGGAACTTGATGTTTGCTCTCTATCATGATAAACTCATTAGAAAGAAGCAATCTCAGACAAACAAGATCCTGTACGAACATTTTTATCATATATTAATATGATGATGATGATACATTTACTCATCTGATCATGTATTCATATGCAATCAAAGTGGAGTCAAGACATCTGTCAGACAGGGGAGAAAGCTCACTGATTTAATTTGCTCATAGTTTATTTTTTGAAATTGTTTAGTTGATAAATTTTTAGGTTTCCCAGATTTTTAGACTTACTTTAGCATCTCTGCAAAACTCATAGCCTCATCTATTCCAGGTATCGCATTGCTAAGATCTGAAACAAATCCATCCATTCCATCCCCATTGATCAGCTCATCACTGTCCACCTTGGGATCTACTTCCTTTGCAAAAGAGAGAAGAGAGGAATAAATGAGGTTACAGATGAAAACGAGGAAAAAATAAACAAATGAACATAGAAGTTGAGCGAATTGCTTATCAAACACTTCTTTTGCAACATTTCTCTGCCAACTGGATAAACACAACAAGCCATGCATTGAAAATAAAAAAATACTAGCATTATCAATGGCTTGTTGAAATCTTCACTACTGCATCCCATATTCCATTCCTAACTTTTGGATCATCTATAAGACTTTAAATCGATTATAACCTTACCGTTTCATCGTACCCTTAGCATTTTCATTATACTATACCATATGAATACACACTCCCTAGTTTGAATTTCTGGATCCCTCGCTGAAAATAGCAACCTAAAGTTTTTAACATTGAATTTTGGACACACAAACAGCATCCGGTTGTTCACATTACGACCATGTTGATGTAATAAACAGTTTCCGTTTCGATCAAACATACTGTTTTATCTTGTGCTCAGAGTCTACGCATTCCACAACCAGTAAACCCAGCTAAACACACATTTCAGACAGGTACTATTTCAACAACAATAAATTCTCTCGATACGAATAGTAGATATCATCAATTGTAACTGATTTCTAATTAAGAATAGTTCTTTTTCGAAGTTTTTTAGTATAATTAAGAAAGTACCATCTCCTCAATGCATTTAGGTATCAAATCGAACGGGAGGATCCAACACATGCAAAATTTTAAGAAAGTTAAACCCGAAACATGCAGATGGGACACAATAGGAGAACAATTCATTGTTGCACGAATGAATGTATCCTGTCAGGTAAATTGAGGAAATTCCCGTTAATATGAAGGTCGCCTCCTTGTAATCTTTTTTTCTCCTCAAAGACATTCTCCTCCTCCAAGAGATGTCTCATACTCTGACTCAAAAAGAAAAAAAGAGATATCTCACACTAAGGCAGTGAACGGACAGAAGTTATCAGGTTACCAGTACCCAATCCCCATCCCATCTGTTCTATATAAGAAATTAATTACAGGTTCATAATAAGAACAGACCATTGGTATGGGTTTGAACTAATTTCATATATGCAAATATGCATTTCGTACTTTTCAATCATGCATATAGTGAATGCATATTCTTAATTTCGTATTCAGCCAATTCTTAGATTTCCATTTGCGCACTAGATACATTCGTCTGCATGGTTTGATGATCAATACCCGTATCAGTATCCAAATGTTTGCACCCAATCGATCCGAATCAATCAAGAAACCATTATTTATTCTCGCAGATCTCAATTACCCATATTAAAAATCAACCAATGGCAACAAGAAAAAGGACGGATCAAGGGGAAAAAAGACCTCACCATGGCGTAGAGATTGGAGAAGCCGTAGACGAGGGTGGGGACCTTGGTGAAGCGCTGGTGGAAGGCGTCGCTGAGGTTGTGAGCGGGGTCCGTGGAGACGACGAGCACGGATTGGCGGCGCTGCGCGAGGAGGACGGAGATGATGGAGCTGCAGGTGGTCTTCCCCACGCCGCCTTTGCCGCCGACGAAGACCCACTTGAGGCTCTCCTGATCCAATATGTTCTGCACGGATTCCTCGAGCACTTCCTCTTCTCCTTCC
Source organism: Ottelia alismoides (assembly GCA_037367405.1). Lineage (NCBI taxonomy): Eukaryota > Viridiplantae > Streptophyta > Magnoliopsida > Alismatales > Hydrocharitaceae > Ottelia > Ottelia alismoides. The sequence continues at coordinate 48,030 of JAZKJV010004856.1, forward strand.
TCCATCGCTCCCTTCTCTTCTCTCTTCATTGCCTCATTGGTCTTGCGCTCTCCCTCCCCCTTCCCCTCTCATGCATTTCGGATCGGTGACGTTGTTGGATCTTGGGTCATTTGCATGGAGTTCCCCGGGTGTCTGCTAAATTGCGCATTTGGTCCCTGGGACGTGGAGGACACGACGCAGATCTGTGACGGGGTCTTATTCCTGCTCGGTGTTTTTTGACCACTACGTAAAAAACCAGATATCATATTTTGGGTTTTCTAATTCGGTGCTTTGTGGAATTTTGAGTTGAACATCCTCTCAATCCCAATGATTGAGCTGAGCATCTCCTTCCATGAAAATCGCATGGACATCATGCAGTTTATAGACATGGATTTGGCAGTGTGGAGTGAAAGAAATTTGAATTCCACACATAATGTATGCTGTGTAGATAGATAGCAAGAATATCGAATTATTATCTAGACACACAGCTTGTTACCACTGCCAACTTTATTTTCATACAAAGGAAGTGTTTGCATATTCTGAAAAATATTGAATATAAACTGATACAAATACAACAAACATAAACTGATTTCATAAAAACATATTAGATATTACACAAACAATTAATATAAACAGATTACATATGACATGCTACACAAAAAAAACTTACATTATAGTCTTTAGATATGCAGCAAGACTAGATCTTACGCTTTTCTTATAGGAGATGACGGACATTCACAATAACTATGGCCAAGAATTGGAAGAGCGAGAGAAATTCTCTTCTTTTTTGCTTGCCTTGCTCTTCCCTTTTTAGTGAGGGTCTTTGAGTAGGGAGCAAGTAGAGAGAAAGAGAGAGTGAGAGAGAGAGAGAGAGAGAATTTCGAGAATCTCCCAATAGTGTGATTTTATCATCTTATTTCATTGTATCCTTTCATGCATGATATACATTATATGAAGAGATAGAGAGAATCTCTTGGTGGGGAGCATCTTTGATCCTTTGAAATTTTCTTTTCAATATATGGCTTCAATCTCTTCAATGTTGGCTTCTGGTAAAATTTTCTTTACCACATTCTTCCCTTGTGGTAATTACAATGACCCGTGATTACATTCCTACATAAGCTCGTATATGTTTGAGCTTCCGCATTAATCTATTATAACGATCTTCATTGTCATCGGCATGAGCGATCTCTGCATTTTCTGGATCAAGAATCTTATGTATCTCAGTAAAAATCATTAGCTGGAGCTTTTAATTGGTTACGGATGGGTGCTTCTCTACTAGCTTCTTAGTCGTGTCCTCTTTTAGCTTCCTAAAACTATTTGTCATGGTAGTGGCTGGCTTTGCATTCGCTATTATCTTCAGAATTGTTTCCCCCTTTATTATTTCGTCATATCGAAATTTATTCCACCATTTAATGAATATGTTCCAGCATAGAGTAGGTGGTTGGTCTTCTTTATGGTCTTTCCACGACCATAGCATGATCCATGGTATTTCGTATGTTGCACATGCCTTTAGTATTATTCGACCTTCCTTAATTTTGTTTGTTGCCAATGGAATAAACTTTTGTAGTTCTTGAGGGAGAATTTCACAAGTGGCTCCAAATTAATACCAAAAATTGTGCATAAACCAGTTTGTAGGCTCTGTTTGTAATTGGGATCTTATTAACATGTTTGTGTCATGAAATTGTTCTGGATGAATAAGATATGTCTCCATTCTTCTCTATAATCCCAATATATATATGCAATTGGGTAGTTTCATAATTCTATCAATTTTCTGGTGACATAGGTTTTTTTCAGCGCTATCAATTGGGAAGTTTGGCGGAGGAGCGGAGGCTCTTATTCATGTTTTTGCCTCAGAGTTTGGCAGAAAAGCTCGAAGCTTTGCTAGTCACAAACGGAGCAATAACACAAGGTGATCTCTTTGTGTATCTCACATGGATGTCATTGCTTCGAAGGATTTAATGTTGTCACCACCTGATCCTCAAGATCTTTCTCTCCCTTCATGCAGATGTTTGGAAGATGGCAGATGCTTTGGAATGTCATCAACGTTGGGGCGAAATAGGTAGTGGATTGAGAGGAGGATATGACATAGAAGCTTGAGTTCCTAACGGCCGATGATGGGTTTGGGAATGGTTGAAGAGGGAGGATAAGGAGAGGTTGTCGGGTTGTTGAGTTGCAATAAGGTCAAACGAAGGGTTATAGTTAGGTGGTTCATCAGAGATGGGATAAGGCCTAGATAGGGAAAACAGTGATGGATCTTCGCAAATTGGGGTTGATGGTTCGAAAGGATAGAACGGTGATGGCCTCCAGCCATTAAAGGAGATTGTTGGACATGTGAGCCTACGGCGAGCCATTATACAATAAATGTGAATATCATTCCCTGATATGAAATGAAGAATGATTAATTTGCATAATAGGTCCCTTAGTACAATTAGGGTTATGTACCATGGCCATCTTAATGATAATACAGTTGTTGATTCAATTATTGAATCATAAAGGCTGGTGCTTGGATGAATATCTAAGGAGTTAGATTGAGGACTCATCAAGCACCGTCAAATGATTGTTAAGAGAGGATCTCCAGCCTGAGAAGGAGATGTCAGTCCTTTCTCCAAAGGCTGATATCTAACCGACCTCTTGATGCATGTCCTCTGTATAGGAATAGAGATTCATATGTATTATATAAGTTAGGTCAAAGATTTGACTTAACGAGATCGAGATAACCAAAGTCCTATGTCATATGCTGTCACGATATAGGCACGCATCCTCTGATCGGAGACAGAAGTGTTACTATATGTCTGAGTATGTACATTTGACAGACCAATAGATTGATGACCTATCCAAGGTTTATACACCGACGCACTAGTGTACAATCAAGGGCATATGAGTAATACGATCTCTCAAGGGGATCATACAAGTTCATTACAGAACCGGAAGACATGAGCTCACTCATGAGATATTGGGAAGAATCAAATTCCATGCACGGTCGTCTCGCTTTGGAAGCTTGATTGAATTTGTAGGTTTGATATATACTTTTGGAAAGTATATGATCAACACTCGGGTATGATATATGCTTTTGGAAAGTATATGATCGATATCAACTCCCAACGGTCGAATGAGAAAACTTAATGATAAGACCCTGAAGTAGATAGTCCAAAAAGAGATCTAAAACTTCGGATTTAATCTAGGTCTTCCAATATGTAGGACGTACAGGTATTGGGAATACGTGAGGTTGATGTGATCATAAATGATTGTATAACCATGACGCTTCCATTCCTAGGGAGTGATGAAATGGGTATGGATTTTAGTGACTCCTCTCATAGAGAAGTGATCTAATCTTAGTCCAAATTTGGACATTGATCTGAATGTGATTCAGATGGAATGAGAATATTAGATCTATGACTTTGATTTAATCAAACATCTACGGGAGGTCCGCAAGATCTGGATTTGAAGTTTGATCTCAATATCCAAGTCACTATATGTGGAACAGTACAATCATCTTGTCCTTATCTCCAAGTATCCGCGGAGAAAGCGCATTATCCTTGAAAGAGTTCATGGATAATTTCATTGTTGATATGTGTATCTGAGCATTGAGAAGATTGTTAATTAAATATGATTTAATTATCATGAATAATAGAAATTTGATTCATATTATAAGGAGAGTTATCTGAGATAATTAAATTCGATTTAGTTATCAGAGGACTAAATAATGTGAATGTGATTCATATTATTTGGGCACTTGAGAAAAGAGATCAAAGATGATTAAATGCCATTTAATTATCATGGATATGAATAATGTGGATAGCACTATCTGTATTAATCGTATATATTATAAATGTGATTTATAATATATTAGAGAGAGCATATTATGATTTATATTTGTTAATTAATTATTGATGTGAATTGGATTCACATTGGATGATTAATTAAAATATAATTTACATTTTATTTTAGGATGCGAATGTGATTCACATTTTTCCAATGGCATGATTGCAATATTTTACAAGATAATTATGAATTATTTTTTGAAATAATTTACAACTATTGTTGTTGTAAATCCTAGAGATATCATGAGATAATGGTATCTCATGAGATATTGGTAGTCGTCCCCTCTTTTTAGGAGATATGGTTTATCTCCTCATTATCTCCAAGGATAATTAATTGATTTGATTTGAATTTAAATATATTGATTTATCGACATATATGAATTTAAATTAAATTAATTATTGTTGTGTTTTTAGAACAAGATCATAGACATTGAAAAAAATACAAACCAATCTCACTCATTGAATGTGTTATGTCCATGGATTGCGATGGATGGACTCCCAAAACCCTATATATAAGAAGAGGCACCCCTTGCTCTACGACACAAGATAATGAATGCTCTCTCTCTATTTTTCTCCACACGACAAGCCTCCCTCTCTCTCAAAATGGCCATCCACCATGGAGCCTTTGTGAGAGTCGTTATAGTCGCAGCATTGTCATTATGTTGCCGGAGTATTTGCTCGTAGATCTCCGTCTCCTTCGGTGTGCCTCGCTCATGAAGAAGACGTCGGATCTCGTGTGATGAGATGAGGAGATTTGTCGCTTGGATCATCAACATGGGTTGCGAGAGGGACACATCTCATCAACGTGCTCGTAAGTGTCTCCTCCGTTGGATCGAACTTGATACAAGAGGTCTCTTGGTTTAGAGACTTGATCACAACCACGCTTTAAGAGGTAACCTTAATACCTATTGTGGTTTAGATTAAACGATCTGAGAAATATTCTTGGATCATGTGGTTTCATCAATTTAAAAAGTTTTAAATTCCGCTACATCAAGCAACTAGTGCGACTAGTCGCTCCCGATCGCATTCGATGCGATCCTCATTCTTCCGTGATGCGCTTGAGGATTTCTCCATATCATTCAAGCGGTATCAGAGCTAGGTTGAAGGTTTTGGATTGGATCCATAAACTGAAGAAGATTTGGGCTCGTTAGGGTTCGTGAAGATTTTAACATTTCAATTTTCGCAGCCCTAGTTTGTGATAAATTTCGGACCTGTTTAAAATATTAAACATAAAAATATCACTTGGATAATGTTTCTCATTAATTAAGGAAACTGTGGGATTTGAGTTTGCATGATTTGGAATCCGATAATTCCAGATATGATCTTTTTAATAACCATATGTCCACTATTTCAGGGATAGCGAATAATGACATAATTAAGGGGTTAATTACGATTTTAAAATGCCTAAAAATACGTGTTTATTACTTGGATTCTATTTTAAATCAAATTATCAAACTTTGGAAAATTATTTTGCTTAATTTGGCTTTAAAATGAACGAGATATGTTAATTTTAGTGAGTAGGGGTCACTGCTAAAAATTACATACTCAACCATGAACCTTGTGATTTTCATTTAAGAATCTTGTGAAATTAATGGTTAATTTCTTAGAATAATTATGAATAATATTTGAGAAATATTAGAATAATAATTGTTCCCTTAAATGACATTGCCTCAACCAATGAATGATTAGATTATATCTAGATCACGAATTGGTTACTTGATACACTTTCATCAAACTTGTTACTTGAATAGGTTTTGGGAATTTATTTAGAAAATTTCCTTATAATCAAAATATTTTTTATTATTACTATATGATATAATTTCGATTGAAAAACCGATGATCATCTCAAGTACAAAGTGATTGACTCGGCATTATTTTTTTCCGAGGTGGATATGGTGCTTATTCGGGGAGAGTTGGGGTAGTAGGTTGCACCGTGTGCGGTCTGTCCCACTCCCGTCAATACTGGCCATGATAGCGGGTAGGGAACAGATGATGCTTGAGAGATCATGATGTATTTTCTAATTATTAAAATTCGAATAATACAAACTTTGAGATAATACCATTATTTCAAATAATAATCAAGTTTGATGACTGAATTGGATTGATAATTGATTTATTGAGATTAAATTAATTATATCCAATTAATATACTCTGTTATGATATTATGATAGATGTATATTTTCCTTGGAAGAATTAAGTATATGAATATGATTCATGATAATTAATTAAAAATTGAATATGAGGTGGAGGATCACATAAGTGGCATCCATGGTCTCCCGTCAAGGCGAAGAGTTTCATCGCCAGATATTGTGTGTCGGAGATGCCTGTCTGAAGTGACATCACCTGCATACAATCATTTGGATCACTCTCTTCGCTTCTCGAAAGAGTAAGGTTGCATACGTAGTGACCCCAATATCGGGTCCTCATATTATTTGGATGATATTGGATTGCGTATAGTGAGTATTAAGCCTGTTGACGATTGGTTCTATTAACAACGGATCAACATCGCCTTAGGGGTGGTGGGCCCAGGTGTTAAAGATCGAATTGAGAAATGCAAGTGGACTTGCAAGGCGGAATGTGTTCCCGCTTCTTTTTATCGGAATCACATGTTCTCATATTATTAGGATGTGACAAAGAAAGGAAGGAGATCTCAGATCTTGCTTGATATATAATGGTAAGTATATCTCTTACATTAAAAGTGATTAAGGGAATGAACTTTCATTGTTGAGAAGACAAGACAATTTTGATAAAAAAAACTCTTGAATCAAAGTAAAATATGTACATGTAAAATATATATACACTTATGCAAATTTCTTATTTCAGATAATCCTTCATTAAACCCACTCAATACTATACTCAATAATAATCAGTATAATATCATGGACTGGATCCATGATCAAGATATTGTACTTGCAGTTGGATACATAATGTATATGGTTGCAATGTGCAAGTTTCCTCATAATAATGAAGAATGACAATTAAATAGACAATTGGACTACAACCATAGGATTTGTTTGTCTCTACAGTCTTGATCTCATCGAATGTACTTTGGAAGTTACATGCCGATGATGATCGCAATTGTCAAATAATCCTTATAAAATCTAAGAAGATGTTCTGGCATTCATATGTGCTCTCGACATTTAATCACGAATGACATGGTTCTCTGCATTATGCTGAATGACGGCTCAATAGGAGAAGATGTATTCAAAATATTTGAGTATCTACCTGAACCAATGATTTTAAGAGTTAAGATGTATGTAGATACAATGAGTGTCATCAGTCTACTATCTATACTCTAGTCATTCATGAAGCTTCATAATATTCATATTGTATGAATGAAATAAAACATGTATAAATGTCGACATACTCTTATATTGAAATCTTTTGAATTCAATATGAGAGATCCTTCGTCTTGAGCAATTATTGTTTACAGATGAAAGGAGCGCAATGGAAGCATGGGTTGGACCCAAGATTAGAAGGAAAGTCAAAGAGTTTGATTGTACTTCTATGCTTTCCATACATATGACATCTAAAGAGTTGGATGAATGCCAATACTACAATAAGTCAATGTACTGATAGTATGACTATCTAGACTATCTTGGATCCTTAGAGAAGGACCTAGATAGTGCATCGAAATAATATACATCTACATATAATCATTGAAATTGACTTTCTTATTTGATAAGTTAAAAGTCTAATAATTGTATCTCAATCTTCTAATAACACTTGCAATTGGTTGCATACATATTAGAAGAAGATTTGTTTTTAAGGTTTAATAGACATCCACATAGATGTTGATGCAATTGTTGCAATAATCTCTTTTGGATGGATAGACTTCATATTTTCAGTGGGAGAGACCTTAGTCTTAGAGAATGTCTCTATGACCTGGATATTAGAATACACTCATAGTTTATTTCTAAGTGTTAAAAATAAACATAAATTCTAGAATATACCTATCATAAAGAGTTATGATGGATATATTTCATATAGTAATCTAACATCTAGTGGACTCTACTAAATTAGAAAAATTAGTGGATGATTCATTAAGACTTCTAATACTGAAAATTAAACCTTATAACATCAATAGGAGGATGAAGATCATTTGACAAATGATCTAGCATCAAGCCTTGGACATTTGTCTATTGATTTGATCAATAGACTAGTAAGAGATGAAACTTTAAAATGTCTAAAATTTCATATCTTACATACTTGTGAATATTGTATTCCAAGTAAAATATCCTACACCCTTCTCTAGGACTGGTGTTAGATGCTGAGATATTCAAGATCTCATACATATTGATGTATGTCAATTATCTATATCAGAATAAACATTATGGATATGTGATATCTACTAATGATTATTTGTGATATGAGATTTCTTCCCTTCACCTTAGAAATCTTTGAAATGTTCAAAGATTTCACAATTTTGGTCTAGAACCAAAGTTTGAAGGAAGATGAAAATAAATTTGATCTAATCTAGGTATTCAATACCTATTAGATAAATTCAAGGAATACCTTATGGAGATATGACTTATCTCACTCCTCCTCATACACCTAAACTCAATATAGTTGTAGGAAGATACAATTAGATCATGTGTGACATGATTTGGTCAATGATGAATATTAGCATAATTACCTCTTAGTTTCCAAGTATATATGTAGTAGAGGTTACAATATATATCCTTAATAAGGTTCCATGCAAGTAAGATGAAATTGAGCACTAGAGAGTGCTACTTCATTAGGAAAATAAAGGATTGTATTGGATACCTATACTTTATGATCTTGAGATTCTTAAAAGATCTCATCTTTGAGAATGTGATTCTTAAAGGATGAGACTCTTGATAATCAAGATGAAAATGAAGTGAAGGATCTCATTTAATCTTGAATATAATGAGGCTCCTAAAATCGGAAACTAAAAGAACAATTCAAGATGAAATACTCATACTTCTTTAATTGAGTTTGAGGAAGTATTCCATGTGTCAGGGAAATCTGACAATGATTTAACTTCATGTGATGTATCTTATAAGATTCATGACATGGAAAGATGGATGTTGGCTATAAAGTCTATTGTAGACTTCATATACAAATGTTGTATCTGGACCCTCGAGGATCCACGTATATGGGTATGACCCGTTAAGGTGTAAATGGATCTTCAAGAGAAAGAGGAAACCTGATGAGAAGGTAGAGACCTTCAAAGTACGGATCGTATCCACAAGATACACACCGAAGAGAAGACATCGCTTGCGACGAGACTTGTTCTTCAGTGACCTTGCTTATACCCATCACAATATTGCTAACTGTAGCTACACAACTTGACTTTGACATCTTCAAGATGGAAGTCAAGATTGCATTCCTCTATGAATACCTCTCCGAGAATATTCATATGAAGTAGCCCCAGAGCTTCATAGTTGAGGAAAGCAAGTTTTGCAAGATGAATAACTCCATACGTGGACTCGAAAAAGCTTCTAATAGTTGGAACATCGGATTTGATGAAATCATAGATGTTATGATAAAATCTTAATGAATCATGTGAAGCTAAGCGGGAGTACCATTGTGTTCATCGTACTAAATGTAGATGACACCCCTGATCATTTGGAATGATATAAGGATAATAATAAGTGCTTTATATTCTGGTTATTCCATACCTTGAGATATTATCTCAAGGATACCTCTTAGATCTTTGTTCTGAAGGTGTTCAGAAGCAAAGAGAAGAGGATATTGGGATCGTGACATTAGTTGTACACCTTGGATATGTTCCACCTTCTGGAAAATTCCAAGCAAGGCTTCCTTCTCTTAAGATATGGTACTGACCTATTGACCACGCTCCCGCACCCTTAGTTAATTCGAGCAAATTAATGTCCAAATTAATTAGATGTCGTTCGTTGCAGTCGGATACGAGAGGTTAATCAAAAACCACTTTAATCAGATTCGAGTTAATTTCAAGCGGCAAATTTTTTTACTTGGTGAAGTCCAAGGTCGATCTCAGGGAGGCAACTGTCTCCTTAGGTCAAATTTCAGCAAAATCCAAGTGTGAGATTTTCGGGAATATATTTTTTTTTGGTCTTTTTAATTTCTATGCAGACATATGCAGACAAATCTTAGCCAATTTAACGTTAAATTTAATTGATGTATCAAATGAAGTCCAAAAATAATGAAAGTTGGCCAGACAGTTATTTATGATGAAAATGACCTACACTAATTTTTTTGGAATTTTTCGACTCAAAATGAATTTACTGTGAATTAAAGAAACAGAAAGAGTGATTTTCAGAATTTAATTTTTAATAAATATCAAATCACAATTTTTTCAAGAACTAAAATTACCCTAGGTGGCTCTAATGAGAAGGGACCTAGGGAAATTGACAGAACTTAATTTTACTGTGAAATGAATTTACTAAAATTAATTTAAGAAAATCGCTAAACAATTTATTTAGGCCTCGATATGCGTGAAAATGCTATGAAATTTTTATGGTGTGTTAAAAATGGTGTCCTTAAGCTACTGTGAATTTTTGATAATTTTTGAAGGCACAGATAATTAATTAAAAATCAAAAGGCATCACTGGGCAAAATATGTCAACAATGAACCAATTAATTCATTAATAATTCAAATAAACCTACAAAAATCATACACGTGTACTGATAGGCAGAGGACAAAATTTCCAACAACATGCAATTTTTAGAATCTCAAAATGATGAACAATGTACTCTATGGACACGTGCAAACACAAGGGCGTAAATGCAATACTGGAAATTGAAACTTCAAAAATCAAACATGCTGACAGGGACTAAAATGCAATTACCGATAACATGCAGGACTTGTATGCAATTTCTCCACGGAACACGTGCTCCTCACGTGGGGTCTGCTTCACAGGGACCTTTTTGTAATTTCCATAAGCTTCAGGGGCGTCTGTGCAAATAACCCAGGTCGCGCGTGCTCCTCACGTGGCCGACCTAGGTTCGGAGGGCGTCGGAGGCTCGGATCTTCTGGAGGTTCGGTCTAGCCTCGGTGCAGCTTCGGGTCACCCGAGCCTAAGCTTAGGAGGCCGAGGCTCGGATGCGTTGACGTGGCGGCCTGAAGGCCCTTGGATCAAGATGATCCAAGGGATGTCGATGAAGATGCGTGGCGACTTGCGAGGCGTAGGATCAGAAGCGCGATGCACGGTCGAGGAAGGTCGCGGTGATGGAATACGTGGCAGAACGAGGGTCGTTCGATCGGATGATCGTACGGCTGCTGCTGCGTCGTCTCGAGTGGTCCTCCGCCACCTGCGGAGGAGAAGGCGGTGCTCCGGTGGGACTGGGCTCGCTCCGCCTCGGTCGCCAGGCGTCGATGAAGGACGTCTCGAGCTCCCAAGTAGCTCAGAAGCAGCGGGAGTGCACGGCGAAGCCTCCGGTGGGACTCACGATCCTTGGAGATGTGCTGGAGCTCAGCGTCGATGAAGCTCGAAGGGATCTCCGGCGAGGTTCCGGCCAATGAATACTCAAGGACCTGCAAAGGGTTAATCGTATAGCCGAGGCGTGCAGGTGCTCGTGGAGGGAAGTGAAGTGATCGGCGAGGCCTAAAATGGCGTGAGGTGGTCCGACGAACGAGCTCCGGCCAAATGGCGGAGCTGCTCGTCGGAGGAACGTGGTATGCGTTGTCGGAGTGTGCGGAGGGTACTGCAATGATCGGAGCTTCGACGCGAAGCTCGTCGAGGTGATTGGAAGGCGCGAGGATGGTCAACGACGGCGAATAAAAGCTGAAGAAAAAGCAAGAAAAAGAAGAAGAAGATCAGAGAACGATGGAGGGAGTTACCTGGGAATTGGAGCTCAGCTGGGAGTTCCAGGGTCGTCGCTCGAGGGATCGGTAGGGTCCCGAGCTCAGGCAGCGGCTCGAGGGAGGCTGCAGCACGGCGGTGGCGGCCGTGGATCTCGCCGGAGTTGGAAACCTCTCTTCGCTCGACAACTCAACAAATTGTTGTCACCAATAAGTAGCTTGGAGCTCAAGGACTCTCTCTGGAGTGGCGGATGGGGGTGAACGGTGCCGGTGGCTGGGTATTTATAGGGAGAAGTTGATGGGTTAGCTGGTGGACTGGCGAAGTTGGTGGCCGTCGTGGGGCGAGTATGGTGGAGATGGTGGTGCTTGAGGGAGATGGCGAGGGAGAGGGACGAGTGGAGGATGTCGTGGGGAGGTCAGCGGGCGTCTGTGGTGGTAGATGCGCTGCCAAGAATAGGAAGGGGGTGCGTGTTCCGCAAGGTCGAGATCGTGGGAGAGAGAGAGATCGGAGGTTGACGATGCAGCTCAACCGTTGGATCTGGAGATCCAACGGTGGAGGGCTAAAAGCGAGATGACGGGCCAGATTGGATCTGAGGCACGTGATCGGAGGGCCGATGGAGCAGCCACGTGGCGTGTCGAGGGCGAGGCGCTAAGGAATGGCTCAGATGGAATCAAGGGCCTGATCGATCGGCTAAGGAGATAGGCAGAAGCTGCGGTTGAGATGGAAAGTCCAGGGCGCGATCGAAGGGCGCATAGCGCGCCACGTGTCTGGCTGAGGGAGCGGCGCTAATGGAGGGATCAGATGGAGCGCGGGGGCGATCTGACGGCAAGGAGAAGGGAAACGCGTGGAAAGGCCTAGGCCGTTGGATCTGAAGCGAGATCCAACGGTGGAAGGCGCAGGCGGATGAGGCGATGGGCAGCGGGCCGCGTGGCGCAACCAGAGGGCGCCACGTGGCCTGCTGTGAATGGCTGGAGAAAGAAACACGTGTAGAGAGAAGAGGAAGCCGAATTTGGAAAAACTCAAAACATGAAAGTTGTAGATCTTCATGAGATCTACAAGTTTCATGTTGACCAAAGACGGAGATGAGGTCAAATATGATACATAAATACAAGGATACATAAATATACATGTGTAGTATACAAAAGGATCCAAAAACCCAAGTTTCTCATACAAGCTCCAATTTTAATGAAATCAGTCTCATTTTGAAGGTCTTTTAATGTGTAGTATTCTAAGAGTGAGTAGACCTAATTAGGGGTTTGTATGAGGGCTTTATGTATGTTTAAATGTACAAGGGTTCTCAAGATATTTGGGCTATTTTACAAGGGTGATTTTTGGCATTCTTCCCTCTATTATTAAGGAATATATACATATATTATAGAGAAGAAGTTATTTTGATGAAGAGGTATTTTACAGGGGATTTTTGGCTTCTTATTTACATGCAGATGAGCTGCTAAAATGCATGAATTACGGATGCATGCATGAGTGTTATTTATGCAAGATAAAAGGAAATATGCCTCTATTTTCTCGGGAACAAGGCTCTATTTTTGACTTTTGGAGTGATGAATAACAGATTCATCAACCCCCTATACTTAAACCTTGCTCGTCCCCGAGCAACTAAATGAAATGCAAGAGTGAAATGAAATTGGGTTCCATACCAAGGTCATGAACAAAAGTTAAAAATAGAGCTAGACTTGACCCTTTGGATTACTCATGTGTCGGAACCTTATTGGGATCTGAGTTTAAGACTTAACAGACTTCAAGTTCCACAAGTCTTCTATTCAAGACTCCTCAACTTACCTAATCAGAACAAGTCTACATACACAAACCCTAATGACTATGAATCTTTTCATGCGGTGTAAGTGATAGATGACTCCCCACCTCAGAAGTAACAAAGAAACAATCTCCCCCAATCTGGTAACTCTAATGCCTTGGTCTAGCAACTCTTTCCTCGAGAAGCGGGGTATTCCCTTCTAAGTTCAAGTTCAACCGGCTCAAGAAGAGGAGGAAGAGGTATAGACTTTTGGAAGCTCAGCCAGTGTAGCTAAGTCTCCCGCTGCAAGTACATGGTGACCATAAGCTTTTGCTTTTCTTGACTACATATACTCCGGTGGGGTTATTAAATTTTCAATCCGACCCACCACTTTTTTGGAGTTCTTTTTGGCATTTTTTTTCATGCCTTTGTACAACATATATACATGGTGCAGCATAGATACAAGAAATTTCCTCTTGAGCCAGTAGACTATCCCTCTTTTGAAGCTTTATTGCAACCCACTGCTTCTGTCTTTAGCCTTCATCACCACTAGTCCAAGTTGAGACGCACTTCCTTCACTAAAAGAAGAAGAGAGGTTCCGCCTAGAAGTACTACCCTCATATGCTACCCCAAGCTAAAGGAAACTGTCTCCTTATCACCTCATCCGTAGAGAGCCATGTGTAAAGTGCTGGTGCATGTTAAGCCATTGTCTCTAAGAGTCATGTGTGTGTTGTTAAGTGCTCTATTTAGGCTTGTCAAGATGACATATGAACATAGACTTGGAGACTTAAAGAATTAAGTCACCTGACCTGAAAAATCTTAACTCCAGTTCCTATAAGGTTCCTCTGAAATTAGGTGGATTAAGGTCAAGTCATTTTCATCCTTAATATCTGCTCACAACTTGGTCCAGAACCCACTAGCTTTTCACTTTGCATAAGCAACTTATGCAAATGAGATGAGATGTCATGCTATGAAAATGCAAGACTCTTTTTATTTTTCTATGCAGAGATGATATGCAAGAGTAAATAAGAAGCCTATTTATTAAAGATTTTTTTTTTATTTTTTTTTGATGTTTACCCACCCGTAATTATTGTAATATATATACAAAAATACGTGAAAGTACGAGCTATGGGTAAAGTATATATGTAATATATACACGCCCCCCTATACTTAGCGTGTGCTATGTCCTCAGAGCACTAAGAGCGAGGAAAAAGACATAGCTCGTGCTAAGCGTAGGAGAACCAAGAAGTATAGAAACCATCTCACCCCCCTACACTTAGGCTATGGCAGCCTAAGTATAGAAGAAGATCAAAACTGGGGTGGATGCGGAAAAGATGGGAAATGGATGAGTATATACAATGCGGGCATCGGCCCCCCCTATACTGAGGCTCAGGTCAGCCTAAGTTTCGGAAGGAAATGAGTGTGAGGACCAATGTGATGGAGGATGTACAGTGACTCGACTTGGGTGACCTTCCCCCCTATACTTAGGCTCTGGTTATCCTAAGTATAGTCCAAGATAGTGATCTGATGAGGCGGGAATGGGTTGCTAAAGTCGCGGGAGAAAGGGTAGATTGTACAAGAATGATGATATATACAGATGAATCGGTCTGAATCTTTCGAGATGCTGCGGATGGCTGGAGTTCACTGCTGCAAGGTCTCATACGCGGCTTGATGTGACTCTGCTGTATCTGTCTCGCGCATGAATACAATCTCCTCGACATGGACTAACTGCTCATTAGATTCGACGAAGTGTTTCAACAGCTGCCCATTCACTAGGAATGTCGGTGCGTCATCTGCGAGATCTGAGATCTCGACACATCCACTATCATGCACCGTACGGACGACAAATGGTCCCGTCCACTTAGACTTCAACTTGCCTTGGAAAATCTTCAACCTAGCATTGAACAACCATACCTTCTGTCCAGGAACAAAGGTCTTTCGTCTGATATATCTATCATGCCAACGCTTCACCTTGTCCTTGTACACCAAACTGTTGTCGTATGCTCGGTTTCTGACTTCCACAAGCTCATTCAGATCCATGTCTCTCTGTTTCTGACCCAGGTGTGTGTTCCAGTTGACCTTCTTTATTTCCCATTCTGATTTGTGAACTAACTCTGCGGGCAAATGGCACGGCTTTCCGAATACCATTCGGAATGGGGAGGTGCCTAACGGTGTCTTGTAAGTCGTCCTATACGCCCAGAGGACTTGATCCAAGATCTGAGACCAGTCCTTTCTGTCCGGGCAGACAAGCTTTTGCAATATGGTTTTCACCTCCCTATTTGACACCTCAGCCATACCATTGGTTTGCGGGTGGTAAGGACTCGCGACACGGTGTTCGATGCAGTAGTCCTTCAGGAGTTTCTTCACCTCCCGATTCACAAAGTGGCTACCCCCGTCTGATATCATCATCTTGGGGATCCCGAACCTAGAGATTATGTTCTCTTTGATGAATTTACAGACAGTCCTGCTGTCTGCGGCTCGGGTCGGGATAGCCTCCACCCATCTGGATAGGTAGTCTACCGCAAGAAGGATGTATTCAAACCCGTGGCTGACAGGGAATGGGCCCATGAAATCGATGCCCCAGGCGTCAAAGACATCACAAATGATGACCGGCTGCATTGGCATCTCATCCCTGGAACCGACGGTTCCTCCCATTCTCTGGCAGACTGGACACGACTTCGCGAAGGCGGTGGCATCGCGAAACAGAGTCGGCCAGTAGAAGCCACACTGAAGTACCTTCCATGCGGTCCTCTTCCCGGAGTGGTGTCCTCCTGCCTCTAAGCTATGGCATAAAGAAAGGACACTCTGGTATTCCTCCTGAGGAATACAACGTCTCCAGACACAATCCGGTCCTTCAAAGAAAAGGATCGGATCCTCCCAATGGTAGTGTCTAGCGTCCGACTTTAATCGGTCGATTTGGCTCTTGGGCCAATCCTCGGGAACTTTCTTGGAGACAAGATAGTTCACGATATTGGCGTACCACGGGAGTGAGTCGATAACAAAAATCGACTCGTCAGGGAAGGAGTCTCGAATTGGTGAAACCTCGGAAGTATTAAGATCTTCGAGACGAGAAAGATGATCGGCCACTACGTTCTTCTTACCAGGTTTATCACGGATATCCAAATCAAACTCCTGGATAAGTAAAATCCATCGAAGAAGACGCGCCTTCGCGTCCTTCTTCTCCATCAGGTATCGTAGTGCCGTATGGTCTGTGAACACGGTTACCTTGGATCCGATTAAGTGGGATCTGAATTTGTCCAAGGCAAACACTACCGCAAGCATTTCCTTTTCGGTAACTGTATAGTTACGCTGAGCAGAATCAAGCACTTTGCTTGCGTAGTGAATTGCAAACGGGACGCCATCTCTTCTTTGTCCCAATACAGCCCCAACAGCATAATCTGAGGCATCCGTCATGATCTCAAAAGGTAGAGACCAATCTGGGGCTTGTAAAATGGGTGCATCCATGATCATTCCTTGTAAAAGCTTAAAGGCCTCAAGACATTTGTGATCTACAATAAACTCCGTGTCTTTGCCTAAAAGCTCAGTTAGCGGTCGGGCAATCTTGGAAAAATCCTTGATAAATCTTCGATAAAATCCGACATGCCCGAGGAACGACCGCAACTGTTTTACGTTGGTTGGTGGCTGGAGTCGTCTGATCACGTCCACCTTGGCAGGGTCAACCTCCATTCCTCTCTTGGAGATGACATGCCCCAACACTATGCCCTCCGTCACCATGAAGTGACTTTTCTCCCAGGAGAGCACCATATTGACCTCACAACATCTTTTGAGGACTCGGTCCAGATTCCTAAGGCAGGAATCAAAAGAGTCGCCGTGGACCGAGAAGTCATCCATGAAGACTTCCAGGAATTCGCCGACCATTTCGGCGAATACAGCAATCATGCACCTTTGAAAAGTACCTGGAGCATTGCATAGCCCAAAGGGCATGCGCCTGAAAGCATAGGTACCAAAGGGGCATGTAAACGTGGTCTTTTCCTGGTCCTCTGGAGCTATGGCTACTTGATTGTAGCCCGAGAACCCATCAAGGAAGCAGAAGAATTCTTTTCCCGCTAATCTTTCTAAGATCTGATCGATGAATGGTAGAGGGAAATGATCCTTCTTCGTCGCGGCATTCAAGTGTCTGTAATCCACACAGACGCGCCATGACGTGGGTATTCTCGTCACGATCTCCTCTCCGTCCTCATTGGTGGTCGTCTGAATTCCCGACTTTTTCGGGACAACATGGATTGGGGCCACCCACTTAGAGTCGGAGATTGGGTAAATGAAACCCGCGTCGCACCATTTTTCTATCTCTTTTTTCACCACTTCTCGTAAATTTGGATTCAACCGGCGTTGGAATTCACGAGAGGATTTGGCTTCATTCTCCAAGTAAATATGGTGCGAACACAGAGCGGGATTTATCCCATGGAGATCGGAAATGCTCCAACCTATTGCCTTGCGGTTTTTCTCCAGGATCTCTAGCAAGCGAGATTCCTGCTCCTCGGTCAATTGCGAACTGATAATGACCGGAAATTTCTTGTCTTGGCCCGCAAGGAAGGCATATTTCAGTGTTGTGGGAAGAGGTTTGAGCTCAGGTATAGTGTGGTCATCTAAGAAGTCTAGCTCAATCTGATCTGATTCGGTGTTGGAAGTGGCTGGATCATTTTCTGTAACAGCTGCCACCAAGCGTGGCTCTGGAGTCGGATCGTCAAAATTTTCCATACAATCGGCAAACGCCTCGTCCGACTCGTCATCCTCATCTTCCGATTGTCCTAAGGATGTAAGGACTGACAGGCCCCACTGGGCCTCTACGTCATCGAAGATGTAGGGCAATGTAGGTTCAGAGCTGTACTCGTTCCTCAGAATCTCGCAGACTGACTCATGCACTGGATCATCTTCAAAGGAGATGGACACATTAATGCTGGCTGGGTTCTGTCTCCATGGCCCAACTACGTCTACATATTCACAGTCTGTCTCGGTAGAAGAGTACTCGGTGCTGGATTCGGAGTCCGGTCTCTGCCATCTCGTCTGCTTCATCTCCAATTCCTCATCTCCGCCGGGAGTTTGGAACTGAATCTTCCCAGTTTTATAATCAAATAAGGCCCCCGCAGTTCTGAGGAAGGGCCTACCTAAAATGATCTGGGAATCTCTCCAATTACGAGAGGTTTCCATATCCAGGACAGTAAAGTCCACCATGTATTCCTGCCCCTCGACTCTGATCACAATGTTCCTTAACTCTCCTTGGGACCTCTTAGTGGATTTGTCAGCAAACTGCAGAATAGCTCTAGATTTCCTAAGAGGTCCGAGATTAAGCCGCTCATAGAGGGCCGTGGGCATTAAGTTAATTGAGGAACCATTGTCCAGGAGAGTGCGTGCAAATGCAATGTCATCAACATGACTCTCTACATAGTGTGCACCCATGTCTCTTCGTTTTCGAGGAAACGAGTTCTTTATTGCACAAGTCGTGGCTATTGATAGAACGTGTTTCTCAACACGGCTTTTGGTCTTCCTGCTAACCCTAGTAGGTGTGCATCTCACCTTAAGGTATTTTTGGAATGCAGGGGTTATTTCCACGAACTTGTCAAAAGGGATTGTGACCTTGATGTGTTTATTGCAGAATTCAGCCATCTCAGGGTCATCTTTTTGGATTTTTTGGATTTTCTTCTTTCCACCCTTAAGAGCTTGGGGGAAAGGGATTATTAACTCAGGTTCTGGAACTGAAAGATTTTCATTAGCTGTTGAAACTGAGTTCTGAACAAGACTCTGACTCGGACTTTTACACTGACTCTGACTCGGACTCTGACAAACAGGAAAATGCTTGGGCGAAACCGGTGGTGCTTCTTCCGCTTCTTCTGGATGGTCCTCCTCAGATGGAGGTGCGGGCTCATCGGTATCGTCTGACTCAAAGTGGATGCGGGAATGCTGCTTCGAGGACTCAGATGTCCTCTTCTTCTGTTGGGGATGGTGGTGGGGATGCTCCTCCTCTTCTTCCTCCGAATTCTCCTCAGGTAGATTCTCGGAGGTTCCTTCCTTTTGTGCCCGTGCCCGATCAGGTATGATCACGGTCCTTCCGCTCCTGAGGGACATATGATTAACATTATCGTACGAAAGGATCTCATGTTCAGATAGATAATTATCTGAATAATATACCTGATCCCGAGGTCGGTTCTGGCCCTGGTGCATGCTGTTCGGATTGGCCTGAACCTGTGCGGGAATTGGGGTCCTTGGCGCCATTTGTTGGTCCTGGGCACGAGAAACCCGATTGATGTCGGTTCTCATATCCAGGTAATCATTTTGTATCTGTTGGACCCTATCAGACAGGGTCTGGATCGCCAAGGTGAGTGACTCCAATTCGGTGGGCTGGGCTTGCTGCGGTGTTGATGCCGTCCTAAATTGGCCCTGCTGGCCATGCCGATACTGCTGCTGGTGGGACGGTGCTGGCCCCTGCTGGTAGGTGCGTTGCTGCGGCTGGTACCCATGATCTGGCCTGGACTGGTATCGCGGGACTGTGACGGGCCTGGTCTCTTGGTAGACTGGTGCGGGGCGGTGTGCCTGATCCTTCCCCATCTCGATTTGCCGGACTAGCGGGTCCCGGCTATACCAAAGCCCGTTAATCTCGTATACCGGCGGAGGCTCCTCATATTCCGTTTCCACTGGTGGGGGTGCATGATGGTTCGGCTGGGTATAAGTCTGATCCCAGCTACTCTGAGACCCCGGTGCCTGTTCCTGTACAAGATGGACTCGGTGTACAGGTACAGGTGGCGCAGAAGGGGTGGGTAGCTTAATCTTAGCTACCTTTTCAGAGAGTTCCTCCACTTTCTTGGGAAGGCTTGAAAGAGACTCCATCTCTGCGACTCTCTTGTGGATCTGCTCGACCATGGTAAGCTTGTCGGCGATCATCCCCATGCTGGGGATAAGGTCCTCAGTCAGATCTGCAACAGTCCTTCTAGTTGTCTCATTGGATAGGATTGAGGGAGACAACTGATAGGCCCTTGTGGCCTGTGACCTGCCGGTTTCTGCCATCTGCTCTAGGATCTTCCATGCAGCATGCTCATTTTTGTTCAGATAGCTTCCTCCACAGGCGGCACTGACTAACCCCTGCATTTCTGGGGTTAAACCACAGATCAAGGTCTGGACTAAGATCGCCTTTGAAATGCCGTGGCAGGGGCATTTCTGTACTAAGTCATTGAACCTGTCCCAAGCCTCATGGAACGGTTCGCAGGC
Source organism: Ottelia alismoides (assembly GCA_037367405.1). Classification (NCBI taxonomy): domain Eukaryota; kingdom Viridiplantae; phylum Streptophyta; class Magnoliopsida; order Alismatales; family Hydrocharitaceae; genus Ottelia; species Ottelia alismoides. The sequence goes on from JAZKJV010004856.1 coordinate 68,552, forward strand.
TCCTTGAGCGAAGCTGGCGATCTTTGTTCTCATCTGATTAGTTCTACTGAGAGGGTAGAACTTCTTCAAGAAAAGGTCCTTGAACTGCATCCAAGTGGTACATACCACCCCTAAATTTTTCAGCCAATGAGCGGCCTTATCACCTAAGGCAAAAGGGGTGGCCTTCAGCCGAATATAATCTTGGCCAACATTGGGATGGCTAAGATTGTTGCACACCAACTCGAAGTCACGGAGGAAAGTGTATGGTTCTTCATTAAGATTTCCGTTGAACTTCGGAAGCAGACTAAGAAAGTGGGGCTTCAACTCAAATACCTGAGCGGGAACTGCGGGTGCCAACCAGTTCTGAATCTCGTTCTCCGCCGGGTTATAGGTATCGACCATTGGTCGGTCCATTCCTTCTGCTGCTATGATTTGTCCCATCCGTGCAGTGAGATCTGCATTCCTCTGTTCGGTATCAGCGAGGCAGGCAAGAATCTGTTTAATTTGTTCCTCATCTGGTGGAACTTTTGGCGGCATCTTGTCCTCTAGTTCTGGGAATTGGAAAATAAGACCGGTGTTAGAGGGCAAATCAAGGAAGGGATTACCGAGGCAATGATCTTCCTTGGTAATCTCGGAGGAGATAAAAGGGTTGGTTTGAGAGTAACCACCCTGAGCATGTGGGAACCAGGACTCAAGAGGGTCATGAGTCCTGGGTGGTCCAAGGTGTGCTCGGACCGAGGAAGACGAGTTACTTGGGGGACTCATAGAGAGATCGGTGAATAGTGCGTCGAGATCTCCCCAATCACTCATCTTGATAAAGAGGGAAGAAGATAGGATTTGACTCCTACCTGAAGCAAGCACAAGAACAATCCAAGACCCTGATTTCACACTCAACACAGTGAAGGACTCAAAGTTGAGTCCAATTTATCTTGTAGTTTTTAAGTGTGATATTCAAGCACAAATAGCAAGGATTACGCAGCCTAGAGGAAAGTCGGCTTAGAGCCGGATGCGTCTTCCCTGTCTATCCTGTCGCCTAAGATACCGTCGATCCTCCCTTTCTTTGCTCCTATCCGGAGTGGGGACTCAATGACGTGCCCCTATCTACCTGCACTGAGGCGGAGGCTGACAAAGTTTTTAGGCCTTGTCGCAGAGTACCGCTGGTTCACCCCTATCTACCTGTGAGGGCGGAGGCTACTTGGTACTTGTCAAAGAGTTTAAAAATATCCCACTCGTGATAATTGCTAAGATCAGTTGGCTCGTGATATGGAAGGCGGGGATTTGGGCTCTGCCTTAAGGTGTTCACACACACTCAAGTACCCTTACTCAGCCTGAATACAAGGTCGGGGATTAATCTCCCGCAAACAATTTTCAGATTTTATTCCCTTTTTTTTGGTCAATACTGTTAGCAGTCCCGATTAAAGTTAAGTTATCACTGCAATTAGTCCACCACAAAGCACGCCTATCGGACAGTCCCAATTTCCTTTTTAATTTAAGTGACAAAATCAGAGGGGGAAATCGAGAAAAGCCAATGCAAGTTGAAATCGATGATGCTTATGCTGAGTAGAGAATACTTACAGTGATCCCTTTGCTTTTTATGCAGGATGCAATACAGAATTGAAAACTTTACTCTACATGCAAATGCAAGTGATGAAAAGCCGCTCCTAGACAGGCAGTTCTATTAGCGTGAAGAACAATTTAATTTGAACTAAGTCCTGCGGTCTAGGTGCGTCTTTTATGTGTAATGTGTGGTCCTATTGATTACGAGCACAAACAAGTCCTAGAGTGGCTCAAGGAGCCGCTAGTGCAAGCTAAGTTACAATTCACCCACACAGCACACGGGACACAGTTCCACTATCTTTACACACGCGAGATCCCAAACGGGAACCGCTGGAAATGATGCGAAAAATGTGGAAAAATTATTGAAATTACAGGTTCTCTCAAATCACTCAAACAAATTCGAATGCGTGTTCCTCGAAGCGTCTTCGACTCCGGTGTCCCTCGCACAAAAACAAGTTGAGGTCAGATCAAGAACGACACAAAAATGCAGAAATTTACAAGACAGAGAAATATTCACAAGAAAAACCGGGGGTCAGACTACCCGGGGAAGGAAAATCAAACACTCAAAAATTTGCTAAAAATTATCCTAAGCCGTGCCTCCCCGGCAACGGCGCCATTTTGACCACGCTCCCGCACCCTTAGTTAATTCGAGCAAATTAATGTCCAAATTAATTAGATGTCGTTCGTTGCAGTCGGATACGAGAGGTTAATCAAAAACCACTTTAATCAGATTCGAGTTAATTTCAAGCGGCAAATTTTTTTACTTGGTGAAGTCCAAGGTCGATCTCAGGGAGGCAACTGTCTCCTTAGGTCAAATTTCAGCAAAATCCAAGTGTGAGATTTTCGGGAATATATTTTTTTTTTGGTCTTTTTAATTTCTATGCAGACATATGCAGACAAATCTTAGCCAATTTAACGTTAAATTTAATTGATGTATCAAATGAAGTCCAAAAATAATGAAAGTTGGCCAGACAGTTATTTATGATGAAAATGACCTACACTAATTTTTTTGGAATTTTTCGACTCAAAATGAATTTACTGTGAATTAAAGAAACAGAAAGAGTGATTTTCAGAATTTAATTTTTAATAAATATCAAATCACAATTTTTTCAAGAACTAAAAATACCCTAGGTGGCTCTAATGAGAAGGGACCTAGGGAAATTGACAGAACTTAATTTTACTGTGAAATGAATTTACTAAAATTAATTTAAGAAAATCGCTAAACAATTTATTTAGGCCTCGATATGCGTGAAAATGCTATGAAATTTTTATGGTGTGTTAAAAATGGTGTCCTTAAGCTACTGTGAATTTTTGATAATTTTTGAAGGCACAGATAATTAATTAAAAATCAAAAGGCATCACTGGGCAAAATATGTCAACAATGAACCAATTAATTCATTAATAATTCAAATAAACCTACAAACATCATACACGTGTACTGATAGGCAGAGGACAAAATTTCCAACAACATGCAATTTTTAGAATCTCAAAATGATGAACAATGTACTCTATGGACACGTGCAAACACAAGGGCATAAATGCAATACTGGAAATTGAAACTTCAAAAATCAAACATGCTGACAGGGACTAAAATGCAATTACCGATAACATGCAGGACTTGTATGCAATTTCTCCACGGAACACGTGCTCCTCACGTGGGGTCTGCTTCACAGGGACCTTTTTGTAATTTCCATAAGCTTCAGGGGCGTCTGTGCAAATAACCCAGGTCGCACGTGCTCCTCACGTGGCCGACCTAGGTTCGGAGGGCGTCGGAGGCTCGGATCTTCTGGAGGTTCGGTCTAGCCTCGGTGCAGCTTCGGGTCACCCGAGCCTAAGCTTAGGAGGCCGAGGCTCGGATGCGTTGACGTGGCGGCCTGAAGGCCCTTGGATCAAGATGATCCAAGGGATGTCGATGAAGATGCGTGGCGACTTGCGAGGCGTAGGATCAGAAGCGCGATGCACGGTCGAGGAAGGTCGCGGTGATGGAATACGTGGCAGAACGAGGGCCGTTCGATCGGATGATCGTACGGCTGCTGCTGCGTCGTCTCGAGTGGTCCTCCGCCACCTGCGGAGGAGAAGGCGATGCTCCGGTGGGACTGGGCTCGCTCCGCCTCGGTCGCCAGGCGTCGATGAAGGACGTCTCGAGCTCCCAAGTAGCTCAGAAGCAGCGGGAGTGCACGGCGAATCCTCCGGTGGGACTCACGATCCTTGGAGATGTGCTGGAGCTCGGCGTCGATGAAGCTCGAAGGGATCTCCGGCGAGGTTCCGGCCAATGAATACTCAAGGACCTGCAAAGGGTTAATTGTATAGCCGAGGCGTGCAGGTGCTCGTGGAGGGAAGTGAAGTGATCGGCGAGGCCTAAAATGGCGTGAGGTGGTCCGGCGAACGAGCTCCGGCCAAATGGCGGAGCTGCTCGTCGGAGGAACGTGGTATGCGTTGTCGGAGTGTGCGGAGGGTACTGCGATGATCGGAGCTTCGACGCGAAGCTCGTCGAGGTGATTGGAAGGCGCGAGGATGGTCAACGACGGCGAATAAAAGCTGAAGAAAAAGCAAGAAAAAGAAGAAGAAGATCAGAGAACGATGGAGGGAGTTACCTGGGAATTGGAGCTCAGCTGGGAGTTCCAGGGTCGTCGCTCGAGGGATCGGTAGGGTCCCGAGCTCAGGCAGCGGCTCGAGGGAGGCTGCAGCACGGCGGTGGCGGCCGTGGATCTCGCCGGAGTTGGAAACCTCTCTTCGCTCGACAACTCAACAAATTGCTGTCACCAATAAGTAGCTTGGAGCTCAAGGACTCTCTCTGGAGTGGCGGATGGGGGTGAACGGTGCCGGTGGCTGGGTATTTATAGGGAGAAGTTGATGGGTTAGCTGGTGGACTGGCGAAGTTGGTGGCCGTCGTGGGGCGAGTATGGTGGAGATGGTGGTGCTTGAGGGAGATGGCGAGGGAGAGGGACGAGTGGAGGATGTCGTGGGGAGGTCAGCGGGCGTCTGTGGTGGTAGATGCGCTGCCAAGAATAGGAAGGGGGTGCGTGTTCCGCAAGGTCGAGATCGTGGGAGAGAGAGCGATCAGAGGTTGACGATGCAGCTCAACCGTTGGATCTGGAGATCCAATGGTGGAGGGCTAAAAGCGAGATGACGGGCCAGATTAGATCTGAGGCACGTGATCAGAGGGCCGATGGAGCAGCCACGTGGCGTGTCGAGGGCGAGGCGCTAAGGAATGGCTCAGATGGAATCAAGGGCCTGATCGATCGGCTAAGGAGATAGGCAGAAGCTGCGGTTGAGATGGAAAGTCCAGGGCGCGATCGAAGGGCGCATAGCGCGCCACGTGTCTGGCTGAGGGAGCGGCGCTAATGGAGGGATCAGATGGAGCGCGGGGGCGATCTGACGGCAAGGAGAAGGGAAACGCGTGGAAAGGCCTGGGCCGTTGGATCTGAAGCGAGATCCAACGGTGGAAGGCGCAGGCGGATGAGGCGATGGGCAGCGGGCCGCGTGGCGCAACCAGAGGGCGCCACGTGGCCTGCTGTGAATGGCTGGAGAAAGAAACACGTGTAGAGAGAAGAGGAAGCCGAATTTGGAAAAACTCAAAACATGAAAGTTGTAGATCTTCATGAGATCTACAAGTTTCATGTTGACCAAAGACGGAGATGAGGTCAAATATGATACATAAATACAAGGATACATAAATATACATGTGTAGTATACAAAAGGATCCAAAAACCCAAGTTTCTCATACAAGCTCCAATTTCAATGAAATCAGTCTCATTTTGAAGGTCTTTTAATGTGTAGTATTCTAAGAGTGAGTAGACCTAATTAGGGGTTTGTATGAGGGCTTTATGTATGTTTAAATGTACAAGGGTTCTCAAGATATTTGGGCTATTTTACAAGGGTGATTTTTGGCATTCTTCCCTCTATTATTAAGGAATATATACATATATTATAGAGAAGAAGTTATTTTGATGAAGAGGTATTTTACAGGGGATTTTTGGCTTCTTATTTACATGCAGATGAGCTGCTAAAATGCATGAATTACGGATGCATGCATGAGTGTTATTTATGCAAGATAAAAGGAAATATGCCTCTATTTTCTCGGGAACAAGGCTCTATTTTTGACTTTTGGAGTGATGAATAACAGATTCATCACCTATCTAAAGGGATAATACCTCAAGGAGATGAGGAAGTGAATGCTAGAACTGCTTGCCATGGTGCATCAATTACGAGAAGCGGAGTGTATGCTAGATGTGTGCAAATGCCAGATGTCTACCATGCAGTGAGAGTAGTAAATTTTTACTGATCCTACTACGGAGATAAAACACTTATTTGCAGTAATAACAAAATCTTCAAAGATGACAAAACTTTTGAGATAGTGATCTCTAAGTCTTATCTTCAAGAAATTAAGACTTTATGGATAGTTCCAGGAATAAGAGTATTCCGATAAGGATTATGGAAATACTGGTTACAATAGTTATTGAGTTGTAGTGTCAAGGACACTATAACTAATAAGATTGAGTATTAGTTGCATAAGATGCAACATTCGCATTGGATGCGAGCACTGTTACTAGGGGATATGCAAGTGCCGTAAAAGAACTTGGTATAGTTTCTTGGGAATAGAGTGACTGATCAGCTTACCTAGCTATTTTTGTAAATAACTTATGATTGTCACATGAGTGCGGGTTTAAATGATTAGCCTACTAATGGCTCTTTGGGCTAGTGGGAGATTATTGGACATGTGAGCCCACAGCGGGCCATTATGCAATAAATGTTATTGTGAGTATCATTCCCTGATCTGAAAATAAAAACTAATTAATTTGCATAATAGGTCCCTTAGTACAATTAGGATTATGTACCATGGTCATCTTAATGATCATACAATTGTTGATTCAATTATTGAATCATAGAGACTGGTGCTTGGATGAATATCTAAGGAGTTAGATTGAGGACTCATCAAGCACCGTTAAATGATTGTTAAGAGAGAATCTCCAGCCTGAGAAGGAAATGACAATCCTTTATCTAAAGGTTGATATCTAATCGACCTCTTGATGCAGGTCCTCTGTATAGGAATAGAGATTTGGAGGTGTTAGAGAAGTTAGGTCAAAGAGTTGACTTAATGAGATCGAGATAACCAAAGTCCTATGTCCTATGTTGTCACGATATAGGCACACATCCTCTGACCGGAGACAGATGTGTTACCATATGTCTGAGTATGTACATTTGGCAGACCAATTGGTTGATGACCTAACCAAGGTCTATATACCGGCGCGCTAGTGTACATGCAAGGGCATATGAGTAATACGGTCTCTCAAAGGGATCATACATGTTCATTACTTAATCGGAAGACATGAGCTCACTCATGAGATATTGGGAAGAATCAATCCCTACACGATCGTCTCGCTTTAGAAGCTTGATTGAATTTGTAGGTTTGATATATACTTTTAGAAAGTATATGATCAACACCTGGGTATGATATATGCTTTTGAAAATATATGATCGATCCCAACTTCCAATGGTCAAATGAGAAAACTTAATGGTAAAACCCTGAAGGAGACAGTCCAAAAAGAGATCTAAAACTTCAGATTTAATTTGGGTCTTCCAGTATGCAAGATGTACAGGTATTGAGAATACCTGAGGTTGAAGTGATCATAAACGATTGTATAACCATGACGCTTCCATTCCTATGGAGCGATGAAACGGGTCTGGATTTCGGTGACTCCTCTCATAGAGAAGTGATCTAATCTTAGTTCAAATGTTGGACATTGATCTGAATGTGATTCAGATGCAATGAGAATATTAGATCCATGGCTTTGATTTAATCAAACATCTACGGGAGGTCCGCAAGATCTGGATTTGAGATTTGATCTCAATATCCAAGTCACTATACGTGGAACAATACAATGCACTGTCCTTATCTCCAAGTATCCGTGGAGAAAGTGCATTATCCTTGAAAGAGTTCTTGGATAATTTCATTGTTGATATGTGTATCCGAGAATTGATAAAAATGATAATTAATTATGATTTAACTATCATGAATGATATGAATTTGATTCATATTATAAGGAGAGTTATCTGAGATAATTAAATTTGATTTAATTATCATATGATTAAATAATGTGAATGTGATTCATATTATTTGGGCACTTGAGAAAAGAGATCCAAGATGATTAAATGCCATTTAATTATCATCGATACGAATAATGTGGATAACACTATCCATATTAATCATATATATTATAAATATGTTTTATAATATATTAAAGAGATTATATTGTGATATATATTTGTTAATTAATTATTAATGTGAATTGGATTTACATTTGATGATTAATTAAAATATAATTTACATTTTGTTTTGGGATGTGAATGTGATTCTCATTTTTCCAATAGCATGATTGCAATATTTTACAAAATAATTATGATTTATTTTTGTGAAATAATTTACAACAATTGTTGTTTAAATCCTAGAGATATCATGAGATAATGGTGTCTCATGAGATAATGAGATCTCATGAGATGTTGGTAGCCGTCCCCCTTTTTTAGGAGATATGGTTTATCTCTTCATTATCTCCAAGGATAATTAATTTATTTTATTTGAATAAAAATATATAGATCATGGAGTTTATTATTGATCACAAATGTTTTGAGTCCTTTAAGCTACTGCAAGGAATGATCATGGACGCCCCGATCCTATAGGTCCCAGATTGATCTCTACCTTTTGAGATCATGACGGACGCATTAGATTTTGCTGTTGGGGCTGTGTTAGGACAAAGGAGGGATGACGTCCCATTTGCAATTCACTACGCAAGCAAAGTGCTTGTTGCTGCTCATCGTAACTATACAGTTGCGGAAAAAGAGATGCTTACAGTAGTGTTTGCTTTGGACAAGTTCAGATCTCACTTAATCGGATCCAAAGTAATTGTGTTCACTGACCATACGGTGCTACGATATTTGATGGAAAAGAAGGACGCGAAGGCACGTCTTCTTCGGTGGATTTTTCTTATCCAGGAGTTTGATTTGGATATTCGTGATAAACCTGGAAAGAAGAACGTAGTAGCCGATCATCTATCTTGTCTCGAAGATCTTAATACTTCCGAGGATTCACCAATTCAAGACTCCCTCTTTGACGAGTCGACTTTGTTGTCGACTCACTCCCATGGTATGCCAATATCGTGAACTATCTTGTCTCCAAAAAGGTTCTCGAAGATTGGCCCAAGAGCCACATTGATCGACTGAAGTCGGATGCTAAACACTACCATTGGGAGGATCCGATCCTTTTCTTTGAAGGATCGGATTGTATCTGGAGACGGTGTATTCCTCAGGAGGAATACAAGAGTGTCCTTTCTTTATGCCACAGCTTGGAGGCAGGAGGACACCACTCCGGGAAGAGGACCGCATGGAAGGTACTTCAGTGTGGCTTTTATTGGCCGACTCTGTTTCGTGATGCCATCACCTTTGCGAAGTCGTGTCCAGTATGCCAGAGAATGGGAGGAACCATTGGTTCCAAGGATGAGATGTCGATGCAGCATGTCATCATTTGTGATGTCTTTGATGCCTGGGGCATCGACTTCATGGGCCCATTCCCTTTTAGCCACGAATTCGAGTACATCCTTCTTGCGGTAGACTACCTATCCAGGTGGGTGGAGGCTATCCCAACCCGAGCCACAGACAACAGGACTGTCTGTAAATTCATCAGAGATCATATCATCTCTAGGTTCGGGATCCCCAAGATGTTGATATCAGATGGGGGTAGCCACTTTGTAAACAGAGATGTGAAGAAACTTCTGAAGGACTACGGCATCGAACACCGTGTCGTCGGTCCTTACCACCCACAAACTAATGGTATGGCTGAGGCATCGAATAGGGAGGTGAAAACTATATTGCAAAAGCTTGTCTGCCCAGACAGGAAGGATTGGTCTCAGATCTTGGATCAAGTCCTATGGGCTTATAGGAGAGCTTACAAGACACCGTTAGGAACTTCTCCATTCCGAATGGTATTCGAAAAACCGTGCCATTTACCCGCAGAGTTAGTGCATAAATCAGAATGGGCAATCAAGAAGGTCAATTGGAACATACACCTTGGGCAGAAGTAGAGAGAAATGGATCTGAATGAGCTTGTGGAAGTCAGAAACCGCACATATGACAACAGTTTGGTGTACAAGGACAAGATGAAGCGTTGGCATGATAGATATATCAGACGAAAGACCTTTGTTCCTGGACAGAAGGTATGGTTGTTCAATTCAAGGCTGAAAGTCTTCCAAGGCAAGTTGAAGTCCAAGTGGACGGGTCCATTCATTGTCCGAACGGTGTATGATAGCAGAATGTGTTGAGATCTCGGATCTCGCAGATGATGCACCGACATTCCTAGTGAATGGACAGCTATTGAAGCATTTCGTCGAATCCAATGAACAGTTAGTCCATGTTGAGGAGATTGTATTCATGCGCGAGACGGATTCAGTAGATGCACATCAAGCCGCGCATGAGACCTACAGCAGTGAGCTCTCACCATTAGCAGCATCTGGAAAGATTCAGACCGATACCCTTGTATGTATCCATTATTCTTGTATATTCTAACCCTTCCTCCTGCAATTCTAATCACTCACCCCAACTTCATATATTCTCATCTATGACTACACTTAGGATGACCAGATCCTAAGAATGGGGGGGGGGGGAGAGTGACCTGAGTCTATTCTTTGTACATCCTCCAGATCACATTGGTCCTCATACTCACTCCAATCCTATACTTAGGCTGACCTGAGCCTAGGTATAGGGGGAACCGATGCCCGCCTTGTATATATTCATCCCTTTCTCTTCTTGACCTCATCTGCCCTATTTTTGACCCTCTTCTACACTTAGGCTGCCAGAGCCTAAGTATAGGGGGCAGGACGACTTCTATACATTTTCTCTCCCTTGGCTCTCTTACGCTTAGCACAAGCTATGTATTTTTCATCGGTTTTCGTGCTCTGAGGATATAGCACACGCTAAGTCGTATTTTCACATATTTTCTGTATATATTACTTACTAATTACGGGATGGGTAAAATTGGAGAAAATTTTTCAAAAAATACACTTGTATAATATGTATAATACTTGTAGAACTCTTGTGAAATATTGTAATGTAGGAGACATACCAAACTCTCATAAAAAATGAAAAATTCAAAGGCTTCTTATTTTACTCTTGCACATCATCTCTAAAAAGAAAAGAAACAGAGTCTTGCATTTCATCTACACCTCTCATCTGCATATCTTGCATATGCAAGGAGAAAAGCTAGTGGGTTCTAAACCAAGTTATGAGTAGATGTTGAGGATGAACTTGATTTGACCTTAATCCACCTAATTTCAGAGGAACCTTATAGGAACTGGAGTTAAGATTTCTCAGGTCAAGTGATTTAATTCTTTGAGTCCGCAAGTCTATGTTCACATGTCATCTTGATTAGTCTAAGTAGAATATCTCGCGCATACACATGATTCTTTTAGACAGTGACCTAACTTGGATAAGCACAATGCATGTAGCTCTTCATTGATGAGGTGGTGAGGAGGTAGAATCCTTTATCTTGGAGTAGCAAACGAATGGAAACATCCGTCCTCCTCTAGGGAGGGTAGTGCATCTCAACCTAGTCTGGTGGTGTTGATGTTTGAGGACAGGACGCTGTGGGTTGTAATAATGCTTCAAAAGAGGGATAGTCTACTGGCTCAAGAGGAAAAACACCTGATGTACATGCTGCACCTTGTATATAGTTCGGAAAAAATGCAAGAACTCCAAAAAAGTAGACAGACCAGATAGAAAATAAAATACCAGTCGGAGTATGTTTATATCAAGAAGTCTGCAGCTGGATGACTTGGCTACACTGGTCAGGCATCCCGGGATAGGTAGCTACACTGGCTACCATCCATTCTTTCTCCACCCCCTCCTCTTGAGCTGGTCGCACTTGAACTTAGAAGGGAATACCCCGCTCCTCGAGGAAAGAGTACTGAACCGGGTTACTTGAGTTATCTTTTTAGAGGAGGCTATTTCTGAGCCATTTTTTATGTGGAGAGCTATTTACCACTTACACAGTACAAGCGAGAATCATAGTCATCAGAAATTTGCGTTTGAGGATTTGTTCTGACCTGACTGTTGAGGCATCTTGAATAGAAGACTTGTGGAGCTTGAAGTCTGTGAGGTCTTAAGTTCAGATCCCAATAAGGTTCCGCCACACAATTAATCCAAAGGTTGAGTCAAGCTCCATTTTCAACTTTTGTTCGTGACCTTGGTATGGAACCCAAAATCATTTCACTCTTGCATTTCATTTAGTTGCTCGGGGACGAGCAAGGTTTAAGTATAGGGGGTTGATGAATCTGTGATTCATGACTCTAAAAATTGAAAATAGAGCTCTGTCCCCGGGTATTTAGCAGCATATTTCCCTTTATCTTGCATCAATAGCATTCATGCATCAATCCACAATACATGCATTTTTGCATTCATATTTGCATTAAATAAGAAGCTAATTCACTTGTAAAATCCACTTATAAAATACCCACCAATAACTCACCTAATTATTTGTATTTTATATCCCCTCCAAAATGAAATAACACCTTCCTTATAATTTGTATATTATTAGTTAATAATATGAGGAAGAAGGCCAAAATCCCTATCTTGTAAAATACCCAATAAAGCCCCAAACCCCCTGGACCTTAGAATGCCAATATGTCTCTCTTACAAATTCCGAATTAGGTCTGCTCACCTTCAGATTAATACATATCTACAGACCTTTAAAATGAGACTAATTTCATTCAATTTGGAGCTCGTAGGCATAACTTGGGTTTTTGGCCCCCCTTGTATACTACATATATGTATATTTGTACTCTTGTATTTTTGTATCATATTTGACCTCATCTCTGTTTTTGATCAACATGAAACTTGTAGATCTCATCGAGATCTACAACTTTCATGTTTTGAGTTTTTCCAAATTCGGCCTCCTTCTCTCTTTAAATTTGCTTTCTCAGCCACTCAAAGCTGGCCACGTGGCGCCCTCTGATTGTGCCACGCGACCCGCTCCTTTGCGCGCCACGCGCCCGGTCTTCCCCACCGTCCGATCTCCTTTTCTCTCTCTCCATCTTGGCCATTCGAGTCGCAATGCCTCCTGGCTCTTCAATCATACCTTGGGCCTAATCTGGATCGTCCCTTCGCGTCGCATCCTTTGCACGCCACGTGGTGCATTAGGCGCCCTCCAATCATCGCCAGAAGCATCGCATTCTGGACCTCCATCTCGCACGATATCTGGGCCCTTCGATCGAAACCCCAGACTTCATCTCCGCCACACGTTAGTGCCTCGACCTGCGTCCGCCACGTGACGTGCCCTGTGCCCTTGATCGTGCTCCTCCGATCTGATCTTCACCCTCCGCTTCCGCCCCTCTCCTAATCGTTAGATCGCTCGATCCAACGGTCGATGCTTCGTCGTCTACCTCCCACACACCCCGCGACCCACGTCTTCCACCATGCGCAAGGGGCCGTCCCCTTTCTATTTTGGGCACCATGCCGACTACCATCTCAGCCCCCTGACACCACCACAACACAGCCCACTCTTCCCTCATCCTTACCAATCCCCTCGTTCGCCATAAACGCCCTCAACCTCGCTCCACGATCCCCACCAACTCCACCTTTTCACCATTTATGCCGTCACCTTCGACCTATAAATACGCCTCCACCGTCGACCGTCAAGCCCATCTGCCACTACGAAGAGATTCCCCCAGCTCCCACCTTCCTATTGGTGACAGCAATTCGGCAAGAAGTCGAGCGATGAAGGCTGAAATTCCTCTGGCGAGATCCACGACCAACTTCATCGTGCTGTAGCTACCTCCATGAGCTGCATGAGCTCATGCCTACTACCGACCTTCGAGCGACGACCAAGAGCCCAGATCCGAGCTCCATTCCCCAGGTAGCAACCTCCATCGCCCCTACGATCTTCTTCTCTGTCTTCTTCACTTTTCTCCTAATTTATTTGACTCCTTCGCGTATCTTCACCACCTTCTGACCATCCTCCAAGCTCCGCCTCGGAGTTAGCACCTTCGTGCCACGCTCAATTCACTCCAACGACACATTCCACTTCCCCGCCGATGCCAGCTCTGCCACCTTGGCGAAGCTCGATCACCGGACCTCCACATCGCCGCTCAGGCCTCGTACCTCACTCCCGATCACTCCACGTCCACGTTGCACGCCTCGGCTATCTACATAACCCCCTGCAGGTACCCTCTCGATCATTGGCTGGGACTTCATCGGAGCTCAGCTCGAGCTTCACCGTTCCCGGTCTCCAGTTCGCCCCGGCCTCAGTCGAGACCTCCGGCCGCTACCTGACGCTTCCACGATCCTCCCCAGCTCCTTGTCAACCTCTGGCGAGCTTCATCGACGACCCGAGGAGGAGGTGGAGCTCAAGACCCTCCGCCGGAGCACAGCCCCCCCCTCCGCCGCAGGAGAAGGAGGAGGACCGTTGGGCACGAAGTCCAGCAATCGTCTGATCTCCCTGATCGGACAGATAGGAGCAATCCACGTCGCCATCAGCTACCGCCATCGGATCAGGAGGATCCCACGGTCTAGAGCACGCCACGTCTCCGCCTTCCTCGCGCTCCAGATGCCGTTGGATCACCTTCGATCTGACGGTCATTGATCGTCCACGCCATCGTCTCAGGAGCCCACGTCCGCTGTTGATCTTCACTAGATCTAACGGATCCAGGCGCGCCACGTCTCCAGCATTCACCAACCGTTGGATCTTCACTGGATCCATGGTCCAGATCGAGCCACGTCGCCTGATCCGAGCCTCTTCGCCGATCACCAGGCTCGGATCCACCGAAGCTAGTCGAGCCTCCTTCCGAGCCAAGGCCGAGCCTCCAGAGTCACCCGAGCCTCTGAAGTCCATCGAGCGGGCAATTTGCAGCGAGGCCCCTGAAGGTTTCCATAATTGCATTTCAGTCCCTACTAAGAGCCCCCACGTGAGGAGCACGTGTTCTGTAGAAAATTTGCATCCACCCCCTCCACATTATAGGTAATTGCATATTAGTCCATGTTAGCATGTTTTATTTTTATCAATTTTATTTCCTGTAATTACATTTATACCCTATCTTTGCACGCATATTTAGGCACACATTTTAACTCATTTTTTAAGTTTGAAAATTGCATTGTGTATTCTCTTTGTCCTCTTTCATATGTGACACTTGGCAAATTTTTTTATGATCAATGGATTTTATTATTATTTAATTAATTGGGTAAATTTTGTTAAAGTTTTCCCATTTATGCCTTTTAATTCATAGTAATTTATCTATAAATCCAAAAATCACCAAAACTTCACATTAGACTGAGGAAAATTAGATTTACATTGTGCCCAAAAATCATTTCATTTGCACGCATCTCGAGGCTTGAATAAATCATTTAGTGATTTAATTAATTGATTTTTAATAGGTGTATTTCACATAGAAATTAAGGTTGATTAATTTTCCTGGATTCTTCACGCTTTGATCTATCTAGGATAATTTCGATATCTGAAAATATTGTGATTTGATATTTATTAAAATTAATTTAGTCAAAATCACTTTGCATCCATTTTAAATTCATAGTAAATTCATCTAGTGTCAGAAAATTCTAAAAAATTAGTGTATCTTAGTTTCATCATATTTCATCATCTGGCCAAGTTTCATAATTTTTGGAATTAATTTGACCATCCTTTGGAATTAACTTGTAAACTGGCCCGATTGTGCATGTGTCTTTTCCTTCTTGCAAAAAAAATGGAAAAAGATAAAAAAAATCATCCCCTGGAAATCAAACTTTGGAACTTGCTTAAAATCTACCTAAGGAGACAGCTGCCTCCCTGAGTTTGACCTTGGGCTTGCCCAAGTAAAATAAATTTGCCACTCGTGATTAACTCGGCATTAATTAAAAGTGGTTTTTGATCTGCTCTTATTATCCGACTACAACGAACGACAACAAATTAATTTGACCTTTAATTTGATCGAATTAACGAGGGTAGTAAGACGCATTTCAGGGGTAAAAGGGTAAGCAGGATTGGCCATTGGATAAAGTACAATCCAATGGCCCATCTCAAGGGGCGGTAAACGGCAAGATATAAATGGGGGGGCGGAATAAGTTTACCGGGCAGTTGATTGTGCCTTGAGATGAACCAATCGCGCGATGACACGCGACACTTGAGTTGACCAGAATGTTGACTAGTGATAAAATGTGAAGATAAATACCTTAAAAATAGAGAACAAACTCTAATGTAAAAATGCATAACACAAAAAATGTTCGACTAAATGTGATCCATCATATTCATGAAGGACCAAGTGCACATGAAATGCAGAATGAAATATATACAATTTTTGGGTGGTATTTTATGTATATAAAATATCAAATTTTGGCTTTGTAATTTTTATTTGATTTTGTGTAAATAAATAAATATATGAAAAAAATCAAACAAGCTATGAAATAATGCAATGGGCTCAAATATGATTTTTTTCTAATTTGGAATTTTTACCCTGTTGACCCTATAAACTTTGCTAATTACCTCTACAACCTTTGAAAGAACATAATTCCCCCCTCGACCCTGTAAACTTATCAAATCTTACCCCATGAACCCTGCGGTTAATCTATTTAAAGCTTGTAAGGGTTCTTGGGGTACTTTACAGGGTCGGTGTGGTAATTATGTTGTGCAAAAGGTCATAGAGGTAACTTAAAAAGTTTATAGGATCTGCCGAGTAAAAATCACTTTTAATTTTTATGTGATTCAAATAGGCCAGAAAAATAGGGAGGTTAATTTTGTGCAAGTGGATTAGGTGAATAAGCTCAGCTCAGAACATGCCATTTTTATTGCTTTTATTTTTTTTGGATTTTGATTTTTATGTGAATTATTAAACAATAAATAAATTAAATAAATAAAAAAGAAAGCAGTTAGAATGAATTAAATATATGCATGAAATGATAGTTCAAAATAAGCAAAAAGAAATAATGCATAATTAGGTCCCAAAATCTAATTTTCACAAATGGACTTCGATTCTTTCGAAATTGGTTTTGATTTGTAATTATTTGAACGTAAATTAATAAAAATGAGTAAAGTTCATTTTGGACACTTTATCAGAGAGAGACATCATCATTTTCGTCTAACTGTCATGAAACTAAGGTTTGGGATTATTTTGCATATGTACAAGTTATCATTTTTTAATTTTTTCATATTATGGTTAGTGATATGTACACAATGAAGTTGGTTCTATATCACTTGTAATTAGCATGAATTAATTAAAATAGGTGAAGTTAGGTGAAAATGTGAAGATGATTATGAATGCAGACATGAATGCTAATTTATACAATTTAATTATGAGTGCATGAAAATTAATTTTATGGAATTAATAGACGAATGATTCAGAAGCTCTATTTTTAGCTAATTAGAGTGATGAATAACATATTCAACAATGGTGGAATGAAGTAGGACTTTATTTGTTCCCTAGAGTTGAGGGTTGAGTCTTAAGGAAAATCTTTTATATTAGAACCTTAGGTGGGGCTTTGACTCTACATTGGTACATGTAATCCACACTAAATATCATACCTCTTATATTTATATGTATACATAGAATCTGGTAATTAGGGAAATTCAGTTTCTTTTGACTAAGACTTGGCTCAAACTTAGAGTTTGAGAGTCACATGAATGTTGTGTCCTGAATGTCAACTCTTGTACAACACACATACAGTCAGGGATTCAACTGATTTATTCTTTCTTTATTTGCTCGAGGGCAAGCATAGTTTAAGTATAGGGGGTGATGAATCCTAGAATCATCATCATTATTTGGATTATTTATCCCTCTATATTAAACTATTCAATTAATTTAATAATTAATTAACTCAATTTAACATCTAACCTCTTGTAAATATATACATGATATTTGTGATTATGATCCCTTTATTTTATGTATTTTTATTATTAAAAATAAAATAAAAACTAGTTTAATATTATATACAATATACTATATATTATTTATTATATAAAAACAACAAAAGAAATAAAAGAAGTGTTTTTATTCATTAAAAATACTTACAAAAATAATATATATATATATATGATGTATTTTAACTTTGAATTCTGCATGAAATGGTAGATCTTGAAAAGTTACACAACTTTCATGTTAAATACTTTTAAATTTGATACCATTTATTATTTTATTTTCATTTTATAAGTTATTATTTATTTTCTAATTTTCAGATTAGTCCACATGGCCCAATCATCTCACTCCAACTGGCTGACCCTTCAATGGCACCCGCCTTCTTCCTAGGTCGTCTAATCACTTTATCTGATTGTTCTGATTAAACTCTACACATACTTTTGTGAGCTGCTTGATCTTTTGATCAAGCAACCCATGATAACTCCTATGTGCCTCACTTCGAGTTGTCTTGTCAAATGATCAGGCAATTGTGGATCGTCGTCAACCTCCACAACCATTCAAACGACCATCTTTACCCGAATTTCTACAATCGATCCGCGTGGATTCAAACCACGAATCGGTTATCATCTTGTTTATTGTTCTTCCTTCACTCATGCATGTACTCTCAACGTAAATCTTCTCCAACCTGTGCCAAATTCCAAGTGGTTGAAACCACCACATGGAACCATCTTTAACGGCTCACAAAAACCCTTCTCCCCCAATAATCATCCATATCCACCCGTGCATGAGTTATTCTGAGTCCTCTCCTTCCTTCTATGACAGAGATATTGAGTGAGATTGAATGATGATGAGAGTGTAACTCCGACGAGATCCTCAGCTCTACCAGCCGTGTCGTAGCACCATCAGATGTTGCTAAAGCTTCAAGCTTCTATCGAGCTTGCAAAGCAAAGACCCGATGCCCTCAGGTTTCAACCCATGTCTTCTATTCATCTATGATTTCTTCTCCATTTTCCAGGTAAGATTCTAGTTTTTCCCTTGATTTATCCTAATTTATTACGTCTGCACATACATCTCCAGATCAAATTGATCATCTTTCCACCATTGTCACACTCCCACTTAGGGCCCCGATTTCTCCGCCTCTGTTGGCCCTTCATCACACCTTAGAACAATTCCATTCTCTTCCATGTTATTTCGATTATTTACTAACATACATAAGTACTAGTGAGGCACCATAGATCAGAGTTCTGGAACATTTTATGATCTCCATCTCCGCCTCCGACGAACCCCGGTCGACATAAGTCTAGCCTTTGCAATACCTTCATAAGACCTCATCCTTCTTCGCGAAGATAATAGATAGCTTCGACGACCTTCAGCCTTCGTGGAGGAGAACGGAAGAGGACTACAACTCTCGTCAGAGCACATCCTTCGTTTGAGGTGGAGTTTTCCTAGTCTAAGAGCAACATGTGATGTTGGATCATATGATCTCGATTCTACGGGTGTGATCGAACCCCCAGGCGTTGTTTCAAGCTGAAGCCTCGCTCCACTCGTGCCTCAACCGAAGTACCAGGCGCCGCCATATGTCTCAAGCCTATCGTACTTCCCGAGCTTGGATTCACACGCCTTCATAACATGGCATATGGGAAATTTTGCGGCATACCCTACTGAGTTCATCTATTTACAAATATAAACCTACGTAGAGAAATTTGATGAGATATGGTCAAGCAATTTATTTTATTCGCATTTTAGTCCTTCTTGGTCCTGTCTGGGAGGTTTTGTATGTTTTTAATTATTTTTGCTTTGCAATAAAGTCCTTGGATTGAATGTTTAATAACTTTGAGCATGGTTATCCAATTAATGTGAATTTGGTCTTATTTTAAGCTTATATCATGCTCTTTAATATGGTATATTTATTTTATCTGATATGATCTGTTAGATATAAATTAAAAATCAGATAACTATCTTGCTTATTATGTAATTAAACTCTGAACATTGGAGATGTTTCTCAATTATTAACTTAGATCAAATTTATCATTTAACTATATAACTTGATTATTTGTTTAATTCAAGATATTACTGTGTGGATATTGTGTGTATTATTTTGTATTTGTACATTTTGTATTATATTGCATTACATTTTGTAGCAATAGACCTTAATTCGCATTTTTAAATTATAAAAATCATGCATTCATTCATATTGTGCTTCTTGACCTAGATCTCACTAAGTAATATATTAACCTAGGTTTTAAAATCCTAGTTGGATAAACTAATTGCTCGTGCACTTGAGTTCGACCATGTACTTATCCAGGTTAATTAAACCAAGCTCTCTTCACCGAGATTTACTAGCTCGATTCTATTGAGTAGTTAATCGATCATATTACAACGTAACCAAATCAGATTAGCCGATCAATGATTCATCAGCAGCCAACTCCCATCACTTATTAAGGCCACACGTGAATTACACGTGACAGTGAACATGGTCCCATGTGAGATGGATTAGGTTGAACTAATAATCATATGTAGCAGCTGATCTCTAATTTTTTTATTTTCCTTTACGTCCCATTTGTTATGAAGGAATAGAGGGAAGAATGGAATCATCATTCCTACATCGATTCTATTTCTGTATTTGTTAGATCGCATTAAGGAAGGAAAAAAGATTACAAAGGGAACCAGATTCCCTCATATATGGGAAATGACATTTCTAGGTACCCAAAAGAATTGGGATTCCATTCCTTACAAATACTAATGAATATATTCTTCTTCAATATTTTTTAATTAATATATCATTGTTACAAATATATGGTTATTGACATGGATATGTGTTTTTCTTTTTTAGATATTTTTTGGACATCGACGTGGATATGGTTTTTTTAACATGGATATATGGATGCTGACATGGATACAAATATATGGATGCGAAAAGTGATAATTTAGAAATATATGCATATATGGATATTGACATGTATATGGGATTTTTTGTAGATACAAATGTATATATTGTTAAAAAAATTTGTACGAATACAAATGTAGTTATAAGATATTCCTGCAGATACAAATACATATATATTAAATATATCTATTATATGGATATAAACAGATATGATTTTTTCACGGATATGGATACGAACATGGTTATGTGTTTTTTGTCTTTTTCCAAATATGGATATGGAAAGGTATATGATTTTTTTTCTAATATGGGTATGGATACGGATGTAATTTTCTATTTTTTTAAGATATGGAATTGATTATATTCTAGCGTATACATATACAAACATGGATATGGATTTTAACTTTTTTTTTGCATATACATATGGATATGGAAATGGATTTTTATTTTTTTGCAGCTATAAGTATGCATATAAATACCATCTTTAATTTTTTTAGGATATGGATATGGGTTACATAGCGAACACATATCCAGATATGGATATATGTTTATATTTTTTTATTACAAATACATATACCCATAACATTTTCATTTTTTTAAGGATATGGATATGGATATGGTAGTAAAACATTCTAGCATATACAGATATGGATATATCAAATATTAATTGTATGGAATAAAATCAAAGTAGTTTCCATTTATTTGACTATTGATTCCTTATATGAAATACATCAATTATATGACAAAACAAGTTGGAGGATACCGATTATTTTTTCTACTTAACGAAATATATGAAAAGAAAGTTATTTTCTTTCTATTCTTTTCCCTTTCCAAACATAAGAAATGAATGTGTCTCATAATAAATGTTTCAATTCCTAATATGAACTGAACAATGGAATGTAAAAACTTTTTCCTTTCCATTCCATTGTTAATTGTATTATTTTCTTTATTCCATTCCATTGTAATTCCTTTCCAATCAAACAAACGGGACCTTAGTTTCGTTATTTTAGAAACAACTAGAAAGTACATAATTAAATAATAATTAGTAAAACAACTATGCACTCATTGTTTGAAGTGATTCTGTCCAAATGTACTTAACTAAAACAAGTATGAAATCGATTATCTAAACTATTTTGGATGTGTTTTTTATACTAGGATAGCGTAGACTGATGTTGGACAAACCTGAATAAATAATAAAAAGGATTATTTTTTGCTGCAACAAGACTAGGGAAACATAATCAAACTAAGTATATATGAAGGAGATAAGCCGGATATTGTTTGCAGAAGGGTAGTATTTTTCAGATAAATTATGAAAAAGGTCCCAATTATACACTGATTTCCAATTCGGTGTTTTGTTTTTCAAATGTAATAAAGAGGATCAGAAGTGTAGACGAAAACAAGCACATAAAGATGGTGGTTTATGTGAAAACCCTCCACAATGGATGGAAAAAACCACAGGGAAGAAGGGTTTTGTCTATTCTTTCTCTTACTTTCAAAATGAGAGAAGAAGATATGCATATAGTCTTAAGGTAAGGCAAATCCCCTCTCAATATCCGCTTACTCATTTACATGACCATCAATGCTCTCCTTCAAGTTGGGCATAGAGATCAAACATGCCCAACTTACCATCATTCTTCTCAAACTTGACACTCAACAACCCCTTGGTGAAGACATCAACAACTTATTCTTTTGTTTTTATATATGGTAGCATCAATTCCTTAGAACCAATTTTCTCTCGGATAAAGTGGCAGTTAATTTCAACATGTTTTGTCCTATCATGCAACACAAGATTGTTAAAGAGATTTATGATAGATTTGTTATCACAAAATAATTTCATTGGCATATCAAGATTAACATGATGTTTGTCAAGATGATCTTTAGCCATAGTATCTCTGTGACACCTATTGCTGCCACTCTGTACTCAACTTCAACACTTGACCTTGCATAAACAAATTGTCCTTTACTCATCCAAATTACAAGGTTACCACCCATATATACACAATAACTAATAGTAGATCTCCTCGCGTCAACACAACCAACCCAATCGGAATCGGTGTAGCATTCAACCTCAAGCTTATTAGTTTTCGTAGAGAGAAGTCCTCTTCTAGGGTTCTTTTTTATATAGCGGAGAATGCAATCCACTTCTTTCATGTGCATATCAGTTGGTGCACGCATAATTGGCTCACCACATTTACAACATAGGTGATATCCAGTCTGGCAAAAGTGATATAAATGAGCTTCCCCATAAGTCGCTGGTAATGATTCTTTGAATCTTCATTCAGTTGCTTCCCATCCTTGATTCCAACTTGTGATTTTCCTCAGTTGGAGTGATGACATGTTTACATTCCAACTTTCTAATTTCCTTTAAGATATCTAAACTATACTTTTTCTGACACAGATCAAGTCCATTCTTTGACCTTGTCATTCAATGCCTAAGAACTACTCCAAGTTACCAAGATTTTTTCAAGTCAAATGCTACAACAAGTTTGCCTTTCAATCTTATAATGTTCTTTTCGTAGTCCCATGTAATGATCATGTTGTCAACATAGAAAAGAACAAGAGTAACTTTATTTGTTCTCCTCTTGACAAAGAGAGTGCGAATTCTCATTTCTTTTGTGATAACGTAACCTGATAATCACAACTCTAAGCTTCTCAAACCAAGCCATGTGCGATTGTTTCAGACCATATAATGTATTCTTTAACCTGCAGTGCTTCCCTATCTTTTTATATCGAAGTGTCATATGTATGTAAAACTCTTTGAAGATTTCTATTCAAAAAGATATTCTTTATATCTATATGATGGGGATTCCATTCTTTAACAACAAGTGAAATAATAATACACACGATATTCATTTTCGCCGTAGAGGCAAACATTTCCAATTAATCAACACCATATTTCAAACTAAACCCCTTTGGCCACAAGTGTGGCTTTGTATCTCTTCACTTGACCATCTGAGTCGTAATTTATGGTGTACACCCACTTCGAATGAATCATATGCACCACTTCAGGGATGTCTACAATATCCCAAGTATATTTTTTTCTAAGCGCTCACACTTTTTCTTCCATAGCACAAAATTTATCGAACATCAACAAATGCTTTAGTAACATTCTTAGGAATAAAAACTTGAAAGAGGTTATAAAGTACATGTAGTATATACATATCTGTTTATAGGGTATCTGGTGCAATCTGTGTCTCTTGAGGGAGCCTTTATTTCCCTACGTCCACGCCTATGTGTCACCGAATCCCCTTCACATATGACCAGTTTGCCAACCTTCTCATCTTCATCAATATCACCCATCTCTTTTTCTAGGTCGCTTTTCATGTCGCAGTTAGAACTACTAGATGTAGTAGAGGAACTTGGGTCATCTAGGGATTGAACGGGATTGAGATTGATTTTCTCTTCCCTGAACTTTCCCTTATTGATCTTTCTTATTATAGCATTTTTCATGCTGATGAGGAGAACGAAACCGCCCCTCCTCTATCTTCATGTCAATCTAAATGGAGTTGTCCACATATACTGAAAATCATTGCAAGCTTGCAAGAAGAGAATATCGTGGACATTTCCTTCCTCATTACTACCATTCTCTGCTTGAGGGGATGCTCAGAGAAATAAGAATCATGCTCTATAAATGTGTTATCTTTGGTCACATGCAATTTTCCATCTTTAGGGTTGAAGCATTTTATAACATATATGAGTAGGGGAATATCCCAAAAATACCTTTGATTCCACATGCATCAAGTTCTTTGTATCCGATGCAGAGTTGTGAAAATAACTGATACAACCAACAAGCTTTTGAGGAAGAGCAAATGACTTACTATCGGGCTGAACAAAAGCAAAGGGAGCCTCCATGTTCAACCGTCTTGAGGGCATTATGTTTATAAGTAAGGCACTAGTGAGACCACATTTCTCCAAAATTGTTTAGGAAGGTTTTTTAAAAATAAGATCGTTCTTCTAACTTCAAGAAGATGCATGTTCTTTCATTCTATTACGCCATTCTATTGAGGGGTGTAACTACAACAAGTCTCGTGAATAGTTCCTTTAGCACTAAATAATTCTTGCATCCCCTTAGACAAATACTCACGAGCATTATCAGACTTGAAATGCTTGATAACTTTCTTGTATTGTGTCTCAATAAGATTGAAGAACTTCTTTATAATGTTGATTACTTCCCCGCGTTCAGGAAGTAAATAGATAAAATTACTTCTAGATTAGTTGTCAATAAATGTAAGGAAGTATTTGTAGCCATTATGAGTGGGATTAATAAAAGATAAAAATCGTTAGAGACTAAATCCATCCCAGTCTTTTCCCTGTAACCAAGTATTGTAGCATACAATGATTGGACGAGAAGGGACAAATTTCCTCTTTCATTTTCTTCTTAGTCTTTGCCATCACACCCATTCTGGGACAAGTTGAAAGAGGAATTCCAAATTATTGTATGAAAAAAAGAGAAAAGTGAAGGAACGATCCCTAACTTAACGAAGGGTTATAGTTCAATTCTCTTGTTATCTTACTAGCAGATATGAGATTTAAAGGCATGTCAGGAGCATGAAGTGCATTATGAATAAAAAAAATTATCAAGAAGGGAAGCACTTCATTTTTCCACAACAACAACTTGAGATCCATCAGTAAAGGCTACGTGACCTTTGCCAGAGGTCAATTTATAAGCTCTAAAGAGTTTTGGACACCCGCAATATGATCAGTGACACCACTATCAATTATCCACTCCAGTTTTGGATCACCAACCATGAGGGAAAGAACACACTTACACAAACTTGAAATCTCAACCAAACAATCCTCTAATCACTGCACCAATGCATTCAAGGAACAAACCAACAAGCCAAGAAGCAACCTCTAATCACTCCAATATCCGTCCCGCCCAAAGAGAACCAACAATAGTAGCATTTTTCAACTCAATGAGAAGAGAGGCACAATTATTATACAAAAATGGAATCCAATTCCATCTACAACGGAGTCCAAGCTCCAGTCCAACCACAACCAACAAAGAAAGCACACATGGGGGCTTCAACTCCACTTTAATAGATCTCAATCAACGAACAATGGAAGATCTCATCTCTGACACGGAAAGGGATCCTCCAAGAGGTGTCCTAGGCAGCAACACTGCAGGTATCAACACCGCACTACAACATTTTGGTAAAACGCAACAACACACGAGAATCACGGAAATAACAAGTAGCTCCAGCCACCAACACTCAAGCAAATAATGGCAAAGACATACGAACCAGTACCACTTAACACAAGATTCAGAATCACAAACAACCCAAAACAGCAATAATCAACCTAAAACTAGAGCAGAAAATAAACCCATATCGTATTAACTGGCTTCCAAAGACAAGTAGCAAATAGTCTCAAATCGCAGCAATCAGTCCTCAAAACATAACTAACCCCAACTTGTAGCCAACTTTGATTTTAACTCTTCTCTAGGAAGAGAAATACGAGAATCAAGGTACCTGGGTGGAGGTGCACCTAGGGCACTACCTGCAGCAAGTAATCATGCAAGAGAGGGCAGTGCTCAATGAAGAACATGATCACAACAACCATTGCTTTGACACCATGTAGACGAAAACAAGCACATGGAGATGGTGGTTTACGTGGAAACAATCCACGATGGAAGGAAAAAACCATAAGGAAGAAGGATCCTTGTCGTTCACATTAGCAAAGGTTTTGTCTATTCGTTCTCTTACTTTCAAAATGTGTGTGAGAGAGATACATATAGTCATAAGTAAGGCACATTCCCTCTCAATATCTGCTTACCCGTTTACATGACCCTCAACAGGAAGGTTCCAACTTTTAAGATTTTAACGTTGATAGAAAAATGTTGCAAAAACTGATAGAGGCATATATTTGAGACTAATGTTCCAATTTTGATTTATTTGATCTTAAGGAATGAAATTAAAGGGAAAATGGATTGTAATTATTTAAATAAATAATTGGGAAGGAAATCTAAACAAAGCTGGGAATGGAAATCTATATCTATATAACTACTTTAAAGCTGAGTTTTTCCTCAGCTAAAGGACACGTGGGTAACGTCTCTTCTCGGGTCTCTCGGGCTTACGTACGTCCCACTCGAACGAAGTTTGCTTCGTTTGCAAGTTTGCCAAGGCACGTGAAGCTGGGTCTCTCCCAGTTTTTTCTCTATGTCAGACACGTGGTTTCTTCTCAACCTCTCATATACTCCCCTCTCCTAAGTCCAGTCTCTCTCCTTCCTGAATCCCCCGTGACGCCAAAGCCATCGCACCCTCCCTGAAGAAGCATGAAAACACCACCAAACTGCGAGGTACGCTGTCGCAGCGACGGTCCTGGAAGCCATGAGAGCCTTTGAGATTGTCAGCGCACACAAAGAGCTGAGTGAATGGTGCAGCGGAGGAGGTAGCTCGGGCTCCTCGGAGTCGGACCCCTCGATGGGGTCGTTATTGTCAGTGGCTTGGACACCTCAAAGACGGGTGTTAGTGGATAGATGTGGAGCGACAACCACTCAAAGAGGCCACTGGACACCGTCAAGCTCGTCAAAACCCTAACAGAATATGTAATTTCTAGGGCTTCAGGAGGTTGAGAAGCTAGTCTTTTGTTTTGTTTATTTGGAGGTACAACCTGTTGGACCTGAAAAGTTATGTATGTATTTATTCTGGAGACAGAGAAATGGAGAGAGAAAGTAAAAGAGAGAAGGGATGTCCAGGGCATGATGCGAGTGTATTGGCTTTTGGCTGCGAAATGGGGTTGATTATGCCTGAAAGGCTGAAAGTCCATTTTTTGATCTTTTCTCCTTTATGCTTATTTCCATTATATTTTCATAATTATGGCTCTTTAATATTGAAAATTCAAGATTTTTTTAATTATCTATGAGAATTGATTAAATATGCCACAAATCTTGCCTAGACTCCTTTGGAGAGCATGCTGTTCATTGTCGTGAACTCCCAGGTTTTAAATATAGACATGATCTTGTCAGAGATGTCCTCTATGATGTTCTCAAGAAGGCTGGGATTGCGTCAAAGAAAGAAGCACCTATGAATTTTTTGTCTGATCCACACGAGGGAAGATCCATACTAAGACCAACAGATGTTTTAATTTTTGGTTGGGCTGGAGGAAAACATGCATGTGTTGATTTAACTGGAGTGTCTTCGTTAGTTGGTCTAATAAAAAGTGACTTTACTGTGGGATACGCTGCACAGAAAGCTGCCTCAGCCAAAGTTGCTAAACATGAGGAGGCTTGTATTGACAATCAACATGTCTTCATCCCTTTCGGGTTTAATACCTTTGGGTTCTTGGTGTATGAAGCTGAGGGTTCAGAAAATTATGCATAGCAATGTTATGGTTCCCAGATCTATGGATGTTATGTTCCGAAGAATTGGATTTGCCATCCAAAAGGGATTGACAGCGTAACTTGTTGCCTGTCTCCCAACAGTTTCTTTGCAATATGTCCTGATTTAAGAAATGATATGAAAATAATATAATGGATAAATACTTTGACCTGTGCAAATCCATGTTGTACATTCTATATCATTTGCAATGTACAAGTTATTGTGCAAAGCACGACTATGCATCCTAAATCAATTTGCAATATATAGATATGATTTTTACTAATATGAGCAAAATGTAAATTGCAAGTGTTTTGCACATTCTGATCTATAATATAGAAATGCAATTGTGTTTCGTGGTTTTTATTAATGAATAGACCCCTGAATGAATGGTTAGTCTGCTCTGTTTCCTAATAAAATATATGTATATTTTATTTCATACATTTTCCACATAAATTACGATCCCATGGGTATAACTAAGATATATCACAAATATTTGACCATTACTACATACCAAATTTATCATCTTAAGATTATAATTAAGATATATCACTGAAGATTTTGATGATTCGTTCTAATAGATATTTCTATGTGATTATAATAGTTGCTGTAAAAATTATATAAAAAAATAACTTCACAATAAATAATAATTTCATCACTATAGATGTTATCGGTAGTATAATTTACATCACGTGTAACACACACTGCACGAGTGTACATTAGGAATGTTCATGGCAATGTTATTCATTATGATATTATTTTTAAAGTCATAAAAAATAAATGGATGTGATAGTTTTGCGATTTTATTTCGTGTGTACTATCCCAAAAGAAGTGTCTTGAGATCAACAATCGAAACATAAATATGTGTCATGTGTGCTATCCCGAAAGAATTGCCATAAGATAAACATTTGTTGCGAGAACTTATCCGGAATCTAAGTTGAAAGCGCATGCAATGTTTTTATCAGGGTTACATGATGTCGATACATTTACACCTTTCTAAACTGAGCACATACAAGATTATATGTTATATAATATGCAAAAGAAATAACGTAATACAAACAAAATAATATAGTTACAAATACAAAGGATCGATGCACTCCATGGAACACTAATACATGTGAATTTCAAATATAAAACAACGGCCACTGTCACAATGGAAAATAAAGTTGTCGTCATGCACAGAACATTGATTGTGCACAACACATGCTAAAATATGCATTCTTAACCCATCTATCTATAAGGGATCAATTTCAACAACTCTGAGATCATTAAAATTTAACAGGCTTTATAGATTAGATAGACCTCTCAAATTTGATCGAAGTTTGAATCAGAACATGATGTCATATAGTGATCTCAATACCCTCGGGTGTTTTCATAAAATACCTTAAGAAATAAAAAATAAGGATGAGTGTGGTGAAGGTGGCCCCCCTCCGGGTAGCCCATTAAACCCTTACTAACGTAATAACATTATAACATATAATATGATTATAATCATAATAGCCGCATGATTAATATTAATATAGAAAGTATCTAATGTGAATGAGAATGTACTTCGTTACCTAAGCACCGGGTTCAGAGTGAACATCCATTTCTCTTACTGGTCTATAGAGGGGAGTTCTCTTGGAGTTTGAATTCTCCCTATGGGTTTCAGATTAAATTGTTGTCTACTTTGTTAAAAAAATTGAAAGAAATTAGACAAATCTTCGTGCACATATATAAAGATATATGCGCGCGCGCACACACACATATATATTAAGCATGTTTTCTGGGGTTAACTATGTAAAGAAATGCTTTACTTCAGTAGAAAAATCATGTTAACAGAATATTTATCATCCAAATTTGATCTACATTACAATATAATAAATATCAATGAGATATCTCAAAAAGATTTACATTAAATTTAGCTAGAAAAAAATCTTCCCGATCAATATTTTAATGGGATTCATATATGAAGTACATTTATTTTACAAGTATTCCATATCTAAGTATGTTTCAAATAAAAATGAGCATAATATAGACAATTTATTTATACGTTAGAGATTTTTAGTTAGGTAATTCATGTCCTTTTACCAGATAAAAAAATTAGGGCCGCTAGCGTATATAAAGTTAACGGGCTTCCTAGGTTCCCTTACCATTTTCTCACTAGATGTGGGTTTCACTGGATTTTGTATTAACATTTTTATAAATAGAAATTTCTATCCCTTTTGCCCATAAAAAAGTGGCTTCCCCTCCATTGTACCATGTAGCTCACTTTTGAAACTTCATTGGTTAACACATCGAAGACATGGTGGAATCAATGAGATTCGAAAAATGTGAGATAATTCACTGGTGTTAGGTTTATTGTGTTTGTTTAATATATAAAATATGTTAGTCTGACCCAACTTAGGATATTCTCTTATATCTTTTTTGTCAATCTTCTTTTAAACTGAATTTTCTTTTCCCTTGCTTATCATTTATTGTTAATGATGTACCTTGATATCGTTTGCTTGAACTTCGATGTGATTATCGTTGATTTATAATCTATTAGTTTTGCAAGTAAATTGGTTCCATTATCAGATTTATTTTAGGACATTTACACTAGACACATTATATGGTTTAAAGCTTCCTTTCTCGTGCATAGCACATGCTCCTGTTATAATATCATGCATATGTACTTACCACCATTGTCATGTCTTTATGTAATCGAGGAAGTTGGAGTTTAATCCAAAGAGTACTATAAAGTAATTTAAATGGATTATGTTTCTTTTAAACAAAATTTCAAAATACTCATTTGATTACATTTAGGAAATTATGATGTGAGCAAAATAATGGGTAAAATTTAATAAAACCTATTGCATGGCTATCTAATTTTTTAAAGATTATAAAAAATATGAAAACTATGTATAACAATGTATATTTTTCAAGATTTGCTAAATCTAAAAGGTTTACAATTACATCGATTTTAACATAATTTCATGTGTAAATTCCCTATGCAATTAATACAGAGCCAACATTGTCGTATAAAAGGTATTATTTTGAAAAAAAAGTCTATTCTAATTCTCTCTTTGTCTAATTTTTCTCACCTGCATAACTACTTAGTTATTTTTTGATGTATGTAATTATTTCAATGGTTGTTAGACTTATATTATTTTGAATACTTTTTCGTAGATTCAATGGTAATAATTTTAAACTTTTTGCTCACCACAACAAAATTGGGCTACAGTGATGGTTTTGAAAAAATCCTTCACTAAGTTAGCCGTTGTTAAATATATAATGATGATATTATTCATTGCGAAATGAGTTTTCGTACTCAAAATTAGCAACGAATATCATATCTGTCGTTATATCATTAGCAACGGTCCACATAACGACGCTTATCCCTTACTTTTTTTCTTCAAAATATCAACTATTCGTCGCTATTTTTTAATTCAAAAGTTAGCGATGATTAATTAAAATTTTGAAAAATTGTAACGAATAAGCGTCACTATGTGGACCGTTGCTAATGATATAACGACATATATGATATTTGTTGCTAATTTTGAGTCCGAAAACTCATTTCGCAACGAATAATATCGTCATTATATATTTAACAACGGCTAACCGTCACTATAGCTCAATTTTTTGTAGTGGCTTTAAGCTCCAATTTATATCATCCTTTCTTAGAAAAAATATATAAATGTTCTAATATTCCATGTATGATATAATACAAGTTGTTCATGTGAAATATGGTTGTTATTAACCGTTAGTATTAATGATTGTTTTTAAATTATTCCAAAAAATATTATATTTACTTATATATTCCATTAAAGAAAAACATACACTAATATCTCTATTAGATTTTATAATTTTGAAAATATGTCAAAAAAAAAATCCTCCAACCCCGTCCCGGCAAATAGACTAATGATAATAATAGTTTGGAAAATGGGACCCGAGCGCACGTAATTAGGCCATTAACAACTCAGCTTCGTTTCTCCATCACGTGCCCACTCGGGCTCACCTGCACCCCCTCCCCTCGAAATTAACGGCGCTATGAAGTTAGTGGCACGAGATGTAAATAAAGCATAGACTCGGGGCAATCCTCCCTCGCAAGACCCTTATATACTTCTCGTGCCCCGTCTCTCCCTGCGTCCTCTCCAACCATCACGCGAAGCTTGGTGGCCTTCCGTTCTCTGCTCGCAGCCTCTCATCTCTGCGGGATCCTTGGACGGAGCGGAAAAGGAAGGAGGAACAGAGGAGATCGTGTTGTTGTAGAGATTTGGATCCTTGCGGAGGAGAGCGTTCATGGATTCGGCAAGGAAAGATGTGGGGATTCTTGCCATGGACATCTACTTCCCCCCGACTTGCGTGGACCAGGTGAGGGTGGATCGCTGCGTTTTGCTTCGATTCTGTGGTCTCTTGTTGTTTTTCTAGGATTTGGGAGGAGCTTTTCGAGTTTCGATGTCGTTTTGGCTGGGATCAGTTGTTCTGAGGGTTTGATTTGTGGTTGGTTTTATGTCGCTTCCTGTTTCTAATTCGGTGGTTTTTTTATGCAATTGGAAGGTGGAGATTTAGGTTGAATGAAACTCTATTTTGGAGTTGGAATGAGATCATTAGAGAAGTTGCTAAATTTTTTTAAAAATTGTTTTTCTCGTATTCTAAATTGAAGTACTATTACAGATGCGCACAATAGTTTTATTTTAGTGTAAATTTCTTTGGTGGGAGTATTTAAGGTTTTGTTTGCTTGGTTTGTGCCTTTGATGGTGGCAGGAAGCTCTTGAGGCGTTTGATGGGGCGAGCAAAGGGAAGTACACTATTGGGTTGGGGCAGGACGCAATGGCCTTTTGTACTGAAGTGGAGGATGTTATCTCCATGAGGTAAGTCGGATATGGGTCGTATTGGTTGCTTCTACGCCTTAAGATTGGGATGGAAGCTGTATTTAATTAAGATCATCCCTTTTTATATAAAAAATTGATTTTGACTTCTGAGCGATTTCTTCCTTAAATTAATTAGGGGAAAATCTCTTTTATGTCTTTTCAAGCAAAATCTCTTCTGTAAGTGGGTTTTTTGTATATAAAATTTTCTATAGGTTGCTCACGAAAAGTGGAACCATGTGGGATCCGTGATTTCTGCAAATACATTTGGGAGGGACATATTAATTGCCACGTATTTGGAAAACCAGTCATATCTGTATTCAGACCACTGAAAACAGCCTAGTCTATGATGGCTATAAAATAGCTTTTCAGATTCAACGGGAAATTGGATATCCGGCAAATATCCCTGGATTTTTTTGTGAACGTTGCAAACTGTTCCTGGATATTTTAAATTGTTACACATCAATACTTAAAGTTATATTTGTTGTTTATCTAAAATTTCTAGGATGAAATGTCTTCCTTAGTAATTGCCTAAGTTATAATTTTTCCAGAAGCAATTGCTTTCCGCATCTCTGACTGAATTTGAATTTTTCCGTCTTAGTTACCCTAATGAATCACATTAGTGGCAATAATTTTACTCCGTTACCTTGATGTATCAGTTTTTCAGTCATCTGCCATGATTAACCAGTTTGGACGCATATTTGATTTCGATTAAATAGCAATGACTAGACTATCCCTGCACTGAGTTTGCAGCTAGTGGTTATTATATTTTTCAATTAGTTAAACTTGATTATTCAGTGAATTCAATCAGTTTTGCTTAAATATGTTCTCTTGTGAACAACAGAGATATACTATTCTTTAATTATTAGTTAGCTTTTCTGTTTTGCAAGAGGTTTAGCTATTCACCATGTTCTTTGGGAGAAATCTGGATTTAATGGTGACTGACTTTTACACCTAGTCCTACTGTACAATCATTCTAAAGGGAAATGAATTTCTTTCTTAACCTTGGTAACCTTGGGGCATAATGGGAGCTATGAAATGTAAAATGGCCCCAAAGGTTTGCTTATATCAAAGCATATATAGACTTTAGTATCTTTTGTAGATACTCATGGAATTGCGAAATGATTGATTCCAATTATGAGAAACTGTCGTTGTGTCCCTAAAACATTTTTTCTTGCAGCTTGACTGTGGTTACTTCTTTACTTGATAAATACCAAGTTGATCCTAAACAAATTGGTCGTTTGGAAGTTGGGAGTGAAACCGTTATTGACAAGAGCAAGTCTATAAAAACATTTTTGATGCAAATCTTTGAGGTATTCTTCTTTCCCGACCTTACGTTATTTCTCTGTGCGCGCAATCTTCTAATTCTCTGCACATTACAGAAAAGTGGTAACACTGATATCGAAGGAGTGGATTCTACTAATGCATGCTATGGGGGAACTGCGGCATTATTTAATTGTGTGAATTGGGTTGAAAGTAACTCTTGGGATGGGCGATATGGACTGGTAGTTTGCACTGATAGTGCGGTATGCAATTCTCAGTTTTTTAAACATTAGAAGACACACACATCCAAACACATTTTTATTCATTTATTTTAGACACTTCCAATATATGAATCTTAATTTAATAACGATCTCCATATATAGGTTTATGCAGAAGGACCTGCACGGCCTACTGGAGGTGCTGCTGCAATTGCAATGCTTGTAGGACCCAATGCTCCTATTGCATTTGAAGGCAAACTTAGAGGATCTCATATGGCTCATGCTTATGATTTTTATAAACCTGATCTTGCCAGTGAATATCCGGTACACACATATATTTATTCCATCTTCATTATAGAAGTTTCTGTTAAAACTGTTTTTACCTCTTAATTTATACCTTTATATTTCACCATGCATAACGCTTGAAAAAAAATTACTATTTGAGGAAAATCTAGGCTGTATTTTTATGATGATTATTGATGTGAAAAACCCATTTGTGTTTTTAATTATCTATTCAATTTTTGCACACTCATTAAATATTTTTTAACATAGACAAACCATCTGCAGGTTGTGGATGGCAAGCTGTCACAAACATGTTATCTCATGGCTGTAGATTCTTGCTATAACCGTTACTGCAAGAAGTAAGTTCTTGCTTCTATATTTAGAGGTTCATACACATGCTTTGGGTTGCTAAATATAATATTCCACATCTATATATTATTTTGGTGTTTAATTTGCGTTGTCTACCATTTTTTCTTGATTTCAAAAAATCAGGTTTGAGAAATTTGAAGGGAAGGAGTTCTCTGTTTCTGATGCAGACTACTTTGTGTTTCATTCTCCATATAACAAGGTTCACCACTTGACTAAATATTGTATAACTGGAAGCCATTAGGTAGCTGAAATTGACAATATTTTTATTTGTGATTGGTACTATAGCTAGTGCAGAAAAGCTTTGCGCGGCTTTATTTCAATGATGTCTTAAGGAACTGCAGGTTACATTCTGTGCATTATATTCTTATTTCATAATGCACTTGTGGCTAATCTAATAGTGTATTCAGGGGTGCACTATTTTTTATACTATTCGATGATTCTATTGATCCTACTTCTTAATATTTCAACAATTTGTTTTCTGCCTTTTTTACATATGATTTCATATTGTCTTTGTACTTTAATAGTGGCATGAGGACTGAGCACTATATATCATTGTATTTAAGGGTAGGAAGTATGGATTGAAATACGTCAATATATCATCGATATATCCACGATATATTCATATAAGTAAGTTAACGATAGATATTGATATTTACGAATATCGAGTGATATATCAATGATATGTCATCTATAACATTGATATCAACATAATTTGATGCATTTAGTGCAGACTTTCCATCATTTTAATTGATAATGTCGATATGATATCGATATCGATCCCATATTATTCATATCAACCTTGTCGCTTGGTTTCATACTTGTTGTTATGTGGTAAGAATCTTAGAAGGCAGTTTTTGACTTCCCAAACTTTATAGTTTGATTTGTTCAAGATTTTGTATAGCCGCAACATGTATTAACACATGTGTATACAAATCCAACACGAATAAGTAATTGAATTTTTAATCAGTAAATATTAGTAATCTATCGTTACAAATCCAAGACAAGCCCTTGGTATTACTTATCTCATTTCATTAGAAATATTGGATTCTAATTTATATTAGATCATTTTCTTTCAAATTTCCGGTTATCTTGAATTGATGTGTGCATATGGAAAAGAATGAATTACACTAATGAGAGGCCCTCGGGTTCTCTTATATAGGAGAGGAACCTATTGGGCAAATTATAGGATGAAGACAAAATAAATAGAAAATAAGAAAAACAATATTAAAGACAATACATATATCTAAACTCTCCCTCAAGTTGGAGCGTAGATATCGATCAGACTCGGCTTAGAACAACATCTCTGATAAGGCCCTTTAGTTAGGGCCTTAGTAAGAACATCTGTTGTCTGGTCTCTAGAGCTGACATGCGTCGTAGCAATAAGACCCTTATGTATCATGTCACGAGTGTAGTAACAGTCCACCTCTTTGTGCTTCGTCATTTCATGAAAGGCTGGGTTGTTGGCAATAAAAAGAGCTGCCTGATTGTCACATTGGAGGTGCATGGGAAGAGGCACCTCTATAGTCAAGTCAGTAAGAACAGATCTGACCCACATCATCTCTGTGCTACTGCTAGCCTGTGCCATGGCCCTGTATTTTGATTCAGCACTCGATCTGGCAATTACAATATGCTTCTTGCTCTTCCATGAAATCAGGGAATTCCTTATGAACACAACAAAACCTGATGTAGACTTCCTATCCTTTGGACACCCAACATAGTCTACATTTGCATATGCTGTAACTGAAAAGATGTGCCTCTGCTGAAAAGAAGTCTCGTACAATTTCTGGATATCCAGTTGATGTACCATCTCGTTTATTAATGAATACTTTGGTGTGGTGACTCCCGCCTTGGGAGGGCTCCCCCATTTTCATATTCAAAAAAAATCTTCAGATACCTCCAAATTATATGGATTGCATCCATATTTACCTGTCTGGACTGCTCCATAAACTGACTCACTTTGCTCACGACAAAGGATATGTTGAACTTGGTAATAGTCACATATAGTAGCTTGCTAACAAGCTCCACACACCTTCTCTTGTCAACTTCCTTAACGTCATCATCATAGAGCTTCATGCTCAAGTCAATAGGAGTAGTGACAGGTCTGCAATTTTCCATGCTTGTCTTTGAAAGAAGATCTGTAATGTACTTACTCTGGGTCATCATAAGACCTCGCTGGTTCCTGGCAAACTCCAGTCTAAGGAAGTAACATAGATGCCCAAGGTTCTTGGTCACAAATTGCTGGCTTTTTAAGTCCTTAGCATCTTGAATGCCCTGTTCAGCATACCCCTGTAACAATAATGCCATCTACATAAACAAGAATGACAACAGTACCTTGATGGGTCCTCTGCACAAACAAAGAGTGATTGGTCGTCGATCACACAAACCCCTGTTGCTCTATCAAGTCCGAGAGCTTATGGAACCATGCTCTTGGGCTCTGCTTAAGACCATATATAGCCTTGTGTAGCCTGCAAACCTTCTGACACTCCCCCTCAACAACAAACCTGGGTGGCTAATGCATGTAGACCACCTCCTGTAGATCAACATAGAGGAAGGCATTCTTCACATCAAGCTAGTAAAGGGGGCCAATCTTGTGTCACATCAATAGAAAGTAGAATACACAGAGTAGAATATCTGGTTCTTCGCCTGCATTCATATCTATCTTAAAGGCTTTGGACGAAAAAATATCACCCTTGTTGTTTGACATGATAGATAATGACAGACCAACGGAACTCAACTGAGGAGCAAACCGAAATGAACAAGTCTATACAATCATATAGATGATGGTTGTACGTGTAGATTCATACAACCATCGTCATCAATCTTTTGCTTCTCTTTAGGGCTGGAAAATGCGATTTATAGGTTTGGAATCACATTCTCCTATCAAAATCAGACCAAATTGAACCTCAAATGAAGACGTAGGGGTGTGCAGAGGGGCAGGGGAGGTTCGGCGGCGGCTCGAGACTGTCGGAGGGGGTCTTGGGTGGTCTGGGATTGGGTTAGACACCGGTAGGAGTTGAGGGCAACTGCCCGGGTGGTCGGGGATCGACAGCCGGCAGCCTGGGGCAGCGGCTGACGACCCTGTTTTGGGCGGCGGTGGCCTGGGGCTGGGGGCTGGGCAATAATCTGGGGCTGGTAGCGACGGTCTGACGCAGGGAGGAGATTGGGAGGGGGCGGGTAGAGTTAAGGTGGTGATACGTGAACTCCGATCTAAGACCGTCGCTTCGATACCATGTAGAGAGAAAAGAATGAATTGCACTAATGAGAGGCCCTCGAGTTCTCTTATATATGAGAGGAACCTATTGGGTAAATTACATGATGAAGACAAAATAAATAGAAAATAAGAAAAATAATACTAAAGATAACGAATATCTCAACAATGTACTATATAGATCATGTTATTGTACGATATTTGTTTATTTTATTTTAGATATCGTTAAGACTTTTGTTTATACGTGGCATACAATGTAACATATTGCTAATGCGCTAGATTCATTTCCTTCATGTTGATACGAATGTATTCGTACATTACCCAATTTTTTAAGAATCAAGATGATTTAGTTCACGAGAAATTTCTCTTTTGACCCATTTTTTAAAGTTTTCTACTATGTTATATCCATTTTCAAACTAAGCGATATGATATCGACATTGATATTTCAAACCTTTCTCCTATAAACATAGATTTTCTTTAATTCAATTAGAAAGTTTTATTTCTAAAGTATTTTAATTCAACTTCTTTCATTCACAATTATGAGTGATGTTCTTTAATAACTACATGTAATTATGCTCATTCGGGTACTTATTTGATATCTGATATAGCTTAGCATTTTGTTTATACATAATATGTAATGCGATATAAAGCTATTATGCTGGATGCATTTCCTTTATATCTGGAAGTTGTAATGTTTTAAATTTCATCATTTCCTTTCTTATACCTCTCAATAGTTAATAGTCAACAATTAAAAGTCAGCATTTACAAATTACAAATGTTCAGAAAGGCGGCCCAAGCAGCCACATATGCGTACTCGAGCCCCTTAACGCACCGAGTTCCAATATGCGGTCAATATGCGCTCAGAGGGTATATGCGGCCCGAGTATATGCGACCGCCTTTGTATTGGAGCCCCCTCCCCAAAAAAATGATAGCTTTATTTCCCTTAAAACCCCAAAGCAAACCCAATGCCTCTCGCATTATAGTTATCAAATTTATGTTTTAATGGGTTATAATTTTCTTTTCTTGAGAATAATCAGCAAGAGGTGTGATGATATACTGATATGCTACTTTTGATTAGAAAATACTAATATGTTAGTGATTTCTGTGGGAATAATCAATAAGAGAGTAATGTAGATTTTTGAGATATGCTAATGGTTCTTAATTATCATATACAAGGTACAAAGATGATAAATAACAATAAGGAAGTAGAGATGAATAACAACAAGAGTATGTAGATTTTTTTTGGACCTTTGGTTGAAATCACATTGTACAAAAAAATCTTCACTTCATATTACTTACATGTTATTTTTGGGGAACATAAACATCTAGTATTTGAATTTATTATTAAAATTGTAAATATTTTTTATTAATATAATAGAAACCACATAATCCGCATATACTTCTGCCTGCCCGCTTACCCGCTTCAGACCGCCTGATCGAACAAGTACTACATACCGACTTTTTGAACCTTGCATCTATATATGTGATATAATGTGTTGGTGTGCTAAATACACCTTATTCTTTTATATATGTGTTTATTTATATGTTATTTATTGTTTTAAGAACTAAGATGAGCTTAATTTGTGAAAAATTCATTTTTGTGCCATTTCCGAGATTTCCACCGATATCGTAGATATATCCCTTTTTGGGTTAATTGATATGAAATCGATATTGATATTTCGACCCTTGGTAGTAAGTAATTGTGGATGACATGATGGAAAACTCACGATTAGAAGTATTGGCGATTGTCCCCTTTCATCCCTCCTCCAGATAGACGAAGACTAGGGTTTCTCCACAATCCCATGTAGTGTTCGAATTCTTCCCCAATCTCATGGAGACTCGGGTCCCTTCGTCGTCTTTCAAAGAGCTCAGATCCCCCTGTCATCTCATGGAGAGCTCTGGTTCCTCCGCCAACCCGTAGAGAGATAGGGCTATTTTAGGCCTCTCATGATGAGCTCGAGTTCTACTGGCCCTCGTCTGGAGACATAGAGTTTGGATGAGCCTCATGTCTTCCTCTATTCTTTGGGAGCTAGGACTTCAACGACCATCTTTTGGAGATACGACCGCTATGCTTGCATGTTGGGCACTGTCAACTTGGTGTGAAGCCGCCAACAACACCTGCATGGTTGGGAGCCTCTGTGGACCCTACGATTTGCGTACAAGGAGAGCTTCACACCTTTAGACTTTGGTGGAGGACAACATCATTCCACTAGCCACGAGGGTTATCCCCACTAGAGGGACATAAGTCATAGTTTCTCCATGTAAGAGTATACACGGACTAGGACTTCTCCACCTCTTGCACGGGGAGACTAGAGCTTCTGCGTCTCTTGTGTGTCTGCTTCAGCCCTCTTCGTCTATTACAAGGATATTGCACGAATTCTTATGCTGCAAATAGGGGTGGTTTGGGATACATTGTAATCCCATTCTGTAACATCGCTGGTGAAACAACTCATTTGGTTGCTTTACACTTATCTTCGAGATATATACTGATGTAGAAGATCTCATCAAATCCATGGAAGGCCGTATCGATATCGATACCATTTTGCCCGGAAATGGATATATCGGGATATATCGACGATATATCGACGATATCGGTGGAAATGCCAAAAATAACGCAAAAAGCCAATTTTTGGCATTTTTTCAGAAATTGAGGTCATCCAAGATATTAAAACAAGAAACAACATACAAATACACACTTATATCACACATATCGGTCCATTTACAGACCATATATCGCACATATCGGTATCGTACATATCGGTCATATCGAACATATCGATATTAATATTGATTCTTGACTTATAAATATTGGAAATGGATTTCATTCAAGCTCTTATAACATGAAATACTACAAATATACACCTAGAAAATACATATAGATCATTTATGAGGACTATGATCCTTATAGTGCACATATCGGTCATATCGAACATATCGCTGATATTGTTAGTTGTTGACATACTATATATATATTGAAAATGGAGTTCATCCAAGTACTTTGATCACTAAATAATTTACAAATGTACTCTTACTCTCTTAGATAACGCATATCGATCATCTATGAACCTTATATCGCATATATCGATACGTCTGTACTGTTAGTTGTTGACCTATATATATTGAAAATGGAATTTATCCAAGTTCTTAGATCACTAAATAACTTACAAATATACTCTTAGATCACACATATCGATCATCTATAAAGCTTATATTGCATATATCGATCATTTCGAACATATCGATATTAATGTTGATTCGTGACTTATAGATTTTTTTGAAGAATTGTCTTATAGATATTGGAAATGGATTTTATTCAAGTCTTACAACATTAAATAACTTGTAAATATACACCAAGTTGAAGAACCATTGTATGCACCCTCCTGTCGCACCATACCCTACCAGTACGGGGGTCTCGCTGCCCAGTCAGCGAGCTTGGGGGGGCTACGGGGCCAGGTTGGCCCCCCCTAGCAGGGGTGCGGGGGCAGCGCCCCTGACCTGGAACAAAATATATAAATCATAGATTGTTTTAATACCAGGTGTAGTTAGATAGGTAGTGGAATCAAGCTTGCATGAATAATAACATTCATATATAGAGATATCGAAGAAATATCGGCGATATCGGTCGATATCTTATATTTTTTGTACTGAATCCATTCATTTTTGACCGATATGGACCGATACGACGATATATCGCCAATATATCGGCAATATATCGTCGATATCCCTGTAAAAGGATATACACTCCGATTTCGATACCCCCAACCTCTCGATACCGATATATCGGCGATATATCACCGATATATCGCCGATACGGCCTTCCATGATCAAATCCCTTCAAGAATTATTGCATAATGATCAAGATGTCATCGTACATGCTGTACTTATCTTAGAGATTGATTCCATAGACATAGAGGCTTGGAAGAACTGTATGCACTTCAAGTTGTTGAATGAAGGCCCTTTCATGAAAGAGGACTAATAGAAATGGTTAGTAAAGCGTGGATAACATCCCAAATGCCGCATATTCAAGAGATGGGGGGTAAATGCTGGAAGGCTAGATTCTCCTTTTAAGCCGACCGAGATATTATCTGGAACATATCTCCATGGCACTTGAAGGTAACCTACTATTCTTAGAACACGGACAATGTAATCTTTTGATTGATTATTACAATTTTACTCAAGTCCCCTTTTTAGGCCCAAGTTTATAGAATCTGTCAAAGTAAGACATCATATCTGAAAATGTTAAGTCCATTGGGAAAAGTCTTGGACTTTGCCCTAAACATAGGCACAAGAACCTCCAACTACAATAGTGTTAAAGTCCCTACTAGATATTACAAAATGATTATGAAAAAACTCAAGATCAGAGTTTCTGGAGGTGATGAGTGGGTCATGTATACACATGGTGCGAGCTAGTAATTAGAGGACAAATGCTATTAGAAAAAGTAGTGTCAAACTCGTTGAAAGATCTTGCAAAAGCAAGCCTAATACCGAGATTCTCTCTGGATTTGAAACCTGATTCAAGAAAAATCCATTCATATCGACGTGACACTATTCTTCAAACGAGCCTTTCCAGCAAGCTCCAGATGATAACTGTTAAGAGGTTTCTTATTTATCGTTGTATGTATTTGTATTTCTCATGTTTTTCCATCCTCTATGTAATTTCTCGCTAGAGCCTTTCTCCTATATAAGAGGGTTCTGGGGCTAAGAGGGTCCTCGTGTGCTCGTCTCCCTGATTGGGTCGTACTCCTCGCGGGCCATCTCCGCACGTGCGTAAACTCGCGCGCCCTCTTCGCCCCTCTAGGGCTGCCGTCACCCTCGCTACATGCACCCCTCACGGGTGGCATGTGCTTCTTGCAGGCCTTCCTGCAGGCCACAACCCCTGTGGACATCCGCTCGCTGCCCCCCTCTCGTCTCGGTCTTGGTTTAGGTACCTCTTTGGGCTCCTACGATGTGAAGCGATCATCTAAAAACACCCTAGCCATCCAAAGGCACCTTCAAAGAATAGAAGAGGTTGTGGTATGAGTCTACACCCACAACCATCTTCCCATATGTTCGTGTAGACACAAATCTTGTTGGTTAAAATCCCAGTCTTGGTGATAGTTGTTATCATGGTTGACAACAAAGTAGATGTTCCATCCTTGGGGGGCTTCAAAGGTGCAGCCCCCATCGTCAAGATAGATGGTACGAACTATGAACTGTAGGCCATGCAGTTCATGAGTCTGATGTAGTGTAATGGCAAGAAACACATCCTCACGGTGGAGGAACCAAGTGACAAGATTGGGATAAATGCCGCATGGGAGGTAGATGATAATGCCTATGCACGGGTATGGCTATCCGAGACGGTATCTACATGGATAGCAAATGATATACTGAATCAGCCTACTGCAAAGGTTATGTGGGACATTCTCGCTGCAACATACTCTCCAGCGAAGAATGAATCGAAGATATTGCAACTCCAACACGATATCTTTATATCGAAGCAGAACGATCGACCCCTCCATATCCTATATACTTCCTTGAGGGGCATGTTCGAGAAGCTACATGGCTACATTCCCTTGACTGCTACGCTAGAGCAACTCGAGGCTTACAGAGTTTTGGTGACGACTGGGGTCTTTCTAGCGGCCATTGATCCATAATATGACTCAACCTGTGCCCAGATTCTTACAGATGCTACTATACCACCAATGGAGGAGGCATATCGCAGACTGAGTAGGCTGTCTATCTCCTCTGGTGGTAATGTGCAGTCTCAGACATCATCAGCTATGGCTGCCTCTCGTGGTAGGGGGAACCCTACTCCATATCGTGGTAGGGGAGGATCTAACATGGCAGAGGGGGAGGTGGTCAATCATGTCAGCCGTGCACCTTCTGCCACAGGACTGGCCACTCTGAGGAAACCTGCTACTCTAAGCATGGGTTCCCTACTTCTGCTAGAGTTTCAGAACTGCCTCAACAGGTTGGGAGTTCTTCTCCAGTTGCTGATCAGAGATTTGATGAACATGTGGCCAGACTCAGGGAGATCATGCCTACTCCAGGACCATCCAACTCTTCTTCAGGATCCTCAGAGGTAGCTGCCTCTACTGTTGCGTCTTCCTCAGGTATAGCATATGCCTTTACTAATTGTTACATGGTAGATTTGTCAGAATGGATTATGGACTCATGTGCATTACATTACCTCCGTGGTGATAGAAGTCAGTTTAGTGTTTTTGGTTCAACACAACCTGGACGATCTGTTGTGATAGTAGATGGATTACATTTTTCCATTATTGATCAAGGGGAAGTGCAACTAACTTCTGCGATGAGACTTCAAAATGTTCTTTATGCTCTTTAGTTTTTAATGAACTTATTATCTATTAGTCAAAGCACCAAAGATTTACATAGTCATGCCATTTTTGAACCATCTGCTCTTGTGTTTCAGGACATTCTAACGGGCAGGGTGATTGGTACTGGTCATGAGCAAGGAGGTTTCTACAGACTAGTGCAATCTCCTTATG
The DNA here is from genome assembly GCA_037367405.1 of Ottelia alismoides. Taxonomy (NCBI): domain Eukaryota; kingdom Viridiplantae; phylum Streptophyta; class Magnoliopsida; order Alismatales; family Hydrocharitaceae; genus Ottelia; species Ottelia alismoides. The sequence continues at coordinate 112,823 of JAZKJV010004856.1, forward strand.
CTGGTGCTTCTTCCATTCGCATTGGTCCGCGTCTCCTTACCTATGACATATTCGTTTTGGTCATCTTCCTCTGTAGAAGCTATGCCACGTTGTTCCACAGATCTTCCCTCGCTCTACCTTTCAGTGCGAGGCCTGCCACCTTGAGAAGCATCATTGGTCTACGTTCCAGAGTCGTCAGGGTCGAAGTAGTCATGGTCTGTTTGAGTTATTTCATTTCGATATTTGGGGTCCCAGTCGTGTCCCTGATCGTCAGGGGCATATATTTTATCTCGTTGTTGTTAATGAGTTTTCAAGGTTGTGGATTTTTCTTCTTAAAACCAAATCTGATGCTGGTCCTGTTATTCGGTCCTTCATTATTGAAATAAAGAACATCGTTTCTGCAAAAATCAAGTATATACGTTATGACAATGCTTTGGAGTTTTGTACTAATCAACTTGCCTCCTTTCTTGCGTCTCATGGTATTGTCCATCAAACATCTTGTGCATATGCATCGCAACAAAATGGAGTGGCTGAAAGAAAACACCACCACATTCTAGATATCACAAGGACCCTTTTGATCCAAAGTCGTGTTCCCCATTCTTACTGGGGGGATGCGGTCCTAACTGCTTGTTACCTTGTTAATCGTATGCCCTCTTCCACTCTGCGAGAAAAGATCTTGGTTTTGATTGCGTTTCCAGAGACGGATCTTTTTTCTCACACCTCGAGTTTTTGGTTTCGTGGCTTTTGTTCATCAGATTTCCCCTGGTCTTGACAAGCTCTCTCCTAGAGTGGTCAAATGTGTGTTTGTTGGGTACTCCAAGACCCAAAAGGGATATCGTTGCTTCGACCCTGTTCGACGATGGTACTATGTTAGTGCTGATGTAACCTTTTTTGAGTCTATTATGTACTTCTCTCCTACAAGTGACAAGCTTATTTCTTCCGAGGATGGAGGAGAGGTATATATGCCTTTACCTCCGATCTCTACTCCACCACCAACATCACCTCCACCACCTAATACGTCTTCTTCACCACCGCCACCACCACCTCCACCACCTCCTTTCTTTCCCCAGGTCTATCAGCGTTGACGTCGTGCTCGCGTGCCTCTCCAATCATCCAGCACGCCCGAGGTATGTTCTGAACATTTGAGTTTTCTAATGCAATGGTGATTTGCATATACAACAGATGTCCTAGATGCTATATCTTCTGTGAGTATTGAAGATCTAGATGGCCTATTGCTCTACGGAAGCAGAAGCGTGCATGCACTATGCATCCCCTTGCTTCCATGTGTCCTTGGAGCACCTTTTCGAGGAATTTTAGAAGTTCGTTCTGGGGTTATCAGTAATCAAGATACTAATATCATATCAAGAGGCACTGGAGATTAATGAGTGTCGTCTGGCAATGGAAGAAGAAATGGAGGCTTTACGGTCTCGAGGTATGTGGAGCATTGTGCAAGTTCAAGGTGCGTCTATTGTTGGCAGCAAATGGATGTTTATTGTGAAACACCATGTAGATGGTACACATGTGACAGATATAAAGCCAGGTTGGTTGCTCGTGGGTTCACTCAAATGTATGGGGTGGATCGTCATGATACCTTCTCACTTGTTGCACGTCATTCCACGTTGCGAATTCTTATTGCAGTTGCTGTGGTACATGACTGGCCGCTTTACCAACTGGATGTGAAAAATGCCTTCTAATGGCAATGATGATTTGCATATACAACATGCGTTGCAGGATGTCCAACATGCTATACCTTCTGTGAGTACTGAAGATCTAGATGGCCTATTGCTCTACGACAGCAGAAGCATGCATTCACTATGCATCCCCTTGCTTCCCATGTGTCCTTGGAGCACCTTTTCGAGGAATTTTAGAAGTTCGTTCTGGGGTTGTCAGTAATCAAGATACTAAGATCATATCAAGAGGTACTGGAGATTAATGAGTGTCGTCTGGCAATGGAAGAAGAAATGGAGGCTTTACGATCTCGAGGTACGTGGAGCATTGTGCAAGTTCAAGGTACGTCTATTGTTGGCAGCAAATGGGTATTTATTGTGAAACACCGTGCAGATGGTACAAATGACAGATATAAAGCCAGGTTGGTTGCTCGTGGGTTCACTCAAACATATGGGGTACACTATCCGGATACCTTCTCACCTGTTGCACGCCATTCCACGTTGCGGATTCTTATTGCAGTTGTTGTGGTACATGATTGGCTGCTTTACCAATTGGATGTGAAAAATGCTTACTTGTATGGTGATCTGCAGGAAGAAGTTTACATGCAACAACCATCGGGGTTTGCTGCTGAAGGGGAGTCTACTATGGTCTGTTGACTTCACAAGGTCATATATGGCCTCAAGCAAAGTCCGAGGGCTTGGTTTCAAAAGCTCTCAGAGTTGATTGAACAAAATGGTTTTGTCAGATCTACTGCAGATCATTCTCTCTTTGTTAAGAGAACTCAAGGAGGTACGGTTGTCGTTCTAGTTTATGTTGATGACATTGTTGTTACTGGTAGTGATGAACAGGGTCTTCAGGCTGCCAAGGAGTTCCTTGGATGACATTTTGTGACTAAGGATCTTGGCAAGCTGCGTTATTTTCTTGACTTGGAGTTTGCACGCAGTCAACATGCATGATTATGACCCAAAGGAAATATGTCATTGATCTTCTGGCTGAGACAGGTATGACAAGCTGCAAACCTGCCACTATACCAATGGATCCTAATGATAGACTCTATGATGATGACTCTGAGGAGATAAAACAAGAGACGGTATAGGGAACTGGTAGGAAAGCTGTTGTATGTTATTATTACCAGGCATGACTTATCATTTGTTGTGAGCAGAGTTAGCCAGTTCATGGATCAACCTAGACAAGTTCATATGGATGCAGTTTGTATGATCTTAAGATATCGAAAATCTTCTCCAGGTGCAGGTCTACTTTTCAGAAAAGACACGTCACTCTCAGTTACTGGATGTGCTGACATAGATTATGCTGGGTGTCCCAAGGACAGGAAGTCCACTTTAGGCTTCACCGTGTTCGTGGTAGCTCATTGGTCTCATGGAAGAGTAAGAAACAAACAGTTGTTGCTCGATCCAGTGCTGAATCAGAATATAGGGCTATGACCCAAGGAAGCATAGAAATGATGTGGGCCAAGTCTGTTTTAACTGACCTTGCAGTTGAGGTGCCTCTTCCAATGCATCTCAAATGTGATAATCAATTAGCTCTATTTATAGCTAATAATCCAACCTTCCATGAGAGAACGAAGTACAACGAAGTTGATTGTCATTATTTCCACCTCTCATGTTGCTTCAGGAGAACAAATTGCAGAAATATTTACCAAGGCTCTTGCAAATGGTCCTTTCCAACGTTGTTGTTCCAAGCTGAGCATGATAGACATATATGCTCCAGCTTGAGGGGGATTGTTGAGAGGTTTCTTATTTATAGTTGTCTGTATTTGTATTTCTCATGTTTTTCCGTCCTCTTTATGTAATTTCTCCCTAGAGCCTTTCTCCTATATTAGAGGGTTATAAGGTTAAGAGACAAATAACTTTTTCTTTCCACATCATTCAACAATAACCATAAGGTATTAACATCACACCATTGCCTAAGGTGCATGCCCAATCAACAGAAATGACATCTTCACAGATTGTAAGGAAGACGGGCAATTCCTCATCTTCATCACAACAACACAGCGTTTTCGCACATTAAGTAGGGTTGGCTACATGGATTCTTTGCTTCCATTCAGATCTATCTTGGGTCATTCTCGAGCTTAGATCATATAAATTAAGATCCCTTCGTATAGTCTCATTCCAACACTTCTTGAGCCTTCCTCGCCCTCTCTTAGCCGGCTCAACATGCCAAAACTCGCATCTCCTCACTAGTGCATTAGCTGACCTCCTTTGTAAATGACCAAACCACCTTAATCAATTTCCTCACATCTTATGCTCAATCGGAGCTACACCAACTTTCGTCCTGATTGCATCATTCCGAATTTGATCTTTACGTGTGTGTCCATACATCTACCTTAGCATTTTCATGGATTGGAAAAATTAATGGGAAAGATGCTTCTTCCTTAAAGACCCAAGATAATAATATGACTGTCATCAACCATGCAGTTTTGCCAGATCCACCTTCACAAACAAAACCATATGTGCCCACCAACTTACCCATGCCCTTGGATATTATGTCCATGAATAAATGCCACATGCCCCTACTCTTTAACATATTACCCTTCCATAACCAATAATGCCATCATGAACAATTCCCTCGGTAGAAGCAATGATGGCCTAAGCCTATTAAATACCCTTACAGTCTCACACTCAAACAATAATGCCTCGATTTATTCTTTTGTAGTCAATTCCAGTAATCCTAACTTTTTCACACTTTTTCATCTGGATCCTAGCTCTTCCAAAGACAACTTTGTATATCTCGACTCATAAGGAAGCTTTAAAGTGAACTGCCCACCCACTAGTAGTCTGCTAGCGATAATCCTCTAGGCTATAACCTCGAGGAGATGGGTCAATTTCTTGTATATATAGTTATTGAAGATAGAGGGGTTGCAACATTTTTATAATGAATTTAACAAAGAATCAATCATGGTATCCACAAGTAAAAGTGAATCTTAGTGCATAGGTTATAGTATTGTAGGGGTGTGAGTGAGGCTAGGTGATCAGCTAGCTTGTCAGCAATTGCTTTCCCATGATCTACCTTTGAGTATCGAATTGAATGTTGACGGAAAGGTGACAACTAGTCTTTCTGGCTAATTTTAATTGATCTCAATTATCCTTTATTATTGTCTATAGGAGAAGTATATTAATATAATAATGAATCCCTCGTTATTGCCCATAAGAAGTAATAAGTATGGATGATTGGATTTGAAAGGCCACATTATCAAGGAACTCTATGCCTCCCATCATATATCCAAAAAGAAAAGAGAATAAGGATGAGTCTAGAACAAAGAATGGCCATGTATTGGAACAAATAGGTACCAAAAGAATGGACTCTATTGAAATAGACACGGAAGAAGCCATAGATAATTCAGGGAAAAGAAGAGTTGAAGGCCTTCTAGCTTCATTATCAGAAGCATACCGATCCAATGGGGCTTTGGCAACTGACCTCCAGCAGGTGCAAAAGTATAAATGAACATACTATCATTGAGCTGCATGGGCTTGAGAAGTTGGATATGAGACTTGGAATCTAATGTGCATTTACGGCACTTGAAGACACAAGTAAAAAGAGATTTTGGGATCATGTCGTCGGGGTCACCTTCAAGGTTTGAAATATCAATGTCGATAGCAATATCAATACCAATATTGACATCATATCAGTCTGCCTGGAAAAGGATATATCAAAGATATATTGGGACGATATCGGTGGAAATATCGAATATGGTGCAAAAAAGATTTTTTTTCACAAATTAAGATCATCCTAGTTGTTAAAATAATAAATAACATACACATTCATATGCAAGAATGAGGTATATTTACTATTTAGCACATCAATGCAATTTATATCACACATATCACTGACTGTCAATGCTTATAGTTGACTGCTAAGTGCTTAGAGGTATTAGAAAGGTAATGGTGAGATCTAAACAAAAATTACTTAGAGACATAAAGGACATGCATTCGGCACATTATGTTAATATAACATCACATATTATGTGTAAACAAAATGTTGAGCTATACCGAAAATCAAACAAACAATCAAACGAGTATAATAAGATATAGTAAAAGAACATGATTCATAATGATAATATTTTTGAATGAAAGAAGATGGATTGAAATTGATCGGAAACAAAACTTTTCTAACTGGGTGGTGGGGGGAGATTACAAGAGACGAAGATGTCCTCCTTTGCTGATGCTCTTTGGCTATCGTGCGGTGCTGGGCGCCTGGACCAATACAAATTTCTGGAGGCATCAGGGACGTCAGGGGGCTTGCTGGTGGCTTGGCGATCGACTTCTTGGTCTTTTATCTCGGAAACTCGAGGACAGCACGTCCTAACAGTGGTATTGGCTAATTCCCTTTCCTCAAATCCTTTGGCGATCTCTTGCGTCTACGGTCCCTGTGATGGTGTGTTGCGGGGGGAGATGTGGCAAGACTTGCTGAATGTCGGGAGGCTCATTGATGGGACCCCTTGACTGGTGGGGGGCGATTTCAACGTCACTTTGCTTTCCTCCGATAGGCCTGGTGGGAGAGGCGGGCAGGATAGCGGCTCTGATCTATTTATGGACACAATTTACTCGCTGGGTCTTGAATGCATGGATGCCCCCGATGTAAAATATACTTGGAGGAACTCTAGATCGTGCTCAAGGCTTGACCGTTTTTTTGCCTCAAATGAACTATTGGATGCTTATCCTTTGGCGTCGGTGATGGCCAAGCCAAGGTCCTGCTCTGACCACAACCCTATCTTGTGGTGCTCTGGGTTGGACGCGGCCAAACGTGGCTTCTTTCGTTACGAGAAATGTTGGCTTCTGGAAGACGGCTTCAAGGAATTGGTGTCTTCGCACTGGGCTTCGACGGCGACTTCGGGTTCTGTTGCTAATAGATTCTCTCAAAAATTACCTCTCTTCGGAGCCGGCTGGCTAAATTCAAGAAAGACTCTAGGGCTGCGAGGTGCGCGGCGATAAAAAATGCTGAGGAGACCATTCGTAGGTTGGACGCCTTGGAGGACGAGAGAAACCTCTCCTCTCTAGAACTGGAAGAGCGGCTAGGGGCGCAAAAGACTGTGGCTTTGGAGGACAAGAAACGCGTAGCTGAATGGCGTCAGCGCTCGAGGACCTCAAGGCTTAAAGAGGGAGATGCGAACACCGCATTCTTTCATCGTATTGCAAACGGTAGGCGCAGATGTAATGCCCTTCGCTCTATCTCTATTGATGGGGTTACAACAGAGGGAAACAAAGAAATGGGATGCGCGATTGCTGACCATTATAGAGAGAAGCTTTCTTCCAAGATCCCGCGGGTTTGGAGATGGCTGGGGCGCAGCTCCAGGCTTATGTCAACGCCCTTTTCCGACCTTCTTATCCGTGATGGCTCCCTTGAGGAGATTAAAGATGCTGTTTGGGATCTGAACCTCGACGCCGCCCCTGGCCCTGACGGCTTTCCTATTTCTTTTTATAAGGACTTCTGGGACCTCATTGGTCCCGAGGTGCTCGAAGTGATGGCGGAATTCTGCTGCGGGAATCGTGGTTTCGACCGCATTAACAGGGCGCTGCTTGTGCTCATTCCCAAGCGGACTTTGTCTAACTCGATTGGGGATTTTCGGCCAATTGCAATCTCAAATGCTCTTTATCTTATTATCGCCAAAGTTCTTGCCTCAAGGCTGGTTAGCGTTATTGGTGACTTGGTTTCGCCGGCTCAATCCGCCTTCATCCCAGGTCGTCAGATTTCGGATTGCACAACTCTTGCGTCGGAGCTCATCGCGGATTGGCATAGGAGGGGTGCGAGTGCTATCTTGTGGAAGGTGGATTTCGCCAAGGCTTTCGATAGCCTTGATTGAAGATTTTTATGGTCGGTTTTGAGGAGATTATGCTTCCCTGTTGTTTGGATTTCCTAGATGATGCGTTGTATTACCACCGCCTCATTCTCAATCCTTATTAATGGCAGACCCGAGGGGGGATGGATCCAACCTAGAAGAGGTGTGCGCCAAGGATGTCCCCTTGCTCCTATGTTGTTCATTCTGGCGGCGGATATCCTCGCTGATATGGCAAAGGGCGTGATTGATCATGGTCTTTCTGGCTGCTACACTCGGGGCGACCTGAGGATTCCTATTATTTAGTACGCGGACGACACTCTCTTCCTCATTGAGGGGCGGTCCAGGAGGCCAATGGCATGGCCACAACACTCGAAATTTTCTCTGAGCTTTCAGGATTATGCAAGAACGACAATAAATCCACCTTTGTTCCTTTCGGTGCGGCAAAGCTCCTGGTCGATGAGTTGACTACCGCTTTGGGTTCTGCGAGCGTTGACCTCCCTATTGACTACCTTGGGATGCCCCTGACTTTGGGGAGGGCGCGGCACATTGATTGGCTGAAGGTGATGGAGAATTTAGAATCGAGATTGGTGGGATGGAAAGCTAATATTCTCTCTAGAAGTGGAAGATTGGTTCTTCTTAAGGTTCTTCTTAAGGCCGTTCTATCGGCCATTCCTGTTTATTTCCTTGCTTCTCGCAAGATTCCGAAGGGGATTCGTGCAAGGTTGGAGAAGAAGATGTGTGGCTTCCTTTGGGGCAACGAAGCCACTAGTCGGGGTGGAATCCACTTTGTCAGCTGGGAAGATATCCAGCGCTCCAAGGAGTGGGGGGGGGGGGGGGCTGGGTGTTAGATCCTTAGAGGAAATGAACGAGGCATTGCTACTCAAATGGGCCAGCAGGGTTTGGGGTCCGTGTAATGACCTTGTTGTTTTGACGATCCGCGAGATCTATGGGTGAAGGGCTCACTGCTATCGCAACGTATTTGTAGCAACTCCATTACGCCTTTCTGGAGGGGCGTCATGAAATCTTTCTTGCAAAATCTTCGTCTTTTTAAGCCCGTGCTGGGGGGTGGAAACGATTTTGCCTTTTGGATGGACGATTGGTCGGTGACGGGCGCCTTATGCTCTCTCTTTCCTCGCTTATTTGCCTTGGCAAATGATACGCTTTGCTCGGTAGGGAGCTGCTGGGTTGATGGCTCTTGATGCCCCACCTTCTCCGCCAACTTCTCCGACAGAAGATTCGATGATTTTCTCGATCTCCTCGAGGTTGTGAGGAATGTGGGTGCTCCCTCTGTGGGAAGAGATCACTGGAGCTGGAAAGATGGGCCTTTCTCGGTGAAAGGCGCCTATGGGGCTATTTGCAGGCCGCCCCCGACAGATTCGGAACTCTTGATCAGGGATTGTGCAACAATTTGGTCGCGTCGTCTCCCAGAACGAGTGGGGATCTTCTTATGGCTCTTCCGACGCAAGCGACTCCTGACTAGCGACCGGTGCGTCAAACTTTTGGGAATAATTGCAGACAAGTGTATGATCTGTGACAATGCGATTGAAACCGCTGATCACCTCTTCTTTACATGTCCTGTGGTCTCTCAGATCTGGCTGAACTCGGGGATCCCTTGGTGCCGTTTCAATGACTTTCAATCTTTCTGGAATTCGCTCCATCAGAACAAGGAAAGACCAAGGGCAGACCGCCTCCTTTCGATGGCCTTTCTTTGGGCGATTTGGCGTGGCAGAAACGACTTGCTCTTCTCCGGGCAAAGATTCTATGAAGAGAATGTGGCCTCCCTTGCGAAAAGGCTTCATGAGGATTGGTTGCAGTAGCGTTTTTTGTATTGTAATGGGAAGATACCATTGTTTTTGGTGTGATTTTGGGAGGGTTCGCCCGCTCTCTGCTTTTTGTAAGGGTGGGTTTGTTTAATCCTCTGCTCTGTAACCTCCTTGCTCTCGTTTTTTGGTGTTAGCAATAAATTGCTGCTGGGGCGGGTACCACCGAGTACTACCCCCTGATTGGAAGACTTTCAAAAAAAAACTTTTCTAACTGAACTAAAGAAAACCGATTCTAATTAGAGTATGCCTTGAGTCTATGTTTACATATCACTGTATTACTAATAGTTACTAACTTACTAATACCAATTGGAGTATATATTCTAGACATGTGATTCAATTTTAATCAACATCATAGTTTTTTTATCTCCATTGTCAAAAGGGGGCGAAGTTCACCAGTTGAAGAATTGTCATACGCACCCCACCTATCACATCATAGACCCAAAACAAAATATATGAATCATAATGTGTTTTAATACTAGGAGTAGCTAAATAAGTAGTGAAATCAAGCTTACATGGGTAATATTATTGATATACATATATATCGATGAAATATCGACGGTATAGGTTGATAGCCGAGAAATTTTGTACTGATATGTAGGAAGTAGTCGGGATATAATGGAAGTATGAAGGAAGTTAGGAAGTGGAATGTAGGAAGGTTGAGGTTAAGAATCAGATCCAAGCCCATCAGACCAAGTCCCCACTCTAATCATTGCTGCAATACTTAGGAAGCTTGAAGTTGAACATGCTCAGGTCCTACATATTGAAGAAATATACTGGTTCCAGCATTCAAAGCATTGATGGGTAAACTGCAGTGGCAGGAAAAATTTGATTAACTGCACAAAGTTGTACCACTTATATGCGCTTAATCGGAAAAGGAAAAAATCGATTAAACTGGATAAGGTTAGATGACGAAACCTACGTAGGGAATAAGATTGAAGATGCCTTCTACAAACACTTTGCGTAGCGCTTCAGAAGAGCTAATGGCGTTGGAATCTTTTCGAAGATATTCGAAGACAATGAGAATAATACATATGAAGAATTGTAACTGATTGAATCTATTCCCACCAACGAAAAAATTCATTATGTTTTCCTTAAAATATCCCTGCTTTGGAGCACTGGACTCGATAGATTTCCATCCTTAATCATCTTCCCACTCCGACAATATTGACGTTAATGTGAATAGACCTTATATTAGCCTCGCAACATAATTTACAAAGTCATAGCAAAACTCATGATCGACAAACTGAACCCATATTACAACAAGTCATTTCTCCAAATCAAGAGAGATGAAATCAAGCATTCAAGCATCTTTCTACTTCAACAGTATTTGCATTATTGTGAATAGAATTATATTTCCCTAATTCTGAAGAACAAATATCGATTCTCCTTAGGATTTCAAACTGATTAGCTTCACTAACACAATTTACAAAGCTATAGCAAAACTCATGATTGGCAGACTAACCCATATTACAACGAGTCATTTCTCCTAACCATTGTGCCTTTCTGATATATCAAAATATCATAGACAGTGTAATCAAAGCCTCTGAGATAATACACAATATGAAATTTAGGAAAACTAGGACAAAGTACATGTCTATTAAAATCGATATGGAAAAGGCCTTTGATCTGATGGAATCATGGTTTGTTCTAGATCTCTTAATACAACTGCATATCCCTACAAGGTTCATTAACCTAGTTAGCTCTTGCATCACCACATGTACCAGGAGCTTACTAAATGATAACACATACGTCAAATAACTCTGAAGAGAGGCTTGCGGCAAGGATGTCTGTTATCCCCCTTTTTGTTTATCCTTAGCACTGAATTGCTATCTAAACTTATGGATCTAGGCCTCTATACATGCTCCATATTCGACTACAGTGTCCAACGATGGGTAAAGCCGACCTCCCATCCTATCTATGTAGATGATACCATGGTCTCCAGTAAAGTTGCTATGGAAGAAGCTTTTAATATCATCCCAATACTTACGACATATGCAAAATTCTCAGGATATAGTAAAGGCACCCTGACACAGCTTTGAGAAGCCATCAAGAGCATAATCGAGATACATAATACCTTCAAGAATGAAACATACTTACGATTTCCTCTACTCTAGAGCAGGAATCGGCTAGATAACCGCATTATAAATAGAATTTTGACAAAGTTGCCCATGTAAAAAGTAGAGTTTTCTCTCAAGTATGAAGGTCAATATTGATAGCTAACTACCTAAGCTTGCTATGGAAGAAGTCTTTAATATCATCCAAATACTTACGACATATGCAAAATTCCAAGATATAGTAAGGCACCCCGTAGCTTTAAGAAGCCATCAAGAGCATAATCGAAATACACAATACCTTCAAGAATGAAACATACTTAGGAATTCCTCTACTCCAGAGCATAAATTAGCTAGATGACCACTTTACAAATATAATTCTAACAAAGTTGCCAGATAAAAAAGTAGTCTTCTCTCAAGGATGAAGGTCAATATTGACAGCTAACTCCCTAAGCTCCTCCCTAAAGGAAAAAAGGGTTGTGTGTCCAAAAACTTAATCATTATCACCTTAAAAATATTACAAATCTAGAAAAAGCAAAAAAGAAACATAACAGTTACAACATTTGAACTTTTTTACAAGCGCTTGAGCATGCGCCACCACATTCTCCCCATATATTTTGTCACAACGAAACACAACCCCGTTCCTTGCCAACCATAAAGCCCATAAAAACACTATGCACCTGATCCTCACTTCTTTCGTACCTCCCCAATGCTCCTCAATTGAGATCCAGAAGCCTGACATACCATCGCAACGAACAAACTGCTCCCCGAAAAGTGCCCATGCATCGTTCGAGCTATTGCGTTTGAAGAACAAATGATCGGCATCCTCCACCTCCTCCTGACTGCGAGAGCAAAGTAGATTAGTGTTCGAGAAAAGATGCGGAAGCTGCTCCCCGGTCAACAATCTACCCCTTCTGCACAACCACAGGAAGATCTTCATACGAGCCAGAGTCTTCCAATTCCAAATTCTTCTACAATCCATGACATGCCCACCAGAGCCATAAATTTGGGGCCCCTTTAGGGCTTTGTACGCTTTTCCCATCGAGAACGATCCATCTCGCTAGCACCAGCAGTCTCTACCCTCACTTGGCCCCACCACACCCTCAAGCTCCCTCAGAATCATCACCAGTTCCTCAAGCCTCTGATCTGACAGTTTAGATCTAAACATAAGGAAGAATGGCTGCCCTCTTTATATCATGAGTATAACTCTCTCGTCCATGTGCTCTTGCAACATTATAGATGCCTTAGCAAGAGACTTTTGTTGGTGATTTCATAAAGATCGAAGACATTGCTACATTAACACATGGGATCAGATGATCACTCCCAAACATTTAGGTGGACTAGGAATTTGAAAGATAAAAGGTATGAACATTGCGCTGATACTAAGGCTCACGTGGAAACTGTTGGAAATGAGTCAAATGCTTCTATAGAAGAGCATAATCTAGGCCAAATACTTCCCCAATGAAGATTTTTGGGCAGTGAAAGAAACACATGTCACATGCTCAATATGGAAGGCATTAATGCATATCGGACCTTTGCTCTTCAGCAACACTATCACGTTCGTATGGGATGGTTCCTCTACCCTTACATAGAGAGATAAATGGCCACCTCGTTATCATGAATCAATTAGCTCTAGGATGTATGCATGCTAGTGGGAAATGCAATTGTGCCTCCTTGGGGAATCAATTAAGTGGTTGTTAGTACTCGGTCGGCGGGGTCACCTACTAAGGATTAGTCGGCAGTCGGGCGACTAGTCGAAATTAATCGGTCATTAGTTGGTTTTGAATTTTTAATTATTTTAAATATATAAATCAGTTTTTTATACGTATATTCGTATGTATATACATATATTGGTACATTTTATATGACATCATGATGAAACAAAAGAAGTAATTGACTTTAAATATAACATTAAGCATATTAGAATATGCTTGCTTTAAAAAAAGTGAAAAACAAAAAAAATAAAAAGATTGTTGTAAAAGTCGGCCGATTAGTCTCGGGTAGGGCCGACTAGGCCTAGTCGAGTCGGCTACCCCCCCCCCCCGACTCGACTAGTCGGCCTAGTCGACCGACTTTTGCAAGCTTGATTGTGCTATTAAAGCATTTCACCCCAATGGTAACACAACAAATATTCAACATCATCACAAGGAAGAGCCAACCAGTTGGACACCACATCCGAGGGGCATTTTTACCATCAAATCAACCTATTAGCAACTAGCCCATGATAGAAGCAACATGGATAATCAGGTTTTGAGCAGAATAAAATTCATATAGACATGTAAAGGTTTGGACCTGCGCGCAAAGCTCTTTATGTGGATATTGCTTTCATGAGGCATGACTACAAGTATAAGACTTAAAGCAAAGAATTTACGGGTACGATGATACTTGTGCCATTTGCCAACACCAGCCTAAACATTAAAACCATCTTTTTAGGGCATGCCTAATCGCACAAGCTTTACGGGCTTTATGCTTTGGCCTTGGTTACCGAATAAATCAAAATGACTATATAGTTGACTTTTGTTTTGGTTTGCTTAAGGATAAAAAAAATATCAAATCCTTCTTTCCTCTTGCTTGCAATCTCATACAACTCACGTGGTTGGAATGGTGTTCTTGTAAATAATGTTAGAAAATAAAGAATGTGGAAGCGTATCAGAGAAAATATAATAGAACTATATGAAAGCATGATTTTTACGTGGAACCCTGCTCCCGAAGGAGCGGGATGAAACTATGGGAGAATGCCTCAAAGGGCTGATGTGTCTATTGACTTTCTCCTCTGATACAAGAGGGTCTGGGGCTTCTTATATGGCCTCCAAAACCCTCCAAATCCCACCACTTGTAGATGTAGGACTAGATACTGGGATGTGGTAAATGGATCTTGGAAGGATCCATTTAGCCATCTTACATATGCCACATATACTCCAACACTCTCCCTCAAACTGGAGCATGCAATGCTAAGCTTGGACAAACAGAATGAAATCTCAACTCACTATACAAGAAACTACAAACAATATCAACTCAATGCGCACAACTGTCGGTTGTTGTCGAGGACGTTGCTTCTCATACCGTGCAAGTGAGGAGGAACAAACAAGCTGCAGTGCGAGTCAAACTGAATCTCCTCGTCGGAGAGCATATGCTCTATACTGCGCCTGTCAAAGTCATTGCAACTGAAAATGAGCCTCATCGTCGGAGAACTCTGGCCGCCACAACATGTGGACAACTGCTCCATCTCTGGAAAAGGACCAAACTGAAAAAGCCGTGGTGGAGACATCCTCGTCGGAGTTCACGGTCGCTGGAGAATGTAGTCTGAAAAGAACTCCTCATCAGAGAAATGGATCTCCCATACCAGCTCAAAGAATGAGATCTCTATTATGGAGTTCCTATTAAACCACATGAAAATCATAGTCCACGTGGCATAGTGAATGGGATCTCTACACTAGAGTCCTTATGGATCACATGAAAACTCTGACCAAAATAAAAGATGGGGACGACCACAAATGATGGCAAACATGTGCACACTTGAAAAGGAGTCTCTCTCCGAAGAACTCGAAGAAAATGGGTCACTCGAAGATAAAGTGTCTTGAACTTAGACTCTGAACCAATCTGCAGAGTTTGAAACTGAACTGTAGAGTATGGAATATCTGGTTGACATGGAGTCTGGAGAATATGAAAATGCAGCATGTAGAACTCTACACAATTCTCTTCCTTTCTCCCATACTTGTCGGAAAACAATAGCATCGACAAAGTTGGAAGAAGATAAGAGAAATTGGGGAAAAATAAAACCACTTAAGCCATTACAACTTCTCAGCCTTTCTTCTTAATCGATTTTTTAAATCATTTTTTTCCTGGCTATTCCATTCAAAATTTTTAACAGCCTTTACTTTTTTTTTCTAAATAAGCAATTCATCTTTTTGGCTTTTCTCTCTTTTTTAATCAAATTTTTTCTCGGACGGATTTTTTTGTACGATCTTTTTTTTGACAAAATGTCTCGGCCCAAAAGGGCCCAACTTTCTCTCTCTCTTTTTATTTTTTAGACACAAATGGCCCAGACTAGGCTCCTTATATAGGATTCCTACTTTGGGAACCAACTCTCACAAACGCTTGCCACATCGATTGGGGTTTCTTGATGCCCCCACCGCCATGGGGGGCTCTGCCCCAGATCGTAGATGTTGGGGGGCCATCACGCATTGCCTGGGACCATGGAATGCGAGGAGCATGGAAGGAAATATCGGCGATATATCGCCGATATATCGATATCGACATGTGACCGATATGGGCACCGATATGGCGATATATCCCGATTTTCAGGCATTTTCTTCACAAAGGCTCGTCGATATGGGTGATATTTCGACGATATATCGTCGATATATCGTATCGATACGATATCGAGACGATATCGATATCGATACGACCTTCCATGGCGAGGAGGGGAACATGCTGGGAGAGTAGGGGCTGATCTTCATCACATGGAGGGAGAGGCGATGATGCTGCTTGCTGCCTGGAGCATTACGGTAGAACGTACACGGGGAGATGGGGCTTTTTCGACCAGTCTGGGAGAGGGCGACTGCAAGAAGCGGTTGAGGGCACCGCTATATCGCACCGCCTGCATGTGCGGGAGAAGAGGCATCCTCTGGAGCAAGCCCGCTGCTGGAGGATGGGCTAGAGAGATGATGGAGATCGCTTCGAGGGGCCTCCACCAGGAGGTCGGAGGGGTTGTTGCATGTGCTGGAGCTGCTTGAGAGGAGGTGCCGCTTGCAGAAGGACTGGAGATGCTGCCTGTTGGATCATCACTTGGATGCAGCCGCCCACGATGTGGCCTGGAGGGAGATGCGACCTGGAGGGTTCTTATTGGAACTGCGAGCACCGCCAAGGAATGGGATCTACCACCGAAGGAAGTTGACTCACGACGCATGGAGCTACGACTAGGGCTAGGACTGGAGCATTGGATCTGGAGGGTTGTGCATTGCTCCGCCTGGATGTTGCAAGAATTGAGAGGAGGCCACCACTTTGAGTTAAGGTTTCAATAGAGAAACCCTGGGATGGAATCTTGATCTTGATCACGAACTCCCATGTTGTGGGATAGAAATTAGGGTTTCAGAACCCCTAGTTGGATAGAATTTGAAAATAATAATAATAATCTTCAAGAACAACTGATAATCAAATCTCAAAAAAATATTAATATTCAAGAACAACTCCTCGAGAATTGAACCCGCTCTGATACCATGTTAGAAAATAAAGAACATGGAAGTGTATCAGAGAAAATAGAAAATAATCATTGAAGAACGTGAGATTTTTACGTGGAACCCTACTCCCCAAGGAGCGGGATGAAACCACGGGAGAACGCCTCAAAGGGTTGATGTGTCTATTGACTTTCTTCTCTGATACATGATGGTTTGGGGCTTCTTATATAGCCTCCACGGATCCTTCAAGTCCCACCACTGGTAGATGTGGGACTTACTTAACACTGGGATATGGTAAATGGATCTTGGAAGGATCCATTTACCCATTTTAAATACGACACATATACTCGAACAAAGACAATACCTCATGCCCTGACTTGTGCATTCTACAAACTAAATATCTGCAAATAGGAATCTGGCACGCAACATGGTTCTGACATAGCCCACATGTGGGACAACATGGCAGTTTTGATACATGCAGATCCCTGGACTCAGGCACCAGAGCAAAGCCTTCAATTCAAAGTCATAGTCTATGTTGCTTATAACAAAGGCAAGGCAGCTCTTGCTCTAGTATGCTCTAATGATAAGGGTGGTGGGCAAAATGCAAGGTGTTCACAGCTCATAGCATAGAAGAAGCCAAAGCTTTAGCTATTAAGGAAGGGATCAAAGTGAGTAGCTACTTCCAAGGACTCAACACAATCGTCTATTTGGACTATAAACGGTAGTTGTCATGGTTAACATTCGACACTCTCCAGTATGGACGATTAAAAAAACTTGTAGAAGACTATGCATTCGATATGTCCAAATCAGCAACTCTTAAACTCATCTTCAGTAGCAGAGACATGGTGGTCATTATTGCACATAGATCTTGTTGTACACTCATTATGTAACAATGTCAATGGGGAGAATTTTCTACGGAGACCAGTCCTCGCTCTTTATATTCATTATGATCAGATAATACATGATATGTTACTGCAAGAAGTATTGGTGTTTGTAGGAGAATTTTAATGTCATATTGGTGGTAATTAAAACTTTGTTGGACATATGAGAGAAAGTATGCCTTTCTATAATCTCATGTGGCAAGAAAATAGTGGCGGGCCGGAAGGACCATGTACATGCACATGTATGCATGTGCTTGGGCTAGGCATGAGTTTGGGAGAGTCAATTGCAGTTTTGGGATCTTTTTTTGCTTTATATTACTTTGTGTTTTTGAATTATTTAATTGATTATATAGTTAATTGATTGTTCCATCGGATTAATTTATTAATCCATTTTTTTAATTCCTTCGAGTTTCTGTTGTGGACATTTGGGAGTTGGCATTTAGACATCAATATCTCCTGGACGCTTAATGTTGTGTTTAACGAGATAACTTTTGCTAAGGAATATATCTCCCATAGTTCTGAGCAAAGAATATGTTACCCTCTTCATCTCTCGTTCTCTCAATCAATTTCTTCTGCGAGGTGCTTTCGGGGACAATGTGTCAGTGGGATATATATGACTGAAAAAAGAATGTGATGGAATGAGACAATTTCAATTCAAGGGATTGGGGTTCTTAGATAGCGTGAACCCTGTACTAATGATGGAAAAGTATATAATGACCCTCGAAGGATCTCCTAAATAGGGATGAAAATAAATATGAATATTTGTATCTGTTCCACTGTCATTCATTTTATACATATTTTGATATTCATATTCAAATTCATTTTAAAGTATGCTGATATTGATATCACTTTGACGTTCGCATTCGTATTCGTATATCCATTTTAGTACTTAAGTATAGTCATATTTATTTATAACTATGTGTAACAACATTTATTAATGAATTCATCATTATTGATATAATTGTTATGAAATAAAGATATTAAGTATATCTGTTTTATGTGTAAACCATCCTAAATATGTATATTTTAGTTAATCTATTAATATTTATGTTATTATTCATGTCCGATCTATATTCGTTTTTAATGATATGGTAACACATTTTTTATATCCGTCAATATTTGCATTCGCATTTGTATTTGTATATGAAAATTGACAAGGATATGATTACATATGTTCGTATTTGTATCCTACCATTTTCATCCCTACTCCTAAACATGGAAATGCCACAAATAGAGAGAGACTAAAAAAGGTCACAAATAGATAAATAAAAAAAATGTACCAAGCCTTCTCCCACTATAAGTAGGCTCGGCTACATGGATTCTTGCTCAAATCCATGTTGAAAGATGCGACTATTTTTTACGCTGGCCATCGACTACACTTTATGCAACCCTTGCCAGAGTGGGATTTGACCCTGGTCTTTTTTGTGGTAGACACTACCGCTAGACCATTAAGTGGGTGTGTCGCAAATAGAGAAATACTAAAAATAAAAATAATCGATGACCAATGACTTATGATGTTAATACTTCCCCTTAACCTGGAGTATATCTACCAATCATGTCCTACTTGAGAAATCTGGTTGTTTGGAAGAGCTTTGATGAATAGTGGAGTTTCGTAGATATACGGGAGTAGTAGTCTTTTTTCTTGTACTGCATATCAGGATAAAAGACAGTCTACTTCATATGCTTGGTGTCCTCATGGAAAGCCGGATTGGTAGCAATACAAGTGGACTTATTGTCATAATAGAGAGGAATTGGGGTTTCGATAGGCTACCCCAGTTCCGGTAGAAAAGAACTGAGCCATTTAGTCTCACATGTGGCCTGTGCCATGGCTCGCTAATCTACTTCTGCACTAGATCTGAAGACACGACAGTCTTCTTGCTATGCCTACAAACATAGCAAAGACTTCGAGAAAGTATATAACAGCTTTTTTATCTAACTTGTACGTTAATTGATACTGTTTTATGTCTATTGGTCCTAATTTATAAGACAAGATGTTGGTTTATACCAACTAGTGGATATCCATGTATTAAGTTTGCTATTCGACGTCGTACCTAATCCTCCTCTTGCCTGTTCAGCGCTGTCGGGAAAGATGAAAAGGAAAAGTTGGAACCGTTTATAAATTTGTCGAGTGAAGAAAGTTACCAGAATCGTGATCTCGAAAAGGTCTACTTTTAATCCCAGCGCTCATTTTTTTAAAAAGATTGATTTAAATATTCACGTCAGTACGATCATTTCTGATGCACATGTATTTTGGTTGTGTGTAGGCTTCCCAGACTGTTGCAAAGCATATATATGATTCCAAGGTTCAGCCGTCGACTTTGCTACCTAAGCTTGTCGGAAATATGTACACAGCATCTATTTACGCGGCATTTGCATCCGTCATTCATAATAAGCACGCCAGTTTGGTAATGACATCATATTGGCACCTTGCAAGTCCTGATGAAAATATCATAATTTACAAATGACTTACTAAATATTGAACTCGGAAATGTATTGGCAGGAAGGTAAGCGAGTGGTTTTGTTCTCGTATGGTAGTGGTTTATCGTCTAGCATGTTCTCCGTAAAACTTCAAGGTGGTCAGCACCCCTTCAACTTGTCGCATATTGCAAGCGTGATGAACATCACTGGGAGGTTGGAGGCAAGGCATGTGGTAAGTTTTTTGTTGTGTATTTTTTGAGACTTCTTTATCATGCATCATTCATAGGGTAATACTATATATTGTGGATGTGGGATATATTCATTATCATACGAAGTTATTGTATATAGTGGCTACGAATTTAGGTACTATATATTGCATTTGCCTCTTAATAATTTGGACCTAGAGTTCGTATGTTCTTCAAATTGAACAAATGCAAACTGAAAATGACTGAATTTGGGTGATAATGTTGTTTTAATGGTTCAGAATTGGTGAGATACTGGGTGCTCTTTTATCTTATTTATCCTTGTTGGTACTTGAATAGCTCAATCGGTTGTAACATGATCTGCTTGTTCTTCAGTTTCCTCCTGAGAAGTTCGCTGAGACCATGAAACTTATGGAGCACAGATACGGTGCAAAGGACTACGTAACGAGCAAGGATACGAGCTTGCTTGCCCCCGGCACCTTCTATCTCACGCACGTCGATTCCAAGTACAGGAGATACTACTCCCGCAAGGATTCGGTCGACAATGGTGTCTTGGCTAATGGCCACCAATGAAATACACATCCATACATCTAGGGATGTCGGTATCATTTATATATCTCTTAATTATTCTGCCTTTTTTTGGCATTTTTAATTAATCTCGCAATGTTTCTTGTTCGTCCAACGAGTTATTGCATTGGACTTGCGTTGTAAGGCAAGTTTTAGGTGAATAATTATATCAGGGCTTGCTGCATGTTTTTGGTCGTTAGAGGAGACCAGTTGATATCATTAACAGTCATTCTGTCCTGTCCTCATAACATGAATTTCGGATGTATTCTGCGTGTATTTTTAGGCAGTATGTAAGTTTCTTATAGAATAAATAAATGAAAATCAGTTTAAGTCATTGCAGTGCTGATGGTATTCAATCGTGATCTGTATCTAAGTTTACTTTGTATACGGTTCAACTATAGTGCGACTTTTTTTGCCTGTCACTACTAGTAATCTGCATGGAGGGACACGTTTTTGGGGATAATGGACAGACGGCGTGCCTTTTTTCCTTGGGAGTATAGAGTTGGAAAAAATTCTCTCACTCGAGAATGTCATGTGGCTAGACACGTGAGCAGCCAACTGTTTCAAGGTTCGGTTCGCTTAAATAATCATGTCCAAACCTAATGACACCTCTAGTGGAGAGTGGTCTTTCCTTTTGGGTTTGAGGATTTTATGAATGGTAGATTCATCGTATTCTTCCCTATTCAAGCTAAGACTTTTGTGCTTCTATCACCACCGCCACTACTATTACTGTAGGTGCTTTCCCACATGATCCTCTTGGCATGAAGAAGGGGGAAGTGAATCGATTTTAGTCTCTTTTAATAATGTTGAATAATGATGTTGTAATATAGAGAGATAAAAATCAATCAATAAAACCTCACAAACTAAGAATGAGTGAATGTGGTGATATTTTTCACTTAATGAAGTCTAAGGTTTGACGGTAGCGTATTTTATGGCCTACCTTTCGAAATATCAGGGTTGAAATCCTCTCATTGTGGGGTTGTGTTAGGCAGTTGGCAATCAGTGTAAAAAATAATCAAATATATCAACATGGATTTTGATTTTAGCAAAAATCCATGTAGATGATCCAACTTATAGTTGGAGAAGGTTTTGCCATTTTTTAGTGAAGTCCAAGGCTGAACACAAGGAAGAAAAGAAGATTTTAGATCTAACTTCGGTCAATTAAATGAGTCCAAATTAAAGTGTGAATATATCAATAATGAATGACATGAAATGCAATATATTTTCGGAGTTTTGGATTTTTAATCATTATTTTTATTTTACATGTTTTTATTTTTTAATAGAGAAAATAATACAAGGAGACAAGTATCAAGTGATATTTGAAAATATATTTCTAAGTTAAAATAAGCTCCAAAAAGCCAACTTATATTTTCTGTTAGACTTTATGCAATGAAAAACTTAAACCATGTTTTTTAATGAATTTTCAGTCAATAATGAATTGAATATGATTGAGAAATTGTGTGATCTAATTATTGATGAATATATATATCAATGAATGTGAAAATTTGTCGCCACAACCCGAAAATTTCCGAATCAAAACTAAATTCTTATTCTAAAGGAAGAATGAGATACTACTTATTAAACTAGTATAGCTTCCAGGATTGTACTCATGGACGCTACAAAGAAACGAGAGGAAAATATTTATGGCTAATTAATGACGATTTTTATTTTTTTATGCATTTTATCTCTTTTTGACGAGCTTATATATTTCAAGGGATTTTCAAAATGTTTTATATTTTTTATATGTTATGATTTTTATTTTTTAAATTTATTTTTAATTTTACATTTTTTATATATGTTTATTGTAAAAATCAATTTATGAATAATATATATACAAAAGAGACTTTTTTGTATATTTAAAATATATAAAATTGCTCAAAAATATAAAAATAAAATGTTTTTGTGCTTTTATCAAACTTCTACTAATTTTAGTGACTTTTATGTATTTTTATATTTTCATGAATTTTTTTATTCATTTAAAATTGAAAGGAGTTTTTAAAATAAAAACAAGCTACTATTTTTTATTTCTATAATATAAAATAAAATCAAACAATCTAGAAATTATTTATATACAAAGGTATTTTTATTAAGTTTTAAACAAGTCTAGTTATATATTTTTCATTTTTTTTGCAATTTTATATATTTTTTTCAACAAGTTTTCCAATATTTTCAAGTTTTTAAGTTTTTTTGTATTATTATTTGATTTTTGTATATGCAATAAAAAGACATAAAATAAACATACTATGATTTTTATAATCTTTCAAAACATTTTCTAATTTTTATGAATTTTTAAGCGACAAACAACAAAATATGGATGGTTTTTTTAAATGACAAATAAAAAAATTTATAAAATAAAATTATGTGACTTAAAGCATATGGTTGGAGCTTAAACTAAATTTTGTGATTTTTAGAGTTTTTTAAATACGATTTTAATAAAAGAATTTTATTTACAAAAAGAATTTTATATACATAAATTATAAGTATTAAGGATTTTATATACACAAATTATACAACAAGGTCATATACATATTTTACAACACAAGTTAAGTACAAGTTATTATAAAATATAAATTTGAAAATAATTCAAAAGATTTTACAAAAATAATTTTACAAAACTTTTCAAAAAATTTTACAAAATTTACAAAATCTTTTTAAAAAATATTTTACAAATGTTTTTCAAAACTATCTACAAAATAATTTTTGCAAAAGAGTTTTTAAATTTCATTTTATAAACTTTTTACAATTTTTTTAAAAAATATTTTTTCAAACATTTTGCAAATACTTTACAAAATTATAATAATTTTGTACAAAATAATTTTATGAAACATTTCACGAATAAAATGATTTTACTAATATCTTACAACAATTTTTGCAAAAATAATTTTACAAAAAGTTTTACAAAGAGTTTACAAAAAGTTTTACAAAAATGTATAAATATTTTAATAAATGTATTTACAAAATGTTTTACAAAAATATTTTTCAAAGAATTTTTACGGACATTTTATAAATCATTTTAAAAAACATCTCAAAACATTTTTATTCTAATTTTATACATACAAGACATATTATAACATAATAAAGTACTAGTTACGGCTAAAGTATATATACAAATATCCTTATAGTGACCAAAAAGTGACAAGGAAGATATAACTCATGTTATGTATAGAAAAGTGAAAAGAATCCTATACTATAATAACTCAAAGAATAAAGAATAAAATAAATAGAAGTCTGTCATCCCCACATACTTAGGATCAAATGGGAATGATCGAGGAAAAGAATGTACACACTCAATGACTCAAATTGTCTCACCCTATACTTAGGGTAAAATATCTCTAGGTATAGAAAAATATCAATAGTTGAGGGACAAATGAGAGAACAGAAGAATATAAAATGGGAAATAAACAAGAATTAAATGAACGACATCACAACCCCTTTACTTAAGGTTAAGGATCCATAAGTATAAGCAACAACATGAGCAATAAAATAGAACGAAAATAGAACAACTCAGGTCATTCACCTCCCCTATACTTAGGACGTAGTCATTCTAAGTACAACACACATACATAAAAGTGGTACATGATAAAAATGAACGTTAAAAAGAACTAAACGAAAAGAATATACAAGGTGAAAATCATCTCATATATCAAATACTGAAGAAATCAAAGAATCATCGTCGGATACCACATGAATAGAATCGACAACAGACATGAATGTATCATGCTCTAAGTATGGATTCGACGACTACATGTTGAATACAAACTGTTGTGTGTTAGATGACAATCATGAAATGATAATGCTACCGTTGTCACTCATAGATGTTACTATAAAAGGTCAGGACCATTTGCTCTTCAGTTTATCTGGAAATAACTTCAACTTTGTGTCAAACAACCACGCCTTCTTATTATGATCTAAAGTCTTCCTCCTAATATGTTTGTCATGTCACTCTTGACTTTCTACTTATACATAAGTCTATTGTCATAAGCATAGACTCGAAATTCCAACAATCTATTTAGATCAACCTTCCTATTCTACCATGCTCTCTGTGAATCTAGATTGCATACACTAACTGCCCACAAAGATTTGTGAATTAACTCTACTAACGAGTGGCAAGGCTTTCCATATACCAAATGATAGGGAGAAATACCCAAGGAGACTTCTAAGCTGTACGATAGGCCCACATACCTGAGTCAAGCAACTGCAACCAATTCTTCCTATCTAGACGAACAAGTTTGTAGAATCGTCTTTATCTTCCTATTAGAAATCTCAGCCAAGACATTAGTCTTTGGGTAGTAAGGAGATATGATACGATGCTCAATGTCGTACTCCTTCACAAGCTTTCTGACCCCTATGTTGATAAAATGGCTTCCCCTTTTTTAAATGAGAATCTTGAGAATCCCAAACCATGAGATAATGTTACCCTTGAGAAAGTGACAAACAGTACGAATATCGACGGTTCAAGTAGGAATAGCCTCCACCCAATGTCTAACATATTCTATGACAAGCAGGATGTACTCGAATCCCAGATTGTTAGAGAATGGCCCATGAAGTCAATGCCCTAGGACGTCAAAAACATCTGATATCTGTATATATTTGAGGGGCATTGTATCTTTGGAGCTGATGGTTCCTTCCATTCTCTAACAATCGGTACAACCCTTCATATAAGATGTAGCATCCTAGAATGGTGTCGTACACTTCCTAGAATGGTGTCCTCCAGCTTCTAATTTGTGACAATGACCAAGGACACATGTATACTCCTCCTGAGGAATGCACCTCCTCCGGATACAATCCACACCCTCATGAAATAGGTATGAATCCTCCCACTGGTAAAAATGAATCTTAGATAAAAACTTGTCAACCTTAATCCTTGGACAATATTGTGGAACTTTCTTGAAGATAAGATAATTCACTGTGTCAGCATAACAAGGGAGTGAGACGATAGACAATATTGCCTCATCTGCAAAAGTCTCTATGACAGGTAGAACTAATTGCTCAGGAGTCTCTGCATATGTAATTCTTGAAAGGCAATATGCCACAACATTTTCGACTCCAGGTTTATTTCATATCTCTAAATCAAATTCATGGAGTAGAAGGATAAATTGAAGTAGATATGGTTTGGCATCTGTCTCGTCTTGTAAGTATCGTATGGCAGAATGGTCAGAGTACTTTTGAACCAAGTAGTTGTGATTTGAAAATTTTCCAAAGAAACACAACTAGTAACATCTCTTTCTCTGTAATGGTGTAATTATTTTGGGCTTAATCGAGTGTCTTTCTAGCATAATGAATGGAAAATAGTAATCCATCCCTTCTCTGCCCTAGTATAGCTCCAATAACATAATCTCCTTGCATAGGAACTGATAAACGAAGATTCGAAAGAGGATCGTATGGTTTCACAAGGTGAAGCCGCCGTCGATATGTCAATTGCTCAATAAACCCCGGTTGATCAACAACTAACCCACAACATTAAATAAAAGCAATTATTCGCACAAGTGAGCTAACAGTTATTATTCTCTACTAAAAAATGCACAACAAGTAAGCAGGTAGAGATCGAACCACAGAGAGCAATATGGACAGCCTATGGTTATTTATAAGCAAAATTTTACAACCAAGTCATTTATTATGCATATACATGTATCTTTTTGTGGGTTTTAATTTTTACAGATTATTTTATTTCATTTTCATTTCATTTTTTATTTTTTATATTTTATTTTTTAATTTTATATTTTCTTTATCTATTTTCATATTTTTATATTTCTTTTGTATTAAAGATATATACAATATAATATATAAGGCTATATATAATGGGTCATATGTGGCTGCTCCCTAGGGGCAGCCAACATGGCTGCCCCACCTTATTTGGACAAATTTTTTTTATTTTTTTTGAAAAATAACACCATGTATATTCATCCCTATATCCCTCCTATATACCATTCGAATTTCGTCAGAAACAGAGGCTCCTACGGCCTCCATCCGGACATTAATTTTTTAACGGTAACATGATTTTTTTAAATCGATACCATCAAGATGGAGGCCGTAGGATTCTCTGTTTCTGACAAAATTCGAATGGCATATAGGAGGGATATATAAATGAATATACATGATTTTATTTTTCAAAAATAAATAAATAAATAAATAAACGCCGAAAAATGGGGCGGGGGCAGCCCCATTTTTTCCATATATAACATAGAGTAATATATTTATAAATACTAATAAATATAAATAAAATAGATAATAAATACTATTTTTTGTATTTTTTTAAATTTTTCTAAAGTTTTTGTAATTTTACTGGAATTTTTACTAAATTTTAAGGATTTTTAAAGTAAAACTATCCCAAATTAGGGATTTAATAAGTACCCGAAATTGATTCGAATTTTAAAAATAGTAAATAAGTTCCAAATTATCTAATCATTTTTAATACATAAATATTTATATAAATAAAATTATAAAATAGAAAAAATATATATTTGGATTTTTAATTAATGTTTTAAATTTTTATAAAAGATTTTGGGTTTTTTATTTTTAAATTTCTCCTTTTTCCATTTTTAGTTGTTTTATTTGTAATTAAAATATACTAAAATTGACTATTTTAATTTTTTTGGAATTTTTAGACACACTTTTTGTATTTTTTTGGTATTTTATAATCTAGATAGTACAAAAATAGGCTTCTTTGATTTTTAATAAATAGATTGAATGACTAAAAATGTAAAACAAATTCATAATGTGAAAGTATATGACAAGAGACATCTATCCCTATTTTTGTGAGATTTTCGTAACACAATAGCTATTTATAATAATCAAATGAAATGCACAAAAATACAAGTCCTGTCAGGGGCATATTTGCAAATAAAATATATACCATGGGACCAAGTGCAAAATTGCCAAAAATATACAACGTATTTAACATTTTATTGGACTACCTAAATGCAATAAAATAATTACATGGATATTTTTGCAAAATTTCCACTTTATTTTATACTTTACTTTTACTTTACATGATTAAATAACAAATACAAAAATGTAGGGATAAGATATGCAATTTTACCTCATTAAGGTGCAGATCCAACGATGCTCCTTCGTTTATCCATGTGTTACCTTCTCGGTGCGTGATGCCGGTTCGATCATCAACGGTCTGGGTTAGATCATGAGGCACGATCTGACGGTCGAGGTGGTACTTGATCTAACGACGCTGGCGTGGTCTGGAGTCCAGAGAGGATCAGATGGCCGGGATGACGCTCAGAAGAACATGGAAGAACTCATGTTCTATCGAGATTCGATCGCTGATGGGGTGTAGCTCGGACTTTCTGGACTGCTCATAATGGGCGCAAAATGAAGTCCAAGCTTCTTCGCATCGGTTGGTTCCTTCCAACGAGGTCCTGGAGCTCCCTCAACGTCGAATGGGCTCAGGGAAGATTTGAGGTTCCAAGTACCTCACATTTCTACCAAAATCAACCCCCGTGGGGTCTAAACCTCTCAGGACCTGCAGGAGATGTCAACACGAGAAAATAGGTGTCCTGGGGCCTTGATTTTGGGGGAAATGGGGTAAAGCACGACACGACAAAGAGGTCCGATGAAGGACCTTTTCTTCCAGATCCAAGAGGATTCTGGTTGGGCGAAGATGCGTGAGGTGTGAGGAAGCGATAGGGAAAGAAACGGAAATCGTTGGCAAGTAGATTAACGATCGAGTATGATGAATGGACGGTGGCCGGAGCTCGAGAGCTCCAGCGGAGGAACTTAACCTACTCTACCTAATTAACTAAGGAAAACATGAAATAAAATGCTTGAAATCAAACCTACGACTAAGTATAAGCTAAAGAACAGTAAGGACATAACTCTTATACATGGGGGTCGGGCCAGGGAGCAGGGCCTTCGATGAGGTGGTCGTGGATGCACCTTTGTTCTCCCGGAGGCCCGTACGACTTTGAGAGGACTCCAAGACTCAAAATGGTGACCAAAGAAGAAATGTGAGGCAGAGGTTTTTATTTATAAGCAAGGGGACGCACCCTTATGGACCATCCATTAGGAGACGATCGGAGCTATGTACAACGGATCTAACAAGCTGGCGTGGATGCCGGTAGATCAATGATGAGATCCCATGAAGAGATAGAAGGCGATAGATGGATGGATCAAGCATGAAAAAGGGTGGGAAAACGCCGAGGAGACATGTGCGTCATGTCAAAAGGTCGGGGGAGGTAGTTGACCCAAGGTCAACTCATAACCTGATGTAATTGGTCCGCGTCAGGTCGCTACAAGACAAAATTGTAATTTTATTTGAAAATAATTATTTATAAATAGTAAATAATTATATTAATTATTGTGTATGAAATAAAAAATGTTTATGATTTTATGTAATATTTTAATATAATTTTTATTTACTTATTTGGTGTTTTTATTAGTAGTTAATATTTAGGGGTATATTCATAGGTATATTCATATATAATTTAACTATTTTAATTTTTATTTTGTATATTTTATTTTATTATTTTATTTTATTATTTTTTATATTCATTAATTATTTTTAGAAGCATAAGTATGTTTTTATTTTATTTTTTGGATATTATTTGCACACTTAAGTAAATAAGGTATATATTATAGAGGTATACGTATGTGTATTTTATCTATGTATTATATACCTTATTTTATTTACTGTATTTTTATTGAGTTTTATTTTGACTGTATATTTTTAATATAATGTAGATAATATTTACAAGAGTAAAAAAATATAAATAATGAAAGACTGGGTTTCTCTTTTATTTATTTACTGGTATTAACATAGGTATTTTATCTATATATGGAGATATACTTATTTTATTTTATGTTTTCTTTGTGTTTTTGTTTCAGTTTTTACATGTAAAAATGTTATCAATAATATTTACAAAATTATAAAAATATGAATTTGTAAAAATAATAAGGAATGAATAAATTGAATATTTTATTCGAGTATATTGTATAATAAGCGTCCAAAACCTGACTTTCACACTTAACTTCAAAAATTATGAAACCGCCTCCATTAAATAGCTTATTAAAAGTTATATACAGTTAGAGGTGATTTTGATACATTTTGAGTTTTTATTTGGGAGATAATGGTTTGTGAAGTTAGGATTTTGGCTTTTTATTTTGTATGTAAAAAGTACATTATGTATGATTTTTGTACAAATTTAATTTTGTATTTTTATTTACATTATTGTCTACAACTGTTATGTACAAAATTTCTTTATCCGATGTATAAATAATAAATAATAAATGGATGTTAAAAATGAAGAAATAATGAATCAATAATGGAATTTTTTATTGTATTTTTAGCACTTATCTCTCCCAACTTTATTCCTTATCGACCAACTCAATTCTTGATTGGTCTCAGGCTTTAGGGTCATAAGATACATTTGGTATGTTATTCTTGTTCTTTTCTTATATTTATTCTACAATTTTGGCGTTAAAGACCATATTAGTTACACAATAAATGCAATAAATGATGAATGCTATTTTGTACAAATTGATGATATTTACATGCATTAGTCAGAGTTTTTAAGTCCAAAATGATAGAATATAGGTGATAAATGGAGATTTATCACCCCCTTACATTTGCCTTTGCCAGTCCCTAGCAAACACTTATGCAATAAGTACAAAAAGAATAAAGAAGAAAAGAAAAAGAAAGAATCAATTGACTTGATTTCAATTACTAAACTTGTCTTTACAAAAGCAAAGTTTGGAGCTCGGAGTAGGCCTTGAAGTGAGAATGTGTGTGGAACCTGGTCGGGAACCAAATTTAACACACAACGACCTTCGAGAGTCACAGAACTCGATTCAAACCACCTCAATAGCTAGGTTAGAACTAGCCTACATCATACACAAACCCTTATGAGTATGAAGCTGACTTGTACAGTGTAAGTGATGGTGGCTCACCCCAACTGAAATGACAAAAGAATTGACTGCTCCAGAATGACAACCCAATGATTCCCCAATCCAGCAACTCTTTCCTCGAGGAGTGGGGTATTCCCTTCTAAGTTTAAGTGGCATCCGACTCAAGAGGAGGGGGTGAAGAGAAGAATGGGCGGTCGTCAGTGTAGCTACCTATCCTGGGATTCATGACCAGTGTAGTCAAGTCATCCAGCTGCACGCTCACATGGTATAACTTTGATGCTCAAGCTTGGTTATTGACTATACAACATATATGCATACTCCGGCAGGCATTTTATTTTTAATCAGGCCTGTCCACTTTTTTGGAGTTGTTTTTTTTGAAATGCTATTTACAACAGTGTTTACATAAGGAGTTTTTTCTCTTGAGCCAGAAGACTATCCCTCTTTTGAAGCATTATTGCAACCAACACTCTCATGTCTTTAGAACTCATGGCAACAGGACAGGTTGGGATGCACTTCCCTCCCTAGATGAGGATGATGTTTCCATTCATGTGTGTCTCAAATCGGAAAATCCCTTCCCCTCACCACTCCAACTGAGTTGAGCCAAGTGAAAGGTGCAAGCATCCAAGTTAGGTCACGACCGACAAGAGTCATGTGTGCGTCTCGAAAAGTTCTGGTGAGTCAGTTGAGGTGACTTGAACCCAACCCTGAATCTCCAAAAATTAAGACCTGAAGTACCTTAAACTTAGTTCCCATAAGGTTCCAGTGAAGTTAGGTGTAGTAAGGTCCACCAAAGCTCCAATCTTTGACTTTATCAAACTCGTTCAATCATCATGCTCAATTCGAAAAGAATGCTAATGCTATGCAAATGCTATGCAGAAAATATTTTTGTGATACAATTTGCATAAGTTTTTTGAACTTTTATGGATTTTTGAAAAAAATGATATATGCATTTTTTTGGTATTTTTCAAAAAGATTTTGCAAGTATTTTTGGTATTCTTAATTTTGCAAATGTTTTTATGATTTTTGATAGCAAAAGATTTTGGCTAAAAATTAGGTACAAATATTTACACAAGGATGCATCATATATTTTAAAAGACTTAGGTTTCAAAGAATTTACAATGCATAAGCGATCAATTACATATATATATATATAATTTTAATAGAGGAAAAGGAAGCTATTTTGAGTAGCAGCCAACATAGCTATTACACAAGGCAGTTCCCCCTCCCCCCTACTTATTTTTTTTTCAAATTTTTTTTCATGTGTATTCATTTATATATCCCTCCTACATGTCATTCAAATTTCGTGAGAAACAGAGACTCCTAAGCCCTCCATCTAGAACAAGTAAAATTTAACGGTTTGAATTTTGCTGTAATCAACCTGTTCTAGATGGAGGGCTTAGGAGTCTCTGTTCCTCACGAAATTTGAATGAATGTAGGAGGGATATATAGATGAATATACATTAAAAAACTTTTGAAAAAAAATAAATTAGGGGGGGACTGCCTTGTGTAACAGCCATGTTGGTTGTTACTCAAAACAGCCTCCCCGGCCTCATTTTAATATGATGTATATACTCCTCAAAATTATTCAAAAATCATTTAACAATAGTTTGAAAATTATAGTCCAAAATAATTTTTACAACCAGCTTTTACAAATATTTATGCATATTTGAAAATGATTTTTGCTAAGGTTTTTCAAACAATATATATAAATTTTTCAAATATTTTTGCAACCAGTTTTCAAACCATTTGCAAATCATATTTCAAAATTTTTATTTTACGCAAAGAAAATAAAATTTTACAAACAATTTTTTTTGCAATGGTTGAACACATTTTACAAAATATTTTCCAAATAGTTTTCAAAAGATTTTTCAAAAATATTTTCAAACTATTTTTCAAACATTTTGCAAAATTATTTTTACCTCATTTATTAATCAATATGTACAAAAAGAGATTAAGGAGATAGAAGCATCTTTTTATTATGTGATTTTAATGAATGTAATGGTACATTATTTAATGAAATATTTTTAGTCATATTTATTTAAAATACAAATGTAAGAGTTATGACTAAAGTATATACACAATATATACGACCCCCCTATACTTAGCTTGAGTTATGTCCTCATAGATCGAAGAGAAAAAGAGAAGACATAACTTGTGCTGTGTATAGAAAAGCCTAGAAAGAATGAATGAAGGAATGAATAAGAAGTCGACCATCATCCCTATACTTAGGTTCAAATAATCCTAAGTGTATCAGACTGTACACAAAGCAGGGAGGGTCAAGAGTGTGAATGAATAGATCGTACTCAGATTATCTCCCCCCATACTTAGGGTAAGATATCCCTAAGTATAGATAAGAAGAGAAGACAGTGGAGAGGATCAAGGAATGAAAGAACTCAGAGTGTACACCCCATATACTTAGGATAAAGTACGCCCTAAGTATAGAAGACTGACAAAAAGGAGTGATACATAAGTTTTTTTTATAACAAATAATGAAAGCTAAGGACAAAGAAGAAAAGACAAAGCTTAAAGGAAAAGTTTTTGAGTTGCATTATCTGAATCTTTTGATGTTGCTACTATTGTGGATATATCGTCAGAACTCAGCACTTGGATAGAGTCGACAACGGATAAGAAAGTGTCATGCTCGAGGTAGGGCTTCAGTAGTTGACCGTTGACTAGAAATGGTTGTGCATCAGGAGACAATTCTGATATCGCAATGCTGCCATTGTCACACACTTCTTGAACTTGAAACAACCCTGTCCATTTGCTTTTTAATTTACCGGGGAAGATCTTTAACTTTGTATCAAATAACCACACTTTCTGCCCATCTTCGAAGGTCTTTAGTCTGATGTGCCGGTCATGCCAGTGTCTCACCTTCTCTTTGTACATTAATGTGTTATCGTATGCATAGTCTCGAAATTTCGAGAGCTTGTTCAGATCATCTTTCCTTTTCTAACCACCTTGTTGTGAGTCTAGGTTACACATATTGATAGCTCATAAAGATTTGTGAATTATTTCTATGAGTACATGATATGGTTTCCCATATACAAGACGGTAGGGGACATGCCCAAGGGAGACTTGTAAGTGGTTATGTATGCCCACAAGACGGAATCCAAGAGTTGGGACCAATTCTTTCTATCCGGATTGACAAGCTTCTGGAGGATCGTCTTGATTTCTCTATTTGATAAGTCTGTCCTGCCCATCTTCAACTTGTAAGTGACTACCCACGTCTGATATCATAATCTTCGGAATCCCGAACCACGAGATGATGTTCTCTTTCAGAAAGCGACAAATTGTACAACTATCTGCGGCTCGAGCGAGGATAGTTTCAACCTAGCAACTCACATAATCAATGACAATAAGGATGTGCTCATATCCCTGACTGTTGGGAAAGGGTCCCATGCAATCGATGCCCCAAGCATCGAATACATATGTTATCTGAATGATCTTTAGGGGCATTGAATCTTTTGTTATGAGGGTGCCCTTCAATCGCTGACAGTAAGTGCATAGTTTGACAAATGTTGATGCATCCTTAAATAGTATAGGACACCAGAGGCCACTCTGCAATACTTTCGCTAATGTTTTGTCTCCAGAATGGTGTCCACCAGATTTGAGCAAGTGATAATGCTCGAGGACACTATGATGCTCTGTCCGAGGAATGCACCTGCGCCAAATGCAATATGCTCCTTCCCTGAATAGAAGTGGGTCTTCCCATTGGTAGAATGGATAGTAGGCAAGAACTTGTCCTTCTTGATTTTCATCCAATATTGTGGAGTTACACTGGATACGAGATAGTTCACAATATCAACATACCAAGGGAGCAAATCCACGACCAAAATTGATTCATCAGGAAAGGTGTCTACGATGGGTGCGCTTCTCAGTGAAGGCTCTTGCTGCTCGATTATGGAGAGGTGATATGCTACCACATTTTGAACTCCAGGCGTGTACTTGATTTCCAAATAGAACTCTTAGAGTAGAAGGATCCATCTGATTAGTCTAGACTTGGCATCCTTCTTCTGTTGTAAGTACCTGATGGCAGAGTGGTTGGTGAAGATGGTGACTTTTGATCCACGCAGATATGATCTGAACTTCTCTAGGGCGAATACCACAACCATGAATTATTTCTTTATCACCGTATAATTTCTCTAATATTCATCTAATGTTTTGCCGGCATAATGAATGGCATAGGGCGCCTTGTCTTTCCTTTGTCCTAAAACATCCCCAACTGCAAAATCCGACGCATCCATCATGATCTCAAAGGGAAGAGACCAACTCGGCGGCTGTAGGACTGGAGCTTGAATGATTAGCTCCTTCAGCTGATTGAATGAAAGGAGAACCTGGTGATCCACATTAAACTCAGTCTCCTTGCATAGTAGCTCCGTAAGAGGTCAGGCAATGCTGCTGAAATCACGGATGAATCTTCTGTAGAATCCCACATGCCCCATGAATGACCTCACATTCTTAACTGTCCGAGGTGGCTCAAGATTGGCAATTACATACACCTTTGTTAGGTCGACTTCCATACCATGTTTGGAAACAACGTGACCCATCACAATCCCTTGTGACCATGAAGTGGCTCTTTTCCTATGATAATACTAGATTGACTTCATGGCATTTCTGAAGTACTCTGTCCATGTGCTCAAGACAAGAATCGAAGTTCTAGATGGAGAAGTCGTCCATAAACACCTCGAAAAAACTACCTACCATCTCGGCGAAAACTGCAAGCATGCATCTCCGGAATGTCGCTAGTGCGTTATACAATCCAAAGGGCATTCTCCTGAAAGCATAGGTGCCAAACGTGCAAGTGAAGGTTGTCTTCTATTGGTCTTCTGGGGTAATTACCACTTGGTTGTACCCGGAGTACCCATCCAGAAAGCAGAAGAACTCCTTGCCAGCTAGTCTTTCCAAATCTTGATCAATGAACGGCAAGGGGAAGTGGTCGTTCTTAGTTTCTACGTTTAAACGACGGTAGTCAATACATACACATCAAGATGTCGGTACCCTAGTAGATGTCTCCTCTCCTCTATCATTTGTAACCATAGTAAGCCCTGATTTCTTTGGAACTACGTGCAAGGGGATTACCCATTTAGAGTCGGAGATGGCATAATGAAGCATGCATCACACCATTTCATGATTTTCTTCAGGACGTCGTCCCTAAGATTCAGATTCAATCTTCTTTGAAACTCACGGGATGGTTTGGCATCTTCTTCCAGGTAGATGTGGTGTTATCCCACGGAGATCAGAAACATGCCAACCAAGTGCCTAGCGATTTTTCTCTAGAACCTTGAGGAGTCGAGATTCTTGCTCCGGGGTTAGCCTGCTGCTGATGATGACTGGATACATGTTTTTTGTGACCATAAAGAAACATACTTCAGGCCTGATGGAAGTGTCAATGATATGGACATAATTTTAAATGATACAGTTTCAGATTATGTAAATATATCTTTTCCTAAAGCAATGAGAAAAGACAAAAAATCAAAATTTTGAAAAATACTTTTTCTGATCCCACTATCGTGGAAATTATACAAAACTTGGTCTTAAATATGCCTTTGATGAAAGCTCTTGAATACATGCATGTTGTGAAGAAAGGATTAAAAGACGTACGTACTACAAGGCGCGGGCCCCGCCCCTACAATCCAAGGAGTCAAGGTAGCAAGCATGAAAAGCGCATCCTTACCATGGCCACCGTCAACACCATCATCAATCTCCTAGACAAAAAGAAAGATAAGGGAGCGCCACTCATTCTTTGTCAGATGTTCAACCAAGAGTTTAAACACACATTGCTCGACAACGGGCCTTCTGTCCATTTGATGCCAGCTTCACTACTCACAAAATTTGGGTTAGGACCGCTCACGCCAACGAAGATGATTCTGCAGTTTGCAAAGAAATCCTTCAAGTGACCTAGGGGCAAGTTGGAGGATGTGATCGGAACCATCAAAGGGATCCAGTTCCTTGTTGATTTTGTCGTGCTAGACATGGATGTCTCCACACCTCTGCTCCTTACTATTGTAGTTGATTTTTCGTTGGTTTATGTCTCACCCAAGGCGGTGAAACAGTCGCTGTTGCGATCCACAAGAAATCGAACTTCAAACAATAATTATCCACAAATAAATCAAGCAATGGAATAAAAATGTGGAGTTAAAATTTATTTTATTTAACTCTACGAAAGATGTGTATAGTGCAAGAAATTTAGAGTGTCGAACAAAGGGAGCAAACTTGGTAGATTGGGTAATGAAATGCCCAAAATGATTGTGCGATTCTTGTCTATTTTTATATGGGTTTAAATATTATTTTTTACATTTTTTATATTTGTTTTATATTTTATATTTTTATATTTCCTTTTTATATTTTAGATTTTTAGTTTTTTTCTTTTAATTATCTAATATAAGGATATATAAGATTAGATATACAATATAGAGTAATATAAATATACATATACAGCTAAAAATGCTCAAATTCAGAAATACTTTTTTTATTATTTTTAAATATTTTTTATTGTTTTTGTGTTTTTTTACTGAATTTTACTAATTTTTATTAATTTCTAAAGTAAAAAATATACCAAATCAAGATTAAATAAATAGTCAAAATTGAAATGAAGATTAAAATAGTAAAATAAATCCAAAATTCTTCAAATCGATTTTAATAAGTGGGTAATAATATAAGGAAAACTAAGATACAAAAAATATATTTTTGGTACTTTTGGGAATTTTGATCTTTTTAAATTGGGTTTTGGATATTTTTATTTTTATGAATTTTATTTTTCTATTTTTATGGTTTTCAAATTATGGAGTTAATAAATAACTAAATAAACAAAAAAATATTTTTTGTATTTTTCAAAAACTTTTTATATTTTTTGGCATTTTATACTGTAGATAGGGTAAAAATGTTCTCTAAATGATTTTTAGAAAATAATGAAAGTGCCTAAAAATGAGAGGAAAATTATAACATGGATCTACATCATGTCAATCACTCAATCCTATTTTTGGGGATTTTTATGAGCATAATTGCTAAATTTAAGAAATGAGAAACCACAAAGAGAAACAACAACTCGTTAAGGGTATACATGTCAATAAAATAAAGTACAGGGCCCAAGATGCAAAATGTCCACAAAATATATAATTGATATTAAAAATTTTCCGATCAAACTACCATAACCAAAAACTACAAGGGTTTTAGCGTAAATAAACCAGGGTTTGTCGGTTGACTCAACACTGGACTAGAATGCAAATTAACGAAAGTACATGGATAAAATAGTAAATATTACAAAAATAAATACACAACAAATGAAAGTTTAAGCATTAATTATTTATTACAAAAAGGAAATGGGTTGAAGATGCAAAATACTTGGAACTGAGGTGCGATCATGCAGCAATGATCGATCCACTTATGCCATGTGTCGCCATAGGAGCTTGTGATGATGCTTCGACGATGATGACCCGGATTATATCCTCTGAAGAGGATTGCCTACTTAAGGAGGGATCAATCCAATAGTAGCTGAGCGTCTGGAAGAACATGGCCGAGATTGACGGTGGAGGGGGCGGAGGATGACCTGAGAAGAAGCTCCACATATGCGAGCGTCCTCCAGCAAGATCAGCCACCTCTGTAATGTTGCAAAGCTCCAAAATGGCCGAATCATTTTCTTGGAAGAATACTCGAACAACCAACGACTTGAAATGGGTGTAAGGACTGTTGGTACATTGTCACGAGGTGGAGGAAGTTCAGCCACCCAGGTATCTCCGATAAACACCAAAAATGGCCCCCTCAAGGGGCCTTTGGCTCCAGAACCTGCAAGTAAGAACGAACACACAAGAAGAGGTCCTGAGGCTCTCATTAACAGAACATGGCGGTGGTGCTCCGGCAAGATGATGGAAGTGGAGCATCGTGGGTTCGATCCAGTGGAAGTTGGGGGAACTGGAAGTGCTTAGTATGGCAAGAAGCGAAGGGTTAAGAGGATGGGGTGATTTGCGGGGCGAGGCACTATCTGGAACATATGGAGGGGGGTTTCGATCCAGCAAACTACGATTAGGGGATTTAAGGTTACACAATGCGATTAAACTACAAATTAAGTGCAGAAATTAAACATAGAATCTAAAATACAAACAAAAGAGAAGAAAGTGACCTCAAGTCGGCCTGAACCGACTAGGTGATACCTTACGACCAAGATGATCGGAGATGATGGAACGCCGCCTCTGATGAAACCTGATTTCATCATCACAATTCTTCATTATTAACCCCCTTGCTTAAGCTTTGTGTCAATAAAATCCAGTTAATGTCTTGTAATTAACAGACTCTCAAATAAATTAAAAACCACAAAAAAATGGCAAAACAAAAATCTGTGGTATTTTTAGCCTTAAAAATACCCTTAAAAATATTTCGAGCCTTCATTTGATCTCATTTCCAGTTTTGGTCAACATAAAACTTGTAGATCTCATCAAGATCTACAATTTTCATGTTTTGAGTTTTCTCAAATTCGGCCAAATTAACCCTCAAAAATAAAAAATTCTCTCTGAATAATCTGATTGGGCCATGTGGCCCGTTCTTGGTGAGCCACGTGGCCCGCTCACCTTGTCTTATCCACCGTCGCCCACAACCGTTAGATCCCTTCTTGGATCCAACGACTAGAATCTCTCCACGTCTGCCTTGAGTTCCTCACCGTCAGATCTTTCCAGGGCCTCATCTCCGCCATTCAATTCCACCCTATTCTCCTTTCGCCACGTGGCACCTCTTTGTGCCACTCGATCGTGCCCATGCCCTTTCATCACAGCCGCTTCCTCTTGTCACGCGCCCCAGCCGTCTGATCTTCTCCTATCTCTGATCTCGTCCGCCCGTTAGCGCCTCACGCACAGCTTGCCACGTGGCGCGTTGAGATCCATTCGATCGCGCCTTCATCTTTCGATCACAATCGCTGCTTGTAACCTCGCACCTTAGCCCTTCGATCTGCAGCCACTTATCATCTTGCCCGTCCGTTAGCGCCGCTCCCGCAGCGTAACATGTGGCACTATCCTGACGCTCCGATCGTGCCGCCCCTGATTTAATCTAGACCATCGCTTCGTGCATCGCTCTCCACTGTTGGATCTCCAGATCCAACGGCCAGATGATCGTCGTCAACCTCCCGATACCCCTTCTTTCCCACGATCTCCAGTTCGCGCACCTCCCTCGCCCTTCCTATTTCTGCCACCCTCTCCGACTACCTCGCCCCTCGCCAACTGCCCCACGATCTTCTCCACTCACCCACGACCCTCGCCAGTGACTAAGCCATCCACGAACCCCTCTCCTTCGCTCCATAATCCCCTCGCAACTCACGTCCTCTCCAGCCAAATCGCCAACTTCGCCCTTAAATACGCCGCCCCCTCCTCCGATTTTCGTCGTCCACCTGTATGTGGGGCACGGCCCAGCCCTCCGCCATCTCCCTGTGACAGGGGGAGTTGGTTGGATCAAGCGATGACGACCGTAGCATCCGGTGTAGACCCGTCATTTCTCACGACGGCGTCTCGGCGCTCCGATCCCGCCAAGCTGCTCCCAACGGTTGGGGGAGTCAAGCGATGACCCTAAACTCCTCTTCGGAGCTTGCGCACAAGCCTTCCACTCCGTCCAACATCAGGTAAGCCTTCCTATCTTCTCTATAATTTCTTCCTATCTTTGCTTAATTAATTAGGGGTTCTCAGTCAAATCCGTCCTTCATAGACCATCTTCGTAGCTTCACATCATCACCCCCATCTTCGCGCTCATTTCCGATGATCTTCTCTACCCGCACTGCCTCAGACCACCTACGACCCACTGCTCCGCCGTTCTTGGTGGAGGAGCTCCGAGCTCCCGCCTTCTCCGCTCAGATAGCTCGCCATTCCACCCACCTCCATGTCCCTACGCTTCGGGAACAACACTAACATTGCAGGTACATTCCATCATTGAACGATCGGAGGGCTCGCCAGAGTGAGTTTGGCGAGAGCCATCTTCGTCACTGGTGAGACAGACAGTCGCCAGCTATGGCCGCAGCTCGAACAAGCCTCGGTCTCTCTCGCCGACCCTTCCAGATAAGCCAACAAGCGCCATTGATGTCAGAAGCAAGCGGCGGAGCTTGGAGCCTCTCGCCAGAGCTCGAACTCTGCCGCCAGCTGCAGTTGAAGATGAAGATACATGCACCGTTGGATGCTCTTGTCTGTAGCACATCCAACGACGCAAGATCGCCCACGTCGCCAGATGAGCGCCATCCACAGGTGCCGTTGGATCCTCAAGATCCAATGGTCCACATTCGACCATGTGGTGGTCTTAGAGCTACTCAAAGCCTCCAAGTCCGACCCTCTCGGCTCTGTTGCCCCGAGCCTGCATCCAAGCCCAAGCCTGGAGGTTCGCATCTCCCGAGCCTCACCGAGCCTACCTGAAGCATCTCCAAGCCTCTGCCGAGCCTGAGTCTTCTCCGAGCCTGGATTGCACGTGCCTAGCACATGCAATTGTGGGTAAATTGCAGAGACATCCACAGAATTCTTCAATATTGCAAACATGTCCTGCTGCTCGTGTTACCCACGCGCGTCTAGGGTTATTTACACCTTTACCCCTGCGGGTTTTACTAATTGCAAATATGCCCCTACGCATGTGGGATATTTACAGGGAAGGCCTCACGCTTTATTTTTATTGCATTTCAGTCCCTCCCAGGGACTTGTTTGTAGTTATCTTTTCATGTTTTCTTTCAGTTATGCCCTTGCTTTCTTTCTTGCATATCTTGAGCACCGTAACTCCGATTAAGTTGATTTCAGTTTCATTTCGAAGCTTGTTTGATGAATTTTCTAATGGCATGATCATTTCTCATTTTTGGACACATTTGATGTATTATTTTATTCGCCATGTGTCTCTTAGAGCTTTAACTTATGCCTTGTTTAAATTGTTCATCAGATATGTCTTCTTAATTGAACCTGAAATTGATTCTTGTTTATTTGCTCATCATATTCATTCTGTTCTAGGGCCTATTGCTTAATTTCATTGCATCCAATTGCATTTATTTGCATGGTAAAAATTAAAATTAAAAAATGCATGTTTATTTCTTTAATGCATTGCTGTGTCTTCATAAGTTGACCTATACTTCTTTAACTCAACACTTAGTAAAATAGATGGAAATCTGAATAATTAGAGAAAGGCTCGTGTCCCTGAGTTCGACCTTGGTTTCTTGCCAAGTAAAAAATAAAAATATACGACCAACTCATTTTGATTGATATATTTAAATAAGATGGTCTTTGATGAGCCGAATTGGCCCGACTGCGATGACGATTTCAAGTGTTAATTACACAATATTTAAGGGTCGATTTTGCGGTTCATCAGCCTCACACTACTTCTTCAATCACCCCAAAAGCTAGGCGAGCTCCTTGTCATGGATCTTGAGCCTAGGAGCGCAGAAGTAAGGAGAAGAAAGGGCCAAAGGGGATTCAAATTAGAAGGAACTCAAGAAGGGGGTTTTGTACAAGGTGACTGAATGCGGTGGAAAGATTGATGTCCAACTGGAGAGGCAGTGATCTAAGGATCAAGGAGACATACGCGTGAGTAAGAGCAACAATTGAGGGTCAAAAGAGAAGAAGGAATCAAACCAAAAGGATGCTTGGATGCTCGAGAAAAAAATCGAGAAGATGGGTCACTACGTCTGACAAGACCACATGCAGATTAAACAGTTGACCCAGTGATGAACGCGAAATCCACCTCTTTAATAATGAGGAATTGTAGTATAGGAAGCGGATTTCGGTCGTCAAAATACCACAATCTTTGAATGTTGTGGAATATTTTACTTGGCAAGTTTACCAAGGTCGAACACAGGGAACAGAGATTTTTAGTTGCATGGTTTTGAAATCAAATCAAATAATTAATAAATGCTCGATTAATTCCTGTGGGGAAAAATATAATACAAATGCGAAGAAAATGCAATGCAAGAATAATAAACAGAATTGATGCCCAGGACATGTGATTCGGATCGTATCTAATCCTCTAATAATATGATCAATAATTTCCTCAAAATTAATCACAGATCAACATGCAATTGAATCAATGCTTCAGATCAATAAATTTAAGCTCAGAATAATTTGAAGCGAGAGATCAGACCTCCAAATATTTTTGAATTAATTCCTCGAATAGTTGGCTATAAACTTAGAGGAATGGATCTAAATTAATCCCCTATGAAATCTTAAATGTGATATTAACCATCAATGACAATCAGAGTTCACTATCCGACCTCCTACAAAAATTTATCACTCAATTCTCAAGCACAAGTATGTCAAAATAAGCCTGCAAAAAGTCAGTGATGATCCTCAAATGATAATTGACAGTAAACAAACTCAGATCTGATCACAAGCTATGCTAAATGATAGAACATGAAATTAGCTTCGAAATGACATATTATATGCTAAAATCGGAGTCCGTATGACAAAGATATGATGAAATGAAATTCCAGGGACTAAAATGAAAATAAAATAAAGTTTTCTTTGCAAAAAGGTCCCTGGGAGGACTTATCTGTAATTAACGAAAAATTGAGGGGCCTTTCAGAAATTTTCCCCTGGCGGGGGTATTTTCGCAATTTATAAAAACGCCAGGGGCTCCGATGCAATTTTCCCAGTGCGCACGTACGAGGCACGTGCGCCTGGAGGCCTGGATGCGGAGCTGGAGGGTCGGGCGGCCGAGGCTAAGGCTCGGGGGCCCGAGGCGGAGGCTCGG
Source organism: Ottelia alismoides (assembly GCA_037367405.1). NCBI lineage: Eukaryota > Viridiplantae > Streptophyta > Magnoliopsida > Alismatales > Hydrocharitaceae > Ottelia > Ottelia alismoides. Next base: position 155,923 of record JAZKJV010004856.1, read on the forward strand.
TGACGTGGTAGAGACTTGGATCCGGACCTGAGGCTCGGCGGGGAGGTCGGAGGTTCGGGCGCCCCAAGCCTCGAGGCTGGGGCCGAGGCTCGGGGGGGGGGGGGGGGGTTGCGTGGCAGCCCCTGGGCCATTGGATCTAGGGCCTATGCCCGATCCAACGGCAGCTGTACGCTGCTAGGGAGAGCCGCGGCGGGCGGAGGAGCTGATGCCGAGGCTGGCGACGCCGCACCTCGGTCGACACACGGCGCAAGGGGCGGCGCTGGGGGCGGAGGGGCTCAGCCACTGTAGCGGAGGTGGCCGAGCGGTGGAGGAGGAGGTGCCGCGCGAGCGGCTGCGAGGCGGAGGTGGTGGCGCTCGGCAGAGGCGGATCGAGGCGGAGGGGCTCAGCCTGAGGCGGAGCGGCGGAGAGGCTGGGCCGGTCGGAGATCGGAGCGGGGCACGGAGGCTCCGCGCGAGGCGGAGGCGGAGCTGGTGGCGTCGCGCGAGGCGGAGGTGCTGCGGCGGAGGGACTGAACGGCTTGCTCGAGGAAGACGACGAGATACCTGCAAGGGGTTAAAAAAACAAAAAAAATGAAGGGAGGTGCGGTGGAGGTATTCGGAGAAGATAGAGGGAGCACGGCCTGTGCGAGGCCGGCGCGAACGGGGGGAAGGTCGATGGCGTTCGGAGTCGCCGAAGGGGCGCTACCTGAGAGAGAGGCGGAGCTCGACGTAGCTCAGTTACTCGTTGAGAGCAGCAACAAGGAGGAACACCTCCTTGGATCACGCCGTAGAACGGCCGCTGTCACCGGCTTTAGGCTAAGGGCGGATGGCGATGGCGGTCGTGGCGGAGAGGGCTTTATAGGACGCCCTCGTAACGGCCAGCGGAGAGGAGGAGGCGGCGGTTACGAGGGAGGATGGGTAACGGCGGAGGTGGGCGGGGCGGGCGTTTGAGGAAGAAACGGTTGAGGAAGAAGATGGTCGGGTCACGTGATGGGCACGTGACCTGGGGGAGCGGCCTGGAGAGAGAGTGTATCGCGGGGTGCCACGTGGCACGCCCTGGAGCTGCCACGTGGCACCAAAAAAATTTCAGAATTTTGAAGGGGAAAAAGAGATAGAAGATGACCTCGGATCGAAAAGTTTTCTTCACGAAAGTTGTTCGTCTCGACGAGATCTACAACTTTCATGAAGGGCCCAGGAGCAAAAGAGGTCACTTGTGCAAAGTGGTATTTTTGGTGGCTTTCCTTGTGTACGAAAAACCACATTTTTGAGATTTGTAATTTTTTTGGTGGTTTTAGAGGGGATAAAAATTCTAGAAAAAATACGATAAAATAGAAGGAAATTATTTACACATTAATCTAATTTTTTGGGTTTTTAAAGGATAAGAAATTAGGAAAATAAAATAAAAGTAAGAAACGCTCAACTTTTGCACAGACCGACAACGGACACTTGTACTTGGTCAATTTCTTTGATCTCAGTTTTAATATGGATTTGAATTTTTGCATTTCTTATTAAAACTTTCATCAAAGGACACAAATGAAAAAGAAATAAAATTAAAAGAGTTAATTAAGCACATAAAATCTCAGGTCAAAATTAGCAAGAAGTTAAAATGCGCAAAAGAGGCCCAAAACCCAACTTTCACATATGAGCTTCGAATTTTATGAAATTGGTCTTGTTTTGAAGGTATTTGAAAATGGAGTACTTTAAAAGTGAGTAGACCAAAATCGGACACTGTATGTAGGAGATATGCTCATTTTAGTCTATCAGATGTGAAATTTGACTTTGGGATTATTTGACACTTATTGGGGTTAGTAATTTTTTTGTATTTTTTGTTTAATAAGGTTAGTAATATCTACATAATGGAGGTGGTTTTGGGTCAATCGGAGTTAGGATGAATTAATTAAAAATAGGAGAAGTTAGCGGCTTTTTGGGCTAATTTACACTGGGGATTTTAAATGCAATTTATGCATGATGAAATGCAGATATTATTCACACATGTATGAATGCTAATAATGCTCTATTAATGATTAATTACAAATAGATGATGGGGGACAGAGCCTAAATGACCAATTTTAGCATGATGAATACGAGATTCATCATACCCCTATACTTAGACCATGCTCATCCCCGAGCATGAATGAATGACTTAGTTGAATACATCCCTGACTGTGCAAGTGAATTTACAGGGCTCAATTCATAGAAGACCCTTAATTTGAGTGATCCTAAAATTCCGTGCTCAACCAAGCTTTAATCAAAAGGAACCCAACTTCTCTAATTTTTAGATTCTCTGTTTGTACATATAATATAAGGATATGAATTTAAGTGTACTACATTTCCTGAGAGTCGAGTCAGGGCATCACTCAAAGTTCCAGTCCCACAGATCCTCCTCTAGACCTAATCCTCAACACTAGAAAATAAGTCTATTCTTGCTTCAGTCAACCGTCTCATTAGTTTGTCAGACTTGAAAGTGTAGATGGACGGCCAGATGATGGAGGGCATAGGATTGTATCTAATTTTCTCTCCTCACATTGGAACAAGGTGCCTCTCGAGTGCCTTATTAATCAGCACAAGTATATTTTATTTTGTTGATCAATGTGTCCGTCAAGAGAATTGGGAGTCGTCTGCACTTGTTTTTCTGGGAGTACACCGGGGTGTGTCTCTTTTGAGTATCTAAGATACCTTCGACACCCAGACTTGTATCGCTTACGATGCAGAGCCTTTTTATGGTGTCAGCCCGACTCCTTGGTCCTAATTAGCGCTTGGTCCAAGTGGACACTTTGAAAATGTTTGGGAGCGCTCGCCATTGGTGGAAGCTCATTTGGAATTTGACTTTGGATGATAGAGTTTTTCTTTGACATTTCCTTTTTTTTGCTAGCTCCACTGCTTTTACCAAGAGTTGGCGCACACTGATCAACAGTTTTTCATTAAGTTTCATCACACCCTGGCACTTAGGTCAATATCAAAAAGATAGCATATGAATCTTGTTCACATACTGGCTAGTGTTTTGCTGACACTCAGGTTTTCTGAAGCCTTCATTAACTTTATCCCATCCTCGAATATCATCAAATCGGGTCTAAACTCAAATCTCTAGTCCTAGTTCCTTAAGTGATATCTCAACTCATCTCATCAATCATGCAGTTGTGGGAGTGATTGTGCTGATCATATTCTTTTTGAATGGTAGAGATGAAGAGTGCAATATAGCGCTCAAATCTTTCAAACTAGGGAAGTGTGGATTATTAAGTTCTAAAAACCCTAATGACTAAGGCAGGCTAACTCAGAATCTCAAGATTTCAGAAATCAAGTGTCCTCAAAAATCCTCAAGCCTTGAGTGATAGTGAATGTGTCAGGAATAAATCAACCAAGAATGCATGAAATGCTTGATGAAATGCAAGACCATGAGTGATGCTGTTTTTTTAATGCATTTTTTTTTCAAAAAGTTTTGTTTTTTGGTGTGTGTGTGTGTTTTTTTTGAAAAACAGGTATTATACACACTATTTGTACCCATCCCCGATGTTAGATAAAACGATTAAAGTACGGGCTATGGATAACTTAGATAAAATATATACAAATACACCCCCCTATACTTAGCTTGTGCTATGTCCCCATGGCACAAAGTGAAATGTTGACATAGCTCGTACTAAATATAGAGAGACTAAAAACAAAAGAAGAGAAGTGATGTATAAACAATGGTAGCGGTCCCCCTATACTTAGGCTCAGGTCAGCCTAAGTATAATCGGATAATTACAGATGGGGAACCGGGAAGAATTTCGGATGTACAAGAGAGTGTAGGTTCCGGAGAGGTGTGCTATCTGGGCAGATCAAATTTTTCATCAAAATCTATGCCCTGAGTGAAGGAGATTTGTTCAACTTGTACTAATTGCTCATTGGATTCGACAAAATGTTTAAGCAGCTGACCGTTGACTATAGATGTTTGCGCGCTATCTGCGGTCTCTGAGATCTCAACACTCCCATTATTGTGTACCTCTCTTACAATGAAGGGTCCCGTCCATTTCGATTTCAATTTTCCTTGGAAAATTTTCAACTTTGCATTAAATAGCCAAACTTTCTGCCCTAGGACAAAGATCTTTGTTCGAATATTCTTGTCATGCCATCTTTTTACTTTTTCTTTGTAGATGGTGCTGTTTTCGTAAGCATGATTTTGGATTTCAGACAATTCATTCAAATTCATGTCTCGGTTCTTCTTTCCTTGGTGACAGTTCCAATTAGTCTTTTTGATTGCCCATTCTGATTTATGTACGAGTTCTGCGGGCAAATGGCATGGTTTTCCATATACCATTCTAAACGGGGAGGTGCCCAATGGGGTCTTATAAGCCGTTCGGTAAGCCCATAGAACTTGGTCCAGAAGTTGGGACCGGTTCTTCCTGTCAGGGCGAACGAGCTTCTGTAAAATTCCTTTAACCTCCCTGTTTGACACCTCGGCCATGCCATTGGATTGTGGGTGGTAAGGAGTAGCGACACGGTGCTCGATGCCATATTCTTTAGTCAACTTCTTCACCTCCCGGTTGACAAAGTGGCTTCCCCCATCAGATATTAAAACTTTTGGAATTCCAAACCTTGAAATAATATGATCTTTCAAAAACTTGCAAACAGTTTTGCTATATGCAGTTCGAGTAGGGATAGCCTCCACCCATCTAGATAAATAATCTACCGCGAGAAGAATATATTCAAATCCTTGACTATTGGGGAATGGGCCCATAAAGTCAATGCCCCATGCATTGAATACGTCACAGATGATCACTGGTTGCATAGGCATGGCATCTTTGGAACCAATGGTTCCTCCCATTCTCTGACAGACGGGGCACGACCTCACAAAATTATAAGCATCCTTAAACAAGGTCGGCCAGTAAAATCCACATTGCAATATCTTCTCAGCGGTCCTCTTCCCAGAGTGATGTCCTCCCGCCTCCAAGGTGTGGCATAGATTGAGGATACTTTGATATTCCTCTTGAGGAATACATCTTCTCCATATGCAATCCGGTCCTTCAAAGAAAAGGAAAGGATCTTCCCAATGATAGTGTCTCGCTTCAGATATGAGTCGATCGATTTTGTTTCTGGGCCAACCTTGAGGAACTTCATTGGTGACGAGATAATTCACCGTGTCCGCATACCAAGGGAGTGAGTCAATAGCAGAAATTGACTCGTCTGGGAAGGTTTCACTGATGGATTCAGATTCCGGAATTTTGTTATGTTCAATCCGTGATAAATGATCAGCCACGACATTCTTAACACCAGGTTTGTCCTTAATCTCCAAATCAAATTCTTGAAGCAGTAGAATCCATCTCAGAAGTCGTGCTTTTGCATCCTTTTTGGCCATTAAATAGCGAATGGCAGAATGGTATGTGTAAACTGTCACCTTAGATCCTAGAAGTATTGATCGAAATTTTTCCAAGGCAAAAACCACAGCAAGCATTTCTTTTTCGGTCACAGTGTAATTTTTCTGAGCAGGGTCTAAAACTTTGCTTGCGTAGTGAATAGCATACGGGCTTCCATCTTTTCGTTGTCCTAATACAACCCCTACAGCGAAATCAGATGCATCTGTCATGATCTCGAAGGGAAGAGACCAGTCGGGAGCTTGTAGGACGGGTGTCTCAATGATTCTTTTCTTGAGTAATTCGAAGGCTTCTAGACACTTATGATCTACCAGGAATTCGGTATCTTTCCCAAGAAGGTCTGTTAACGGTCGGGCAATTTTTGAAAAGTCTTTGATAAATCTCCTGTAAAATCCGACATGCCCTAGAAAAGACCGTACTTGTTTCACATTTGTGGGTGGCTCAAGTTTTTTGATCACATCAACTTTGGCAGGGTCAACCTCCATTCCCTTCTTGGAGATGACATGTCCTAGTACAATGCCCTCTTTTACCATGAAATGGCTTTTCTCCCAAGAGAGCACCAGATTCACTTCCCTGCACTTTTGGAGGACTCGATCCAGGTGCGCTAGACAATCATCGAATGAATCACCATGGACCGAGAAGTCATCCATGAAGACTTCCAGGAAATCCCCAACCATGTCGGCAAAAATTGCAATCATGCATCGTTGAAAGGTGCCGGGGGCATTGCAAAGACCAAAAGGCATTCGCTTGTGCCGAAGGGACATGTGAAAGTAGTCTTTTCCTGATCCTCGGGGGCGATGGCTACCTGATTGTAGCCTGAGTACCCATCTAAGAAACAAAAGTATTCTCTCCCTGCCAATCTCTCCAGGATTTGATCAATAAAAGGCAACGGAAAGTGATCCTTCTTCGTTGCAGCATTCAGGTGCCTGTAATCTACACAGACACGCCACAACGTAGGTACCCGTGTCGTAATCTCTTCTCCCTCCTCATTGGTGATAATATGGAGTCCTGACTTTTTCGGGACTACATGCAAAGGTGACACCCATTTGGAGTCGGAGATGGGATATATGAACCCAGCTTTACACCATTTTTCGATCTCATTCTTAACCACTTCCCGTAAGTTTGGATTCAATCTACGTTGGCATTCACGGGAGGGTTTAGCATTATCTTCCAAGTAAATACGGTGTGAGCATAGGGCTGGGTTAATCCCTGGAAGATCAGACAATCTCCAGCCTATAGCCTTGCGGTTTTTCTCCAAAACATTAAGCAGGCGGATCTCCTGCTCTTCGGTCAGTTTTGAGCTGATAATGACCGGAAATTGTCCTTTTTGTCCTGCAAGGAAGGCATACTTAAGTGTAGGGGGCAATGGTTTGAGTTCAGGTAAGTCAATGATGTTTCTCGAATCTGATTCTGTATGTGATGTTTGTTTTTGTGATGTGGACGCTTGTAGTGTATCAATGTTGACCACCATCATGGTTGTATCAGGGATCGGATCGCTAATAATGGAATGAGGTGTAGCAATCGCCGCGTCCGATCTGTGTACCTTACTCAAGGCTTGTCCATAAGGAGAATGGACTGACAGGTCTAGAGTGGCCTCTGAGTCTCCAAGAGTATAGGTAGATGCATGGATGAGCTGGCAGACTAAGTCATCAACAATTTCCTCACCAGATGAGGTTGATTCTATCATAGCGGCTGGGTTTTGTCTCCAGGACCCAGCTTTTGGTTCTGTAATTTCAGTCTCAGTTTCTGATTTTTCAGACTCGGTGCTCGACTCAGTGTCAGGTCTTTGAAACCTAGTTTGCTGCATTTTAAGTTCAACTTTTTCGAACTGGATTCTCCCGGATGTATAATCAAATATAGCTCCTGCGGTCCTAAGGAAGGGTCGCCCTAGTATCATCTGGGAATCTTTCCAATTTCTAGGGACATCCATGTCAAGAATTGTAAAATCCATTGGGTAGTTTTGTCCCTCTATGTTGATGACAATGTTTTGAATCTCGCCCCTAGGTCGCTTAGTTGATGTGTCTGCGAATCGAAGTACGGCTGCAGATTGTTTAAGAGGACCTAGATTTAGATGCTCATATAGGGTTGTGGGCATGAGATTGATGGATGATCCATTGTCTAACAATGTTCTTGCAAACTTGATTTCCTTGATGTAGCTAGTGACAAAGTGGGCACCCATGTCTCTCTTCTTTCTTGGCAGCTCATTTTTTATGAGACGAGATGTGGCTACTGAGAGTATATGTTTCTTTGTTCGGCAAGGAGCTTGTTTGCTGGCCCTTGTTGGTGTGCATCTCACCTTCAGGTATTTTCAAAAAGCCGAGTCTCTTTCTATCATCTCGTCTAGGGACAGAGTGACCTTAATATTTTCCTTACAGATGCGGGCCATCTCTTCATCATTTTTTTGGTTTTTTTATGTTTTTCTTCTTTCCTACCGTAAGAGCACGGGGGAAAGGAATGGACTTGGTATGATCAAGAACATCACTTTTATTGAATGCAAAATTTCTTACAGGACTTGGACTCGGACTAAAAACAGGGAAATTTGTGGTTGGTGGCATTTGTTTGTCTGACTCAGACTCAGACTCTCCATTATATCCGGGTGGTGTAGGTGGGACTTGTTCTTTCTCCTCCTGTCGTTCTTTGTCAATTCCCCCAGGGTTGTGTGAATTGGTGGACACTGGGGCTATGTCTTCGTGTTTCTTCGCTCGATCATGCATGGTTACGGTCCTTCCGCTCCTAAGAGATATATGATAAGAGTTATTATTCGAGGAGGGCTCAAGTTCAGGTACGGAATAGTCAGAAATTAATACCTGATTGTGTCCAAGGCTATTTGGGTTAGCCTGGACTTGGGCTGGAATCACGGTCTAGGGTGCAGTCACCTCATCTCTCCAACGAGAGAGTCGATTTATGTCGACTCTCATATCATGAAGCTCATCCAGCACTCGCTGGAGCTCTAGAGAGATAGCAGAAGAGGAGGACCCTTGGTCCTGCCTGGCCTGAGGTCGCTGATACTGGCCTTGTTGGCTTTGGCGTTGGTTCTGCTGTGGCTGAGGTTGCGGGTTCTGGTAACCCGTGCGATATTGCTGCCTCTATTGCAGTTGAGGCTGATAGGTGGGCTGGGCTTGCGGTGGACGAGGGTTTGGAGTAGAGGTTTGGCCTGAGCGATTGACCGGTTCCAAATTATACCAGACTCCATTTATCTCCATGACTTGTGGAGGTTCCTCAAAATCAGTCTGAGCGGAGGTTTCATCAGTTTGAGAGGACAAGGCTTGGTCTCCACCCCAATGGCTCTGTTGCCCTACCCCTTGACCTTGAATGTAGTGAATTTGATGTATGGGTGCGGGGGGTGTCATCTTTGATACCCTGTCAGCCAATTCCTCCATTTGTTTCGACAATTTAGCTAATTTCTCCATATCAGATGATTTATGGATCTCATCCACCTTTTTATAAATCTGCTCAACCATAGTTAGCTTATCAACTATTATTCCCATGTCAGCATTGTGGTCGGTTGTTAGATTATTCACCATCTTTTTGAAGCCAACTATGTAAGCCCGACTAGTGGTTTGTGCACGGCTAGACTCAGCAAGTCTTTCGAACACCTTGTAGACGGTGTCCTCGTGGCGCCCCACGTAGCTTCCTCCGCAGGATGCACTAACCAACCCTTGAGTCTCAGGGTTCAGCCCGCTCACAAGACTTTGGACCAGCATCATTTTACTTATCCCGTATCCTGGACATTTCTGAACTAAGTCCGTGAATCTTTCCCAGGTTTCATGAAATGGTTCATTCGGGTGTTGGGTGAAACTCGTGAGCTTGATCCTCATTTGGTTAATTCTACTAACTGGGTAGAATTTCTTTAAAAATAGAGTCTTGAATGTGGCCCACGTAGTGACTATATCCCCTAGATTTTTCAGCCAGTAAGATGCCTTATCAGTCAAGGCGAAGGGGACAGCTCTCAACCTTATGTAGTCTTGGCTAACCCTAGGGTGGCAGAGGTTAGCACATACTAACTCGAAGTCTCGGAGGAAGATATATGGTTCTTCATGATTATTTCCTTCGAACTTTGGCAACAGTGCAAGGAAATGCGGTTTGTGTTCGAAAGCATCCTCAGGGGGAACAGGTCTCAACCAATTATAGTCTTCATCTAATTCCGGGAGATACGTGTCTTCCATAGCAGCCTCGCCTTGTTGTATTATTTCCAACTGTGTCCTAAGTAGTTCATTGGTTTGCTCAGCAGCTGTTATCCTAGCCAAGAGTGCCAGGATAGGGTCATTGTCGTTCTCATCGTCCCCAGAGTTCTTCTTAGGAGGCATTATGATTCACCTTCAGAGAGGAAGAGTTTAGAGATAAGTGTTGTGATTAAAAAGATTTTTGCTAAGGGGAAGAGATTCCTTAGCGGAGGAGTAAAAGATGAAACTTCTAAGACAAGGAGGATAGAGAGATAGTCCTTGCGAACAAGCAGACACAAGTAAACACAAGACAATTCTCAAGTTCACCACTCAACACAGATGAAGGCACGTCAGGGTTCGGCCGCTTATCTTTTCATTTTTAATTTAATGACAAAACAATCTTGCAAATTAAGCGGAGCTGTTAGGTACCGAAATATTTCTCAAAGACTGTCCCGAGTTCGTACAACTAGTTGCATCTACTCTCAGCCAGTATAGGTGGAAGTACGGACCGTTTAAACGGCTACCCGTGTTGCTTGAGGACGGTGCCTTTCGCGGTATCCTCTAAACCACCCACTCTGCTAAGGGAAGTCGGACCGTAAAACGGCTACCCGAGACCCTCACTGAAAAGTAGCTAATTGTTTTTAAAAACAGTAGTCTTTGTGAAATTTCTCAGTTTTGGCTCTATCCAAAGTGTGCGTTCTAAACCTTACAAACAATGAGTGGGTTTCTTTCCACCAGACACAGGTTAATTTTAGATCAGTTTATTTACAATCACCTTGATTAGCAGTCCCAGTTTTAGGTTAAGGTTATCACTGTAGTTTATGTGAGCACAAAAATTCACGCCTACCGAACAATCCCAATTCCTTTAAATCCTAAGTTGTAAAACTTTGAGAAAGGGGAATCGAAAAAGCCAATGCAAACGTAAATCAATGATGCATGCTTAAGAGAAGGACTTACAGTGAATTCTCGCGTTCTTCATGCGAGATGCAAGACAAGGAATTTAAAATTTACACTAAATGATATGCACAGATGAAAAACGTCCTAAACAGATAGTTCTATTAGCGGGAAGAATTGATTAAAAATTTGGTTAATGTTGAACGATCTATAGTGCGTATAGTTAGTGAATGTGTGGCCTTAAAGATTACGAGCACAATCAATAATAAACAAGCAAGCTTATATGTGCCTAAGTCCTACGCTACTCAAGTCGGGTCCCAACCACACAGAAGGGGTTGAAACAGACCCGACACACCACAGAAGTGTTCAGTCTGAATTATTACAAGGGTTCAAAGAGAGGGACCCTGAGAATATTGCAGAAAATAAAATCTATGCGAACTCTCTCTCACAAAATTAAAATTCAGTCTTCATCGCAGATCCTTAATTTAATATCAAAATACAGCTCCCAGAAGTCTGCGAAGAGAGAAATTGCGGTTAGTAGCAGAAGTAAGAGAGAAATGCAAAAATGCAGAAAAAAATGACACAAAAATTAATTTTACAAAAATTAATTATAAAAATGATTCAAAACCCTAAAAATTCACCGTTCCCCGGCAACGACGCCATTTGATGAACGCGCAATCCACCTCTTTAATAATGAGGAATTGTAGTATAGGAAGCGGATTTCGGTCGTCAAAATACCACAATCTTTGAATGTTGTGGAATATTTTACTTGGCAAGTTTACCAAGGTCGAACACAGGGAACAGAGATTTTTAGTTGCGTGGTTTTTAAATCAAATCAAATAATTAATAAATGCTCGATTAATTCCTGTGGGGAAAAATATAATACAAATGCGAAGAAAATGCAATGCAAGAATAATAAACAGAATTGATGCCCAGGACATGTGATTCGGATCGTATCTAATCCTCTAATAATATGATCAATAATTTCCTCAAAATTAATCACAGATCAACATGTAATTGAATCAATGCTTCAGATCAATAAATTTAAGCTCAGAATAATTTGAAGCGAGAGATCATACCTCCAAATATTTTTGAATTAATTCCTCGAATAGTTGGCTATAAACTTAGAGGAATGGATCTAAATTAATCCCCTATGAAATCTTAAATGTGATATTAACCATCAATGACAATCATAGTTCACTATCCGACCTCCTGCAAAAATTTATCACTCAATTCTCAAGCACAAGTATGTCAAAATCAGCCTGCAAAAAGTCGGTGATGATCCTCAAATGATAATTGACATAAACAAACTCAGATCTGATCACAAGCTATGCTAAATGATAGAACATGAAATTAACTTCGAAATGACATATTATATGCTAAAATCAGAGTCCGTATGACAAAGATATGATGAAATGAAATTCTAGGGACTAAAATGTAAATAAAATAAAGTTTTCTTTGCAAAAAGGTCCCTGAGAGGACTTATATGTAATTAACGAAAAATTGAGGGGCCTTTCAGAAATTTTCCTCTGGCGGGGGTATTTTTGCAACTTATAAAAATGCCAGGGGCTCCGATGCAATTTTCCCAGCGCGCACGTGCGAGGCACGTGCGCCTGGAGGCTTGGATGCGGAGCTGGAGGGTCGGGCGGCCGAGGCTAAGGCTCGGGGGCCCGAGGCGGAGGCTCGGTGACGTGGCAGAGACTTGGATCCGGACCTGAGGCTCGGCGGGGAGGTCGACGGTTCGGGCGCCCCAAGCCTCAAGGCTGGGGCCGAGGCTCGGGGGGGGGGGGGGGGTTGCGTGGCAGCCCCTGGGCCGTTGGATCTAGGGCCTATGCCCGATCCAACGTCAGTTGTACGCTGCTAGGGAGAGTCGCGGCGGGCGGAGGAGCTGATGCCGAGGCTGGCAACGACGCACCTCGGCCGACACACGGCGCGAGTGGCGGCGCTGGGGGCAGAGGAGCTCAGCCGCTGTAGCGGCGGTGGCCGAGCGGTGGAGGAGGAGGTGCCGCGCGAGCAGCTGCGAGGCGGAGGTGGTAGCGCTCGGAAGAGGCTGATCGAGGCGGAGGGGCTCAGCCTGAGGCGGAGCGGCGGAGAGGCTGGGCCGGTCGGAGATCAGAGCGGGGCACGGAGGCTCCGCGCGAGGCGGAGGCGGAGCTGGTGGCGCCGCGCGAGACGGAGGTGCTGCGGCGGAGGGACTGAACAGCTTGCTCGAGGAAGACGACGAGATACCTGCAAGGGGTTAAAAAAACAAAAAAAACGAAGGGAGGTGCGGTGGAGGTATTCGGAGAAGATGGAGGGAGCACGGCCTGTGCGAGGCCGGCAGCGAACGGAGGGAAGGTCGATGGCGTTCGGAGTCGCCGAAGGGGCGCTACCTGAGAGAGAGGCGGAGCTCGACGTAGCTCAGTTACTCGTTGAGAGCAGCAACAAGGAGGAACACCTCCTTGGATCACGCCGTAGAACGGCCGCTGTCACCGGCTTTAGGCTAAGGGCGGATGGCGATGGCGGTTGTGGCGGAGAGGGCTTTATAGGACGCCCTCGTAACGGCCAGCGGAGAGGAGGAGGCGGCGGTTACGAGGGAGGATGGGTAACGACGGAGGTGGGCGGGGCGGGCGTTTGAGGAAGAAACGGCTGAGGAAGAAGATGGTCGGGTCACGTGCTGGGCACGTGACCTGGGGGAGCGGCCTGGAGAGAGAGTGTATGGCGGGGTGCCACGTGGCACGCCCTGGAGCTGCCACGTGACACCAAAAAAATTTCAGAATTTTGAAGGGGAAAAAGAGATAGAAGATGACCTCGGATCGAAACGTTTTCTTCACGAAAGTTGTTCGTCTCGACGAGATTACAACTTTCATGGGGCCCAGGAGCAAAAGAGGTCACCTGTGCAAAGTGGTATTTTTGGTGGCTTTCCTTGTGTACGAAAAACCGCATTTTTGAGATTTGTACTTTTTTGGTGGTTTTACAGGGGATAAAAATTCTAGAAAAAATACGATAAAATAGAAGAAAATTATTTACACATTAATCTAATTTTTTGGATTTTTAAAGGATAAGAAATTAGGAAAATAAAATAAAAGTAAGAAACGCTCAACTTTTGCACAGACCGACAACGGACACTTGTACTTGGTCAATTTCTTTGATCTCAATTTTAATCTGGATTTGAATTTTTGCATTTCTTATTAAAACTTTCATCAAAGGACACAAATGAAAAAGAAATAAAATTAAAAGAGTTAATTAAGCACATAAAATCTTAGGTCAAAATTAGCAAGAAGTTAAAATGCGCAAAAGAGGCCCAAAACCCAACTTTCACATATGAGCTCCGAATTTTATGAAATTGGTCTTGTTTTGAAGGTATTTGAAAATGGAGTACTTTAAAAGTGAATAGACCAAAATCGGACACTGTATGTAGGAGATATGCTCATTTTAGTCTGTCAGATGTGAAATTTGACTTTGGGATTATTTGACACTTATTGGGGTTAGTAATTTTTTTGTATTTTTTATTTAATAAGGTTAGTAATATCTACATAATGGAGGTGGTTTTGGGTCAATCGGAGTTAGGATGAATTAATTAAAAATAGGAGAAGTTAGCAGCTTTTTGGGCTAATTTACACTGGGGATTTTAAATGCAATTTATGCATGATGAAATGCAGATATTATTCACACATGTATGAATGATAATAATGCTCTATTAATGATTAATTACAAATAGATGATGGGGGACAGAGCCTAAATGACCAATTTTAGCATGATGAATACGAGATTCATCACCCAGTCAACTGTGGACACGACCTGGTTGGTCCGCGTGGACCAACCAGGAAAAACTGAGCCAAAAAAATATTGGAAAATAAATAATAAATAAGAAATGATTTTAATAAATTGAAGTTATAAAATAAAAAAGTTATGATTGTCTAAAGTAGTTTATTATGATTTTTATTTATTTTTAGAGTTTATTAATTACAAGTTAGTTTTTAGGGTTGTTTTTATAGGTATATATACCTATGTTTTTAGTATTTTATTTTTATTTTATAATTTTGATTTTGTTATTTTATATATTTACAACTTATTTTTATATTCTTAAATATATTTTTATTGCATTTTATGATATAATATATACATTTAAATAAATATGTATTTTAAATGATATAATAAAGATGATGGAATGGAGATTTATCACCCCCCTATACTTGCTTTTGCTAGTCCTTAGGAAATACTTATGCAAATAGGTGCATAAATGAAAAACAAAGAAAAGAAAAGAAAGAAAGTGGATTAAGTTTAATTCTCAAATTTGTCTTCAAAAAATAAAAGTTTGGAGCTCAAGTCGGACCTTTGGAATTTTAGTGCTATCGGAACCTTATTGGGAATCAAATTTGAAGCACAACAACCTTTGAGAATCTCAAAACTCTGCTCAAGTCTCCTCAATAGCCATGTCAGAATACTTCAACTCATATGCAAACCCTTATGACTACTAATCTGACTTGTACAGTGTGTGTGATAGTGGCTCCCCTCACCTGAAATGACAAAGAGACCAACTTCTCCAGCATGACAACCCAATGATTCCCCAATCAAGTACTCATTCCTCGAGGAACGAGGTATTCCCTTCTAAGTTCAAGTGGCAATCAACTCAAGAGGAGGGGTGAAGAGAAGAATTCACGGTAACCAATGTAGCTACCTATCCGAGGATGCATGACTAGTGTATTCAAGTCATCCAGCTACAGGCTCCCATTATACGACTTTGAAGCTCAAGCTTTCTTATTGACTATACAAATATGTATACTCTGGCATACATTTTATCTTCAATCAAGCATGTCCAATTTTTTTGGAGTTTTCGCTTTTTTCGCTTTTTTCTTTTTTTATAAATACTATATATAAGTTTTCCTCTTGAGCCAGTAGACTATCCCTCTTTTGAAGCATTATTGCAACCCACACTCTCTTGTCTTTAGATGTCTCTGCTACTAGACAGGTTGGGGTGCACTTCCCTCTCTAGACGAGGATAAATGTTTCCACTTGCGTACGTCTCATACCAAGCAAATTCAATCCCCTCACCACACCAACTGAGTTGAGCCAAGTGAAAGGTGCAAGTTAGGTCATTATAGAAAAGTACAAAAATATATATTATTTGTTAATAGATAATAATTATATCGATCCACGTTTTCTTTTATTGTTTCGACCCCTAGTACTAATCACTATACATCTTTGGTAGGATATAATAAATTTTATAAATTTTAATTATCTGTCTAATGAATGTGGTTTCATTAAAAATGGATTTAATATGCAAAAGTCGGCTTCTGGGTCTCTATTGTACTACATGTATGTATATATATTCAATATATTTATTCTTTACATTTTTTGCTTCATTGTATTTTTATACACTTATAAGTATTATTTAAAATACAGGTAAATAATAAACATAAAACAAAGGAATTAAAAATACATTAAAATAAATAAAGTAATAAAATATAGAGGTAAACTATACCCATGATATATACATCCCTTTTAAGTTAAGTATATAAATAAAATTAGAAAAATACATCAAAATATGTAAGTATGTAAATAAATAAGTTAAAAATATATAAAATATGTATATATAATAATAAAATCCAGAATACAAAATAAAAATAAAATAATGATAATATATGTAAATATACCTACATGTATACATGTAGATATTAACTCTAATAAATTAACTTGTAAAAATAAATAAAAATCATAGTAAAGTGTTATAAAATAATAAAAATTTTTATATCTTAACATAAAATTAATAAAGTCATTTATTATGTTATTGAGGACCGTCCCGCACCCTTAACTAATTCGAGCAAATTAATGTCCAAATTAATGTTAATCGTTCGCTGCAGTCGGATACGAGAGGTTAGTCAAAAACCACTTTAATTAGATTCGAGTTAATTTCAAGCGGCAAAATTTTTTTTACTTGGTGAAGTCCAAGGTCGAACTCAGGGAGGCATCTGTCTCCTTAGGTGAATTTTAAGCAAGTATCCAAGTGTGTGATTTTCGGAGAATTATATTTTTTTCTTTTTTTTAATTTCTATGCAGACACATGCAATCCGCAGGCCAATATAACAATTAATTCAATTAAGATGTCAAATGAAGTCCAAAAATTCGAAAAATTGGCCAGATGATTAATTATGATGAAAATGAGGTACCCTAATTTTTTTGGATTTTTCAGACACTAAATGGATTTAATGGGGATTAAATATGCAGACAGGGTGATTTTAATATTTAATTTTTAAGAAATAACAAACCACAATTTTTTTCAAGAACTAAAATGATCCTAGATAGCACAAATGATAAGGAATCCAGGAAAATTGAAAGATCTGAATTTCAATGTGAAATGAATTAATTAAAATTTAAATAAGAAAATCACTCAACAATTTATTTAGGCTCGATATGTGTGCAAATGACATGAAATTTTTATGTTATGTTAAGAATACTGTCCTTAAGCTACTTTGAATTTTTGATGATTTTTGGAAGCACAGAGAATTAACTACAAATCAAAAGGTGTCACTGGGCAAAATATGTCAAAAATGCACCAATTAATTCATTAATAATTCTACTGAAATTACAAAAATGTGACACGTGGACCAATAGACAGAGGACAAGTTACTCAACAAAATGCAATTTTTAGATTTGCAAAATGATGCAAAATGCAACTTAGGGATGCGTGCAAACACAAGGGTATAAATGCAATACAGGAAAATAAAAATACAATAAGCAAATATGCGGACAGGGACTAAAATGCAATTACCTATAATGCTGGGGACTCAAGTGCAATTTCTCCACAGGGCACGTGCTCCTCACGTGGGCTCAGCTTCACAGGGACCTTTTTACAAATATGGAAAGCTCCAGGGGCCTTTGTGTAATTTTCCCAAGCCGCACGTGCTCCTCACGTGGGCGGCCTAGGCTCGGATGGCTGCGGAGGCTCGGGCGACGGTGGAGGTCTGGATTGAGGCTCGGTGTAGCCTCGGGTCGTCCGAGCCTAGGGTTGGTGGCAAGGCTCGGTCTTCGTCGACGTGGCTAGCTGCGGGCCTTTGGATCAAGATCGATCCAAAGGATGGCGGTGATGATGCGTGGCGAGATCAGAATCCGTTAGATCTGGATAAATCTAACAGTGATCGATGGAGGCTGAAGATGATGACGTGGCGTTCTCCTGAGCGTGGGATCAATGATGATCCAACGGTCGTTGGCAGCTCCGGTGGGCGGGCGACGTGGCTGACTACGAACCGTTCGATCGAGATGATCAAACGGCCTCTGGGGCTTCTTCCTCGACGGCCCTCCGCCTCCTGCGGAGGAGAAGGCGGGGCTCCGACGTTGCTGTCTTTGCTCCACCCTTCCCTCCCGTCGTCGGTGAAGGTCGATGGCGAGTCGGAGGTATCTCGGAAGATGCGCGGATGGTCGACGAAGCTCCTGGTGACCTCAGGAGTGAGAGAGGGCCGTCAGAGGTTGCTGGCGACGAAGCTCGAAGATGACTCCAGCGAGCTCCCATTCAATGAGATGCGGGGTACCTGCAAGTGTTAAATATAGAGCCGAAGCTCGTGCGTGCGCCTGCGGAGAGGTGGAGGTAGTCGGCGAGGCCTAAGGCGTGCGGAAGATGGGTAGGCGATGGTTCTCCGGCCAAGTGGCGGAGCTGAGCTGATGAAGGTTGACGTGCGTCGTCGGGGGTCGTGAAAGCTACCGTGAGGATGGAAGCTTCGACGCGAAGCTCGATGAGATGGAACGGAAGCGAGAGGATGACCGGTGGCGGCGAATAAAAATCGAGAAAAACGAAGAAGAAAAGAATCGAAGATCGGAGATGGATGGAGGGATTTACCTGGGGATCGGAGCTCGGTCTCGAGTTCCAGGGTCGTCGCTCTAGGGATCGGTAGGGTCCCGAGCTCGTGCAGCTACTCGGAGGAGCGGCTGCGACACGGCGGCGGTGCCGTGGATCTCGCCGGAGAAGAAGCCCTTCTTCGCTCAAAGGATCGTCGAATTGCTGTCACCAAATGGAGGATCTGAGCTCAGGGAAGCTCTCTGGAGTGGCGGATGCGGCTGAAGTTGGCCGGTGATGGCGTATTTATAGGATGGAGTTGGTGGGTTGGCTGGTGACGAGGTGAGGTTTGTGGTCGACGTGGGGCGACTCTGGTGGGAGTCGTGGGAAGCGAGGGAGCTGGCGAGGGTGAGGGAGGAGTGCTCTCCATCGTAGTGGTGTTGGTGATCGGAGAGGGTGGATGAGGTGATGCCAAGAATAGGAAGGGGGCGGCTTGTTTCGCAAGGGGAGAGATCGTGGGCGAGTGGCGTCCGGAGGTAGACGACGGAGCTCCACCTTTGGATCTGGTGATCCAACGGTGATGATCGACGCAGTATGGGACGTGTGTGATTACATCAAGGCGCGTAGATGATGGGCCGTGATCGCGCCATGTGGAGGACGCTGGGCGAAGCACGGGCGAAGGGCTTGGATGAGGAGATGGAGAGGATCGAAGGGACGAGGAACGCCAACGGAGGAGCGGCTGTGATGGGCTCGATCAGATGGTTCATCTGCCGCCACGTGGCGAGCTCTAGAAGAGGCGCGAGCGGATGGTGCGGATTGAAGGCATGAGATGATCTGATGGCCCAGACAAAGGGCGTGCGTGGAATACCTGGAGTCGTTGGATCTCAGGAGGAGATCCAACGGCTGGAAGATGAGGCGGATGAGGCAAGGGGGGCGGGCCGCGTGGCGCAACCAGAGGGCGCCACGTGGCCTGCTGTGAGTGGCTGGAAGAAGATACACGTGTAAAGAGAAGAGGGGGCCGAATTTGGAAAAACTCAACATGAAAGTTGTAGCTCTCGATGAGATCTACAAGTTTCATGTTGACCATAGACGGAGATGAGGTCGAATATGATACATAAATACAAAGATACAATTATATACCTATGTAGTATACAAAGTGGCCCCAAAAACCCAACTTTCCCATACAAGCTCCAAATTTAATGAATTTAGTCTCATTTTAAAGGTCTTTTAATGTGTAGTATTCTAAGAGTAAGTAGACCTAATTCGGAGTTTGTATGAGGGCTTTATGTGCATTTTAGTGTACAGGGGTTCTCAGGCTTTATTGGCTATTTTACAAAGGGGACTTTTGGCATTCTTCCCTATATTATTAACTAAGGAGTACATATTATAAGGAAGAGGTTATTTTAGTGAGTGGATATTTTACAAGGGATTTTGGCTTCTTATTTGAATGCAAATGGACTGCTAAAATGAATGTATTATGTATGTATGAATGAATGCTATTTATGCATTATAAAGGGAAATATGCCTCTATTTACTCGGGAACAAGGCTCTATTTTTGACTTTTGAAGTGATGAATCACAGATTCATCAACCCTCTATACATAAACCTTGCTCGTCCCCGAGCAACTAAATGAAATGCAGAAGTGAAATGATTTTGGGTTCCATACCAAGGTCATGAACAAAAGTTAAAAATAGAGCTTGACTCGACCTTTGGATTAATTATGTGTCGGAACCTTATTGGGATCTGAGTTTAAGACTTAACAGACTTCAAGTTCCACAAGTCTTCTATTCAAGACTCCTCAACACACCTGATCAGAACAAGTCTACATACACAAACTCTAATGACCATGAATCTTTTCATGCAGTGTAAGTGATATATGACTCCCCACCTCAGAAGTAACAAAGAAACAACCTCCCCCAACCTGGTAACTCTAATGCCTCGGTCTAGCAACTCTTTCCTCGAGAAGCGGGGTATTCCCTTCTAAGTTCAAGTGCAACCGGCTCAAGAAGAGGGGGAAGAAGTATAGACTTTTGGGAGCTCAGCCAGTTTAGCTAAGTCTCCCACTGCAAGCTTCATGAGATGTAACATGGGGACCATAAGCTTTTGCTTTTCTTGACTACATATACTCCGGTGGGGTTATTAAATTTTCAATCCGACCCACCACTTTTTTTTGGAGTTCTTTTTGGCATTTTTTTCAACAAAATGCCTCTGTACAACATATCTACATGGTGCAGCATATATACAAGAAATTTCCTCTTGAGCCAGTAGACTATCCCTCTTTTGAAGCTTTATTGCAACCCACAGCTTCTGTCTTTAGCCTTCATCACCACTAGGCCAAGTTGAGATGCACTTCCTTCACTAGAAGAAGAAGAGAGGTTCCGCCTAGAAGTACTACCCTCATATGCTACCCCAAGCTAAAGGAAACTGCCTCCTCATCACCTCATCCGTAGAGAGCCATGTGTAAAGTGCTGGTGCACGTCAAGCCATTGTCTCTAAGAGTCATGTGTGTGTTGTTAAGTGCTCTACTCAGGCTCATCAAGATGACATATGAACATAGACTTGCAGACTTAAAGAATTAAGTCACCTGACCTGAAAAATCTTAACTCCAGTTCCTATAAGGTTCATCTGGAATTAGGTGGATTAAGGTCAAATCAATTCCATCCTCAATATCTGCTCATAACTTAGTTCAGAACCCACTAGCTTTTCACTTTGCCTATGCAAAGTATGCCGATGAGATGTCATGCTATGAAAATGCAAGACTCTTTTTGGATGCAGAGATGGTATGCAAGGTTAAACAAGAAGCTTTTATTTTCAAATATATATATATATATTGGCAAATCCATAATTATTGCGTAATATATACAAAAATACGCGAAAATATGCGAAAGTACGAGCTATGAGTAAAGTATATATGTAATATATACACGCCCCCTATACTTAGCATGTGCTATGTCCTCAGAGCACGAAAAGCGACCAAAAAGACATAGCTCGGGCTAAGCGTAGGAGAGCTAAAATTACAAGAGTGTAGAAGTCGTCCTGCCCCCCTATACTTAGGCTCTGGCAGCCTAAGTGTAGAAGAAGATCAGAAATGGGGCAGACGAGGGAAAGATGAATGTATACCAGGCGTTCATCGGTCCCCCCTATACTTAGGCTCAAGTCAGCCTAAGTATAGGAAGGAAGTGAGTATGAGGACCAATGTGATCTGGAGAATGTACAAAAATCGACTCGAGTAACTCCTCCCCCCTATACTTAGGATCTGGTCATCCTAAGTATAGTCCAAGATAGTGATGTAATGAGACGGGGATGGGTTACTAAAGTCGTGTAAGAGAGAGAGGATAAGATGTACAAGAAGAATGATATATACAGATGAGTCGGTCTGAATCTTTCGAGATGCTGCGGATGGCTGGAGTTCACTGCTGCAAGGTCTCATACGCGGCTTGAGGTGTATCTGTTGTATCTGTCTCGCGCATGAATACAATCTCCTCAACATGGACTAACTGCTCATTGGATTCGACAAAGTGCTTCAACAACTGTCCATTCACTAAGAATGTCGGTGCGTCATCTGCAAGATCTGAGATCTCGACACATCCACTATCATGCACCGTACGGACGACAAATGGGCCTGTTCACTTAGACTTCAACTTGCCTTGGAAAATCTTCAGCCTAGCATTGAACAACCATACCTTCTGTCCAGGAACAAAGGTCTTTCGTCTGATATATCTATCATGCCAACGCTTCACCTTGTCCTTGTACACCAAACTGTTGTCGTATGCGCGGTTTCTGACTTCCACAAGCTCATTCAGATCCATGTCTCTCTGCTTCTGACCCAGGTGTGTGTTCCAATTGACCTTCTTGATTGCCCATTCTGATTTGTGCACTAACTCTGCGGGCAAGTGGCACGGCTTTCCGAATACCATTCGGAATGGGGAGGTGCCTAATGGTGTCTTGTAAGTTGTCCTATACGCCCAGAGGACTTGATCCAAGATCTGAGACCAGTCCTTCCTGTCTGGGCGGACAAGCTTCTGCAATATGGTTTTCACCTCCCTATTTGACACCTCAGCCATACCATTGGTTTGTGGGTGGTAAGGACTTGCGACACGGTGTTCAATGCCATCCCGCACCCTTAATTAATTCGAGCAAATTAATGTCCAAATTAATGTTAATCGTTCGTTGCAGTCGGATACGAGAGGTTAGTCAAAAACCACTTTAATTAGATTCGAGTTAATTTCAAGCGGCAAAATTTTTTTACTTGGTGAAGTCCAAGGTCGAACTCAGGGAGGCATCTGTCTCCTTAGGTGAATTTTAAGCAAGTATCCAAGTGTGTGATTTTCGGAGAATTATATTTTTTTTTTTAATTTCTATGCAGACACATGCAATCCGCAGGCCACTATAACAATTAATTCAATTAAGATGTCAAATGAAGTCCAAAAATTCTAAAAATTGGCCAGATGATTAATTATGATGAAAATGAGGTACCCTAATTTTTTGGATTTTTCAGACACTAAATGGATTTAATGGGGATTAAATATGCAGACAGGGTGATTTTCAATATTTATTTTTTAAGAAATAACAAATCACAATTTTTTTTCAAGAACTAAAATGATCCTAGATAGCATAAATGATAAGGAATCCAGGAAAATTGAAAGATCTGAATTTCAATGTGAAATGAATTAATTAAAATTTAAATAAGAAAATCACTCAACAATTTATTTAGGCCTCGATATGTGTGCAAATGACATGAAATTTTTATGGTATGTTAAGAATACTGTCCTTAAGCTACTGCGAATTTTTGATGATTTTTGGAAGCACAAAGAATTAACTACAAATCAAAAGGTGTCACTGGGCAAAATATGTCAAAAATGCACCAATTAATTCATTAATCATTCTACTGAAATTACAAAAATGTGACACGTGGACCAATAGACAGAGGACAAGTTACTCAACAAAATGCAATTTTTAGATTTGCAAAATGATGTAAAATGCAACCTAGGGATGCGTGCAAACACAAGGGTATAAATGCAATACAGGAAAATAAAAATACAATAAGCAAATATGCGGACAGGGACTAAAATGCAATTACCTATAATGCTGAGGACTCAAGTGCAATTTCTCCACAGGGCACGTGCTCCTCACGTGGGCTCAGCTTCACAGGGACCTTTTTGCAAATATGGAAAGCTCCAGGGGCCTCTGTGTAATTTTCCCAGGCCGTATGTGCTCCTCACGTGGACGGCCTAGGCTCGGATGGCTGCGGAGGCTCGGGCGACGGTGGAGGTCTGGATTGAGGCTCGGTGTAGCCTCGGGTCGTCCGAGCCTAGGGTTGGGGGCAAGGCTCGGTCTTCGTCGACGTGGCTGGCTGCGGGCCTTTGGATCAAGATCGATCCAAAGGATGGTGGTGATGATGCGTGGCGAGATCAGAATCCGTTAGATTTGGATAGATCTAACGGTGGTCGATGGAGACTGAAGATGATGACGTGGCGTTCTCCTGAGCGTGGGATCAATGATGATCCTACGGTCGTTGGCAGCTCCGGTGGGCGGGCGACGTGGCTGACTGCGAACCGTTCGATCGAGATGATCGAACGGCCTCTGGGGCTTCTTCCTCGACGACCCTCCGCCTCCTGCGGAGGAGAAGGCGAGGCTTCGACGTTGTTGTCTTTACTCCGCCCTTCCCTCCCGTCGTCAGTGAAGGTCGATGGCGAGTCGGAGGTATCTCGGAAGATGCGCGGATGGTCGACGAAGCTCCTGGTGACCTCAGGAGTGAGAGTGGGCCGTCGGAGGTTGCTGGCGACGAAGCTCGAAGATGACTCCGGCGAGCTTCCGTTCAATGAGACGTGGGGTACCTGCAAGTGTTAAATATAGAGCCGAAGCTCGTGCGTGCGCCTGCGGAGAGGTGGAGGTAGTCGGCGAGGCCTAAGGCGTGCGGAAGATGGGTAGGCGATGGTGCTCCGGCCAAGTGGCGGAGCTGAGCTGATGAAGGTTGACGTGCGTCGTCGGGGGTCGTGAAAGCTACCGCGAGGATGGAAGCTTCGACGCGAAGCTCGGCGAGATGGAACGGAAGCGAGAGGATGACCGGTGGCGGCGAATAAAAATCGAGAAAAATGAAGAAGAAAAGAATCGAAGATCGGAGATGGATGGTGGGATTTACCTGGGGATCGGAGCTCGGTCTCGAGTTCCAGGGTCGTCGCTCTAGGGATCGGTAGGGTCCCGAGCTCGTGCAGCTACTTGGAGGAGCGGCTGCGATACGGCGGCGGTGCCGTGGATCTCGCCGGAGAAGAAGCCCTTCTTCGCTCAAAGGATCGTCGAATTGCTGTCACCAAATGGAGGATCTGAGCTCAGGGAAGCTCTCTGGAGTGGCGGATCGTCAAAGGTCTCCATACAATCGGCAAACACCTCGTCCGACTCGTCATCCTCATCTTCCGATTGTCCTAGAGATGTAAGGACTGACAGGCCCAACTGGGCCTCTGCGTCATCGAAGATGTAGGGCGATGCAGGCTCAGAGCTGTACTCATTCCTGAGGTTCTCGCAGACTGACTCGTGCATTGGATCATCTTCGGAGGAGATGGACACATCGGTGCTGGCTGGGTTCTGTCTCCATGGCCCAACTAAGTCTACATGCTCGCAGTCTGTTCCGGTAGAAGAGTACTCGGTGCTGGATTCTGAATCCGGTCTCTGCCATCTTGTCTGCTTCATTTCAAGTTCCTCATCTCCGCCTGGAGTTTGGAACTGAATCTTCCCGATCTTATAATCAAATAAGGCCCCTGCTGTTCTGAGGAAAGGCCTACCTAAAATGAGCTGGGAGTCTCTCCAATTACGAGGGGCTTCCATATCCAGGACAGTGAAGTCCACCATGTATTCTTGTCCCTCGACTTTGATCACAATGTTCCTCAATTCTCCTTGGGACCTCTTGGTTGATTTATCCGCAAACTGTAGGAGGGCTCTAGATTTCCTAAGAGGTCCGAGATTAAGCCGCTCATAGAGGGCTGTAGGCATCAGATTGATCGAGGAACCATTGTCCAGGAGAGTGCGTGCAAACGCGATGTCATCAACATGACTCACTACATAATGTGCACCCATATCTCTTCGTTTCCTTGGAAACGAGTTCTTTATTGCACAAGTCGTGGCTACTGATAAAACGTGTTTCTCAACATGGCTTTTGGTCTTCCTGCTAACCCTAGTAGGTGTGCATCTCACCTTAAGGTATTTTTGGAATGCAGGGGTCATCTCCACGTACTTGTCAAAGGGGATTGTGACTTTGATATATTTGTTGCAGAACTCAGCCATCTCAGGGTCATCTTTTTGGATTTTTTTGGTTTTCTTCTTTCCACCCGTAAGAGCTCGGGGGGAAAGGGATTATTGACTCTAACTCAGGTTCGGAAACTGAAATTTTCTCATTGACTTCGGGAACTGAGTTCTTAACAGGACTCTGACTCTGATACAAACTAGGACGCTGACTCTGACTGAAAGGAAAATGCTGAGGCGAAACTGGTAATGCTTCTTCCGCGACTGCTGGACGATCCTCCTCAGATGGAGGTGCGGGCTCTTCATCGGTTTCTTCTGACTCTATGCAAATGCGAGAATGCTGCTTCGAGGACTCAGATATCCTCTTCTTCTGCCGGCGATGATGGTGGTGATGCTCCTCCTCTTCTTCCTCCGAGTTCTCCTCAGGTAGAGTGTCGGAGGCTTCTTCCTTCTGCTCCCGTGCCCGATCAGGTATGGTCATGGTCCTTCCGCTCCTGAGGGACATGTGATTTACATTATCGTACGAAAGGATCTCATGTTCAGATAAATAATTATTAGAATAGTATACCTGATCTCGAGGTCGGTTCTGGCCATGGAGTATGTTGTTCGGGTTGGCCTGAACCTGTACGGGAATTGGGGTCTTTGGCGCCATCTGTTGGTCCTGGGTACGAGAGACCCGATTGATGTCGGTTCTCATGTCCAGGTAATCATTCTGCATCTGTTGGACCCTATCAGACAGGGTCTGGATCGCCAAGGTGAGAGACTCCAATTCGGTGGGCTGGGCTGACTGCTGTGCAGACGAGGTTCTGTATTGGCCCTGCTGGCCATGCCGATATTGCTGTTGCTGATGGGACGGTGCTGGCCCCTGCTGATAGGTGCGCTGCTGCTGCTGGTATTGCTGCGGCTGGTACCCTTGTTCTGGCCTGGACTGAAAGCGCGGTGTGGGAACGGGCCTGGTTTCTTGGTAGACTGGGGATGAACGGTGAGGCTGATCCTTCCCCATTTAGGCCTGCCTGACAATCGGGTCACGGCTATACCAAAGCCCGTTGATCTCGTACACTTGCGGAGGCTCCTCGTATCCCGTCTCCACTTGTGGGGGTGCATGCTGGGTGTAAGTCTGATCCCAGCTACTCTGAGACCCAGGTGCCTGTTCCTGTACAAGATGGACTCGATGTACAGGTACAGGTGGTGCAGAAGGGGCAGGTAGCTTGATCTTAGCTACCTTCTCAGAGAGTTCCTCCACTTGCTTCGGTAGACGCGAAAGAGACTCAAGTTCCGCGACTCTCTTGTGGATCTACTCGACCATGGTAAGCTTGTCGGCAATCATCCCCATGTTGGGGATGAGGTCCTCAGTCAGATCCGCTACAGTCCTTCGGGTTGTCTCATTGGATAGGATTGAAGGAGACAACTGATAGGCCCTGGTGGCCTGCGACCTGCCGGTTTCCGCCATCTGCTCTAGGATCTTCCATACGGCGTGCTCGTTTTTGTTTAGATAGCTTCCTCCACAGGCGGCACTGACTAACCCCTGCATCTCTGGGGTTAGACCACAGATCAAGGTCTGGACTAAGATCGCCTTTGAAATGCCGTGGCAGGGGCATTTCTGTACTAAATCATTGAACCTATCCCAAGCATCATGGAAAGGTTCACTAGGTCCTTGGGAGAAGCTGGCGATCTTCGTTCTCATCTGGTTTGTCCTACTGAGAGGGTAGAACTTTTTCAAGAATAGGTCCTTGAACTGCATCTAGGTATTGCATACCACCCCTAAGTTTTTCAACCAATGAGCAGCCTTATCACCTAAGGCAAAAAGGGTGGCCTTCAGTCGAATATAATCTTGGCCAACATTGGGATGGCTAAGATTGTTGCACACCAACTCGAAGTCACGGAGGAAAGTGTATGGTTCTTCATTAAGGTTTCCATTGAACTTCGGAAGCAGACTAAGGAAGTGGGGCTTCAGTTCAAATGCCTGGGCGGGAACTGCAGGTGCCAACCAGTTCTGAATCTCGTTCTCCGCCGGGTTATAGGTATCGACCATTGGTCGGTCGATTCCTTCTGCTACTATGATCTGTCCCATCTGCGCCGTGAGATCTGTTCGGCTTCAGCGAGGCGAGCAAGAATCTGTTTTATTTGTTCCTCATCCGGTGGTACTTTTGGCGGCATCTCGTCCTCTAGTCCTGGGGGGAAAGTAAGGTTGATGTCAGAGGATAAATCAAGGAAAGGATTACCGAGGCGATGATCTTCCTCGATAATCTCGGAGGGAATGAAAGGGTTGGTTTGAGAGTTACCACCCTGAGTATGAGGGAACCAAGACTCAAGAGGGTCATGAGTCTTGGATGGTCCAAGGTGCGCTTGGGCCGATGAAGACGAGTCGCTTGGGGGTCTCATAGAGAGATCGGTGAATAATGCGTCGAGATCTCCCCAGTTACTCATCTTGATGTGGCGAGAAGAAGATAGGGTTTTACTCCTACCTGAAGCAAGCAAAATCAATCCAAGACTCTGAGTTCACACTCAACACAGTGAAGGACTCGAAATCGAGTCCGATTAATCTTGTTAATTTTAAGTGTGATTGTTCAAACAAGATAGCAAGGATTACGCGACCTATAGGGAAGTCGGCTCAGAGCCGGATGCGTCTTCCCTGTTTATCCTGTCGCCTAAGATACCGCCGATCCTCCCTTTCTTCGCTCCTATCCGGAGTGGGGACTCAATGACGTGCCCCTATCTACCTGCAAGCAGGCGGAGGCTGACAAAGCTAGGCCTTGTCGCAGAGTACCGCTGGTTCGCCCCTATCTTCCCGCGAAGGCGGAGGCTACTTGGTACTTGTCAATGAGCTTAAAAGTATCCCACTCGTGATATTTGCTAAGATCAGTTGGCTCGTGATATGGAAGGCGGGGATTTGGGCTCTGCC
This sequence comes from Ottelia alismoides, assembly GCA_037367405.1. Classification (NCBI taxonomy): domain Eukaryota; kingdom Viridiplantae; phylum Streptophyta; class Magnoliopsida; order Alismatales; family Hydrocharitaceae; genus Ottelia; species Ottelia alismoides. The sequence continues at coordinate 184,195 of JAZKJV010004856.1, forward strand.
TTAAGGTGTTCACACACACTCAAGTACCCTCACTCAGCCTGAAAACAAGGTCGGGGATTAATCTCCCGCAAACAATTTTCAAATTTTATTCTCTTTTTTTGGTCAATACTGTTTAGCAGTCCCGATTTTAAGTTAAGTTATCACTGATTAAGTCCACCACACAGCACGCCTATCGGACAGTCCCAATTTCCGTTTAATTAAATGTGAAAATCAGAGGGAGAAATCGAGAAAAAGCCGATGCACGATAAAACAATGATGTTATGTTGAGTTCAGGAGACTTACAGTGATCCCTTCGCTTTTATGCAGAATGCAGAACAGAATTGAAATTTTATATAAATGCAAAAGCAGGCGATGAAAGCCGCTCCTAGACAGGCAGTTCTATTAGCGTGAAGAACAGTTTAATTTGGCTAAGTATTGCGGTCTAAGTGCGTCTTTTAAGTGATTTGTGTGGTCCTAATGATTACGAGCACAAGCAATTCCTAGATTAGCTCGGGAAGCCACTAGTGCAAGCTAAGTTACAATTCAACCACACAGCACACGGGGACACGATTCCACTATTTTTACACACGCGAGAACCCGAACGGGAACTGCTGGAAAAGATGCGAAAAATGTGGAAATAAATGAATTACAGGTTCTCTCAAATCACTCAAACCAATTCGAATGCGGGTTCCTCGAAGCGTCTTCGACTCCGGTGTCCCTCGCACAAAAACAAGTTGAGGTCAGATAAAGAACGACACAAAAATGCAAGAATTTAAAAGACAGAGAAATATTCACAAGAAAAACCGGGGGTCAGACTACCCGGGGAAAGAAAATCAAGCACTCAAAATTTCACCAAAAATTAACCTAAGCCGTGCCTCCCCGGCAACGGCGCCATTTTGTCGACCGCCCCACACCCTATGTTAATTCGAGCAAATTAATGTCCAAATTAATATTAATCGTTCGTTGCAGTCGGATACGAGAGGTTAGTCAAAAACCACTTTAATTAGATTCGAGTTAATTTCAAGCGACAAAATTTTTTTTACTTGGTGAAGTCCAAGGTCGAACTCAGGGAGGCATCTGTCTCCTTACGTGAATTTTAAGCAAGTATCCAAGTGTGTGATTTTCGGAGAATTATATTTTTTTCCTTTTTTTTCTTTTTTAATTTCTATGCAGACACATGCAATCCGCAGGCCAATATAACAATTAATTCAATTAAGATGTCAAATGAAGTCCAAAAATTTTAAAAATTGGCCAGATGATTAATTATGATGAAAATGAGGTACCCTAATTTTTTTGGATTTTTCAGACACTAAATGGATTTAATGGGAATTAAATATGCAGACAGGGCGATTTTCAATATTTAATTTTTAAGAAATAACAAACCACATTTTTTTTCAAGAACTAAAATGATCCTAGATAGCACAAATGATAAGGAATCCAAGAAAATTGAAAGATCTGAATTTCAATGTGAAATGAATTAATTAAAATTTAAATAAGAAAATCACTCAACAATTTATTTAGGCCTCGATATGTGTGCAAATGACATGAAATTTTTATGGTATGTTAAGAATACTGTCCTTAAGCAACTGTTAATTTTTGATGATTTTTGGAAGCACAGAGAATTAACTACAAATCAAAAGGTGTCACTGGGCAAAATATGTCAAAAATGCACCAATTAATTCATTGATAATTCTACTGAAATTACAAAAATGTGACACGTGGACCAATAGACAGAGGACAAGTTACTCAACAAAATGCAATTTTTAGATTTGCAAAATGATGTAAAATGCAACCGAGGGATGCATGCAAACACAAGGGTATAAATGCAATACAGGAAAATAAAAATACAATAAGCAAATATGCGGACAGGGACTAAAATGCAATTACCTATAATGCTGGGGACTCAAGTGCAATTTCTCCACAGGGCACGTGCTCCTCACGTGGGCTCAGCTTCACAGGGACCTTTTTGCAAATATGGAAAGCTCCAGGGGCCTCTGTGTAATTTTCCCAGGCCGCACGTGCTCCTCACGTGGGCAGTCTAGGCTCGGATGGCTGCGGAGGCTCGGGCGACGATGGAGGTATGGATTGAGGCTCGGTGTAGCCTCGGGTCGTCCGAGCCTAGGGTTGGGGGCAAGGCTCGGTCTTCGTCGACGTGGCTGGCTGCGGGCCTTTGGATCAAGATCGATCCAAAGGATGGCGGTGATGATGCGTGGCGAGATCAGAATCCGTTAGATCTGGATAGATCTAACGATGGTCGATGGAGGCTGAAGATGATGACGTGGCGTTCTCCTGAGCGTGGGATCAATGATGATCCTACGGTCGTTGGCAGCTCCGGTGGGCGGGCGACGTGGCTGACTGCGAACCGTTCGATCGAGATGATCGAACGGCCTCTGGGGCTTCTTCCTCGACGGCCCTCCGCCTCCTGCGGAGGAGAAGGCGGGGCTCCGACGTTGCTGGTCTTTGCTCCGCCCTTCCCTCCCGTCGTCGGTGAAGGTCGATGGCGAGTCGGAGGTATCTCAGAAGATGCGCGGATGGTCGACGAACCTCCTGGTGACCTCAGGAGTGAGAGTGGGCCGTCAGAGGTTGCTGGCGATGAAGCTTGAAGATGACTCCGGCGAGCTCCCGTTCAATGAGACGCGGGGTACCTGCAAGTGTTAAATATAGAGCCGAAGCTCGTGCGTGCGCCTGCGGAGAGGTGGAGGTAGTCGGCGAGGCCTAAGGCGTGCGGAAGATGGGTAGGCGATGGTGCTCCGGCCAAGTGGCGGAGCTGAGCTGATGAAGGTTGACGTGCGTCGTCGGGGGTCGTGAAAGCTACCGCAAGGATGGAAGCTTCGACGCGAAGCTCGGCGAGATGGAACAGAAGCGAGAGGATGACCGGTGGCGGCGAATAAAAATCGAGAAAAACGAAGGAAGAAAAGAATCGAAGATCGGAGATGGATGGAGGGATTTACCTGGGGATCGGAGCTCGGTCTCGAGTTCCAGGGTCGTCGCTCTAGGGATCGGTAGGGTCCCGAGCTCGTGCAGCTACTCGGAGGAGCGGCTGCGACACGGCAGCTGTGCCGTGGATCTCACCGGAGAAGAAGCCCTTCTTCGCTCAAAGGATCGTCGAATTGCTGTCACCAAATGGAGGATCTGAGCTCAGGGAAGCTCTTTGGAGTGGCGGATGCGGCTGAAGTTGGCCGGTGGTGGCGTATTTATAGGATGGAGTTGGTGGGTTGGCTGGTGATGAGGTGAGGTTTGTGGTCGACATGGGGCGACTCTGGTGGGAGTCGTGGGAAGCGAGGGAGCTGGCGAGGGTGAGGGAGGAGTGCTCTCCATCATAGTGGTGTTGGTGGTCGGAGAGGGTGGATGAGGTGATGCCAAGAAATAGGAAGGGGGCGGCTTGTTTCGCAAGGGGAGAGATCGTGGGCGAGTGGCGTCCGGAGGTAGACGACGGAGCTCCACCGTTGGATCTGGTGATCCAACGGTGATGATCGACGCGGTATGGGACGTGTGATTACATCAAGGCGCGTAGATGATGGGCCGTGATCGCGCCATGTGGAGGACGCTGGGCGAAGCACGGGCGAACGGCTTGGATGAGGAGATGGAGAGGATCGAAGGGACGAGGAACGCCAACGGAGGAGCGGCTGTGATGGGCTCGATCAGATGGTTCATCTGCCGCCACGTGGCGAGCTCTGGAAGAGGCGCGAGCGGATGGTGCGGATTGAAGGCATGAGATGATCTGACGGCCCAGACAAAGGGCGTGCGTGGAATACCTGGAGTCGTTGGATCTCAGGAGGAGATCCAACGGCTGGAAGATGAGGCGGATCAGGCAAGGGGGGCGGGCCGCGTGGCGCAACCAGAGGGCGCCACGTGGCCTGCTGTGAGTGGCTGGAAGAAGATACACGTGTAAAGAGAAGAGGGGGCCGAATTTAGAAAAACTCAAAACATGAAAGTTGTAGATCTCGATGAGATCTACAAGTTTCATGTTGACCAAAGACGGAGATGAGGTCGAATATGATACATAAATACAAAGATACAATTATATACCTATGTAGTATACAAAGTGGCCCAAAAACCCAACTTTCCCATACAAGCTCCAAATTTAATGAAATTAGTCTCATTTTAAAGGTCTTTTAATGTGTAGTATTCTAAGAGTAAGTAGACCTAATTCGGAGTTTGTATGAGGGCTTTATGTGCATTTTAGTGTATAGGGGTTCTCAGGCTTTATTGGCTATTTTACAAAGGGGATTTTTGGCATTCTTCCCTATATTATTAACTAAGGAGTACATATTATAAGGAAGAGGTTATTTTAGTGAGTGGATATTTTACAAGGGATTTTGGCTTCTTATTTGAATGCAAATGGACTGCTAAAATGAATGTATTATGTATGTAAGAATGAATGCTATTTATGCATTATAAAGGGAAATATGCCTCTATTTACTCGGGAACAAGGCTCTATTTTTGACTTTTGAAGTGATGAATCACAGATTCATCAGTTATATAAAATTAATAAGGGATTTAACTCCACGATTTTCCTGATTGGTCCACATGGATCAATCGTGGATGTTTGTTTGTTGACCTCGGGCCAACTCTTCTTCCTAGGTCATCTACCGCTGTTAGAGATGGCGACCCACAATCTTCTCCACATTTTCCCTGGTGATTCATCACTCACTTTCGCTTGATCTTTCAAGAAATCTATGACTGTTAGCACCCTAATCCATGCCTAATTATGGAATCCATTGTACATAGCCCCGATTGACCAAAAACCCTAGGACAATAAGGACCCTCGGTTTTATTTATAAACAAGTGACTCCACCTCGTTATTTGATTTTGATTTCTTTCTACCCTCTGTAACCCCTATCTTCTTAAAGCTTGAGGCACTAGGTGACAATAGGAGCCTCACTAGAGTGCTGGCATGGACAAAGAAAGGCTGGAGGTGGTGATCCAGGTCCGTCGAAAGCTTGCTCCAACGACCTTCTTCTACTCCCTGCCCCAAGTAGGTATGAGCATATTTTTTATCATTTCTTAATGTAATTTAGTTCATGCATCTTATTGTAATATTTAGTTTGATCAATTAGGGCTTAGCTTAGCTTAATTTAGGAATTTTCAATTACTAGAGCATTATGATCCAACTCTAATTCACCTGTGTTCCGGACCTATTCTGCCTCCATTTCCACCTCCCTCTCGTTCCCCTTTGTGTTGGCTCCTCACGTAGATGGTCGAGTGAGGTGTCCTATTAAGAGACCTATCTGCAAATATGAAAGAGTTCGGGGAGGTAATTGTGTAGTTCACACCATTATTTAAACTATACTTAATACTTATAGGACCAAATCGAAAATACAAAATGAGTGGGGTTAATTATAAATTTACCCACGACGGTTCATCGAGTGGATGGGAGCGCTCCACATGGTCGATTGTGCAGTGGTGAGGCACAACGGTTTGCCTCTTGATCGAATGATAGAGATTAAACCTAGAACTTAGGCTTGATCTAATGACGGGAAAGGTATATGCAAGAACACACAAGAACAAGCTCCTAGTTGAGCTTCAATCGAGAGTATCTCCATCCTCTGACATACTTCGTCACTCCTGATCGACTCCAAGGCTTCCTGGAAGCCCTCTACAGCTGTAGGTCTCGTCGAGAAGGTCCAAGACTCATTAAGGAGAGGCATTTGCATCAAGGAAGTTTGGGCGACCTAGGAGCCACTCAATCCTTCGATGTGTACTCCAGGTGGTCTCCCATGCACCAACTCCTGCACAATATGACTCATGAGATCGAAGGCTTTCCCTTCAACCCACAAAATGAAGCTGATAACATATGGATGAGTTGTGCAGATGAGCTCTGGTGGCGTGTGGCCGAAGGAGCTTGATGGCTTGTACACATACAAAATGCAAGGTGAAATTACGGGGGTTTGTGGAGAAAATGTGGAGGATCGAAGATGGAGTGAGAATGGGTCGAATTACAAGGGGTTCACTATGATTTCAAGCTAGAGCTTAAGGTTCCAGCAAACACAAATCTAAGGAATTACACTAATCTACTACTTATTGCGTAAATTGAAAGCTATACTAAGATAAGAAATGAAGATGCGATAAGAAAAACTACTTAGCAATCCATAACGTGCCTTAGTAGCCAAGGAGTAGGAAGGCTTGCCGGAGTGGGGCTCAACTGACCTAGATCACCACCTCTCGCCTCTTATCCTCGCCAACAAGGCTTCGAGGAGAATCTCCTGTCACTAGAGCTCAACATGAGAGAGTCCTATTGGGGTTACAAGGAGTAAAGTGGAATTAAAAAGAAAAAAATGACGAGGAGGGTTTATTTATAAACAAGCTGAAGGGAGAAAGGGGTATCGATATTGCGTGATGGAGATAGAGGGTTGGTGAGGTCTAGTGGGCCGACGTGGAGAAGGGTGATGGATCTATAGGATGGAGGGAGGCTTGAGGAAGAAGACGATATGGAGTGGGGAGAAATTGAAGGAAGCCATAAGTCATGAGACTTCGGACAAAAGAGGTGGAGGGGAAGGACAGTTGACCCGCTGGGTCAATAGTCCAAGCCCCCTGGTTGGTCCACATAGACCAACCAAAATAGGAATCCAAAAATCCATTATTATTCAATATAAAATAGTTAATTATTTTATTAATTTTAGGTCAAAAAATGAAATTTTTTATTTTCATGTAGTATTTTATTATAACTTTTATTTATTTTTACAAGTTAATTTATTAGGTGTTAATAGTTACATGTATATACATCGGTATATTTTGTATTTTAGGTATTTTTTATTTTGTATTCTGTATTTTAATATTATATAGTTGCATTTTATATATTTATAACTTATTTAATTACACATTTACATATTATTATTGTATTTTTATTTTATTTATTTACTTAAATAAATGTGTACGTGTATTATGTAGGTATAGTTTACCCATATATTCTAATAATTTATTCATTTTAATGTATTGTTAATGATTGAATTCTATGTTTATAGTTGAAATATATATAAATAATATTTACAAGTATATAAAAATACAAGGAAGCTAAAATATAAAGAATGAACATAATGAATATTATATAATGTATATAGTATAATAGGAACCCAAAAGCCAACTTTTGCATCTCAACTCCAAATTAAATGAAAATACCTTCATTAATTGTATGAACAATAAAGGGGAGTTTAGTCAATTTTGAGTTTGTATGGAGGCGATACAAGTATAGGAAGTTTTCTTTGTGGCTTTTTGTTATATGTGTCTCTAGTGCATGTGTATTATTTTAATATGAAATCAATTTTGTATTTTTCTTTATATTTTTATGTACAACTTTTATGTTGAAGGTTTATTGATTTTATGTGTAAATAATAGAGAATAAAATAGGCCTCGAAAGCCTATTTATTGAGTAAAAGACTTAAGGGTTTTCAAGTTGCATTATGTTCAGTTAGTCACCATATCTCCCTCTACTTTATTCCTTGTCGATCAAGTCATCACAATGACTGGGTCTCGAGGTCTAGGGTCATTCAGTATCTTTCACACTTCATTCTTTTTCTTTTCTTTCCTTTACTCTTTTATTTTAGAATTAAATACCGATATTTATGCATTATTTAGAGTCAACTATTAAGTGTTATTTTGTACAAATTAATGATATATGCATGCATTTAGCCAAGTATTTAAAGGTGATAAAATGGAGATTCATCACCCTCACTTGCCTTATCAACATTGAAAGTTCCTTCCCTTAATCACTTAAAATGTAAGAGATATACTTACCATTATATCTCAAGCAAGATCTGAGATCTCCTTTGTTATCTTTGTCACATTCCAATAATATCAGAACATGTAACTCGTATAAAAAGAAGTGGGAACACATTCTGCCTTGCAAGTCCAACTTGCAATCCCAATTTGGTCTTTAACACCTTGGCCCACCACCCCTAATATGATGTTGATCCATCTTAATTGAACCAACTGTCAACATGATTACAACTCGCTATGTGCAATCCAACATTGCCGCAATAATATGAGGACCCGATATTGGGATCACTACGCATACTTCCTTACTCTTTCGAGAAGCAAAGAGCTCGATCCACATGTTCTTGTATGCATGAGCTATCACTTCAGACAAGCGTCTCCTACATACAATCCCTGAAGACAGAACCCTTCGCCTTGATGGGAGACCATGGATGTCACTTATGTAATCCTCCATATCATGTTCAAATTTTAATTAATTATTATGAATCATATTCACAAACTTAATTCTTCCAAAGGAATTTACAACTCCATTCGTGATAGAGTGTATAATATTAATTGAATCTAATTAATTTAATCATATTAATCAATTATCAATCCAATCAATTAACCAACAAACATTTTTTAATTATTAGTTGAAGGATGGTATAATCTCAAAATACGTGTTATTCGAATTTTAATAATTAGAAAAAATACAACATGATCCCTACAAACATTATCCCTTACTTACCCGTTGTCATGGCCAGTATCGACGGGAGTGGGACAGACCACTCACGGAGCAACCTGCTATCCCAACGCTCTCCGACTAGACACCATATCCGCCTCAGGTCAAGATAATGTAAATTGATCACTTTGTACTTGGGATGATTATCGGTCTTTCAACCGAATTTATACCATATAATAATAATCAAAACATTTTTTATTAACATTATAAGGAGATTTGCTAAACAAATCTCCAATCCTATTCAAGCATCAATGTTTGTTGGAAGATTCATGTAACCGATTGTGATCCATATCATATCTAATCAAGTTTTGGTTATGGTCGATCTCATTCAAGCAAGTAATCATCATCTTAAAATATTTCACAAATATTCATCAATAATTATCTCGTAAAATTAATCATTAATTTGTATTAATTTAATTAATGGCAATTACATGATTCATGATCAAGTATATAATTTCCAGCAATGACTCCTACTCAATAAAATTAGCATATCTCAATCAATTTAAATCCAAATCATGCAAAATAAGATTATAATGTTTGTTAATTTTATTTATAACAGAATTCAAGTGATTAGCACACATTTCTAGGCATTTCAAAATAATAACTAACTCTTTAATTACGTCAAGATTTGTCATCCCCGAAACAGTGGATATATGTTCATAAAAATGATAATATCTTGAGCAATCGGTTTCCAAATCTTGCAAACTCAAATCTCAGGGTTTTCTTATTTAATGAGGAACAATATAAAATGATAATTTTGTGTTTAATCACTTTTAAACATGGAGGAAAAACACACTAAACATGGTGGCGTGAATGAAATGCAATGAAACATCACACAACCAAAAAATGCTCGAGCCATCTTAGATTTATGGATCATATCCAAAAACTCCAACCTAAAGATCTGATAGAACTTAAAGGATATAGAAAAGTCATTAAGCGCGTCACGGAAGCGTGACGATCGCATCGAATGCAATTGGGAGTGAATAGTCGCACTAGTTGCTATGATCAGTGAAATTTAAAAATTTTAAACGATTAACCATATGATCCAAGAACTCTTCTCTTATCGTTTCATCTAAACCACAAATAAATATTGGGATTATCTCTTGAAGCGTGTTTGTGATCAAGTCTCCAAAGGAAAATACATCTTGTCTCAAGTCTGATCCGACGGAGGAGACGCTTGCGAGCACGTTGATGAGACGCATGCTCCTTGCACTCCATCTTGATGATTCGAGCAGTGAATCTTCTGATATCGTCACGAGATCCGATGTCTTCTTCACGAGAGATACACACCAAATGATATGGAGATCCACGAGTAAACAATCAGGCAACATAACAACGATGGTGTAGTGATGGCGACTCTCTTCTAGGGCATCAAGGTGGACGACCACAAGAGAGAGACGAAGAGAGGCTTGGCGTATAGAGAATGAGAGAGAGAGAGAGCATATTTCTTGTTATTATTTGAAGAGCAATGGTATATTTTGGGATCCATGGATCTCAATCCATGGACAACAAAAAATCAATGAATGAGATTGATTTGTGTTTCTTTCAATGACCATGATCTTGTTGCAAAAACACAACAATATTTAATTTAGTTTAATAGATTTCGGCAAATCAATATAAATTAATTTCAAATCTAATTAATTCATCAATCTTGGAGATGAGAAGATTGAATATATCCCCTAAAAGGGGTGGATGACCACTCAATCCCAATGGATGTTGATGACCATCCACCCTCTTAAGGTGGAATGGGTCAATCATCTCATGAGATCTCATTATCTCATGAGATCTCATTATCTCATGGTCTCCAAGATTTACAACAATATTTGTTGTAAATTATTTCACAACATAATTCATAATTATCTTGTGGATATTGCAATCATGTCATTGAAAAATGTGAATCAAATTCACAATCCAAAACAAAAATGTAAATTATGTTTTCAATTAATCATCACATGTGAATTCAATTCAAATCAATAATTAATTAACAAATATAAATCACAATATTCTCTCTCTAATATATTATAAATGAAATTTATAATATATATGAATAAATGGATAATGCTATCCACATTATTCATATCCATGATAATTAAATCACATTTAATCATCTTGGATCTCCATTCTCATGTGCTCAAATAATATGAATCACATTCACATTACCCATATCTTTGATAATTAAATCACATTTAATTATCTCAGATAACTCTCATTATAATATGAATCAAATTCATATTATCCATGATAATTATATCACATTTAATTATCCATTTTTCTCAATGCTCGGCTATATATATCAATAGTGAAATTATCTATGAACTCTTTCTAGATAATGCGCTTTCTCCGCGGATACTTGGATATAAGGACATGACGATTGTATTGTTCCACTTATAGTGACTTGGGTATTGAGACCACATCTCAAATCCAGATCTTGTGGACCTCTCATAGATGCTTGATTAAATCAAGACCGCAAATATAATCTTCTCATTGCATTTGAATCACATTCAGATCAATGTCCAACATTTGGACCAAGATCAGATCACTTCTATATTGAGAGGAGACACTAAAATCCAGACCCGTTTCATCACTCTCTAGGAATGGAAGCATTATGGTTATACAATCGTTTATGATCACATCACCTTCAAATTTTCTTAATACCTGTATATCATGCATACTGGAAGATCAAGAATAAACCCAAAGTTTTAGATCTCTTTTAGATTGTTTCCTTCAGGGTTTTATCATTAAGTTTCTTATTTGATCATTAGGAGTCGGTATCGATCATATACTTTCCAAAAGCATATATCACACATAGGTGTTGATTATATACTTTCCAAAAGCATATATTAAACCTACAAATTCAATCAAGCTTCGAAAGAGAAATGACCGTGCATGAAATTTGATCCTTTCCAATATCTCATGAGTGAGCTCATATCTTCCAGTTCAGTAAATGAACATGTATGATCCCTTTGAGAGATTTATTACTCATATCCCCTTGCATGCACCAACGTACCGGTTTATAGACCTTGGTTAGGTCATCAACCGATTGGTCTGAGTCAAATATACATACTCAGACATATAGTAATACATATATCTCCGGTTGGAGGATGCGTGCCTATATCATGACAGCATGCGTCATAGGTCTTATATTATCTCGATCTTGTTAAGTCAACTCTTTGACCTAACTAATCTGACACCTCTGAATCTCTATTCCTATGCAGAGGACCTGCATCAAGAGATCAATCAGATATCAACCTTTAGAGAAATGATTGTCATATCCTTCTCAGGCTAGAGATCCTCTCTTAATAATCATTTGACGGTGCTTGATGAGTCCTCAATCTAATTCTTTAGATATTCACCCAAGCACCAGCCTCTATGATTCAATAATTGAATCAACAGTTGTATGATCATTAAGATGGCCATGGTACATAACCCTAATTGTAATAAAGGATCCATTATGCAAATCAATCATTATTTATTTCAGATCAGGGAATGTTATTTTTAATAACATTTATTGCATAATGGCTCGTCGTGGGATCGCATGTCTAACAGTTACATGTACTAAGAATATTTTTTATGAAAAGGGATCATACTCCATGGAGTAGGAAACTTATCTACTCTATTTTCTTTTCTTAACCTTTTTTATTTTTTTGAAAAATGTTTTCATGGATTTTCATAACTATATCCCCCTAATATGTCATTCGAATTTCGACAGAAACAGAGGCTCCTATGCCTTCCATCCAGAATAGGTAATTTTAACAGTCTTAGATTTGTTGTAATTTACATGTTCCGGATGGAGGGCATAGAAGCCTTTATTTCTGATGAAATTTAAATGACATATTAGAGGGACATATTTATGAAAATCATGGAAGTATTTTTCAAAAGAAAATAAAAAAGTTGAAAAAAATAAAATGGAGTAGGTAAGTTACCTACTCCGTGGAGTAGGATCCCTTTCCTCTATTTTTTATGTATTATAGATATAAAATACCTGATTTTTTATGTTTTTATTTATATTTTTTATTTTCAATAAATTATATTTATTTTAAATATATTTAGAAAATGTTATATAAATAATTATATTCTAATATTTTATCAGTATTAATTAAGATAATTATAACAAAAATAGAACATGTGATTACATACACAAGTCGATTCAAGATATATTATGTCAAAACTTGTTTCGTTCTTGTATTTTATATTTTTGGATCATTATTATTTTGTAATTATTTATAATATTTAAAAAAGGAAATAATAAAATAAAATAAAAGAGTTAATTATGTACATAAAATGATAGGTGTCATTTAACACATGTGTGCAATATTTAATTAGGTTCCAAAGCTTGAGTTTCACATATGAATTCCAAATACTTTGTTTTCGATCTTGTTTTGTATATAATTTAATGCTTATTAATTCAAAAGTGAGTAGAGTCGTAGAATACTATGAGAGAAATGCAACTCTACAACATTTTGTCCATTAAGTTAGTGCTTGGTTTATTTGTAATATTTATAGGTTCATATTTTTGAACTAATAAATGACTTCAAATGAAACAAATGCCAACATTAAGGTTCTAGATCTCATGTAGACACAAACCTAAAATAATATGTATACACAAAGTAAGAATTGTTGAGTTATTACACATGTATAAAATACATGGTTTTGAAGGCCCGGACGGACCTGTTGGAAAACATCCAAAATACTGAAGCCTAAGTTGTTAAGTAGTAATCCCCCCACACATATAACTCACACTCACACTTTATGGGATTCCGATGCGATACTATGCTGGGGTGTTACATCCCCCTCCTCCACTCGCTTACATATGCAACGTCCTCGTTGCAATATGACTCATCACTAATTCCCCATGTCCTCCCAGTTTAGGTCCCTATATTAAGCTCTTTCAACTATCAGAGGGAATCCACTTTAATAAGAAAAAAGTGCGGAAGTGTTCTATATTAGGTGAATCGGTCGATATATACATTATTCTTTTTTCTCTTTTTCTTTAGTTTTCTCATTTTTATTAGCTTTGATTTATTTTCTAGTTAGTTAAAATAGGAATAAAAAATAAAAAGAGAAGAACATAAATAAAAAAGAAGATTATGTACATAAAATGATAGGAGAAAATCTATACATGTGTATAATATTTAATATGGTCCTCAAAATCTAAATTTCAAATATGTACATTTGATTCCTTTGAAATTATTCTTACTTTGTATATGATTGACTATACATTTTTTTTCAAATGTGAGAAGGGTTTCATAGGAGATTTTATGACATAGAAAATCAATTTTCAAAATTAGGTTTGCTCAAATAAGGGTTTATACTTATTTTTAATATATACATGTTAGTATTTTTAAGAATTTTTATTGGATTAGTAAACTATATGTACACAATTGAGTTGATTTCATGCTAAATGATTTTTAACATGAATCCATTAAAAATCAAGGAAGGTTGTATTATGTAAATGTAAATATATACATGTATTTAACTTCTTTTGACTTTTTGTCAATTATATTTTCTTAGGTTTAATTATATGTTAATATTATACATTTAGCTTAATTTTATTGGTTGAGAGAAAACTTTTGTTTTTATGATTTATGGTATTTTTCAGTGCATTTACTCAAGAATTAACGCTATTTTTTAGTACAATATAGATGAATCACAGTTTCATCATTATCCAACATGAGTAACCTTTCTCAAATAACCGATTTTCTTATCCACAAAAAATATGGGGGATGATTAAATTAAAGCATGCTAATAAGTTTAATCAATACGATGTTTTGTATACTCAAAACATGCATGGCATGCATGCCATATCATGTCCTTAGTTATTTCTTTGCAATAATACAATCTTTTGAATATGGTTCTTTAGGGTAATAATGGAACATCTTTTGAGTACAAGTTCCTCACATTATGGATAGTCAATATCATTCTAATATATATTCCCATAATATAATATATGATAGTTAGGACAGACATTAATTAAATTTTATGTCAAATTAAGCATATTCATTTTGGTTTATATCTTGTAATAACCTTCTAGCATAACATCTACTTTCAAACGTAATGTTTTTATGACCTTAATCATGTTATTTAAATTAATTTATCTCATATTATATTTAGCTTTTGTTGTCAATTACTTTGTGATCACAGATAGGATCGAAAATGACTAACAACCATGCTATAGTGACTCCTCTACCTTTTGTAAGAGTTCATGAAACCCTTTTCAATTCCCCATGGAGTTAATCACATCCACCATCAAAGTTTAGATTTTCATGACCATTAGATATCTATGGAAAGGTAACCCAGTTCTCTCCATATGTGTTTAAACATGTGTACTAATTGACGAATCACAAATTCAACCCTTTAAATGTGTGTAATTATCACTCAACGGTCATTGTAGTCGGGATGAATTCGGTCCGTCAAAAACCATCTAATTGAATATATCAAAATCAAATGGTCATATTTATATTTTACTTGGTAAGTAACCAAGATCAAACTCAGGGACACGAGCCTCTCTCGTGATATTTGGACTTAAATTCATTTAGTAAAGTGTTGGATCAATAAATAGTAGGAAAATGAATGCATGAGGACAACACAAGATGCATTAAGTAAACATGAAATTATGCATTTTTTATTTGATTTTTATCATGCAAATGGATGCAATGCAAATATACCCGAGATCTGAATAAAATGATGAGCAATTTAAATTTTAGTTAATTTCGAGTTTAATTCAAGTAATAAACTTGATGGGTAAATTAAGCAAGGCATAAGCTTAAGAAAGAATAAACACTTGGCTATTATAATAATACATCGAAATCACAGTATTCAAAGCAAGAAATGAATATGCCATTAAAAAGTTCATCAAGCAAGCTTTGAAATGAAACTGAAGTCAATTGAAACTAAGAAGCGATGCTCAAAATATTCACAAATGAAAACAGGGGCATAAATGCAAGAAAACATGAAGATAACAAGCAAATAGGTCCCTGTTAGGGACTAAAATGTAATTAAAAGAAAGTTCGAGACCTTCCCTGTAAATAACCCATACGTACGGGGGTATTTTTGTAATTATTAAAACCCACGAGGGTATAAATGCAAAATACCCCAGGCACACGTGGTTGCCACGTGATTCCGGGACCAGGTTGCAATTTGAAGAAGGTGGTTGGTCCTCCCTGCAATTCACCCAGATGGCACGTGATGTGCACGTGCTCTCCAGGCTCAGAGGAGGTTCAGGCTCGGTAGAGGCCCGGGGCTGCTTCGGCTGCTGCTTCAGTCTCGGAGTAGACTCAGTGAAGGCTCGGGTAGTACGGGCCTGCAGGTGTAGAGCTGAGGTTCGGAGGACTCTGGCGATGACACGTGGACCATCGACGACCGTCCGATCATCGAGATCGGATGGTGTCTGGAGGTTGCGCTAAATGTTGATGTGGCTTCATCTGCACCGTTGGATGAACTCCGGAGAGGAGCATCTAACGGTGCCTGCTTCTTCATCCTTCGCTGCATCTGGTGGCGGAACCCGGACTCCGGCGAGGGAACCCAATCTCCGCAGCTTTTCTTTGGAGTCGATGATGCCCACCTGATGCTCTTGACCGATTACCGATGAAGCTCCAGGTCTGGGTGAGCTGCAGCTAAGCTTGGAGAAGGCCCTAGTTGCTCCGGTGATGGATGTGGAGCTCGCCAAAAGAACTCTGGCGAGCTTTCCGATCATTGAAGATTTGAGGCCTGCAATGTGAGTACCCATAGCCGAAGCGAAATACTGTGTGTGTGAGTGAAATGGTGGGGCTTGTGAGCGAAGAGAGATGGAGCCCTGGTGGTGTTCATCTCCGGCGAGCAGTGATGATGCTAGAGGAGGTGTGAGCGTGAATGGGTGTGATGTGGTGAAGCTAACGAGGTGGTTAATGGAAGATGAAAAGGTTGGCAGCGGCCTAATTAATTATGAGAAGAAAGAGGAATAAACAAGAGAGATTGAGGAAGCATACCGGGTTATGGCGGAGCGTCGGGCTTGGTTTTGAGCATCAGGGAGATGCTCAAGGTCATCGCTGAACTCCCCCAGCCATGGGGAGCATCTTGGTGGGGCTGAACCACCGTAGACCTGGCCGTGAAGGCCAGGGGTCGACACCAGGAGATATCGTCGTCGTCGCGCTCCTTTCCACCCCCTTGCTGTCACCGGGGGGCAGAGGCTTGCTGGACGACTTCCCGCGTAAAGGTGGACATCGGTGAGATGGGGAGGAGATGGAGTATTTGAAAGGGGCGAAGGTAGTGGTTTCAGGTAAGGGTCGTGACTTGTGTGGGAGAGCTGGAGCGAGCGGAGGGGGATCTTGGAGGGAGTGGCAGCTCGCGAGGGTCGTGGATGATTGAGCGACGTCGTGGAGGTGTTGAGACATGGAGATTATGAATGAAAACTCGGGAAAAAATGGAAGGGGGAAGCCGGTCTGTGAGGTTGAGAACGTAGGAGAGAGGAGACCGGGAGGTGGAAGAAGACCTCGTGGCCATTGGATCTTGCGATCCAACGGCTACGAAACGGGCTGTAACGAAGGGTCTGGATCATATTGATGGAGGGAGAAATTTAAGGGCTAGGAGCGCACAACGTGGTGAGCTATGAGGACGGCAGGGATGAACAGTCATGATGAGATGAAGATACCCATCGAAGGGCGGAGAGCACGAAGTGGAGAGAGCGGTTGAGATGGAATGGCTATAGGCGATCAAGTGGTGCAGATGCTGCCACGTGGCACAAGGAGACCACGGTGCTGGCGTGCGGCTGTGATGAGAAGCAAGTACCGATCGAAGGGCTGAGAACGGGTGTGAATTTGGATGACGAAGATTGGAGAGGAGAAAGGACATCGGACAGTGGAGAGGGGGCTACGCGTGGCACGCAATGAAGCGGGCCGCGTGGCGCAACCTGAAGGCGCCACGTGGCCCAATCAGTTTATTGCGACAAAGATTTGAAGGGATGAAGGGGAAAACGACCGAATTTGGAAAAACTCAAAACAAGAAAGTTGTAGATCTCGATGAGATCTACAAGTTTCATGTTGACAAAAATGGACATGAGGTCAAATAAAGACATAAAATATTTTTGAGGGTATTTTTTATACTAAAAACACCACGGATTTTAATTTTGAAATTTTTTATGTTTTTAATTTATTCAATAACTCTGATAATTACAAAACTTTATCTGGTTTTTATTGACACCTCGTCTAAGGTAGGGGGTTAATTTCAGTGAATTATCAGCATGAAACATGGTTTCATCAACCCCCTATACTTAAACTATGCTCGTCCCCTAGCATCAAAGAAAATAAATGAACTAGATTAACCCCCTTGTGCATGTACGTACAGAATCTAATCTGTTCAAGTCCTCTCAAATTTAGAGATCTAAAATCTTAGAGCTCGACCCAGCCTTAATCAAGAGGTACCCAATTCTTCTAGTTATCTAGACTCTCTCTGGTGTACATATAAACTAAGGATATGACATTTAGTGTTGACTGCGTTCGCGAGAGTAGAGTCAAAACGTCACCCAAGGTCTTGGTCCAAGAAATTCTCCTAAGGATCCAATCCTCAACACTAGGGAATAAATCAAATCTTGCATCCAGTCCACCGTCTCTTTAGTTGTCAAACTTGAAAGTGTAGAAGGAAGGGCAGTAATGGAGGACATGGGATTGTATCATTTCTTCTTTCCCTCTCATTAGAACAAAGATTCTCTCTATTGCCTTATTACGCAACACATATTTTTGGGTGTTGATCAGTGCGTCCGTCAAGAGAAATTGGAGCTGTCTGCACTTGTTTTCCTGGGAATACACTGGGGTGTGTCTTTTTTGAGTACCTATTATACCTTCTACACCCAGACTTGTAGCATTTACGATGGAGAGCTCTTTTTTGGTGCAAGCCCGACTCCTGGTCCTAATAGAGTTGGTCCAAGTGGACACTTTTGAAATGGTTGGGAGCGCTCGCCTTTGGTGGAAGCTCTTTTGATAATTGACTTTGTATGGCATGAGAGCTTTTCTTTGATATTGCATTGCTTTGTAATATTTTTGGCTAGCTCCACTGCTTTTACCAAGAGTTGGCGCACACTGATCAATATTTTTGTTTATTTCACACCCTGGCACTTTGGTCAATGTCAAAAGATTAGTATAAGAACCAAGGTCTCATACTGGCTAAAGTTGCTGACACTCATGTTTCATGAAGCCTTCAAAGATTTTATCCCATCCTCGAGCATCATTAGATCAAGTCCAGACTCGAACCCCTCATCCCAGTCCCTCAAGTGAAGAGTCAAGTCATCTCATCGAAACCGCAGTCGTGCATGTGATGTGCTGATCATATTCTTATGGTCGGAGACTAAGCATGCAATATAGCACGCAAATCTAGAAATCTAGGGGAATGTGGATGATTAAGTTTAAGACCCTGATGACTAAGTCTGGTTAACCTGAAATCTCAAGACCTCATAAATCAAGATTTCTTACACATTTCAGATCCTGGGTGGAAGTGTGAATTTAGAGGATTAATCCAACTCCTTCATTTACAAACTTTTTTTTTGTAACTTTAAGAGACATTATGACTGCCTAAACTCAATTAAGTAGATGCATCTGCATTCAACCAGTATGGTTGTAAGTACAGGGCGGAGCCCGTTGCTTGAGGACGGAGCCTTACGCGATGTCCTCTAAACCACCCACTCTGCTAAGGGCGAACCCTCACTGAACGCGCCTACTTATTTGGTTTTAGTAGTCAATCTGACTCTTAAGGGATTTTTGGATTTTTCTCATTTTATGGATTTTTGATTAATGGTTAGAACACAAGTTAAACTCAACAATCCTTGAAATCAAACAGAATTTTCAATACCATGTCACACAATTAAAGATTTTCAAAATATTTTCAAAAGATTTTACAAAACAAGAGAAACTCATTTTTCAAATTATTTTCGAAAATAAATTTCCATAAAAATAGTGTAACATAATATAGAAAGCCTTGAAAAAAATTTTTTCCACTTAGTTCAAAGGATTTTAATTTAGCCCAAAAAGTTATAAATTTTTCAAAATTTTTCAAATTTTAGCTAAAGTACACATACTGTATATACGGTATACCCCACTATACTTAAACTTTGCTATGTCCTCATAGCACTAGATGATACAAGTCCATAGGTTCATTTAAATATAGGAAAATATATGGGAACTAAGGAGGGCTCCCCCTATACTTAGGTTAGAAATAACCTAAGTATTGAAGCAAGGAAAGATGAGTAGAAAAATCACGGAGACTCGGGTCCCCCCTATACTTGGGCTGAGAGTAGCCTAAGTATAAAGATTGAGATTCATGCTGGGAGAGACCCGAGGTGAACGAAGAAGATGGATGGATATACAAGTGAGTGGATGAATCTTTTGGAGATCAATGGAGTATCTAAGACTCTGGGGAGGGTGTCGGAAAATCCATGGCTCAAACAAGCATGCAACACCCTTTTGTTTCACCAACTCACACGTGAAACCAACAAATGATGGTTTATTATCTTGTCAGTTTTATTGGTGGTTGATGAATCTGTGATTCGTCACTCTAAAAGTTAAAAATAGAGCCTTGTTCCCGAGTAAATAGAGGCATATTTCGCTTTATAATGCATAAATAGCATTCATACATGCATTCATAATACATGCATTTTAGCACTCCATTTGCATTTAAATAAGAAGCCAAAATACCTTGTAAAATATTCACCTATTAAAAATAAGCTCTCCCTTATACTATGTACACCTTAGTTAATAATATAAGGAAGAAAGCCAGGAATCACCTTTGTAAAAGCACCAATAAAGCCCTAAAGCCCTTGGACCATAAAATGCCCATAGATCCCTCATACCAACTCCAAAATAGGTCTACTCACTTTCAGATTAATACATATTCAAAGACCTTTAAAATGAGACTAGTTTCATCCAATTTGGAGTTCATATGAAAAAGTTGGGTTTTTGGGTCTCTTTGTCTACTACATATATGTATCCTTATATTTTTTGTATCATATTTTACCTCATCTCCGTCTTTGGTCAACATGAAACTTGTAGATCTCATCGAGATCTACAACTTTCATGTTTTGAGTTTTTCCAAATTCGGTCTCCTTCTCTTTCTACATATATTTTTTCCTCTCAGCCAATCACAACCGGCCACGTGGCGCCATCTGGTTGCGCCACGCGGTCCGCTCCCCTTGCCCTAGTCGTCGCGCCTCTCAGTCGTTGGATATACTCCTTGATCCAACGGCCACTTGATTTCCACGTGCGCCTCAATTCTACACCGTCAGATCATGTCCCCCTTCTCATCTGATACGCTCATCAGCGCCTTCACCACAGCACGCCACGCATCGCACGCGGCGCCCTTGGATCATGCACGCTGCCCCTCCATCGCAACCGCTCATCCCGCCTTCCATCTCAGCCCTCCGATCTAAGCCCTAATCGCATCTCAGCTGCCCGTACGCGCTTCGCCCCATTGCGCCACGTGGCGCTATCACGTCCCTCTGATCAAGCCACCCCAGATGTAATCCACACCGCTCGTGCAAGTTTCGCCACCGACGCACCACACGGCGCCATCACATCCTCAGATCACTTCGCCTTGATCTAATCTTAGACGTTCCTTCGCGCTTTGATCTGGGCCGTTGGATCACAAGATCCAACGGCCAGGGCCTCGTCTCCTACCTCTGGCACCCCTCTCTCCCACGATCTCCGCCTTGCGGGAGGGGTTGCCCCTTTCTATTTTCGGCCGCACGTTAGCCACCCTCGCCAGTCGCCAACAATCCCACGGCCTTCCTGACGAGTCGCTAAATACGGTGTTTAATTTGGTCACGTTGTAATACGTGTACTTAGCGATTCGGTCAGAACCGAGAGAAGGATCTCCGTGAAGAGTGTCTCGGCTTTAATTTATATCTCGGGCAAGTCCGGGGTCGAACTCAGGGAGGCAAAGGAACAACTTAGGTTTTAATTCAAAAACTTAGGTCTAGATTTCAGTGCGGTATTTTTTTATATTTTTTAATGCAAATAGGATGAAAAAAGCACAATTCAAGTGAACTAATATACTAAGAAAGCATACAACTTAGCCAAATTAAGTTTAAAGTCAAATCAGTTCAATTCAGCTAGATTATATTTTTCCTAGAATACTAATCCAGAGATGAACACAAAACACATTTTTTTGGAATTTTAGGGGTTAAAATGCAACAAGGAAAAATGCACACTTTTTATGGGTTTTTTCGCAATTTTTCACACAAACAGTAAGCAAAAATCATGAAAAAATTAGTGAAACTAAAACATGATGCAAGGAAGCTACAGTAATTATTTTGGAATCTTTTGACAAGTGATGAATTTTTTATGGATTTTTTAGTGCAAACAGAGTGACAATGAGTAAATAATTCCTAATTAATCCACAATATCAAATTAATCAAAATGCGAATTATCTCAAGTAGATGTTTTCAGATGGAATCCAGGAGACTTGAAATTTCACAAAAATGATGTATGTGGATTTAATTAAAAATCAAATATTAATTTCACTCTATGATTTATTTCAGGCACAAGACAACTCCATTTTAGATGAAATTTGGACAGTACGTTTGTCACATTTCAAGGCATCATTCCTAATTTTTGTGGATTTTTTGGAGCAACCGTGTGTGAGGTATAGTTTTAAGAGTCCAGATTAGGTAAAATATGCAATATTTAAGTTAACCATTTTTAATTAATTACCCAACTACCATAAAAATACAAATAACTACTCACATGACAGAGGATAAGTTGCTCAACATAAAAACATTTTTCATTGAAGATAAAGATGCATAAACTAGGTCCAAATCAAAGTGCAAATATAGGGGTGTCTTTGCAAAACAGAAAACAATAAATACAATGCAAGTTATGCACAGGGACTAATACGCAATTACGGAAACATGAAAGAAATAACTTGCAATTTTTACAAATAATAAAAAAAAGAAGTTGGACCTTCTTCTTCTTCACGGCTATGCACAGGAGGAAGAACCCAACACTTGGAGGAGGTCGGCGGCGGCGGTACGGCCGCGCGCGGCCACGAGGAGGGTGGCGCACGCCGCGTGCAGGCGAGGTGGAGGCGAGGGCGGCGGTCCTGGAGAGGGGCGGCGGTAGTAGGAGGCGCGGGCGGCGCGGCCGCTGTTGGCTGCGCGGCCGCGAGGGGAGGCTGCGGCCGGTGGCGGCGGCGGAGGAGAAAGGGAGGGCCGGGGGCTGGCGCTGACTTGCCGCTGGCGGCGGCGGTGGCCACCGGCGCGGTGGCCGTGGATGGAGGGAGGGGCGGCGGAGCCGCTGCCCTTGGGGAAGGGGGCGGCGAGCTCTGCAGCTCCATTTTTTTTTGTTTTTTTTAAATTTTTTTAATTCTTTTTACTACTGTAATAAAAAGAGACCCTTTTTTGTTTAATTTTTTAATAATTTTTTTTGAATTTTCTTTAAAACAGGAGTCGACAAAAAAATGGGTAATATGAACAAATATAAATAAAGCGGTGGTTTGATGATGATGATATGGTGATAAAAAAACTATGATAATGGTGCTGTAACAAAAGAACCCTTTTTTGTTTTTTTTTAATTTCTAATTTTTTTAATTTTCTTTAAATGGGAAATATTTACAAACATATATGGGGAACAAAATGATATGATGATGATGGTGATGAAGTGGACGATGTGGAACAAATGAAGACGTAATGATGGCGATATGATATGTTAAAAAAATCACAAGATGATCAAAGTGAAACGAAATATACCTACGATGATACGGTCGCCTATGGAGTGCTCACGCGAGCACGGTCTTCGCTCAAATCGCCGGCGTGCGATGAGCTCGAGCAGCGCGCGGTTGCAGCTGCAATGTTGGCCAAAAAACCAACGGATCACACCGGAGAGAGGGCCGTCGTCGCTCGACCGCGGTTGCATCGCTGTCACCGATTCAACTCAGGGAACTAGGCTCTCCTCACATAAAGATGGATCAAAGACAAATTGAGGAGGATGGAATGTATATAAAGAGATGGAAAAAATGGAAGTTAGAATTAAGATGAAGTGGGATGGAGGTTAATAAAATGGTGGAGTTGAATTAGAAGTTAGAAAAATGGTGGGGTTGAATGGAGGTTGGTGGTAAAGAGTTGAATGGTGGTTATTGTAGAGAATGAAAATTAAATAAATAAATAAAATAAAGTTGGCTACTTTAATTACAATAGAATAAAAAAGAAGAAAATAAATAGTGGAGAATTTACAAGGGAAGACAAACAACATGTACACATTTTTTTTACTTTTCTAATATGTAATTTTTTTGTCTTTTTAATAAGAGATATTTACAACGGAAAAAATACAATAAAATACTACAATTAAAATACAACACAAGTATGATTTTTTGTATTTTTAGTAATTAAGAAAGATACAATAAAAATTAAAGAAAGAATGAATATATACATGGTATACAATGTACATCTAGGTCCCAAAACCCAACTTTTGCAAACGAGCTCCGATTTTAATGAAACCACTTCCGTTGGATAGATAATTTTCTAACTTGAACTTTAAAAGTGAGTTTGGTGAATTTGGAGTTCATACGGAGCGGGAATTTAGCTTGGAAGTTGGTCTTTACGGCCTTTTCCCATGGGATCTAGGAGTATTTATTTGAGGTAAAATTTGTTTTTATTTTTGTATTTTTATATACATTGATATGAACATGTTGGAGAAAGAATTAGCCAAAAAGGAGTTGATATGAAATTATTAAAAATACATAAAGTTTTGGGCTATTTACATGTATAAAACTCCTTTGATTTTGCGGCTTTTTATGTGTAATTTATTTTTTACAATAATTAGTGAGTTTTATTTACAAGAGTCATTTTGTTAATTTATTGATTTTATGGACATTTATTTGGGATTTTACTCGGGGATTTTGCTAAGATCAAGATATTAAGATGATGAATCGTGGATTCATCACCCCCCTATACTTAAACTTTGCTAGTCCTCGAGCAAATAAAGAATGAATAAGTTGGATTAACCCCTGACTGTGCATGTGAAAACAAGACTTGATCTATTCAAGAACTCTCGGTTTTAGAAATCCTAAAATTCTAAGCTGAACCAAGCTCTAGTCAAAAGGTATCCAATTTCCCTAATCATCAGACTCTCTTTGTATACATATATAGTAGGGATATGACTTTAAGTGTTGACCGCAGTTACAAGAGTAGAGTCACAATGTCACCCAAGGTTCCAGTCTAAGAAACTCTCCTAAGGACCCGATCCTCAACACTAGGGAATAAACCATTTCTTGCATCCAATCCACCGTCTCTTTAGTTGTCAGACTTAAAAGTGTAGATGGAAGGCCAGTTGATGGAGGGCATAGGATTGTGTCATTTCTTCTCTCCCTCTCATTGGAACAAGGATCCTCTCAAGTGCCTTATTACTCAACGCATTTTTTTGGTGTTGATCAGTGCGTCCGTCAAGAGAAGTTGGAGCCGTCTGCACTTGTTTTCCTGGGAGTATACCGGGGTGTGTCTTTTTTGAGTATCTATTATACCTTCTACACCCAGACTTGTAGCATTTACGATGCAGAGCCCTTTTTTGGTGCAAGCCCGACTCCTGGTCCTAATAGCGGTGGTCCAAGTGGACACTTTTGAAATGGTTGGGAGCGCTCGCCTTTGGTGGAAGCTCTTTTGATAATTGACTTTATGGAATGAGAGCTTTTCTTTGACATTTCATTGATTTGTAGTATTTTTGGCTAGCTCCACTGCTTTTACCAAGAGTTGGCGCACACTGATCAACATTTTTTTTATTTTATCACACCCTGGCACATAGGTAGATGTCAAGAGATAGTACAAGAACCATGTTCTCATACTGGCTAAAGATGCTGGCACTCAGGTTTCATGAAGCCTTCATTGATTTTATCCCATCCTCGAGCATCATTAAATCAAGTCCAAACTCAAATCCCCCATCCCAGATCCTCAAGTGAAATTTCAACTCATCTCATCATAACTGCAGTCGTGTATGTGAGGTGTTGATCATATTCTTAAGGTAGAGACTAAGCATGCAATATAGCATACAAATCTTTCAAACTAGGGAAATGTGAATAACTAAGTATTAACTCAAAATATCAAGACCTCATAAACCAAGTGTTCTTGAACATCACTAGTCTTGTGTGAAAGTGAATGTGTCAGGGGTTAAACCAACTTATTAGTTAGTTTTTTTTAGTTTTTTTTAAAGTTTTACAAAAAGTGTTTGTTTTTCAAAAAGTTTTTTTTTTGACAAACAAAGGCAAAGAAGTTTTTTTTGTTAGAAAAGTTTTGCTCTTTTTTTCAAGAGTTTTTTTTTGAAAGATAGGTAGATAAGAAAGGACTTTTTTTAAAGAGGATTTTTTTTGAAAAGTTTTTTTTTGAAAAGGTTTTTTTATCTTTTTTTTGAAAAATATAGATAAATAAGAAAGGACACATTTTTTTTTGAAAAGATTTTTTTAGAGCAAATAAGAAAAGAGAACAAAAAACATTTTTTTGAAAAAAAAATTTTTAAGAGTTTTTTGAAAAAGTTTTTTTTACCCACCCCATAATTATTGTATAATATATACAAAAATACGTGAAAGTACGAGCTATGGGTAAAGTATATATATAATGTATACACGCCCCCCTATACTTAGCATGTGCTATGTCCTCATGGCACAAGAAGCGAGAAAAAGACATAGTTCGTGCTAAGCGTAGGATGGCTAAAATAATAAACAGTATAGAAGTCGATCCGCCTCCCTATACTTAGGCTCTGGACAGCCTAAGTGTAGAAGAAGAGCAAAAATGGGGCGGACGAGGTCAAGAGGAAAAATGGATGAGTATGTACACACGGCGGGCATCGGCTCCCCCTATACTTAGGCTCTTGGTAAGCCTAAGTATAAGCCAAGAATAAGTGTAAGAACCGATGTGATCTGGAGAATATACAAAGAAGGGAGAATGTACAAGAGTGAGTGAATCTTCTAAGATGTTGAATCTTGATTCTGCGTCTTCATGATGAGTAATATGATGTATCTGCTCTATGCTCACTCTGCATGAAGTTGATGACCTCGACTTGGACTAACTGCTCTTTTGAATCAACAAAATGCTTCAACAGTTGTCCATTTACCACATGAGATTGTGCACCATCTGTGAGATCAGCTATCTCTACACTTCCATTCTCGTGCACTTTCTTAACAACAAAGGGACCCGTCCATTTAGATTTTAGCTTCCCATGGAACATCTTCAACCTGGCATTGAACAACCATACCTTTTGTCCAGGGACAAAGTCTTTGCATCTAATGTGCTGATCATGCCATCTCTTTACTTTGTCCTTATAAATCAAACTGTTGTCAAATGCCCTGTTTCGGATTTCCACGAGCTCGTTCAAGTTCAAGTCTCGACAAAGCTTCCCTAGGTGACAACTCCAGTTAATCTTCTTAATTGCCCATTCGGATTTATGAATCAATTCTGTGGGCAAATGGCATGGCTTGCCATAGATCATTCTAAATGGTGAAGTACCCAATGGTGTCTTGTAGGCTGTCCTATAGGCCCACAGAACTTGGTCCAAAAGCTGAGACCAGTTCTTCCTATCGGGACGAACCAATTTCTGCAAAATACTCTTCACCTCTCTGTTCGAAACCTCTGCCATGCCGTTGGACTGTGGGTGGTAAGGACTAGTAACTCTATGCTCAAATCCATAGTCCTTAGCTAAAGATCTCATATCTCGATTCACAAAATGGCTACCCCCATCAGATATCAAAACTTTTGGCACCCCGAACCTAGCAATAATATGATCTCTCACAAACTTACAGACAGTCTTGCTGTCTGCGGTTCGGGTTGGGATAGCCTCCACCCACCTGGATAAATAGTCAACCGCCAACAATATGTACTCATGTCCTTGGCTGTTGGGAAAGGGACCCATAAAATCTATGCCCCATGCATCAAAAACATCACAAATAATCATCGGTTGCATAGGCATCTCATCTCTCTGTCCAACTGTCCCTCCCATCCTTTGACAGATCGGGCACGACCGTACAAAATCAATGGCATCTCTAAACAAGGTCGGCCAATACAATCCACATTGAAGTACTTTGTGAGCGGTTCTCTTTCCCGAATGGTGTCCTCCAGCCTCAAGTGAATGACAATATGTGAGGACACTCTGGTATTCCTCCTGAGGAATACACCTTCTCCAAACACAATCCGGTCCTTCGAAGAAAAGGAAAGGATCGTCCCAGTGGTATCTCCTCGAATCCGACTTCAGTCGGTCAATACTGCTCCTAGTCCAACCATGGGGAACCTGCTTGGAGACAAGATAGTTCACCATATTGGCATACCACGGGAGTGAGTCAATAACACAAATAGACTCATCTGGGAAGGTCTCTCTAATCCGCTCATGATCAGGAGAATCCTTAAGTTCAATCCGAGAAAGGTGATCAGCCACAACATTCTTCACTCCAGGTTTATCCTTTATCTCCAAATCAAATTCCTGGAGGAGTAAAATCCACCTAAGAAGACGCGCCTTCGCGTCCTTCTTTTCCATTAAATATCGAATGGATGTGTGATCTGTATAAATTGTCACCTTAGAGCCCAAAATATATGATATGAACTTCTCGAGGGCCCATACTACTGCGAGCATTTCCTTTTCAGTCACTGTATAATTTTTCTGTGTAGGATCTAAAACTTTGCTCGCATAGTGAATCGCAAACGGAATCCCCTCTCGCTGTTGTCCTAACACAGCTCCTATAGCAAAATCTGAAGCATCAGTCATGATCTCAAAGGGGAGAGACCAGTCAGGAGCTTGTAGGATAGGCGAGGCACAAATCTTCCTCTTCAAGAGCTCAAAGGCCTCCAGACACTTGTGATTTATAATGAACTCTGTGTCTTTCCCTAAGAGCTCAGTCAGTGGGCGGGCGATCTTTGAAAAATCCTGAATGAATCTTCTATAGAATCCAACATGCCCTAAGAATGACCGCACTGACTTCACGTTGGTAGGTGGATCGAGTTTCTTGATCACCTCCACCTTGGCAGGGTCAACCTCCATTCCCCTTTTGGAGATGACATGCCCCAACACGATACCCTCCGTCACCATAAAGTGACTCTTCTCCCAGGAGAGTACCAGATTCACCT
The DNA here is from genome assembly GCA_037367405.1 of Ottelia alismoides. Lineage (NCBI taxonomy): Eukaryota > Viridiplantae > Streptophyta > Magnoliopsida > Alismatales > Hydrocharitaceae > Ottelia > Ottelia alismoides. The sequence continues at coordinate 212,661 of JAZKJV010004856.1, forward strand.
CTCTACACCTCGTGAGGACTCGGTCCAAGTGCACTAAACATGTATCAAAAGAATCACCATGGACCGAGAAGTCATCCATGAATACTTCCAGGAAATCTCCCACCATCTCGGCAAATATGGCTATCATGCACCGCTGAAATGTGCCCGGGGCATTGCAGAGCCCGAATGGCATGCGCCTGAAAGCATAAGTGCCGAATGGACATGTGAATGTGGTCTTTTCCTGGTCCTCAGGGGCAATGGCTACCTGGTTGTAGCCTGAGTACCCGTCAAGAAAACAGAAGAACTCTTTCCCTGCAAGTCTCTCCAAGATCTGTTCAATAAAAGGCAAGGGAAAGTGATCTTTCTTGGTCGCGGCATTCAGGCGCCTGTAGTCAACACAGACACGCCACGACGTAGGTACTCGTGTCGCGATCTCTACCCCCTCCTCGTTGGTGACCATCTGAATTCCCGACTTCTTCGGGACAACATGAAGTGGGGCCACCCACTTGGAGTCAGAAATAGGGTATATAAACCCTGCTTTGCACCATTTCTCAATTTCTTTCTTCACTACTTCCCGTAGATTGGGGTTAAGTCTTCTTTGAAACTCACGGGAAGGTCTCACATTATCCTCAGTAAAAATGTGGTGCGAGCAGAGAGCGGGGTTGATGCCCACGAGATCCGACACTGTCCAGCCTATTGCTTTGTGGTTCCTCTCTAAGACCTCTAACAACCTAGACTCATGTTCTAAAGTCAAGTCTGAGCTAATGATGACAGGATATCTCTCTTTGGGTCCCGCAAGAAAGGCATACTTAAGTGTAGGAGGTAGTGATTTCAGTTCTGGCAATGTGGTATCATCAAGCAGATCTGGCTGAACTGAATCTGAATCTGGTTCCGTGCTGCATGAAGGTGGACTAAACTGAGTAGTACTCGCCACCATCTCAGAAGTAAAGGGAGTCGGATCGCCAAAGAAACGCGGTAGTTCGGCCAAAACCGCGTCCGACTCATCATCTATATCCCATGATCGTTCCGAAGGAGATGGAACTGACAGATCCAGATGGATCTCTGTGTCATCATGGGAATAGGTAGATGCATCTCTCACAAGATCAGACAACATCTGGCAAACTGCATCATCCACTATACCCTTTCCAGACGAAAGGGACTCACTCTGTCCTGAAGGAATCTGTCCCCAAATCCCAACTGTGGTAATCACACTGCAATCTGCCTCTGAAGATGAGTACTCTGTGCTACTCTCTGAATCGGGTCGCTGACACTTGGTTTGCTTCATCTCAAGGTTCACTTCTCCGCCTGGAGAACGGAACTTCATCATTCCCATACCATAATCGAAAGCTACGCCTGCGGTCCTAAGGAAGGGCCGCCCAAGAATGATCTGAGATTCTCTCCAATGATTGGGGGTCTCCATGTCCAAGACTGTGAAGTCAACCTGATAGTTCTGCCCCTCAATCGAGATAACTACGTTCTTCACTTCTCCCTTAGGTCTCTTCACTGATCGATCAGCGAATTGGAGTAAGGCTCTAGATTTGCGAAGTGATCCCAACTCCAATTTCTGATATAATGCTAAGGGAAGTAAGTTGATTGAAGAACCGTTATCTAAGAGTGTGCGTGCAAACGCAATGTCGTCAATACGACTCTCCACATAATGAGCACCCATGTCTCTCTTTTTCTTTGGCAAAGTCTGATTTTTGAGACAATAGGTTGTGGCTACTGATAAGACATGTGTCTTTATATTTCGGTTATCTTTCTTCCTGCTAACCCTTGTAGGTGTGCATCTCACCTTAAGGTATTTTTGGAAGGCAGGATGGTTAGCCACATATTCATCAAATGGCACCTTCACAATGATGTTTTCTTTACAAAATCGTGCCATATCGGGGTCATCTTTCTGAATCTTTTTGATGCGCTTTCCTGCCGTAAGAGCACGGGGGAAAGGGATTGAAGCTAGGGAAACAGAGGATGAAGAATCTGAATCATGAACTGAAAGATCATTCTTTGCATTAACGGAAACAGAGTTCTTCATACAAGAATCTTTTTGATGCAACATGGACTCAAAATCTAAACTATCTACTATAGGTTGTGGGATAGAAGCTGGAGTGGTATCCGCCACAACCGGAGATGCAAGGTCCTCCGTAGACTCAGAAGAATATCCATGCTGCCGATGCTGCATACGTGCTCTCCTTCTCCTCTCGGCTCCCTGAGTAGAAATCCTCGAATGGTGCTGATGGGGCTCCGAAATATGATGCCTCTCCTCCTCGTCCTCTGAAGACTCCTCAGGTAGAGCTCCAGAGATGCCCCTCCTCGTGTCCCTCGCCTGGTCAGGTACGGTCACGGTCCTTCCGCTCCTGAGTGACATGTGGTTAGTCTCGTCACACGAAAGAATCTCATGTTCAGATCTAGGAGATACTGAATAGTATACCTGACCAAAGTGCTGCTGAGAACTAGATCTGTTCAGGCTATTGGGGTTAGCCTGAACTTGGGCTGGGATAGAGGTAGAGGGTGCAGTCTGCTCGTCTCGCCATCTGGACAGGCAGTTGACATCCACCCGTAAGTCTTGAATCTCGTTCCTGTAGGAACGTAGCTCGTCGAGTATCTGCTGCTGAATATCCACGGGACTAGACGAAGAAGGAAGTGGATAAGACTGGGAAGAAGAACGGGAAGACTGGCCCTGCTGGCCAGAGTACTGCCTCTGCTGCTGCTGCTGGGGTTGCGGGCCCTGCTGGCCCGCCTAGTAATGGCCATGTCGGCCATGCTGCTGGTACTGCTGCCTCTGCTGCTGGGGTGGCTGGAATCCAGGGCTCTGTTGTGAAGGAGGTGGTGCGGAGGTGAATGCGGTGTTATGAAAGGTCGGGGGACGCTGATAAGACTGTCGGTCTCCCGTACTTCCCTGCCTGGCAGGGTCCTGAGTATACCATACTCCATTCACCTCCCAAACCGGTGGAGGCTCCTCCTGGACTGTCTCTGCTAATGGAGGTGGCTGCTGGAAAGAGTGGGTGTAGGATGGGTCCTGCTCCCACGGCTGGGGTTGCCCTGACACCAACTGCTCCTGAACATGGTGAACTCGGTATACGGGAGCAGAGGGTGCAGTCACGACAGGTATCTTTATCTTAGATACCTTCTCAGTCAACTCCTCCATCTGTTTTGGAAGTTTGGAGACACTCCGATCTAACTCATCAATCCTCCTGTCGATCCTCTCGACTACAGTAAGCTTGTCAGCAAGAAGTCCCATGCTAGGGATCACATCCTGAGAGAGATCAACTACAGCTGATTTTCCCCCTCCAAGTGAGAGTGAACTGGGGGATGGTGTATAGGCCCTGCTGGCCATCTGTGAGCGGCTAGTTTCAGCCATCTGCTCGAATACCCTCCAGACGGTATCCGCTCCTCGTGATGTATAGCTGCCTCCACAGGCAGCGCTCACTAAACCCTGCATCTCAGGGTTGAGACCAGTGAAAAATGATTGGACCAAGATGTTATCATTTAGTCCATGACAGGGACACTTCTGCGGGATATCCTTAAATCTTTCCCAAGCATCACAAAAAGCTTCATGGGGTAATTGGGAAAAACTCGTAATGCGCGTCCTCATCATGTTAGTTCTACTCAAAGGGTAGAACTTCTTCAAAAACAGGTCCTTGAACTGGGCATATGTGGTGACAACGATCCCAAGATTCTTTACCCAGTAATCAACTTTGCCACCCAAGGCAAATGGAAGGGCTTTGAGCCTAATATAATCCTGGCTAACATTTTGATTTTTGAGGTTAGCGCAGATAAGCTCAAAGTCCCTTAGGAATGCATATGGTTCCTCAGAAGCATTCCCATCAAAATGTGGCAGCAGGTTCAGAAAGTGCGGCTTCAACTCAAAGTCAACCTCGGGTTCGGCCGGATTTAAGTAGTTCCGAATTTGATATTGTCCGGGGTTATACGCCGCATCCATTGGTAGTTGGACCCCAACATTTAACTGTCCTAACTGAGCTCTCAGTAATGCTTGTTGCTGCTCAGATGCAGCTAATCTGGCAAGTATCATTCTCATTGGGTCTTCATTGTTCTCTTCTTCCTCTTCTTTCTTCTTTGGAGGCATTTTACTTGTGTCTTCTTTAGGTCCTGAATCAGCAATGTGTTCTTGATTAGAAGAGGATTTGTGAATCAAGATATTCTCATCGAGGCGAAGGTCTTCCTCGGTGAGGTGGGAAGAGAGAAAGGGAATGGTTTGAGAGTAACCATCCCGAGAGTGGGTGATCCTGGACTCAAGAGGGTCATGAGTCCAGGTTGGTCCATGTTGCGCATGGACCTCTGAAGACATACTTCTTGGAGGGTTCAACGGGAAATTCGCAAGGTCCGAATAATTATCCCCCCAATCAGTCATCTTCGATGTCAAAAGAACCGATTAGAACACGATATTTCAATGAGGCGCTAGTTCTACGGTGCACGTAAATATGCGGAGTGAACTCACACAATACAAACACAATTCAAACCCTCAATTTCACCAACTCAACACGTGAGGACCGTAAGATTTCGGCCGAATTATCTTGTCAATTTTAGTTGGTGAGAATACAATCTTGGAAAGATTAACGAGCTGTTAGGTGTCCGTATTTTCCTACAGACTGACCCGGTTCTTATGACTAGTGTCGCCTGAAAATAAAGAACCAGTAGTAAGTAAGAAATCCAGACTTGGCTCTATCCTAGGGTCGTCTCTCTCTCACTTGCAAGTAAAACAAACAATGAGGGCTTTATGCACCCGAGAACAAGGGTTCTTTTTATTCCAATTTTTTTAAATCGACCTGCTCAATTCAGCCCCAATTTTAGAGTTAGGTTATCACTTGAAATTTATGTGAACACACAAGCACGTCTACCGTTCAGTCCCAATTTCCTTTTAACCTTAAGTTATAAAACAAGAGGGGAATCGGAAATCAGAATGCAAATGAGAAACTATGATGCATGCTCAGAAGAAGGTATACTTACAATGAATCCCAGCACTCTTCATGCGTTATGCAGAACAGAATTTTTAAATGTTACACTAAATGCATGCAGATCGAGAAAACCGCACCTAAACAGTATACTATTAGCGGGGAAGAATTGATTGAATTTGAGCTAAGTAGTACGTGTCTATGTGCGTCTCATTATGAATCTTATAAGATATGTGAATCTTCTAAGATATGTGTGGCCTAACTTACGATGGGCACAAACAAATTTGATTCTAAACTACCGTGTGCCTAATCCTTAGTTTCGCCACTCAAGTCGAGCCCCACCCTCACCGAAGAGTGAAACAGGCTCGACACACCACAAATAATGTCCAAGTCTTTTTTACACACGCGAGCTCTCAAACAAGAGCCGCTATAAAGGAGCAACTACCTAAATAATTACAAAAATTTACAAAAACTCTCTCAAAGATAAATAAATTCTCCAAGCTCTTCAGCAGTCGGCGCGCGTCGCGTCCGTCGACCTCCGATGCACTCCAAGTCCACCGGGCCCTCGCAAGGAAAATGAGATTTATATTAAAGAGATAAACAACAAAATATATCCAAAAATATTGAAGAGAAAAAATGACAGAAAATGGATTAATTACAAAGTGGCTCGGGGGTCAGACTACCCGAGTAAATGAAATCTAAATCCAAATTTTTAAATTAGTCCCTAAGCCGTTTGCCTCCCCGGCAACGGCGCCATTTGACGAATCGCTAAGTACACGTGCTACAACGATATCAAATTAAATATCGTATTTAGCGACTCGTCAAATGAAAACAGAAAGACAATAATTACAACAAAACTATGTGCAGGGACTTGTTTGTAATTACAAGGACTTTACTATATAATTATGCAAATTTCACGGAATAAAAAAAACACAAAAACAAACCTATCTTCTTCTTCCTGACGCAGGAGGTGAACCCAAAAGAGAATGTGGTCGGCGGCGGCGGCACGGCCCCGTGCGGCCGCGCGCGGGGGTCGTCGACGAGGCGACGGCGGTGGCGGCGTGAGGGGCAGGTGGCAGCGTGAGGGCGACTGTGTTCGGCGGTTGTCGAGGTGGAGATCGACTCGGCGGCCGCGCGGAGGAGGGAAGCGGCCGACGGCGCCCGCGGCGGCGCGCGGGTGGCTGCGATGAAGGGAAGCCGGCGAAGAGGAGAGGGGCGCGGCCTGCACCGGCCACGGCAGAGGGGAAGAGAGGGGTGGTGGCGGTCGGCGCCGCCTACCCGTGGAAGAAGGGGGGGCGGCGCTGGCCGCTGCCTCTCCGTTTTTTTATTTTTTTTGTTTTTTTTAATTTGCTGCTGATGGAACTGTAATACAATTTTTTGTTTAAAATTTTTTTATTTATTTTTTTTTATTTTCTTTAAAATGAAATATGTACACAAAAAAGGGGGGTTTTATGGTGAGGAAATGATGAAGATGATGGTGATGGTGGAAGGGATGATATGTGGTGTTTGCAAAAAGACAAGATAAACTAAAATTACCTACGAGGAACGCGGATGCCTATGGAGTGCTCACGAGAGCACGATCTTTGCTCAAATCGCCGACGTGCGATGAGCTCGAGCAGCGCGCGGTTGCGGCTGCGATGTTGGCCAAAAAGCCAACGGATCACACCGGAGAGAGGGCCGTCATCGCTCGACCGCGGTTGCGTCGCTGTCACCGATTCAACTCAGGGAACTAGGCTCTCCTCACATAAAGATGGATCAAAGGCAAATTGAGGAGGATGGAATGTATATAAAGAGATGGAAAAAATGGAAGTTAGAATTAAGATGAAGTGGGATGGAGGTTAATAAAATGGTGGAGTTGAATTAGAAGTTAGAAAAATGGTGGGGTTGAATGGAGGTTGGTGGTAAAGAGTTGAATGGTGGTTATTGTAGAGAATGAAAATTAAATAAATAAATAAAATAAAGTTGGCTACTTTAATTACAATAGAATAAAAAAGAAGAAAATAAATAGTGGAGAATTTACAAGGGAAGACAAACAACATGTACACATTTTTTTACTTTTCTAATATGTAATTTTTTTGTCTTTTTAATAAGAGATATTTACAACGGAAAAAATACAATAAAATACTACAATTAAAATACAACACAAGTATGATTTTTTGTATTTTTAGTAATTAAGAAAGATACAATAAAAATTAAAGAAAGAATGAATATATACATGGTATACAATGTACATCTAGGTCCCAAAACCCAACTTTTGCAAACGAGCTCCGATTTTAATGAAACCACTTCTGTTGGATAGATAATTTTCTAACTTGAACTTTGAAAGTGAGTTTGGTGAATTTGGAGTTCATACGGAGCGGGAATTTAGCTTGGAAGTTGGTCTTTACGGCTTTTTCCCATTGGGATCTAGGAGTATTTATTTGAGGTAAAATTTGTTTTGTATTTTTGTATTTTTATATACATTGATATGAACATGTTAAAGAAAGAATTAGCCAAAAAGGAGTTGATATGAAATTATTAAAAATACATAAAGTTTTGGGCTATTTACATGTATAAAACTCCTTTGATTTTGCGGCTTTTTATGTGTAATTTATTTTGTACAATAATTAGTGAGTTTTATTTCCAAGAGTCATTTTGTTAATTTATTGATTTTATGGACATTTATTTGGGATTTTACTCGGGGATTTTGCTAAGATCAAGATATTAAGATGATGAATCGTGGATTCATCACTTCCCCACCCCTCCCTCATCCTCGCCAACTCCTTCACTCACCACCACTCCCACCATAGACACTCCATGACGCCCATGAACCTCGCCTCATCACCGGCACTGCCGCCACCTCCATCCTATAAATACACCCTCACCAGCCACCGTCACAGCTATCCGCCACCCCAGAGAGGAACCTCGAGTTCAGAAGCTTCAATTGGTGACAACAATCGAGTGAATCCTTGAGCGAAGACAGTGTTCTCCTCTGGCGAGATCCGCGGTGCCCCCGCCGTGTCGCAGCCCTCCTCCGAGTAGCTGCTTGAGCTCGGGACCTTACCGATCCCTCGAGCGAAGACATGGAGCTTCAATCCGAGCTCCAAATCCCAGGTAAACTCCTCCATCTCCGTTTGATCTTCGTTTTGATTTTCCTTTACTTTTCTCCTATTTTATTCACGCGCCACCTTCATCTTCTCGCTCCGCTTCCACCTCGCCGAGCTCCGCGACGGAGCTCTGACCTTTGCGGTACACTTCACACCCTCCGACGAATCACTCGACCTTCCATCAGCTCCAGCTCCGCCACCTGGGCGGAGCACCATCGTCGAGCATCCTTTCACTCTGATTAGGCCTCGCTATCTCATCCCACATCTCCACGACCGCACCTCGAGCTTCGGCTATCTCCTCTAACCCCCTACAGGTACCCCCAGTCATTGACCCAAAGCTCACCGGAGCTCTTTTGGAGCTTCGCCACCACGGAGCTCTGACGCCCCTCTCCAGCTCCTGAGACCACTAGAGCCCTCGCCGCACCGCCATGAATCATCCGAGCCACTTCAGAGGCACCGGAGAGCTTCACCGACGCAAGGAGGATTAGGCGGAGCCAAGGTCGCCTCGCTGGAGTCCTGCCAACTCCTCCGCAGGTGGCGGAGGACCGTTGAGGGAGAAGCTCCAGCCACCGTTCGATCATCTTGATCGAACAGTCCAGCGCCGTCCACGTCGCCAGTGAACCAGAGCTTCACCTAGCCGTTGGATCCTTCCAGATCCAACGGCGCTTAGCGTGCCACGTCATCGATATCAGGAGCATCACAGGAGCCGTAGGATCATCTGTGATCCCATGGACAGGAGCGAGACACGTCGCCCACGATCGGAGCAGCACGCCACCGTTGGATCTCTCTTTGATCCTACGGTCCATAGACAGCCACGTTGCCACACTCAGCCATCGTTGGATCATCCGAGATCCAACGGGATTCATCGCGCCACGCGTCTCCTTCCAGCAACCGTTGGGTCACTCTTGATCCAACGGTCTTCAGCACGCCACGTAGAGGGGTCTGAGCCTCTTCCCCGACCCCTAGGCTCGGACCATCCGAGGCTAGTCGAGCCTCCCTCTATACCTCCAGGAGCCCCCGAGCCAAGACCCGAGCCTCCGACGCCGCCCGAGCCTAGGCCCCCCCACGTGAGGAGCACGTGCGGCCTGGGTAATTTGCACAGAGGCCCTGGGATCTTTCCAAAATTGCAAATAGGTCCTTGTGAAGCGCCCCCACGTGAGGAGCACGTGCCCAGTGGAGAAATTGCACTCCACCCCCCATCATTATAGGTAATTACATTTAAGTCCCTGTCAACATGTTTATTTTTATGTAATTTTTATTTTCTGTATTGCAAATGCACCCATGTCTTTGCACACATCCCTAGGTGTCATTTTACATCATTTTGAAATTCTAAAAATTGCATGTTGTTGAGTAACTTGTCCTCTAGTTGTTGTGACACTTGTCATAATGGTATCAGTAGATTTTTTAATTAATTAATTGGTTGATTTATGTGATATTTTGCCCATCTGGACCTTTTAATTGATAATTAATTCTCTGTAACTCCAAAAATTCTCAAAAAATCACAGTAGCTCTAGGATAGTTAACTTAACATTGCATAAAAATTTCATGTCATTTGCACACATATCAAGGCCTAAATAAATTCTTTAGTGATTTCCTTAGCTCAATTTTAGTAGGTTCATTTCACAGTAAAATTAAGGTTTGACAATTTTTCTAGATTCCTTATCATTAGATCTATCTAGGATAAGTTTATTTTCTAAAAATATTGTGATTTGCTATTTATTAAAATTAAATTAGTGAAAATCACCCTGCAGTCATTTTAAATTCACATTAAATTCATTTACTATCGAAAAATTCCAAAAAGATTTGGGTAGTCTATTTTCACCATATTTCATCATCTGACCAATTTTTATAATTTTTGGACTTCATTTGACACCTTAACTGATTTAACTTTAAATTGGCTTAATTTTTGCATGTGTCCTGCATAGAAAATAGAAAAAGACCAAAAATATATTCCCCGGAAATCTCACACTTGGACTTTGCTAAAATTTGACCTAAGGAGACAGATGCCTCCCTGAGTTTGACCTTGGACTTCCACCAAGTAAAAAACGTTGCCACTCGAAATTGACTTGCCTAAATTAAAAGTGGTTTTTGATATTCCCTCTCGTTATCCGACTGCAACGAACACTTATAATTAATTTGGATATTAATCTGACCGAATTAACTAAGGGTACGGGAGCGGTCATCAGTGATTAAAACAATCTAATTTACGCGGAAAAATAACACATGGAAACAACTGCGTAACGAGGGTGTTGCTCTCCCAAAACAGGGTTGAACTCCATTTTAAGGTTGACTTGCAATTAACAGTCCCAATTATTTTGCTTAAGGTTATCACTGAATTAAGATGAACACATAAACCAAGCAATCATCGTCTACCGTTCATTCCCATTTTCCTTTAACCTAGGTGATCAAGCCAGGAGGGGAAATCGAGAAAAACCATGTAATCGATAAAAATCATGATCTAGGCTAAGCGAGAAAACATGCAGTGCCTTAGCAAAAATACGTGAAAACTTGGACTATTTTGAAAACCAAAATGGTATGTATGCAAGTCGATCGAAAACCGCACCTAACATGCTTCTATTAGCGAGGAAAAATATCCTTTAATTTAGCTAAGTGAAGCTATATTTATGTGTGTCTATATTATAAGCGTGTCCTTAATCGTTCGTTGCAGTCGGATGCGAGAGGCTAATCAAAAACCACTTTTTAATCAGATTTGAGTCAATTTCAAGCGGTGATATATTTTTTACTTGGTGGAAGTCCAAGGTCGAACTCAGGGAGGCAACTGTCTCCTTAGGTGAATTTGAAGCAAAGTCCAAGTGTGTGATCTTCGGGGAATTATTTTTGGTCTTTTTCGGTTTTTTATGCAATACACATGCAGAATCAGGCCAAATTAAATGTAGTTCAGAAAGATGGTCAAATTAATTCCAAAAATTATGAAACTTGGCCAGGTTATGAAATGGAATGAAATTAAGCTACTCTAATTTTTTTGTAATTTTTAGACACTAAATGAATTTACTATGAATTAAATATGCAGACATGGTGATTTCCTCCAATTAATTTTTAATAAATAACAACTCACAAATTTTCCAAAAGATAAAATTATACTAGATATCTCTGATGATAAGGAATCCAGGAAAATTGACAGAACTAAATTTCCATGTGAAATGAATTTACTACAATTAAAAATGAGAAAATCACTCAACAATTTATTTAGGCCTCGATATGTGTGCAAATGACATGAAATTTTTATGGCATGTTAAGTTTAGTGTCCTAAAGCTACTGTGAGTTTTTGAGGATTTTTGGAATCACAAAAAATTAATTAGAAATTAAAAGGTGTCACTGGGCAAAATATTCCACAAATCGACCAATTAATTCATTGAAAATTCTACTGTAATTACAAAAATATGACACGTGGCACGATAGATAGAGGACAAGTTGCTCAACAAAATGCAATTTTTGTAATTTAAAAATGATGTAAAATGCAACCTAGGGATGCGTGCAAACACAGGGGTGTAAATGCAATACAGGAAAATAAAATTACATAAAGCAAATATGCTGACAGGGACTTAAATGCAATTACCTATAATGCTGGGGACTCGAGTGCAATTTCTCCACAAGGCATGTGCTCCTCACGTGGGGTCTGCTTCACAGGGACCTTTTTGCAATAATTGAAAGTTCCAGGGGCCTCTGTGTAAATTTCCCAGGCCGCACGTGCTCCTCGCGTGGGCGGCCTAGGTTCGGATAGCTGCGGAGGCTCGGGCTCGGCTCGGGCGCTTCTGGAGGTCTGGAGTGAGGCTTGGGCGATCCGAGCCTAGGCTCGAGGAAGAGGCTCGGACCGAAGCTGCGTGGCACGTTGTGGGCCCTCGGATCGAGCTCGATCCGATGGATGGCGATGAAGACTCGTGGCGTGACCTCAGGCCGTTAGATCTATGTTGATCCAACGGCTACTGGATTCGATGGAGATGGCGACGTGGCTGAAGATCCGCCGCTGGATCAGATGAGATATCAACGGCTGAGAGCTGCTGCGGAGGGGAGACGCGTGGCGCGCTAGGCGCCGTTGGATCTAAGGGATCCAACGACTCCTGTAAAGCTCAGCTGAGAGGCGACGTGGCTCGCTGTGGACCGTTCGATCGACGTGATCGAACGGCAGCTGTACGTCTTCTCCGATGGTCCTCCGCCCCCTGCGGAGGAGATGGCGGGGCTCCGGCGAAGTTGCCTTTGCTCCACCCGTCCTTCCTCGTGTCGATGAAGCTCTCCGACTTGTCGGAGCTATCCCAGAAGGTTCGTGGCGATGCGGCGAATGTCCTGATGGTCTCAGGAGCGGCGGAGGGCTGTCTGAAGTCGGTGGCGATGAAGGTCGAAGACGACTCCGGCGAAGCTCCGACCAATGACTCAGTTGGCACCTGCAAGCGCTAAAGACAGAGCCGAAGCTCGTGCGTGCACTCGTGGAGAAGTGAAGGCGATCGGAGAGGCCTAAGGGGTGCTGCGGTGGTCTGACGAAGGAGCTCCGGCCAAGTGGCGGAGCTTGAGCTGCTGGAAGATGGAAGGTGTCGTCGGAGGGTGTGGAGGCGACCGCGAAGATGGGAGCTCCGATGCGAAGCTCGGCAGAATGGAATGGAGGCGAGAAGATGACCTGAGGCGACGAATAACAAGCGAGAAAAAGCGAAGAAAGAATAAAAAGCGAAGATCGGAGATGGATGGAGGCGTCACCTGGGGATTGGAACTCTTCCTTGAGTTACAGGTCGTCGCTCGAAGGGCCGGTGGCTCCCTGAGCTCAAGCAGCGGCTCAGCGGAGGAGGGCTGCGACTCGACGGAGGCCGAGGATCTCGTCGGAGAAGACGGACGTTATCGCTCAATGAAACTCACAATTTCGGTCACTAACTGGAAGCTCAGAGCTCGGGGCGTCTCTCACGAGGGGCGGATAGGGATGACGATGGCCGGAGAGGAATGATTTATAGGATGGAGTCGATGGGTTACGTCGCTGGGAGGTGGAGTTCGAGGTCATCGTGGAGCGACTCTGGTGGGAGTCATGGGGAATGAGGGAGCTGGCGAGGATGAGGGGAGAGTGGTGAAGATCGTGGCGGCATTGGTGGTCGGAGAAGGTGACAGGCGTGGTGGCGAAAATAGAAAGGGTGCGGCGTGTTGCGCAAGGTCGAGATCGTGGGAGAGAGAGCGATCGGAGGTAGGAGATGAAGTCTCCACCGTTGGATCTTGTGATCCAACGGTGGGGATCGAAGCGATAATGGCCGGGTAGGATTAGATCGCAGGCGAATCGATCTGAGGGCCAGGAGCTCTCTGCGTGGCATTACGGAAGCGAAGTAAGTGCGAACGGTATGGATTGCATCAGGAGTGGCCTAATCCTAAGGTCATGATGGTGCCCGATGTCGTGCGGAGGAGAGAGCGATGACGAGCGGCGGGGATCAGATCTGAGGAAGATCGAAGGGCTACGATGCACTGTGGCCTGAGCGGTTGAGATGGAGGGATGGAGTGCATCATCCAAGGGTGCAACAAGCGCCACGTGGAGCACTAAAGAAGAGGCGCGAACGAGCGGTGCTGATGGAGTTCTGAGAGTGATCGGATGGCTGAAATTTGAGGCGTGCGTGGAGGAGGCTAGGCCGTTGGATCTGGAAGGTAATCCAACGGCTGTAGCTGGGGGCGGATGAGGCAAGGGCAGCGAGCTACGTGGCGCAACCAGAGGGCGCCACGTGGCCTGCTGTGATTGGTTGAAAAGAAAATTTAGTGTAGAGAGAAAAGGGGACCGAATTTGGAAAAACTCAAAACATGAAAGTTGTAGATCTTGATGAGATCTACAAGTTTCATGTTGACCAAAGACGGAGATGAGGTCAAGTATGATACAAAAAATACAAAGATACAATTTATACATATATGTAGTATACAAAGTGGCCCAAAAACCCAACTTTCTCATACGAGCTCCAAATTGGATGAAATTAGTCTCATATTAAAGGTCTTTTAATGTGTAGTATTCTAAGAGTGAGTAGACCTATTTTGGAGTTTGCGTGAGGAGTCTATGTGTATTTTTTCCAGGGGTTCTAGGGCTTTATTGACTAATTTACAAGGGGGATTTTTGGCTTTCTTCCCTATATTATTAACTGAGGAGTACATATTATAAGGAAGAGGTTATTTTAGTAAGTGGATATTTTACAAGGGATTTTGGCTTCTTATTTAAATGCAAATGGACTGCTAAAATGTATGTATTATGTATGTATGCATGAATGCTATTTATGCATTATAAAGGGAAATATGCCTCTATTTACTCCGAAGCAAGGCTCTATTTTTGACTTTTGAAGTGATGAATCGCAGATTCATCAGTCCTACCTATGAGAAGCACGAAAAATAATAAGGTGACAGAAGCTCGAAGAGCCGCGTGCCTAGTCCTAGGTCGACACTCAAGTGGGGGTAATCCCCACACAACCACATATACTTCGTTCATTTACAATCGCGAGTCTTCGATCGAAAATCGATGTAAAGATGATTATTACAAGAAATGAATGATTTGCAAAATAACATTTTTTTCTTTCTTTTCTACTTGCTCCAAGAATGCTTTTCCGGCTTCTCGCAGCGGGGAAGCACCTCCTCCTCGCCTCCTTAAACATCAAGGACCCTGTCACAAAAGCAACGGTTAGATATCAATCGGAAAAAATTATAATGCAAAACAAATAGACAAATCGACCTACGTAAAATGAACACTTAATTAAATAAATAAATATCCAAATAAGACAAAAGATGAGTCATGTCCTCGGCAACAGCGTCATTTGACGAACCGCAAATTCAACCCTTTAAACGTATGGAATTATCACTCATCAATCATTGCAATTGGGCTGAATTCGGCCCGTTAAAAACCATCTAATTGAATATATCAATAAAATCAAATGGTCATATTTATATTTTACTTGGTAAGTAACCAAGATCGAACTCAGGAACACGAGCCTCTCTCGTGGTATTTGGACTTAAATTCATTTAGTTAAGTGTTGGATCAATAAATAGTAGGTCAATGAATGCATGAGGACAACATAAGATGCATTAAGTAAACATGAAATTATGCATTTTTTATTTGATTTTTATCATGTAAATTGATGCAACGCAAATATACCTGAGATCAGATAAAATGATGAGCAATTTAAAATTTAGTTAATTTCGGGTTTAATTCAAGTAACAAACTTGATGGGTAAATTAAGCAAGGCATAAGCTTAAGCAAGAATAAACACTTGACTATTACAGTAATACATCAAAATCACAGTGTCCAAAACAAGAAATGAATATGTCATTAAAAAGTTCATTAAGCAAGCTTTGGAATGAAACTGAAATCAACTGAAACCGAGAAGCAATGCTCAAAATATTCACAAATGAAAACATGGGCATAAATGCAAGAAAACATGAAGATAACTAGCAAATAGGTCCCTGAGAGGGACTAAAATGTAATTAAAAGAAAGTTCGGGACCTTCCCTATAAATAACCCATACGCGGGGGTATTTTTGCAATTATTAAAACCCATGAGGGTATGAATGCAAAATACCCCAGGCGCATGTGATTGACATGTGATTCCAGGACCTGGTTGCAATTTGAAGAAGGTGGCTGGGCCTCCCTGCAATTTACCCAGATGACACGTGATATGCACATGCTCTCCAAGCTCAAAGGAAGTTCGGGCTCGGTAGAGGCCCAGGGCTGCTTCGAGCTCGGAGTAGACTCGGCGAAGGCTCGGGTAGTACAGGCCTGCAGGTGTAGAGCTGAGGTTCGGAGGGCCTCTGGCGATGACACGTGGACCATCGACGACCGTCCGATCATCGAGATCGGACGGTGTCTGGAGGTTGCGCTAAATGTCGATGTGGCTTCATTTGCTCCGTTGGATGAGCTCCGGGGAGGAGCATCTAACAGTGTCTGCTTCTTCATCCTTGGTTGCATCTGGTGGCAGAACCCGAACTCCAGCGAGGGAACCCAATCTCCGCCGCTCTTCTCGAGAGTCGATGAAGCTCGCCCGATGCTCTTGACTGGTTGTCGTTGAATCTCCAGGTCTGGGCGAGCTGCAGCTAAGCTTGGAGAAGGCCCTAGTTGCTCCGGTGATGGATGTAGAGCTCGCCAAGAGAACTCCGGTGAGCTTTCCAATCATTGAAGATTTGAGGCCTGTAATGTGAGTACCCATAGCCGAAGCGAAATACAGCGTGTGTATGTGAAATGGCGGGGCTTGTGAGCGAAGAGAGATGGAGCCCCGGTGGTGTTCATCTCCGACGAGCAGTGATGAAGGTGGCGGAGGGTGATGAGGTTATGGAGAAGAGAAGGGTGCTAGAGGAGGTGTGAGCATGAATGGGGGTGATGTGGTGAAGCTAACAAGGTGGTTAATGGAGGATGAAAAGGTTGGTAGCATCCTAATTAATTACGAGAAGAAAGAGGAATAAACAAGAGAGATTGAGGAAGCTTACCGAGCTATGGCGGAGCGTCAGGCTTGGGCTTGAGCATCTGGGAGATGCTCAAGGTCATCGCTGAACTCCCCCAGTCATGGGGAGCATCTTGGCAGGGCTGAACCACCGCAGACTTGGCCATGAAGGCCAGGGGTCAACACCAGGAGATATCACCGTTGTCGCGCTCCTTTCCGCCCCCTCGCTGTCACCTGGGGGCGGAGGCTTGCTGGACGACTCCCCGCGTAAAGGTGGACATCGGTGACATGGGGAGGAGATGGAGTATTTGAAAGGGGCGAAGGTAGTGGTTTCAGGTGAGGGTCGTGACTTGCGTGGGAGAGCTGGAGCGAGCGGAGGGAGATCGTGGAGGGAGTGGTAGCTCGCGAGGGTCGTGGATGATTGAGCGACATCGTGGAGGTGTTGAGACGTGGAGATGATGGACGAAAACTCGAGAAAAAAATGGAAGGGGGAAGCCGGTCCGCGAGGTTGAGAACGCGGGAGAGAGGCGACCGAGAGGTGGAAGAAGACATCGTGGTCGTTGGATATCGCGATCCTATGGTTATGAAACGGGCAGTAACGAAGGGTGTGGATCATATTGATGGAGGGGGAAATCGAAGGGCTAGGAGCGCACCACGTGGTGAGCTATGAGGACGGCGGGGATGAACGGTCATGATGAGATGAAGATACCCATCAAAGGGCGAAGAGCACGAAGTGGAGAGAGCGGTTGAGATGGAATGGCTAATGGCGATCAAGTGGTGCAGACGCCGCCACGTGGCGCAAGGAGGCCACGGCGCTGATGAGCGGCTGTGATGAGAAGCAAGTGCCGATCGAAGGTCTGAGAACGGGTGTGAATTTGGATGGCGAAGATTGGAGAGGAGAAAGGACATCGGACGGTGGAGAGGGGGCTACGCGTGGCGCGCAATGAAGCGGGTCGCGTGGCGCAACTTGAAGGCGTCACGTGGCCCAATCAGTTTATTACGACGAAGATTTGAAGGGATGAAGGGGAAAACGACCAAATTTGGAAAAATTCAAAACATAAAAGTTGTAGATCTCGATGAGATCTACACGTTTCATGTTGACCAAAAACGAAGATGAGGTCAAATAAAGACAGAGAATATTTTTGAGGGTATTTTTAAGGCTAAAAACACCACGGATTTTAATTTTGACATTTTTTTGTGTTTTTAATTTATTCAATGACTCTGATATTTATAAAACTTTGTCTGGTTTTTATTGACACCTCGTCTAAGATAGGGGGTTAATTTCAGTGAATTATCAGCATGAAACGTGGTTTCATCACTGGTCTACAAAGCCCTTTATGGAACATTTCTAACTTTTTCTTCATAAATTTACATTGCATTAATAGGAAAATTATCTTTCTATTTAGATCAAATATTCTATCTGCATGATTGTATGCAAAGTTGAGAAAACTTTCTGCGCCTAATAGAAATGACATGCAAAAGAATCCATTCACTAAGCGATTGTACGTCAAATCTCAATTCAACAGCAAGATCATAAAATAATTGTAAGTATAAAGATATGAGAATCATACCCACCTAATCTTGATAAAGATGAATTTAATATCTTATTCCAAAGAGGAAAAGAAGTTTATATATAGCCTAACCAAATATTAACTTTGTGATCTTTGATCACAATCGAGAATTAGGTGAAGGAGAGAGAATATTCAACACTTCCACTCGTACGAGTTACTCAAATGAGCTCTTGCAAGAGTTCACCTATAGAAACCTGGCCGATTGATATCATGTGTATTAGTTCATGAATAAGCACATATTTTGATGATAATAAAAATTCTGCAGTGAGTAGCAAGGTTAAAAGCAATAAAGCTAATGAACCGAGAAAACACTCAAGCATGAGGAGCTCAAGTTTAAGGGAAGAAGTAGCTAAGAAGCTCAAAGGAGTTCAAGACTAAGGAACTTCATATCACCTCAAGCTCTAGAAAAGATCCCAAGATCAAGAAGATGTGAAAGATTTTTCTTTTATTGAATCCTGCATATTGTAGTTATCTTAGTTTGTAAAGAACCTGAAAGAGTATCCCTGCATTTCAAGATATTTGACTTTGACTTTTAGGTCAAAAGGTCAAGTTGATCGATCAATCCTTTTACCCTAATCGACCATCCCTGGTCGACCGGATTTCTTGACTAATCTATCCATGTTCGAAATCTATCGTTCATATAATGGTCACTAGATGGTCAATCATCCAATTTACATGATCGATCACTTTTGAATTATGATCAGTCCACCCTTCTTACATGAATGACCATCTCGGCATGATAATCAGCTTTTGTGATTGGTCGATGTAATGGCACTTGAGTTGCATCTAACAACTATAGAGAACCTAGTCCTATAAAAAGGTCCATATACCTCACTTGTTAAATGCACAACCAAGAGAGCAACAACCTCTTCTCTCTACTTCCCACTCTATTCTCCGAGAGAAAATTCTAAGAGCTATATTTTTTATATACGATTTATGCCTACGGCTTTGAATCTCTACGATTATCTGATAAGATCGCTCCTCGATCTGTAAGATTTCTCTAGTTTTTCTTCATAGTATCCATTGTCTTTTTACTTTGGTATTGAGCTTCTTAGGTTTATTTATTTGTAATATGCTTGAGTTGATCACGTAATCAACTCATGTTGTAATATGGTTGGCTTGTCCATGTAAGCAACTCTAGATAGTGAATGATACATGTGCGTCAGGTTGAAAGTCCAAGTCGGGATATTCTGATCATGATTTTTATCTATGAGGGTTTCCATGTTAAATACATGTGCACTTGTATTTTTGATTGCTTATCTTGTGATTGAAAGTTCTACTCAAACACTATGGTTCTCTTAGATTATTGTGGTTGCAACGATCCAATTCATGTAGTCTAACCCACTCTCACACCCCCTCGATCATTGGAAGTCCCAACAATGCATTCTAATTTTGGACAAACTTGTAGAGAGCATACAAATAGCATCTGCTTAATGATGTAGATTTAATATTGTTAAAGATTAAATACGAAAGACACTTCAATCTCTAATATATTGCATTGTCACTCAACTTGAATGGAACATTGATCAAATCTAATTACCTTTGAGCTTGAAGCACTACTCCCATATTTTTGTAACCACAACTGTAGCTGCAAAGTGGTGGTCTTATCTCAAACTACATTATCACAACCACAAGTAGTAGAAATACAGTGGTAGTGATGTCACAAAATAATCTTAAATTTGCAACTACATAACCACCACATTTAGCGACAACAATCTAGTCAAAAAAATCACATTTTCTTATAGTGCAAAGACACCAGAATTTAAGTGAAGAAGGTTACTTTTCGTCCTCCATCTTTAAAAAAATCGGATTATACAATAATTCAGCTAGGCTAATTACATTCGACTCCTTCAACATTCCACAAAAATACAAATAATTCCACAAAAATACAAATAAAGTAACCTTTGAGAGGAACATTTTCTTTAACCAGTTCTTTCTTTTCCCACAAAATTATATAAAGCATTTCTAATTTGTTAAAATTTCAATATGTATATATATACTCACATGTATACATTTTGATATTCTACTAGTCTTAACATTTTTACCGATTTTTGTTGTGTCATATGATTAATATACTTTTTCTTTTCAAATATTAAATTAATGTTTTTTCTTTCACATTTTTTCTTGAGAAAATTGTGCAGAAAATCAAATAAAAACTTAAGGTAACATAAATTTCCAGTCATCTAATGCCACTTGTAGTCATTAAATAAAAAAATCAAATCTTGTTTTTGTATGTGAAAATTGATCTTAAAACCACCCATAAAAACCCTGAATTAAAGAAAGTTTGATTTAAGGTAATTCCAATATTCAAACGTGAGTTATATCATAGATAATCGAGGATAAACCAAATGAGCCCTATGAGAAAATCATGGCCACTCACCTTTCTTTCTTTCATTGGATACCATCATTTCACCCTCTTCTCATGTTGGCACCATATCTATCTCTCCTCATTTCTCAGTGAGCATTACTATGACCACGTAATCTTGTGGTTGTGTGCAAATTTCATAAATTGGATTTGCTTTACTAGGTTTCTTGCTTTAGAGGCTCGCGAACTTTCGAAGTAACAATTCAATTATAGATGATGTGCCATGTTAACAATTATTCCACATTATGTTGTTAGATCATATTCTACCATTCCTTTTTATACTATCAAATTGATTGGCAGCTACTTCAATCAGATAGGGGCATGATTTTTCCTCGATGAGTGAAGATTAGATAGAGGGCAACATTCCGAAGGAAGCACAAGTGAAATGTACAAATTATGAAGCAAAATCAGCTCACATCACAACCTGATTCAATAAAACCCCAAATAGAAAAAAAACCGCCGCGTTTTGGAAATAGGTAAATATCAATTCCACCCAATTACATCAAGAAGACCGCCCGATGCCCACACTGGCCTTGGCCTATGCTGCGGGATCACTTTGCGATCCCCACCCCTCATCAAATATATAATATATAATAAACTACAAAACTTCTCCAACCAGTACAGCAAAATTACACCTCCACCCCTAAACAATCCCGCGCCTTCCTCTTACAGCTCCCTCCCCATGGATCCCACCGCCGCCACCGCCGCAGAATACCCAAAACCCTACATCGCTGGTGCTGCCAGAGCCAGAGCGCCCTTCTTCCGGCGCTTGATCTCCATCCTCCGCCGCCTCGCCTCGGCAGTAGCGTTCCTCCTCTCGTCAAGCACCGCCACGTGGCGCACGCTGGCGTCGCTGATCCCTCCAAGAGTCCAGAATGGAGGGGTCGCAGCGCGGGATCTGATCTCTTTCAAGCGGAAGTTCTCGGCTAGGAGGGCCTCGAAACGGATCCTGGCGGACGCGGCCTCCAGCTGGAGGCTGTGATTGGTTTGGCGGAGGCGCGCGATGGATCGGGCCTGGTCCTTGACGCGGTCCTTCTTGGCTGGGGGGAAGAGGAGAGGGCTGACGGGGCTGGAGGTGGAGGACGGGTCGGGGAGGGGCTTCCGGTGCGAGGTGCGGCGCTTCTTGGAGGCCCAGCAGAGATGAGCGGAGCGCTGGAGGAGGTCGGGGAGCCGCTGGAGGATGGACGCTACCTCGAGCTCGCGGTCGGAGAGGAGAGAGGAGGAGGTGGAGGAGGAAGAGGAATAGGAGGAAGGCATCTGGGAGGGTGGAGGGGGGTGAGGAGGGGCGGGAGGAGGAAGGAGGTTGTTCCACGTGGGAGGGGCGAGGAAGGATCCTCTATATCCTTGTTCTTGGGGTAAAGGGTTAGGGTTTGATATATTATTGTTGTCAGTTTTATTGCCTTGGAAGGGTGGACTCGGTGAGGTCGCTGTAGGATACTGTGGGTGGATTGGAGTGCGAGCTTTAGGGGCCTTGACGGTGGTCTGTGGTTGGTTGCTTATGAAAATAACGATCAGGGGTTGTGTTCTTTGAGTAATGATCGGAGAATTATTTGCTTTATTTTTTTTCTTTTTGATTTGGCTAAGGATGTTTGATCTCAATGCTAAACAAGCAATGGAAGAGGATGTTACATCTGGACTTGAGCTTCGGACCATCATCTGGAAGAATTCTCTTCCATAGTCGGATATGTCGTTCGTTACTTAAAACGTTTAAGCCTAAATTGTTATATAGTAATCTTCCACACACATTCTCTTAGTATTAGATGTTGGACTATGTTTAGGGTGTTACGACCTCTTCCATTTATTCGTAACATCCTAGTTGTGATATGCCTTGTACTTATTCTCAATAATAATGGCAGATGCACACTATGGGTAGCTTTTTCTCTTATCTCTTTGTAGGAGTTTCATTACCGCTTAGATACCTTTTTTATAGTAGAGAGAATTAACCTTGGTACCATTTATAATGTGTCATACCTGGAGCCAAACCTTTATCCAAAAAAAAGGTCCTTAACAACTTATTAAGCTCAAGCTTAACTAGACTTGTTGACCACTGCTCAAACTTCTTGAGATAAAAATGTCAAATTGTAAATCCCGATGTTATTACTTGTCCTCACATTTGTAAGTGTTAGATGTAGGAATTGTGTTTGCAGTATCATTCAATGAGCGAATTGGATGTATCCTTACTTGTTTCGAAACGAGGATGAAGCTATAAACTCCATGTTCACTTGATTAGTGGGTTGAAATCGGATTTGGTTAGAGTAAAATATTTAAAATGTTTTGGTAAGTGTACCTCTTTTATAACTATTTATTTTATTAAGAGAGTTGGAATTATAGGCTGGATTTACTTTGATATTATTTATATGTTATATTGATTATTTTAT
Source organism: Ottelia alismoides (assembly GCA_037367405.1). Lineage (NCBI taxonomy): Eukaryota > Viridiplantae > Streptophyta > Magnoliopsida > Alismatales > Hydrocharitaceae > Ottelia > Ottelia alismoides. Next base: position 235,336 of record JAZKJV010004856.1, read on the forward strand.
GATATGAATGTTTTTTATTTTACCTTATTATATTTAAAGGTAGTTAAAATTATTATATAAAGAAAAAAATGGACCCAACTCATGTATTCCGTCTAGAAATTCAGGGATGGATCGTCACAGAGAGCATGTTTAACAACGAATGGGTAATTAAACAATTTATAGGTTGAATTTAGAAGAAATAAGAGATCAAATATGTCTTCTCAATAGTCTAATGATAGAGTAGTTGATGATTAAATGATTGATCTCTACTTCCTTTATTACAATTACAAATTAAGAGTGTGTAATAGGGATGAAAACCAATACGAATATATGTGTATCAGATCTGTTATCATATTTGTTTTATACATATTTTGGCATTCGTGTTCATATTCGGTTTAAAGTGGATGCAAGTATGGATATCATTTTTACGTTAATATTTGCATTTGTATTTGTACATACATTTTAATATATAAATATAATCATAGATTTATTTACAGGCATATGTAACAATATTTTATGATTGCATTCATCATTATTGATATAATTGTTATAAAATAAATATATTTTGTATATTTGTTTTATGTGTAAACCATCCATAGCATGTATATTCTTGTTCATTTATGAAATATTTTTTTACTATTCATATTAGATTCGTATTTATTTTACATGCATATTTCTTTTTAAAGATATTGTAACGTATTTTTATATCCGTCGATATTTGTATCCTCTATTGTATTCATATTTTAAATTAGATATGGATATGATTATGCATATATTCTTATCCATATCTGATCATTTTCATCCCTAGTGTCTAACATGTTCCGCGACCCCAACTCATTGTATTGCACCTCTCTTTATGGACTGAACAAGGCAATTGAAAGGATTTGGATCAATGGATTATGTTTGAGAAACTTGTCTAACTATGTACAACATGAGTGGAGTCCCCATCTAGTGCCACATTAGGGTAATGCTACTTCATGCCTAACATTAAGAAGTTTAGCTTAGGATTATTTTGTGAACCAATGTTTGCCTACCATGGTTGCATTTGTACCTTCATTATTATGGAGCTCTTCCTTCCATGACTTAATTATACGCATGTTCAGAATAAAAATTTGAGTGATAGTTTAGGACTTATAGTTTTTATCAAATTCTGACTTAAGTTATTTGTTATTTGTTATTTTTTTTATTTTTTTATTGACTTTCTTGTCACACATATCATTTGATTTCAGTGTAATTTGTAGATATTAAATAATAGCACAAATTTCAGCCTAATGGAATAGTGAAAATTACTCAAATATATTACGAGGATATATAATTTTGGTTGAAGAGTAATAAATTTGACTCCTTCATGAGATCATACTTCTCATATCTCCTCATAAGCACACCATTGTGTTGGTAAGTGGATCTTGTTTAAATCATCAATCTCTTGATATGCCAAATGTACATACTTGGATATATATATATATATATATATGTATATGTATATGTATATATATATATATGTATATGTATATATATATATATATGTATATGTATATGTATATATATATATATATGTATATGTATATATATATGTATATATATATATATATGGTTAAAGGAGGCTACTCCCTGGGTGTAGCCAATTGGCTACTCCCACCTCTATTTTTCCCTATATTTTTTTTTGGAAAATAAAAACATGTAAATTCATAACTATATCCCCCGAACATGTCATTTCAATTTCGTCAGAAACAGAGACTCCTATGCCCTCCATCTGAAGAGGGTCAATTTCAGCAATTCTGAGACCGTTAAAATTTGACAGTCTTGATGGAGGGGATAGAAGTCTCGAATTAAGTTGAATTTTGAATGACATCATGGTGACATATTGTGACTAAATTCCAATAGGTTTCATTTCAGAAAAATAAAAAAAAGGAGAAAAGGGATGGGAGCATGTAAGTTGGCTACAAGGAGCATACTCCCTTTTCCCTAATATATATACATATATGGGTTAAATGGGACTGCCTCCTAGGGGGAGCTAACTTGGCTCCCCCGCCCCATTTTGCCTGGTTTTTTTATTATTTTTTTGAAAATTTCTTCCATGGAATTTCATCACTATATCTCTATATTATGTCATTAAAATTTCATGCAAAACAGAGACTCCTACGGCCTCCATCTAGACAGTCGTTTTTTAACGGTAACAGAATTGCTAAAAACGACCCCGTCTGGATGGAGGTCGTAGGTGTCTCTGTTTCACGTGAAATTTTAATAACATAATATAGGGATATATTGATGAAAGTCCATGGAATAAATTTTCAAAAAAAATAAAAAAACAGGTGAAATGGCACGGGAGGAGCCAAGTTAGCTCCCCTCATGGGGGCAGCCCCATTTTACCCTATATATATATATATATATATTGATTCTGTTTTCTCTCTCGTGGTCTTCTCTATCCTGGGTGAATCATGTGGTCCAGAATCATCCCTCTCATGCTCTCACAACTTTTTGCTCTCATAGGATCACTCCTCTCTCTCTCTCTCTCTCTCTATATATATATATATATATATATATCTTCGGACAAAGGATGGGTGTCTATTCATGGTAGTATACAATTTTAGGTCTTTAGTGTCTCTATCTCATCAAGTCAACAATTTGAATCAAAGTCAACATTTTGACTTTTGATCGACATTTCGACTTTTGGTCAACATATTGACTTTTGATCAACGTTTTGATTTAACTAGTTTGATATCTCCGAATGTCTATTTATATGATGAGGACATGTATCAAGAGGTAAATTGAAAATCAGACTTTATAGGAAGATTGCCATCTCTTTCTTAGATTATAGATCATTCCTGAATATCATTTGATGATATTGGTTGCGTCAACCCTACATCAACCTTTATAATCTAATTAGACCAACATCTATATGATATCAAGACAACCATGGTACATAATCCTAATTGCACTAAAGGCCCTTTATTAAATGCAAACACAAACATTAAATTAACATGAATAAATAAACAATTTTATTTCATTGATGGGTTGCCAAGGGCTTACAAGTCTAGCACCTATTTGAGATCATAATGGATGCTTCAGATTTTTAAGTAGGAATTATTTTCAAACAGAGGAGGAGATAGAATCCCATTCGTGATACAATATGCTAGTCATGAATAGACATTCATTCACTTTATTCTTTCATGTTGGTTTTAAATCCATAGTAAAATGCATGTAAGTATCACTTACTTGCATGAATTAATATCATAACAATATTGTATAAATAGGGCACAAATACCTATATTTAAATCAAAAATAAAAGAATAGTGAAAAAAAATGAAGAAGGTATCCATGATACTGATTAGCCTTGAAGCCCGAGACCAAGTCAAATATTGACTAGGTCGATCAGGAAATAAAGTAAGGGGAGATACGGTGAAATACTATATAGAAATACAAAGAAAATCCTATTTCTTCTAAGTGTATAATATTGTGCAAATAGCTCAAACTTGCATTATTTTATTCTTCACCATACACACTTCAAATAATAATATGTTCAACACAAAACTTGTGTATTAATGTAAATAAAATAAAGAAATTATTGGCAAAAATAAATCACGCACAAGACACCTAGTACACTCAGTTGTAAAAAGCGACAAACATAACTTCATTGATCAATATCTTCTCCATATGAACTCAAAATGAACCAAACTCACCTCCATTATACTTATAATTAAATTATCTTTTAAATGAAGATGGCTTCATCTGAATTTAGCTAAGATGCAAAAGCCGATTAATTGGGGATACCATGGTACTATGTACATCTATATATAAAGCCATTTATTTTATTCTTTATATTTCTAGTCTCTTCACATCTTTGAATCATTGTACATATTATACAACACCTATAAATAGTACAAATACAAATTTAAATTATTCAAAAATATCGAAAATGATTTCGTAAACCCTAATATACATGTATAATGTACATATGTTATAGATATCGGTATTTATTTGTATATATAGATCAAATAATAAAAATACCAAAAATATATGAAAATATGTCTTAAATAATATTGTAAATACATAAGTTATTTAAATATGATATTATGTATAAAAATAACAAAATACAAATAACATGATATATATAGGTATACATACCTATAGATAATAGAATATAAATAATAAACTCTATTAAATAAAGTGATAAAAATAAATAGAAATAAATAGAAAATAGTTTAGAAAATAACACTATTTATCATGTTTTGAGTTTTTAAAAATAAAATCATTTACTTTTAAATTTTTTAATATTTTGAATTTATTATTTCTCGTTTGTTTTCTAACGGTCCTACGCAGACCAATAAGGAACTGAGGAATGTTGAGCCTCCGGTCAACACCCCCTATTCACGAGATGCCTCTCAGTACATGTTAGACTCTACTAACCCCTCATCTTCTCTAGTTTTCATGCAAAAACCATGTCTATGATCGCCTCGAGTCCTTCACCAAACTTGATCATCAGATCATGCTCCACCACAACATACATTTAGCTTCCACCGACCACCCTTAATCGAAGCACAAACCCAAGGTCAAACCTCCTGCTTTGTTCTCTGCTATAAAATGAAACCCAATTCCTCCATCTCCAGCTAATACCCTTTGTGTTGTCGTAACCCTTTCAATCTATCCTGGTGTGCGTGGCCTAGTGACAAGAGGTGTACCCACTGATATGAGGTGAGGAGAAGGCAGGTCATAGTCGATTCAGACCATCATCAGAGCTCCTCTATTAGTTTCAACTTCCTAGGTCGTTTCAGCTAGATGAGGTTCTTATCTTTAGTCTTTAGTTTTGTTTTTAGTTCATAGTGTATTACCGCCTTTTATTCGTTTGATTTCACTTAGATTTCATCAGAATCCAACACAAACGTATACTAGAGCACTAGGCTCTGGCCTTTGTTCACTGTGCCCTTGACTCTATTCTTACCATCCAACCACCGTAGCAGCTTCCCCCTGACTCTCCATCTAATCATGCGCTCGGATCACCTTGATTCTATACGAATCGAGTTCCCCAAGTCTCCTCCTACGCTCATCACCGGAGATCATTTGCCCGTTTATCCCACACTATATTCCACCAAATAATTGGTCCGGGACCATCACCCTCGAGCTGTGAACCCTCTCATACAGGTAGCTGGACCAGAGAGACCCATATGGGGTTGATTCAAACTTATGACATTGATAAACTGCAAAATCGGCCCTTTAGAAGTGTGTAATTAGCACTTGATAATGTCATCGCAGTCGGGCCAAGTTGGGCTCATCAAAGACCATCTGATTTAAATTTGTATCAATCAAATGAGATGGTCGTAATTTATTTATTTTACTTGGCAAGAAACCAAGGTCGAACTCAGAGACACGAGCCTTTCTCTAATTATCCGGATTTTTTTATCTATTTAATTAAGTGTTGAGTTAAAGACATGTAGGTCAAATTATGAATGCTAAACGAATAATGCTTTAAAAAGTAAACAGGAGAAAGCACTAAATTTAAACATGCATTTTTTATGTTATTTTTATCATGTAAATAAATGCGATGCAATGCAACGAAAATATGCCCTGAACGATAATTACTTGAGTCATAAAAAATATGAGTCCAACAGAATCCAATAATGAAGCACATTTCATTTAAAAAGCATTTAGGCATGAGAAACATAGAAATCTGGACACTTAGTTAATTAAATAATTCATTCTAAAATCTAAGCATGCCATAAGAAAGATGACAAGAAGAGCTTCAAAATGAAACTGAAATCACCTAAAACGGAGTTACGGTGCTCAAGATATGCATGAAGAAAGACAAGGGCATAACTGAAAGGAAACATGAAATGATAACTACAAACAGGTCTCTGGGAGGGACTAAAATGCAATAAAGATAAGTTGTGGGGCCTTCCCTGTAAATTGCCACACGTGCGGGGGTATATCTGCCATTATTAAAACCCGCGAGGGTTGAAATGCAAATAACCCCAGGCGTGCATGGTCAGCACGTGAAGCAGGACCTGTTTGCAATATTGAAGAATTTCATGGATGTCTCTGCAATTTTCCCAAATTTGCACGTGCCAGGCACGTGCTATCTAGGCTCGGATTACGGGTCAGGCTCGGTAGAGGCTCGGCATAGCTTCGGCTAGGCTCGTACGTTAGGCTCGGGCTCGATGCAGGTTCGTCATAGGTTCGGAAGATCCAAGAGGTTTGGCATTAGGCTCGGGCGTCCCAAGCCTGGAGGGTCAGGCGCCGAGGTTCGATGATGCTCTGGCTCTGACACGTGGCTAGCTCTGAGCCATTGGATCACAAGGATCCTACGGCGTCTGGAGATAGTACTCTGGGCGACGTGGCTGCTTCTGGGCCGTTAGATGGTCGTTGGGCGAGGACCATCTAACGGCCACTGTACCTCCTCCCTCGACCGAAGGCGGGCGGCAGGTTCAGAGCTCCAGCGAAGGTGCTCTTCCTCTGCCGCTGATTCTTGGTCACGGAGGGCCTCCCCAGAGATCTCTGAAGGGTCGTCGAGATAGCTGGAGGTCCGAGGAAGGCGCAGGACTTCTTGGCATGATCCGTCGGAGCCCGTATGTCGAAGTCGGAGCTAAAGAAGGAGTGCTCTGATGGTCTTCCGATCATTGAAACTTTGAAGACCTGCACTGTTAGGAATACATAGCCAAAGAATAGGTCGTGACATGGGCGAATGGTGTGGACGGCTGTGGGGAGATGAAGAGAGTGATGGCCGTGGTTCTTCTCCGGCGAACCCGGAGGAGATGGGTCGGAAGTGTTGGGAGGTGTGGAAAAGGGAGGAGATGATCGAAGAGTGTCGCTGGAACGGGGGGAATGTGGCGGAGCTCGTGAAGTGATCGATGGAGCGGGAAAGGGGGTGTAACGACCTACATAATTGCAAGAAATTAAATGAAAAATACAAAGAGGGGTCGGAGGCTTACCTGAGAGGTGGCGGCACGATTGGCTTGGGCTCGAGCTCCTTGGCGGAGATCTGGTCTTCGCTGGACACCGTCAGCCGGTCGGTGCAGCTCAAGCGGGCTGGAAGCACCGCGTCTCCGCCATGAACGATGGAGGGTCGACACCGGGGAGGGAAGTCATCGTCGCTCGATCCATGCGCCCCTCTCTGTCATAGAGAGGCGGAGGAGGGCTAGGCCTCCTCCCACGTAAAGGTGGATGAAGTGGATCGAAGGGGGTGGCGGTGTATTTGAAGGTGGTGATGGCTGAAGTGGTGCGTGGAGTCGTGGGTTGAGTGGCAGATGTGGGGCGACTGGGAGGATGACGGAGTTCGTGGGATGATGCGCGAGGAAGAGGGAAGATGGAGGACCGTCCTGGGGCAACTGGCGATGGGAGATGGTCTCTGGAGTAGCAGAGAAAAAGGGAAGGGCGAAAGGCATGCGTGAGATGGAGAACGTGGGGAGAGAGGGGTTTCGGGAGGTTGACGATGACTGATGGCCGTTGGATCTGGAGATCCAACGGCTGTCAATTGAGCGCTGAAGAACGACCCTGATGAGATCGGGAGCGGCACGATCGGAGGGTAAATGAGATACCACGCGGCGCATTGTGGAAAGAGCGCTAGTGAACGGTGATGATGAATTCAAGGGCACAATCGAAGGGCTGAGGAGCGTGCTTAGAAGAAGCGGCTGTGATGGATAGATGAGGTCGCGATCGAGCGGTCGTCAAAGCACCACGTGGCGTGATCTGCGCGAGGCGCTAACATACGGTGATGATGAAGCCCTGATGATGATCTGATGGATGGGAACATAAGCGTGCATGGAGAAGGCATGGCCGTTGGATTATGAAGATGATCCGACGGTTGGAGGCGAAGGCGGAAGAAGACAAGGGAAGCGGGCCACGTGGCATCCCCAGAATGGGCCACGTGGCCCAATCAGATTATTCAGAGAGTATTTTTTATTTTTGAGGGTTAATTTTGGTCGAATTTGAGAAAACTCAAAACATGAAAGTTGTAGATCTTGATGAGATCTACAAGTTTCATGTTGACCAAAACTGGAGATAAGGTCAACAAGGACACAAAATATTTTTAAGGGTATTTTTAAGGCTGAAAATACCACAGATTTTTGTTTTGCCATTTTTTGTGGTTTTTAATTTATTTGAGACTCTGTTAATTACAGGACATTATCTGGATTTTATTGACACATGTTTAAGCAAGGGGGTTAATAATAGAAATTTATGATGATGGAATCGAGTTTCATCACCCCCCTATACTTAAACTATGCTCGTCCTCGAGCATCAAGAAAAAATGAATTAGCTGGATTAACCCCCTTGTGCATGTGAGTACAGGATCCAAACGGTTCAAGTCGACTCAATCTTTAGAGGTCCAAAATTCTCGAGTTCAACCCAGCCTTAACCAAGAGGTACCCAATTCCTCTAATTCTCTAGACTCTCTCTGATGTACATATAATCTAAAGGATATGAATTTTAGTGTTGACTGCAATTTCGAGAGTAGAGTCAAATCGTCACCCAAAGTCTTGGTCCAAGAAATTCTCCTAAGGACCCAATCCTCAACACTAGGGAATAAATCAAATTTTGCATCCAGTCCACCGTCTCTTTAGTTGTCAGACTTAGAAAATGAAGATGGATGGCCAGTAATGGAGGGCATGGGATTGTGTCATTTTTTCTCTCCCTCTCATTGGAACAAGGATTCTCTCTAGTACCTTTTACGCAACACATTTTTTTGGTGTTGATCAGTGCGTCCGTCAAGAGAAGTTAGAGCCGTCTGCACTTGTTTTCCTGAGAGTACACCGGGGTGTGTCTCTTTTGAGTACCTATCGTACCTTCGACACCCAGACTTGTAGCATTTACGATGCAGAGCCCTTTTTTGGTGCAAGCCCGACTCCTGGTCCTAATAGCGGTGGTCCAAGTGGACACTTTGAAAAGTTTGGGAGCGCTCGCCTTTGGTGGAAGCTCTTTGATATGTAACTTTGTGGAATGAGAGCTTTTTTTCTTTGAAATTTCATTGACTTGTGTAATTTTTGGCTAGCTCCACTGCTTTTACCCAAAGTTGGCGCACACTGATCAACATTTTTTATTTATTTCACACCCTGGCACTTAGGTCAATATCAAGAGAGTAATATAAGAACCAAGTTCTCATACTGGCTAATATTGCTGACACTCAGGTTTCATGAAGCCTTCAAAGATTTTATCCCATCCTCGAGCATCATTAGATCAAATCCAGACTCGAATCCCTCATCCCAATCCTTCAGGTGAAAAATCAACTCATCTCATCAAAAACCGCAGTCGTGCATGTGATGTGCTGATCATATTCTTTTTGTCTGAGACTAAGCATGGAATATAGCATGCAAATCTAGAGACCTAGGGAAATGTGGGTGATTAAGTCTAAAACCCTGATGGCTAAGGTTGGTTAACCTAAAATCTCAAAACCTCAGAAATCAAGCTTCCTTGATCATTTCAGATCCTGGGTGAAAGTGTAAAAATAGAGGATTAATCCAACTCCTTCATTCAAAAACACATTTTTTCTTCTTTTCTTATTTATTTTAATTTATTATATTATATTATATTTTATTTTTTTATGAATTTTAATTAAAGGTTAAAACATAGGTTAGACTCAACTTTCCTTGAGAAGAGACTAAAGATTTTCAAAACCATGTCACACAAATAAAAGATTTTCAAAACATTTTCAAAAGATTTTCAAAACAAGAAAATCTCATTTTTAAAATCATTTTCAAAAAATATTTTTATCAAAATAGTGTAACATAGTATAGAAAAGCCGTGAAATCATTTGAGTACTCTTAGTCCAAAGAATTTTACTTTAGCCAAAAAGTTTTGAATTTTTCAATTTTTTCCAGATTATAGCTAAAGTAAATAAATTGTATGTACGGTATACCCCCCTATCCTTAAACTTTGCTATGTCCTCATAGCATTAGATGATACAAGTACATAGGTCCATTTAAGTATAGAGAAATATACGGGAGCATAGATGGGCTCCCCCTATACTTAGGTTAGAAATAACCTAAGTATAAAGGCAAGGAAAGATGAGTAGAGAAATCACGGGGACTCGGGTCCCCCCTATACTTAGGCTGAGATTAACCTAAGTATAAAGATGGAAATTGATGTTGGAAGGGACCCAAGGTGAACGAAGAAAAGGAATGGATTTACAAGTGAGCGGTTTGAATCTGCGGAGATAGATGGAGTGACTAAGGTTCTAGGGGTGTAACGAAGAAATCATGGCTCAATCAAGCAAGCAAGACCCTCGGGTTCACCAACTCACACTTGAAACCAACCGAGGTTGGTTTATTATCTTGTCGGTTTTATTGGTGATAAAACATTTGATTTTACGCAGAGAAAATGTGAATTGAAAAATCCATGCATACGCGAGGGTATTGCTCTCCCAAAACCAAAGTTTTACTCCATTATTGATTGACTTGCAATTAACAGTCCCAATTTTATTTAAGGTTAAGGTTATCACTGAATTATGATAGCACAAAATCAAGCAATAATCGTCTACAGTTCATTCCCATTTTCCATTAATCCTAGGTGATCAAGCTAGGAAAAAGAAACCGAGAAAGGCCGCGTATTCGATAAAACCACGATCTAGGCTAAGCGAGAAATCAAGTAGTGATTTGACGAAAACACGTGAAAACTTGGGCTGTTTTGAAAACCAAAATCCATGTATGCAAGTCGATAAAAGCCGCACCTAATCATGCATCTATTAGCGGGGAATGATATCCATTAAATTTGGCTAAGTGAGGCGAGATTATGTGCGTCTAAATTTTAGTGTGTCCTACCTACGAGCAAGCACATAAAAATATGGAAAATAAAAACCGCTCAAAGAGCCGCGTGCCTGGTCCTAGGTCGACACTCAAGTGGGGACGATCCCCACACAACCACGACTGTTCTATTACATTCGCGAGTCTTCGATCGAAGACCGCTGTAAAAGACGAGCTTATTACAAGTATGGCATGGAAATAAAAAATGCGACACAATTTTTTTTCTTTCCTTTTTATGTGCTCCAAACATGCTCCTGTGGTTCCTCACAGCGGAAGACATCAGCTCCTCGCCTCCTTGATTGATCAAGGGCCCTGCCACAGAAACAAGGATTAGAGATCAAATAAAAAAGAAAAATTTTATAATACAAAATATGTGAACATTTGACCTATAAAAAGGAACACTAAATTAAACAAACAAAAATCCAAAAAATATAAGAAATGAGCCGTGTCCCTGGCAACGGCACCATTTGATAAACCGCAAAATCGGCCCTTTAGAAGTGTGTAATTAGCACTTGATAATGTCATCGCAGTCGGGCCAAGTCGGGCTCATCAAAGACCATCTGATTTAAATATGTATCAATCAAAATGAGATGGTCGTAATTTATTTATTTTAATTGGCAAGAAACCAAGATCGAACTCAGGGACACGAGCCTTTCTCTAATTATCCGGATTTTTTTATCTATTTAATTAAGTATTGAGTTAAAGACATGTAGGTCAAATTATGAATGCTAAAGGGATAATGCTTTAAAAAGTAAACAGGAGAAAGCACTAAATTTAAACATGCATTTTTTATGTTATTTTTATCATGTAAATAAATGCGATGCAATGCAACGAAAATATGCCCTGAATGATAATTACTTGAGCCGTAAAAAATACGAGTCCAACAGAATCCAATAATGAAGCACATTTCATTTAAAAAGTATTTAGGCATGAGAAACATAGAAATCTGGACACTTAGTTAATTAAATAATTCATTACAAAGCATAGTGTCAAAACTAAAATCTAAGCATGCCATAAGAAAGATGACAAGAAGAGCTTCAAAATGAAACTGAAATCACCTAAAACGGAGTTACGGTGCTCAAGATATGCATGAAGAAAGACAAGGGAATAACTGAAAGGAAACATGAAATGATAACTACAAACAGGTCCCTGGGAGGGACTAAAATGCAATAAAGATAAGTTGCGGGGCCTTCCCTGTAAATTGCCACATGAGCGGGGGTATATCTGCAATTATTAAAACCCGTGAGGGTTGAAATGCAAATAACCCCAGGCGCGCATGGTCAGCATGTGAAGCAGGACCTGTTTGCAATATTGAAGAATTTCGTGGATGTCTCTGCAATTTTCCCAAATTCGCACGTGCCAGGCACGTGTTATCTAGGCTCGGAGGACGGGTCAGGCTCGGCAGAGGCTCGGCATAGCTTCGGCTAGGCTCGTACGTTAGGCTCGGGCTCGATGCAGGTTCGGCATAGGCTCGGAATATCCAAGAGGTTTGGCATTAGGCTCGGGCGTCCCAAGCATGGAGGGTCGGGCGCCGAGGTTCGATGGTGCTCTGGCTCTGACACGTGGCTAGCTCTGAGCCATTGGATCACAAGGATCCTACGGCGTCTGGAGATAGTACTCTGGGCGACGTGGCTGCTTTTGGGCTGTTAGATGGTCGTTGGGCGAGGACCATCTAACGGCCAATGTACCTCCTCCCTCGGCCGAAGGCGGGCGGCAGTTTTAGAGCTCCGGCGAAGGTGCTCTTCCTCCGCCACTGATTCTTGGTCACGGAGGGCCTCCCCAGAAATCCCTGAAGGGTCGTCGAGATAGCTGGAGGTCCGAGGAAGGCGCAGGACTTCTTGGCATGATCCGTCGGAGCCCGTATGTCGAAGTCGGAGCTAAAGAAGGAGTGCTCCAATGATCTTCCGATCATTGAAACTTTGAAGACATGCACTGTTAGGAATACATAGCCAAAGAATAGGTCGTGACGTGGGCGAATGGTGTGGACGGCTGTGGGGAGATGAAAAGAGTGATGGCTGTGGTTCTTCTCCAGCGAACCCGGAGGAGATGCGTCGGAAGTGTTGGGAGGTGTGGAAGAGGGAGGAGATGATCGAAGAGTGTCGCGGGAACGGGGGGAATGTGGCGGAGCTCGTGAAGTGATCGATGGAGCGGGAAAGGGGGTGTAACGACCTACATAATTGCAAGAAATTAGATGAAAAATACAAAGAGGGGTCGGAGGCTTACCTGAGAGGTGGCGGCACGATTGGCTTGGGCTCGAGCTCCATGGCGGAGCTCTGGTCTTCGCTAGACACCGTCAGCCGGTCGGTGCAGCTCAAGCGGGCTGGAAGCACTGCGTCTCCGCCATGAACGACAGAGGGTCGACACCGGGGAGGGAAGTCGTCGTCGTTCGATCCATGCGCCCCTCTCTGTCACAGAGAGGCGGAGGAGGGCTGGGCCTCCTCCCACGTAAAGGTGGACGAAGTGGATCGAAGGGGGTGGCAGTGTATTTGAAGGTGGTGATGGTTGAAGTGGCGCGTGGAGTTGTGGGTTGAGTGGCAGATGTGGGGCGACTGGGAGGATGACGGAGTTCGTGGGATGATGCGCGAGGAAGAGGGAAGATGGAGGACCATCGTGGGGCAACTGGCGATGGGAGATGGTCGCTGGAGTAGCGGAGAAAAAGGGAAGGGCAGAAGGCATGCATGAGATGGAGAACGTGGGGAGAGAGGGGTTTCGGGAGGTTGATGACGACTGATGGCCGTTGGATCTGGAGATCCAACGGCTATCAATTGAGCGTTGAAGAACGGCCCTGATGAGATCGGGAGCGGCACGATCGGAGGGTAAATGAGACGCCACGCGGTGCATTGTGGAAAGAGCGCTAGTGAACGACGATGATGAACTCAAGGGCACGATCTAAGGGCTGAGGTGCGCGCTTAGAAGAAGCGGCTGTGATGGATAGATGAGGTCGCGATCGAGCGGTCTTCAAAGCGCGACGTGGCGTGCTCTGCGCGAGGCGCTAACATGTGGTGATGATGAAGCCCTGATGATGATCTGATGGCTGGGAGCATAAGCGTGCGTGGAGAAGGCATGACCGTTGGATTATGAAGATGATCCGACGGTTGGAGGCGAAGGCGGAAGAAGACAAGGGAAGCGGGCCACGTGGCATCCCCAGAATGGGCCACGTGGCCCAATCAGATTATTCGGAGAGTATTTTTTATTTTTGAGGATTAATTTGGCCGAATTTGAGAAAACTCAAAACATGAAAGTTGTAGATCTTGATGAGATCTACAAGTTTCATGTTGACCAAAACTGGAGATAAGGTCAACAAGGATACAAAATATTTTTAAGGGTATTTTTAAGGCTGAAAATACCACAGATTTTGTTTTGCCATTTTTTGTGGTTTTTAATTTATTTGAGACTCTGTTAATTACAGGACATTATCTGGATTTTATTGACATATGTTTAAGCAAGGGGGTTAATAATAGAAATTTATGATGATGAAATCGAGTTTCATCAGACATCACACCTAGGCGCCCTATTTTCTCTTGAGCTCCGAGCCTCGATCAGTGAGGCACGGACCTTCATAGCACTTCAAGATATGTAAACCATCCCCGAGAAGCTTTTGAGCCACCCCCAAGCTGATGAGGTGGCCGGAGAACTGAGGAGCACCAGATCAAAGTTCGGGGGACAATGTTGTTCTTCCCCGTTCTCTGAGGCCATCATAGAACTGTTAGATCAAGGAGCGATCCCAGATCTAATCTAGGACATTCAATTCAAGAGAAGCATTACGCATCCTCCACCGTCCACGTAGATAAGTGAAGGCACCCTAATTGTCCATCCACACGTTGTAGAGGGTATATTGCACGCATACCCCTTCATCTTTTTGTATTTGATTTTTGTACTATAAATACCATGTAACATGTAATATATTTAGTATATTTAACATCTGATGCATGGCTATAATTGCACTTAGGTCCTTCCCAAGTCGCCTCACATGTCTCTCCATGTAAGGTACTTGGGTTATTTACGGACGTCTTATTGAAGTGTTTCCGTTATCATTTTTCTATTTGACATTTATGGGTGTGTGGATTCTTTTTTCTTGCATTTCAATAAATAAATAATGTATGTTATAATTTCTCATTGTATTATTTTATTTTGTGTATTTTATTGTTATTAAATGTTTCCCTTTTGCCAAAAAAATTATAAGATAAATACCTTATATGCCTGAAACATAGATAAATCACATGTATTTTTTATTTGTCATTTAAAGTTATTTTCTTATTTATAAAAAAATAAAAATAAGTGTATTCCCTTTTAGTATTTAAAAATCTATAAATACTCAAATATGTCTTCAAAAATTCTAAAAAATATATTAGTTATATTTTAGTGTATGCTATCACTTATCCAAAAATCATTAAAATATACAAAATATAAAACCTAAAAAATCCAAAACCTTAAAAATTTTATAAAAATCAACAAAAATTCTAGAAATCCAAAAATATTTCTTTCTAGTTATTAATTTTCTCATTATAAATAGTTTGCATTTAATATAGCTTAGGGTTAATTTTAAACCTATACATATTTTAAAAATCCTAAATGAGTTTTTATGATTATCTTATTCATTGTTTTGAGTTTTTATTACTCTAAAAATTCATAAAAGTTATAAAAAATCCACAAATTTTCCAAAAAGAACATTAGAAAAATATGAAAAACACAAAAATATTTTATTTACTTTATATTGGCTTTATTTGACTTATTAAAAATACCCAAAATATATACTATAGTATCTATATTATCTATATTATTATTCACCGTATTTTGAAAATTAAAAAGAGTTTAAAATTTTATGAAACTAAAAACAAACTATAAAATCAAATTAATAAAATTTTGCATAATTAAAACCCATAAAATAATTAAAATAAAAATATAAAAATGAGAAAAATATAAAAATATAAAAATTCATTATTAATTTACTTCTACCATGTTTGCTATCAGTAGTTCAACACTCTCCATACTTGCACCTATACATATTTTTGAAGAGTTATAATAAATTATGACTCACATGCTTTGACTATTTCATCTATAAATTGTGGGTTGATTAGTTATTAGTGAGATACCTGATCGCCACAACGATTGATGATCTCATTGGATTAGAAGATCGATGTTAAACCTCCCTATCTTTATTTGAGATCATGATGGATGCTTCGGTTTTTTAAGTAGGAATTTTTTTCAAACAGAGGATGAGATGGAATCCCATTTGTGACACACTATGCTAGATTAACACCTAATGATGCCACAAGTAAATCACGATATTATGTAAAAAGAGGTGTCAGACATGATCTTTGCCTTGGATTAGTTTAGATCATATTTTCTTGGAATTTGTAATACGATTAATTATTAAAAAGAATGATGTGAATGCATAATTTCTATGTTGTATTTTATTACATCATGAGTTTGATTTGAAAATTAAAGATAAATCTCAAGTATCGAATGTGGTAGTGCATCACATTTTCAGACTTGAACATACTAAGACTCTAGACAATTAGGTATGTGATATCACTAAAACATTTCCAAATGAAGGAATTCTTGTGGTTGCATCACTCTTGTGGTATATTGACTTGGTCAATTTTTTCTTATTTCTAAGAAAATCCACAAGGTTGTCCTAATACCAGAATAAATATACTCATATGTGAATTTAAAAATTATTACTGGGAATATCCATTCTTTTTTCATTAGGATCGGATTAAATGGAGGAGGCATATTCATTGGGCGGAAAAAACTAGTGTCAGCACTCTATGTCATATGGTGGAGGTCGGAGTACACCATTCCAAGTTGCGAACAACTCAAAAGGTGCTCTAGTTTGGTTTTGTGGCCATCTTTGGTGAAGGACTTATGGACATTTCCTAAGAGTTGTCCTATCCGCCAGAAAACAAGATGAACCATTAGTTTTAATGAATCAATGTCTATGAAGCATGTTATTATCTGTGAATTATTCGATGCTTGGTGCATTAACTTTATTGGCAAGATCTCTACTAGTTAACGATAGAGTGCATTTTATTTTTGTTGATTATATTAGTCAATGGATGGAGACTATCCATGCTCGAATTGTTGATAGCAATGCATTTGTAAGTTATTGTGAGAGAAAAATATTTTATGATTTTGGATACCCAAGATTTTGATTCCAGGTGGAGGAAGCCTCTTTATAGAGATGTCAAGAATATAGTGAAGGGCTATGGCGTTGAAAATCATGTGATAAGTCCTTACAGACTGATGGGATGGCCAAAGTGTCAAACTGAGAGGTGAAGACCATTTTTTAAAAGCTAGTATGATCGGATAGGCCGAATTTCTCACATCTATTGGAGCAAGTTCTCTTGGCTTATTGCTTATAATACCCCTTTTGGCATTGTTAGAAAATAAGAATGCAAAAGCAAAATTGAAAAACAGAACATGAACTAAAAAGATAAACATGGAACATCAAGATTTTACGTGGAACCCTACTCCCTAAGGAGCTGGATGAAACCACGGGAGAATGCCTCAAAGGGTTGATGGTCTATTGCTTTTCTCTCATCCGGATACAATAGGTGTGAGGGTCTATATATAGCCCCCACCGAGTCTCCACATATCCCCCCCCCCCCCCCAAGATGGAGCATATGAACATAAGTGAACAAATATTCCAATCCCCCCCATAAGTGAAGCATATGAACAAATATTCCAATCCCCCCCCCAAGATGGAGCATGCAATGCTCAGCTTGGACAAATAGAAAGAAAACTCAACTCACGCTACAAGACACTACAGACAATAACAACTCAATGCGTACAACTGTCGACTGCTGTCGAGGAAGTTGCTTCTCATACCATGTAGGTGAGGAGGAAGAACGGGTTGGAGTGTGAGTCAACTGAATCTCCTCATCGGAGAGCATGTGCTCTGTACTGTGCCTGTCAGAGTCATTATAACTGAAGATGAGTCTGCTCATTAGAGTACTCTGACCCGCCACAATACGTGGGCAAGTGCTCCATCTCTAAAAGGGTTGAAAAGAGCATCGCTAATTATCAATACGCAGATCTGAAGATGGGTCTCTCTCATAGGGACCTCGAAGTGGGTTCTACCTCGAAAGGATCTCGTACTAGACACGATCGCTTGAGAATGAAGTCTGAAGAAGTCTCCTCGTTGGAGAACTGGGTCTCTCCTATCTGGCAATGAGAATGGTACTCTACTCTAGAGTCCCTATGAAACCACATGAAAACCCTAGTCAACATGGCATAGGGAATGGTACTCTACGTGTGAATTCATATGGCTCACATGAAAACTCTGGCCGAAACATAAAAGATGATGGGGAACATGATAAATAATGGCAAAAATGTGCACAACTGAAAAGACCGCATACATGCGCGTGTCTGAAACTGAGGACCCTAAATCTGACATAGAGTCTAAATATATGTTGTTGAGTCTGGAATCTGAATGGTCTTGAGAATCTGAAACTAGATCTGGAACTGACATGTGACTCTACACAATGCACCCCCTTTCTCCCATACTGGTCGGAATGACAATCGTCGACCAAATTGGGAGAAAACAATAAAATGGGGGTACAAAACATCAATAAGCCATATCACATTTTTTCTTCAACTTTTCAAATATCCTCCTTTTTTAAACATTTTTATAAGTCTTGTCATCAATTTTTATGGCTTTGCAAATCATGTTTTTTGAAAACATTTTTTACTTGTGTACGACCTCTTTCTCTCTCTCTCTTTGCAAAAAAATTCCTTGCTTACGACTTTTCATTGTGCGCGACTCTTCTTCTTCTTCTTCCTTTTTTTTGAATCGGATTTTTTTGAACACTCGGCCCAATTGGGTGCTTATATCTCTCTCACCCTCTCCTTTCCTTTTTCTCTTTTTTTAAGTGAACAAGTCTCAACCCATACATCTGAGCCCAAACAACAAAATTTTTTTAAACATGAACGACACATTTTGGGCTTATATTAGGGTCCCCAATTGGGAACCCTCTCTCGTGAGACACACCCAACCCCGATAGGGGTCTTGAAATGATGTTGATGGGACCGAATGGGAAGCCCGTGGGCCACCGCCTGCAACGGAGAGATGCATCACCGTTGGAGAAGAAGCTCCTCCGCCTGGAGCTTTCAAAGCCGGTGCAGACTGGAGAGATGGGGGATGTTGTCTTCGAAGTGAGTCGTCGAGCAAGATGGAGGATGGGCACATCATCGCTGGTGTTGATCATGTCGTGCTGCTAGATTCGTCAAGGAGGAGAGGCCCATGTTCCGCATGCATGGATTGCCATGAATCTCTAAGTCAGCTATGACTGAGCGGAGGGGCTCTCCATTAGAGATCCTGGATTCACAAGGAACTCCATTGGCAAGGGCTCACGCTGCCTACGTGAGCCTGTCGAGGAAGGAAGGAGAGGCGTGTTGCAATGATGCTGCTTGAAGCTCGAGAAGAGGTGTTGTAAGGGCTTGGATCTGAAGTGTGTCACCTCCAATTCAACTGATGGGAGGTGTGCCACTACTACGTGCTTGGAGAATATCTGGAGCGACAAGGGCCGTTGCTTGGAGCATTGTGCGACCTTAAATCTTGTCGACTAGAGCCTTAGGACACACCACTTAGACTTCATCGAACTGGGGCTAAGATCTCCAGCAGGTCTGAAAAAAAATGTATGCTGCTGGAAAGGGCGACATCCCTTCTAGGGTTGCACCGCCAATATGCGGAAATCGATGAATCCATAGAACTTGATCTGCTCAATAGTAATCGAAGTTGATAAAAAATCTTCCATAGAACCGACTCATCTTTTAAAAAAATCACAGAATTAGGGTTTCACGAATCCTTAGAACTCTTGAACAACAACAGACATGATGATCTTAAAAAAATCTAAGAATCGAACCCGCTCTGATACCATATTAGAAAATAGGAATGCAGAAGCGAAATTGATAAACAGAGCATGAACTAGAAAGATAAACATGGAACACCGAGATTTTACGTGGAACCCTACTTCCCAAGGAGCGGGATGAAACCATATGAGAACGCCTCAAAGGGATGATAGTCTATTTCTTTTCTCTCATCTGGATACAATGGGTGTGGGGGTCTATATATAACCCCCACCGAGTCTCCACATCTCCCAAGTGGTAGAAGTGGGACTAAACTCATTGATGTGGTAAATAGATCCTGGAGGGATCAATTTACCCATCTCCCCTCATAAGTGACGCATATAAACCAATACTCCAAGCGCATCTCTCCATTTAAAGTTGTGTATGGAAGTCATGCCATTTGCCCATTTTTTTTGCAAAAATCAAAATGGACAGTCTGGGAGTTGAACTTTAGTGGTCATGAAGCGAAGAGCAAGAGAATGATAGATCAAAATGTGCTAATGGAGATTAAAAAAACCAAGAGTAAAAGAATACAGCCATTTACATGGACAATGCTTAAAGGATTGCATGATAATCACATAAGCGAGAAGACTTTTGATCCATATTACCATGTTTCTTTGTGCAATGCAAGGTTGAAACTCTTTTGAAGAAAATTACGAAGAAAATGGGATGATCATACATTATTAAAGTGGAATAACATTAGCATCTACATATCTGAATTATCACATTAATGTCTAATTGTTGTGGTGAATGGACAAATGTTGAAGCCCTTCATTTAGCAAAAATGTCATGTCCTTCAAGGAAAGGATCGACTTGTTGCAAGAGTCCTAATGATTTTAATACCTAATTGGTTTACTACAAGATCCTCGAAACCATTTCAATTTTCAATTTTATTTACTTTCTTTTGTATAAACTTGTAGACCATTGTCATTCCCTAACTCTTAATTCCAATCCGAGTCTTTACGACACTCAAATATAAGTATATGGGAACATATGACATCTTGTGATTACTATGTTTTCTATTTATTTTGATCTCCTTTCCTTAGCCACTTCATTTTTCCTTTCTAATATACTTAGGATGACTAAATCCTAAGTATAAGGTATGGTTGACTTCTCATTCATTCATTCATAATCTTTTCACTTCTATATATTTTGCATGAGTTATGTCTTCTGTTGCACTACGAGGACATGGAAAAAGCTACATATAAGGGATGTCATATGTATGTAGACATAACTCATATGTTTTATTTTCTTTATTTATAAAATCACAAAAACTAAAAAAATGGTGAATAATAAATTATTAAAATCCTTTTGGCAATTGTAATAAAATCCAATAACTTCTTATTAAAGTTGTTTAAAATTCATGTATAAAATCCAAATATAATAGATCAAAATAATTTGTCAAAGTTATGTAAAAAATATACATTTAAATCACCTGTTAAAAGTTGTACATCAAAGGATATAAATTGTATGTATGTGTGTATATGAAACTTTGACAAATGAAGTGAGAATAAGTTTTGACTAATTTTCTGAATATGTTAAGAACATATCACTTGTAGCAATCACAGTATCAATCAATCAAACATGTAGCTTTTACTTTTACTTGGTTAGGAATTCCAATGTCGAACTAGGGAGGTAAACATAAAACTAAAATAATTACACATATGCAACATAGTTAATCGAGCTTCCAAGAATTTTTTTGGGTTAATGTTGTATTCAAATAAACTAAAATTATTATTCTCAACATATAGTTATAGGTGTAATATATATAACGGAAGTAAAATACACATATAAGTTCATGGGGGAAATGGGATACAAATATGTTTAACATTAGAATGATAAAAACTAATTTTGTAAATTTTGATATTTTTCAACGCAAATTTAAAAGGAAAGATAAAATGGTTTATTTGAAAATAAGCTTATTTTGATAGAGAATAAGATTCTAAAATAAATTAAAATGCCAAATTACGTGTATTTAAAAAATGTGTATTTTTCTCAAGTAGAGGACCTAATATGTTCCAGAGTATTTTTTTATTTCTAAGGAATATCTATTATTTTTTATAACATTTTTCAAAGCCCGTGGGGTTCCATGGAATTGTGAATGCAAATGTAATATTTTTTTAATAATTTCCAAGGAATGATAAAATAATTAAAATCACAAATATTATGATTTTTGGGAACTTTGAGAAACTATTTTATGAACTTAATAAAAAATGCTATTTGAGCTTTTTATTTTAATTACAAACAAATGATAATAAAAACGCAAACTAGAATTATGGTGTCTGTGTGTAAATAGGTGGATCCCTTATACGTCGTACTAAGGAAGTCGAGCATTTAGATGGTCACCAATTAGGTTGGATAGGAGATGCAGACACGAGTATCCACTTTACGACTTGATTGTGTAGAACTTCATGTGGGTCCCCTCATATTTAGACTAGAACTTATTTATAAAAACTACTCTTATCCAATGTCCAAACAATTTTATTGATACTCCATCACGTAGAGCTCGTCGAGACCTTTCCAATGAGTACAATAATGCAAAAATCTGATTTCATAGCTTGATTTACGGCCATTTCAATAAGATCGGGTCCATGCCAATTTCGGATCCGAACTCGAGTTGGAAGTTGGAACCCATGAAAACCAGCCCTCTCTCCTTAAATGCCTAAAACACAAACAACAGCCTTTCCTCATTCTTCCCCCTCACCAGAGCATCGTCGGAGCTCGTCAGAGCACGTCGGATCAACAATCTGAAGCCACCACCACGTGTAGGAGGTCGAGGCCATCTTCGTGCGCTAGTTCTCATCGTCAATGGAGCGTCGAGCGTATCGTTCTCCAAGGGAGAAGAAACCGAGGTGATGAAAATTTTTTGAGGTACGATGTCTTATTACCCTCCTTGTTGTAGGTTTCCTTGCGATTTCCGATCTAGTATATTTACTTTACTCGATTTTATCTGATTAAATTGAGAATTGCTTTTGTCATTTCAAATTCAAGTATTATGATGTAGTTCTTTAAGTACTATTTGTTTATTCTAAATTATAAATACTCTTGAAAATACTTTTTTGGAAAATGTCATAAATAAGGTGGAGCATTGGGTCAGGTTGACCCAGACCTGACCCGACCCGCAAAAGCCTGGACCAAATGTATATGTGGGTTGAGCCCAGGTCTTAATTTTGTCCAATTTTCAAGCTCGGGACAGGCTCAACCCGAACCCGAGTTGATCCGCTAAAACCCGACCTGACCATCAATTTACATATTGCTGACAACAATATTTTATTGTAGTTACCTATGACTAATCACACGAATCTCACACATGTTCTGTTTTTCTTTTCTCTGTTAAGCTTGGTGATGTGCTACTTCTTAAGTTAGATTTGACTCAAAAGTTAAAACATCGAAGACTATAATGCAATCAATGTTTCTCGTTTTTGTTTTGACATAATTCTTTGATCTCACTATCGGTCCTCGTATTGTGTATAGTTAACGGGGATTCTATTCATCAAGCGAACGTCAACTATGACTAATAACAAATGTGGCAATTTTGCATAGTGATCCACCAACATAGACATTAATGGTGAAATTAGTCGGGAACTAAGAAAATCATACAGATAGATCAACTGCTAATCGAAAGCAAGGAAATATTTATAGCCAATGTATGGTTTTTCCGAAGGATGCTGGGATTTGACCAATCTCGTTGTATCGCCTCAGAAACGACCACCCAATAGAAAGTCAGAAATCCAAGACATTGTTCCATCGATTCTAATTTATGTCGGGGCCTTCATCTGACGCGTAACAAACAACAAAGACCTTAATTTATCAAGTGACAAATTCAAAGTATGAGAAACAAATTTTAGACTATATTAGTAAATTGGATTTTGAACATTAGACCGGTTTGTTTGTGAATATGCTCATGTATTTTTTATCATCAAACATGGAGCAGATCCTCTTCATAGCAGGCCATGTAAATCTGCTATTTGTAACCCATAGAGAGAATATGATATGCATCAAACAAGTGGACATGTGAGAATAAAATAACAACGCAGAATACTATAACAATGGGCATTTGTACAAGGAGTTGATTTCATTAAAAAGAGAATGACGAACAATATAATTATAAAATGAACCATCAAGGTAACTAAAATACACAGTGTAAATTAAGATCTAATCCTTGTACCAAAGAGAAAAAAAATACACAGCGTAAACGTTATGTAATAATAAATTTTATTAAAACCATTCAACCCAATGTTTAATTTTTTAAGCGAAATGGGGGTGTGCTGAGCCGGGCTTGAACCTAAGCTCCACCCTGAGGACCTTGGGCCAATCTCGAGCTCTCGACTTTCCCAGAAAGTAGGGTTGCGACCTAATCCAAGGCCCAAATAATTTTGACAGGCTTGGATCGGGCTTTCTCAGGTTGGGCCAAGTCGAGTCCAATGCTCCATCCTAGGCATAAACTTGTTGGTCAGACGTAATTCTGTTCATCCATCTTTAATTTAATGCTTGAAATGTGTACTGTTGGCATGTTATACCCATGGAAGTATGATCGTGTAAAATAATACATGTACTCCAAGTTCTGTGAATGGTAAATAATATAATGGTGTGAGGCATGTGCTTAATGATGTATTTGTATTTTGGTAATTTGGTTTTGGTGTAGTTACTGTTGACCTTTTCACGCCAACTTCCTGGTATTTTCCCTTTGTGGTGTATTTGGTGTATTCATTTAGTGAGACTAAATATCTATAAGGAATACAGGCTAATTATCTTAGTTTTAATCCAATTAAAACAATGATAATCAAGCAATCTAAGTATTTTAATCTTTATGCACTTGATGTTATTATATAGTATACCCCTCACTTAATACAATTCATTATTCCAATTTTAGTTGTTCTATGACTTCTCATCTACCCTTCCTTGAAATGGATCAACTAGGTTATGCTAGCAATGCTAACATGGAGTTCTTTCACAGTAAGTGTTGCGTAGTGAGTCAATTAGTTAACCCATTAGCAAGTCCAGGCCTAGTCACCTTCACCATTCCAATTTGAGAAAACACAATTGGTACATGTCGTACTAAGAGGTTATATTGATATTTCTATTGGGTATGACACCTATAGTAGCACTCAGAGATTTAGGAATTTAAAACTCTTTTAATTTCCTTAATGGCTAGTGAAACAATCTTGACAATTCGCAAAATCGATAGAATCGACTTCACAATTTCTAATTCTATTTCAATCATTCAAGTGCATAAATAATCAGAGTAAATATGAAATAAAAAATACTTCCTAAATTACTGCATATCTCTAAAATAAATAAAAAATTATTTCGAATTCGAATTTACAAGTTTCAACCATCACAATTCAAATTAGAAAGCATCGTACAACTTGGATTTAAAATTCATTGCGACCTAAAATATTTCCAAAATATTATGTCCAACTCCTGATATAAACACATAAAATAAATTTCCATCAATTTTTAGTCCCAATGTATGATAAACAAGTCAATAAAATAATCGAGTCCTCTTCCAACTCCGTCAATGGAGAAATCCAATCTCTCAAGAGCGCACGGTCAGAATCACACAAAACTTTTTTGCACGGATTGGGGGACTTCATCTATGACTTATTAGTCAGTATTTTATCATGTTATATGATTCAAAAATAGTAGATAAAAATTCATAATTTTAATGATGCTATCTTTGATTGAAATCGGAGTGTGTGATCATTTTTAACATCCAAATCTTCTCCCAAATGTCACCAACTATTGGTGCATCTTTTTGGAAATAAATTCAGATCTTCTAGACCCCACGTATATCCCAAAAATATGTTTAAAATGGAGAATAACATCAGCAACTTCGAAATTCATTGAATCACTCGAATTATTAAAACGATCGCAAGATAATGTATTTGATGATCGTAATAATCTAGCTGATTGTTCATCGAACTTGTATGCAATTCAAATCCTTTAAACTAAGTCTATGATACCAATATAAGGAAGTAGATGACACTTTATAGACTTCACATCATGGAAATATGGAAAATAGCAAACTATTTTCTTAAAAAAAACATGTTCATCGTATGAACAACAAATTTCAGCAAAACATTTTTGCACTTTCGCGAAGCAATTAATGAGTCTTTAAAGAAAGAGACCTCCCGAATATTGTTTGATATGTGCTTGTCTCTCTCGTAGGCACGATGATGAGTCACGTAGCTTCCCATGAACTTCGATGTCTTCTGCTTGATCTTGTCCACGCAAGGATGATCAAGCTTCTAGTTTCGCCGTACAAAATTGATCCTTCTTTACACACGAGGATCATAAAGAAGGAGGTTATCTTCTCCTCCACAGGGTACGCTAAAGGAGAGAAGAGAGGCTGGATAAGGTGGATGTCTAGGGCATGAAGAGGAGACATGTACAGAAATAATATCTCAAGACTCTTCTCTTATTTTGATTCTCAAGGAAATGAAATAATTATCAATGGACTAAGCATCTAATAAATTTGATTACAAAAAGAGAGAAGCGTGCCATTAAATTTCAGCACAACATTTTTGCACTTTCGAGAAGCCATTAATTTAGGAAATAATTTTCCTAACATGGTTTATAATGTTCTAATGAATATTGTGACAAGATCAGGGTTATATCTTGAAGTGTGAGTCTCTAAAGTCAGAGACTTCCTGAACAATGTTCAATATGTTCTTGTCTCTATCGTAGGCATGATGATGAGTCAGGTAGCTTCCCATGAACTTCGATGTCTTCTTCTAGATCTTGTCCACGCAAGGATGATCAAGCTTCTGATTTGGTCGTATAAAATCGGTCCTTCTTTACACACGAGGAGCATAGAGAAGGAGGTGATCTTCTCCTCGACAAGGCCACGCCAAAGGAAAGAAGAGATGCTTGACAAGGTGGATGTTTAGGGCATGAAGAGGAGACGTGTAGAGAATAATATCTCAAGAATCTTCTCTTGTTTTGATTCTCAAGGCAATGGATTAACTATCAATGGACTAGGCATCTAATAAATTTGATTACAAAAAAGAGAGGCATGCCTTCTCTTTTATACTCAATGTATACGTCTATGAATAGTTTTCTTTTCATGTAGGCATGTACAATAATGCTCCTTGGATCATGGATCAAGGACCATGATTAATTACTTGTTCATCAAGAAAGTAAACTAGATTTATTTCCATTTAATTATCAATTAAAAATAATTAATAATTTATGCAACAACTTAACTTAGAGTACAATCCAGTACTATAAAACTATGGTGCCATGTGTCTCCATACACACCCCCTTTTCTTTCTATAAATACATGGGAGTTGTTGTTTATTTATTAATTATGACAATCAAACTATCATAATTGGTAATTTATGAGAATAATTCCCATATCTTATGAATTGTGTTCATAAATTTAAATACAAATGTAAATCTAATTCACATTTATTTTAATGTGAATCATATTCACACATCTGTCTTGAAATAATTACGTGAATCATATTCATATAAATATGAACATTAATTATTGTGAATTATTATTCATATTAATTAATTAATTAATTATATTTTTGAATCATATTCATAAGATACCCTTAATATTAATGATAATAACAATTATTATCTCAATATAGACATCAAATAGTATGAGTCCTAATCTAATTAGGACTTGTGAGATACAAATGCAGATACTTGGAAATAATGTCGGGGAGATCATACTATCTATTCATAGTGACTTGAAATTTGGATATCTATCCAATTTTAGGATTTATACCATTTTAGACAAAAATGATGCACTCATATTATTTGGTCTCGAGACGACAATTCACACTCTGAGTGAGCTCAACAAAAAAACATCATACTCTATGTGAATTAGAGAAAGTATCGGTGAGCTGAACCCAGCTTACCTGACCGTTTTTAATCAAAGTCCAAACATTTTGAAATTTAGAAATGAGCTCAAGGAGTCTATTTTATTCTATTTCCATCGCCATTTCTAATTCCAACATTTTGGACATTGAAATTGAATTGGAATTGGATATTGGGTCAAATGAAGTGAGACTTAATCCAATTAATTCTCAAATCATTAAGCTAATAAATGGAGCCACTAAAATCCATTCGATTCATCATTCCCTCAAAATGGAAGTGTCGCTGTAGATGATATATTATGATAGATTTAACCCTGAGTATTCCCAATACTCATTTATCCTTCATACTGGAAGACCTTTGATATATCTGAAATTCAAACCCTAGTTTGATTGTCTTCTTCGGAACATATAGATAGATTTCTTATTTGATAATTTGGGCAACAATACTAATCATATACTTTCCAAAACTATATATTAATGTCTCGAATTCGTGTCTTACTTCATAAATAAGAAAATCATGCATGGAATTCATTATGCGTCGCCCGTGACTGGGTTTGGGCCTAGTCACGTGAGGCGTATGTGATTGGGGGAGAGAGAAGGAGGAGGCGCCACATGGCGTGCTGGGGTACGGTCACATGGCGCTTATTTATTATTATTTATTATTTTTTATAAAATAAATTATTAAATTAAAGCAAAAATGGGTGATGCGTGACGACTTCAGGAGCTGCCACATGTCACTCCCAGAAATATCGTAATTAAAAGTAAACGAAAAATTGAAAAGAAATATCAAATAAGGTCAACTCAAAAGTGGGAACACGAAATTTGCTCGTCTCGACGAGATCTACAACTTTTGTGAAGGATTGAAAATCAAATGAAATCATATGTACAAAGTGTATTTTTGGGTGGTACCTTATATATATAAACTACCGTATTTTATCTTTTTAATTTTTTTTATCAATTTTAAATAAGAGAAAAATCAAAGTAAAAATAGAGAAAATATGAAAAGAATATTTACAACTCAATCTAATTTTTTTTCGATTTTTAATAATTAAGAAAATAAAAAGATAAAATAAAAGGGCAAAAACGTCATTATGTACAATATACAATAGGGGCCCAAAACCCAAGTTTCACATACGATCTCCAATTTTAATGAAATTGGTCTGGTTTTGAAGATCTTTGAATGTTATTACTTTAAAATTGAGTAGACCTAGATTGGAAGCTGTATGAGAGATATGTGCATTCTAAGGTCCATGGTCTCCAACTTGGTTTGGGGTTTTACTGGTCGAGTTAGCATTTTTTTGTATTTTTCTTGTATTATTTGTCAGCAATATATACCGTATAGAGTGAATTTATGGTATTTATAATTAGTATAAAATATATACAGATGAATAATTTTTACAAGTGAATTGGGCTTCCTATTTAATGTAGATGCGAAGGCTAAGATGCAAATGTTATCAATGCATGCATGAATGCTAATTATGCAATTTTTGTGGAAATATGCTCCTATTACTCTGGAACAAGACTCTATTTTCCACGTTTAAGAGTGATGAATCATAGATTCATCGGTAACAAGCACATGTCCTTCCTCATCTTTGATGCATCTCGCTTGAGAAAGACCTTTGCCAATCTGAATATATTCTTCTATCCCTCCTTCAAACCAAGATTTTTATACCAAACATCATAAGATCTCGACTTGGCTTTAATTGCAACCTTGTTTGCTCCCATCTTTGCTATTTTGTACTTTGTGATAGTTTCCTCTGTTCTATCATTATATATAGTTTTAAAGCAAGCTATCTTAACTTTTAACTTCTTTTACACCCCTTCACTCCACCATCAAGCCTCGTTTTGGCCTAGAACTCCTTCCTTAGACTCTCCTAACATCTCTTTGGCTACCCTTCGGATACAAGATGCTACATCCTCCCACATCTCATTTGCACTTCGTTACAATCACAATATAAGTCTTTTAAAACCTTCTCCCTGAAGTTTGATTGCTTCAATTGAAGATTCCACCATTTATTTATAATGATCTTGGGAAACACCATTTTCTTTGTCAACCCTTTTATTTGCACATTAATGACTAGCAAGTAATGTTGATATGCCTAGCTCTTATATGTAATTAAACACTTTGCAGCCTCTGCAAAATAACCAATCTCTTCTCCTCAATGCAAAGTAATATATTCGTGTTTAAGTCGGACCACTCTTATATGTAATTAAATACTCCTCCCACTTCTTGAAGAGTGTGTTTGCTATGAAAAGATCATAAGATGTTATAAAATCCATGCTAAGTTTTCCATCTTCATTTCTATTCCCAAAGACATGGACTCCAGGAATGCTAGTATACCTCGAAGCATTCTTTTCCCACGTGTCCATTAAGATCTCCACCTAGGCAAATCATCTCTCTTTATGGGATTCCTAGCATAATCTTATCCAAATCCTTCTAAAAGCATGTTTAATCTTTTCCTCTAAACCAACTTGTGGCGTATAATATGAGTTTATATTCACAACTTCTTCCTCCAACACCACTTTTAACAAAATAATCCAATCCCCAAATCTTTGCACCTCAACCACACTATCCTTCAGATCCTTATGAATAACTACTCCAACACCATTTTTATACCTGTCTTTACCTAAATATCATAATTTAAAGCATATCTTCTCGATCTCCCCTCTCCAACCTATTTTGTCTCTTGGAGTCATACTATCTAAATCTTCATTCTTTCCATTGTATCTGCTCTTTATCGATTTGCCCCTCAAAGTGTTACTATTCCAACTACCTATCCTCAACTTCTTTTGCAACTTCTTTTGGACTAACGTCTTTACTCGCATGCCTTATCATGTTGATTTTGGACCACAACTTAGTAAAAAATAAAAATATAAATTGATATTTTGATACGTTGAATCTCTTGTGCTATAACTTGGCTTAGAGTATTTTACACTTTTCAGTAGTCTTATTCTCGTGCTTTGACATTTGGTTACTTGTATTTTTTTTTTTCATTTGAAGGGATGTCTTCTTCAAAGAGACTTCTTTCCACTTTTTGAAACAAAAGTTTCGTATTTTTTAAAAAGAATTTATCTTTTAAAGATGCCAATTATTCACAAATACTTTATTATTTGAGATTTCTACTTTGCCCTATTGAGTTTTTCAATAATACTTAAACTTTTTTGCAATTATACTTATGTGTATGTCCCTTTAAAATTTCCCAGCAATACTCTTTCGTTATTGTAATATAAGACAAACATGAAATAACTAGAAAGGAACTGCTAGGAAATTTTTAAAATATTTTAAAAATTTAGGGTATTGTAAAAATACCCTAAATTTTTAAAATATTTTAATCAATAAGAATCATGAGATTTTTATTTTGGACATCCTTCCAAATTTTTCAACACTTTAACTTTTTTACAATTATTTTATTTCTCAATTTTCTTACAAAATTCACAATAGTGATCTTTCATTATTACACTTGTACGTTCATATTACAATGTCGGTAGAACAATACTGTGAATTTTATGAGAATATAGACAAAAAAGGTGTAATTGTAAAAAGTTAAGAGTATACTTGCTATTAAAAAAACTAGGATGCATGCCGGTGCGTTGCACGGTGGAAGGTATTAATTTGCACAAAGAAAACTTCATTTTTCATTACATTATAATCAAGTTATCATCTTAAAAATATTATGAATATTTATTTATAAATATCATAGAATGTTTAAATGGTCTATAAAAGACAATAAATGGTGATAGAAAGCTGTAATGTATACATGTTTGTTAGGACCCCGACTTAGATCACATTAAACTTATAATTGTATATGAGTAATATTTATATAATATTATGCTAATTTATATGTATGCATTATTCGTGACCTACACGCATGGTGTAGTATGCATGCATCGAATTCAAACCTTTCAGCTCTAATGTCCCGAAATCAGAGCTTTTCATGGAAGGAAGATTCGAACAAGAATTTCAGCTCTAATCCGAGAATATCTATCGCAAAGATCCTGTCTTTTTGTGCCCTTCATTATTGAGTGTAGCACTAGCATTCTTTATCGTAAAATGCTATTTATATATAACAACAATTTATTATTATTTTTCATTTGATTAAAATAGGATTTACGAGTCAAATATATACTCACTTGTATTTGATTAAAGTTGTTTTTACTGTAAATTACATTAGCATCATTGTTTTGATTCTTTTGAATGTTGGTGGTATTCACACATATTACTTGCAATTGATGCTAATGGCCTGGATCTCTTGATGCACAAAATCCCACATATGAGGTGCAGACTCAAGACGATGGCATGCAGTGGACAAACAGTTGGTAATTGGGTAAGAAGAAATGTTGAGTTGGTTATTATCATGCTTAGGAAAAGACGACAGTCTTGAGCTACTACCGATCATCAGTCAGGATGGTCGCATCCGACGATATTGCATGCGATGAGTTTCTGAATTATAATAAGGTGTTCATATGCGACTTTGTGCTGTCCGAAGCTTGCATTCTTGTTAAGGGAAAGGTAGAGATCGTCAGGAATTTCCTATTGTATACCCTGAAGTTGTAAGTAAAAAACTATGACGTTATATGCTGGTCGGAATTGTGTTCTTCGAATTAAAGATGTGATTTTGATTTACGGGTAGTCAATAGAATATGTCCAATTGAGATCTTTGATAATGTCACTGCATCATGAGCAGGGAGAAGAACCCACACAGGGTCGTCGAGCTACGGGTTCGAATAGGCAGAACCCATGTAAGGTGGTTGACAACCACATCATATTTCTCCCTCCTCGTCGACTAAGCTCCACAGTGAGAGGAGCATCTTGTTGTCAGGAGGTGGAACTAGCATATATCTTAGGGGTTCATGATCCCTCCTTAATTATTACAGTTCACTTATATAATGATGTTAGTTTTTGATATGACCCCTCCTCAAAATTTAAATATATAAAAAACAATCTCAAATGCTAACATTGAATGCTTAGTGGTTTGTTGTCAAAGCGAAGTTGTGTTCAAATCCCACTGTTGTACTTTTTGTTAAAAAAATAGCTCCACTCACTTTACTTTCATCCTTTCTTTTGTTTAAAAAATTAATTCCATCCTTTCATTGTTAAGAAATTACTTTTACTCATTTTTAATATATTAACTTTATAAATATAATTGTATATAGAATGAGATTGGGGCTCATTTAATTCTCTCATTATTTTCAATTCTCTTTGTAAATGAAATAAATTTTTCTGTTTCCTTTTAAATATGATTTTTTAATTAAAACTAATAAAAAAGCACCATTGAAAAAAAAGTCTATGCCTTATTGAAAAATTCAAATAACATTGAAATGGTACATTTATCAAGTTTTAAAAATCACATTTGAAATGGTTAACTCTGGTTAAAAAATATCATTCGAAAATACATTTTTTTTCATTTTTACTTATACAAGATAGATGTATACTTGTCCCCCTTGATAAAATTCCTAGTTCCGCCGCTGCTAAGCTCACCTTACTCCGTCATGTAGCAGCTCGTCGTTGCTCCGCGTGTTGCTCCCTTGAAGTGTAGGCGAGCGAGCTCAAGGAGGATCTTATCCTCCATTGCATCGTTGATCTCACTGTAGTTGATCATGACTGCCAGCAGGGGCTTCTGTCTCGGAAACGGTATGGTGGCATGGGCACCAACAATGGAGCGAGGAGGGGTGGTCATGAAGAACATGTGAACGCATTCATCGGCATAGCTGAGATATAGGCGTCACTAAAAGGGGAAGCGGGGGAAGGAGCAGTCGAGGCGATTTGGGCACGACATCTATGAAGCTCGACTCTCGATTTTAGGAGGGTCCAAGCAAGGATTGGCTTCCTCTTCCACAACCTCTCAAAGCAGTGGTCATAGTTCTTGTTCTTGAGAGAGGAGTCGAGGTCGATTGCAACATGGGACTTGAGGCCGGGATCCATGAAGAGGATGTCCATGGTTCTCGAGCTAGCGAAGGGCACCAACTTCCAACAACGCCTCCCCTCATCGTCGGTAGTTGATGAAGAGCTGGATGTATGTGCGATTAAGGCCGACCTCACTCGCTGATTCTCGTTAGTATTACCATGTAATCGTCGCCGGAATGAGAATTGAGTTTACAGCTAGGAAATAGTTCCAACAAAATAACCAGATAGATCCGTACATGCATGTTGCCAACGCCATGAAATTGTGGATTACCTTAAGACAAAGAAGCTCATGCATATGGATGGGTACTTCGTGTGCAGATCATGCATCACATTAGACACCATGGGTGGATTTCCTCATAATACTCCCATCTGATCGGGAAACATAATCCCAACATTCATACCGGTCGGGACGAATGATGTACAAGTACAACTCAAATTCAACATCAGTGTCAACTAGGGCAATGCTACATCGGGAGAGCAAACATATATAAACCCAACAGATGTCCAGCCATGGAATCATCTGGTTGAATTGATCAGGATGATTCATGAATGACATGAAGATGTTTGGCGGACGGGGGTAAAAAGTCCTTTAGCAAGCAACATAGATCCAGATTTGGCCTTCTGCCGAGAGCTGCCCTGGCCTGCAGCTAGATGGATCGTCTTCGAGCGATATAGCCCTCCACATCCAAAATCGAGGCTGCACAGTGGGTGGAGCGTTGTCAAAAGGATGGCGTCGGGGAGGGACTTGCTGTGGCCGATTGCGGAGCGAAGAGCGTCACATTGGAGATGGAGGAGGGCGTCCACGACGTCATCACGGGGGCAGCAGCATCGGTAGGTGGAGGAGGGTGTCCGTAGGCAGGAGCTCTACATGAGATTTTGTAAGATATTGTAACGGTCAACAATCTACGCCGTCAATTCTTTTTGAATGACAAATCCAATCCTTTTAAATACAACATCCATTTCCTCCGAAAGTGAAGGGCATGGATAGAATGATGCCATTAGAGGAAGGGCATATCATCCGAGGATTAGGGGCAAAAAAACTGGTCAACAAGGGCAATGATGGATTTTTTTGTGCAAAATATAACATGGGCACTTGACTCGACGTACTTTAAGATATAGTATTGTATCGTATGGTGTGTATTACAATGAACCGTATGATGAGATCGAGCGACCTTCGTAGAAGGCTCACTATCCCAGTCCCAGTCCCTTAGGAGGGCCGCCCGATCTTCATCCGACGGTCCATTGTAATACCGACAATCCGAGATATTTACACCTATAACTCTTAGTAATTTGGTAATTATCCCAGAACCCCTTTATAATCACGAATTACACCCATGGCCTCCAATAATGCTCCGTGTTACATCCATAACCTTCCGTTAGTTTGGTTCATAAAACTCAACCATATGGGTGAGTTAATCTAACTAACCTAATATCTAACGATTAGGATTAATCAGCATTAAAAAAATAAAAGGAAAAGAATTTCTTGCAGGCAAGCTTGCACGCGGTGAGGGTTTCTGAATGGCTATTGTGACGGCGGCGGAGGTTGTGTGCATGGTTGGGGGGCTGCTTCGTTGTAGATATGGTGGAGGTCGAGTCGGGGGGATCGTTGCGAACTAGGGGGAGGGGGACCGGAGGGGACGAGCTTCACGGGGGGGGGGGGGGGGGGGGTTGCGACCTGGGTGGGGAGGGGGAGGGGAGGAGCTTCGTCGGGGGTGGGGAATGGGGTGCGACATGGGGGGAGGGGGGTTGCGACCTTGCTGGGGAGGGGGACCGGAGGGGAGGAGCTCCGTCCGGGGGGGGGGGGGGGGGTGGGGTGGGGATGGGATTGTGACCTGGAGGGAGGGGGGGTTGCGACCTGGACAGGGAGGGGACCAGAGGGAAGGATATTCGTCGGGGGTGGGGGGATGGGTTGCGACCTGAGTAAGGAGGGGATCGGAGGGGAGGATCTTCGTCAAGTAGTGGGTTGCAGGAGGAGGGGGATGGAGGGGAGGAGCTTCGTCTGGGCGGGGGTGCGGGTCGATGGGGGGAGGGGGGTATGCTGGCAGCGAGTATGGTTGTTAGGAGAGGAAGAGGTAACCGGCTTCGTTGCAAAGATGGTGGAGGTTGGCCGCAGGGGGGCTTGCTAGTTACCAACCACAGGGGAGGAGATTCCTGAGGGGGGGCTTCATTTACAGGTCGGGGCTTTACTGGCAGCAGGTGGTGGAGGCTGACCGGAGGGGGGGGGGATGGGCTTAAATGATTTTGGTAGAGGGGAGGATGGTCGACGGGAGAGAAGGAAATGGTCGGCGGTGACGGCGGTTGGTGGGGGGTTTCAGCCTGGAAGATGAGGAGGAGGTCGTGGAATCTTGTTGGAGGAGGAAGAGACGTGGTCATTTGTAAAATAATGAGAAGTAAATGGTATATAGTGTAAAATATTTAACGGATACAGTTATAGTTAACGGAAAATTCGATGGAAGTTAACGCGTGGTTTTGAATGTAAGAGTTAAGCACTATTGAAGGTCATGGGTGTAATTCTTGATTATAGAGAGTTTCTGGGAT
The DNA here is from genome assembly GCA_037367405.1 of Ottelia alismoides. Taxonomy (NCBI): domain Eukaryota; kingdom Viridiplantae; phylum Streptophyta; class Magnoliopsida; order Alismatales; family Hydrocharitaceae; genus Ottelia; species Ottelia alismoides. The sequence continues at coordinate 271,167 of JAZKJV010004856.1, forward strand.
AATTACGATAGGATTATAGGCGTAAATATTCCAATAACAAAACTATATATAAGTAGACAACAATTTCACATGTTAATTGATACCTTATTCACCAATAAAATCCCCGAAATTACTCATAGCCAAAAGAACTCTCGACGGAACCCAGTCCTCGCCAACGTTTCCAGACGCCCCTCGGCAATCTTCCTCCTCCCCGTTCCCATGGCCGACCCCGCCCTCACCCTGGAATCATTGGAGTCCCTCCTCGAGCTCTCCAAGACCCCGCAGGGACGCTCCTTCCTTGCCTCGAAATCGCTCGTGCCTTCCCTCCTCCTCCATCTCCCTTCTCTCCCCCACCTCCGCCTCCTCCGCAACCTCTGCGCCGCCGAACCCGCCATCCTCCTCTCCTTCCTCCGCTGCGACGGCCACCGTGTTATCGCCTCGCTAGTCCTCTCTCCATCTTCTCCTGCTGCCGTCTCGAAGATCGCCCTTCAGGTCCTCGCCAACGCCGCCGGAGGCGGCGGGGAGGATCACGCTTCCGCCGTGTGGGCGCACATGTTCCCGCGGGGGTTCATACAGGTTCTCGGAGTTGGAGATAGTGGGATTGTGGATGCAGTATGTATGATTATGTACACGTGCTGCTTTGCTGCGTCATCGCCTAAGATCCCAGGGGTTGAGGGGAGGCGGAGGGAGATTTGTGATGCAGCGAGTGGGGTTGAGGTTGTTGCTGCGGTTGTCAGAGGAGCTCTGGCAGGTATTAATTATTTTGAATAGTTTTGTTTACTTGTGATATCTATTTTTCTTTCTAAGTGCTTTTAGTACTCGTCGTGGACGTCGTTATTATTGTTATTGTTATTTTGTGGAAGATGGACTTTTGGATAGAACTGAACAGCATGGAGAACTTCTAGGGCCTGTTTGGTAAGTAGGTTGAGTTTGGGGTGGAGTAACCTCCTTTGAATAGTAGTTGTTTGGATGGTTAGGAGAGTTGGAGAGGGTTGGAATGAGGAATCTGAGGTAATGTCACATTGTTTTGTGATGGAATTCCACCCTAGGAATGCATGGGGTAAAGCAGTGTAAGTAGAGAAGTCTTTCCTGGGAATGTGAAGGCAGACGTTCGGCATAACATGCTTTAGTAAATAGCAAATGTATATGTTTAAGGCCAGACTAAGTCGAAGTTAGAATGTCACCTTGGCTTCTTATAAAAGAATCCCAGACTGCTGTGCTGATATATTACCAAGCTTTGTGGTTGATAGAAGTCACCTAGGAGCCTGATGTGTAGAAGTCGTCAAATGGCTACATTTAATCGTCAATTCATTCTCTTACGTGATCAGAGTAGGACGTGAAGGATACGTTGCTATTTCATGATTATTTTCTTTTGATTGAAGTTTGCTTTTCTTTGATCACATACTCACAATCACAAGTTAAAACAAGAACCACTTATTCTGATGATACTTAATGGTAGTTTTTATTATCCTATTATAAAAGTAACTTTAAGAACACTTCTGGGTCTGCTTACTGTTAATAGGTAACATTTCTGCTTCCCTGAAGCTGATTAAGATCTCTCCTTTAGAGTAATTGAAATTTCAACTTTTTGAATAACCGTCTTTAATGCGTTTTTAGTTAAAGTAGGAGGTATTCTATGAGTGCACTCCTGGACAAGTTTGCTGCAACGAATGTGACAGAGTGAGTCAACCTTGCCATAGAAAATAGGGTCAGGAAGAAGGTACAAATCATTCTTATGCTTTTGATGAGGGGAAAGACCATAGTCACAGACAATAGGAATGTGCTGAAGCTAGCAGAAAGCAAGAGGGAAATGACATTCTACATGGATGCCCTAAATGCTTTCATATGAAAGTGCATTAGGAGGCTGGGTCGGGGTTGTGGGGGTTGTTTAGTGCTTTATGGAAATATGAGCAAATCAAATTCTTGCACTTAATCACTTAATCCATAGTTCACATATTTATACTTGTTCATCCTACACAAGAGCTACATTCTTAGCCCGAGCTTGACCTACCCACAGCTTACAAATACTCACTATACGTACTATTGGTGTAGTCCCTACTATAGGATAAGCACACTTAGCAGATTCATTTACTATACATGAAAGATTTTCACTATGGACACTTTAAGGTACATGATCGTCATACTAAATGCCTCTTATCTAAGAATAATGGTAAGTGCAACATCTTATAAAGTTTTGAAAACACAAATTAATGAGATGAACATAAACTGAATAAATCAGAGCGAAAAGTTGAGAGCAAAGATTGGAACAACGTTGAGAGACACAGTTTAATCAAAAGCCTCACAAGAGTCCTTTTTTGGCTATTAACTCTTTGATGAACATCTTGAATGTTGAGTGAGTTGGTGTGCATATTTAGGTTGGATTGGTATAGAGGAGGGCTATATATCAAGTCCCTAATAAGGACACCCTGAACGACTGCTTGGAATGTGTTGATTTTAGTAGGCATACTGGGGCATATTAAAGATATGATTAGAACAACTACATTTTTCAAGTGAACAATCAAAAGTGTACATGTGCTACTAAAATATCTCCTTCGAGTGGGACCAAGGCATATCGGTGTAAGGAGTATGTGTACTGGTGCGACAATGAATTTTTGGATGAATTTGAATTTCTGTGTGGAATTCGAGTTGAATGTTCTGTGCAACATATGTAAAAGCCACACGATCTTCTTGTCAATACTAGTCCACTGTGAATAGCACGTAATCCATTTAAGTATTATTATGTTTGTGATGTACTCTTGATCACATTCATGTAGCTTTCAATATGCGATTTTATTAGTGTCACGGATAATACACATAAAAGATACTTTAATATTACTGAATTATTACTTTTGTTTATAGTGTTTCAACATCTCTGAGTTTGTGAGTTTGGGAGCTTACAAGCGATCATTATTATTGGATGTAGGAAAATCAAACTCATGAGGCTTCTCTTATCCACTTCCTATTCTATCATTTCTCTTTCTTTGGTCATCTCTTTGTTTAAATTGCCATATTGATAAAATGGATATTTACACCTATAACCCTGAGTAATATCGTAATTACCCCAGAAACCCTCACTAAACACGAATTACACACAAGACCTTGAATAACCGCGCCGTTTTACATCCATAACCTTCCGTTAGTTTAGTTCATTAACTCAACTAGATGGTTGAGTTAATCTAACTAACCCGGAATCTAACGGCTGAGATTAATAAAAAAGAAAAGAAAATGAGATGAGACGAGGAGGTTGGATTCGATCTTGGAGCAGGTGGCCGGCAACAACGGAGTGGGCGGGCGGAGGTGCGGCGTTGGGGGAACCTCCAACCTGGGGCTTGCGGAGGGGAGGGGCTAGAGCTTGCGGGCGAGCGGGGGTCGGAGGGATCTCCCCTTGGTGCTTGCAGGGCAGAGGCGTGGGCGGGGCAGGGGGAGGGGAAGCTAGAGCTTGCGGGGTGGGGGTTGGGGGAGGTGGAGCTTGCGGCGCGGGGGGGGGGGGGGGGGGGGGGGGGGGGGGGGGGGGTGGAGCTTGCGGGGCGATGGCACGCACGAGCAGGGGAGGGGACCCGGAGCTTGCGGGGGTGGGGGGAGGTAGAGCTTGTGGGGCGGTGACGGGGGGAGGGGAAGCTGGCGGGGTGCAGGGGCTTCCAGGGAAGAGGCGCACGCAGGGTGGGGGTGGGGGGAGGTGGAGCTTGCGGGGTGGTGGCGGGGAGAGGGGACCCGGCGGACTGGAGGAGGACCTGGGGGAAGGAGGGGGATGGCGCGGAGTTGTACATGGCACGGGCCTCGATGGCGATGGCACGGCCAACGAGATACCAAAGAGAGCGGTTGAAGGCGGCAGACTGGAGGAGGACCTGGGGGAAGGAGGTGGCCGCGGGGATCGGGGAGAAGCGGACGCCAGGGCCGTTGGAGGCGACGCCGTGGAGGGACTCGGACCACCACTCGCAAGGGGGAAGGTCGAGGCGAGGGATGGCAGCGACGGAAGAGGAGAGGAGGAGGGCCTTCTCCGGGAGGGTGAGGAGGGAGACGAGGGAGCGCGCGCGGGGGGGGGGGGGAGCGGGAGGGAGCGGTTTCTGAAGGGATAGGAGTCGTGGAGTGGGCCAGTGCAGGCAAACTTCGCTTGCTCTTCTCCTCCTCCTCCGACGAGTGTCGGTGCTGCTGCTCTTGTGCTGGTGATGGAGACGCCTGGGGAGCGGGAGGGAGCGCCTGTGGCGGGAAGGGATGCTCGACCTTGCAGGCAGGGGGGGAGGGGGAGGGGGAGGGGGGAATGGCATCATGTTGCAAATATGATGGGTTTGGAAGGGCAAAATTGACTATTTTTAGAGTTAACGGAGAAATAAGACAGAAGTTGACACAGGGTTATGCCATGTAAAGGTTAGCCATTACTCGGGGTTTTGGATGTAATTCGCTATTACGCGGGGTTCCTGGGGTAATTACCATATTACTCAGGGTTATGGGTGTAAATATCCCTTGATAAAATTGGATATGTGTGGTAATGGCCGAGTGACATGGTTTTGTCTCTCTTGGTCTTCCGAAGTATGCGATGTTTTGTTATTGGGAATGTAAACATGGCGTTTGAACAATCTCTCCTCTTTTATTGCTCCCCTGAAAGGAATCTCAAGGATTCATGGCATATTCATGTTCATTTTCTTTTCTTTTTTCTCTGAAAGAACATGGAGATTTGAGCTACGTGTAAGGTTCGGAATCTCGATTTCATTTCAGTCTCCTTAGAAATGGAAATTTTGGTGAAATTTCGATGATTTCAGTGGAGATCTCAGAATTAGCTCACCAAAGCCATTTTGCCATTTTTTCTGTAAATTAAGATAATCTAAGTTATTAAAACAATGAATACCTAATAAATACACACTTATATCACAAATATCACTCATATATACATTCATATCGGTCATATCGTTGTTAATACTAATTGCCGACTGATAATATTGAAAATGGAGTTCATTTAAGTTCTCAAAACAATAAATTACTTACAAATATGCACTTATATCATACATATCAATAATCTATAACCCTTATATTGTTCTATCGTTCATATCATTGTTAATGTTGATTGCTGACTTATAGATATTCAAACAAAAAGCAAAATAGCTAAGTTAACCACAGTTAGAACACATTTTTTATTCATAGATGAGACATTTGATTCTAAAATATAGATAATGGTTAACGAGACAATATTTCGTTCATAGAAATGACTTTCATGGGCAAGCTGACAAGGTTCTAGTGAATTAAAAAATCAACTACAGACTTACAACAAGTAAAAATGCATCTATTCGGAAAAATAAATGACAACATGTACATTAATGAAATAAAAGATAATGTAATATTTAATTTTTAGTGGAATAGTGAAATTTGTTAAATTATTCTCAACCAAACTCTGATTTATTTATATTAGTCAAGTCTCGTATCTCGCTTACGCTTTCTTTGCCACTGTTTCTACCTCACCTTCTTACGTCCGATTATATATTAAGGGACTTGTTGGAGTATGCAATAGCGGGGTAATTGGATCTCTCCAAGATCTAATTATTCCCACTCATGTTTAGTCCCGCATGGTCGAGTGATGGGACTCTAGTCTGTCTGTGGGGCTATATAATAAGTCCCACACCCCCTATACTCATTGAGAAATTCCAATAGACGATCTGGTCCTTTGAGGACTTTTCCCGTGGTTTTATCTCGCTCCTTCGAAAGTAGGGTTCCATGTTAAATCAAAGCGTTCCATATTTTTATTTTTATTGTTCTGATTATCGATTCGCTTCCGGATTCTTTATATTTCAACTTGGTATCAGAGCGGATTTGATATTAGAGTTTTGTTCTTGAGGATTGTTTTGTTCATTATTTAAGATCAGTTCAAGTTACAGAGATCGTCATCAGGATCAAGAAAATATAGGGTTTCTGATGAAACCCTAATACTGCGTAGTCTCCATGATTCCAACAATGTCATGAATCATCTAGGGTTCTTGGAACCCTAATTCTACAAGGCAAAGCACATCTTCCATGCGATTCCAACAAGCAATCTCTTCAAGTTTGATCTTTCCAGGTGGGCAATCTCTTTCTCGGTGCACACCTCTCTTTCTCGGTGCACACCTCTCACATGGAGAGATACAAGCCTTTGGATTTGATTGTCTACAACCATCAGGAGGTTAATACTCAGATCGCTTCTTGTGGCAACACCAACCTCTACCGCCTACCTTCAAGAACCATGATATCAACACCAACCACCATGGGACGTGAAGTAGAAGCATTAAGAACCAGTGGCGGCGATGATCAACCCCTTTCGCCTCTACATACCTCCATGCAACACAAGAAGAAGATCCAACAATCTAGTAACCCCATTGTGTAGGCGACGTGAAGGAGATCAAGAAAGGGGGCTCTCGATGAAGCTTCGTGCAACATACCTTCAGGCTGCATCTCCAAGTCTGCCCAGTTGTGTGCTCTTTTCCCAGATATATGCTATGAAGTATGTGAGAAGAGGCGATGGCAATACACAATTGGTACCCCTTCAGAATCCAGGCAATGCACGCGCCAAATCCCATGCCTGTAGCGACGCATCATCCAAGAGGTGGCACGAGAAGCAATTGCGCCTAAGCTGCGTTTCCGATAAATCCTACTCCAACGCAATTCTTGACCCCTCCCCCATGAAGAAGCTTGACGTCCCATCAATAGAGCACGTTGTTGCTCTAGAACAAGCGATGTAGGTTCTCTCGAACTGTAGTTTCAAAAGATAGGGTGGAACAACTCCCCTTGGAGGCAATCCCTTTCCAGCGACGACAACTTCTCAAGGTCGAAGGAAGAGTTCCCATTGGGAACCCTATTTCACGAAAAGGGAGAGTTGGCATCAGAAGGTCCGATTGTGTTGAAGTTCAAAAAAAGTGAGAAAGAGAAGGGGGCCCTGATCTGCTATGTATAAAAAAATGTGAAGGGGATTAGGTCCAATTGGGCTGAAGTTTAAAAAAAAGGGGAGAAAGAGAAGGGGGTCCTGATCTGTTTTGTATAAAAAAAGAAGGGGATTGGGCCTATAGGGAAGCATAGAGGTCTGTTTTAAAAAAGGGTTGATAGAGAAAAAAAAGGATTTTTAAAAAAGAAAAAAGGCAGTCATGAAAAAAGGTTGTATAAAAAGAGTAATCTAAAAAATGGCTCAATTACAAAAAATAATGATTTGTGCAAAGAAGAAGAAGAAACACATAAAAAAAAGAAAAATAATGCATATTTTGATTTGGTTTCTCCTAACTCAATCTCTTATTCTATCAAGTATGGGAGAATTGTAGAGTGAGAGGGCATATTCTTTTTCTTGTGATGTATATACATGGCCTCTACTGCCTGTCCACAATCGTAGAGGTGTGGGAGCTCGACGCAGAGGAGCGGAGCTCGACTCCGACGAAGGATCTCACACAATCTTCACGCGATCCCTCGCTGCAACGAGGATCAGGGTTGTTGTCACCCACTCCCTTTTGGCTCGGAGCTCTCCGGGAAAACTAGAAGAAGTGGCAGATCCCCGAGCGTGAGCAGTGTACTGGTGCTTAAATAGGGATAAGAGGGAAGGGAATTGGAGAAACGGGAGAGGAAGTCGGGCAAATGGAGGTGGTTAGACGAACGATCTGGTGGTCCCAGTCATTGGAGACGTTGACAAGGAGGAACAGAGGAAGAGAGGGGAAGAGAAAAATATAAAACTAATAAAATTAGCTAAATAAATAAATAAATACAAATTATAAATAATTTAATAAATTAATAATTATTAATTTAATTTAAATAAATAATATCATTTAATTAGTTAAATAAATAAATATATAATATAGGTATGTTGTACCTCTATAATAAATACTTATTTATTTATTTTATTATTTCTAGATTTTAATATTTTTGTTTGTGTTTTATATAATTGCTATAAATATATACAAAACATTAAAAATACAATATATACAAAAATACAAAGAATAAATAAATAAAATATATACAAATATACAAGTATACCAACATGTCTCAAAACCCACTTTTTGCATATTAACTTTGATTTCAGTGAAACTACTTTTATTTGATAGACATTTAAAATTTAGTATACCCAATTCGGAGTTCCTATGGTCGAGTTATGATGTTCAAAAACTAGACTTTACGATTTTTTTTGATTTTGAGACTTATTGGTATTTATTTACAATTATTTTAAAGTTATATTTTGTATTTTTTAGTGATTTTTATAAATAATTTAGAAAAAAATTAAGTTAAACGAGATTACAAATAATTAAATAGAAAATGAAGAAGTTTTATGTACATATAGTACGTATAAACAAAGGGGTCCAAACGCCAAAACTCGCACGTTTTATTCTATAATTTTTTTGATATTTTTAATAAATAATATTAGATAGAAAACGAAGTTTAAAAGTGACTTTGGTCGATTTGGAATTTTTTTATAAATAGTTATGAATCTGGAAAGTTGATTTTTGTGGCTTTTAGGTTCATTGTTTTTAACTAAATAATTTTTTTGATATTTTTATAAATTAAGATATTTTATTACGAACAACTTTGATGAAGGAAATATTTTTATTTAAGGTTATTTATTGATAAATAAAATAGGTGAACATATGTACAAGGTGACAAATGATTACATGTACAATGTGACATTGATTTTCTTAGATTATTATAAGTTATGGACCCTATCTCCCCTACTTTATTCCTTGTCGACCATCGCAAGGTTTGTCCTGGTCTCGCGGTTCGTATCAGTCTGTATTTATTTCTTATATACAACCTTCTCTTTCTTTTTTTTTCTTTTTCTTTTCTTCTTTATTCTTTTATTTTGGTGTAAATTAGTGGTAAATGTACAATATTAATAAATGAGTGATGAATGATAAACGTTGATTTGTTATTTAAAGGTATTTTACCAAGGATTTTAAGCTAAAATAAAAGAATAAAGTTGTTAAATTATGGATTCATCATTTTCCTATACTTTACCTTTGCTAGTCCTTTAGCAAATATTTATTCTTAAAATGAAAAAATAAGAAAAGAAAAAGGAAAGAACTTTGAACAATTTTGATTTTTAAACTTGTCTTCATAAAATCAAAGTATGAAGCTCGGTCAGACCTTTGGATTATTAGTTTGACGGAATCTTATTGAAAATAGGATTTAAGACCTAACAATCTTTAAGTTCCACAAGTCTCTATTCAGGTCGCATCAACAGTCAGGTTAGATTCTATTAAGACCTAACAACCTTTAAGTTCCACATATATGTATTTATTTTTTATTTGGCTTTGGGGTAGGTTCGGGTTCGGGTACCCACAAGAAAATCCCAGACCCATACCCATACCCGCATGGATAATAAATTCAAGACCCAAACATGTCCAAAAGTAAATAGGATGTGTTTCGGGTCCTTAAATGGGGCGGGTTCGGGTCGGGTACCCAATGGGTATACCCAGATTAACATCACTAGGTTAGAACAAGTCCTCATACGTAAATTCTGAAGACCATGAATTTTACTTGTATTGTGTAAGTGAAATATAACTCTCTACATCAGAAGAGACAAAAAATAACATTCTCTTAGCAAGGCGACCCCAATTCCTCAGTCTAGTTACTCTTTCCTTGAGAATGATATTTCCTTCTAAGTTCAGGTACGTGTTGTGTCCACAATCGAAGGGGGGAAGATAGAAAATAAGAAGAGAACTGGAGTGTAGCCAGTGTAGCCACAACCATGATTCAAAAAAATGCGCCTCGAGGCGCAAAGGCGCTCGAGGCGAAACGGGGCGGAGGAAAACAACCTCGAGGCGATCGCCTTGGACCCCCTGTCTGAGGCGAGCGCCTTGGATGACCGAGGCGGGAGAGACGATGCGGTGAGGCGAGGCGAGGCGGTTGTCGAGGCGTTCTGGATTTATGAAGCATTTTTTTAATAAAATAATTGGTTCTTTTGGTAGTTTCAAATGTTTATAAAGGTCTATTTGTTGAGGATATATTTATACAAGATGAATGCTTAAATTTGACCACTTTATTATCCGCACTTATTATTAACGTGTCCAATTATTTTAATGAACTCTTAATATTACACCTTTAAATATATGCATTCACAAATCTCAGATGCATGCGAATTCAAATACATATATAAGAAAAAAATTTCGGGACGGGGGCGCTGCCCCCTGCAACCCCCGCAGGGGGGGGGGCAACCTGGGCCCCCCCTTAACTCCCTAGGCTCGCTGATCAGGCATCGAGACCCCCGTATTGGTAGGGTATGGTGGCACAGGGGGACATCTGAACCATTCTTCAATTGGGTTCAGCAGAATATACAGTTTGGATTTAAATAATATGATTCATATCAAACATCTCGGATATATAATATATTTAATGACAACTATAGCTAATGACTCCTTTAATAAAACTAGTGATAGTTATAGCCATTGATTTTCTTTTTGATTGGGTAAAAAATTAGTAGAAAACTTTATGAAATTGATATAACATTTTTTTCATGTTCTTACCTTCATAATTTCATACTATATTGCAATGTTATATTTCATATATCTATCAGATTAGATTATCATCAATAAATATATTTATTATATTTTTTGCATTTATTTTCCTATGCAAATTGAGGCTTATGCCTCGACCGCCTCGAGGCTACGCCTCGCCTCGTCTCCAGGTAAAACGCCGCGTTCCGCCTTTCGTTTTTTCAAAACCTTGGCCACAACTCCTTGTGAAGTCGACAAGTATACCCAAGTCTCCGGTAAGATCTATAGTCTCTCTAAAGCTAGACCAATGTGGTCAATATACTTTATGCTCTTTTTTTTTGAAATACATATGGCTTCTGTTTCGTGGAAAGAATTGTTGCACTGCATTGATCTTATTGTGCCCCTACGGATATAGAATCTTTCTTTCAGCACATGTTTTGGGGTCTTGGAAAAAATTGTGCCAGCAGACCATCCCACATTTGAAGTTTTATTTCAACCTACAACTCCCATCTTTAGACGTCCATGCCACTAGAATAGGTTGGGGCGCACTGGTCACTCAAGGTGACTGCATATGTTTCCATTCGGGTGCGTATCTTGCTTGAGGATTCTATCCCTCACCACCTCATTTGTTAAGAGCTACGTGCAAAGTGCTTGTCCAAATTAGGTCATTGTCTAAAAGAATCGTGCATGTATGAAATATTCTACTTAGACCAATCAAAATGACATGTGAACATAGTCCTGTGGACTCAAAGAATCAAGTCACTCGACTTGAAAAGTCTCAACTCCAGTTCCTATATGGTTCCTTTGAAATTAAGTGGATTAAGGTCTTAACCAAGTTCCATTCTTCGATTTTATTCCAAACTAGTTTAAACATCAGTTTCATTCTGAAAAATGCAAATGCAAGAAAATATCATTTTTTTAAAGAAAATAAAATAACAGAACAAACTTTTTAAAAGATTTTTCATAGAACTTTTGCAAAATTTTATGAAGTTTTATCCTTTTCAATTTCTATGGTATTTTTAATAGATAATTATACATATTTAGAAGAATTTACAAGAATTTTAGATACGTTTACAAAGAATTTTATACAAAAAACATATACAAGATTATGCACATTTTATACAATATTTTACAAAAAGAATTTTTATTTATAAGTTTTTTGTACAAATTTTACATTAAGAATTTTATCTACAAAAGAATTTTATATACTTATTTTATATAAAACTTTTATACAAAGATTTTATTTACAACTTAATTTAATTAACATAACTTACAAATAGTTACGGCTTTTATACAAGAATTTTACAACAAGTTTACAAACAATTTATATACCCATAATTTATATCCATCGTGCCAAAATATTTTACAGAAATTTTGCAAATCATTTTACAAAATTTAAAGAACATTTTCAAATAATTTAAAAAATCTTTTTACATTTATTATACAAAAAAATTTACAAATCATTTTTCAAAAAATTTTACAAAAAATTACAAATATTTTACAAACCAAATTTTCAAACATTCTATTTTCAAATAATTTACCAACATTTGTACTATATAAATTATTTTTATACAAAATAATTTACAAGCATTTTACATTCAAAATAATTTTACAAAAATTGTACATCAAATTTTAAACAAATAATTTTACAAAGGTTTTATAAATAGTTTAGAAAGAATTTTACAAAAAATATTTACAAACGATTTTACAAAATGTTTGACAAAATTTTACAAAAGAGTTTACAAAGAATTTTACAAACACTTTACAAATTATTTGTCAAAGTATTTTTATTCCAATTTTTTGGCCATATTAAACAAACAAAAGTACGAGTTATGGCTAAAATATATATACAATATATATATGTCACCCCTTATACTTAGCTCGAACTATGTCTTCATAGTGATCTGGAAGCGACAAGAGAAGACATAACTCTCATTAAGTATAGAAAAATGAAAAGAAACCTATGCTACAACAATTCAAAGAATGAAAGAATAAAATGAATATAATTCGATGATCCCCCCTATACTTAGGATCAAATAATACTAAGTATAGAAAATTACAGAAACGTGAAAATCGAGGAAGAGAATGTACACGAAACCAACGACTCGACTTGTCCTCCCTATAGTCAGGGTAAAAGATCCCTAAGTATTGAAGAGAATATCAACAGTTGAGGGACAAACGAGAGAACAATGAAAGAAAGGAGAAACATATATTAGCTTCCCTATACTTAGGATCAGATGTCCCTAAGTATGTGCAACTAAACAGAGGTAATAAAATAAACAGAAATATGAACAACATAGGTTCAACATCCCCCTATCCTTAGGATAAAGTGCATCCTAAGTATAGCAAAAACTCTAAGCGAGACCCGGGGTGTTAAGCAACGAACAGAAAAAAGAAAGAAAATAAAATAGAAAATACTTATGTACAAGAAAAAAAATTGAACAACTCAACGAAAACTGTACAAGCCAAGAATGCCAAAGATTGGCCTTCTTGTGTGACTGATGAACGATAGAATGTACAAGAGAAATGTCGACATTAGGGTCGTCCTCAGAGATGTCCATATATTAATTAGAGGATCCCTGATCTCTATGTCGACAGGTGAGGAACGATCCATATGGCGAAACGATGGACACAACTGCCCTCCGAAAGTTGTACCACGGTCTTTGAATCACTTGTCATCATCATCACTAAAATAAGAAGACGAAGAGTCATCATCTAGCTGTATCCTCAACTCTGTATGAGTGAAGAGACCTCGATGTAGTATCGGAAATGGATGCAACGAAGAGGTCAAACTCTGCTGCAATCTGATCTATATCCTCATCAACATATCCCTTATCTGACTTTGCGTGAAAAGAGGGCTCAACGTTCTCGCAACTACAAGGCTCGACCAAAGGATCTACAACTGAACCAGGTTCGGCCTTCGAAGTATGTGTCACTAGCAGTTTAGACTCTATAACATATATACAATGGAATTCATCAAATACATCTCCAATGCCATGCGCGAGAATCATTAAAGGCTATGCTCTCTAAGTTTTCCTCTATGGAGAGGAAATCTCGGGTCTCAGTAGAATTAGAAGAAGTGGAATCATGTCTAATCTCAGCTGTAATGTCGCATGCCCCTGTGTCTGATGGGCTGGTAACACATTCGTCTGATGGAAGAGTCTCTATCGGTTCGGAGCTCGGTTCTGTGCTGCTGGAGGGAAAAGTGATACTGTCTTTCCCATAATCAATAATGACCATAGCTGCATGCAGAAAAGTCCAACAAAAAATAATGGCAGCATCCTGTGATTGTACTGAAGAGTCAGAATCTAAGACAACAAAATCCGGAGTGAATTATGCCTTGTACCACCACGACAACGTTCTGAAGTATAATCTTCGACCTCTTGACCAACCTGTTAGGAAACTGACGAATCATTCTGGCTCGCTTGAGAGGCCCTAAATGAAGTGTCTCAATAAGATGGAAGGGTAAAATGTTCACTGAAGTTCCGTTGTCTGACAAGCTGTGCTCGAATTCATGATATGAAATCTAGCAACTGACAAATGGTTCTCCAATATATTTCTTGTTATTTTTGGGACGTGTATGCTGGATGGCACAACATGTGGCTATAGTCAACACTTCTTTTTCTGAGCAATGGTTTCTCCTCTTCATTCTTCTAGTTGTGGTATGCTGCTTCAAGCACTTATGGAGAAGAGGGATGTGTGCCAATGCCTCCGAAAGAGTAAGCTTGATCTAAATTTTGTCTAACATCTCTTTCGTGAAGTTCTGAAGATGGGTCTTTTGAGATTTTCTAATTTGTTTCCCTTCCCAAGGTTCAAAACATCTGGGAATGGTATTTGTACATCATCCTCAACCATATGTACACTCGGATGATAAGAAGAAGAAGAAGCAAATATTTTTGTAAAACTGGAACTATCTTCATGCAAATCATCAGAAAAGGGAGAGAATATAGCAGAAGAAACTGAAGCCTTGTCTTTATTCATCTTTTTGGATTTTCTCTTTTTCTTATATTTTTGAATTTTTGTGCCTTCACTACAATGAGGATAAGAATCCAACTGTGAACCTGCGTCGTTGCCGACTATGCACTTCTCATTCCTGTAGAGATATTCTTGTGTTCATGTACTGTTTCTTTTTTTCCCTCTTTCTATGTCTATCTTATGCAATTTGCCCATAGACCTCTCCTCTATAAAGAGAGCCTAGGGTTCAAGGAATAACAACTTTCATTATTTTTTCCCAACATGGTATCAAAGCGACGGTTCTAGGCCAGAGCTCTCGTACCCCAACCCTAATCCTAACCACATCTGCTGCCCTCTCCTTTGAGCACTGCCGCTGCCGGTCACTCCCTCTACCACCTCCCAACGGTCCTCCCATCTTCCTTAGGCGTCGCCGTCGACCTACTCTCTCTTCGCCGCCATGGCAACTTGCCATCGCCGCCGCCCTTTCTCAATCTCGAGCGGCTGTAGCCGACCCTCTTTCCCTCTCCTTTCTAGCCGTTGCCGTCGGCTACCTGTCGCAGGCCCCTAGCCCTTTGTCCTTGCACCATCCTTCGTTGATGTTGGTTGATTTGAGTGCATAAGTCTACATATGCATTCAAATCCTCATATGTTTGTGTAGATACTTGTCTTTTGGTTTACAAACCATAGTGTTCTTCGTCTGGTTCTATGTCAGAAAGAAAGTCGATGTTCCCTCTACAGGCGCTTTTAAATCTCCAACGTCGATTATCAAGATGGACGGAACGGATTATGAGCTCTGGGCTATGCACTTCATGAGCTGTATGGAGCCTACGGGTAAAAAGCATATTCTTATCGAGGAAGAGCTGGTTGAGAAAACTAGGGTTAACGTCTCGTGGGAGGCGGATGATGCGTATGCCAAGATTTGGCTTTCTGGTACATTGACGATAGAGATCACCGATGATGTGTTATATCAGCCCATTGCCTAGGTGTGGATATCCTCGCAGCAACTTATTCTCAAGCGAGGAATGAGACAAAGATTCTGCAGCTTCAACACATCATCTTTACCCAAGCAGAATGGACGACATCTTCATTCTTTATATACATCTTTGCATGTGATGTTGTTAAAGCTCCAGAGTTTCATGCCCCTCACGGCTACTCCTGAGCATCAGAAGACATATAGGAATGTTACCATGGTTGGTGTATTCCTTGCGGTTCTTGATCCTGAGTACGAGGCTGACCGTTCTCAGATTTTAGCAGATGCTACTATTCCTCTCATGGAGGAAGCTTTTCGTCGATTCAGTAGGACCACTATCCCATCAACTGTCTCTAGTCAGACTTCTTCGGCGATGGCAACCTCTCGAGGTAGAGGAAGCCCTTCTCAGTTTCGTGGACGTGGACCTCGTGGTAGAGGAGGTTGCATTCGTCGGCCTTACACTTACTGTCATCTCCTCAGACATATAGAGGATACATGCTACTCCAAGCATGACTTTCCTGCATCTGCCCGAGTAGCTGAGCAGGTTGAGTCTCCAGCTACTCTCTCTTCGAATTAGAGATTTGATGATCTTGTAGCATGATTGAGGGACATTATGCCTCTTACCAGTTCCTCTGCTCCTTCGTCCACCTCGGGAGGTCACTCAGATGTGAGTGCTTTGGCATCTTCCAATTCCTCTCAGGTAGTACCATTGTTCTTAAAAACACGTCTTGAGGCGTTGAGACATACGCTTCGAAGCGTTTTTCAAGGAAAAGTGCCTCGGGGCTATATCATCATGTGGCTAGCCTCAGTGAGGCATGCACTTCGAGGCTTATGAGGCGCTACCTCATGCGTGAGCTGATTTTTTAATTTTTTTCTACAATATTTTTTTTCTTTTTGATTGTGAGCTTTTCATCTTTCGTAGACAAGTATTTTCAAGTCCTTAAGCTCACGATTCACTGAAATGCATTTTTTTTAGTTTATCAACATATTAAGCCTATTTTTACTTTGTTATGCATATTCTATATACATCAATATGAAAAATAAAATGAGTCTTGAATCCTTAAATCTAATGCCTCTACTCTTTAATATGAATTCAACATAAATGCTTTTTTTATTAAAATGTTTGGATGCAAGTTCCCTATTTTTATCTAAATTTAGAAAAGTATATTTTTGTAAACATGTCTCATCTTTTATTCTATTCAATCGGGACTAAGTTAATACACATCAAAGTATGCATGAACAAAGATGGTCTAACATGCAATATTCAAGTATTTTATCCCTCAATCTTTATGGTAAAGTAAAAAGTGATCACTAATTCACTGCTTACTCTCTTATCCTTCTCAATTGAACGACACACATATCTCACTTATTTTTTAAAATGGTGTGTTACATCTAGTCCCTTTAGTTAAATTTTATTCAAAACTTTAAATTTTACGGAGAGTTACCCATTACTTATATGTCCATATTTACTTGACTTCTTACATATTTAGAGTCCAAAAAAAGAGAGTTATATAACAACTTGGATGTTTAAACCATTATATTGGCTTTGAAATGTCATGGAGTCATTGTATTTAACCGTAACTATTTATTTAATAGAACTTCAAAATTGTAATTACGATTAATTATTATGTTTTATGAAAAATTTTCTTTCACGAGTGAGGTTTACGCCTCGCTACGCCTCCCGGCGTAAGCCTCGAGGAAATACCGGGAAAATGTCTCAATGCACATCATGCCTTTTAAAACCTTGGTTAGTACCTATATCCTTACTAGTTGTAGTGGATCTGATGTTACAAAATGGATTATGGATTTCGAGGCTACACATCACTTGTGTGGCGACAGAGATAACCTTACATCGTATAGACAGGTTCCTCCAGGGAGGACAATGGTTATAACAGATGTGACTCATTCCTCGATTAGAGGACATGGGAGATCAGCTTGACACCTTCTATGCGCCTGCAGAATGTGTTGCATGCACCTAATTTTTCTATGGATTTATTAGCTATTAGTCAGATTACGAAGGATCTACATTGTCAAGTTATTTTTGTCCCATCGTCTCTTGTTTTCCAAGACATCCTTACGAGCAGGGTGATTGGCTGTGACCGTGAGCAGGGCCGCCTCTACCGCTTGATTCGAACTCCTTGTGCCAATCTTTCTTCTCATTATACTGGTCCGGTCTCACCCTTTACGTGGCACTTGCGCTTCGGTCATCTTCTTTCTAGAAAATGTGTTGTGATATGCGTCAGATTTCTCTTCGTTCGTCCTTCCAATGCGAGGCATGTCAGTTGAGAAAGCATCATTGGTCTACTTTCCCTAGTCGTCAGAGTTGGAGCAGTAGCTCCATATTTGAGTTATTTCATATTGATATTTGGGGTCCAAGTCGCGTTCCTGATCACTAGGGACACATGCTTTATCTGGTCGCTGTGGATGATTTTTTTCGTCTGTCTTGGGTCTTTTTGTTAAAGAATAAATCTGAAGTAGGAGATGTTATCAAAACTTTTATCAATGAAGTGCAAAATGTGTTTTCTTCTACTATGAAATTTGTGAGAACTAATAATGCTTTGGAATTCTGTACTCATGCTCTATCCAATTTCTATTCCACACGGGGTATTATTCATCAAACTTCGTGTACCTATACTTCACAGCAAAATGGTGTTGCTGAGAGGAAGCATCACCATTTACTTGATGTAACCAGAACTCTCCTCATTTAGAGTTGTGCCCCGCATTCTTTTTGAGGTGATGCTGTTCTTACGACATCTTATCTTGTGAATCGCATGCCCTCGTCTGTTTTTGGTGAGAAAATTCCTTTTTCTCTTGCATTCCTGAAGAAAAAATTGTTCTTACTCACTCCTCGTGTTTTTGGTTCGGTTGTTTTTGTTCACCAGTTGTCTTCAGGTCTTGACAAGCTCTCTCCTAGAGCCGTCAAATGTGTGTTTGTTGGGTATTCCATGACATAAAAGGGTATAGATGCAATGATCCACTGGGGGGGAAATATTATGTTAACACTGATGTTACATTTTTCGAGTTGGTGATGTACTTTTCTCTTACAGGTGATATGTTGACTTCATCAGACTCCGATGATGAAATTTACATGCCACCACCTTTACCTCCAACCGTGTCATCTCCATCATCTCCTCATATACCACCACCTCCCATTATTTCTGTCCCACCATTGCCACATTATTATACTGGCCAGCCTGCTCCTGCTCATGGTCATCACTCATCATCCATCGCGCCTCAGGTATATTCTGAAAATATTGTTCCTAACAATGGGTCTAGTGATATGTATGAGTAGGGATCTTTACAGGGGATAGATATACAAGTTGAGGCTTTAAATGATCTGGACATACCTATAGTGCGTTAGAAGCAGAAGTGTACTTGTGCCTCATATCCTATTGCATCCCAGGTGTCCTTTGATCGCTTGACTGGGGAATTCAGGAGATTTGCAGTTGCATTGTCTGTCGTGGAAATTCCACGGAATTATCAGGAGGCCTTGCATGACAGGCGGTGACATCTAGCTATGGAAGAAGAGATGGCTGCCCTACAGTTGCATGGTACCTGGAGTTTGGTTCCTGCTCCCAATGAGGCTTCAGTTTTCAGTTGCAAATGGGTGTTTACTGTTAAACACCATGCAGATAGGAGTCTAGATCGGTACAAAGCTAGATTGGTTGCGCGTGGCTTTACTCAGACCTATGGAGTAGATTATCTGAATACGTTCTCCTATGTTGCTTGTCATTCTACTCTATGTATTCTTCTGTCTGTTCTTGTGGTACGTGATTTGCATCTTTTTTAGCTTGATGTTAAGAATGCTTTTCTGTATGGGGACATACAAGAGGAGGTTTACATGCAACAACCTCTAGGGTTTGCTACTGAGGGGGAGTGTCCATAGGTTTGCAAACTTCATATGGCAATATATGGCCTTAAACAGAGTGCAAGGCATGGTTCTAGAAGCTCTTGGTTTCAATTGAGAAGCTGGGATTTCAGAGGTCAAATGTGGATCATTTCCTCTTTGTACAGAGAACTTCTAGAGGTACGGTTGCTATCATATTATATGTTGATGATATACTGGTTACATGTGATGATGTGCATGGAATAAAAAGGACAAAGGAATTTCTAGGCTGACAGTTTGTTACCAAAGATCTTGGCACCCTATGGTAATTTTTGGGTTTAGAATTTGCCCGGAATCAGCAGGGCCTTGTGATGACCCAAAGAAAGTATGTGACATACATGCTAGTTGAGATGGGCATGATTGGGTATCGATCAGCTACCACTCCTATGGATCCTAGTATGAAGTTATATGATGATGATATAGAGGAGGTGGACAGGAGAAGGTACAGAGAAATAGTAAGAAAGCTTCTATATGTAACTGTAACTAGACCGGATATCTCATTTGCAGTTAGTCGGGTGAGTCAATTCATGGAGCAACCCTGACAGGTACACATGGATGATGTATATATGATATTGAGGTACCTAAAGTCTTCTCCAGATGCAGGATTGTTATTCAGAAAAGGGACAGTACTGATTATTTATGCATGTGCAGATGCAGACTATGTATGATGTCCAAAGGATAGAAAGTCTACTTCGGGTTTTGCGGTGTTTGTTGACGGTTCTCTCGTTTCTTTGAAGAGTAAAAAGCAAACTGTGGTGGCTATGTCAATCTTGAATCTGAATATAGGATTATGGCATAAGCTAGTACAAAAATGATATGGGTTTGAGCAGTACTAACAGATTTACATATTGATGTACCTCTTCCTATGCAGTTACAATGTGATAACTAGGCCGTCCTATTCATTGCGAACAATTTGACATTTAATGAGAGAGCGAAGCATATTGAAGTGGACTGCCACTATACACGGGACATGATTTAGAAAGATTTTATCTCTACCTCTCATGCCAGCTCTGGAGATCAAACGAAGATATCTTCACCAAGGCATTGCTCAGAGGACCTTTTCAGAAGTGCTCATCCATGCTGAGCGTGGTTGACATCTATGCTCCATCTTGAGGGGGAGTGCAGAGATATTCTTATGTTCCTGTACTGTTTCTTTATTTTCCTTTTTCTATATCTATTTATGTAATTTACCCATAGGCCTCTCCTCTATATAAGAGAGCTTAGGGTCCAAGGAATAAACAACTTTCGTTATTTTTTTCCCAACAATTCCTATATGTATCAATAGCACTAGGATGCCTCTGCTTGTCCTGGGAATTAGAAGGAATAGGACACAATAACTCAGATGAAACTGAAGTATCTGAAACTGATCTATGCTCTTTGACAATGCTGGCTATGAAATCTCTAATTGAGTCCATCTACTCCCTACAAAAGGCACTCTGCTCGTGAATCAGATGGATGAAATGATCGAATGTTGGACCATCTATATCTGGAATCTCAAAGTAATGTCCCACATCCATCTCGAGCTGCTGAAGATGCTCAAAATGATCAACTGAATTTGGGAAGATATGCTCCTGGGGTGGCTTCTCGTAACACCGATCATGATATGGAGACAAAATAGGCTGAAAAGACTGCTGAAACAATGTAGACTCCTGCTCTGTAAAATATTGAACTGGTCCATACTCATTCTTGATAACCAACGAAGACGATACTGATAACTAAAAAGTAAAACTCTCTACAAATGTCTCAACATCCATCCTCTGTGATGTATCAGAAACCATATCAACTGCATTATCTGTGATCTCTGAATAATCATGAAGCCGATCACCTCGGATCAGTCTCGCATCTCGCTCGTGTGATGTCTCGACATCAGAAATCTCTCCAAAGAGAGTCTAAAGTGAATCCTCGTCAAGATTGCGGTGTGTACCACCACACGAGGCATCGACTAATGTCAGCTGCTTTGCGGTCATCCCCATATAGAAAATTTGAACTAACTATGATTTAGAGATTCCGTGATCTGGAAATCTCCTAAATAAAATCTGAAATCTGAGTCACATATCCTGTAATGGCTTGAGGGAATCATGTAAAAAATCTCTAATAATCGACCTCATGAAATTGTCTCAATTAATGGGTAAAACTTCCTCAGAAATGCAACTCGTAACGTAACCCAACTAGCTCTCTCCTCTCTCAAACTTCAAAACCATCTTGCGGCTTTGTCTTTGAGTGACAAGGGAAATGTCTTCCTTATAGCATCCTCATGCGAAATATCTGAATAGTGTATGGTGTTACATATCTCCTCAAACTAAAAAATATGCTCATACATCTCCTCGTGCAGCTTGCCATGCAATCTCGACAACAATGATACGAAGTCCAAATCGATCAGAAAAGTCGGTGAAATCAATGTAGAATCTGACTTCGCTCCTGAGTCACATATAGGCTGCTCAGTCCACACTTAGCATCTCATGGATTCTGTGTACTGAATGATATGATCTCTGCTCACAAGTCTCAAACCTCTGCCCAACTGCAACAGGTACAGTAGAAGGCTGACTCGAGGAGAACAAAGGAGGGATAGAATGAACGGGAGGGGACAATGAAACACAAGGAACAAAAGGAGACGGTTCTCCAAGATCAAAATCGAACTCGAAGGAGGGAGGGTCAGGGTTGGATTCAAAAAGAGTTCTCTCGAACAGGAGAAACATACAGAGACAAGAAAAACGACTCTCCGGGATCAGAGTCATACCTGGAGAAGAACGGATGACTCAAATCAGGTTCGAAACACAGGTTGGCTCGAACCGACCTAGATGAATGGGTAGACGCACATGGAAGCGGTGTCATAAGCGTCATCCTAAGAGACTGTCTACCCATCATCGTGACTCAAGAAATATAAAATGAAACAAAAGGTGAAACAACAGAAGACGACAAGACTCAGACGACTAATGACTGCTAGAACTCATGATAGAAAGATAAACAAACTCACCCAAGTACAAGCAAATGCAAAGCGAACCCTAGATTTACCTACTCAACTTGGTGATGATCATGAAAGATCGGTCGTTAATCTTTTCAATTTTAGAGTTAGGTGATCAAACAATTATTTAGCACAATCTCATATGTGTAGTCTCCTAGAGTAGACCGTGAACAAGTCGATGAATCCCCCAAGTAGAGAACTACACGTAATAAGAGCTAGGAAATAGTTCTAAGGAAATCCACCTCTTTACTCACGCGACTACTTCTGCTAATGTATGAGGTAAGTGCTTGCATTAATAACATGAGTTGAGAGTCAAAGTCCAAGAGCTTAGGGCTCAAGTCCAGGGCTTTGGGCTCTACTCCTTATGTGTACGTGCCTCGCTCAGTCTGGAGAATACTCGTGTCTACTGAGTAAATTACTCTCCTAAATCAATGAATGAAGTCCGTTACATTTAATTTTTATGTTCAAGTGAAATTAAGTAGTCCCAAATTTAGTTTTGGTTATCATTTCTTTGATCTTTATGATTTGAGAAAACAAACATCTAATGATTTTTTGTATTTTCCCTTTAATCCTAAGTGTTTGAAAACAAGGGGAGAAGATAAAAATGCAATGCACGGAAAACTATGAATGTATGTAGGGATAGAAGATGCATACATGTCGTCCACACTCTATATGCAAAATGATCCACGCAAGAATATAAATCTAACCTAAATGCATGAAAAGCGGAAAATAAAATGCGTAACCTAGAAAGAGTGAATAGTTGTACATAGCGAAGAATTAATTTTATTTTTCTAGGTTATGCGGTTTTATGTCTAATTAACCTACGATAAGCACAAGGAAAAAAATCCCAATTAAGCACCTAACCACTCACAGAAAATGCGGAAAATAAAGGAAAAGATGATGAAAACCAAAATCATGGTGAGGTCCCCCAAGTACACACGAACTTGACGAAACGGACCCTAAATAATGAGTGCATGGTGGGTATAAGCTCGGATGCCCTTAAGGGATCCCTTATACAAATGTAAAAATGGGTAAATGCCCATTCCTCTCTCACCAAAGAAATCATAAGAAGGTATACACAACTACACATCTCCTGTATCCACCTTGCGCTGCTCCTCTACAGTTGGGCTCGCAAAGAACATCAGTTTCCAAATACCTCTACTGCACAACTCCCGAAGAAACCGACTTCGATACCTGGGCCTTGCAACACAAAGGAAACACAGAGGCCGTAAAAATGATACAAGAAATAAAAGAGAGAGAAAATAAACTAAATAGAACACATGGCAAAAATAGAAGGAAATGGACACCCTAAAAATCTAAGGCTCTAATTTATTTACCTAAACGTTACCCCACGACAATGGCGCAATCTGAAGAGTCGACGTGGCATGTTAGTTCTAAAAGTAGAAACTATCATCGCTGCGTCGGTCAGATGAGATTACCAGAAAATTATTATTATTTATCTATACTCCTAAACTCAGAGGTATATCGATAAGGACAAGAGTATCGAACAACCGTGCAAACTAAGGTAATATAGTTAAAGAGTATCTAAGGTATGGGGGTATCCTGATTTTTATCTATTTTTATGGGATTTTTATGAATTTTTATTTGGTTTTATGAATTTTGTATTGTTTTGTGGTTTTATATACTTATAAGTAAAGGAATATAGGTATTTGATTTTATATTTTTTATTTGATTTTTAATTTTATTTTTTTATGTTTATAATTTGTTTTACAGATTTTATGAATTTTGGAGTGGTTTTTAGAATGTTTTGGGTTTTGAAGTATTTTTAATTGAAAACAAGTTTTTATACAAAACATGGAATTATCTTTGATTTTGTAAATAGAAATAGTAAGAATTTTTTTTACTAGAAAGTATATGAAAATACCTTTAAAACAAGGTGTTGTGCGTATTTTTGTGATTTTTCTTGAATTAGTTATGGATTTTTGAAGTTTTATTTATTTTTTTTATAGATTTTGATATTCTTTTTTTTCTTTTTGTTTTTTCGTGTAAATATAGTAAAATATACTATATGTAAATTTTTTATATTTTTCAAATTTATTTTTCTTATTTTCTTGTATTTTTTAATTTGTGTACTTTTTGATATATTATTTGAATTATTAAAAATAGTAAAAGTTTTTATTTTTGAAAACTAATATAATACTGTATAGATTATAGTATACTGTATTTTTAGTATTTTTTATTATATTTTATATTTGGTTTTAATAAGAATATAATACTATTTATTTAATAATTCTGTATAGGGACTAATAAGTAATATGCTCGAAAATTAGGCGCGTGTGCCAAATATGGAAAATCGACAGGTTTTACGCACAAAAGGCCAGAGGTTACGTGCCCATAGACATTTCATGTTAGGGATGCAAATGATTATGGATATATCCGTATCCGATCCATCTCGTATCCATTTTATATAGATTTTGACATCCTTATTCGTATTCGTTTAAAATGGATACATACATGGATATCATTTTGATATCTGCAAACATCCGTATCCATATATCCGTTTTGTATATAAATATAGTCATAGATTTCTTTTTACCCCTATATAACATAACTCTATACATTATTTTATCATATTTGTATAAATTTTATGTTATGAACACATTTAGTAAATTTATATCATGTGTTTTCCATCCAATTCGTATATGTTTAAGTCAGTTCTATAGAGTATTTCCAACATTACCCATTTGTGATTAGTATTCGTTTTACATCCTCATTCGTTTTTAAGGATATGGTAAGATAGTTTTAATATCTATGATAGTTTTAATATCTGTCAATATCCATATCCATGCCCGCATTTTTATTCAAAAATGGACAAGGATTACCTTTATCCGCATCTGTATACGTCCATTTGCATCCCTAGTTCCTGTCCACCTCTCATGACATGTACATGATTGCAATAAAAATTGAGGGTTCTTGCACAGTCACCAGATATGACACGTGAGAGCTTACGTGTCCAATCAAGCACCGAGACCTGTTTGCAATAAAGAGAATGTTCGAGGATACATGTATAGAAGTCCACAATATCACGTGTTGTGCACGTGAAACACCCTGTAGAAGGACCTGTTAGCAAATTCAGAAATGTTTGGGGGAACGAGCTACAAATTTCCTAGAAAAATCTGACTCATACGTGCTTCTCCCACGTGCGACTAAAGCGGCGGGTTGTGGTCAATTTCAACCGCCGGATCCAAGTCGATTGAACAACTACCCTTCAATATGGAATATTAGGTGTTCTTCCTTAAAAAAATCTCGATAAGCTGCTTCAAGGCGGCGATACATTCAATAATGCTCCGATCGAAGGCTTCATGCTCATATCAGAAACTAATCTCTTTGGGTGAATTGCTTCAAACGATGCTGCTTCGACTGTATCGATGGCGAGGTTTCTGATCAGATCGATGGTTTCAGATCCCGTTGGTTCTCGATAGTTTCGCTTGATGACAATATCTCCAGGTAGCGAAGCTTCTCGATCAGAGATTGCATGAGCCTTCGGATGACTTGATCTGCGGCAAACACCGGGCGTTACTGCTGAAACATGTAAATCAAATGAACATTACCTACACGTAGAAGAAGTTGATTCTAGGTGATGGATGATATGGCAGATGTCGAACGGATGTGGTGGTTTAATATCGTCTACTGCATGTGCTTCTAATTTAGAACTTCGTCTGTGACGATGACCTGCAATCGAAAACTATGGCTCGAGATGCAATGCCTTGGTCTCAAACAACAAAGGAAAAATGAGTGAAGGAGCTAACAACGGAGAAGGGAGATGCTCCAGTACTCCGATCACCGTACGTGATCAGAGTTGATAGGTAATGTGAGGTAGATCAGCAGATGAAGGGGATTAGAAAATTGAGGTGGAATTCGTTTATTAGAGCTGGTTTCAGTATCGATTTGAAGAGGAATCTGAGGAAGATGAGATGAGAATCGTAGGAGGAAAACTAGAGAAAAAATATAGAAGTAAAAGGGGAAGAGGATATGAGGAATTGACCTAGATGACTGTGGGTGAATGCGCCTATGGGCGGAACTTGAGCAGAGCTTCATGTCCTTGCCACTACGCAACGGCGGAGGTGCGGAGGCTCGACGCGGAGGAGCAGAACTCGACTCCGGCAAAGGATCTCACACAATCTTCACGCGATCTCTCGCTGCAACGAGGACCTGGGCTGCTGTCACCCACTCCCTTTTCGCTCGGAGCTCATTGGGAAAAGTGGAAGAAGTGACGGATCCCCGAGCGTGAGCAGTGTACTTGTCCGTAAATAGGGAGAAGACGAAGGGAATTGGAGAAACGAGAGAGGAGGTCGGGCGAGCTGAGGTGGTTAGACGAACGACCTGGTGATCTCATGCTGTTAAAGACTTTGGGAAGGACGACTAGAGGAAGAGAGGGGAAGATAGAAAAAAATAAATAAAATAAATGAAATTAATTAAATAAAATAAGCAAATAAATACAAATTATAAATAATTTAATAAATAAATAATTATGAATTTTAGTTAAATAAATAATATTATTTAATTAGTCATATATATAAATAATATATATATATTATACCTATTTAATAAATACTTTATTTAATTTTTGATTATTTTTGGATTTTAATATTTTTGCTTGTGTTTTATATAATTAATATAAATATATACAAAACATTAAAAACATATACAAAAATATAAAGAAAGAAAGAAAGAAATATATATCCAAGTATGCAAGTATACCTATAGGGTCCCAAAACCTACTTTTTGCATATTAACTCTGATTTCAGTGAAACCACTTTTATTTGATAGATAATTTTATAAAACGAATTTTAAAAGTGAATACATCCTATTCGAAGTTCACATGGCCGAGTTATGAGGTTCGGAAGTTAGGATTTACAGTTTTTTGATTTTGAGATTTATTGGCATTTATTCACACTTATTTTTAAGTTATAGTTTTTCATTTTTCTAGTGATTTTTGTAATTAATATAGAAAAAGAATTAAGTTAAATGGGATTACAAATAATTGAATAGAAAATAAAGAAGTTATATATATAGTACGTATATACAAAGGGGTCCAAACACCAAAACTCTCACGTTTTATTTTACATTTTTTGGTATTTTTAGCAAATAGTATTAATTACAAAACGATGTTTAAAAGTGATTTTGGTCAATTTGGAGTTTTTTATGAACAGTTATGAACGTGGAAAGTTGGATTTTGCGACTTTTTACGTTCATTGTAATTCTTTTTATTAATAAAATATTTTTTCTGATATTTTTATAAATTAATTTATGTTATTACGAACAACTTTGCTGAAGGAAATATTTTTTTGAGATTGTTTATTGATAAATAAAATAGGTGAACATATGTACAAGATGAAAAATGATGTATATGTACAATGTGACATTGGTTTTCCATATTATCATAAGTTATGGACCCTATCTCCTCTTACTTTATTCCTTGTCGATCATTCCAAGGCTTAGCTTGGTCTCGTGGTTCGAGTCAGTCTGTATTTATTTCATAAATACATCAGTTTCTTTCTTTTCTTCTTTATTCTTTTATTTTGGTGTAAATTAGTGATAAATATACAATATTAACAAATGAGTGAAGAATGATAAATGATGAGAATTATTGTTATTTACATGTGTTTTGCCAAGGATTTTAAGCTAAAATAAAAGAATAAAGTTGTTGAATCAGTAGGCGTCATCTTAACTATATACACTCGCTCTTGATAGTTGATGAACATGTCACAGGGGACAAGAATGTGGGCAATGTTGTGGCAGATCATTTCAAGAGGATCAATAAAAGGATATCTGGAATGGGTACGTGCTGGACAGGGAGGGAGTCGAGAGGAATTTCTCCGGAACATGCTGAGGAGCTTACAAAGAACTTCACAGAACAAGAGTTGCGGAAATATATATTTGGCCTAAGCATGGATGGTTCTCCTTGTCTAGAGTTTTTTTTCTATTCTGTTCTTCAGAGTATTTTGGGAGGTTGTGAAGGAGGAGGTCATGAGCATGATGAACAAGTTCAGACTTGGCAATGCCAGATTTGAGTTGGTGAACCACTCTTTCATTTTCCTTTTATCGAAGGATGGGGCACAGAGAATTGAAGACTTTAGACCGATCACACTATCAAATGCACTCTACTTGATCATGACAAAGGTCCTAGCAAACCGACTTAGGTTGGTACTGGAGTCCATTATCTTCCCTGAGTAGTCTACTTTCATCATGGGCATACTGTTGATGGACAGTGTGGTAATGACTTCGGAGGTCATTGCGGATTCGAAGTGACAGGGCTTTTTCGGCTTTTCTGTTTATATTTGTATATATTTTTCGTCTCATTTTATTTCCATATTTTCATAATAATCTGTGTTTGACACATCTCTTGTTTACTTTTCTTGCGAGGGCCTGAGGACCGAGGCAGCTAGTTTGAGTGTTTGCATAGCTTTATGCCTATTACTACTAGCACAGAGCAGCAACATGCATACCAGAATGCCACAATGACATGTGTCTTTCTGTCGTCACTTGACTCTGAGTACGATGCAACACGTACTCGACTTCTCCTGTGAGACGATACCTCCAATGGTGGAGGTATACAAGAGGTTAAGCAGGATTACTACATCATCTACAACCGCGACCCCGACTCCCTCTACTATGACTGCTTCTCCTGACAGAGGAGGTACTTCACAGTTTCACGGGCGAGGGCCTCATGGCAGGATGTCGACGTAGCACATGCTCACACTGCCACCGTCCAGGTCATTCAGAGGAGGCATGCTATCTGAAGCATGGGTACCCTACGTTTGCTCGTGTAGCTAGGCAGACAGAGCCTTCTCCAGCTTCGTCTCATGATGCACGATTTGATGACATTGTTACTAGATTGAGAGCGATGATGACTACACCAACCACTCCAGCTGCAAGATCTTCTGATGTCGTAGCGACTGCCAGAGACTTTACGAGTACGTCCGGTATTACTTATGCTCTTTCCAGTTGTAGCAGTTCAGATGTGACAAATTGGATTGTCGACTCCGAAGCGTCGCATCATATGTGCGGCGATCGAGATTAGTTTAGCTCTTTCAGGTCTATCCCTCCTGGTAGATCAGTGGTGATTGCTAATGGTGTTCGTCTACTCATCGTTAGTCAGGGGAAGATTGTCCTAGCTTTCTCGATGCGTCTATAGAACGTTTTACATGCTCATGCATTTCAGATGAAACTTTTGTCTATTAGTCAGACTATAGAAGATTTAAATTGCCGTGCCATATTTGACCCGTTTTCCCTTGTGTTTCATAACATACTCACGGGCAGGGTGAATGGATGTGGTCATGAGCAGAGAGGACTTTACAGACTGGTCCAACTTCCTTGTGCTGGTGCTGCTATCATTCTGTTTGGATCTGTTTCTCCTTATATGCGTCATCTTCGCTTTGGATACCTTCCTCTACAGAGGCTGTTATGTTCTTCCTCAGATCTCTCATCGCACCACATTAGAGTGTGAGGCGTGCCAGCTTGGGAAGCACCATTAGTCTTCTTTTCCAAATCGCCAGAGTTGTCACAGTAGTCAGTCGTTTGAGTTGTTTCACTTTGATATCTGGGGTATTAGTCGTGTTCCTGATCATCAGGGACATGGGTTCTATATAGTTGCCGTGGATGATTTTTCTAGATTATCTTAGGTCTTTTTGTTAAAGAACAAGTGTGAAGTTGCTCCTGTCATTTATCTATTTCTTATTGAAATTAAGAATATTTTTTCTGATAATGTGAAGTTTATTCGCACGGACAATGTCTTAGAATTCTCTACTTTACAATTATCTGAATTTCTGAGATCTCTTGGTATTGTTCATCAGACATACATGTGCTTACACGTTGCAGGTGAGTGGTGTTGCTGAATGCAAACACCATCATCTTCTTGATGTCGCGAGGACTCTTTTGATTCATAGTCGAGCTGCTCATTCTTTCTGGGGCGATGCGGTTCTGACTGCATGTTATCTTGTGAATCGCATGTCGTCCACGATTCTTGGTGAAAAAGTTCCTTTCTTGGTCGCGTTTCCCGAGAAGGATGTATACACCATTCTCTTACTTCCAGAGTTTTTGGTTCTGTGGCCTTTGTTCACAATTTTTACTCCTGGTCATGATAAGCTCTCTCCAATAGCTGTCAAATGTGTGTTTGTTGGCTATTCCCATACTCAGAAAGGATATATATGTTATGATCATGTAGGGCGAATATATTATGTAAGTGCTAGTGTCACTTTTTTTGAATCTATTATGTAATTTCTCCTACAGGTGACAGGTTGTCTAACTCCAACTCTAGAGAAGATATCTTTGTTCTCCCACCCTCGTTATCCCTACCACCATCACCACCTCTGGTTGAGTCTCAGTCACCTCCACCACCATCTCCACCTCCGTCTACCCTGGCTCAGTTCCTACCACGTTTTTACATTCGTAGGTCCTCCACTTGCCCCTCTGCTCATGCTCCTTCCCCATCACCCAATACGCCTCAGGTATGTAATAAACATACTGTTTCTATTAATGGCACTGGTGATTTGCTTGTACATTACGATATTGAACATGAGGAGGTTATAACAGAGGACGATGATCTTGACATTCCTATTACTTTGAGGAAGTATCGTCGTAATTGTGCCACTTATCCTCTAGCTGTTCATGTTTCCTTGGATCATGTTAGGGGAATACATGAGGTTTGTCATGGGACTATCGACTGTTGCTATGCCACACACTTACTAGGAAGTCATGTAGGATAGTAGTTGGCGCCTTGCCATGGTGGAGGAAATGGCGGCTTTGCAGTCTTGTGGTACCTGGAGTGTTGTCTCTGCTCCTCCAGGTGCATCGGCTGTCGGATGCAAATAGATCTTTACAGTCAAGCATCCAAGAGATGGCAGTGTAGATCGCTACAAGGCGATGCTGATAACGAGGGGGTTCACCCAAACTTATGGGGTAGACTATCAGGATGCTTTTTCACCGGTGGCCAAACATTCGACATGGCACATACTTCTGTCAATCGCTGTATCTAGAGATTGGCTTCTATACCAGCTTGATGTAAAGAATGTGTTTCTATATGGAGATCTACATGAAGAGGTATATATGCAGCAACCACCGGGATTTATTGCTGAGGGGGAGTCTCAGAAGGTTTGTAGGCTTCATAAGGCGATTTACGACTTGAAACATAGTCAGAGAGTTTGGTACCAGAAGCTGTCAGAATTGATTGAGAACCATGGGTTTGTGCGATTCCACTGTGGATCATTCACTGTTTGTACAGAGGACACAGAGAGGTACGGTTGTTATTATGGTTTATATTGATGATATTATTGTCATGGGTGATGATGAGCAGAGCATTCATGCTGCCAAGGAATTCCTAGGTCGGCAATTTGTGATCAAGGACCTTGGTAGTCTTCGTTATTTTCTTGGATTAGAGTTTGCCAGAAACCAGGGGGTCTTGCGATGACCCAAAGAAAGTTTGTGACCGACCTTCTACTTGAGACAGGAATGACAAGGTGCATGCCTGCTACTACCCCTATGGATCCATGCATAAGATTATATGATAAAGACACAGAGGAAGTAGATAAGAGGAGATACATGGAGCTTGTTGGCAAGCTTCTCTATGCCATTATCATTAGGCCAAACATATCCTTTTTCGTAAGCAAAGTGAGTCAGTTCATGGAGCAACCCAGGAAGGTCATATGGATGATATCTATATGATCTGAAGATATTTGAAGTCTTCACCAGGTACTGGTCTTATATTCAGCAAAGGTACTTCTCTTGAGGTGACAGCGTGTGCAGACACAAATTATGCAGGATGCCCTAAGGACAGGAAGTCTACTTCTGGTTTCGCTATTTTTGTTGGTAGTTCACTCGTGTCATGGAAAAGTAAGAAGCATACAATGGTTGCTAGATCCAATGCAGAGTCCAAATACAGTGCCATGGCTCATGGAAGCATAGAGATGATGTGGGTGAGGTCGATTTTAAATGTTCTTGCAGTTGTTGTACCTCTTCCTATGAAACTTCTATGTGACAATCAGACATCACTTTGTATTGCAAATAGCCTGCATTCCATGGATGTAAAAAGCATATAGAGGTGGATTGCCACTATACCAGAGATATGATCCAGAAGGGTTCATATCCACCTCTCATGTCTCTACTGGAGATCAGAGTACATATATATTCACCAAAGCCCTTACTAGAGACCCTTTCCAGAAATGTTGTTCCAAGCTGAGCATGATAGACATATATGCTCCAGCTTGAGGGAGGAGTGTTGAGATAGTTGTAACATTTTATGGTTATTACTTATTCCATTTTCTTTATGTACCTCTCATGTAATTAACCTATGGCCTTTCTCCCATATAAGAGAGCCTTAGTGTCTCGTGAATAACAAGTCATTTCATTTTCTCCAACAAGATTCCCGCAGATCTGAATTGATTGGATGAAGAGATGTATCACCACGACTTCGACATCGATTCTGGTAAACGATAAACCAAAGGGTGTATTCTTTCAGCCACTGATGGGAATCAAGCAGGGGTCTCCATTTGCTCCGTTATTATTCATCATTGTGGCTGATGCATTGACAATCATGACCAAGCTGGTAGTGGGTAAAAGTTTTTGCAGAGGCTTCTCTAGGGGTACATCTTGATCCCCGTTCTGCAATATGCAGATTACATGATTTTTTTAGGAGACCTGCGAAATGTAGAGGCATCAAAGCCGTACTTGATCTTATAGAGAAGTGTCTGACCTGCAGGTGAATAGGAGGAAGTCTGCTTTTATCCCTTTAACTTGTCGAGTGAGAAGGTGGGAGAGTGGGAAGTCATCTTTCAGATGCAAGGGGAGCTTTGCATATTTCCTATTTAGGACTACCCCGGGTCAGGGTAGATTACAACACGTTGATTGGGCACCTCTTATGGATAAAATGGAGAAAAAGCTAGCCATGTGGAAGACGTCTTATTTGTCTAGAGGAAGGCATCGTGTGATGGTTAAGGTGGTACTATCAACCATGCCTACCTTCTTCCTCTCTATGCGCATGTTGTTTGTTGGGATTAGAAAGCATCTGGAGACCTTGATGAGACAGTTCTTCTAGGCTTTTTCGGTAGATACTTCTGGCATAACTTGTAAATTGGAACATGGTAACTCAAACTAAGGAGGATGACAGTCTGGGATCTTGAGGCTGCTAGAGATGAACAAGGCTCTGATAGCCAAGTGGATTTTACGGATCTTGGGGGAGTAGGAGGACATTCTATCTAAATTAATTAGATCTATCTACGGAGCCATTGCACAATTATCAGCGTATCCCCAGGCGGTAGAGCCAATGCCCATGTTTGAAGAGCGATTTGTAGTGTGTTACCTGAGATCGTTCACTTCCCGAGCCCCATTGTAGGAGATGGTCTTGGCTTTCGATTCTTAACAGATTATTGGTTGGAGGAAGGGGCCTGTGCGACCGATTTCCACGACTTTTCTCTTTGGCAGAGGATAAGGAAGTTAATTTTTTCGGGTACTTGGCCAAACGGAGCTTGGACGCCTACTTTTAGAGGAAATCTTTCTGAGTAGAGACTTGAAGAATTTTTGCAGATGTCAAGTAGCGTTAGTATGGCGATGTTTCCAATGGATGGTAGAGATGCTGTATTTGGAGGGATGGCTAGTTCTTGGTGAGACACATACAAGGTGATTTGTTCATCTACAGCCTTTGGCCTTGGGATTTTTATGCATGACTGTTCTTGTATATGGAGTTGGAAGGTGCCTCTTTGGATAAAAGTCTTCCTTTGGCTACTAAGAAGAGGGCGTACCATGACCGGGAAAGAAGAGATCAATGGCTCCAAGGGGTGGATGCGCGTTGTTTACGATGTAAGAATGGAATATAAGATATTGATCACGTATTTTTTAGCTGTTCAGAGTCAAGACAATGTGGTCGGAGATGAGTTTACCTGGGGTATCTTTTGATCATGAAGAGTATCTGGGTTTCAATCGGTGATGACTGGAGGGGATCAGAGGAGGGAAGGCAAAGATTCATTACCACCATCTGGGCTATTTGACTGGCTAGAAACGGGATCATCTTTAGCCAGGAGTGATTTTATTGTGAAAATGTGATGACACATGTTCAAGTGCCTGTGGATGAGTGGTCTATGTAATTTAGTGTAGTGTTGTATCTTTTTTTTGGTTATCTTTAATATAAAGACGACTTGGGTGTACATCTTTCTCGTGTACATACCATACTTTCTCAAAAAAAATAAATTAGGAGCTTTGGGAGAAGTTGAAGGAGGTGCCTGCAAGGTTCCTAGAGGTCGCTTCGGTGGTGGCAGGTGACTTTAATGCTACGTTTTCTGAGGGTAGATCTGGTGGTAGAAGAGATGAAGACTCAGGCTTTGGGCTTTTTGCCGAGGTTGTGGAGGAGTTGTCTTTGGAGATTCTGGATGTATCTGATGGCAATTAAACTTGAAGGAACTCTTCCACCAAGTTAAGGATTGATCATTTTCTCCTTTTGGTGGATGCATTAAAGATATTTCATCCAGCACATGTTTTTTCTCTTCTTCGTTCGAGATCAAACCGTTTACCTTTGTGCTTTAATACTGGTGTAAGATGGTCTCCATTGTATTTCAAATTTGGAAAGGTTTTGGTTGTTGGAGGGATTTCGGGAGAAGGTGGCGAATTTCTGATCGGACCTCATAGTCGATGGGTCAACAACTGGGTGCTTGTTCTTGAAGTGAAAGGCAATGCGAACAATGCTCTTTCAGTTCAGGAATTAGATGAGACTGGCGTAGGAGCAGAGGAGGTCCGTGGTCTAAGATGAGGTAGTTTGGTTATATTTGCTAGAGGACGAGTGAGATCTTGGTGCGAAATACACCGAGGAAGAGGATCGAATGAGGGAGGTGGAGTGGAGGCAGAGGTCTTGTCTGAAGTGGCTAAAGGAATGGCTAGTGGTGGGCATCTCATCTGATGTGTTGATGTGGGGGGTGAGATTTTTGTTGAGGATGCGATAGATAGAGCTATTACAAATAATTTCAGACACATGAGATGGTGCTACCGTCGAGCAGCTTACGATGCCTTAGATTGTGGGTCTTGTAGGTGTTAAGGTAGGAGCATACGACACTGATAAGAGACTTTGATTTGCAGGAGACTCGACATGCAGTTTTTATCCTAAATGTAGACAAATGTCCTCGACTTGACAGTTTATGGTCTTCATGGATTTTTGGGAGTTGACGACAGAAGATATGTGTGCTATGGTGTAGGAGTTCACTAGGAAAATTTTCAGTTTCGATTGTTCGAATCGTTCTCTCTTATTTCTGTTGCCCAAGAGAGAAGTTACGACTAGAGTAGACTTTTGCCCCATTGCGTAACCTAACACAATTTATTTGATTGTTGCGATGATGCTAGTTATTTAGTTAAGAGTGATGTTGTGGAGGATTCTCTCTCATGTGCAATGTACTTTCTTGCATGGTAAGTAGATGATGATCAATATGGTGCTGGTGTCGGATATTGTTGTTGTTTGGAAGAGGCACAATGTAGGAAGAATTTTGTGGAAGGTAAAGGTTTATGACTGCATGAATTGGCTATTTCTTTGGGCATTGCTTCACAGTAGGGATTTTTCGAACATATGGTCTTTGTTGATGGTGTGTGACAACGTGTTCATATATTATTCTTGTTAATGGGATACCTGGGGGTGGTTTTTTTCCAGCTGTAGAGGGGACATCTGGTAGGGTTACCCTTTGGTCTTGATTCTGGTAGTTTTAATGCCTAACACATGGACAATGATGGAGGAACATCTTGGGAGTTTTTGGTCTGGCCACCTGAGGGATGATATATCCATATTGATTTTGTAGTACACTGATGATATAATACTTTATTTAAAGGTGGCGTGGAGAGTGTAGAGGATCGTATGTGGTTCTCGATCTTTTTGATGATTTCTCTGGCTTGAGGATCAACAGACTAAGTCTGCCTTTGTGCCTTCTAGTCATGAGAGATGAGGAGATCTTGGCTTGTGTGTCTTAGTTGGGAATCCCTCGGTGCCCTTGCAGGTGCTGGGTCTCTACTAGTGGCGGGTAGGTTGCAGCAGGAAGATTGGTTGCGTTTGATTGAGAAGTTGGAGAAGAGATTTGCTGGTTGGAAGTCTTCTTTTTGGTTCGAGGTGCATGCTAGGTTCTCAGTTATCCCCATTTTCTTCCTCTCCTCTAGGTTGCTCTCGACCTAGGTTAGGGGAAGTCTCTGTTCTATTATGAGATGCTTCTTTTGGTCTAAACTAGTGATTTTTCTAGTATGCAGTTGGTAGAGTGGAAAACTGTCACGTGATCTAAAAAGGATGGTAGGCTTGGTATTTCGAGCTCAAAGAGATGAACAAGGCATTGCTATCTAAGTGGATTGTGCGAATTTGGAGTGATAGTGATCAAGGTTCAGAAAGTCGATATGCGTTATTCGTTCGGTCAAACGGTCCAGAGGGAGTAAGCATATATGCGGAAGTATATGCGAATTATGCGGTTTGCATTATTTTAATTAAAAATATATAGTTAATTATGATGTCATCTAACAAAAAAACTACATGTTTTCCTTATATTCCCACACACACATTTGAAAATCACTAAAGGGTCCATGATAAAGAGCTAAATAATTCCTTTATATATCAAAATATGTTTCCAAAAGAATATTGTTCAAATATATAAAGTTATAATACAACTTGTTAATGTAATCCAATTATCCAAAGGAACAAGGAACAGTTTATTACAAAATAATTAAACCATAGGTTCCATCCCTTTTTTCCTAAAAATTATCTTAATGGAGTTTAAATAGTAAAATCTATAATTTTTAACAGCAAGCAAAATATGACTTAATCTCCTCTAAAAACATAACTTCCTAACAAAGAAATAGGTAAGAAAACAAAAATCAGAATGAATAATGATAAAAAAATTCCTATAATGTAAGCCACCACTCTTATATAATGTAAAAAAAAATCAAAATGAATATTTTGTACTATCAACATAACTTGTTTTTATCAATATTTGGTTGCATAATCAACATAACTTGGAAAAATATACTAATAAATGATGGCATGAAGAAAACATAAGTTTGATAATTGAACATTACAAAAATATAGTAATAAGAGGTAAAATGGTCAACAAATTGAAATAAGCTTACAATGGAGAAGGGGGCTTTGGGGTGGCTACTTGAGGAAGGAGGAGAAGCTGCAAGTGGTGCAGAGGTAGAGCTGGGGCCTAGCGCGATGGTGCGATCTTCGGAGGCGGATCTAGGGCTTGACCATGTTGTGCGTCGAAGTTATATGCAGACGAAACCGGGGCCTAGCAAGGTGGTGTGCATGTTGCAGAGTTGGGACCTGGCGAGATGGTGCATAGGAAGTGCAGAGGCGAAGTTGGGGCCTTGCATGGTGGTGCGCATGTGGTGCAAGAGCGGAGCTGGGGCCTGAGGCGGGCGACGAAAGTGGAGCGTGGTAGTGCGGGGGTTTTTTCGCGAGTGGGGTTTTGTGCTTCATGAGTAGGGTTTCTGCATATTGGAAATAGACATGAGTTTCTCCGTAGCGCGTGGGTTTACGCTAATCGGATCATGGGCCTCCTGGCAACTGCATAAGTGGCAACATATGCAGTTTATGTGGCCCATATATGTGTTTGGGCCGCATATGACCGCATATGTCATATAAGGTTCGGAGGGGTGATCGCATATGCATATGCGGTAGCTTGTGCGGCCGCATGGACTGCATTTCTGAACCTTGATAATGATATGCTTTGCATGCTTATCTAGAAGATCTATGTTGTTTCCTCATGGTTTTCGAAGCTCAGGGAGATTGGTACTTCTCCGTCGATGTGCTCGATGATGTTTGCGCAGTTATCCCCGAAGTGCAACTGCGTATGATGCCTCTGTTAGGTAGCATGGCTTTTCTTCGTCTGTTTTCGCTGATGACCTATCCGAATGCTAATGTGTCTGAGACATGGGGTGAGGATGCCTTTTTCTTGATGTTTAGGACTGATTTGTCAGACCGATGGATAGAGGACCTTCTGACACTAGTGGAGTCAGTGGATGGCATGGAGGACCTCTCTATGGAGCATGGTCCTTGGTACCGGTGTGATGGCAATGTCTCGCTAGGAAAGCATATAAAGCAATCTGTGGGATGGTTGCTTTTGATCGGGGGATGCACAGATGATTGACCAAGTCCCCGACCTACCAGTGGTTTGTTTTCGATCCCTCTCCGATGCGAGCAAGAGACACAAGAATCATAGGTTGGTGCAGAGGCACCCACCCGCCCACTGCTGGCCCTAAATCAAAACCCTAGCATCATAGCCTTTTCATCACCATCGAGAAAAACACCCTTTATAGCAAGAGTAAGCAACTACCGATCATCCATCCGAAAGAAGCTATTTGTCTACTTGATTTTCTTTGTTTTTTTTCACTTTTCTAGCTTTTGGTAAAGAGAAAAAAGTAGCATGAGGCGACCGAGTAGGCATCTAAGTAGGTCGGCGAAAGCATGGGCTGGAGGAGTGGCAGGAGAGCCGTTTCAGTCCCACTTCCAGGTTCGAATCCTTTATGGAAAGTAGTAACCTGAGCATTTACCTAGTCCTGTGCCACAACTATTGAGAAGGGGGTAGGCCCGGTAGGGGCCCGGGGGGAAGGAAATGCTTATGAAAGGCTTTGCTTGCCCATATTACCTAGAGAGACTCTCATTCCTCGTCTAGGCCTAGCCCCTAGCTTGACGCTTGGAAGAGACTCTCACGGCTTCCCGCTTGTCCGGGAATATGGTTAACTGGAAAGCCCACCTAGGATGTATAAGAAGTTCTGTTCATGCCTAGAACTAGAAAGGGGTTGCGAAGATGTATTGTGATTTGAACTTGAGACCTCTCCTTTCTCTACTGAAGTGCATGTCATTATTTATAGTATGTGCAACTCGAGGGCAGAACAAAACAACCTTGCATGGGTAGAATGCTAGTCGAATGCGGACCTTCTCTCGAAAATGCCCTTGAAAGTCTAATATCTAAGGCTGCTTCCTCTCCCTTCTCCTTTTGTCGAACACTCATGACCTCACTGCGAACCCAATACTAAATTATGGGGAAAGTGAGAGCCTACTGAAAGTTTTAGTACGAGAAAGTAGATATATAAAACATCTCAAATCATGGTTAGACCAATGGGAAATGGATCATGGAAAGGATCTTGGATGACTCACCAAAGCACGAAAGCCAGGATATTTTAGAAAATGGATTCCTATTTGAAGAGTGCATAACCGCGCTCACACCAACCTGCTCATTTTGGATCCAATTCGGGATTTTCCTTGGGAGGACTCGAGAAGAAATTGGAATGTAATAATCTCGATTCATACAGAGGAAAAGGTTCTCTATTGATCAATCGCTATACTTATGAGATATGGATAGAGGAAGAATCAAAGGGGTGCTAATCCTTCCTTTCCATTCTATATAATCTTGTTTTTTTATATGTATTTGTCAGAAAAGTTCAACCACTGAGTCTAAGCTTCCACTGCGATATAGGTGGTAGAGCTACAACTAATAATCCCTTGTTCACTGAGAACGTAGGATTTGTGTTCGCAAGCTGCATGCGTTGTGTTGAACGATCTACTTTGGTGAATAATATAGCACGAGAATGGAAACCTTGGAAATCCTACTTCTCGATATTGTGCCAATTCCAGTTTTAAACTATCACTGACTTGTTTCATAGCTTTCAACTGAGTTGTCGACCTGACGCAACTGACAGCTAAGCCAACATTAATAACAGGTTGAAGTCCGCAATGAAAGAGCTCTGTTTCCAAACAGATTTGTCCATCTGTAATGGAATCACATTCGTTGGGATATATACCGATGTCTCCAGCTTGTGTTTCTATGATAGGTAAGGCCATCAAGCTACCTACTCCAGTCTCTTCTGATTGTTTAACCACTCTTTCTAAGAGATGAGAATGCAAGTAGAAGACGTCCCGGGGGAAAGCCTGTCGACCTGACGGTTACGCTTGGACCCCCTCCGCAAAATCATGATCTCCGAATTCCATATATTGTGGAGACCCTCCACTCCACGGGGAGGTCGGTATAGGGTGATCGATCTACTTACCCACTCGATCTCCTATGCATGAAAGATGAGGGAGATGTAGAGGCAGGGTAGGCCTCTCCCTATCGATTCCCTTTGGTCAACAACTTTTTACAAATCCTGGTTCTCCTCAGATCAAAAACCTTATGAACCCTATAAACATAGGGGGGTGGTTTGGAGCAACATTGAATTATCGTGTCTCCTATCACACTCATTACTTCCAATCAATCCAAGATTATATGAGGACTGAATCAGCCAAGGGTATTTGATAAGAACAAAAAGAAAGGCAAAAAGATCTCTTTCTATGCCACTAGAGACCAACTAAGGCGCAAAGAGCGCGTTTTGCCAATTTCATTCACCAGAAGGATGCATCAATACCACTCTTTATAATAGAGAGATTGACTCATAGTCATTTATACACCGTCCACGAGAACTTCTTAGTGCCAAGCAAACAACATTAATCATTGTTATACTGAAGCCACTAGGTGTCCCTCTCTCACAAGTTCTTTTCAATAACATTATAGTTTATTCAAGTGTGTGTTCTGAACTAAGTTCTCATGGATGCTTTGCGGAGCGAGAACCGTCAACTTGCTCATTCTCCAACGTCTACCTTTGTTGTTTCTATCAGATCAAGCAAGCTCAGAAGTCAGGGGAATCAAGCATACTCCTGAAAAGCGCAAGAAAGGCTGAGCTTACTTTCCTTCTAGAATGGAGGTCTCAAGACAACCCTGCAATAGGGCTTCCTTAACATAGGCTTGATCTGTGATGGGTTGTTCACTTTCGATGCGGTATGAGGGACCCTCGGAACAAGGTGGAGCTAGAGACAAGGATAATGACCAAGCATGACTGAGGGCTTGAGGACGGAGGCAACAAGGCAGTGCATTGCAAACTGTAAGAGATTACGGAGTTGGAAGATCCTGATGAGGACCGAGGTCTTCTTCTTGTTGAGAGGAGAGAGGGTGATGACATGGACTTGGCGCATTTGCTTCTTTCTGAGGGCAAGCATCGGATATCCTCGGTGCTTTGGTTCATGTGAGGATGCTGATCGCCTTTTTTCAGATGGGAGGGCTTGAAGGGTGTCTGGGAGAAATTTATGTCCTGAGATGGCTTCAAATTAGAGGAATTGCTTTTGGGACTCTATTAGCTCAAGCTGGGATATTACAAAGACAACAAGAACCCAGATGGTGGCTGTCGTATGGCTCCTCTGTCCCAGGGTGGTGTTCCATCATGGTAAATTCTATATTGAAAATGTAATCGAACATTCTAGAGTATTAGGTAGAATCCTGGTCCATGTAATTCATGGCTTTTGGCCTGTACTTGTAATCTTGCAAATAAATGGTGAAGTTTTTGAGCTTCAAATTAGATGGGAGGGCTTGAAGGGTGTCTGGGAGAAATTTATGTCCTGAGATGGCTTCAAATTAGAGAAATTGCTTTTGGGACTCTATTAGCTCAAGCTGGGATATTACAAAGACAACAAGAACCCAGATGGTGGCTGTCGTATGGCTCCTCTGTCCCAGGGTGGTGTTCCATCATGGTAAATTCTATATTGAAAATGTAATCAAACATTCTAGAGTATTAGGTAGAATCCTGGTCCATGTAATTTATGGCTTTTATCCTGTACTTGTAATCTTGCAAATAAATGGTGAAGTTTTTGAGCATGCACCTTAATGGTGAATGCCCTTTTTCCTTTAAAAAAGGAACCGGAGTCAAAGCTGGAAAACCAGCTG
The DNA here is from genome assembly GCA_037367405.1 of Ottelia alismoides. Lineage (NCBI taxonomy): Eukaryota > Viridiplantae > Streptophyta > Magnoliopsida > Alismatales > Hydrocharitaceae > Ottelia > Ottelia alismoides. The sequence continues at coordinate 313,060 of JAZKJV010004856.1, forward strand.
GCACATGAAATTGTTTGGACATGTTTTCAGGTTTTAAAAATGGCAACCGCCACATTAAATTATCAGCTGCCCTTCAATTCTTCGAGAAATCCATACATGTATTTACAAAGTCATTGTAGCATCTGAATCTTACTAGGACATGCCTAGAATCCATTGTTGTAAAAGTCCCCCAACTGGCCTGACTAGTAGGTCCGACTAGTCTAGTCAGTGGGGTGACCGACCGAGTATTGACTAATTCTGATTATGCTGACAAGCTGGTCGATTTTTGCTTGGAGATACCGTGTTTTTTTACTTTTTACAAAGCAAACATATTCTAATACACTTAGTATTTTATTTAAATCCAACTGCTTCTTTTCTTTCATTATGTTAATATAAAAAATATACAAATCTATATAAATATATAAGAATATGTGTATAAAAAGATTTATATTTAAAATAATTAAAAATTCGAAACTGATTATAGCCCGACTAAATCCGATTAGTTTAATGACTGCCGATTAATCCTTAGTCAGTGACCAACCGTCCGAGCACCGACTACCGATTTTTGCAACCTTGCTAGAATCAATTGCTCCTAGTTGAACTTGATGTTCATTTCATTATTTACACCTCTCAAAAGTTGAATCAATATTCATCAACTTTGGTCTGTTTTTTAGAATATTTCCAATGAGAAACTTCAAAGAGCTTGCTTTCTCTTCCACCTCTTTTGAGAACGCAATGACAGCTTCAATTTCTTCACATACAGTAGCTCTCATTTTCAACGATACACCAAATTTAGGAGGAAATACTTTTTCTTTCATAGCAGATGCATAGGATGAATTTTCAACCGGAACATCTGTCTTAGCAGGCATTTCCCCCCTATCAGTTTGGTTCCTTCGCTCTTTACTGAAGATGGAGGGAGATGAGTATAAACCACCAAGCTCAATTCTTTTATTATAGTGTCTGTGAATCATAAAAATACCCAAAAGAAGTCCCACTATAGTAGTCATAAAAGAGAAGTCCCACTATAGTAGTCATAAAAGAGAAGTCCCATTATTCAAAAAGATCAGCTAAAGAAGAGAATTAACCAGTCAGCACTGTATAATAAGGTTCCAACCAAAAGAATATTTCCCCCGAGAAATCCTCGTCCAAAAGTGATAAGCTCAGCTACAAAAGGCTATGTCAATATGAAATATCTTCACCAGAATAATCACCATAGTTACCTAAATTCCACACTTCCTTTTTAGGCTTGCCAAAACAGATTTTTCCTTCCATTAGCACCGTCCTGATAGAATCCTCCACATGTCCAAAGCTGATATATCCTCAATTAACTGCCCGGACCACAAATAAAAGTTGAAGAAAGTAACCTTCCCAGATCAATGAATGACCCGGAGAGCACACGAAATCCCAGCAATCTTCGAAAACTCTTCAGATCTGAATTCCCAAACTTCACTGATGGCCACGAAAAATGAGCAGCAAGTAGTTCTTGGCTCGCGAAGCCTTGATGTACTTGCCGATGACTGTAAAATGCATCCATAACAAACCAGCAGCAGAGAACTCTTCCCAGAACTTCCCTAGTTGAAGAAATTAATCAAGAATGGTGATTATTATGGGAAGACTTGTAGCAATCGATTCAAAATCATTTAACCCATTATAAAAATCATTAGAAAGCTTCTCAAAATAAGTTGAAATGACCTGTTTTGTGAAGAGATATGCATGGAATCCTGAATCAGCTTTGGGTTGCCAGAGTTTTTTCTGCTCTCGTCCTCCTTTCTCCCCTCCAGCATCCAGAAAGATAGGGGAAGAATCTCAAAGCTATTTTATCTTTTTTTCCCTAGTTATTTAGCTGATTTAATCCAAGTTTTTACGATCTCTCAGAAGTCTGAAAGTCAATATCTGGTAGAGTCGAAGTCTGAAGATCTATCAAAGGGTAAAGTGGGAAAAAGTCATAATGCTTATTTGACAGCGGTCTATGTATCAGTCCTTATATCAGGTATCCCATTTCCATAATCGAAGTAGCCACCCCTTGTGTCTGTATCTATTATTTTCATAATTCTGGTGGGTGCTATTTTGTACGGTGTGTTCACATTGGCTTTGTCCTGAAAATCAAGTCTATAGTTCATTCCATCTCTGTGTCTGATTCTAGTACTTATCATAGTACTTATCATACCCAGATTCAAATAAAAATGTGAAAAATATGAAGTAAAAAAAGATCACAGAAAGTATCTTTTATTCAGTGTAAATATAGAAAAACGAAAAATGATTTTGACACAATTTTTGATGCATATTTCTGCTCTTATATTGCATACATATGTCTGCTACTTGTATTTGTTTCTTCAATGAGTATGATCTCAGTATGCTAACACATCTTATTCATTTACATTTTCCGTGTTAACAGTTGGATATCGTGGTGATTGGCTGCAGCTTCTTCTTTCGAGATCGTGCTTTGAACAGACATGCTTCCGTCAGCTGTTCTTGGAACTAGGTCTTTCTGATTTTTCAGGAAATAGTATGGATTTGGAATTCTGTAAAACAGATTGTACAGTGGAGCAAGTATTTCTGCTTGAATTTCTTTCTGATATCCTGGAAGAATGCCCATATGATGGGATTATTTGCAGTAATTTTGCGTCAAGCATTTTGCATATACTAAAGAATGCTTCTGATCTTGTGGACTTCTCCATTAGAGGATTGTCTCCCCTACCAACGGGTTCACCTCTTGTTGATGCTATTGGATTCTCACTTACAATTCTAAAAGATGTATGCGCCTTGGATTTTTCTTCATTGCCATCCCTGGAAAATCCTATCAACTCTCTGTTATCCTCAGGCATGTGTCAATTTCTGTTGGGTCTACTTCGTGATCTTGAGCCACCTCCGATCATTAGAAGATCTGTTTCTTATGGTCAGAGCCAGGGACTGCCATCACCAGTTATAATTACATCCAAATTTTGCCTGTATGAAGGCTTCCGAAGGGATATTGTAGCTGTTATTGGAAATTGCTTGTTTGGAAGGAAGGATGTCCAAGATGAGATTAGAAGGCAGAATGGGATTCTGTTACTTCTGCAGCAATGTGTCGTTGATGAAGAAAATCCTTTTCTTCGAGAGTGGGGTATCTGGGCAGTAAGGTGTTTGCTTGATGGAAACCTAGAAAATCAGAAAGAGGTAGCCGATTTAGAGATTCAGGGGTCTGCTACCAGTCCTGAAATTACAGAATTAGGGCTGAGAGTAGAGATTGATCAGAAGAGTCATCGGGCCAAGCTTGTTAACATACCATGACCATGAATTTTTACATCCCGGCTCAAATATGAGAACAGAAGTATAGAAAAGTGACTGTAGTTAAGGCACTCATTATGTATGTTAGTGATGTATAAGCAAGGAGCAACATTTAAAAAGGCTTTCGAAAGGTCCATGATCCACTCTTCAAACTGGAAAGTTTTTGATCCGAGTTCTGTACTTATTTAGCTGCAAACTCAGGTCAGTATCTGTACTCTATGTTCTCTCATGGCATTGTTTTTTTTATGACAAAGTTGGTTTGCGATCTCATTGAAAATTGTAGATTTTTTTGCAATCTTCTGTTAATGGTACAATTATTTTTAAAACACATTTGTTTTGTTCCCCCATTTTTTCTTTGTTTTTTCTTGGAGGTGTTGGTTTTATCGACAATCTGATATTGGTTTGATATCTATGGGCGATGCCAATTTTTATTTGAGCTATGTACCTTGCCAAGTTGTCATATCAATTTCTATGAGGCTGAAAATAGTTGGCCTGTTTTTGTTGAAGAAACAAGAATATTGTGAAGCCATGATATGGGCTTTATGAGGAGTCATCCATTTACACTTGTCATAAAAAGTGTGTGTATTGGGGCATCTGGGTATCCTTGTTTTATAGGGAATATCTTCATCTTACTTAGAGTGTCTGGAATCTGGTCAAAGGTTGCATGAACTTCACATTTTGAAAGCTAATCATGATTTAACTCTTAGAGACATGATGAAGTAGCTAGCAGCTCTTGGACAGTCCCAGGACTTCCTTTTTTTTTAAAATTATTTGGTTAAGTGCAACTCATACAAAATAGTTTAATAGGATATTGAGAAAACATTGAATGGTTTAAAGAACATGGAGAAGTGCGGAAGTTCAATAACATCTGTCGGTTCTACCAAAATAGATTGGTATTTGCCCATATAGTAAAGATGAATATTGGTCCTAAGAAACCAGGAAATTTGAACTATTTGAGATTTACTCCTTCGAAGAAAGTGTGATACCAGATTTTGTTAGTATTGTCTGTATAATTAAGATGAATGTCGACTCTCAGTAACTAGGAAAGTGTTCTGCCGAGTAAAAAACCATTTTCGATTCAATATTGATTGGATAAAAGTTGCATCGACACTTGACTTTAATGGTACTGCTGTGGGATCTTTTTTAGCTTTAGAAACTCATTGCAAATGACCTGATCATTTAAATCTTTCTTCATTTCACACGACTTTATTAATTACTTGACACTCTTCCACATATTCAATCTTCTATTCTGATCAGAAAGAAATGCCTTGAAAAGTTCTAACAGAAAAAAACATACCGAAGATCATTATCTTTAGGGCTGTTAGCCTTGTACTCACCATCAAGGATTGGCTTAAGTGGCCAGTTGCCTCGTTCCTGCCTAGAAAGTATATATTCTGCTGATGTAGATTGTACTGGCAGTGAATCAAGCCTTTGAGAGCTGATTGCAAGATTTTTAGGTGATGCAGAAATGAATAGGAAGTCTGAACAATCCGCACCATGATGAGGTTCAACCATTATCTTAGCCACTACCTTTCTACAAAAATGGTTTCAATGACCACTGGCGGGGTTGCCATATTATCCGACTACAATGTGGGACAACCCCATTATCCTTCGATATAGACAATAAATTGAGTAGAATATTTTCAACTAGAAACTGCAAGTAATTTTTTATGAGAACATTAATCAGTGTTTTTCAAAAATTAGACATGACATTGATTATGACTGTGCCATGACACAAATATACACATGCACCATTGTACTTCGACGAGGAATGCATATTTGAGGATGCGGAGAATCGTATGTACTACACATACCCCAATCAAATATTCAGTGCACTTCTGTTGTGTAGTTACCTACATATTCGTCATGGTTTTTTTTTGCAAAATATATTGATTTTGTACATGTTATGCAGGCAAGGTCAGAGAGAAGGTACCAGCTCCTACCTCTTTAGTGTTGCTTGAGGAGAAGGCACTCTTGGCGGGCATCACAGACATAACAGAGTTATTAGATGCTGAGAAAGAAGATCAAAGATAAAAGTGAGTATGCCAATTACAGGAAAGTGATTATAATAAAATGCGCCAAATGGAGGTCTGTTAGGTAAAGATGTGGAGGACGACGAACCGATACATGATAAGCTGTTTCAGATGTGCTTCTTATTGTTATTGAAAAATAGTTGGTGGGTAGATCAATATGTTTTATTTTTGTGGCACAGATACCACTAATATTGGGATAAATAATTTAAGATCATATAGTTGGTGCTACGAGATAGTCACACATCTAATATGGCTGGTGATCTATCATCTATGGCTGGCAAAATCGACGAGTTTATGTAAACGTGCTGGAGGAATATAAAATAGGGACGGGCATGAGAATTGGGACGGATGGTAAAATCAAGGGATATTTACACCCATAACCCTGAGTAGTTTCGTAATTACCCCAGGAACTCCCGGTAATAGCAAATTACATACAGGACCTCGAGTCATTCTTAACTCTTGCATAGCATAACCCTCAGTAGTTTCTTAATTACATAGATAACCCTAAGGAGTACATTCCATCAATTTCTCCGTTAGTTACCACGATATCCGTTATGTATTGTTATGTATTCCACCTTTATTTTCATCTTATTTACCAAGTATACCACTCCTTCTCTTTCCTCTTGCTTCGACCACCCTTCCTCCTCATCGGGGGAAAGGACTCCTGCAGGTCGGATGGCGGGGGCGTGCAGGTGGGGAGGCTCCTGCAAGCCGGGCGGTGGGGGGGGGGACTCCCAGATCGGAGCGGCCGGCTGCTGGGGCGGGGGGAGGGGGGGGGGGCGAAGGTGGTCGGCGGGGAAGGAAGAAGGGAGAGCGGGATGTGCCAGAAGAAGAAGAAGGTAGGGGTGGTTTTTTTTATTCTTTTATTTTTGATTAACTTCAACCGTTAGATCTAGGATTGGTTAGATTAACTAACTACTCAGGTTGAGTTAATGATCAAAATTAACGGAGGGTTATGGATAGGGTGGAGCGTTGGGCCGGTCCAACCTTGACCCGACCCACAAAAGCCCGAGCCCGGCCTGAACCCGATGTACTAGTGGGCCGGGCTCGGGTCTTCATTTTTGAAAAATATTATGCTCGGGTCGGGCCAGGCCCGAACCCGAAGTACAAATGGGCCGGGCCCGGGCCCCCCTATTTCAAAAAAATCATATTAGAACTAAATTAGGGGACACGGATTTATAGTTAAAATACATCCAATATTTCCTTCATTCATCAATAGTAATTCTATATAGTAACAATACATCCAATATTCATGTGTTATGGATGAATTATATTTATAAAAATAAAGTGGAATCAAAGTGCAACTTCATGGAATCAAAATAAGTGCGGGTTGAGTTCGGCCCGAGCCCGACCCGAACTCGAGCCCAATCTCGCGGGCCTTGGGCCGGGCCCGGGTCCTCAGTTTGCTGGAAAAAACGAGTCTTGACCCGGCCCAAAGCCCACGGAAAATTGATGGGCTCGGGTCAAGCCCAATGCTCCACCCTAGTCATGGATGTAAAATAGACCACTTCTCAAGGTCCTGGATGTAATTCGTGATTATCGAGGGTTCTTGGGTAATTACGAAACTACTCAAGGTTATGGGTGTAAATATCCCTAAAATCAAATAGCACAAGCACAACAATCAACACTCCATATTAGAGATAAAAATAGTTGGATAAATATAAGAATATAGGTATGATCATATCTTTATCCACGAAGGATATGAAAATATATTATCATATTCTCAAAAATAAATACAAATATAAAATGAGCACGAATCAGATACGAATTACAGAAATATTACATGTTTAGAATGGTTTACACATAAGATAAGTATACCAAGTACATTCATTTATTGATAATATCAACAATGGTATTGCAACTATAAATTGTTACACAGTTATAAATAAATCTTCACATATACTTGCATACGAATATTGATATATTGATATAAATGCGAATATTAAGTAAATGTCAAAGTGGTATGCTTCTACTTTAAAATGAATATAAATAGTCAAAATATGTATAAAATAAATATGATGGCGGATTGGATACAAATACATTCATATTTGTTTTCATTCTTAATCAACAAGTTACCACAATCAACAATCATAAAATACACACAGATTTTAACGTGAAAATCCCCCAAAATTGAAAGGGGAAAATCCACGGGGCCAAACTACTGCACTATACTTGATAAATGTGCTCTCCATTGAGGATATACAAAGACAAACCTTCTCCCACGGGCATCTCAACAAAGTATCATACCAAAATAAGGTGAACAGAGGGAATGAAGAAAAGTCACCAAGAATATGGCTGCCCAACTGATAGATCACTAATTCATTACTCTAAAATGCTCAAATTGTAGTATGAACGATTAGCGAGTTATTCAAAACTACCCTTAAAATCTCGCTGAAGAGAGCGTGGCTTTAGTTTATACCTGGACAAGTCTGGGGTTGAACTTAGAAACATGAAAGATTAAGTTCTCTTATCGAGATCAAATATCTACTAAATTTGATTTAGTGGAATTCATTTCAAGGTGCAAATGCAGGCATTGAAATTTTGTATTTTTTTATATGCAAAATGTAATGCTACAGAATGTATGATATGCAACTTAAAACAAAAAAAACTCAAATGCAAGGGAGCTCCTAAATTAGAATCATAGGCACAAGATCCACTGTAATAAAACTTAGTCCTAACAAGCACCCTCACACTGAAGGTACCACACAGAAATGTGTGTATCATGCAATGTTTTGGATCTTTTCGATAGGTCATCATATCCTGCAAGAACTTGCATGAGGATGGGCTCGATTTTTTCCTTCTATCGTAAAATCACATATCTATAAAAGCTCGCTCCTCAACCTCATGTAGGATAGACAAATCTTCCTCCCTTGTTTACATCGATTTCAGAGAATGTGCACTTGAGAAGGCTCCGTAGAGAATGTCCTTCGGGAAGGGTTCCAGACTCACTGATGTTTGGAAAGTCTCACTGATGTGACTTTTCCATCATAGCTTGCTAGGAAACATTATGATAGAAGAGTAAAAGAGCTACTTTCTTGATAGTGTGGATTCCAAAAAATATCGCTCGCTAGAGCTTTGGTTCCAACCCTTGTTTCACAGTGAAATCAACATGTTCCGACACCATAATCACCACATCCTTGTTCGTAATCATCTCCTCCACAAAAAGCTATTTCACCCTTATTCCTGCAAGGAATTGGGAGACCTGTGCTTTATCCATTGCCATTCGCTGGAGCTCTCTGCCCATCCATTCCACCATGCAATCTAGCTTCATTTTGGGTCGAGGAGTACCGCCTCAATCCCTACAACCTTTTTGTGTAGGTTAGAGACCGAAGAATGGCTAGGGACAAAGCTTTGGAGCTTCATTTTGAGCTATAGGTTGTGTGGAGCACATCCAGCTCCAGGTCCCTATCACTGGGACCTGGAGACTTCTGGTGGTCACCTACAGACGTGAAAGATCCCTAGGAACCTCTTGGGGTTGTCGCAGCGAGAATGAATGCAGGACCTGCAAGAAATCCTCGATAGAAGCCATGCAAGCTGCTGTTCTTGAGGTGTTCTTCATGACACCTCCAATTCCATCCAATCAAGAACACATCCCAAATATAATCTCGGATGTCCAATTGAAGCGAATTATTGCACCTCCGGATCCGTCTGACCATGCTTAAGTAAGCTATGTGGCATGCTACCAACGGTTGGATCCCATGCTCATTAGGTATATTTCATTTGTACCCTTCAACTTTTTGTTATTTTAGTAGTAATAAATTTGTAACATTTGCATATGACACCCTGAGCTCTCTACTATTTGCATCTAGGTCCAATCCACGTCACCTCATGTGTCCATACATGTGAGGGGGTTGGATATTTTGCACATAAGTCCTTCCAGGTTTCTATATTTCTATTTAGTCCCAATTTTTGCATATTCAATGTAATATTTTGTGTGAAAGTTGCTCAGAGGACCTCAGACTTTTAGATCATTGCATTTTAGTCCATATTAGTCGAAGAATATATTTATTTTGTGGAAAAATTGTGTACATGCCCTAAAATGTTTAGATATGTTACATAATGCATGCTTAGTTCTTGTAAATGATGAATATGTCCATGTTCCCGATTGTATTTTTATTTGAGTATTTTCATTTGTTAAAAATATCTTTTACTTGCTAGAAATTATAACAAAATTACCTTGGATGCCTTAAATCTAGCTTGTTCATGCGTATATTTTTATTTAGGCATTTATTGTTGTTTGTCTTCTCTAAAAATCAAAAGAGCTATTTTATCTACTATCGACAATTTAAAATCCAAAAAAATTAAAACCTCATCTAAAAATTCCGAACATATATATATATATATTATATTACTGCACATATTAACTCTAGAAAAAAATCACAGAAAAAATATAAAAGAAAAACATTAAAAATTTAAAAACCCTAAAATTTTTATAAAAATCAGAAAATTTTCTATAAAAATCTAAAAATATGTTTTTTGTTTTGTATTTTTATTTATATTATATAGTATATTAAAACAGTTTTGGGAATTTTTGAGATATTTATCTGTTTTTAAAACCTAAAATAACCAGGTCAATTATTATAAGTCAATATTTTGATATTTTAAATCAGCTAAAAATACATAAAAATAGGAAAAAGTTATAATAAAAATTACAAAAATAGAGAAAATTTTAAAAACCCCAAAACATATTATTTTCTAATATTTGAATATATATAGCTATATTTAAACTTTAAAACACTATATAGTATATATATGCACATAATATCACTTATATATACTTATAATTAGTATTATTATTTTATAAATACCTAAATATATTTTAAAACCTTTAAACAAATAAAAAGGATTGTATTTGTATATATTTCCTAAATTTTTACATCCTTATTATGTATATATTATATAGTATTTACAATATACATCTTTATACATATAGTTTTATATATCTTTATTGAAGGATATGGTTAGATCCTTAAACGCATCACAGAAGCATGAGGATCGCATCGTATGCGATCGGGAGCGACTAGTCACACTAGTGGCTCGAGACAACGGAAATTAAAATTTTTTCTATGTGATGAAACCACATGATCCAAGAGCGCTTCTCGGATCGTTTCATCCAAACCACAAACAAATAATAGGATTACCTCTTGAAGCGTGGTTTCGATCGAGTCTCTAAACGAAGAGACCTCCTGTCTCAAGTCCGATCTGACGGAGGAGACGCTTGTGAGCGTGTTGATGAAACACGTGTTCCTCGCAATCCATGTTGATGATCCAGTCAACGAATCTCCTGATCTCGTCAAACGAGATACGACGTCTTCTTCTCGCGCAAGGCACGTCAAAGGAGACGGAGATCCATGAGCAAACGATCGGGCAGCATAGCGACGACGCTGCGGTGATGGAGACTCTCTCTAGAACTCCATGGTGGACGACCATAAGAGAGAGAGGGAGAGAGGGAGTGTAGAGAGGAAGAGAGAGGGAGAGAGCCTTGTGTTTCTCATTAGCTTATGAAGAGAAAGGGGTGCCCTTCTATTTATAATATTTTGGGATCCATGGATCTCAATCCATGTGCAACACAAATCCAATAGCTCACATTGATTTGTGTTTCTTTTAATAGCCATGATTTGCTGTTAAAAACATAACAACAATTAATTTAATAAAATCAAATATATATTGAATATAATTTGATTTATATCAAATCAATATCCATTGGAGAAATAGGAAGGAGGCAAGCCTCCTTCCATAAAGGGGGGTGGACGGCTATGAGTCCTATAAGGACTTGGTAGCTGCCCTCTCTCCTTGTTAGGAAGGGAGCCTCCTTTCCAATATTACATGGAATCCAATATTCCATGTATTTCTGCATTATTTTACAACAACATTTGTTGCAAATTATTTCACAAAAATAAATCCAATTTATTTTGTGAACACTGCAATCATGCCATTGGAAATTTGTGAATCACATTCACAATCCAAAATAAAATGTAAATTACATTTTTAATTTAATGTCCAATTTGAATCCAATTCACATCAACATTTAATTAACAAATGTAAATCACAAATAGCTCTCTCTTATATATTATAAATCACATTTGACCTAACTTATCTAACACCTCTGAATCTCTATTCCTATGCAGAGGACCTGCATCAAGAGGTTAGTTAGATATCAACCTTCAGAGAAAGGATTACCATCTCCTCCTCAGTCTGGAGATCATCTCTTAATAATCATTTGACGGTGCTCGATGAGTCCTCAATCTAACTCTTTAGATATTCATCCAATCACCAGCCTCTATGATTCAATTATTGAATCAACAGCTGTATGATCATTAAGATGACCATGTTACATAACCCTAATTGTACTAAGAGACCTATTATGCAAATTAGTTATTCTTCATTTCAGATCAGAGAATGATATTCACAATAACAATTATTGCATAATGGCTCGTCCTGGGCTCGCATGTCCAATAATCTCCCATTAACCCAAAGAGCCATTAATGGGCTAATAATTTATACCCGCACTCATGTGACAATTATAGACTATTTAGAAAAATAGCTAGGTAAGCTGATCAGTCACTCTGTTCCCAAGAGACTATGCCAAGTCCTTTTACGACACTTGCATATCCCACAGTAACTGTGCTCACATCCAATGCGAATGTTGCATCTTATGCAATCAATACTCAATCTTGTTAGTTATAGTTTCCTTGACACTATTGCTTAATAATTATTATAATCGATATTCCCATAATCCTTATCAGAATAGCTTTATTCCTGGAGATCTCTATCTCCCAAGGTATCTACATTTAAGATCCTTATAAATCACTATCTACAAGGTCTTAAACTTTTGAAGATAAGACTTTGAGATCACTATCTCTAAGTTTCATCATCTTTGAAGATATTGTTATTACTGCAATCAAGTGTTTTATCTCCATACTAGGATTAGTAACAGTTTACTACTCCTACTGCATGGCATACATCTGGATATTCATACACATCTCAGCATACACTCGGCTTCTCGTAACTGATGCACAAGGGAAAGCAGTTCTAGTATTCACTTCCTCAACTCTTTGAGGTGCTATCCTTTCAGATAGGTCAGTACCATATCTTAAGGGTAGGAATCCTTTCATGCAATTTTCCAGAAGATGGAACATATCCAAGGCGTATCACTAATGTGACAGTCCCAATAGCCTCTTCTCTTTACTTCTGAAACCTTCAGAACTAAGATCCCAGAGGTATGCTTGAGATCATATCTCAAGGTATGGAATAGCCAGATTATAAAACACTTATTATTATCCTTATATCATTTTGAATGATTATGATATCATCTACATTTAGCACGACGAACACAATGGAACTCCCACTCAGCTTCACATGGTTCATTAAGATTCTATCTGAAATCATAACATTTATAATTTCATCAAATCTTATGTTCCAACTAAAAGAAGCTCATTTAAGTCCATAGACGGATTTCTTTTAGCTTGCACACCATGCTTTCCTCAATCATGAAGCCCTGAGGCTACTTCATGTGAATATCCTCAGAGAGGTACTCATAGAGGAATACCATCTCGACTTTCATCTTGAAGATGTCAAAGTCAAGTTGTGTAGCTACAATTATCGATAATACGATGGGTTTAAGCATGGTTATTGAAGGGCAAGTCTCATCGCAAGCAATATCTTCTCTTCCGGTGTGTAGCTCATGGCTACAAATCATGCTTTGAAGGTCTCTACCTTCTCATCAGGTCCCCTCTTTCTCTTAAAGATCCATTTACACCTTAACGGGTCTTACCCTTATAGGTGGATCCTCGAGGGTTCATATACACCACTTGTGTATGAAGTCTACTATAGACTTTCATTGCTAAAATCCATTTTTCCATGTCATGATCCTCAGGAGTTTCACCACATGAAATCCGATCATTGTCAGACTTAACTGGCACATGGAATACATCCTCAAACTCATTTGAAGAGGTATTAGTGTTTCATCTTTAATTGTCCTTTTAGTTTCCGATATCAAGAGCATCATTACCATCTAAAGATTAAATGAGTTCCTTCATTTTTATCTTGATTCTCAAGAGAGTCATCCTCTAAGAATCATATCCTTAGAGATGAAATCTTTTAACAATCTCAAGGTCATAAAGTAGGTAACCAATACCATCCTTTATTTTCCTAATGAAGTAGCACTCTCTGGTGCTAGATTCCAACTTATATGCATGGAACCTTATTAATGATATATACTGTAGTTTCTACTATACATATATACCTAGAAACTAAGAGGTAATTATGCTAAAAAATCTCCCTTGATCAAATCATGTCACACATCACGGAACTACAAGGTATGTCGTCGATGAACTTCTTCTTCGGTTGAGAACGAGAGAGATAATGAGAGAGAGGGATGGATGGGGGGCTCCCGAACTCGAGGCGTTGCCTTGGATGGCTTCTCCTCCCGTCGGGAGGTCTATTTATAGGGCGCGAGCCCCTCGAGCCGTCCGTCCCCATCATCCCCGCGCCCATCCGACGTGGCACCGTCGGATCCGGTCATCCCGCAACCGCTGACCGCGAAACGGCCGGGGTGCGGTTGCTGACCACTTAAGGTCACTTCATTCGGAACCGTTCAAACATCTCCCACTTGACCGAAGTGGTAAAAAAAACGTATATGCTCCCACTATTCGTGTAGTATATATATGGAGATTTATCATATGAGGATCATTATCTACGAAACCTCTTTCTTGACTCATACATTCCTGAGTCCCATTAAACCAACATGTTTAATGTATGTTCCTGCTGCTATTCCCTTCGTTAGGGAATCAGCCAACATGTCACTGGTAGGTATGTAGGTTACCGAGATTTCTTGCTTTGCTACTATATCTTGTATATAGTGATATTGGATCTCAATGTGTTTTCCTTTAAAACTATTAGCCCCACTATTGATCAAGCTAATCACAGCTTAATTGTCACAATACATTTCAATTGGCCCTTTGACCAATTCGAGGCTTAGATTCTCCAGGAAACGCCTGATCCATACAGCATGAGTGGTGGCCATGCTACATGCAATGTACTCAGCTTCCTGTGTATGTCGAGATACACATCCTTGTTTCTTGCTACCCCAAGAAACGGCTGCACCACCAAACATGAACATGTAACCTGATGTGGATTTTCTATCATCCACATCCCCTCCGAAATCAGCATCGGAGTATCCTACTACCTCAAGCGATTTTGCTTGATACACAAGTTTCAGATGTACTGTCCCTTTCAGATATCGAAGAATCCTTTTTACAGCTTCCCAATGTGCTGGACCGGAATTGCTTTGATATCTACTGACTAAGCTTACTGGATAAGCTAAATCAGGTCGAGTACACATCATTGCATACATTAAACTTCCCATCGCCTGTGCATATGGTACATCTAAAGGTTTCTGCCCCTTTCCGGGACACTGAATCTTACTGAGTCTCTTTCCCATCACAAGTGGTGTTGGAGCTGGAGTGCTTTTGTGCATTCCAAATCTCCTTAACACAGTATGCAAATATCTTTCTTGACTAAGGCTCAATGTCCTTGAGTCCCTGTCTCTTGTTATTTGAATTTCAAGAACATAGGATGCTTCGCCCATGTCCTTCATCTCAAATTCATTGCTCAATTTCTGTTTGATTTCATTGAGCATTTGTATGTCATTACCTGCAAGCAGAATGTCATCTACATACAATGACATGATTGCAAACCTGCTCCCACTCTTCATGACATACACACAGTTATCCAATTTATTTGAAACAAATCCAAATTGAATAACTTTCTCATGAAATTTGAGATACTATTGCCGTGAAGACTGCTTTAAACCATATAATGACTTTCTTAACTTGTAAACCTTTTTCTCCTGACCTTCAACCTGAGATCCATCAGGTTGTCGCATATAAATTTCCTCCTTTAATTCTCCATTAAGGAAGGCCGTCTTCACATCCATTTGGAATAATTCCAAATCCATATATGCGACTATGGCTAAGATCATCCGAATGGATGCAAACTTAGCCACTGGAGAGTAGGTTTCCTGAAAATCTATTCCAGCTTGCTGAGTATAACCCTTGGCAACTAATCTGGCTTTGTATTTGTCAACAGTACCGTCAAATCTGTACATTTTCTTAAATACCCACTTACATCCTATGGATTGCCTACCTTCTGGCAAATCACATAATTCCCAAACACCGTTTCGCTCGATTGAGTCCAACTCATCTCCCATGGCGGCCGACCATGATTCCGACTCAGATGAAGCCATAGCTTCATCAAAGGATATGGGATCTGTACAATCCGCGACATCCTCATCCACGGTGCAGCACGACGCCTCACAACCATAGAAATGGTAATCTTCCATCCATGCGGGTCGTGTTCTGGGTCTCTTGTTGCCGATTATACTCGTGGGTTGTGTGGGTCCACCCACTTCCTCTAAAGGATCATCATGTTCTATAGCTTCATTCTCTATATTTGGATGATCGATATCATCCTCAAGTTCTTGTCTAATGCTCAAGTCGTCTTCATTGTCCTGTAAGACAATCAGAGGATCTGATTCCTCTACTTCATTCTCCTTTTCTTGATGAATTTCAAGGAAAGTAGCATCACGACTTTCGATCAGACCTTTAGTTTCATGGAAGAACCTATATCCTTTAGAATTCTCACTATACCCAATAAACTTGCACTTTAATGTTCTGAAGTCTAGCTTGTCTCTAAGCTGACTCGGTACCAGAACATGTGCTACACATCCCCATTTCCGGAGATGGCCCAACTCGGGCTTTCTGTCATTCCATATTTCATATGGCGTTGATTCTACGGACTTGGTGGGAATCCTATTCTGTATATAGTTCGCAGTCAATACTGCCTCTCCCCAGAATTTCTTGGAGAGTCCTGAGTGTGAAAGCATACACCTTACTGCATTCATCAATGTTCGATTCTTTCTTTCCGCTACACCATTCTTTTGTGGTGTATAGGGCATTGTAGTCTGCCTACGAATGCCTGCCTGAATACAGTAATCCTCAAAGTCCTTTGAGGTATATTCCCCACCTCTATCTGTCCTAAGAGTCTTGATTGGTTTTCCCAATCTTGTCTCCACTTCCGTCTTATATCTCTTAAAAGTTTCAAGTGCTTCTGACTTTCTTTCTAAGAGATAGACATAGGAGAACTTCGAGTAGTCGTCAATGAATGTTATAAAGTATTCCTTATTTATATATGTGCTGACGCTCAGTGGTCCACATATGTCTGAATGGATCAAAACCTAATAACTCTGTTGACCGAATTCCGATTGAGAAGGGTTTTCTCGTCATTTTACCGGCCAGACAGTGTTCGCAGGGCAATGTCCTTGCACCCGTGATCTTAGGCAATAAATTTGCCTTAATCATTTGATCCATCTTAGAGTTTCCTGGATGACCCAGTCGCATGTGCCACAAGTCATAATCAGACAAACAACACAAAGAATAATCAGAAGCGACATTCATCGATTCACTAGAATTTATTACAGGAAGATAGAATAGGTCATGCTCGGGCACAAACTTTCCCATCACATAGACCTTCTTATTCTTGCCTATAGATACACACTTATTGTAAAACCTAACTTCAAAGTCTTTCTTGAGCAGCACTGGGACAAATATCAGGTTCCGACGTATCCATGGGGCATATAGTACATCATTCAGTACCATAATACTATCTCCCAGGTCAAGTCTGTATGTCCCAACACCTTCCACGTCCAGGTAGGTATTGTTCCCCATGAAGATCCTCTGTTCACCTTTGCTCAGCTCCTTGAAGTCCATCAGGCCCTCCTTCGTCTTCGCGATATGTCTGGTTGCTCCAGAGTCGATCCACCATCCATCATTGTCTGTGATGACGGAGTTGCATTCCACGACGGCCGCGAATTTCATTTTCTTTTTGCCTTTATTTTCAGGCATTTTAGTATTTCTCGGCTTCTTCTTGTTGGGGCAATTGACCTCGAAATGGCCATATTTACCACAACCGTAGCAAGAGCCGCGTGGGTATTTCCCACTCTTTCCCTTGAAATTCACCTTGGAGGGACCTAGCCTTTTCTTCGCGTGCACGGCATTCTCTTCTTCTTCCTCCTTGACCTCAAAGATCTCAGCTTTCGATCTTTGTTTGGAGAGGTCCTGCTCAATTGCCAACTGTGCAGGTAGGTCCGTCACTGACTTAATGTTGCCATTCATCCTCAGAGATGTGGCAACCATGTCGAATGACAGAGGGAGACTTCCTAATATGGCTGCGATCTGCATCCTCTCCAGAATCGCGCAATCAGCAGCCGCAAGATCCTTGGCCATCACGATCATCTTATTCACGTGCTCGAGGACGCTTTCAGATTCCTTCATTCTACACGAGTTGTACTTGTGTAGAAGAAGCTGGACGCTCACCTCCGATTTGGAGTGGTATTTGTCCTTCACCGCGGTCCAGAGCTCGTAAGCTGATTCGCAGTTCTCAAAGACCCGAATCAGGTTCAGATCCATATGGGTCAGCATAAAACTTCTAGCCCTATTATCTGTTTTCTCCCACTGTTCGCGGGACCTAATTTCCTCCACAGTCGGATTTTCAGATAAAGTTGGGTCGGGTTTGTCTATAATTGTGTGTATGCTATCATGCAACAGGCCGTAGTAGATCTTCCTACTCCATAATTCATAATTAGTACCATTAAGATACTCAATTTTCCCTACCTCAGTGGCAATAGTCTTGCTTGTCATTTTGGTTGATCTAATGAAATAAATGTAGATTTGTATGAGAATAAGTAAAGTTTTTTTTTAAAAAAAACAAAACAACTATTAAGGATGGTTAAGATGAAGGTGAAACCTATTGTACTGAAGTTAAGCAATCAGGTTCATCCAACAAAGTGCCTAAAAGTTAATGAGGATATAGGATTAACTAGTTATGCAAAAAAATAATGATGCAAGCGTGTTTTTGATAAATAAGTTAACGGTTAATTATAACAAAAAAAATTGACTACAAGGAAACACAATCAATAAATCAAAGATCAATAAAAAACGAGATTCCAACAGAGATGCAATAGATATACAATTTAAGCAAAAAAAATTGCAACTCTATCAATTTTTTTTAAAAAAGGTTAATCAACCTATTTTATTGAAGGTAATCAATGGGATTCTTAAAAACATGCCAACTTCTATTGCACGTGATATTTTCAAACGAATACAAATCTCTTGACGTTAAAAAAAGACACGTGATATTTCTTAACAATATATGCAACAGGCAGGGGCAAGATTGGAATAGAACCGAACTTCCAACCCTCGTAGGGTTTGACGATTCACAAAAAAAATTTAACAAGGCACACAAAAAAACTTCAACAAACTTTGGTTATACGGAAAACAAAAAAACAAAAACTTCAACCACTTAAGGTCACTTCATTCGGAACCGTTCAAACAACACATGATCCAATTGTATCTCCCTACAACTCTATTGAGTTTAGATTTATCATGAGGAGCGAGATAGGAATGATATTACTTTCTCCATAAGGTATACCATGAATTCATCTAATAGGTACTGGCTACCTAGATTAGATCAAATTCATTTTTATCTTCCTTGAGATTTTGGTTCCAAACCAAAATTATGAAATCTTTGAACATTTCAAAGATTTTTTAGGTGAAGAGAAGAAATATCATATCATACATAATCGTCAATAGATATCACATATCCATAATGTTCATTATGATATAATATCAATATGTATGAGATCATGAATACCTTGACATCTTACACCATTTCCAAAGAAGGGTGTATTGGACATTTTACTTTGAATACAATATTCACAAGTATGTAAGATTTGAAATTTTAGATTTTAGACATTCTAAACTTTCATATCTTACTAGTATATTGATCTCATCAATAGACATATGTCCAAGACTTGATGTCAGATCATTGCCAAATGATCTTCATCCTCCTATTGATCTTTAAAGGTACAATTTTTCAGTATTAGAAATCATAATGAACCATTAATTAATTTTCTAAGTTAGTAGAGTCCACTAGATGTTAGATTACTATCTGAGATATTTCCATCATAATTATCTATGATAGGTTTATTCCAGAATTCATGTTTATTTCCGACATTTAGAAATAAACAATGAGTGAATTCTAACATCTAGGTCATAGAGGCATTCTCTAAGACTAAGGTCTCCCACTGAAAATATGAAGGGTATCGATTCAATGGAAATTGTTGCAACAATTACATCAATTCCAACATGGATGACCATTAATCCTTAAGATCAAATTTCTAATCTTCTAATACATATGCAACCAATTCCAAGGTCATTAGAAGATTGAGTACAATTATAGACTTTATGATTATATGTAGATTATTCTGATGCACTATCCGAGTCCTTCTCTAAGTATTCTAGATAGATTTGATAGCCATACTATCAATACATCAACTTATTCTAGTATTGGCATTTATCCAACTCTTTAGATGCCATATGGAAGTCACAGAAGTACAATCAACTCTTTGACTTTCCTTCTCCCATGGGCCAGACCCATGCTTCCACTACGCTCTCTTCATCTGTAAACAACCATTGTTCAAGACAAAGAATCTCTTATATTGAATTCAAAAGGTTTCAATATAAGAGCACTTCAACATTTATACATGCTTCATTCAATTCATACAATATTAATATTGTGAAGATTCATGAATGACTTGAGTATAGACAGTAGAATGATGACATTCTACATACATCTTAGCTCCTAAAACATTGATTTAGGTCGGTATTCAAACATTTTGAATACATCATCTCTTCTAGATCCACCATTCTGCATGATGCAGAGAACCATGTCATTCATGATTAAATGTCAAGAGCACATATGTATGCTACAACATCTTCTTAGATTTTTATAAGGATTAATTGACAATTATGATCATCATCGACAAGTCACTTCTAAATACATTCGATGAGACATTTAGACTATAGAGACACACAAACCCTAGGGTTGTAGATCTATTGTCTAATTAATTGTCATTCCTCATTATTACGAGGAAACTTACACATTGCAATCACATACAATATGTGTCCTACTGCAAGTACAACATCTTGATCATGGATCCAATCTATGATATTATACTGGTTATTATTCAATATAACTTTGAGTGGGTTTAACGAAGGATTATCTAAAATAAGAAATTTGCATAAGTGTATATATTTATCTATATACATATTTTACTTTGATTTAGGAGTTTTTATATCAAAGTTGTCTTGCCTTGTCAACACTGAAAGTTCATTCCCTTAATCAATTTCAATGTAAGAGATATACTCACCATTATATATCAAGCAAGATCTGAGATCTCCTTCCTTATCTTTGTTACATCCCAATAATATGAGAACTTGTAACTCTGAAAAAAGAAGCAGGAACACATTCCGCTTTGCAAGTCCAACTTGCATTTCCTAATTCAGTCTTTAACACCCGAGCCCACCTCCCCTAAGGTGATGTTGACTCGTCATTAATTGAACCAACCGTCAACAGAAATACAACTCGCTATACACAATCCAATATCACCCCAATAATATAAGGACCCAATATTGGGGTCACTACGCATACGTCCTTACTTTTTTGAGAAGCAAAGAGCCTTATCCAGATGCGCTTGCATACAGGAGCTGTCATTTCGGACAGGCATGTTCTACATACAATCCCTAGCGACGGAACCCTTCACCTTGATGGGAGACCATGGATGTCACTTATGTGATCCTCCATATCATGTTCAAATTTTAATTAATCATTATGAATCATATTCATTACAATTAATTCTTCCAAGGGAAATAACAACTCTATTCATAATAGAGTGTTTTAATTTTAATTAGATTCCAATTAATCTAATCATATTAAATTAATGATCTAATTAATATCCAACAAACAATCTTTATTGTTACTTGAATTATGGTATTACCTCAAATACGTATTATTCTGAATTTTAATAATTAGAAAAATACACTCTGATCTCTCCTGCATTATCGAGTCCCTACCCGTTGTCATGACCAGCACCGAAGGGAGTGTGACAGACTGTACATGGTGCAACCTGCTACCCCAACGCTCACCGACTAGACACCATATCCACCTCGGGAAAAGATAACACCAAATTGATCATTGTGTACTTGAGATTATAATCGGTTTTTGAACCAAAGTTATACCATATAATAATAATCAAAATAATTTTGATTAACATTATAAGGAGATTTGCTAGACAAATCCCCAATCCTATTCAAGCAACTATGTTTGTTGGAATGTAGATTATGTACATCATATAACCAATTTGTGATCTAGATCACATCTAATAAATAATTGGTTAGGGCAATGTAATTTAAGGAAATAATTATCTTAAATATTTCACAAATATTTATCCATGATTATTCCAGGAAATCAAACCATTTAATTTCACTCATTCTTAAATGACAATCACTAGGTTCTTGATTAGGAAAGTAATTTTAACAGTGACCCTCACTTACTGAAAATACCATATCTCAATCAATTTAAATCCAAATTAAGCAAAATAAGTTCCTAAAGTTTGCTAATTTGATTTACAACAGAACCTAAATGATTTGCATGTATTTCAAGGCGTTTCAAATCCACAATTAACTCTTTAATTATGTTAAGATTCGCAGTCCCCAAAACAGTGGATACATGTTCACTAAAATGATCATAACTTGAGCAAACGGATTCGAAATCATGTGAACTCAGATCCTACAGTTTCCTCATTGAAAATATAATCCAATTGTTATTTTTATGTTTAAAAAATTTAAATAGGGCTGAAAATATGCACTAAACAGAGATGCAAAAATGAAAGGGATAAAACTTTTGCAAACCTAACGAACCCAAGTCTTCTTAGGTTTATGGATCACATCCAAAACTTCTAACCTGGCTCTGATACCACTTGAAGGATATGGTTAGATCCTTAAGTGCATCATAGAAGTGCGAGGATCACATCGTATGTGATCGGGAGTGACTAGTTGCACTAGTTGCTCGAGGCAGCATGAATTAAAAATTTTTCTATGTGATGAAACCACATGATCCAAGAACGCTTCTTGGATCGTTTAATCCAAATCACAAACAAGTAATAGGATTACCTCTTGAAGCGTGGTTGCGATCGAGTCTCTAAACGAAGATACCTCCTGTCTCAAGTCCGATCCAACGGAGGAGATGCTTGCGAGCATGCTGATGAAACACATGCTCCTCACAATCCATGTTGATAATTGAGGCGATGAATCTCCTGATCTCGTCAAATGAGATACGACGTCCTCTTCATGAGCAAGGTACGTCGAAGGAGGCAGAGATCCACAAGCAAACGATCGGGCAACAAAACGAGACTACGACGATGGAGACTCTCTCTAGGGCTCCATGGTGGACGACCATAAGAGAGAGGGGGACAGAGGGCGTGTAGAGAGAAAGAGAGAGGGAGAGAGCCTTGTATTTCTCGTTAGATTATGAAGAGTAAGGGGTGCCCTTCTATTTATAATATTTTGGGATCCATGGATCTCAATCCATGGGCAACATAAGTCCAATGGCTCACATTGATTTGTGGTTCTTTTAATGGCCATGATTTGTTGTTAAAAATACAACAACAATTAATTTAATAAAATCAAATATATATTGACTATAATTTGATTTATATCAAATCAATCTACATTGGAGGAACAGGAAGGAGGCAAGCCTTCTTCCATAAAGGGGGGGGACGGTTATGAGTCCTATAAGGACTTGGTAGCCGTCCTCTCTCCTTGTTAGGAAGGGAGCCTCCTTTCCAATATTACATGGAATCCAATATTCCATGTATTTC
Organism: Ottelia alismoides; assembly: GCA_037367405.1. Classification (NCBI taxonomy): domain Eukaryota; kingdom Viridiplantae; phylum Streptophyta; class Magnoliopsida; order Alismatales; family Hydrocharitaceae; genus Ottelia; species Ottelia alismoides. The sequence continues at coordinate 336,115 of JAZKJV010004856.1, forward strand.
TCCAATATTTTGCAACAACATTTGTTGCAAATTATTTCACAAAAATAAATCCAATTTATTTTGTGAACATTGCAATCACGCCATTGGAAGTTTATAAATCACATTCACAACCCAAAATAAAATGTAAATTACATTTTCAATTTAATGTCCAATGTGAATCCAATTCACATCAAAATTTAATTAACAAATATAAATCACATATAGCTCTCTCTTATATATTATAAATCACATTTATAATATATATGATTAATATGGATAGTGCTATCCACATTATTCATATCCATGATAATTAAATAATATTTAATCATATTGGATTTCTTATTCTCATGTACCCAAATAATATGAATCACAATCACATTATTCATATCTTTCATAATTAAATCACATTTAATTAACTAAGATAACTCTCTTTATAATATGAATCAAATTTATATTATTCATGATAATTAAATCACATTCAATTATCAATTTTCTCAATGCTCGGATACATTATATCAACAATGAAATTATCCTGGACCCTTTCACGGATAATGCGCTTTCTCCGCAGATACTAGGAGATAAGGATAGAACGATTGTATTGTTCTACGTATATTGACATGGATATTGAGATCATATCTCAAATCCAGATCTCCGGCCTCCCATAGATGCTTGATTAAATCAAGACCACAAATATAATCTTCTCATTACATCTGAATCACGTTCAGATCAATGTCCAACATTTGGACCAAGATCAGATTACTTCTCTACTGAGAGGAGTTACTAAAATCCAGACCCGTTTCATTACTCCCTAGGAATGGTAAGCGTCATGGTTATACAATCGTTTATGATCACATCACCCTCAGGTATTCCCAACACCTGTACATCATGCATAATGGAAGACTCAGAATAAATCCAATGTATTAGATCAATTTTACACTGTCTACTTCAGGATTTTATCAGTAAGTTTCTCATTTGATCATTGGGAGTCAGTATCGATCATATAATTTCCAAAAGCATATACCATACATAGGTCTTGATTATATACTTTACAAAAGTATATATCAAACCTACAAATTTAGCCAAGCTTCCAAAGCGAGATGACTGTGCACGGAATTTGATTCTTACCAATATCTCATGAGCGAGCTCATGTCTTCCGGTTCAGTAATGAACCTGTATGATCCCTTTGAGAAATCGTATTACTTATACGCCCTTACATGCACACCAACGCGTCGGTGTGTAGACCTTGATTAGGTCATCAACCTATTGGCCTGCCAAATGTACATACTCAGACATATAGTAACACATCTATCTCCGGTCAGAGGATGCGTGCCTCTATCGTGACAACATACGATACAGGACTTCGGTTATCTCAATCTTGTTAAGTCAACTCTTTGACCTAACTTATCTAATACCTCTGAATCTCTATTCCTATGTAGAGGACCTGCATCAAGAGGTCAGTTAGATATCAGCCTTCAGAGAAAGGATTTCCATCTCCTCCTCAGGCTGGAGATCATCTCTTAATAATCATTTGATAGTGCTCGATGAGTCCTCAATCTAACTCTTTAGATATTCATCCAAGCACCAGCCTCTATGATTCAATTATTGAATCAATAGATGTATGATCATTAATATGGCCATGGTACATAACCCTAATTGTACTAAGGGACCTATTATGCAAATTAGTTATTCTTCATTTCAGATAAGGGAATGATATAACAATTATTGCATAATGGCTCGCCGTGGGCTCGCATGTCCAACATTTATTTCATCTTAAATAGAAAAAGAAAAAACAATTAAAAATTTTAAAAAATATATAAAATTAAAAATCCATAAATATTAATTATAATCAAAATCCAAAAAATAACTAAAATAAAAATACACAAAAACATCTAAGTAGCTTGCTCATTTGTCTCTACTCCCTTTTGCTCTCTATGATTTGACAGTTTACATACTTATCCCTATATACATACTTTGTAAGGTTAAAATAAAATAAATTTTGACTCAGTTCACTTTGATTGCTTTAATTATCTTGTATCAGTTGATTGTTGTCTCACTTTGTGGGTTTTGTGAGTGGTCACCACAACGACTAGTGTCCCAGTCTTTTTGGGATACCATACCTTCGTAAAATCCAAGTCAACATCGGTTGACACCAACCTCACCTGACCTATAAGGATACAAGTCAACCCAAGGCAACCGGCATAGCTATAGACAACCATAACCAATGAGAGGTAGATGAGTCCTACCTTTCCACTACACCTGAGACATTTACTATCGAGCTGACCATTGCTTTGAATGACTCACAGCCCAATACCACCTCATCCATTAGGGGAACTCTTAATCACCAATCATAATTTACCTTATCCCTTGACATAGGTCTCGTGCATCTCCAAAAGATGAAAGGTGACATCACATACTGCTTGCCTCACCACCACCATGACAACTTCTATAGAGGACTCATATCCAGAAGCTGTCCTTGAGTCGGACCCACTCTTTTCTGATTATCTTGAGCATTTTGATGATCTGATTCCTGTATTTATACTAAAATAACCAATTGGACCCTCACATACAATATATCAAAGACCTTCAACAAAGGAAACAATCCAGAACCAATTAATCCTTTCCAAGAAAGTGGCTGCCCCATCCTCTAGTCGGTTATCTAGGCCAATGAAGATCCTGCATGGTTAGTTGTAGTCGAAGGGCTGTGTGCGTGGGAAGGGTCGTGGGGCGATGGGAGGCGGAGGCCCAAAGATCCTTCTCCAGCGGAGCATGGAAGAACGGGGTGGGGTTGGAGGAGGTTCTTGAGAAAGGATGGGTTGGCGAAGACGAGGGTGGTATGGTAAAGCTCGGAAGAAGGTTAGGGAGCGATGAAATCGAATAGGGGCATTGGAAAAATTAAGAGAAAACAAGAATAAAAATGAGATGGGAGATAACTGGGGATCAGTAGTTAGGAACGAGTTAGTTGGAATGGTGATTTGGGGAGCTTTTATAGGGTGATCGGAGAGAGTTAGTTGAAGAATTAACGACTGGCGTGGATGATAATTGTTAGAGGAAGAAGATGGAGGGTTTAGGTGGGGAAAATTAGTTGAAGATTGGTCGGTAGAACAACTCGAACGGCCTGGCCTTCTTGAAGAAGATGAATCAGGTGTTGACACGTGTCAACACCTGGTTGGCCAGACTTGATAAATACCTTAATAAATAAGGATTAAATAGTAATTGATGGAATTTTAAATAAGTATAAAAATAAAAGGTATAGATAATTATATTATCTAAATTATGGTATAATTAGTTTTAATAAATAGTAAATATTTTACGAAATATAAATATTATATTACTAATGCATAAATAATACTTAATAAATAGGTTTTGGATTTTTAATTGAATAAACTAATAAATAATATATAATTTTTATATTTTATTAATTATTAGGTTAATAAATAAAGTATGTATGAATTTTTCTAGATTTTAGTAAATTAATTTAGGTATATTAATCTATATGGATATAAGTTATGTAGTTCAAATTTGCCTAAAAATTAGGGTTTTTATTTTATTTAAAATAATAAACAAGCTTCAAAAATTATGAAATAAGTTAAAGTTAAAATACAAGATAAAAAATAATTAAAATTTATAAAATCTTTAAAACAATAAATAGTGTGTTCTAGATAAAATAAATAGCCCATAAACCCGATTGTGGTGAGGTCTCAAAACCAACATTTTGCAAATGGACTCCGATTTTAGTGAAATCACCTTCATTAATTAGATAATATTATTTTATGAAATTAAAGGTGGGTAGAGTGAAATTGGAGTTCGTATGAGAAAGTTATGATGTTCGGAAGTTGAAATTTTGACAAATTACAAATTGGACTTCTTGCATATATACAAGGTATTATTTTTAACTTATTTTTTTATTTTTATGTACATTTTTAAAAATAATTAGGAAAAGAGTTTTTGAAAAATAAGTTCATATGAATTAAATAAAAATCTTTTAACTTTTGGAATTTATTGGTTAAATAATGAAGAGGGTGTAATATGTGAAATTAATTATTTTTTTCTTCCTTATCCCCCCTACTAATTTGTTTATTGACCAATCCATACTGACCTGGTCTCATGGATTAGATTATAAATATATCTTCCAGCTATATTTATTTTCCAAGTCACATTATACACATATACATACCTACAATTTGCCTTCTTTTTATTTTCTATATTTTTATTATTTTATTTATTTACATGATTTTAATGCATAGAAGTGTATTTTTATTCATGAAATGGTTTTTTAAAAAATAAAAATTAATGAATATTTACACATTTTGTTAAGGATTTTAAGACAAAATGCAGGAAGAATGTTAAGGAATCATGGATTCATTAGTGTGCCATTATCCTAAAAATGTGTGTATGTGTATATGTCAGTATCTACTCATAAAAACACACAAACACATACATAATACATATATTTGCATACAGAAATATACATGTACATGTACACACATATAGAATTCTTCAAATGAAGTAGGGTCGATCGTAGTAATGGAAAGCTCCTCATCACATATTTTATTTTTCAATATTTGATTAATTTCAAATAGATAGCTACATTTTTTTTGTTGATTGAAAATTCGTTTCGATAATTTTGACTTTCGAAATACAAAATCTAACATCCATGAATTCCGTCCCACATACTCCCAATTCTCTGTTTTCTCGAAATCTAAACCCATTGCCACCTCACTATATATCTTGCTATGCACGGTGGACATTATGCAGAGTAGTGTTTTTGAATCTGAATCGGACCGACTTGTTCATATGGTGAACTGGATTTGGATCAATCTGGTTATCCAGATTTTGTCAGTTCAGTTGAAATATTCATTTTTTGGGTCCTACCATCAGTTCGATTGGCATCTAAATTCTGGTTCAGTCAGGAATTTGAATTGAAATCAAATTTTAATTTATTTAAAAATAATGCTTTTTGTGAGAGTTGAACCATGGTTTGTGAATTAACCTCATACTACTTACTAACCAACTCTTGTACAATCATTCCTTATTATAAATCGGTTCCAATAACTGTTATTCTATAATAATGCTTACAATATTTAATTTAAATATTTTATATGTATTGTATTTAATGTCGTGTATGTTAAAATATGGTATATATAGCGTAATATATTTACGTTTTGTATACATTTTAGATAGCTATATGTAATGGTATGTATCATATATGTATATGTATAGATATTGCATATATTTTTTTATCTATCTTCACACATTTTTTTATTCACAAGTGTTTGCTTATATCTATGTAGTTATTTTTGTATATGTTTATATTTACAACATATGTAGATGTAAAGTTTATACATACAAATGCGTATTATTTAAGAAAAGATTTGCATGCTAATATAAAGTTATAAACAAATACAAATTTATTACTTTGCTATCTTTTATTGATATGTGTGTATTGTCATTCTATCAACAATTTGAATGATATTTAATTGTGTATTTTACATATGAGTTTATATGCCCGTTTGATCGGCCGATTCAACCAGCTTTTCATCACCAATTTGATTTAATTCAGTTCAAAAAATGATAACATCATCATATTTAATCAATTTAATTTCAAGGTCTAACTGATAAGAAATCTAATTCAATATCTAATTTGGTTTAAAAATATAGGTCCAGAGACGGAGAAGATTAACGCCCGTCAATGCTCCAAAATCAACTTAATTTATTATTTTTTTGAAAAATATGCTATTTAATTAATCTAGCAAAATACTTAGGAGAATATCTTGGTATTTTTGTTTTGTTAACGGTTTGACATAAAATCTTTGGGTAGAAATTATTGGAAGGACAAACGGCATACGAGTTTAATATATTAAATTAAATATAAAATATAAATAGGATTGACTTGTTCCTTCCTTTTTTGTTTCATCCTTCTGATGTTCATTCTACATTCTAATCTACAAATACAAAAGGTAACATCAAATTTTTTATTTTTTACGAGAAAGCCAGTGTTATTCCCAATATAATCTTGTTGCGGGATTTTTTTAACAAGAAGGAACAGTGTTATGTCACTCGATAAGTTTATATCAACATAACTATGGATACTATCTATTACTTCTATATATTAAGTAGGGGTCTTGACCACCCACCTATTAATTTTCTGCACTTCAATTCCCTTTTTGCCCTTACTTCTGCCCATCTTTTCTCTGTTGCCCTTTTAAATCCGTTCTGCCCTCTTCCCCAATGCCAGCTCCCATCTCTGGGGCTATCGTTGTTTCCGGATTGCACCCTACGTCGTCTCCTTCCCCACCGTCACGCCAACTTCACCATCCTCCACCCTCTTTAATAGGCACGGTCGACGCATGTTCCGCTTGATCGCTACCTTGTGACGCTCTCGTGCAGCCGCTGCATCTCCTACTTGGCCACCGCCTTCGACAATATGGTGAAAGGTTCTCAGAGACTCCGGGTTTTATCTTCTCCAATAGGCTGGTCCAAGCAGGTGGGCTGGTGGTGGTATAGATACGGGGTGTGGAGGCACGTGTGCCAACTGTGTGCACAGATGTTGGAGGGTAGGCCATGTCACGGATCACAGAGCCAAACTGTCGGCGAGGTATGACGGCGCGCGGGGGAAAAGTCCAGAACGGACGAGAACTCTGCCGCCGCCTCCACGTATCCCCTGCATCCACCAATCCTTAATCCTTCGCCGCTCTAAAAAATACCATAGCTTTTCACTGCCCCCTGTTCTCATTGCTTTCAAGATTCTGATTGAGAATAATAGTAAGTTTCACTTGGATGGTGTTCAATGCGATTAATTTTGTTCTGCCTCTGTGTTGATACCTTTTTTCATCTTTGCTTATTCAACTCCTCCTTTCTCGGTCGGCTCACTACAGAGATGGCGGATAACACGTAGATCAAAAGGCAAATGGAACTTCCAATGTCGAAATTGAGTGTAGAAAACTGAAGAAAACGAGAGTCGACATCATGAAGAAGGCTTCAGAGCTGAGCATTCTTTGCAATGCAGATGTTGCTATGATCATTTCCGAACTGCAACCTATGAGGTGGAGCATCTTCCCAAGCAACTCGACTGTGGAGTGGCCACCGGTGAATGCGGAGGCAGTTGCGTGAGCTCAGGTCTTGCGGAGACCTTAACCACATAACATGAAGGAAAGGAACGAACGGTACGAGAGTTTATGCCCTATATAGACCACCGATATGAAGGGGAAAGACACAACATCGAACCTCGACATCGACAGCCCCATTCGAAACTGAACCAAGGTTTTCCCTTCCATACATGTATACACGCACAAAATATGTGTAGATTATTATCATAGTGTAGTGATGATTGGTAGAAAGCAGGGAAGATCCAAAACTGAGGTGATGGTAACAAGTTCAAGGCTACGAATACATTTACTGTAATCAAAGTCCATACAATGCATGGAGCTCCTGTGGCATTAGTGTTCCTTTTATCAATTTTGTAAATGTTGAGTTAACATGTTGATTACTTTTACTGTTGAAAAGCAAGGCTGGGATCTAATATATAATGCTTTGAAGTAAGACCCAATATTTACATCTATTTTTGAGAAGTAGATCTTATGGGTGCTTCTATGGAGTAATAGCAAGTTCGATATCTAATATATAATGCTTTGAAGATCGGGGTCTCTACGAATAGAATCCGTCACTTCGTTATTTGTTTATTTACACAGAAGTAACGACCTGCATTTACTTTTTAGTAGTACTTAATTGCAATTAGGATGTTAGCATGTTCGTGCATATAGTTTTAGATTGTTTTTCATATGCATGTAAGGATGGACATGTTATACATATGTATGTTATACATATGTATGCGAATGTCAAGATCTCAGCTCCATCCATTCTTGGATTGGAGATGGGAGTGCCTACATAATGAGTTCATGAAAAAACCAAGCTATTTCTCTAAACGTCAGTTGATGGTCTAATTTTCTAGCAGTAGCGGCTCGCCCATAGAATGAATTATTTCTGAAAACCCGATTGGCTAGGTGATATGTACATGAGGTGCTGGAAAAAATAGTGATCATCAAGTAAGGAGATCATCGTGTAAGATCTACCTTTTGTTAACTTATGCAATTACTTTGCATGTTCGTCAAGTAAGGAGATCATTCGGGAGACAAGTAAATGGGTTCATAGAAACATTGAAAATTGTGGGTTAAAATGGAGTGATCATGGCCACTAAATTTTGGATCTCTCCTACCATTTGCATTTCCTCAAATCACTGACTGCCTTGATCATGATCTTCATACAAAATGAATGAAATCTTGATGTTCTCTTAAACGTTGACTCGAACTTAAGGAATGGAACAAAATTATTTCACGTTAAAGCGGGGGGGGGGGGGGGGGGTGAAAAAAGAGGAAATGCAACAAAATACCTTATGCAAAGTCTAAACTGATATACAATAGTGACGTGTTATATAGCAGTCTCGAAAAGAATGCTGCTATTTTGTCTGTGCGATTTGCTTCTTAAAACTTTACGACAATGACAGTTGGGGTATTAATCAACGTTGATGCTTATGGGATGTTTTTATGTAAACTTTTTCTAATTAAAGATGCTTACAAGTTTTTTGATAAAAAGTTCAAATTTGTCGTATAGAATTGAGATCATAACATTGTTGCTATAACATGAACCGCTAGAAATTATCCTGCTGCAGCAGAAAAACTCGCCTTCCTGTGCATAGCAAGAGTGATATAGCGGGAACCGCTAGAAGTGATTTACACCATATATCTTATTACATGTGCATGTTCGACTTCCATCACATGTGTGCACCATACAATCCCTATTGTCATTTACATTTCCTACACCTTCATCCGGTGAATAATATTGACATGTATCATCCTTGCATAATTCTATACCATCTATGTAATTCTCTTTCTAATTTTTAATGTTGTTGTTCTTGAGTATATTTTGTTTTCTATATATGCTTTCCAAATTGACCCAACATAGGTGTCCCATCGTTTTATATACAAATTCTAATTTTATTTCGTAATATTTGAATATTATATACAAATATACTTATATCCATTTGTAAGCGGATATGGATGGATTTTTCATTTTGTGGAAAATAAATAACATTATGAATTTTTATTTTCTCATATACACATATATATATAATCATATAGATATCTCTTTCTTATTATGTCTTCTCATGCAATCAATATTATGTCTTCTCATGCAATCAATGTATGTATACTATTATTCAATGAATAATATTGATATAAATTATCCTAGCAGAATTTTATATCATCCAGGGAATTATATTAATAACATTTTTTATTGTTTCTCTTGAGTATATTTTCCTATTCAAATATGGTATCGAAATTAATCGAAGATAGTTAATCTATCGTTCTATCCCGATACATATGCGACCCTTAATTATTTTCTCAAGGTGATTTTATTTTTTTTCAGATATTTATATGGATATGATACATAGACGAATATGATAATTATAATTTTTTCTCACAAATAGAAATATAATTATAATAATTTATCTACAATTTTATTAGACGCTTTTATTATAAATAGTAAATTGATAATTTTATAGTTTATTGCTAGAACGGCTTTCTCCCCGTGCTTTGCATGGGGTGTTCACTCGTTACTTTGATTAGATTCCTCTATCAACAAATTATTAATAGTTACCTTTTACGTAAACTAATTATTCTTTAATAACTATTGTTTCAGATAGCGTAAACAAACACACTTAAACATGAATAATCAAGCAAACACGTAAACATATGGACTTACAAGATTCACCTTTTACTGGGGTATGTCCTTGGGTGGCGGTGATCGATTTTTGTATGCTTTATCGGGATTATTAACCCAGACAACCTATTGGGCTTGGACTCAACTGGAACCCTTGATCACATCCCAAAATACGTATGCCCATGTTATCTATAACCCCTATTACTTTTAAGCTACTACCATACTTTATGATTATTATATGTGAAACTATGTTTGCCGGACCTCAGATCCGGTCCGTTATCAGGAATAACTAGTCTAGACAACATTTTGAGCTTGGACTCAACTGGAGCCCTTGACCATAACCCAAAGTGCTTAAGCTCAGGTTGACTATCTCATAGCTCCCACTTCTTATAAGCTATATACGACCAGACTTTGTGATTATTAGATGAGGTACCATGTCTGGTGTGCTACAATCACTCCTACTTTTACTCGCAACGTCCTCATTGTTCAATGGCCCGTGACATATCCTAGTAATAGTAGTGCCTTCACCTCGTGGGAAACCCTTTGCTCTAACTCTATGGTAAGGGTGGCCCCAGCTCTTAGACGGTCATTTCCACTATTTGAGGGAATTTGCCCACGCAGACAATCACGAGCTCACTCAAGTAAAAGTAAGGCACACCAATAGTGAGATTCCCTCTAAAAAAAGAAGTTGGAAGCACTAGTCCACAACAATTTCCGCACCACGCATCATCTTGCAGAAGTAATAACAATCAAAGTCGTGGGTAGGTATTCAAATAAAGGGGAGCACCTTGCTATCATGAAAATGCCAAATGTTACCATAGTTGCTGCATGAATCAAAGCAGATTCTGGAGTGGGACCCTCCATGGCATCGGGTGACCGAGTATGTGATCCTATCTGTGCGGATTTCCCAGCAACACCAATAAAAAGTAAAATCGAACCATCTGTAACGTCTCAAATTCTAGGCTCGACTCATTATCGGGGGTTAGTGGACCAAATAACGTATTAGGATTGGACCCAACTGGGGCCCTTGATCACAACTCAAAATGCTTAAACTCATGTTATCTAGTATAAAGCTCCACTACTTATAAGCTACTACCAACTTTATAACTAGATGTGGTACTATGTTTGGACACTATAGTTTCACTATTTGTGGAGAAGAAAATATAGAGGATATTAAGAAGAGGTGTAGGTGGTTAGGAATCAAGGCATGCCAATATTCTACACCTTGAATTGAATTCTCTGAAAAACTTTGAAAAGTTTCATTGCGTCGGCCACTCCTTCAGGCTATTGTCAACTATCGATGTTGAGCAATCCAAACAAGATTTCAACTTAGTCGTATGAACTGTCTTTGTGAACGTATCGATTGGACTATCTTTTGTGCAACCTTCTTCACCACAATCCTCTTCTCAATATGAATGAAGTGATATCTAATGTCTATGTACTTGATCCTCTCATGATACACATGATCCTTAGTTAGGAACATTGCATTGAGACTTTCGCAATATATGATAACTTAGTCATATTACAGATCATGATCTCCAACTAAGTCTTTTAATCAGATGCCTTCCTTTACGGATTCCGTCAAAGTCATATAATTTGCATGTGTAATAGAAAAAAGTAACTAATGGTTGTAAGGTATCCTTCCAACTAATGATAGAACTCCTTAAGGTAAAGATGTAGTGTGCCACTGATCTCCTCCCATCAACATCTACATTGTGGTCTAAATCTGAATATCCAAAAACAAAACATTATGAATAACTTCTATAGATAACGTCAATGTTAGATGTTTCTCTCATATACCAAAAACTTCGTTTGATTTCTTGTTATTGTTCCTTCCTTAGATTTTTCATGAATTTGCTAACAACACTTATATTGTCTTGTGCAACCCATCACATACATAAGACTCCCAACTATGTTTGTATAAGAAAACATGGCATGTATGTGTTTTGATGAAGTGTAGAAGAAATTGAAAGATGAATATTTGTGGTGGATGGAATACTTAGGGGCTCTAACGTAGACATCCTATATCTCATTAGTCTTTTATCAAAGTAATCTTCTGAAATAAGAAATTTTCCTTCCGCTTGATACATGATGATATCCATCTTCAAAATCTTCTTCATTTCGCTAAGGTCTTTCACATCAAACTCTGGACTTAGGAACTTCTTCAAATCATTTACAATACTTTTCTTCTTGGCAAAAACTGGCATGTCATCGATGCACAATAACAAATAGATGAAAGGACATGTCCTACCCTTATTGTGGTAAATACAACAATCCTACGGGATCCAGATCAATCATGAAACTGTCAAAACATTTATATAAGTTTTTTGAAGACTGCTTAAGCCCATACAACAATCTCTTCAATTTGCTGACATGATCTTCCTTAAACTAAAATGTGACTTCCTATGATTAACTCATCAAATGCCCTCTTTGAGCTCACCATGTAAGACAATTTTTCTCACATCTCATTGCTCTAACTCGAAGTCTTGATGTGCTAGAAGAGCTAGTAGCCCTGACGGATGTCGATCTTATGTACAAGGGGAGAGAATATCTCATTGTAATCCACACCTTCCTTCTATCTATATCCTTTCTCAACTAGATGTGCCTTGTATCCATTGCCTTCACTACTTGAGATTCATGCCTTTTCTTGAATACCCATCTACAACCAATGAATTTACTCCCCTTTGGCTGCTTGAGAAGCTCTGATATTTGATTCTTGTAAAGAGATACTATCTCCTCATCTATAGCAACAATCCACAACCTAGACTATGCCCCTATTATAACCTCCTTGTAAATGGACATCTCAGAAGTCTCTTTCTCGTCAGCAACTTTTAGTGCAAATGCAATCATGTCTTCAAAATCATATTAGAGACTCTAAGGAATATCAGGTTCTTTCTCATATCAGAAACAAGATAAATCCCTGCCAATGTCCTCATGACTCCATCATACATCTTATTTTTCATAGAGTCAATTCCTACAATTTTGCATGTTTCAACATTCTTCAAGACCACGTACCCCATCAATCTTCTCATAAGTTTAGAACCACTCTTCATTATGGTAAGAACAACATGAATCATGTATCCATGTAATATTTGTCATCATTTGATCTATGTGGCGAGTACTAGATCATCTTCAGAACTTGTGCCTCCCTGAGTCACTACAACAATTGTGACCTTCATTTCTTCTTTGGGTTGTCTTTCTTTAAATATTCAGGTTCCTTCTAGCAATTGCTGATGTCGTTAGGATTGTAATTCTTCAAGGTTGACTTCTCTTTTCCTTTTTTCGCATATCCAGAATCATATTGACTCTTTTCATGGGTCATAACCAAACATGCATCTTGAGAGTACTACTTACCAGTAGTCATGTGTCAAAATTCATATGTATGCAAACTCACATGGACTTCCTCTAGCCTTATCTCTTCTCTCCGAACAATAAAGGACAAAAAATTCATAATGATAATGGAAGAGAAAAAAACAAAACCATTGTGGCATACTCTTCTTCAAGTTTAACATCTGCATTTTTTGATCCATCAACAATGTATTTAAGCGATCTAGATGTTCTTTAAGAGAAGTACCTTTGTACATGCGAGATAACATACAAGAAACTTGTTAGTTAGAGACTTTATTATGTATAAACTTTTGACCTTCAACAAAGTAGTCATGTTTGTCTCAACGATGATATCCATGATAATCTCGTCCCCCCCCCCCCCCACATATATATATATATATATATATATATAGGGCTTATCCAATGCGCACAGGGCTCATTAGCGTTTCAATGAGCACTCATTCTGGGCCATACACGTGTATTAACAATAACTATATTTCTAATTATAGGCTACGACATATTTAAAAAAATCTTATATTTCCTATTATACAACGTCCTTAAAAATTGGAAGACGGTTTTGGAAAGAAGCAATTCAAATAAATGATTCCACGCGGATCCAAACGCTATGATAGTAATAAATATTATTCGGTCAAGTAAATGCTTATTGTGAGATCAGTAATATCAAGACAATGATCAGTAATTTACATCCAAATAGTTACATTGTACAGAATTTAGTAATATGTATAAAATGGTCAAGTAAATGTGTGTTGTGAGATCAGTAATAACATAACAAATGGTTAGTAATACCATTGTCGATGTAATGTGCATTGTATTAACAAATAGTTACTTTCTTACTTGAGCAATGCCCATGATTTACTGACCATTACTTTCTTATTACCGATCTCATAGTAGCTATTACTTGAGAATCGTACACATTACTGAACATGTGATATAAGACATGGATATATACATTACTGAACACAAACAATAATTTACTTGATAACTGTATATATATTACTTGAGTATCATCTCTAAATTACTGAATTTTGTTCAAAGTAACAAAACGTATGAGAATTACCGACCTTTTGTTATGGTTTTACTGACATCACAACAAGCACTTACTTGTCCATTGTGTATATATTACTGAAATCTGCACCATGTAATAAAATGAATGTATTACTGACCGTTGTTTGGATAATACTGACATCACAACAAGCACTTACTTGTCCATTGTGTATATATTACTGAATTCTGCACCATGTAATACAATGAATGTAAATTACTGACTGTTGTTTTGGATATTACTGATCTCGCAACAACTATTTACTTGACTATTATATATATAATACTGACATGAGCATTTGGATCTCGATTTTCAGCAAGAAATAATCGATTCGAATGTTTTCTTTCTAAAACGATCTTCCTATTTTTTTAGGACGCGATATAATTGGAATACCACTTATTGTTAAATCGCTTTGCATATTAATCTCCTTCCAAAAACAACATCCTTCGAAATAGGTAACCACTAAATTGGTAATAGACGTGTGTGGCTAATAAATGATGCGCACCGAAACTCAAATGGGCCCTGTGCGCATTGGATAAATTTCCTATATATATATATATATGAGTAAAATGAGGTTGCTCCCTAGGAGGAGCCAATGGGCTGCTCCCATTCTCATTTTCCATCCATTTTTTTGGAAAATAAATATATATATTCATCAATATATCCCTCTAATATTCCATTAAATTTCGTCAAAAACAGAGACTCTTATGCCCTCCATCCAGAACAGGTCGATTACAGCAATTCTAAGACTGTTAAAATAAACTGTTCTGGACGAAGGGTATAGGAGTCTCTGTTTCTGATGAAATTTCAATGGAATGTTAGAGGGATATAGTGATGAATATACATATTTTTATTTTCTAAAAAAATAAAAAAATGGGTGGAAAATGAGGGTGGGAGCAGCCCCTTGACTCCTCCCAGGGAGAATCCCAATTTTACTATATATATATATATATATGATTTAATGGGGTTGCCCCCTGGGGGTAACCAACATGGCAGCCCTGCCCCCTATTTCGGCGTGTTTTTTTATTTTTTTTTGAAAAATAAAATCATGTATATTCATCCCTAAATCCCTCCTATATACCATTCGAATTTCGTCAGAAACAGAGACTCTTACGACCTCCATCGAGATGGTGTCGATTTAAAAATCCTGTTACCGTTAAAAAATGGTCGTCTAGATGGAGGTCGTAGGAGTCTCTATTTCTGACGAAATTCGAATGGCATATAGGAGGGATATAGGGATGAATATACATCGTGATATTTTTTGAAAAAAAATAAAAATGATGTAAATGATGCAGGGGCATCCATGTTGGCTACCCCAAGGGGGCAGCCCCATTAACCTCATATACACACACACACACACACACACACACACACACACACACACACACACACACACTTTTACAAAACTATTACAGAGTTTTACTAAGTTGACAGTGGCCTTTACAATTTCAGAAAAGCTCCACCTCATTTGAAAGGTCCCCATATAGGAGAAACTTCAAATGAGGCGGGGTCTCACCATATATGTGGTGAGCCACCCTCAATTTAGGCATCTTCCCAATATATTTTACAATTTCTTATTTCATACATATAACAACAAATATTAACACAATATGTATGGTGAAAAAAATTTATGAAAATATTATTATATTAGATGGAAATGCTAATTTAAATTTTGATGCTATATTTTACAAAATTCAGTTGTTTACAATTACAGTTTATACTTTTACAAAATTATTACAGAGTTTTACTAAGTTGACAGTGACCTTTACAATTTCAGAAAAGCTCCACCTCATTTGAAAGGTCCCCTATATATATATGAGGTAAATGGGGCTGCCCCAGGGAGTAGCCAACTTGGCTACTCCCACCCCTATTTTTCCCTCATTTTTTAGTTTTTTTGGAAAATTTGTATATTCATGATTATATCTCTCTCACATTCTATTAAAATTTCGTCAGAAACGAAGTCTCCTACGGTCTCCATCCAAACATGGTCGATTTAAAAAATCATGCGACCGTTAAAAAAATGACGTCTGGATGGAGGGCTTAGAAGTCTCTGTTTATGACGAAATTTTAATAGAATGTGAGAGGGATATAATGATGAATATACAAATTTTTATTTTCCAAAAAAATGAGGGAAAAATAGGGGTGGGATTAGCCAAGTTGGCTACTCCCTGGGGGCAGCCCCATTTTACCCTATATATATATATATATAGGAAATTTATCCAATGCTCACAGGGCCCATTTGAGTTTCGATGCGCACCATTTGTTGGCCACACACGTGTATTACCAATTTAGTGGTTACCTAATTCGATGGACGTTGTTTTTGGAAGGAGATTAATATGCAAAGCGATTTAACAATAAGTGGTATTCCAATTATATCGCGTCCTAAAAAATAGGAAGATCGTTTTAGAAAGAAAACATTCGAATCAATTATTTCTTGCTGAAAATCGAGATCCAAATGCTCATGTCAGTAATATATATATATATATATATATATATATAATAGCCAAGTAAATAGTTGTTGCGAGATCAGTAATATCCAAAACAACGGTCAGTAATTTACATTCATTGTATTACATGGTGCAGAATTCAGTAATATATACACAATGGACAAGTAAGTGCTTGTTGTGATGCCAGTATTATCCAAACAACGGTCAGTAATACATTCATTTTATTATATGGTGCAGATTTCAGTAATATATACACAATGGACAAGTAAGTGCTTGTTGTGATGTCAGTAAAACCATAACAAAAGGTCAGTAATTTTCATACTTTTTGTTACTTTGAACAAAATTCAGTAATTTAGAGATGATACTCAAGTAATATATATACAGTTATCAAGTAAATTATTGTTTGTGTTCAGTAATGTATATATCCATGTCTTATATCACATGTTCAGTAATGTGTACGATTCTCAAGTAATAGCTACTATGAGATCAGTAATAAGAAAGTAATGGTCAGTAAGTCGTGGGCGTTGCTCAAGTAAGAAAGTAACTATTTGTTAATGCAATGCACATTACATCGACAATGGTATTACTAACCATTTGTTATGTTATTACTGATCTCACAACACACATTTACTTGACCATTTTATACATATTACTAAATTCTGTACAATGTAACTATTTGGATGTAAATTACTGATCATTGTCTTGATATTACTGATCTCACAATAAGCATTTACTTGACCGAATAATATTTATTACTATCATAGCGTTTGGATCCGCGTGGAATCATTTATTTGAATTGCTTCTTTCCAAAACCGTCTTCCAATTTTTAAGGACGTTGTATAATAGGAAATATAGGATTTTTTTAAATATGTCGTAGCCTATAATTAGAAATATAGTTATTGTTAATACACGTGTATGGCCCAGAATGAGTGCTCATTGAAACGCTAATGAGCCCTGTGCGCATTGGATAAGCCCTATATATATATAGGGTAAAATGGGGCTGCCCCCAGGGAGTAGCCAACTTGGCTACTCCCACCCCTATTTTTCCCTCATTTTTTTATTTTTTTGAAAAATAAAAATTTGTATATTCATCATTATATCCCTCCCACATTCTATTAAAATTTCGTCAGAAACAGAGACTCCTAAGCCCTCCATCCAGACGTCATTTTTTTAACGGTCGCAGGATTTTTTAAATCGACCATGTTTGGATGGAGGCTGTAGGAGTCTCTGTTTCTGACGAAGTTTTAATAGAATGTGAGAGGGATATAATTATGAATATACAAATTTTTGTTTTCCAAAAAAATAAAAAAAAGGAGAGAAAAATAGGGGTGGGAGTAGCCAAGTTGGCTACTCCCTGGGGGCAGCCCCATTTACCTCATATATATATATATATGGATAAAATGGGGCTGCCCCCTTGGAGGTAGCTAACTTGACTCCCCCACGTTATGTCGTCCATTTTTTTTATTTTTTTTGAAAATTTCTTCCGTGGATTTTTATCAATATATCCTAATATTATGCCATTCAAATTTCGCGCGAAACAGAGACTCCTACGTCCTCCATCCGGAAGGGTCGTTTTAGCAATTCTGTTACTATTAAAAGATGATTGTCTAGATGGAGGCCGTAGGAGTCTGTTTCACATGAAATTTGAATAGCATAATATAAAGATATAGTGATGAGTATCCACGGAAGAAATTTTCAAAAAAATGGGTGAAATTGCGCGAGGGGAGCCAAGTTAGCTCCCCCAAGGGGCAGTCCCATTGAACTCTCTCTCTCTCTCTATATATATATATATATATATAGGGTAAAATGTGTATGCCCCCTAGGGGGAGCTTAGCTCCCCCCGTCCTTTTTTCACAAATTTTTTATTTTTTTTGAAATCTAAAAGCGTGTAAATTCATTATTAAATCCCTATATTATGTCATTCAAATTTCATGCGAAACAGAGACTCATACGACCTCCATCCAAACGGGGTAGATTTAAAAAATCCTGTTACCGTTAAAAAATGACTGTCTGGATGGAGGCCGTAGGAGTCTTTGCTTCACACGAAATTTTTATGACATAATATAGGGATATAGTGATGAATATTCACGGAAAAAATTTTCAAAAAAAATAAAAATTTTTGAAGAAAATAGGGCGGGGGGAGCTAAGTTAGCTCCCCCTAGGGGGCAACCCCATTTTCCTCATATATATATGTATGTATGTATGTATGTATGTATATATATATATATATATATATATATATATATATATATGAGGATAAGGAGTATGCACCCAGGTGCATGTAATTCTACATGCACCCAGACCTAGAGACCCCTACGTCCTCCATCCAGAACATGTCGATTACAACAATTCTAAGACTGTTAAAATAATGTGTTCTAGATGGAGATGTAGGGGTCTCTAATTCTGATGAAATTGGAATGACATAGAGGAGTGATATATAGATGAATATACATGGCAGTATTTTTTAGAAAAGTAAAAAAATTTGTAAGTTATAGACCCGGGTGCATGTAGAATTACATGCACCTGGGTGCATACTCCCTATCCTCTCTCTCTCTCTCTCTCTCTCTCTCTCTATATATATATATATATATATATATATATATATATATATATATATCATGATCATCAAGTGCATTTTCTCTTCCAACACCATTATTTACGAGGGCTCAAATGTGTTTGCCATGTTGCTTGAGAAGGATACACATATTGAACTTTCATAAACTTTATCTGTAACTCCATGTGAGCTTCTCAATCTTTAGATTGTGAGACATTATCTTTTAATGATCCGAAACAAAACTTGATTTTCTAAAAGTAGTTAATTTGTTGCAAGTAGCAGAAGTAAACACGCACAAACACGAACAATCAAGCAAACATGAACTTTTAAGGTTCACTTATAGCCGAGCTATTTACTTGAACGATGGCGGTTAGTCTCACTATTTGTGGAGAAGAAAATCCAAGAGGATACCGAGAAGGAGAGGGGGTGATTCTTCAACTAGTTTCGGCAGAATAGATAATTATGATTGAAGGCATCTTACATCCAAACCGTAACAATAAAAACTAAAAATAAAGAATAACTTGCATTATTCCACCCCTCTTTTATATACAAAGAAATAAATAATTATAATATTGTTTCCATGTAATTTGATTTTAGGTATACAACATTAAATATTATTTGCTGTTAGATTATTTTTAATTTTTGAAATTCAAAATGGATATCAGATTAAATGTTAGATGTTTTTATAAGAGTAATTATCCGTTGAATTTTCAGTACAATTTAAACAAACCGACTAGAAGAACTTTTTCGACGAGGACAAATAATCATTCTCCTATGATTCTTTGCTGGCAACATATATGGTAACGAATACGATATTAAGTTCAGGCTCGAATCAAAGATGACTTAACTTTGCCGTATAATTTAATTTTGTTATAAATAAGTCGCGTGATTCTTTGTTACAACATAACTTTGTCGTATATTTTTATAGCAAATTTGTCAAAAAGGATATCCTTAGGAGCAAAGCATATGACTATCATTATAAAAGCAGTTAGAAGGTAAACCAATTATTTAAATCTCTTTTAAAAAAAGAATGAAGAGAAGTGTGCACATCAGTCCACTCGGCAACCCCAATTTGTCAACAAATTTACCAAATAAAATAAGAACAAAGGCAGAGAGAGGACAGAGATAACAATCGTCACTCAATGGGGCAAAGTCAACTATTTTGGGCGAATAGTTTAAATCGACCAAAAAAGTCAGAAGAGAGGGAGAGACGACGTGATGCTCATACGATTGATGGCGATCTGTTGTCCCCTCAGCACAGCCCTACGATGATGGACGCGGACGCCATCCGACCGTCAAATGAAATTGCAGGGGCATTTTCGTAGTTGTCTGTGACCTCCCAACTGATTGACTTCACCCCCAACATTACCAAGGAAATTTCCCTATATTCCTTCTTTTAACAGAGACATAATTGCAGTTTACCCCCGGATAGTGAAGAATTCAATTCATGGGGCTCCCATATTATCTTTTTTATACATATTCTGAACAGAGTTTTTTTATCAATTTTAGATGGAATACAAATACCAACAGGGTAAAATGGGGTTGCCTCTTCGAAGAAGCTAACTTGGCTCCCACCTCATCATTTTTCTTATTTTTTGATTTCTTTTGAAAAATGCTTTTGTGGAAATTCATCACTATATTCATATATTATGTCATTCAAGTTTCGTGCAAAACAAAGACTCCTACAACCTCAATCTAGACCAAGCTTGTAAAAGTCGATCGAGACCGACTAGTCGGGTTTGGGCGGGGGAAGGGGTGGGGGATAGCCGACTCTACTAGGTCTAGTCGACCATTAGTCAGCGAGCCCAACTAGTCGGCTGACTAATCGATCGACTTTTATATTAAGGTTTTATATTTTTTTAATTTTTTACATTTTTTAAAGCAAACTTATTTTAATATACTTCATGTTATATTTAAAGTCAACTATTTCTTTTGTTTCATTATAAATGTATAGAAAATGTACAAATTTACGTTAATATATAAGCAAACTTATTCTAATATGTAATAATGTTATATTTAATATCAATTACTTCTTTCGTTTCATTATGAAAGTATAGAAAATTTACAAATCTATGTATATAAATGATTTATATATTTAAAATAATTTAAAAATTAAAATCGACTAATGGCCGACTAAATCCGATTAGTCGTCCGACTGCTGATTAATCTTTAGTCAGCGACCCCACCGGTTGAGTACCGAGTACCGACTACCGCCTTCTGCAACCTTGATCTAGACAATCATTTTTTACCGGTTGTAGAATTATTGCAATCAAGCCTGTCTGGATGGAGGCTGCAGGAGTTTGTTTCGCACAAAACATGAATGACATAATATATGGATACATTGATGAAAATTCAGGGAAGCATTTTTCAGAAAAAATAGGAAAAATGAGACTGGAGAAGCCAAGTTAGCTTCAATAGGAGACTATCTCATTTTACCCATACTAATTTCACTTCAATATCTACAGATATATGTATATGTATATTTGAAGTAATTTACAAATATTTCTCTAGATTTATTTATAAGTATTTTTACACTTCAATCTATATTTCAATAACACTTGCTCCGATAACTTTTTCGTAATTCATTTGTGCCCGTATATTTATATGAAATTTCACAGTATTTTTCCTTTTTTTACTGTAATATAATGGCAAGTGTGTAGCAATATAAGAAGACAACTGTGAATTTTGCAATAATGTAAGGGCACCTGCGGAATTTTAAAAGTTGGGATGCATGAGTTTTTTTCGAAAGGACGCCAGTGTAAAATCCATTATTCATAACTTTATGTAAATTGAATTTTATATCTTCTATTTTGTATCTGTTTTTTTTAATTAGAAACTGATATATTTTGTTTCACGTGTAAAAACTTCATGTGCATGTATATTTTAGTTAATCCATTAAATTTTTAGATATTATTATTATTATTATCGAATTTGATAAGTATCCAACTCACATATGTGTGTATTTATCTAAAAAATATATTAACATATTTTTAATATCTAAAAATATTTGTATCCGCGCTTGTATCCAAACCTTAAAAGGGGATAATATGGTAATGGGCAGTACATCATATTCATCCAACATATAAGTTTTACATCATGCCAAAAATAATAATAGCCTAAGTAGAGAAGGACATATATAACTATAATCATATCACCTAATAGGGATGTAAATGGACGGATACAGATACTGATATGGGTATTATCGTATTCTTATTCGTTTTTGAATACGAATATGGATACAGATACAGATATTGATGGATATTAAAACTATCTTACCTTATCCTTTAAAAACGGATACGGATGTAAATTAGATATTGATTACATACGAGTAATGTTATAAATACTCTATAGAATCGTCTTAAATATATATGAAATGAGTGGAAAACACATGATATAAATTTACTAAATGTGTTTGTAAGATAAATATTATACAAATTTGGTAAAACAAGGTATAGAATCATGTTTTATAGGGATAAAAATAAATCTATGACTATATTTATATACGAAAATAGATATACGGATACGTATACAGATATTTGTGGATATCAAAATGATGCCCATATCCTTATCCATTTTAAAACGTATACAAATACGAATGTTAAAATCTGCATAAAATGGATATGGTGATGGAACGGATATGAATATATCCGTAACCGTTTGCATACCTATCACCTAAGCCCAATATTGCAACGGCTTATAATTGTAAGAAGTAAGAACATGCACACCATGGAAACAAAGGATTTTCTCCATATAAACTCTTCTCGAAAGGGTTGAAAAAAAACGAATTAAATAAAAATGGGTGGAAGAGTGGATATCAATCACTAAATGCGATCTTGCATTGACCTTTTCAAAGCATTCAGACCTTCTCATTATTAAAAATAAAACTTTTCTTTATCATTTCCCTTGCAATCGTTATTGGAATATACCAATTATCTTCATTCCAAAACCTCGCTTGATTTCCGGGACCTTCTTGCAATAAATAAAAGGTTCCAAGGACTAAAGTGATAAAATGGGCCAATTCATAATTTGACCTTTTAAGACGAAGGGCGCGAGCTGATCACCATCAGAGTCCAAAACAGCATTTCAACTCCTCTGGAAAAAAATCCGATCTTCCGGAGCTTTTGCATCGATTTCATGAACTGGGTTTCGATTTGATCGGCGCAAACAGTCGGAGGGAGTGCAAAAATGGGTTGCGTTTGCTCCACAGAGTCGAGGCGGCAATCGAAGGCGGAGAAAGAAGGACACGCCCCCCGCGGCGGCTCGGACGATCCGCTCATGGTCGAGACGGGGCCGACGACTAATTCGAAGGACGGAAACGGAAAGGTGAGATCTCTGCGCTTGTTTGGCTAATTTCTGATTTGTGGGTGATGGAGCGTTTGCTGCAATAAGCTGAAATTTCTGAAATATTGGGTTTTTGAGGGTGTTTGGGAGAGGGAATGGGGGAGTGATGGGGAGGGAGTTGGATTGCTTTGGATCGAAGCTTAAATTTGATTAGTTTGATTTGTGTAAACGGTACCAGTATGACCATTGTTGCGTTTTATAGAGAATTTAATGCTGGTTGATTATGAGATGGATGTTCTTGCTGGTTTTCGCAGATCTGCACCAGAAACTGCTTACAAATGTGGAGTGCAAGATCCGAAATCATACATAAGGTAATATGGTTTCAAGTTTAAATTTACTGTTTTTTTTGGAATTGACCAACTGTTGGAGTGATGGAGCTTATGGGTGATTTCGCTTTATACTGTACACTAGTTAGCATTCAACTGTCCTAGCTGCATTTTATTTAGGACCGGGCAGCTATAGTTTTATTGACTCTAGATATATCTGTCAAGAAATGCTAAATTGGAGATTAATGCAATGCATTATGTTGTTCCAAACATGGCTTCAGAGACTGCATTTTTGTGGAATTTGCTGTTGCAAATATCATTACTTTCATTTCAGTGGCGGTTCTTGTATGAATTTATACTGTGTGCAATTTACCAGGTATCAGAAGGTTCACTTATTGACAAAGTTGGTAAGGCTATAGATCATCGCAGTAAGGCAGTTTTAACTCTTCACAACTGGTTTCCCCGTGCGGGCAAATTCCAAGGGAATAAGATATCTATCCTAGCATTCGAGGTCGCCAATACAGTTGGCAAGGCTGCTAATTTGATGCAGGCTCTTTCAGACAAGAGTGTTGAGTTCTTAAAAGCAGTGGTCTTAAAGTCTCAAGGGGTGAGGCAATTAGTTTCGCGGGATACTATGGAGCTACTAAGGATTGTAGCTGCTGATCAAAGGTAATTATGCTAGCTTTGTCTTGTGAGTTCTTGATTCTTTATATCATCATATTTATATGACGATTATATGGTAAAAACCTTGCCTTTCTTCAGAGAGGAGTTTAGAGTTTTCTCTGCTGAAGTAGTAAGATTTGGTAATCTATGCAAGGATGCTCAATGGCACAACTTGGATCGCTATTTTCAAAAGTAAGGTAGATAATTGGCTCTGTTTTTCGATTGACAGACGACAATGACATGTGCTTGCTGTAATATTATGAATAATTATGGAAATGTAGTCTTGACATGGATCGTTCTCCACGAGCAAAACTTGAACTCGAAGCAACAGAGACAATTCAAGAACTGATTGTTTTAGCGCATCATACCTGCGTGAGGATAAACCATTCATCTTTTCAAGTTTTTTGGGTTTCATTCATATGGGGGACAACTTATTATAGCATTTCTTTTCTGTCTGACTGATTTTTCTCAATTTGTGTAGGAACTCTACCATGAAATCAATGCATATGATAGAATTCAACAGGATTACAAAAGAAAGCAACAAGAAGAAGAATCTATGCCTGCATCCCTGCGAGGTAGGTGGCTTTTATGACTTTACTATGTTTGAGCTTATAATGGCTTTAGAAGACGCCATTTTTTAACTGCAGTATTAGACTCTGGCCTGCCATATAATTGTAAGATAGTTTCATAATGCATGAAGCATTTGTTGCTGTTTTCCATCTTTTATTCCCTAATTGTTGATGTGCAACGAGGAGCGCTGGACAAGAATGTAGGGCTTATTGTCTCTTTCTCGGCCATGAATCATGTTTCGTCCAAGTAAAAGTAGGGCTGCTAACATCAGGATGTATTTGGAAATTTCGAATGAAGAGGTTATTGACTATGTTACACAGTATCATATTAGTTCATAAATTCATAATCAATGGGAAAAATTAAACAGGAAAATGATAAAACTTCACAAATCCTAATCTTTGCAGTTTGACTGATTTTCTTGGTTGCTATGAAGTAGAATAAATAATGTTATGTTTCCATATCTTTGCATAGTTTTGAAAATATTCTAATTGCAGTTTATTAATGCTAATAGAGCTTAAAGCCATTTAAACTCTCAGGTGAAGGCTTAGCTATCTATGACGGTGAACTAAAGCGCCAGCACAAGATCATCAAAAGTTTAAAAAAGAAATCCTTCTGGTCCAGAAAATTACATGAGGTATTGCATTACTAGTCCTTAATGACGGCAATGGAATTGTTATGTTTCCATAGATATCAACTATGCTAGAATTATTTATCATTCCTTCATGATATCTGCGTATCAAAACCTGTGTCCGTATCACTACTATCTTATTTACAATTATTTGTAATTAAAAATATTATCAAAGATCAAGTGTATGTAGATCCAAGTAATCCTTGCAAAACTCAGGTTCATGAGCATGGGTTTTGCAAATAACTGTGAGCAAAGATGGCTACAGAAGAAACCGCAACTTCTTCACATTTTACGAAGGAAACGAACACTTTCTAATGATGCCTATAAAGCTCTTATTAGAACTGATCTTATATAAGAGGAATTAACTTCTTAAATCCAATTATAACATAGTTGAAGGATCGACAGTCCTGCTACCTGCTTCTCCTTTCTGCTTTTAACAGGTAGTGGAGCAATTCATTGAAGTTGTTTCTTACTTGCACATTGCTACTTCAGAAACGTTCAACCTCAACGGTATGTGGTGTAAGAATCTGGAAACAATGTTATTTGCATATGTATAGCCGACCCTATTTGAAGTGGGAGAAGGCTTCGTCATTTTTTTTATAAATAGGTAATTATCTATTGCTGTTAGTGTTGGTCGAATTGTTTGTACCTTGATAATGTATCATTTTCTTTGCATTATATGTAGGCATTAGAACACATAAAGATTACTTTACGTTGAATAGAAAAGATCTGTTGTGTTGCAAAGATTGCAAAGTAATCACAGAAGAGAGTTTGACGATCCAACATCGCTTGCTAGTCATGAATGTGCAAATAAAAGGTCTGGTAAAGAAAAATAGGGCTTCTAAGATCACCAGAACTACATGGTGGAATCTCCAATTGAAGCAATCAAGCTTTAGGGAGAAGGTTTAGAAGACTTATCTTGGGATTGCAACGAAAGTTCAAACAAGATGCGGGAAGCGGTAGCATCTTGTATCCGAAGGGTAGCCGAAGAGATGCTAAGAGAGTCAAATGGAGGAGTTCAGAGCCAAAAGGAAGCTTGGTGGTGTAGTGGAGGGGTGCAAGAGAAGCTCAAAATTAAAAAGCACGCTTTAAGGATATGTCAAATGATAGAACAGAGGAAACCATCAAAACTACAAAATAGCGAAGAAGGAAGCAAAGAAGGTTGTAAGCAAAGCTAAGTCAAAAGCTTATGAAGTTTTGTATAAAATTTCGATTCTAAGGAGGGTCAGAAGGATATACTTAGGTTGGCCAAAGTGAGAGAAAGAAAGACCAAAGACCTATCTTAAGTGAGATGCATTAATGATGAGGAATGCCACGTGCATGTTACTCAGAAGGATATATAGACTAGATGGAAGAAGTATTTCCATAAGTTGTTCATCATGGAATGAAATAGAGATATTGCTTTGGAAGATCTAGATAGTAGTGAAAGTTACTTGAATCTTGAAAGCTATAGACAAATACAAAGGAAGGAAGTAGACGAAACTTTGAAGGTTATAAAACCTGGGAAATGTATAGGGCTTGATGAAATTCCTATATAAGTATGGATAGTTTTAGGTGAATGTTGTTTGACTTGGCTTACAAATTTATTTAATATTATTTTTCGAAGCGAGAAAATGTCTAAAGAATGGAGGAGAAGCATCGTGATACCTCTTTATAAGAACAAAGGAGACATACAAATGTATCAACCCAATGAGTCATACTATGAAAATTTGGGAACGTGTGATCGAAAGAAGATTGAGGCATGTTTCTAAAGTAAAGAAAACCAATTCAGATTCATGCAAGGTCGCTTAACTATTGAATCCATCCACTTGCTGAGGAGAACAATGGAGATTTATAAAACTAAAAGGAAAAGACTACATATGATTTTTATTGATTTATAGAAGTCTTATTACTCTGTCCCATGGGAGATATTATGTAGAGTTTTGGAGAAGAGACAAGTATATGTCCTATACATTAACCTCATAAAGGATATGTATGATGGAACTTCAACTTGTGTTAAGATCCAATCTGGGAAGACTGACTATTTTTTACATCAACATTGATCTGCATCAAGGTTTAGCTTTGAGTCCATTCATTTCTACTTTGATTATGGACGAGTTAACTAGTTACATTCAGGATGAGATACCTTGATGTATGTTATTCGTCGATGATATTTTGTTGATTGTGAGACTAGAGATGGAGTAAATGATAAGCTTAAGGTTTAGAGTCATGCATTAAAGACTAAAGAATTTTGTATAAGTTGGGATAAGACCAATTATATGGAGTACACTTTTGATTAAAACAATGGTGAATGAATCGAGGTAAAGATTGGTGACGATAACATTATTCTTTTATATATTTGGGGTCTATTTTGCAACATGACGGGGAAATTGATGGAGATGTTATTCATAGCATAAATGCAGGTTGGCTAAAGTAGAGAGGAGCCTCTATTGTTCTATATGATAAGAAAATTCCTTTGAAACCTAAACTTCTCTATGTGATAAAGAAATTCCTTTGAAAATCAAAGGAAAGTTTTACAATGTAGCCGTGAGACCTACTATTCTCTATAGATATGAATGTTGGTCTATGAATCATAGACATGTGCATAGAATAGTAGTAGCAGAAATGAAAATGCTAAAGTGGGTGTGTGGACATACACGTAAAAATTGGATTCGGAATGATGCAATCAGAAGGAAAGTTGGTGTAGCTCCGATCGAGGATAAGATGCGAGAAAACTACTTAAGGTGATTTGGCCACTAGGAAAGGAGGTCGACTGATGTACCAGTTAGGAGATGCGAGTTTTGGGTTTGTTGAGATGGCTAAGAGAGGGCAAGGAAGGCCCAAGAAGTGTTGGAATGGGACTATCTAAAGGGATCTTAGTTTTCTGGATCTAAGCTTGAGAATGACCCAAGATAGATTTGAATGGAGGCAAAGAATCCATGTAGCCGACCCTACTTAATGTGAGAAAAGGCTTTGTTGTTGTGTTAGATGTAGGCAATGAAGTTCATTTTTCATGTATCCTAATTGCAACCTTGTATAAATAGAAGAGGTTCAAACTCAACTACATCAAATTGAACTAGCATTGTAAATGATTTAGACCCCTTATACTTGGTGCAAAGAGATATTCTCCACTATGTCACATCACTATGTGTCAACATCAGACTCTCTGATTGCATTGTCCTACAATACCTTCATCCTAGTTCCTTTTGTACTTAGTTTCCATTTGATTATACTAGTGTCCTTTGTACTTGGTTTCTATCTATGGAAAACTAAAACACATGAATGATATCATGTATATAATAACTCTCTTCTCCAAGAGGGAAAAACACCACTGAAGCATAGACCTCGTAGTCATTCACAGTTAGCTAGGTTTCTTTCTCTTCGTGGAACGTACGAGGAGTCAATAGAACTTTTAAAGAGTATCCGTTAAGATCCTCTTAATACATACACACTACTTAACACTTGTTTGCTCCTAAAGATAGTTTCAAATGAAATAATCACAAAGTGTTTAGGTGTGTTATAAAAGGTGAAGATTGCTACTTGACAACTTAAGCATGGGAATTTATGGTGATTGCTTGTGGGTCCAATTGGGTCCAAATATAGTAAATATTCAATATATGTGCGTGTCTATAAGAGCTTGGATTCATGCTCGAGACATTACAAATGGTACTAGAGCATCTTATAGTGGAATAAGATTTTTCAGGAGGGGGAGCCATCTCTACAAAGAGGTAGGAGGATAAGGATACCCCAAGTATGCAACTTGTACTATTACTATGATAATAATTAGTAAATTTCACAGTACGAATGTTGAACATGTAAACATAGGAAGTCACGTATCACGATTATAGTCTTAGGTTTAATATTCACAAAGTGTGGGTGGATTATAAGATGTGAGGATTAAAAATTTACAAAATGTTGAGATGTGTTGTAAGAGGTGAAGACTACTACTTGATAATTCCATCTTAGGAATTTATGGCGATTCTTGTGAGTCCAATTGGGCCTAATTATAGTAAATATTCAATATATGTGTCTATAAAAGCTTGGGTCTATGCACGATACATTACAAATGGTACTAAATCATCTTATAGTGGAACATGCATTGCAAGAGGGAGAGCCACCTTTACAAACAGTTAGGAGGATATAGCTACCCTAAGCATGAAACTTAAACTATTACTATAACAATGGTTAGTGCATTTCACAGTGTGAATGTTGCAAATGTAAATATAGGATGTCATAATATCACAATCATAGTCTCAGGTTAATATTTGCAAAGTGTGAATGGATTATATGAGGCGAGGATTACAAAGTTACAAAGTATTGAGATGTTTTATAAGAGGTCAAGATTACTACTTTACAACTTAAGCTTAGGAATTTATGGTGATTGCTTGAGGGTCCATATGAGCTCAAATATTGTAAATATTCAATATATATGTGTCTACAAGAGCTTTGGTCTATGCCCATGAAATTACAAATGGTACTAGAGCATCTTATAGTGGATCGGGCTTTTTAAGACGGGGGACACCTATAGGAAGAGTTAGGAGGATAAGGCTACCCAAAGAATGCAACTTGCACTATTACTATGATAATGGTTAGTGCATTTCACAATGTAATGTTGGAAATGTAAATATTGGATGCCATGGTATCGCAGTTATAGACTCACAGTTAATATTCACACGTGAGGATTAAAAAGTCACAATGTGTTGAGATATAAGATGTGAAGATTACTACTTGACAACTTAAGCTTACGAATTTATGGTGATTGGTGTGGGTCTAGTTAATCTCAAATATAGTAAATATTCAATATATGTGTGTCTCTATAAGATCTTGGGTCTATGCTCTAGACATTACAAATGGTGCTAGAGCATCTTATAGTGGAACATGCTTTACAAGAAGGGGAACCACCTCTATAAAGAGTTAGGAGGATACGACTACCCAAAGCATGCAACTTGCACTATTACTATTGGAATGGTTAGTGCTTTCGTAGTGTGAAGTGTGAATGCTGCAAATGTAAATATAGGTAGTCATAGTATCCCAGTCATAGTCTCCCGTTTAATATTAACGAGTGCAAGGAGATTATAAGAGGTGAGGATTATAAAGTCAAAAAAATGTATAGTTATGTTATAAGAGGTGAAGATTACCACTTCACAACTTAAGCTTAGGAGTTTATGGTGATTGCTTGTGTATCCAGTTAGGCTCAAATATAGTAAATATTCAACATTTGAGTGTCGCTATGAGAGCTTGGGTCTATGTCCAGGATATTAGTAATGATACTAGAGCATCTTATAGTCGAACAAGCTTTCCAAGAGTGGGATGCAGCTCTACAAAGAGTTCGGAGTATAATACTACCCAAAGCATGCAACTTGCACTATTACTATGATAATGATCGGTGCATTTCACAAATGTTGCAAATGTAAATATGTGATGCCACAATATCACAGTTATAGTTTCAAGTTTAATATTCGCAAAGTGTGAGTGGATTATAAGAGGTGAGGACTTATACTTCACAACTTGAACTTAAGCATTTTGGGTGATTGATAGTCACGTTTGATCTTAGTTATCATGTCTTTTTTGTTGTAGTTGGACAATCATTATATATCAAAAACCACACAAAATATCAAATTAAGTGTAATGTGGTCAAATGTTTATTTAGCCCTAGTAAGCCCTAGGGTCGACACTAGGAAGCAAACTTAATTAGACATAGTTTTAATTTAAATAAGGAGGTGCATCAGTATTCTATGAAGATCTATTTTGGTAATTTTTACGCAATAAAGAATGCACATATATATATATATGCAAATGAACTTGGTTCATAAAAAAACTAGCATATAGGCTAAATTAATTTTAATTCAAAACAAATCCAGATTACCCAATTACAATTTTTGTAATTTAATGGAGAATGCAAAACATTTTTTTGCATTTTTAAGACTTAATATGCATGCATGAAAAAATAAAGTATTTTTTACGATTTTATGTAAATTTTCACATAAATGGAATGCAAAAATCGTTAAACTTGGATAAAACGTGAGATGATGAAATGGAACTCCACTCCACTCTTGAAGGACTAGGACTAAGGCAAGAGACACAGAGAGCCGGCACATTGAGACTTTTATGTATTTTTTTTGAGTTTTTCTGATAATATATGAATTGTTGGAAAAAACAAAGTGATATTTACTAAATCTGTTTTAATAAATACATAATTTAGTATTAATCCGAACAAAAATTAGGCCAAATGTAATTTTTAATGGGATGGTAACTTTAATATAAATCAATAAAAATTACTCTACATTATTTCTGAGTGAAGGGCGCATCCATTTTTCATGAAAATTGAACAAAATTAAAACATGACAGGTTCTTCTATCACAGATTTTTTTGGGAAATTTCTGAGCAATATACGATTCTCTATAATTTGCAAAAGCGAATTGGGTAAAATAAAATTGGTTTCACTACATGACTTTTAATAAATCAATAGAAGGTAATGAAAATCCAAAAAATGACCAAAATGTAGAGAGTTAATTGAGGTTCAACATGTTTTTTTCGAAAATTTATAAAAATGTACATCCAAATTAATATATGCTCAACCATAACATTCTTTCTGCAAAATGTAAAAATGAAACTAAATTAAGAAATTAACAAAAATGGTGCTTCTTTGCAATTATTGGAAAAATCGACGAGGCACTTGCAATTACTTGCCTAGCATGTGAGGGGCACATGAGACTCTATACCCGAACTGATCCAATATTGGAGGGGAATCCTACCATTGCTTGATATGAGGGCAATGGATTTGCTACGTGGCTCGATGTGCATCGATGGATGAAAGATGGCACATATAGGATCTAACTGCTACAAGAAGCATTACTCTAATGTCAAGATGAAGAGTGTGTCAACCGACGATCACTGTTATTTGTTGGGATGGTTTAAAATGTTGATTTCATTTTTGTTTTGATCTCTCCTCAAAACAGAAATTTCTGTGACATTTTGACCTTTTTAGATGAAATGTCAAAAATGACTCAAAAATGCCATTTTGACCATTTTTTGTGATTAAGATCTTTTGAGTTATTAAAATAGTAAATATTGCGTACTTATATCACACCTTGCTCGTCTATGCCCCTTATATTGCACATATCGGTCATGTAGATCATATCGTTGTTAATGATG
Organism: Ottelia alismoides; assembly: GCA_037367405.1. Classification (NCBI taxonomy): domain Eukaryota; kingdom Viridiplantae; phylum Streptophyta; class Magnoliopsida; order Alismatales; family Hydrocharitaceae; genus Ottelia; species Ottelia alismoides. The sequence continues at coordinate 368,801 of JAZKJV010004856.1, forward strand.
GTTCTTGGCTGATATATATTAGAAACGGATATCATCCAAGTTCTTAAAACAACAATAGCTTACAAATGCACAGTTATATCACGCATATCTCTCATCCATTTACCTTATATTGCAAATGCACACTTATATCACACATATCTCTCATCCATACACCTTATATCGCATTCGCATATATCAGTTATATCAGACATTGTTGAGTCGATTCATAGATATTGGAAATGGAAATCGAAATAACTAAGTTAACAACACTTAGAAAATATCTTTTATTGATAAAAATCGATGAACATTTGATTATAAAATGTAAGTAATGATTAATGAGACAATGTTTCGGCAATAGAAATAACTGTCGTGGACAAAGTTTTAGTGAATTACAGAATTAGTTACAAATTTACATTAAATATGCATATATTTACCAAAGTAAATGACAAACAGAATCAAACGAACAAGCTATATCGGATATCTAAAAGCTATAGAGTTGTCTCATCCCCATTGCTAAAATCCAAAGGGGGTGAAGCTCCATAAGTTGAAGAATCATCGTATGCATCGTCCATGTCACACCATACCCTGTCCGACGGAGGTCTCGCTAGATAATATCATTGATAACATAGGTATATATGAAATATCACAGATATCGGTCTAAATCCCATAAATTTTGTATTTAAAATCATGAATTTCAATCATTTGGGTTGGTATGTCAAAATATCACTTATATTTCGACCCATCTTGGTCGAAATATGAGAAATCAACATAGAGGAGAGTTTCGATACCCAACTCCTATCAAAACTAAAATTTCACTAAAATTTCGTGAAATCTCACCCCACTCATTTGATGATAAGGAGGTGGCTTTTGTAGCCGGTTAACTTGTCTTCCTGGCTTTACTAATCGAAGCTCTGAAATGGAGTCCGACAATTGAAGACCTATAGAGGGGACTATAACTCGAGTCGATGAGATGATACTCAAAATGACTTTGAATATGCAACCTTGATGTCTCCGCAAGAAAGAGGAGCAAAGAGGGGATATCATTCTCCTCTTCAGTATGGGAGCCAAGGTGAAGATTGGGGAACTATGCTTCTCTGTTCAGTGAGGTTCAATCTTTGGTGACAACTGATGGTACTTTGAGGATCACCTTCGTTAAGTGACACCTGCAAAGGGGGAATAGTTGCTCGAGGTTTGAAGACCTCAACAAGCAGTCAATCGAGATCAAGGAGTGTTAGGCGATGGAGTTCTTTGGCGCATGATGGGATATACGAGCGTGAGATCGATGATTGATTGTGAAGAGATAGAAAAGAAGGTGAGGGGGAAGATCAATTAGTGGGGTCTTGAGATCAGAGTTTGGGTTTGTAGGTATGATAAAAATGGATGAGGTGTGTGATGAATTCACATTCATTCACCTTTATTTTTTTCATATTGGCTTAAAATTCCTAGTTAAATACACGTAAGTATCACTAACATTCATGAATTACATCATCACAATAATATATAAATAATGTATAAATAATTTTATTTAAACCTAAAATAAAATAATAAAGGAGAGAAAAGAAAAATAAAGGAAGTATCTATGATTTTGGCTGATAGTGAACCCCGAGACAAAATCAAATATTGACTACGTTGACCAGGAATGACGTAGGAGAAGATAGGGTAAAATAATGTACAAAAAATATCAAGAAAATCCTAAAAAGATAAGTACAATGTACCGTGTAAATAGCTCAAACTTGTAGTATTTATTTATCATTCTAAACACTCCAAATAAATATGTATTCAACAACAAACCTATACATAATAATGTAAAAGACAAAAAAAGTATCGACAAAAATAGATCATGCACATGCCACTCAGTATACTCAATTTAAAAAGCCGCAAAGAAAACTTCATTGATCAATATCTTCTCCCAATGAACTCAAATGAATCAAATTACCTGCATTGTATTTCGATTTCAATTATATTTAAAATAAAGATAGTTTCATTTAAAATAGAATTAAGATGCAAAAACTGACTAATTGGGATAAAGCCATTATAGTTTATTCTTTATATTCGTTGTCTCTTTATACTTTTAAAGTATTGTACATATTGTTTAACATCTATAAAAAATACAAATAAAAGTCAAAACTACACAAAAATACAGAAAAGAAATAATAAAGCCTAATATATATGTATAATACACATATATTGTACATACATTTATTTGTTTGTACATATAAATAAAATCATAAAAATCCCAAATAACAATGTACATATGTATTAAATATTATTGTAAATAAATTATTTAAATATGATATTATGTACAAAAATAACAAAAAATAAAATGTAAATCCATAAAATATAGGTATAAATACTTATAAATAACATTATATAAATATTATACCCTACAAATAAGTTGATCAAAAAAAATAAAAATCACTAAAATATAGCTTAGAAAATAAGAATATTTTATATGTTTCGAGTTCTTTTAAAAGAAAATCATTTTCTATTTTCTTTTGTATGTTCTTCATTTTCTATTCTTTATTTTGTATTGTAGCCGCTAACATGGAGCAATCAGGAGCATAGGATTTCGGTCAACAACCCCCTCCTACATATTAAGCTGTTAGAGCTGGTTGGTCTCCCATCTTCACCATTTTTCCCCGTTCGATACAAAAATATTGACTCCAAGGAGGATCGAAAAGATATGTTTAGATTGTCCAAAGCAAGAAAAAGAAATACGCAAGATCTTTCTTAAGTGAGATGCATCAAAGACGAAGAAGAGCATATACTTATTACTCGAAAGGATATAGATACTAGATGGGAGTAGTATTTCGTAAAATTTTCATTTGGGAAGTGAATAAAGAGATTACTTTGGGAGATCTTGCTGGTAATGGATGTTATCTGATGCAAGCTATAGAGAGATATGGAGGAAGAAAGTATAGGAGGCTTTAAAGGTTACGAAACCTGGGAAAGGGGTAGGACATGAACACAACTACATAGATTTTTGGAGAGTTCTATGTGAATGAGGTTTGACTTAGCTCACAAAATTTTTCATTGTTATTTGGCGAAAAAAATGTTTGAAGAATAGAGGAGAAGTATTGTGGTGCCTTTTATAAGAATAAATGAGATATTCAAAAGTGTTCAAATTATAGAAGTATCAAATTGATGAGTCACAATATAAAAATTTTAGAATGTGTGATAAAAAGAAGGCTGAGGCAAGTTTCCAAAATAACAGAAAACCAATTCAGATTCATGCCAAGACCCTCAATTATTGAAGCTATCCACTTGTTGAGGAGAACAATAGAGATTTATAAAGCTAAAAGGAAAAACTTTTACGTGATTTTTACTGATATTGAGAAGGCTTATGATTCAGTCCCATGAGAAATTTTGTGGAGAGTTTTGGAGATGAGACAAATAGTTGTCTTATACATTAATCTTATAAATGATAATTATGACGGGGCTTTATCTTGTGTAAGGATCCAGTCTAGGAACACTGATTATTTTAACATTAGCATCGGTCTGCATCCAGATTTAGCTTTGAGTCAATTCCTTTTTTATGGTGATTATGGACGACTTGATTAATCACATTCAAGATGAAATGCCTTGATGTATGATATTCGTCGATGATATTGTGTTGATTGATGAGACAAGAGATGGATTAAATGAGAAGCCGGAGGTTTGAGTCCATGCCTTAGAGACTAAGGGTCCATTTGGTAATCGGGTTACCCCCAGGGTAACCCGGTTTACCCCATTCTATTCTTGGGTTGAAATTGCATCACAAATCATAGTGACATCACATCACATTCCTTATTCCAACCCTCTCCAACCCCCATAACCATCCCAAACCTCTACTATTCACATCAGGTTACCCCAACCCATCCCACCCCAGTAACCAAATAGACCCTAAGGATTTCATATAAGTAAGGCTAAAGCTGAATATATGGAGTACACATTTGATGGAAACAATGGTGAATAACTTTAGTTGAAGATTGGAGACAGTAAGATTCAGATGAAAGATTCTTTTAGATACTTGGGATATGTTTTTCTACGAGATAGGGAAATTGATAGAGATGTTACTTACAGGATAAATGCAGGTTGACTAAAGTGTAGAGGAGCCTCTATTGTCCTCTGTGATAAGAAAATCTCTTTTAAAGTCGAAGGAAAGTATTACAAAGCAGCCATGGGACCTGCTACGCTCTATGGATCAGAATGTTGGTTTGTGAACCATAGACATGTGCATAGAATGACAATAACGGAAATGAAAATGCTAAGGAGGATGTATGGTCATACACGAAAATATCGGATACATAATGATGCAATCAAAGAGAAAGTTGGTATAGGTCCGATAGAGGATAAGATAAGAGAAAACCGCTTAAGACGGTTGGCCATTTGCAAAGGAAATCAGTTGATGCACCAGTTAGAAAATGCGAGATTTGGGATGTTGAACCGGGTAAGAGAACCCTAAAACCCTGAAAAGAAAATCTTCATCAGAGCTAAGTAAGCTAGGGAAGATTCTAACTTGTATCCTTACTTGCTCAACCATTACGTTAAATAATGTTTTGTGTATGTCTTCGGAACTTCAATTCAAACGGATGAGATCCTAGATTAGATAAAAAAAAATATTGGATTCATTAATTTGTTAGCACAGACAAGTTTAACTACTGGAATACAAGGATATACAAATAAATGATATGCAGAAACTGAAAAAAAAATAGAATGCCAATCGTGTATCTAACTCTTTCAGATCATTTAGTTTTTTGTTAATCGTTATTCTATTTAATCTTTTCTTTGTTATGATTAACTTTTGGGCTCAGTTGATGTCGTGAGACTAGTTAAAGAAACATTTTTTTGATCCCATAGAAGAAAATTATATTGTATTAATTTCATATTTTCACTTTAAGTTCTACCTATGATGAGTCATAGTTATTGTGTAATATCAGGGGCTGACATTGCTAACTGTCAACGAATTCGGACGCCTCAGAGGTTGGGAACATGTGCTCTTGAGTTGCACTATGCAAACATTATCAACCAAATAACTAACATTGTAAGAACGCTTGTCATTCTGGATAAATCTGGCATGATTTTGGTATCTAATTATAGCATGATGTGCACATGTGATCAGGTATCTCGCCCTCTTTCATTTAACCAGAGCACGAGGGATACATTCTATCATGGTCTACCAGCAAGTGTTAAAGCTGTATTACGTTCTCGGTTGCAACAATTTGATGTCAAGGGAGAGGTGCATCTTCCACAACTTTGTCAAAATCCTGCGCATGCGTTACTAGTTTTTCTCCTATTTATATTTTGCATGCTTTTATACTGGCTTATACCATTAGTCTCCTCTTTGGAAACTCATCTATAGTCTTTAAAGCCTCATCTTAATCATGCTTGAAAATGCCTTGTGTTAATCACATTGACAAATTTGTATAGATAAAGAAAGGAGTTTAGTGATTAGCTCCTTTTCATGAAGATTAATTTTGATGGCGTTGTCCCAGAATTTCTGACAAGTTTTCACCTGTATATCTTATAGCCAAACTCCGTCCAAATCAAGGCTGAAATGCACAAGATCCTCCAGTGGTTATCACCCCTTGCTGAAAGCACAGTAAAGTTAATACCCTTTTGCTATCAAATTCAGAAAATTCTTGTTAAGTAACTCAAATGTCTGATCCTAAGTATTATCTGATTCGCAGAGCTCATCAAGACTTTGGGTGGGTAGGAGAGTTTGCAAATGCTGGGTAAGAAAAAAACACTTCATATTTTTAAAGCATCTTCGGTTGCAATCTTAGCTTTTGAAAACTTTCAGTGCCAAGAGTTAAGTTTTACCCATGAAGTAACAAATTTGTGTTGAGATTATTTAAAACCTTATTGGCACAATAATATAGACTGTTTCCCACAACCCACAGAAAAATTTATTGGCATTAAATTGTCTGAAGGCAATCCTCCTATGTTCAGTCTGTACATGTGCTATTTTTCAGAGTACCACCAACTTAAAGAACAACTGAATTTTTTTTTGCAGCATTGAGTTTAACAACACGCCAATTTACACGCATAAGATAACCCGCATTCAGACGCTTTACCATGCTGACAAGGAGAAGACAGAAGAATCCATACTTGAGCTTGTAGTGTGGCTACATCACCTAGTCAAACAAGTAAAAGCTCGTGGCTATGAATCAAAGACCAAGTATCCATTTCATAAGGATGAAAGAATGCCCCTACGAATCAAAGCCCCCCCTCCATCACCACCTCTCAATGGTAAAACTATCCAACTGCAATTTTCTCCCGAAGAAAAAGATATGCTCGAGTGCGCAAAGAACAAAGGGCGGGTAATGATTAGGAGTAGAAGTCTTGATTCTACCGGTGAGAAGGAGAATAGAGGCAAGTCAAGACGAGGTTCAAGCAAAAGCAGTGGCGGTTCTTCTATGGAGTTCAGTTCAGACGCAATTTTTCAACAGAACTGGACACAACACTCGAATTCTTTGCATGAATTGGACACATTTGATTGATTCCTTGTTGTATCATATTCTTAGTTTGAGGTTTTCTTGCTTATGGTTTATATTCTTACACCAAATATTTACGTGTGTAAATCTGTGCATATTTATGGTTGAATATTTTTGAAAAAGTAAAGAAATATGGATAAAAAGTCATGAATGTACGAATTGTATCAAAGTTTTTTTTTGTTTGATATGTATTATCTATAGTGTGCCTCTTTATAAGAACAAAGGAGACATTCATAAGTGTTTAAATTATAGAGGTATCAAACTAATGAGTCATATTATGAAAATTTGTGAACGGTAAGTTTCTAAAGTAACATAAAATCAAATAGATTAATGCCAAGTCGCTTAATTATTGAAGCTATCTTCTTTTTTAGGAGAACCTCCATGTGATTTTTACTGATACGGAGAAGGCTTATGATTCATCCCACGAGAGATTTTGTGGAGAGTTTTGTAGAAGAGCCAAGTACATGTCATATACATTAATCTTATAAAAGATATATATCAGATGAGGATTGATCTTGTGTAAGGATCCAATATGGGAAGATCGACTATTTTGACATCAACATTAGTCTGCATCAAGGTTCGTCTTTGAGTCCATTCCTTTTAGCTTTGATTATGGATGAGTTGACGAGTCACATTTAGAATGAGGTATCTTGGTGTATGTTGTCCGTCGATGATATTGTGTTGATTGATGAGACTAGAAACGGAGTAAGTGTGAAGCTTGAGTTTTGGAGGCATGTCTTGGAGACTATAGGATTTTGAATAAGTAGTGCTAAGAATGAATATATGGAGTGCACATTTGATAGAAGCAGTGGCGAAGGAATCGAGGTAAAGATTGGAGACAATAACATTCAGAAGAATGAATCTTTTAGATATTTGAGATCTATTTTGCAACATGATGGGGAAATAAATTGAGATGCTACTAATAAAATAAATGTATGTTGGTGATGACTCAAGATTTGCCGAAGTCGTGTCAATCCACAAGGCAGATCGATAGTCGCTAAAGTGACCTCAGACGAAATCTCGATTAATAAACAATTAACCCACCATACGAATTAAGCAATAAATATAAAAAATGTGGAGTTAAAATTTATTATAATTCTATAACAAGTGTGTATAAGTGTAAGCATGCGTAGAGGTCGAACTCATGGAGCAAATGGTAGATGGGGCAAAACAATGCACATAAACATTTGTCTTTCATCTCTTGTTCATTTTTATTGATTTTTTATTTTTTTATTTTTTGTTATCTTTTATTATTTTATAATTTTATATTTTTTAATTTCATAATTTTTTAATTTCTTTTATATTTTTTTCAGATTTTTATATTTCCTTTTCTTTTAAAGATATATATATAAGATATATAAAACTTTATATACAATATAAATAATTATATTTATAAATACTAGTAAATATAGATAAAATACAAAAAAAAATTCTTTTGGATTTTATAATTTTTTCTAATATTTTTGTACTTTTTCTGGAACTTTTTTGTATTTTTAAAGCAAAAAATATCCTTAATCAGAGATTTAATAATTATTAGAAATTGATTTGAATTTTAAAAATAGTAAATAAGGTCCAAAATTACCCAAATCAATTTTAACACACATATATATATTTTTATATAAAGAAAATTATGAAATATAAAAACATATTTTTGAATTTTTTTAAGGAGTTTTTAGATTTTTATAAATGATTGTGGGTTTTCAGTTTTTGGGTTCTTTTTCCATTTTTGGTGATTTTCGTCTATAGTTAAAATATAATAAAATAGACTGTATAATTTTTTTTGGAATTTTTGACATGCTTTTAGATTTTTGGGCATTTTCTAAACTAGACAGAACAAAAAGCGGATCCTTTTAATATTTAGTAAATGTTTAAAATGCACAAAAAATTAAAATAAATTTATGTCATGAAAGTGCATGCTACCATGTATCTAACCCTATTTTTGCATAAGTTTAGGAGCAAGGGTGTTATTTTTAATAAATGAAATCCAAACACTAAAAATACATAAACTAGTAGGGCATAAATGTAAAAAAAACGAAAGTTTGGGTGCACTCTATAATTTTCACAAAAAATACAATGCAATTCAAATTTTATCGGACTAAAATTAAATACAAAAGCCGTAGGGGTGTCCCTGCAATTTGCTCAGATCACATGGGACGACACGTGAGCTGAGCTGTATTGGATCCGAATGCAACTAAAATAACTATGGGGTCTTTTTACAAAAAATCCAATTTATTTCAAAAGTTACACTTTATTTATGGGACGAAATAAAAAATACAAAAAAGTTGGGGGAAGATATAGCAATTACCCCATTAAAGGGTGTCATCGAACGACTGAGACCGTCTAACTTATCCACGTGTCGAATTATGGTCGCATGATACCTCTTCACCGTAGATGGTCCTGATTAGATCTCATGAATGAGATCTATGGTTGAGGTGTTGTACATCCGATGGCATCTGGAGGATATGGAGGAGAGGCTTGATCCGACGACTCTGAACCTTCCTGCAAGAACATGGAAGGACAGAGTGGGTGTCAAGCTTGGATCGTCATTATGGTGCATCTCCGATGGTCTTCTCCTGCTCCAAGGGATGCAAAAGGGAGCAGAGGTGTCCCTCTATCTACTGGAGGCTTCAAAATGTCCTGAGGTTCGTCAGAGCTCTCTCGAAGGGTTGGAGACGAGGAGGAGATCCAGGTGCCTTGGGAAAATCGCAAAGTGGCTCCAGTTGTGCATGCGCGCTCGTGGGACCTACAAAAATGTTCTTGGGTTGAGGGCAAGTTGCCTTGACCACTTAGCATGCGAGGTGAGTGGTTGACAGAGCGGGGTGGTGTGCCTCTGGCGAGCGAAGGATGGGAGACATGGATCTTCAGATCCACTAGGGATCCGGGTAAAATGGAGGGGCTGGGATGATGTAGAAACGTTGGGGAAGGAAATGAAGGTGGATAGCGGTGCAGAAGATTGTCGAGGCATGGTGGAAACGTTCGCCGGAGCAGAGCTCCGGCGAACTACTAATGGGGCTTGTACGACTAAAACTACGATCTAAATGCTAAGAAAAATGCGGAAATGAAATGCAGGAAGTAAAAACTAACTGAAGGATCAAAAACGTGTGGCTCTTACCTAGCTAGAGACCAGGGAGCAGAGACGTCGTCGGAGCTCTGCCTTGGGTGCACCTCCTCCTTGTGAGTCGCTCCAACACCTCAGGGGACCTCCCTCTGTCACGAGGATGCGCTGTAGGTCGAGAGTTGGAGGCTCTAAGACTCGTAGAGTGACCAAATTTGAAATGGAGGGAGGAGGAGTTTATTTATAAACATGAGGACGCACCCTTATTGACCGGCCAAATGCAACAAATTGGTTCTATGTATAAGAGATCTAAGTGCTTGACGCGTATGATGGTAGATCAAGGAATGGATCGTTGAAGGGATCATTTGATTGATGGATCGAACTTAAAAATGGCAAGAAAATGGGGGGTTGACGTTCTGGAGGCATCAGAAGTGCTTGGAGGTTGAGTTGACCTGAGGTCAACTCTGGTTCGGCGTGATTGGTCCAGACCAGACGCTAAAAGACAAAACATCATATTTTATTAGAAATTTATTAATAAAACATAATAAATGATTTTATTAATTTTTTCTTATAAAAATTTTATTATTTAATGTAGTATTTTATGATTTTTTTATTTTTGGTGTTATTTATAAATTAATTTTTAAGTGTATATTTATAGGTATATTCATCTATATTTTGGCTTATTTTATTTTCATTTTTTGTAGGGGGTAAGCACCCCAAGTTATTCATTTAATGATTCCCCACTTGTCCCTCAACTCATGATATTCTGTCTATACTTAGTGATATTTTACCCTAAGTATGGGGGAGATGGCAGGTTGAGTCGATGATTTCGTACATTCCCACCCTTCAACCTCCCTGCCTTGTGTACTATCTACTATACTTACGATTATTTCATCCTAAGTATAAGGGGGACGGTCCACTTCTCATTCGTTCATTCTTTACTTGTTGTAGTATAGACTATTTCATACTTAGTACGAGTTATATCTTCCTTTTTTCTCCCTAATCTGAGGACATATCTCAAGCATAGTATAGGCAAGTCATATGTATGTTGTATATACTCTATCCATAACTCGCACTTTCATATTTTCAATAATATGGCTAATTAATAAAACACAAAATAATTACTAAAAACAATTGTAATAAACTGGTTTAAAACCTTTTGCAAGATGATTGTAAAAATGTTTGGAAAAATGATTTGGAAAACCTTTTGAAAACTATTTTGAAAACTTTTGAAAAATATTTTCAAACCTTTGTAAAAATATTTTGTTTGCAAAAAGATCATGTTGTGAAAATAAATTCTTTTGAAAATTTGTTTACAAATGATTTGAAAAATGGTTGCGAAAAACTTTTGAAACATATATATATATACACGGTTAGGAAATTATTTACAAAATGATTTTCAAGGATTGTAAATGTTTGTTAAATTTATTTGCAAAAAAGTCTTCAAAATGTTTGCGAAAATGTTTTACAAATTATTTTTAAAACCTTGTGTAAATAACAACTCGAATAAAAGCCTTACAACAATGTATAAAACCTTCATATAAATCTTATAAATACTCACTAACCCTTAGCCTGCAAAATGCTTTATATAAAATAAACCTTCACTACCATCTGTGTATATATAGATGCACTCTCGTGTAAATACCTACATATAATTCTTTTCTAACCTTTTTATCTTTCAAAAATCCCTAAAAATGCAAAATTCAAAACTCCAAAAATATTTGCAAAACCTTTTCAAAAATCCATAAAATGTCCAAAACCAAAAGTATGCATTCACAAAATTATTTTCCTTGCATTGTATATAACATTTGCATTTTTCGGATTGATGTTGATAATTGAACTAGTCTAAGTAAAATCCAAAGATTGGAGCTTGGTTGGACATTAATCCACTTCATCACACAAACCTGTAAGGAACTGAAATTGAGATACTTCATGTCTACTAGACTTAGTTCTTTGATATCACAAGACTAGGTTCAATGTCTTCAAGATTGCCTAAGTAGAATATTTCAAGACACATGAATGACTCTTGTTGACAGTGACCTAACTTGCACGCATACAACTTACACTTTTCTTAACTCAGTTGAAGTGGTAGAGGGATCTATTTGCCAGCATGAGACACAAGCCAGTGGAAACATCAGAAGTCACACATCTGTAGCCATTGTACCCCAACCTGATCAATAATAAAGAGGTCTAATGACATAATGTTGTAGATTGCAATAATGCTTCAAAAGAGGGATAGTCTACTAACTCAAGAGGAAAAAGTCCTTATGTAAATGTTGTTGTATATATTATTCATTAAATAAAAGATCAAAAACAAAAAATAGATGGGCAAAAAAATCAAAGTATATAGTCAATAAGTAAGCTTGAGCTTCAAAGTTAAAGATCCATGTGAGCCTGCAGCTTGGTGACTTGGCTACACTGGTCATGTATCCTAGTATAGGAAGATAGAGTGGCTACCATCCACTCTCTCTCTTCTTAAGCCGGTTTCACTTGAACATAGAAGGAAATACTCCTCTTCTCGAGAAAAGAGTTGCTAAATAGGGAATTAGAGTCACATGTTGGAGAAGGCTGACTTTTACTGCTTCAGCCGAGAGGAGATACACCTCACTGACATTGTACAAGATACTCTCATAGTCATAAGGCAATGTGTCTAACGTCGACTTATTCTGACCTACCTTTTAAGGAGACTTGGGCAAATTTTGGTGATTTTCAGAGGCTGTTCTATTTCAAATTTGTTTCCCAATAAGGCTCCGACCAAACCTAACTTCCAAGGGTCGAACTGATATCCAAACTTTGATTTTATGAAGACAAGTTTGAAAATTAAAATCAATCCAAGTTCTTTCTTTTTACTTTCTTCATTTTCTTTTCTACACTTATAGTCATAAGTGTTTTCTAGGGACTAGCAAAGGAAAGTATAGGGGGCAATGAATCTTGATTTCATCACATTTATTCTTTTGGTTTGGCATTTAAACCCTAGATAAATGGATGTAAATAGCCTTACTTTGCACAAAATAACATTTATTATCTACTCTATAAATATTGTATAACATACTGCATTTAAAGCTAAAATGAAAGGATAAAGAAAAGAAAACAAAATGAAATACCATAGGTATTGAATGATAAGACATATGCATCATGATGATTGGGTCGACAAGGAGTAAAGTAGGGGGAGATAAGGGCTAATAAATATCATAAAACCCTAGTTGTAAATTCATTAATAAGTCCATTTTGAGGTCTATTTTATTCTTTATTATTTATATTTATAATCAATAAACTTTTTACATAAAAGTTGTATATATAAATACATAAAAATACAGAATTTATTTAACATAAAAATAATATAATGTGCCTTCTACACTTAAAATAAAAAGCCAAAATTCCAATTTCACAGATCTGCATCTTCCCCATATGAACTAAAAATTCACCAAAATCATCTTTAATTGCACATAACTTTTAATTAGATATTCAATGAAGGTGTTTTCATTCAAATTGGAGTTAAAATGCAAAAGATAGTTTTGGACCCCTATTGTACCTATATATGTGAATAAAACAATCATTTTATTATATCCTTATAATTTCATAGTTTTATATTTTTATAATTTTGTAAATGTTATTTATAATATATATACATATTTATATTAAAGAAAAATTATTGAAAATATAATAAAATAATTATTATATTTAAATACATAAATGAAATGTACTTACAAATACCTATGTAGTAAATACACCTATTTAATTAAGTGTACATACTACATTAGAAAAATACAACAAAAATATATTAATCTATTTAAATAAGTTATAATAACTAAATAAATTATGTGTTTAAAATAATAAAATCTAAAATAGAAAATAAAAATAAAATACATACTATATAGGTAAATATACATATATTTATACACGTAAAAATAAACACATAATAAATTGCTGTAAAAATAAATGAAAATTATAATAAAATACTACATAAACTAATAAATATTTTTTTTGTTTTAACCAAAAATTAATAAAATCATTTAATATTTTATTTTGATTTAATAACACATTTTCTACTTGTTTTGTCTTATCTATCACACGCGGACCAATGGGGGCGTAGTATGAGTTTACCATGGTCAACTCCTCGCTCCCCCTCAGGTCTGTATTTGACAAACATTTGAGCCATCTTTACTCGATTTATCTCCACTTCTCCTTGCATCAATTTGGCTTGATTCCTTTATGATTTTTGAACCACAATCATAACTCTTTTGTGTGTCCTTTATTTCTCTATCTGAGGTCCACTGAATCAAGCACACCTCATGATCAAAGTCGATTATGTACATAACCCGTCATCAGACTTCCTCCGCTCCTTGATCCCTCTTTTTCCATGTAAACCCTAACCTCAATCCCGATGGAAGGACCTGGTGACAGAAGGCTCCTCTTTAGAGGTTCAGCAAGCGAGGAAGATGTCGAATCGAGGTAGATCCAAGCTCCGCCGCATCTCCGTCACGAGCTTCTCTCCCAGCTACTCAAGGAAGGCGATTTTTATTTCTTTCACATTTTTTCACTCCTAGGAATAGCAGTAAAGTAGGTTAGGTTGTATTTTCAGTTGAGTTAGCATTGTATTTCGTACATTCAAAAACTTGATGTTCACCGGAGCAGAGCTCCGATGACCTTCTTCACCATTTCCTGACTATTTTCTGACTCATCTTCCATCCCCATATCATTACCCTTTGTCTTCTCTTCACCCTAAGCACATTTGCTCTCCTAGATCACGCATAGATCTAGAGATCGGCTCTCCCATCTCCGTCGTTCATTGGAGAGCATCACCCAAATGCATACTCGCTCTTTCTCACCCGCTAACGCCTCAAGATCCACCATCTTTTTGTTTTTAAGCTAATCGTACAGGTCTTGATGGCTCAGAACCTCGACTGAGGTATTTTTGAACCTCAAGAACAACTCCAGGTGTCTCCGACTTCCAAGGCTCCTCCAACAAGCCCCAAACTTCTCTGAGTTGTCCAGACACTACATAATCCTTCTAGAAACAAGTAGAGCCCATAAGTGAAGGAGACAGATTGAGCAATGAGATTTTGAGGATCAAAGCTCGGAGGAGGTGAGTTCTTCCCATGTTATTCCAAGTGTCCTCTTGGCCGTCAGATGAAGAACTAGCTCCAAATTGCACAACTTTCATTGGATGCGAGCATCATTAATTGTCAGATCATCAACCGCATTCTAATCATGACCTTTCATCTGCGAAGGGGTAGACATAGCCGAGGATCTGATGTGTGGTAAGTAGATCGCATCCAGCTGTCCGCCAGCACATTTGGGGGGTAATTTTGCCCTATACCCCCTGCCTTTTTGTATTTTATTTTTAATATATAAACTTGCGTCTATAGTGTAAAAAGTTCTGCTTATTTTGCGAACTGGTCAATGTACTTCCTATATTTGCACTTAGGTACTTCGCCACATTACCTCACGTGCCCATACATGTGAGGTAGTGGGCTTTTTGTAAGGACCCCCTAAGCTTATGTGTTATTGTTTATTCTATAAACTTTGAGATCCAGTTTGAAACTTTTTAGAAATCTTGCATGCTTACCCTATCATGTTGTATAAATTACATTTATATCCCTAACAGTGTGGAATTACTTATATATTCGTGGCTAAATTACATAGAGTCCTGCGTACTTTAGAAATTGGTTCTAGATTATTTTTTGTTTATTTTTATTTACATTTTAGTCCCTACTAGTATTGTATTTTTATTTCCTTTATTTCTTACATTAAAAATATCATTTTGCATCTAAAATTATAGGAATTTCATTTAAGTGCATGCTATATTGATTAATCACATATAATTTTCACTATGCAATTTAAAAAATTTCCAATATTTAAAAATTTAAAACATTGCATTTATTATCTTTTTACATTAAAAAATCCATAAGAATTAGAAATATATTTTGAAAAATCTAAAATTAGAGTTTATTTATTATTACAGTTTACACCTACATACCAAAATCATTAAAAAAATTCAAAAGGAAAATAAAAAATAACAAAACCTCTCTAACCTTAGAAAAATTATAAAAAATGATTAACAAAATAAAAAACATGTTTTCTATTTTTATCTTTTCTTTATTATATTTACTATATATTAAATTTAGTTTTGAAAATTTTTAAACTATTTGGCTATTTTTGAAATCCAAAACAAGTCAGCTATATATTAGTGCTCATTATTTTCTTATGTTTATTCAGTTAAAAATACACAAAATGGAAAAACAAAAATAAAAGGAAATTAAAAAAACATAACAAATTATAAAAAAAACAAAATACCTCACTTTGTGATTGATGAATCTATGATTCATCATACTAAAAGAAGAAAATAGAGCTTTGTCCCCGAGTAATAACCTGCATTTCATCATTTATTCTGCATTTTTATCATTCATGCATTTAAAATAATATTGGTATTTTGGCACTCACAATCGCATTCAAAAGCATCTTTACATTTTCATCCAACTTCAGCCATTTTTAACTAATTCATACTAACTCCAATTGACCTCAAACCACAACTATTGTGTACATATTACTAACAAGATTAAAGAAAAAATAAAAAAAATAGTAACTCAAATAATGAGCCCATGAGATAAAACTTCAATTTCAGAATAGACAGACTAAAATGCTCATATCATCCTCATATAGTGTCCGATAGGTTTTAAAGTAATACATATTCAAAGACCTTCAAAACAATACCAAACTCATAAAAATCAGAGCTCATATGTGAAAGTTGGGTTTTGAGTCTCTTTGGCGCGATTTATGTTTTACTTGATTTTGACTTATTATTTTATGCACATAATCAACCCTTTTCTCTTATTTATTTTTCATCTATATTCTTTGATGAAAGGTTTAATAAAATCCACAAAAATCCAAATTTAAAATAAGATTGAAATAAAAAAACTGACCGATTCTGAGTGTCCCTTGAGAGTTTGTAGAAATATCTCTCTTTTTCAACTTTATTTTATTTTCCTATTTTCTTATTTATTAAAAATCACATAAAAATTAACCTAAAAATCAAGATATTTTACGTACATAGAGTACCACAAAAATATCACTTTGTACAGACGACCTCTTTTGCTCTTTATCTCTTCATGAAAGTTGTAGATCTCATCGAGAGAGCAATTTTCATGTTGAGCACTTTTCGATCCGAGATCGTTTGCTATTTCTTTTCTTTTTATATTTATATTTTATTTTTGAATTTTCTAGAGCTGACCTGTGGTAGCTCCTGGAGCTGCCACATGTCACTCATTTTTTGTATTTATTTTTTATTATTTATTTGAAAAATGATAATAATAAAAATAATTAATTTAAAAATAAAAAATCTTTTCCTCTCACCTCACGTGCTACACACTTGAGGGTCCCCTCTTCTCCAGTCAATCCTCTGCCCTCCGTCTTCTTCGCCAACTACCAATGTCGGCCAACCACCTCCTCTTTATCTCTCCAACAGCCTACCGGTCGTCGCCTACCTTTATCCCCTCTGTCCCTCATCCTATTTAAACTCCTACGAGCATCCATGAGCAAGGTAACTGCCATATCCATACATAGAGAGAGAGAGTTTGGGAGGGAGGTGGTTACAGCCCTCCGTCTCCAGAAAAGACCATCTCAGGCATGAACATTCCAAGCTTCAGGATTCTCCGATGAGCCTTGAGGCGAGAATCAGGAGGAGCAGCATATCCCCCTATGAACTGAGGCGAACCCCTATCCCTTTTTTCCCCTTCCCTATTTCCATGTTTCCACCCAAATCCTCTATTTCCAAATCGCACCCACATCATGCGTACACTCCGCCTTCGTAGCTTCCTCTGCCATGATTTAACGCTGATCTGGCTTCATGCCGCTGAGTAGCTTCAACCCCAGCAACCCTACCGTGTCTCCATCAACTTGTACCTTCGTCCGCCAGCAAAACGATCACCATCACACACGAGGTCTTTAGATGCACCCTCACCTCCACCAGCTTCTCAGGCGAGCCTGCAACTCCCAACCTACAGATCGCCAACGAGGCCACTGCCCTCACGTGCTTCGGCTCAGCTTATAAATCACAACCTACTCCCAACCGCACCAACCTCCGCGCTCCAGGAACTGTCAGCACGAGACCCCTTTCATCGTGAGCCTCCGTTTCACGCTCTATTGATCGCCCACCTATGTGCAGTCATCTACCATTGTGCACCTGCAAAGGCATCTTCCCAGCACACCAATGCCCGACGGGGAGTGCTGCCTCGTCTCCCACCTATCCCCGTGCCTTGGAGGTGTCAAAAATAAGAATAGTTGGAGTGACGTGACCTTTAAGTATTATTCTTTTGACGACAACTCTGACGATTGTTGGGAATCTTCCAATTCATCTTCTTCCTGTCAATATTCCCTTTCACCGACCGTAAATTGCCTCGATCATCGGTCACCCTTTCCCCCGCCCCCATTGGTTTCCTTGTATATTTTCTTCCTAAACTTAGGCTAAGGCCTAAGTATGGGGGGGGCGATGCCATCTATATTTACTCATCATTCTAGTGTCCATTAACTTTGTATATTCTCTAGATCTCATCGGTTTTCATACTCACTCATGTCCTATACTTAGGTTGACCAGAGCCTAAGTACAGGGGAGACTGATGCTCGTCCTGTATATATTCATCCATCTTGACCTCGACCACCCCATTTTTTGCTCTTCTTCTATACTTAGGCTGACCAGAGCCTAAGTATATGTGGGTGGTTGACTTCCATACTCTTATTATTATTATTATTATTATTATTATTCTCTCTCCTACGCTTAGCATGAACTATGTATTCTTGAGACTTCTTGTGCTATGAGGACATATCACATGCTAAGTATAGGGGACATGTATATGATAAACATATACTTTACCCATAGCTCATACTTTCATATATTTTGTATATATTATGCAATAATTACAGGATGGGTAAAAATTAAAAAAACAAACAAAACACAAAAAAATGAAAAATCTCTCTTGCATATCATCCTTGCATATATATATATATGAAAAAATATTTTCTCTTGCATTCATTCCATAAACAAAAACAAAAGAAAATCATCTTGCACCTCATCTGCATTTCATATCATCTGCATTTCATTTGCATACCTAGCATATGCAAAATGGAAAGTTACTGGGTTATGAACTGAGTTATGAGTAGAAGTGGAGAGTGGTCTTGACTTGGCCTTAATCTACATAATTTCCAGAGGAACTTCACTGAGAAAGAGTATTTTAGAAGGTTCAGGTCTTTTGACTTAATTCTTCGAGTTCCATATGACAATGTGCAGCCTTTGACTCTCAGTGTCTAACCTGGTCATCTAATTTTGGGTATAGCTTTTGAGTAGGGAATTAATCTGTTCTCTCACACTATGCACTTAGCTCAACTAAGACGGGGTGTTGAAATACTGTAGGGACTCTTTTCTGGTAGCGTAGACATCTAAAGAAAGGAGTATGGATTGAAATAAAGCTTCGGAAAATGGATGGATGACTGGGCACAAATTTTCTTAAGACCCAAAAACATGTATGGAAAAAAGATTCCATACTGCAGGGGCACAAAAAGACACACGCAGAGTTACAAAAAAGAAGCCAAACTTCCAAATAATTATTTGAATAAAGGGTCCAAAGCTTCAGCAATACCTACAGATCTTGGTGGAGACTTGGCTAAACTGGTCGGTTTCACAAGGAGAGGTGAATACACTGGTTACCCTCCAATTTTTTTCCTCTTTTCTCATTTCTCCCCCTTTTCGATTGTGAACACAACGCAACAGACCTTAGAAGAAAATACTTGACTCTTTGAGGACGAGTTATTGGGAGGGAGGTTTGCATAGTAGTCTGACATTCTTGATGGGGAGAGCTAAAACCTTTCATACACACGAGATAGTTGTTCAATGTTCATGGGATATGCTTTGGGAGAAGGATTGATCGAAGATGTCTTCTGAGACAAATCTATTACAATGATATGTAGAACTTGAGGGCTATTGATTTTAAAACCCTGATTCTCACAGAAGTTCCTCCACATTATTAATCAAAAGTTAGCTTAAGCTTCATTTTCACTTTTTGCTCATGACTTTGGTATGGAACCCAAAATCATTTCACTTTTGCATTTCATTTTGTTTACTCGGGAACGAGCAAGATTTAAGCATAACGGATTGATGAATATGTTATTCATCATACTAAAAGATGAAATAGAGCTTTGTTCCCAAGTAATTAGCTGCATTTCATCATTTATTCTGTATTTTTATCATTCATGCATTTAAAATTAATATTTGCATTTTAGAAATCATAATTGCATTCAAAATCATCTTTACATTTTCATACAACTTCATGCATTTTTAAATAATTCATTCTAACTCTAATTGACCTCAAACCACCTCCATTGTGTACATATTACTAACAAGATTAAAGGAGAAATACAAAAAATACTAACTCAAATAATTGGCTCGTGACATAAATCTCCAATTTCAGAATAAGCAGACTAAAACACTCATATCTTCCTTATACAATGTTTGATTTAGTCTACTCACTTTTAAAGTAATACATATTTAAAGACCTTCAAATTAAGACCAATTTCATAAAAATTGAAGCTCATATGTGAAAGTTGGGTTTTGGGTCTCTTCGCACGATTTATGTTTTACCTGATTTTGACTTATTATTTTATTTACATAATCAACCTTTTTCTCTTATTTATTTTTCATCTATATTCTTTGATGAAAGTTTTAATAAAATCCATAAAAATCCAAATTTAAAATAAGACTAAAATCAAAGAAACTGACTGAATCCGAGTTTCCCTTGAGAATCTGTACAAATATCTCACTTTTTCAACTTTATTTCATTTCCCTATTTTATTATTTATTAAAAATCATAAAAAATACAAAACCCAAAGATTAAGGTATTTTATGTATATAGAGTACCCCAAAAATATCACTATATAAATACGACTTCTTTTGCTCTTGGTCTCTTCATGAAAGTTGTAGATCTCATCGAGACGAGCAATTTCGTGTTGAGCACTTTTCGATTCGAGATCGTTTGCTATTTATTTTCTATTTATATTTATATTTTATTCTTGAATTTTTGGATCCAACACATGGCCTCTCCTGGAGCCGCCACATGTCACTCATTTTTTGTATTTATTTTCTATTATTATTTTGCAAAATAATAATAATAGTTTAAAAAATAAAAAAATCGTTTCCTCTCACCTCACGTGCCACGCACGTGAGGGTCCCTGCTTCTCCAGTCAACCCTCTGCCCTCCATCTTCTCCGCCAACTCCTAATGCCGGCTAACCACCTCCCCTTTATCTCTCCATCAGCCTACGGCCACCGCCTACCCTTATCCCCTCTCTCCCTCATCCTGCTTAAACTCCAACAAGCCTCCACGAGCAAGGTATACACCATATCCATACTAGAGAGAGAGAGAGAGAGATCTTGAGCGGGAGGTGGTGACAGTCCTCCGTCTCCAGCCAAGACCATCGTAGTCGTAATCATTCCGAGCTTCAAGCTTCTCCGCCGAGCCTTGAGGCGACAACTAGGAGGAGAGGCATATCCCCTTCCGAACTCAGGTGAACCCCTATCCCTTTCTCCCCCTTCAATATTTCCCCGGTTTCCACCCAAATCCTCTATTTCTAAATCACCACCCCCATCCTACGTATACTCCGCGTTCATAGCCTCCTCCGCTACAAATCAACACTGCTCCGACTTCGTGTTGCTGAGTCGCTTCACCCATAGCGACCCTACCATGTCTCCATTGACCTGCACCTCCGCCCGCCAGCGAAACCATCGCCATAACACGCAAGGCCCTTGAACGCACCCTCACCTCCACCAACTTCGCAGGTGAGCCTGCAACTCCCAGCCTACAAGTCGCCAACGAGGCCACCGCCCTCGCGTGCTCCGACTGAGCTTCCAAATCGCAACCTGCTCCTAGTCGCACCGACCTCCAGGCTCCAGGAATTGCCATCATAAGTCCTCTTCCATCGTGAGCCACCGTTTCGTGCTCCATCGACCGCCTGCCTAGGCGCGGTCGTCCATTGTTGCGCACCCACGCAGGCATTTGCCCAGCACACCAACTTCCAGTGGGGTGCGCCGCCTCGTCTCCTGCTTATCCTCGTCCCTAATGAAGAAAATTTCAATTTCAAATTGAGAGAATTATTTAGTTCATTCCTCTATAATCACACTACATTAAGATTCAATTAGGCATCCAAATCAGAAGACCCCCTACCCCCGCCCGTGTGCGTATCACATGTGGGGTGGGAAATTTGTGGAGGAGCCCCTCCAACTCCGTCTAATCCACTTCAGTCCAGCCACTTCAGGGTCACTACCAGGCACGTGACCACTGGAAATTTTGCAGAAATTCTCCTAGTGATTTAGGTATTAGCAATTAGGTACCCATTTCTGCAGTTTCTTTTTATTTTATTTTTATAACATTGCATTGAGAACCCTATGTTTCTCTATTATTTTAAACATTATCTACATCTTATTAATTATTCTAAAAATAGCACATTTTTCTATAACTAATCCTCTACATTATGGCATGCTCATAATATTTTTATGCACTGTGGTTAATTAGTAATTGATATTCTTGTGGAAAAGTGCACATCTTGCCCAATATGTACTTACAAATTTATAAATAATTAACCATAGTTCCAAAAAAATCTAAAAAATCATGGATCATAGAATTAGTTGATAGTTACATTGTGCCCAAAAAGAATTTCATTTATGTTCATAATTTGCTCTATAAAATTATTTCGTGTATTTGAGTAATTAATTTTTAATAGATATTAAATTCAATACTTTTAGGATTTAATATTTTTCTAAGAGATAGATCACCTAGTGATATAACAACAACAACAACAATGCATTTTTCCACAATTAAGTAGGGTCCACTACATGGATTATTTGCCTCCATTCGTATCTATCTTGGGTCAATCCCGAGCTTATATCCACAAAACTAAGATCCCTTCGTATGGTCTCTTTCCAACACTTCTTGGGCCATCCTTGCCCTCTCTTAACCAGCTCAACATCCCAACACTCGCATCTCTTAACTAGTGCATCAGTTGATCTTCTTTGCAAATGTCCAAACCATCTTAAGCGATTTTCTCTCATCTTATCCTCGATCGGAGCTACACCAACTTTCTTTCTGATTGCATCATTCCGAATCCGATCTTTACGTGTGTGTGTGCCCACACATCCACCTTAGCATTTTCATTTCTACTACATTCATTCTCTGTACATGTCTATGGTTCACATGCCAACATTCAGATCCATAAATCATGGCAGGTCTCACGGCTGCTTTGTAAAACTTTCCTTTAATTTTTAAAAGAAATTTCTTATCATAGAGAACAGCAGAGGCTCCTCTCCACTTTATCCAGCCTGCATTTATTCTATTAGTAACATCTCCATCAATTTGCCCATCATGTTGCAGAATAGATCCCAGATATCTAAAGGAATCTCTTTTCTGAATGTTATCGTCACCAATCTTCACCTCGATTCCTTCACCATTGCTTCCATTAAAGGTGCACTCCATATATTCCGTCTTAGCCCTACTTATACGAAATTCTTTAGTCTCCAACTCATGCCTCCAGACCTCAAGCTTCTCAATTACTCCATCTCTAGTCTCATCAATTAACACAATATCATTAGCAAATAACATACACCAAGGTAGCTCATCCCGAATGTGACTTGTCAACTCGTCCATAATCAAAGTAAAAAGAAATGAACTCAAAGCAGAACCTTGATGTAAACCAATTTTGATGTCAAAATATCCAGTCTTCCCAGACAGGGTCCTTATACATGATAAAGCCCTATCATACATGTCCTTTATCAGGTTAATGTATAGGACAGGTACTTGTCTCTTCTTCAAAATTCTCCACAATATCTCTTGTGGGATAAAATCATAAGCCTTCTCCAAATCAATAAAGAATATATGGATGTTCTTCCTTTTAGCTCGATAAATCTCCATTGTTCTCAGCTGATGGATGGCTTCAATCGTTGAGCGGTCTGGAATGAATCCGAATTGATTTTTTTTACATTGGAAACTTGCCTCAACCTTATTTCGATCATGCGTTCCCAAATTTTCATAGTGTGACTCAACAGCTTGATACCTTTATAATTTGAATAATTTTGAATGTCTCCTTTATTCTTATAAAGAGGCACTATGATGCTCCTCCTCCAATCTTCAGGCATTTTCTTGCTTCGCCAAATAACATTGAATAGATTCGTAAGCCAAGTCAAACCACGCTCACCTAAAACTCTCCATACTTTTGAAGGGATGTCATCCGGTCCTATACCTTTCCCGGGTCTCATAACTTCAAAGCCTCCTCTACTTCATTTCTTTGTATCCGTCTATAGCTTGCACGATTCAAGTAACTTTCACTACAAGCTAGATCACGCAAAGTGATCTCTCTATTTCCTTCCCCAATTAAAAGTTTATGGAAGTACTGCTCTCATCTAGTCTTTATATCCTTCTGAGTAACAAGCACATGACCTTCATCGTCCTTAATGCATCTCACTTGAGAAAGGTCTTTGGTTTTTCTTTCTCTTACTTTGGCCAACCTGAATATATCTTTCTGTCCCTCCTTAGAGTCGAGATTTTTATACAAAACTTCATAAGCTTTTGATTTAACTTCGTTTATAGCCTTCTTTGTTTCCTTCTTCGCTATTTTGTAGTTTGTGATAATTTCCTCTGTTCTACCCTTAGGCATAGCTTTAAAGCAAGCTCTTTTTTATTTTTAGCTTCTTTTACACCCCTTCACTCCACCACCAAGCCTCCTTTTGACTTAGAGCTCCTCCCCTTGACTCGCTTAGCATCTCTTTGGCTACCTTTTGGATGCAAGATACTACTGCCTCCCACATCTCGTTTGCACTATCGCTACAATCCCAAGATAAGTCTTCTAAAACCTTCTCCCTGAAGCTCGCTTGCTTCAGTGGAAGATTACACCATCTAGTTCTAGTTACCTTAGAAACCCTTCTTTTCTTTACCATCCCTTTGATTTGTACATCCAAGACTAACAAGCGATATTGGGTTGTCAAACTCTCTCCTGAGATTACTTTGCAGTCTTTACAACACAATCGATCTTTTTTCCTCAACGTAAAGTAATCTATCTATGTTCTAATTGGCCCACTCTTATAAGTAATTAAATATTCCTCCCTCTTCTTGAAGAGAGTGTTTGTTATGAAAAGATCATATGCTGTTACAAAGTTCAGAATGGCTTTTCCCTCACCATTTCTATCCCCAAAATCATGTCCTCCATGAACACTAGCATACCCTGAAGTATCTTTTCCCACATGTCCATTAAGATCTCCACCGATACAAATCATCTCTCTTTGTGGGATTCCTTGTAGACTCTTATCCAAATCCTCCCAAAAAGTTTGTTTAGTCCTTTCATCTAAACCAATTTGCGGTGCATAAACTGAGATGATACTCAGAATTTCTTCTTCAAGCATCAATTTTAGCAAAATAACTCGATCCTCGAATCTTTTCACCTCAATCACACAATCCTTCAAATCCTTATGAACAACCACTTTAACATCATTTCTACCCTTATCTTTACATGATTTCCTAAATCATGTCTTCTCAATCTCCTTTGCTTTCTCTCCAACCCATTTAGTCCCTTGAAGACATAGTATATGAATCTTTCTTCTTTCCATTGTATCCACTATCTCCATCAACTTTCCAGTTAAAGTGCCAATATTCCAACTACCAATCCGCAACTTCCGTTGATATCTCTTTTGGACTAACTTCTTTACTCGCATGCGTCCATTATGCAAGAATCCTTGTAAATTTTGGACTGCATCCGGGCAGTGATGCAGCAGAACTAGCTTAATTACCTGCATGCGTTCCTCATGGAGAACCCTTGCAAATTTTGAACTACCTCCAGGCTACGATACAACCGCCCTTGCTAATTTTTTATTGCATTCGGACGATGCAACACGTCTCAAGCAGGGAATGCCCCAATTAAATCTGTATGTTTGCTTAAATCCATGTTGAAAAGATCCGACTATCATGAGGCAACTCCTTAAATAGTATTTTTTTTAGAAAAAAGTACTATTTAGGAAGTTGTCTCTGACTGTTTTACGCTGGATGTCGGCTACCTAAACCAACCCTCCTCATTTACCTGGCTTGGAACCGTCCATGGCTGAGTTACCTAGTGGTATATCTTAGATAACTTTATTTCCTGAAAATTAATATATTTAATATTTATTATAATTAATTATTGAAAATCTCATTGTTTGCATTCATGATATCATTATTTATTCATGTTGCATCCAAAAAAATACAAAAAAAATACAGTAGCCTAATTTCATCATATTTAACATTCTGATCAAGTTTGAGGATTTTCTAAATTCATTTGATCAAAATTTACAATTTATCCCCTGAACTTGGCAAGAACTGCATTTGCCTCATTTATTGCATTTAAAAATTAAAAAACTACCTCTATGAAAATCTAATTTCGAGATCAACTAAAAAACAACCTAATGAGACAGTTTCCTTCTTGAGTTCAACCTTGAACTTCTAAGTAATAAAATAATTGACCACTCATTTTAATTGATACATAAATTAAATAGTGGTTTTTTATCAATCCTTAATTGCCCTCCTGCAACGAACATCTTTTAATCGTTAATTTGATTAAATTAAGAGGGTGATTCATGATTCGTTAGAGATTTTTTAGTATTTATAGATATATCTATAAATATAAAAGTACATCTACTTATATAGCTATATTTACTTATATTATTACTAATATTATTATAATTATTAAAAATTCAAAATATATTTTTTATGTCTTTATTTTATATATTTATTATCTATATTATCCATACTTATCTTATATGATTAAAAAAAGAAAATAAAAAACCAGAAGATATAAAAAGAAATGTAAAAATTATAAAATTAAAAACATGGATTATCATCTCCTTCTCAACCTAGAGATAATTTCTTAACAACCACTTGATTATGCTTAATGAGTAATCAATTCAACTCTTTAGATATCATCCAAGCACCAGCCTTTCATGATCAACTATTGAATCAATAACTATAAGATTAAGATGGTCATGGTACATAATCCTAATTGTACTATGGGACCTTATAAGTGCATTCATTCATTTAATCTCAAACAAGGAGTGAAATAAATCAATAATCTTTATTGATATATCAAACATTAAAACAACATTTATTGTAGAAATGGTTCACCTCAGGTTCACATGGCTAATAATCTCCTACTAGCCCTTAAACCCATTCATGTAAAAATTTTAAATCCATGCTCATTACATGATGGTCGAAAACCTTTTGGGGTAAAGGTTTAGTAAGGATATTATAAATAGAGGCCACCTTATTGATGATGATGTCACCACACTTTTGAATCTTTCGAATGATTGGTATTTCCTTTCTACATGTTTCCTCTTTTGATGCTACATGGGTTCCTTCACCTGAGCTATGGCTTTCTTGTTATTGTAAAGTAGGGGGATGGGAATATTAGAGGAAACTACACCAAGTTCCATGATGAGCTTGCATAACCACACCACTTCCTCTGTAGTATCTGATGTCATAATGTATTCGATTTCTATTGTTGAATTAGTAGTAGTGTCACACTTCTTGTTCTCTAGCTCACGTCACCGTCGTTCAATAAGAACACAAACCATGAAGTTGACTTGCAGTCATCTATATCAGATTGAAAGTTTGAATCCGTGTATTCGAATACTTGGATATCACCATCTCATAGATCAAAATGTGATCTTGTGTCCATCTTAGATATTTAAAGATGTTCTTCATTGCATTCCAGTGTTATTCTCCCTAGAATGATTGATAAAGTCTTACCACTCCCACTGCATGGCAGATATCTGACCTTGTGCACATCATAGTATACATTAGGATTTTCCATAGCTGATGCATAAGGACATCTATCCATGACTTTCTTATCCTCAACGCTTTAAAGAGCCATCCCTTTATATAGGTGTATACCATGCCATAAGTAATGTACCAACGTTGTGACAATCTCAAAATTCTCTTTTCTCTATTTCTGAATAACTTCAGACCCAAGATATAAGAGACTTCTTCAAGATCCTTCATTTCAAAGTGATGGAACAACCAAATCTTAACACCAGTCATCATCATTGTATGATCCCAATGATAAGGATGCTCTCTACATAAAGAACGATGAACTCAATATAACTCCCACTAAGATTCTTGTACACACATGATTTATCATGATTCTGAACAAAATCATAACTATTTATGGTTTCATAAAATATGATGTTCCAGCTACGAGAAGCTTGTTTGATCCCATATATGGATTTCTTCAGCTTGCATACTTTTTCTTCCCCAGTTATGAAAGATTATGACTACTCCATATAGATATCCTTCTCTAGATATGGGTTGAAGAATTCATCTTGACGTCCATATGTCGGATGCCGTAGTCAAGATATGCAGCTATAGCTAGTAATGCCTTGATGGATTTAAGCATAGACACATGAGTGAATGTCTCATCGTAGTCGATGCCTTCTCTCTATTTGTAGCCCTTGTCTACCACTCAAGCCTTAAAGGTCGCTACCTTCCCATCAGGTCCACTCTTTCTCTTGAAGATCCATTTACACCCAATGAGTTTTACCCCTCTAGGTGTATCCTTTAGGGTCCATACACTGTTCTTGCACATGGAGTCTATTTTAGACTTCATTTCTAGCATCCATCCATCCATGTCATGATATGTGAGTGCTTCATCAAATGAAGTTGGATCATTGTCAGTTTAACCTGACACATGGAATTTGTACTTTCAGGTGGTACAACTTCCCTCGAACTCATTCGAAGTGGTAAGTGTGTTTCATCTTTATTCACATCTTCGATTTCTGGTTCAAGTAGCTCTATATCCTTAGTGGATTCAATGAATTCCTTTACTTCATTTTTCCCTAACTCTTAAGGAAGTCATCCTCCAGAATCACATCTTTAGAGACAAAAATCTTTTGAGCCTCAAGGTTGTAAAGTTGATATCAAATACTGTCATTTACATACCCAATGAAGTAGCACTCTCGAGTGTGAGATTCTAGCTTACTTGCATCCACGTTCTTTGCATGGACCAAACAACCTTAAATCCTCAAGTATCTAACACGGAGCTTGCTTCGAAACTAAAGATCCTAAGGGGTTTGGTACACACTAGCTCAGAATTTTGTTTAGGATATATATTGTCGTTCCTACTACATATCACTAGAAATTAAGAGGTGAATGTGCTTTGCACATCATTGAATGAACCATGTCCATGATGATTCCGTTGCATATTTCAACATCACAATTTAGTTAGGGAATTTCAGGATGAGTGAGATTGGATACAATTCTTCTCTATGAGGTATTCCTTAAATTCATTTGGGAGGTACTTGCCACCTCGTCCAGATTGAATCTGTTTAATCTTCCTATCAGTTTGGTTCTCAACCAGAGCCATGAATTCTTTGAACTTTTCAATGGTTTTAGATTTACGACGTAATAGGAAGATAAACTCATATCACAAATGATTATCAGTAAATGTCAAATAATATCGATAATCATTTTGGATTATACTTAATGGACCACATACATCAGTATGTATTAGGTCAAGGATACCCTCACATTATATATAAAAATCATAAAAAATCATGCATCCATATGTGTCGCTTCTCTTAACCTAAATATCATTTTAAAAAAACTTGACCTAGGCATTTAGACCCTAATTGGATAGAATATTATATTGTGTCATTGTGTTTGACCATGGACTTATCTAGGATAAAATTTTAGCCAAGCCCTCTTCACAGAGATATTTAGCTTGGTTCTGATAAGTTATTAATTGACTGTATTACAATGAATAATTTCTAAATTAGTCGATTATCGATATATCAACATGGATAAAGTGTATGTGTGGATATGCATACATATTTGTGCATACGTGTCTGATGTGATTGTATATGTAGATAAGGGGTATCCATATTTCAATTTTAAATTAAAAAAACCCTCTTGTGATTATTTGTCACATTAAATTTTAAGTAATGTGGTCAAGTGTATTACATTAATTTGTAATTATAAAACAAGAGGGGAATCAGAAATCAGAATGCAAACGTGAAACTATGATGCATGCTCAGAAGAAGGTATACTTGTAGTGAATCTCAGCACTCTCCATACGTTATGCAAAACTGAATTTTTAAAATTCACACTAAATGCATGCAGATCGAGAAAACTGCACCTAAACAGTATACTATTAGCGGGGAAGAATTGATTTAATTTGAACTAAGTAGTACGTGCCTACGTGCGTCTCATTATGAATCTTATCAGATAAGTGAATCTTCTAAGATATGTGTGGCCTAAATTACGATGGGCACAAATAAATTTGATGCTATAATACCGTGTGCCTAATCCTTAAATTCACCACTCAAGTCAAGCCCCACCCTCACCTGAGAGTGAAACATGTTTCGACACACCACAAAGTAATGTCCAAGTCTCTTTTACAGAGCTCTTAAATAAGACCTGCTATAAAGGAGAAAACTACCTAAATTATTACAACACAATAATTACAAAAATCACAAAAATTTTCTCGAACATAAATTAATTATGCTCGCTCTTCAGTAGTTGGCACGCGTCACGTCCGTCAACCTCTGGTGCACTCTAAGTCCACCAGGCCCTCGCAAGGAAGATAAAGTTTATATTAGAGAGATCAAAATAAAATATATAAAAAAATATGTACAGAAAAATCAATTGACAGGAAAAAATGGAATAAATACAAGGCGGCTCGGGGGTCAGACTACCCGAGTAAGTCGAAATCTATATCTATTTTTTTAAAATTAAGCCCTAAGTCATTTGCCTCTACGGCAACAACGCCATCTGATTGATACCTAGCGAATCAGTCATAACCGAGAGAAGATCTCCATAAGAGTGTCTCAGCTTTAATTTATATCCCGGGCAAATCCGAGGTCGAACACAGAGAGGCAAAGGAACAACGTCGGGTTAATTCAAAAACTTAGATCTAGGTTTCTACATGGATTTTTTGTATTTTTTGATGCCAAAACAAATGAAAATGCAAATGCAGATGAATTAAGACACTAAGAAAGCACACAACTAGGCCAAATTTATTTTAATAGGAAATTGATCATATTTAGCTTAATTTTATTTTTTTTTTCTAGGACCCTGATCCCGTGATGAATGCACAACACATTTTTTGGAATTTTATTGGTTTTTTTGGATTTGTTTGACAAAATAAGAATTTTTTATGTATTTTTTAATAGAAACAGAGTGGCAGTGAGTAATTAACTCCTAATAAATCCACATTAACAAATTAGTTGAAGTGTGAATTATCTCAAAAAGATATGTTTATAAGAAATCCAGGAGATTTGAAATTTTGCAAAATATATGTGTGTGGATTTAATTAAAAAATATTTACTAAAATCACTCTACAATTTATTTCAGGCACAAAACAACTCCAATTCAGATGAAATTTGAATACTAATTAAAGCGCACTCAAGGCATCATTCCTGATTTTTCTAAAATGTTTCGAGCAATTATAAGTGAGATATGAATTTAATTCCTAAGATTGGGTAAAATATGCAAAATTTGGCTTTAACAATTTTAATTAATTCACCAAAGTTCAGAAAAATACAAATAAATATTCATATGGTAAACAATTAGTTTCTCAACATCATATTATTTTTCATTGAATAGAACGATGCAAAACTGAGGTTCAAATTAACGTGCAAACACAGGGTTCTTTGTGCAAAGTAGAAATTGAAATTAAACAACAAACACATGTACAAGGACATTTTTGCAATTACGGAAACTTTAAAGGAAACAATTGCAATTTTTATAACAAAAATAAAAAAATAAAAGAGGGAGGGGACCTTCTTCCTCGACGGTTAGGGTACAGGGGTTGCCTTGGCGCGGTGCAGCTCGCACGGAGAGGTGCGATGGCGCGTAACGTACGGAGCGGGGCGAGGTCGTGGAGGACGGTCGCGCGTGGCCATTTGGAGGAGGGTGGTCGCGCCTAGAGATGGGGCTGCGTGGAGGAGGGCGGGCAGAGGCGCGGCTTGCGAAGGAGTTTCGCGGGTAGACGCGTCTGCGGGAGGCGACGGCGAGGGGGGCGGCTCCGGCTGGAGAGGGGTTGCGAGGTCGGCAGCGGGCTCTGCGCGGAAGAGTGACAGCATCGCCGGCGATGGAGGAGGGGGTGGCTGGTGGGCGTCGGCGAGCGGCGAAGTGTTGCACCTGGGCTGCAGGCGGGGGCTGGTGGTGGCCGCGGAAGGAGGGGGCGACGGCAGAGCCACTGCTGCTCCCTCTGTTTCTTTTTTTTTATTTTTTGAATTTTTTTACTATTTTGATGCAAAAAAATTTTTGATTTAATTTTTTGATTTTTTTTGTTTTGTTGAATAGGGAATGCAAATAAATAGAAAAAATGGTGTGGTGATGATGGTAAAGATGATGAGCAAATGGAGCTATGTAGGTGGTAATATGATGTGATAGAAAATACAACAGTTAAAACGATGATAAAAAATGAAAAGACAAATTACCTACAATGGAAGCGGACTGCCTAGAGAGTGCTCACGAGGAGCACAGTCTTCGCTCAAATCACTGGCGAGCGATGAGCTCGAGAAGAGCACGGATGCGGCTGTGATGTTGGTCAAGAAGCCAACCGATCTCACCGGAGAGAGGGCTGTCATCACTCGACCGCGGTTGCGTCGTTGTCCCGATTCAACTCTAGGAACTAGGCTCTCCTCACATAAAGATGGATCAAGTGCAAATTGAGGAGGATGGGATGTATAAAAAAAGATGAAAAAATGGAGGTTAGAATGGAGGTGGAGTGGAGTGGAGGTTAATAAGATAGTGGAGTTGAATTAGAAGTTAGAAAAAATGGTGGAATAACGGAGTTAAATGGGTGATTATTGTAGAGAATGGAAAATAAATAATAAAATAAAGTAGGCTACTAAAATACAATAAAATATAGAGAAGAAAAAATAGTGGGGAATTTACAAAAGAAGACAGACAGCATGTACATTTTTTGTTTGCTTTTCTAATTTATATTTTTTTATCTTTTTAATAAGAGATATTCACAATAGAAAAATACAATAAAATACTAGAATCAAATTACAACACAACATTGATTTTTTAAGATTTTTTTAGTAATTAAAAAAGATAACAAAAAATGAAAAAAGAATGAGTATTTACATTATATGCAATATACATCTAGGTCTCAAAACTCATATTTTACAAACTAGCTCCGATCTTAGTGAAACCACTTCCGTTGGATAGATAATAAGTGAGTTTGGTGAATTTGGAGTTTATACGGAGCAGCAATTTGGCTGTGAAGTTGGACTTTATGGCCTTTTCTCTTTAGGATCTAGGAGCATTTTTTGAGATGAAATTTGTTTTATATTTTTGTATTTTTATATACATTTTTCTGAACAAGTCAGAAAAAGAATTAGCCAAAAAGGAGTTGAAATGAAATTATTAAAAATACTTCAAGTTTTGGGCTATTTACAGGTGAAAAACTCCTTTATTTTGCGGCTTTTTATTGTTAATTTATTTTATACAATATAATATACAATAATTAGTGTGCTTTATTTACAAGAGTCTTTTTGTTAATTTATTGATTTTATGGACACTTATTAGAGATTGTACTCAGGGATTTTGCTAAGATCGTGATATTGAGATGATGAATCGCGGGTTCATCACCCACATTGTTGTAGCCAACCCATTGCGCAGCAACTCCCTGCTCGTATGTCCTCAGAAACCCAGACATCATCCGTGTTGTCTTCATTATCGAACAATTCTCATCAGCGGTACATGTTGCCTCGATACTGTTCGTGGTTTCTTGGGTAAATGCACTCGAGATATGGTCCTTACCATGCACCTGACGGAGGAAACTATTGATAATGCAGCACGTCATGATGACCAATACCTACTTCAGGAAGTTGTAATATGGTCGCTCACTTATTGTTTGGAAGCATGCCATCATTATTTCGAAGGTACATTCGACATAAGAGTAGAGTTGTGAGTGTCGATAGTTGAATAACTCCTTCGATCTGGCATACGCTCGACCCCTCCTTTCCATGCATTGTGGCAGGTGCACGACAACACCGCAATAGGAAGCCAATAAGATGATTGTGTTTGTGTAGCCACAAACCCTTATAAACTTGCAGCCCGAGGGGACACTGAATTCGCCCTTGTCCATAGTCACCTCAAAACCTTTGTCACCCGTAGATCCTTCTCACTCGATTGCTACATACAAAAATCTGTACTAAAAGTCAACACAAGCCATGACATTCTTCAATAGAGTTTGGCGCATGCTTGTGAACTTTGGTGCAATGTTAACAGACATGTTTGTGAGGATTAGTGTACAATCAATGGCCCCGACGACATCATAAAAGCACAATAGGCATTCTTAGCATGCAATTACAAAAGGGGTATGTGGCTTATGTAGTGATGAAAGTAGGGTCAACCTTGAATTACTTATAGAAGTTATTGTTATGCCAAACAATATCCGAGTTCAGGTTGTCCACTGATGGCATGCGTATGAAATTATCTTTGAGGGAAACTACACATGTTAGGACATTGTTAAGATGCCTTAATATCGTATCCATGTAATGTTGAAAATGCTCATATAGTACATGATTCTTAGCATTGCGACCCAGGTAGTACAAGAGTATGCACAGTAATTCTTCGACCTTCAAGTGTCGGGAATCCTTAAGACGAGCTCATTCCTTCAACAAAGTGCATAGCCTTATGATAGTTTTAGGGTACATGCGAAAGATCTCATATGATTTCCCTACGTGACTGTTCAGCATCTCCTGGATCCAAATATGTCATGCTTGCACCGATGTGTACTTCAGTACGAGGGGAATGCAACCACCAAAGCGATTTTCATGATCCTCCTCCTCCTCGACAAGTGATCAAAGGTAAATTATGTTGTGGATTACCAAGTTCTATCTCATAGCGATTATGGCTTCCATTTCCTGCAAGTGTGCATGCACCATAATACTTGACACATTAACAATGTGTAGGCTTCTTACTCAAGAAACTCATGTCAAAAGAGAAGCACCATAAGCAAAAGTTGTAAATCATGCATTAACATGAAATATTTTTTTAAGAATAAAGGTTGCCCCATCATAATTAACATGAAATGTTACCACCGATTGTCCAACCCCACCAAATAAACATCCGAAAGAGACAAATAAGAAAACCATAAGGAGAAACGAGGCACCAACTAAGCATGCATCTAAACTAAACCATAGACAAGGGAGATAGAAACCACATTAGGGCTTGTTCAGTTGAACGCCTACCCAAGTGTCAAGTTTGGTTGATATTTCGCACTAATGAAAATGATTAGCTCGTACGGATCATGGAGGTTGTACACAAGCTTGATGTGGGCCTTGGGCGGAACGCCTAGAAGCATTGCCTCCAGCTCATAGAGGATCTCCTCCACATCAGTGTGTGGGTCTTTCGGCATCATGGACATGATCTGCTCCCGCTCTAGCTCGAGCATTTGCTTGGTCAACCTAACGGCATCTTCTTCGACGATCTAAGATGCGGGGGGACACCATCGCTCCTGGAATACTTATCGACCGACGATTGTCATCCTGAATCTCTACGTCGCCGCCTGCGAATTGTTATGGTCGTATGCCCCCCATCCTCACCATGGTTGGCCATCTCAAGTGTGGCATCTCCCTCTAACTCGTCCTCGAATGCTTGTTGTGTTGATGAGTCTCGAATAAGGTGACGAACTATCATGGTGACATAGTTTGCGAGGAGAAGGTGAAGGTCCCCCTAGTGTACTCCCCTACCATGGCATCCACAAGATTGTAATGGGGGGATGCCTACCTTTAATATGACTTTACGCCTTAACGATCTGAAATATATTCCATGAGACCTAGGCCTAATAAGTATTTAACAACTATGTATTATCATAAGCTATGCACTCTCATCAGGTGAGACAACGGTACAGGAGACCATCCCAACCCCTCCCGCCCTTCGCCAACAAATAGATGAAACCATTAATAATCCTTCTTTATGATTTTCCATCAATTGTGCAGATTCGGCTTGTTGAAAGTCTTCTCCATCTGCATGTTAAAGTGGGTAGTACTGTTCTGCCAGGCAAAGGGGTAAAGGACCCTCCAACCCAATTGCCTATGTCGAAGTGATGCTTGAAAAGTTGTAAAAGGAACTCATCCATTGAGTGTCCTTCAACCGAAGTTTTATGGACTCTTTATCTGTAATGTGCACATCTGAGGAGCTTGCACCTCTCCTGCTCATTTTGAATGGATACGGGTAATGTGTAGCAAAGTTAATGAGAAATCCCAATAGCTTTTACGATGGACTAATGTGTATGATTCCCCAACTCAAGGCCTGTGAAAGGTAAGAGTAAGTCCAATATTATAAGTGGAGGTCCGGCATGTGACATAGGTGGAGGGACATGTGAACTCCGTTCTTTGTGAGGACGGAGGTGAGATGTGATGAGGAGTTTGATGGAGAAGATGAAGATGGAGTGTACAATAAAACAGAGGATCCCATGTAGGCCAAAGGGGATTTTTTTGGTATTTTTGTTTAGCAACGGTAAATGTTAGATTAATTGGTTATGAAAATACTCCAAAAAATCAAGAAAAACACCATTAGATTAGATATAGATGGTTTATCCGTGAAAGTGTATAAATTTTTGTGATTTAGTGTGTGTAGATGCGGTGAAGAGAGAGAAAACGAGGAAGAAGAAGATGAAGAATAATGGAAGAAGAAGGATTAACTTGGAGATGGAACACGACCACAATTCCAACTCTTGTAATCCCAGAGTCCATAACATGCTTCTTACTGAATGCATTCTCAATCATGAAATAGTGGAGCATGAAATACAAGTAGAAGAACACGAATTTTAACCAGGAGCAAGATTCAGTTTTCTGGAATAGATAATAAAGATTGAACATAAGATGCATTTTCAATCAACTTCAATAGCATATAAGGACTGAAGAAAAGATGCATATAATGGTGGACAAACCAACTTAAGCTGCTTTTATATGAGTATAAGCATTTTTTAAGCAGGAGCAGGATGCATTCTCATTCAACTTCACTAGCATATAGGGACTGAAATAGTGGAGTATGAAATATAGCAAATAGATGAGCAAGAACTTCAAACAAGAGCAAGATTTAGTTTTTCAGGAATAGCATATAAAGACTGGGCATAAGATGTACTTCCAATCAACATCAATAGCAAACAAGGACTGAACAGCACCAAGTAAGCTGCTTTCGTATGAGTAATAAACATTTTTAAAAGGGATTTTTACCTGGCAAACCTTATAAACTTTTTAAATTATTTCTAACTACTCCACCGACCTGTAAATTACCCAAGAACCCTCACGGGCTTCAAACAGATCAACCGGAGGGTTCATGGGGTAAGAGTTAGCAAGTTTACGGAGACGACGGGGAATTAGGTTGTTTCAAAGGTCGTGGAGGTGATTGGCACATAGGGTCTGCCAGGTAAAAATCCCTTTTTAAAAATGAGCAAGATGCATTTTCATTCAACTTCAACAGCATGTAAGGACTAAAATAGTGGGGTATGAAATACAACAAATAGATGAGCAATATTATGTTTTCTAGAATCATACAAGGACTGAACATAAGATGCATTTTCAAACATCAATAGCAAGTAAGAACTAAACAAAACAAGCATATAAGTACCGAAAAGGCATTTGTAAGCTGCTTTTGTATTAGTAATAAGCATTTTCAAGCAGGAACAAGATGCATTTTCATTCAACTTCAATAGCGTATAAGGACTGAAATAGTGGAGCATGAAATACAGCAAATATAATAAGAGAGGAGTATAAAACAATAGAAAATTTACAACATGCAGAACCTAAACATATAAACCAGTCTAGAACAAAGAGATGCAGAACATAGAACGCGTAAATAGAACATAGAGATGCAGTGTAAACCAACACCAGTTGAAACTTTTAAACACCAAAAACAAACAATCGGAGACAGAAGAGGAATACAAAGTCCCCAATGAAGCGCCAACGCAAAGCATCAAACTGGAGTATACAAGATTAAGTTAGTAAAAAACCATTCGTATTCAAAAACCAAAAACACCAAACGTTCATATTAGCTTGATAAGAAACACAGGAGTATGCCAACTTAATAGGAATCACAGGAGTATCCCAACATATAAACAAAGAAGGAATAGAGCATATGTATGATAATCTATATACCAAAATCAAACAAGAGAATCACATGGTTCTATACTTGTAAACAGAGAGGTAATCTAAAACATGATATTCTATACATTTAAACATAGAATCAGAAGAGTACCCCTGCTTAATAGGAATTATATGAATAATGGAGAAGTAAATCAAATGTAGAACATTTTGATATCAGATTAGCATAATAGGATTTACAGGAGTCTCCCAACATCTAAACAAAAAGGTGCCTACCGCAACAGCAACTCACAACCATGAACAGCACTAAGTGAAACTTTTAAACCCCAAAAACAAACAATTGTAGACAGAAGAGGACTACAAAGCCTCCAATCAAACGCTACTGTGAAGGATCAAACTAGAATATCCAGGATTAGGTGAGTAAAAATAAATTCGTAGACAGGAGTGGCGAGCAAAGCATCCAATCAAACAGCAAAATCAACAAAAATATAAAATATAAAATCAGAGATCGGCTTAATAATCAAACATTCGTAAACAGAATGCCTCCAATCAAACACCAAAATCCCAGATTAGCTTAATAGGAAACACAGAAGTATCTCAGGTTAATAGGAATCAGTGGAATCACAAGAGTTTACCAACAAATAAACAAAGGAATATAGGACATGTTAATATTCTATACACCAAAAATAAAACCGAAGAATCACAGGAATCTATACCTCAAAAAACAGAGAAATACCATACAACATGTTGATATTCTATACATGTAAACATAGAGTCACAAGAGTATCCCTACTTAATAGAAATAAGAGGAATAACAATGAAGTAAATCAAATGTAGAATATTTTGATATCAGATTAGCATAATAGGATTTACAGGAGTCTCCCAACATTTAAATAAAAGGGTATCTACAGAAACAGCAACTCACAGCCATGAACAGAACCAAGTGAAACTTTTAAACACCAGAAACAAACAATCGTAAACAGGAGGACCACAAAGCCTCCAATCAAACTGGAGTATCCAATATTAGGTTAGCAAACAAGCATTCGTAGACAGGCGGTGAGTAAAGCCTCCGATCAAACGGCAGAGACACAAAATACAAAATCCCATTTTAGCTTAGTAAAAAAAATCCGTAGACATAATGCATCCAATTAAACACCACAAACACCAAAGTCCCAGATAAGCTTAATAAGAATCAGAGGAGTATCTCAACTGAATAGAAATCACAGCAATCATGGAGAATCGCAACATATATACAAAGAAGTAATAGAGAACACGTTCATATTCTATACATCGAAAACAAACAAGAGAATCACAGGAATCTATACCTATAAACAGAGTCGTGATATACAAAATGTTGATATTCTATACCTATAAGCAGAGAATCACAAGAGTATCCCGACTTAACAGGAATAGCAAAAATCACAGAGGAGGAAATCAAATATAGAACATTTTGATATCAGATTAGCTTAATAGAAATCACGAGTATCCCAAAAGCAAAAGGTAATCTATTTCAACAGCAACTCAGAACCATGAACAGAGTCAAGTGCAAAATCTAAACAGCAAAAACAAACAATCAAAGACCAAAGATGACTACAAAGCCTTCAATCAAACACCAAAGCAAAACATCAAACTGGAAGAACGAGCATTACAAGAAAACAAAAAAAATCACCAAAACAAAGCCTCAGATCAAACCTCGATGGTATTACAAGTGCAAGAGCAAACTTAGTTCGGTTACCTTACAATCTACAAAACCCACAGCATAGATGATATGTGAATGCACAAGCAAAGGAGGAATAGCTAAGCGATGGGCCGCGATGTGCGATCAAACCTCATCTTCCAGGCCATTTTATAGGGATTCAATGTGGTCATAGAAATCCTAGATTCCATGTCCGAACATATAGTGGAAAAGACAACATAATGCTTCCCAAGGACACCACACCTCTTTGTAAAGGTTGTGAGAAAGACAATAACCAAGCATGCCTCCACCAACACCATTGAAGGCAGAGTAAAGAGCTCCAAGACAGGATTCATCACTCACATGATGCAACGACGACCTGCAAAAGGTGAAGCGAAAGCAGACCACACACAAGAACCTATGAATAGAGGAGCCAGAGAGAGCATTGCACGAGAGACGAAGGGGAGATGGCGAGAGAACGATAGCCGTTGAGGTTGGGGCGGAACAAGCCCTCGTCCTCTATTCAGCAGGAGCATGGTCTCCAAGGGTTCCCAGAAGAGCGGCAAGGAGAATAGTCATACGATGGAGGGGATGGGAATAGCGCCATTATTCACAAAGAGTGCAAGTTCTTTGTTGGTACCTCAATCCAAGAATGAAAGATTGAATATAAAAGGGGAAAAGTGACCATGTACAAATAGCAACAGGGATAAGTTTACTGTTATCCTAGGATTTTCAGTGCTAGAGTATGGTATATCAGGATAACCAGAAACTTCAAACTGTGCATCCTCTACACAAGATACATTTGCTTCTAGGGCAAAATTTGGTGTACGGGCATTCATTCTTGTGATGGATAGGATGATGGGATTCAATTTGTTCATGTTTGTTCCAGAAGACGTACTAAATGTGCAAAGTCGTTTATTATCAGTAAAAATACAAATATGTCAAGTTCAATTAGACATTTGGAAGGAGCCAGAAATTTTGCATCCCACTGTGATTATGTCATGGATACCAATACCAAGAGAAAACTTTGGAAGTTGACCACAGCGATGCTATTCTTTAAAGGACAAAATTAGATCCAATTGCAGTTTGCTCGTCTCCAATAGGTTGAGTCGCGGGGTCAGACAATGCAGGCAACCCTCGAACACTGCCTTTTCTTTTCCTAGCATTAGGACCTATTTCTTCAATCATGTACTTCCAACCATCAATCGGCCGCCTACGGCTGAATATGTGTGTCTTGATGAAGCTAGCTATCTGCAATTATAGATTCCACAACCTTTTAAAATTTTAAAATATGACGATGAAGATGACATTTAAAAAATGCAACTTGTTGATTTAACCAAAATTGTGAAGGGTGGTGGCAACTTTCTTCAGAAGTTCTTCCAGTAGATGGTATTGATATTATGAGATTTTCTCCAAAAAAGTGTTTGATAATATGAAATAATCAATATAATAATATGCAAATTAATGGGATGACACGTCAAGCATCTTTAAAAAAAACATATCACTGTCTATTCCTGAAAGTCTGCAAAAATGTTCAAATGGTTGAAGAAAACAAAAGCAAGCTGGAGGTAATATAACAACCTATCACTTTTTTACTGGAATATTAATTTTAAGATTCGAACCATATTTTTACCATAAGAATACACATCCAATCACCAAACCGTTGATATGGCATTCCAAAATCGATGAACAAAATGTTCAGGTCATTGGTAAACACAAAGTAGAATGACAATTAGAAAAATACCTGGAATTTACTAAAAGCAATCCGTCGTTCAAATTCTTGAAGAAGAATATCCTCCTCCCGCTGTGTCACCTCCCATATATTTCCATCCAGAGCCTTTGACGGTGTCTCCCATCCATCAGGTTTCGTTTTAAATCCCGAGGTGCCAGGAATTTCGGTATTGTTTAGATCGTCATTGCACGAATCAAAAATCCTATAGCCATTTATTTAATTATACATTTGGTAATTACTTGACAGCAGATATTTTATAACTGTTATTTTTTTTGGAGGAAACAGATCTAGTAATAGGAAATAACAAACAGCAATCCAAAAGTTTTCTATGCTTTTGTTGAAGAGGTTATAAGAAGAATATCCTCCATGGTGCAAAATCATATTTGACGTAAAGAAAAGAATTTTATAATTCTAATATTACCATATCAAATACGATCCATCTCCTTGTCTATACTTGTTTATGCAAGCCTAGATAAAAAAATAATTTGTTTTTTTATCTATTTTAGAGGTTACATCGATATAAGATCTTAAATTTTATAAAACATCTAAAATATGCATAAAAAATGGTGTTGTCAACACCAATGGTGTTAATCTGTGAGCCAGTATGTGTAGTACTTAGGGGTGTGCATGGCACGGGTATCCGATCCGTTCGATCATTGATCCATCCCGATCCACCATTGCTGGGTCATAGGTCAACCCGAACGGGTAGTCAATCCTGATGGGTACCTACACTATGTGTTATTTCAAAGATTGAGAAGAAGTATCGCAAATTCCCGTAAAATAATCATCCACTGCATATGTATATCTCGCATTTCACTAGTTTTGTGTGTCACATAATACTTTAAAAAATTGGAAATAAACAAATGAATAGACATATGATGGTAGTTAAAATTGTGACATATAAAACCAAGGTTTTAAAAACCGAACTGAACCGACCGATTGAACCAGTTAAACCAAGAACTGGAGGAAAAATGGTCCAACCTCCCGATTTTTATTCAAAAAATAAAAACCGGTCAAAACCCGATTGGACCACTTAAACCCGGTTGAACCAATTGAACCAAACCATCGGTTCAACCATCCATTTTTTTGACAAAAAAATAATGTCCAATAAATTAACAAAATACAAACTTTTTCAGAAATATTCATAATCTAGTCTCATTCTAACCCATAGTATAGTACCCCTTTATCTCTTCTCCTTCACATGTGTCAATGACTCATTATCGCTTGTCCCTTCCTGCCATATGAGCATTGCCTCTCTCTTCCCACATTGTGTACGAGGTTGTCCACTTATAATAATAACAAATAAAGAAGACGTTGTCATAGTCATACTATGAGAAGCAATAAATTAACAATACTTGTTGTTATTTAGAGTTTAAAT
This sequence comes from Ottelia alismoides, assembly GCA_037367405.1. Lineage (NCBI taxonomy): Eukaryota > Viridiplantae > Streptophyta > Magnoliopsida > Alismatales > Hydrocharitaceae > Ottelia > Ottelia alismoides. The sequence continues at coordinate 411,215 of JAZKJV010004856.1, forward strand.
ACTTTTAAAATATTTATTTTTTACATCACATGTATGTATTTATATAAATTTTACAAAATATGATTATTATGCCCTTGCGATTTTTTTAAGAACATTCATACCTTAACTTTTAAGCAATTTCATTTGTGCTCCTACATTTTCTTAAAAAGTTTACAATATCATATATATGTTGGTATAAAAATGGGAGCACAAGTGTACTAATAAAAGGTCACTACTGATGATTTTGTAAAAATATAAGGGGAGATTGTAATCGTATTAAAAATAGGAGTATAAGTGTTATTGAAAAAAATTGGAAGGATAAGAGTAAACAAATCCTCGAAAGATATGATGTTGTTAGCCATGTGAGCCCGAGACGAACCATTCCTACAATAAATGTTATTGTAATAATTGTTTTAAGTTATTGATTATTTTTCACTCCCTTTCTGAGATTAAATGAATGAATGCACTATAAGATCCCTTTGTACAATTAGGGTTATGTAGCATGGCCGTCTTCATAATCATACAGATGTTGATTCATAAATTTAATCATAGGGGTTGATGCTTGGATGAATATCTAAGGAGTTAGATTGAGGACTCATCAAGCACCGTCAAATGATTACTAAGAGATGATCTCCAACCTGAGTAGAAGATGGCAATCCTTTCTCATTAGGATGATATGTGACCGATCTCTTGATGCAGGTCCTCTGCATGGGAATAGTGATTCGGAGGTGTCAGATTAGTTAGGTCAAAAGGTTGACTTAACAAGATCGAAATAACCATCCTATCACGATATAGGCACCCATCCTTTGACCGGAGACATATGTGTTGCTATATGTCTGAGTGTGTATATTTGGCAAACCAATAGGTTGATGACCTAACCAAGGTCTATACATCGACGAGCTGGTATGCATGCAATGGCATAAGAGTAATACGATATCTGAAAGGGATCATACAAGTTCACTTGTGAACTGGAAGACATGAGCTCAATCATGAGGTATTGGGACCGATCAAATTCCATGCACGGATGTCGTGCTTTGGAAGCATGACAAGAATTTGAAGGTATGATATATGCTTTGGGAAAGCATATGATCGATACCGATTCTCAATGACCAAGATTGATAAACTTGATGATAAAACCCTAAAGATGACAGTGTAAAACTGATCCATATCTTTGGATTTATCATAGATCTTCCAGTATGCAGGATGTACAGGTATTGGGAATACGTGAGGGTGGTGTGATCATAAACGATTGTATGACCATGACGCTTCCATTCCGAGGGAGTGATGAAATAGGTTTGGATTTTAGTGACTCCTCTCAGTAGAAAAGTAATCTGATGTTGGTCCAAGTGTTGGACATTGATCTGAATGGGATTCAGATGCAATGAGAAGATTAGACTTACGGTTTAATCAAGCATCTATGAGAGGCTTGAGATATGATCTCAATATCCAAGTCACTATACGTGGTACAATACAATCGCCATATCCTTATCTCCAAGTATCTGCGGAGAAAGCGCATTGTTCTTGAAAGAGTTCAAGAATAATTCCAAAGTTGAATTATATCCGAGCACTGCGAAATGGATAATTAAATGTGATTTAATTATCATGAATAATGTGAACTTGATTCACATTATCTGAATGCATGAGAATGACTATCCAATGTAATTAAATGTGATTTAATTATTATGGATATGGATAATGTGAATAGCACTATCCAATTATCCATGTATATTATAAATATGATTTATAATATAAGATAGAGAGAATCTTTTGTGATTTATATTTGTTGATTAATTGTTAATGTGAATTGGATTCACGTTGAATGATTAATTGAAAATATAATTATATTTAGTTTTGGGTTGTGAATGAGATTCACATAATTTCAATGGCTTGGTTGAAATTTTTTCACAAGATAATTGTGAATAATCTTTTGTGAAAAATATTTACAACAAGTGTTGTTGTAAATTAAAGAGATAATCACGAGATAATGGAAAGAGACCAAGTCCACTCAAGAAGAGTGGACGCCTACTTATCTCCTTATGGAGAAGAGTGGGTGTCACCCTTTTCTTAAGGAGATAATGTTGGTCTCCTCATTATCCCTTCTCTGTTCAAATATGATTTGAATTCAAATTAATTTTGTTGATTTATCCATGTAAATTAATTTAAATTAAATCATTTGATGTTGTGATTTTACATCAACATCTTAACCATTGAAAGAAACATAAATCAATCTCATCCATTGATTATGTGTTATCCATAAATTGGGATCCATGGACTCCCCAACCCTATATAAGGCAGCCCTTGCTCTTCGAATTATGCAATCTCGACTCTCTCTCTCTCTCTCTCTCATTCTCATGCATACTCTCTCCCTTCTCTTCTGAGTGGCCGTCCACTCTCATAAGGAGAAGGTCGTTCACTTTTCGCAACCTTATTTTGTGATAAATTTTCATCCATGTTATGTTTAAACATGAATCTATCAAATGGATAATGTTCCTCATTAAATAAGGAAAACGTGAACATCTTAACCATTGAAAGAAACATAAATCAATCTCATCCATTGATTATGTGTTATCCATAAATTGGGATCCATGGACTCCCAAACCCTATATAAGGCAGCCCTTGCTCTTCGAATTATGCAATCTCGACTCTCTCTCTCTCATTCTCATGCATACTCTCTCCCTTCTCTTCTGAGTGGCCGTCCACTCTCATAAGGAGAAGGTCGTTCACTTTTCGCAACCTTATTTTGTGATAAATTTTCATCCATGTTATGTTTAAACATGAATCTATCAAATGGATAATGTTCCTTATTAAATAAGGAAAACGTGAAATTTGAGTTTGTGTAATTTGAATTCTGTTTCCTCAAGTTATGATCATTTTAATGACCATGTATCCACTGTTTACGGGATAGCGAATAATTACGTACTTAAGGAGTTAATTACTAATTTAAAACGCCTGGAAATGTGTGTTTATCACTTGTGTTCTGTTTTAAATCAAATTAGCGAACTTTAGAAATTTATTTTGCTTAATTTGGATTTAAATTGACTGAGATATAATATTTTAGTAAGTAGGGGTCACTGCTGAAAATTACATGCTCGATCATGAACCTTGTGATTGTCATTTAAGTAACTTGTGAAATTAATGATTAATTTCCTGGAATAACTATGGATAACATTTGGGAAATACTTGATTGATAATTGTTCCCTTAAATGACATTGCCTCAACCAATAAATGATTAGATTTGATCCAGATCACCAATTGGTTACTTGATATACTTCATCAAACATCTTACTTGAATAGGTTTTGAGAATTTGTTTAGCAAATTTCCTTATAATCAAAATGGTTTTGATTATTACTATATGGTATAATTTCGGTTGAAAATCGATGAACATCTCAAGTACACAATGATCGATTTGGCATTATCCTTTCCTGAGGTGGATATGTTATCTAGTCAGGGAGCGTTGGGGTAGCAGGTTGCACCGTGTGTATTCCGTCCCACTCCCATCGATATTGGTCATGACAACGGGTAGGGACTCGATAATGCTGGAGAAAATATGGTGTATTTTCTAATTATTAAAATTCGAATAATACGTACTTTGAGATAATACCATTCTTTCAAGTAACAATCAAGTTTGATGATTGAATTAGATTGATAATTGATTTAATGAGATTAAATTAATTATATCTAATTTAAACACTCTATTATGAATAGATGTATATTTCCCTTAGAATAATTAATTACATGGATATAATTAATTAAAATTTGAATATGAGGTGAAGGATCACATAAGTGACATCCATGATCTTCCATCAAGGCGAAGGATTTCGTCGCCAGATATTGTATGTAGGAGACGCATGTCCGAAGTGGCAGCTCCTGCATACAATCCATTTGGATCGGGCTCTTGGCTTCTCAAAAGAGTAAGGTCGTATACATAGTGACCCCAATATCGGGTCCTCATATTATTGGGGCGATATTAGATTGTGTGTAGTGAGTTTTAAGCATGTTCATGGTGGGTTCAATTAACAATGGGTCAACATCACCTTAGGGTGGTAGGCCCGGGTGTTAAAACCCGAATTGGGAAATACAAGTTGGACTTGCAAGGCATAATGTGCCCCCGCTTCTCTTTATTGGAGTTACAGTTTCTCATATTATTGGGATGTGACAAAGATAAAGAGGAGATCCCAGTTCTTGCTTGAGATATAGCGGTAAGTATATCTCTTTCTTTGAAAGTAATTAAGTGAATGAACTTTCAAAGTTGACAAAGCAAGACTAATTTGATTAAAAATTCCTTAATCAAAGTTTTGTAACTGAATATAATTATTTATATATTCTAATATAGTGCATTCTTAATTTCAGAAAATGAAGCCCATGAACCCACTTAGCAGGCTCATGGAGGTCAATCAGTTGACCGGACCAAATTATTCGGATTGGATCCGAGATTTAGATCTTGTCCTTCCTGCTCAGCGCATTTCCTATGTGCTATCAAAGGACAAGCATGCAGACCCAAAGACTCCAGAAAAATTTCATTTAATGAAAAATATGATGAAGATCATAATTTAGCAAGGTGTTACATTCTTGTCTTATTATCCAATGTGCTTCAGAAGCAATATGTAGAGATGAACCATTGCCAACAGATCAAGTTGAATCTAAAAGATATATTCGGTGATGCAACCACACATAACGTTATAATATTATGAAAGAACTTATTCGCTGCAAAATGCAGGAAGGACCTCTGTCAGAGAATATGTAGTGCATTCTTAATTTCAGAAAATGAAGTCCATGAACCCACTTAGCAGGCTCCTGGAGGTCAATCAGTTGACCGGACCAAATTATTCAGATTGGATCCGAAATTTGAATCTTGTCCTTTCTGCTTAGCACATTTCCTATGTGTTATCAAAGGACAAGCATGCAGACCCAAAGACTCCAGAAAATTTCATTTAATGAAAAATATGATGAAGATCATAATTTGGCAAGGTGTTACATTCTTGGTTTATTATCCAATGTGCTTCAGAAGCAACATGTAGAGATGAACCATTGCCAAGAGATCAGCTGAATCTAAAAGATATATTCGGTGATGTCAACCGCACAGAGCGTTATAATATTATGAAAGAACTTATTCGCTGCAAAATGCAGGAAGGACCTCTGTCAGAGAATATGTACTCAAAATGTTTGGGTACATCTCTGAGTTGGAAACCCTTGGAGCTGACATGGATGCAGATATGCAAGCTGAGTTCATTTTGTTATCATTTCCTAAGTCTTTCAACAACTTTGTGGTTTCATACCGCATGAGAAAAGTTGACTTTTAACGTTGGGTTGTTAGCTGCATTAAAGTCCGCTGAGGACGTAATAAAGAAGGATGGCCCCTCTGGCAGTGCAATGGTTGCACATGTCAAAGGAAAGCGCAGCCAGAAGCACGATTCTCGGAAGGGTCCAACCCAAAAGAGAAAGAAGAAGAGTCAAGGCGTTGACTCATCTACCAATGCATCCATTTTGATGACATCAAAGAAACCGATATCTGTCATCACTGCAAGAATCAGGGGCACTGAAAGCAAAATTGTCGGGATTACCTAAAGTCAGTCGACAAAGGTAAAGCCCCAGCAGGTAAGAAATCTACTTCCATCATTGAAATTAGCTTTCTCGTTGGACGAAAAGGAAGTTGGGTTGTGGATTCTGGTGCTTCTGTCCATGTATACAATCTGTTTCATCTATTCAGGAAACTAAGAATCTGGAAAAATGGGAGATAATCATCCAGATGGGATCTGATACAAGTGTTGCAGCAGTCGTCGTCGGGACCTACAGACTATCGTTATCTAGTGGACGAGTCCTAGTACTTAAAGAGTGTCTTTATGTACCTGAAGTTAGAAAGAATTTAATATATGTATCTAAGCTTGTTAAAAATGGATATTCATTCCTTTTATGTAATAAACTTGTCATAACTCATTACGATAAACATATTGCGGATGGTGTTTTGACTTTTGGTGGACTCTATAAATTATGCATTGATGAACATGTCATGAATGTTACTACCACTAATAAATAAAAATCCTAAAAGATCTAGGGAGAAAGCAAATTATTCGAATATGATTTGGCATCAAAGGCTTGGTCATTTATCTGTTGATAGAATTAATACATTGATAAAGGATGGACCCTTAGATTTTCTACAAGTTTAATCTTTGCCTACCTGCGAACATTGTACTCGAGGTAAAATGACTAGGATGTCTTTTCATAGAAGGTTACACGATGCGAATTTATTCTTGAACTAATACATACCGATGTATGTGGTCCTTTTAGTACAACGACTCGAAATTGATATCGATATTATTTGACGTTTATTGATGACCATTCGTGATATGGGTTTATCTTCTTATGACGTCATAAATATGAAACCTTTGAAAAGTTCAAAAAGTTCAAGGCTTTGGTTGATAACCAAACCAATAGGAAGATTAAACGAATTCGATCTGACCGAAGTGGCGAGTACCACTCAGATGAATTCAAGGAATACCTTAAAGAGAATGGAATTGTCTCCAATCTCACTCCTCCTGGAACCCCTCAACTTAATGGTGTTGCTGAAAGACACAACAAGACCATCATGAATATGGTTCGTTCAATGATGAGCAAACATATTTACCTCTTAGTTTTTTGGTGATATGCAGTAGAGACTGCAATATATCGTAAACAAGATTCCTAACAAATCTATGCCTAAGACTCCTCATGAGCTCTGATATGGAACCAAACCTAGTGTTAATCACTTAAGGGTTTGGTGTTGCTTGGTCTATGCGAAGAACGTGGATGCAAGTAAGCTAGAATCTCGCTTTCGTAAGTGTTACTTCATTGGGTATCATAAAGATGGTATTGGATACCAGCTTTATGATCATGAGACCTAGAAGGTTTTCGTTCCTAGAGATGTGAAATTTCTGGAGAATGACTTCCTTAAAGGTCAAGACAAAAATGAAGTTGAAGAACTCATTGAATCCCCTGAGGATTCTGAGTTTCCCGAACCAGAAACTGAAGAGATGAATAAAGATGAAACACCCATACATCTTCGAAGAAGTTCGAGGGTGGTTGCACCACATGAAAGGTATGGATTATATGTGTCAGGTGAAACTGACAATGATCCTACTTCATTTGATGAAGCACTCGCGGATCGTGACATGGATAGATGAATGTTAGCAATGAAGTCAGAGATTGACTCCATGCATAAGAATGGTGCATGGACCCTAGAGGATCCACCTGAAGGGGTAAAACCCATTGGGTGTAAATGGATCTTCAAGAGAAAAAGGAGACATGATGGGAAAGTGGAGACTTTCAAGGCATGGCTCGTAACCAAAGGTTACACACAGAGAGAAGGCATCGACTACGATGAGACTTTCTCTCATGTGGCTATGCTTAAGTCTATCAGGACACTGCTAGCTATAGTTGCATATCTTGACCACGACATCTGGCAGATGGACGTCAAAACAGCTTTCCTCGACGGATATCTCGAGGAGGATATCTATATGGAGCAACCCCAAGGCTTCATAACCAAGGATGGTAAAGTATGCAAGTTGAAGAAATCCATCTATGGGCTCAAACAAGCTTCTCGTAGCTGGAACATCAGATTTGACGAAATCATAAAGAGTTATGATTTTGTGCAAAATCCTAATGAACCTTATGTGTACAAGAAGCTTAGTGGGAGCGTCATTGTGTTCATCGTGCTTTACGTAGATGACATCCTTATCATTGGGAATGATACAGGGATGATGACCAGTGTTGAGATTTGGCTATCCCAGACCTTCGAGATGAAAGATCTTGGAGAAGCCTTTTACATCTAAGGTCTGAAGTTGTTCAGAAACCGATAAAAGATGATATTGGGACCATCACAACATGGGTACATTAAGAAAATTCTTAAACGTTTCCATATGGATAGTTCCAAGAAAGGTTTCCTCCCCTTAAGACATGGTTTACACCTGTCGAAAGGGATGGCTCCTCAAAGTGTTGAGGAAAAGAAAGCAATGCCTGGATCCCCTATGCATCGGTTGTATGAAGCTTAATGTACGCCATGATGGTACTAGGCCAGATATCTGCCATGTAGTGGGAGTGGTAAGTCGTTACCAATCCTGCTATGGAGAGCAACACTGGAATGCAGTGAAGAACATATTCAAATATCTAAGACGGATGCAAGATTACATCTTGGTCTATGAAGTAGTGATCTCCAAGTCTTGGGATACACAGATTCGGACTTCCAGTCGAATATTGATGATCAAAAGTCGACATCAGGGTTTGTGTTCCTGTTGAACGGTGGTGTTGTGAGCTGGAGAAGCAAAAAGCGGGACACTACAGCAGATTCAACAATAGAAGCCAATACATTGCCGCATCGGATGCTGCAAAGGAGGCAGTGTGGCTGCGCAAGTTCATCCTGAAACTTGATATAGTTTCCTCTGATACCCCCATCCTGTTACTCTGCGATAACACGAGAGCCATTGCCCAGGCGAAGGAACCCAGATGACATCAAAAGAGAAAGCATGTGGAAAGCAAATACCACATCATTCAGGAGATTCAAAAGCGTGGTTATATCATCATCACCAAGGTGGCCTCTGCCGACAACATTGCTAATCCTCTTATCAAACCTCTAACACAGAAGATTTTCGACCAGCATGTAATGAGTATGGGTTTAAGGATTGTTTCTGAATGGTTCTGAGGGCTAGTGGGAGATTGTTAGCCATGTGAGCCCGAGGCGAAACATTCCTACAATAAATGTTATTGTAATAATTATTTTATCAATAAAAGTTATTGATTATTTTTCACTCCCTTTCTGAGATTAAATGAATGAATGCACTATAAGATCTCTTTGCACAATTAGGGTTATGTACCATGGCCGTCTTGACAACCATACAGTTGTTGATTCATTAATTGAATCATAGAGGCTGGTGCTTGAACGAATATCTAAGGAGTTAGATTGAGGACTCATCAAGCACCGTCAAATGATTATTAAGAGATGATCTACAGTCTGAGTAGGAGATGGCAATCCTTTCTCATTAGGTTGATATCTGACCGACTTCATGATACAAGTTCTCTGCATGGGAATAATGGTTCGGAGGTGTCAGATTAATTAGGTCAAAAGGTTGACTTAACGAGATCGAGATAACCAAAGTCCTATATTGAATACTGTCACGATATAGGCACACAGCCTTTGACCAGAGACAGATTTGTTGCTATATGTTTGAGTGTGTATATTTGGCAGACCAATAGATTGATGACCTAACTAAGGTCTATACACCGGCGAGCTGGAGTGCATGCAAGGGCATATGAGTAATACGATCTCTCAAAGGGATCATATAAGTTCACTTGTGAACCGGAAGACATGAGCTCACTCATAAGGTATTGGGACCGATCAAATTCCATGCATGGTCATCGTGCTTTGGAAGCATGATAATAATTTGAAGGTATGATATATGCTTTAGGAAAGCATATGATTGATACCCATTCCCAATGACCAAGATTTAGAAACTTGATGATTAAACCCTAAAGATGTCAGTGTAAAATTGATCAATATCTTTGGGTTTATCATAGGTCTTCCAGTATGCAGAATGTATATGTATTGGGAATACTTGAGGGTGATGTGATCATAAACGATTGTATAACTATGACGCTTCCATTCCGAGGGAGTGATGTAACAGGTTTGGATTTTAATGACTCCTATCAGTAGAAAAGTAATCTGATCTTGGTCCAAGTATTGGACATTTATCTAAATGGAATTCAGATGCAATGAGAAGATTAGACTTACGGTCTTGATTTAATCAAGCATCTATGAGAGGTCCATGAGAGCTGGATTTGAGATATGATCTCAATATCCAAGTCACTATACGTGGTACAATACAATCGCCATGTCCTTATCTCCAAGTATCTGCGTAGAAAGTGCATTGTCCTAGAAAAAGTTCAAGAATAATTCCAAAGTTGACTTATATTTGAACAATGAGAAATGGATAATTAAATGTGATTTAATTATCACGAATAATGTGAATTTCATTCACATTATCTGAATGCATGAGAATGACTATCCAATGTAATTAAATGTGATTTACTTATTGTGGATATGGATAATGTGGATAGCATTATCCAATTATTCATGTGTATTATAAATACGATTTATAATAGAAGAGAGAATCTTTTGTGATTTATATTTGTTGATTAATTGTTAATGTGAATTTGATTCACATTGAATGATTAATTGAAAATATAATCACATTTAGTTTAGTTTTGGGTTATGAATGAGATTCACATAATTTCAATGGCTTGATTGAATTTTTCTCACAAGATAATTGTCAATTATCTTTTGTGAAAAATATTTACAACAAGTGTTGTTGTAAATTATAGAGATAATCATGAGATAATAGAAAGAGACCAAGTCCACTCAAGAAGAGTGGACGCCTACTTATCTCCTTATGGAGAAGAGTGGGTGTCACCCTCTTCTTGAGGAGATAATGTTGTTCTCCTCATTATCCATTCTCTGTTCAAATGTGATGAGAATTCAAATTAATTTTTTTGATTTATCAATGTAAATTAATTTAAATTAAATCATTTGATGTTGCGTTTTTACATCAACATCTTAGCCATCGAAAGAAACACAAATCAATTTCATCCATTGATTATAGTAGTCCATGGATTGGGATCCATGGACTCCCAAAACCCTATATAAGAAGAGGCAGCCCTTGCTCTTCGAGTTACGCAATTTCGACTCTCTCTCTCTCTCTCATTCTCACGCATACTCTCTCCCTTCTCTTCTTGAGTGATCATCCACTCCCATAAGGAGGTCATCTTCGTCGTCGCATTGTCATTGTGTTCCCGCTTCGATGACTATCGACTCTCCATCTTCTTTGGTGCGTAGCACTAGTGAAGAAGGCGTTCGATCTCGTGAGACGAGATCAGGAGATTTATTGCTTGGGTCATCAACTTGGATTGCGAGAAGCACGCGACTCATCCCCGCGCTCGCAAGCATCTCCTCCGACGGATCGAACTTGAGACAGGAGGTCTCTTCCTTTAGAGGCTCAATTGCAACCACGCTTCAAGTAGTATTCCTATATCTTTGTTGTGGTTAGATGAAACGATCCAAGAAATGTTCTTGGATCATATGGTATCATCATTTTAAAAATTTTAAAATTCTGCTGCACGAGCGACTAGTGCGACTAGTCGCTCCTGATCGTACATGAGACGATCATCATGCTTCCGTGATGCGCTCGAGGATTTCTCAATATCCTTCATATGTAGCATTTTTTGTATTTATTTGTATGATATACCGGTCTAACTCGATTCAACCCAGTCGAACCATACGAACCAAACCAACAATACAACAGTTCGGTCTTTTCCGGCTTTTTTGAATTGTTGACATCATCACTGGTTCGACCGGTCGGCCCCATTGGTCCGACCATAAAAATCAAAAATCGATAAATGCCTGGTTTGATGTTCGGTTAGGTTTTAAAACCTTGAATAAAATCAATGTAAAAATCTGATGCTACCATAGCATAATATGACCGATTAGTATAAATCAAATAAAATCAAGATATTAATTCATATCGCCATTCAATCATTCATTTCCAATTAAAAGAATATCATAGTGGATAGTGGACAAGGTTGTAAAAGTCGACAGTTGGTACTCAGTCGGTAAGGTCAATGATTAAGGATTAATCAGCAGTTGGGCTACTAATCGGATTAGTCGGACATTAATCGGCTTTCAATTTTATGATTATTTTAAATATATAACTCATTTTTATACGTATATTTACATAAATTTTGTACATTTTTTAATATTATAATAAAATAAAAGAAGTAATTGAATGTAAATAAAACATTAAACACAACTATATGCCTATGAAAAGTCGATCTTCCAGAGGAGTCCATGCACACCTCTGCTCTTCCAGTCTGCAACGATTTATGATCCCATCACGATGTTGTCCATCATCAATCGATCTGGGATGAAGCCGTCTGAACATCATTAATAATCCCATTAAGAACCCCTCATGATCTATTCACCAACACCTTAGCAATCACAAGGTAGATGGCATTGGATATCGCAATCAACTTGCAGTCATCTACTCTCTCAGACGCCTTCTTCCGAAGTAGAAAAATGAGTGCATGTTTCAGCCTCTCAAACCCATGATTACATGGTGCACTCTTCACCAAATCCATGACATCTGAGCTCACAAGCTGCCAGAAATCCTTGAAAAAAATGGGGAATCCGTGAGGTCCAGGTGCCCCATTCGCATTCAAGTCCCATAATATTGCTTGCACCTACACACGGCCAAATTCCGTGGTTAGTTCCCAATCTTGCTCCACCGAGATTCTTGATGGACCCCACTCGCTCCACCTCTGAGAGCCATAGATCCCTCATATACTAGTCTCGTCGAAGAAATTCCCTATAGTTGTGCCCACCTCATTGCCCCTTCCTCCTGTTTATTTTCTACTATAATAGAATGAACGCAATTCTCTTGCCTCCTCCTAGCAAGAATAGACATATATATATGTACAACCTGCCCCGTAGCACATTGGATTTAGATGGCCCATGCCGAGCATGCTAGCATTGAATAAGCTCTTCTTTCCATTGGTACACCCTTCCCTTCTTCCTATTCTTTTACTTCCTATTGGATTGGATACGTTGGTTCCCTCGTCAGAGTCTCGACCCATCCAAGGGATGCAAGAGTTGCACATAGCCGGAGTTAGAGTAATCTGTTTAATTAAGTGGGTGGACAAAGATAGCAAAACCATGCATCTTCGATTCCTATTCATGTTAAACTCCTCGTAATTAAGTTTATCTCCCTTTAGTGCCAAGGGTAGATAGGAACTGAAGAATTGCCCTTCTATTATATGCTAGATATGAGATCAAGTCTCACATCTCCTCTTTCAATGAGGTCCTTTACCTAGGGATTGATTGATTGGAGTCCAATATGAGATTAGGATCGTACTTCTTTCACCAGAAGAGGAGTTGATTAGGTGGTAATATAAGTTGATGGGATAGTATGTTTCGGAAGCGAGAAAAAAGTTAGGATAGAAGAACAAGGGAAGGGGTTGGGTTATTGATATAAGATGAAACATGGAAATATATATGTAGAGATATATTAATTGTTTACGTATCTTTTATCTATTTTTCCCTTCCCTCTGTCCCATGGGTCTTTCCCTATATAAGAGAGTTTAGGGCTCAAGGAATATTAAGGTTGCAAAAGTCAGTAGTCGATACTCGATCGGTCGGGTCCCTGACTAAGGATTAATCGGCAGTCGAGCGACTAATCGGATTTAGTCGGACTTTAATCGGCTTTGAATTTTATGATTATTTTAAATATATAACTCATTTTATACATTGATTTTCTACATTTTTTATACTATCATAATAAAATAAAAAAAGGGATATTTACCCAGCAGACCCTCAAATCTTTCGAAATTACCTCTACGACCTTTGAAACATCATAATTCCTCCCACGACCCCGTAATCTTGCTCCGTCTTACCCTACAGACCCTCCCGTCAATTTTAACTACGTTTGAGTCAGTTACTTGGGTTAGTCGTGAGTTAATCTAACCAATTTACAATCGAACGGTTAGGATTAACTAAAATAAAAAAATAGAAAAAATCGTGGGTTAACCTCTCTCTCATATCTCGCCTCTTCCCTTTGTCTCCGGAACCTTCCCGTCGCCCAATCCCACCATGTCCTCCGAACAGAACACCTCTGTGGTGGCCCTTTACGGCAACGGCGCCGCCATCACCGAGACGAACAAGCAGTCGACCTTCTCTGTGAAGGTGGGGCTCGCCCAGATGCTCTGCGGCGGCGTCATCATGGAGGCCCTCCGCAGGATCCGCGAGGGTGCCGCGAGCAAGAACTCCCCCCTCCTGTGCTTCGCCGGTGCGAGGATGAGAGGACTACGCCTGTGCTTCGCCGGTGCGAGGAGGGGGCTTCGCCGGTGAGAGGACTACGCCTGTGCTTCGCCTGTGCTTCGCCGGTGCGAGGAGGGAGCTTCGCCGGTGCGAGGAGGGGCTTCGCCTGGAGCTCAAGCTTCAGGAAATTGGGGATTTTCGAAATTAGTCCTAAAGATGTAATTAAGAATGAAATTAAAGTGTTGGAATGAAACTAGAGCTAAGAAATTGCCTAAGTATGAACAGATAGGGCCTCCACTCCATCAGAGACGGGAACGGCGGGAGGGTGAAGAAATCCCCGAGTGAGGGAGGGGGCGGAGGAGGGTGAAGATCCAGTGCTTCGCCGGTGGCACGGCGGGAGGAGGGGGTGCCGAGGGTGAGGGTAGAGTCGGGAACGAGGACAAGGAGGAGGCAGAGGTCGGGGAGGAGGGCCACGGCGGGAGGAGGTGTTGGGTGTTGGGGAAAAGGAGGAGGGTAGAGGGAGTGGCAGTGAAGGTAAATTCGACAAATAAAATAGGCATAAGATAAAAGAATTTAACGGAATCTGGTTAGTTTTAACGGGTAAATGGATGGGGGTTAACCACAGGGTTTATTGGGTAAGGGTTAGCAAGATTACGGGGTCGTGGGAGGAATTACGATGTTTCAAAGGTCGTAGAGGTAATTTCGAAAGATTTGAGGGTCTGCTGGGTAAATATCCCATAAAAAAACAATTGAATTTAAATAAAACACTAAACATATTATAATGAGATTGCTTATAAAAAAGCAAACAAATAAAAATATGGTATCTCCAAGCAAAATTTGGTCGACTAGTATGTCTAGTCGGAATTAGTCGGTACTCGGTCGGTCACCCCACTGACTAGACTAGTCGGACCTACTAGTCGGTCCAGTCGGGTGACTTTTACAACATCTGAGAAATATAACATTTCTCTTTATTTTCCCAACATGGTATCAGAGCGGCGGTCCTAGACCGGAGCTCCTGTATCGAACCCTAACCCTAATCCCCCACCCTTCAAGCCTCCACTCGCCTCCCAGGGCACAGCCGCCCAAGGCCCCATCGTGCCTTGCTGGCTCTGCCGAACAGGTCTCGCGCCCAGGGCACCGCCGCCCCCGTTGCCCAAGGCACCGTTGCCCAAGCCTCAAACCCCTCCTTGCCAGTCCCACCGCCTCCGCCTTTGCGGCACCGCCGTCCCAGTATTGCAGCCCCACCGCCTCTGTCTTATAGCCCTTGAGGACCTACTGTCGTTCTCTTCCTTGAGGGGTTTTCTCCCACACCTCCATGTCGATGGGTTTGGTTGTGTAAGTCTACACATGCAACCAAACCTCTTCAAATCAGTGTATTAGACCAAAATCATATACTCTACAACCCTAGTCGTCTCCGATTATCATGTCAAAAAGCAAGGTAGAGATCCCCACCACGGGTGCATTTAGAGATCTCGCGTCTATTGTGAAGATGGATGGGTCGAACTACGAATTATGGGCCATGCAGTTCATGAACCTAATGAAGTCGATGGGTAAGAAACATATTCTTACCGAGGACGAGCCAACGGAGAACATAGGGTTGTATGCCTCATGGGAGGCTAATGATGCCTATGCTCAGATCTGGTTGTCTGGTACCTTGATTCTAGACATTACAAACGATGTCTTGCATCAGCCCACTGCCAAAGCCATGTGGGACATTCTTGCTACCACGTATTCACAAGTATGGTTCGAAAAAACGAACCTCGGAGCGAGGCGGCCAAAAAACGCCTCTGAACAACCGCCTGGACAGGGTCCTGAGAGGCGACCGTCTCAGTTGGTCGAGACGGAGGCGAGGCGCTCACTGAGGCATTTTTTTCATGTTAATTCATTTATCCTATTAGCAATTTCAGATGTTTGTAAAGGTGTAGTTGTTTAGGATATAATTATATAAGATGAATGCTTAAATTTGGCCGCTTTCATGTTCATATTTACTATTAAACATGTCTAACCATGTCAAGAAACTCTGAAATTATGCCCTTAAACATACGAATCCACAAGTGTCATAGAAAAAATTACCCGTAAACTCATTTTTAAGGAGTTTTCAAATAATGAGTTATGTAATATACCGAGAAGGTCAAACAAGATATAATTCAAGGGGGAATTTATGTACTAGTACAATTGAAACAGATCATTGTAATTTAATCTATACACTTGTATTTCTTTTCTTTCAGTGTTCCTATCTTTGTAATTTCATCGTATATTATAGTGATTTATATCATATGTTAGTTAGAATATATATAATCTCATTAGTATATATTTTGTTGTAGTTTTTATAGGTTTTTTCCTTGTAAACCGAGGCTTACACCTCGACCGCCTCGAGGCTATGCCTCGTCTCGATTCCAGGGAAACTGCCTCTTTCTGTTTTTAGTTTTTTCAAACCTTGTTCACGGGTCAAGAATGAAACAAAGATTTTACAACTTCAGCACGACATCTTCACGATAAAGCAGAATGGTCGATCCTTGTACGCTCACTACACTACATTACGGGGAATGTTTGAGAAGCTTCATAACTTCATGACCCTTACAGCTACTCCAGAGCAGTTGAAGACATATCAAAATGCCACGATGGTGGGAGTCTTTATAACCTCTCTAAATTCATAATATGATGATGCTTCCTCTCAGATTCTGGCAAATGCTACCATTCCTCCCATGGAGGAGGCCTTTCAGAGATTGAGCAGGATCAATATCTCAAGCCCTGCACATGTGCCCAATTCTTCTGCTATGGCAGCCTCTCGTGGAAGAGGCGACTCATCTCATTTTCGTGAACGAGGACCACGTGGGAGACAAGGGTGTGGTCGTGGATCACCGTGTACCTACTATCATCGGACTGGACATACCGAAGATACATGCTACTCCAAGCATTGTTTCCCAACATCTGCCCGTGTAGCAGAACAGATTCAGCATCATGACGCTCCACCCGCATTAAATCAATGATATGGTGAGCTTGTGTCTCAACTGCGAGATATCATACCCCAGCCAATACTCCTTCACATGTTTCAGAGAGCAGCTCAGATGTTGCTGCTACTGCAGGAGCTAGTTCCTCAGGTAGTGCGCATATCATGCCCTAGCCAATACTTCTTATCAGGGTTCGGATACCTCAGAATGGATTATAAATTCAGGAGCGACACATCATTTGTGTGGAGACAGACATCAACTTATATCCTACAAGCAGGCTTCTCCAGGAAAGACAGTGGTTATAATAGATGAGATTCATTCTCCCATCACAGGACAGGGGGAAATTACCTTGACACCTTCTATAAAGTTGCAGAATGTGTTGCATACTCCTAATTTCTAAATGAATTTACTGTCAATTAGTCAGATTACTAAAGACTTACATTGTCAAGCAATATTAGACCCATCATCTCTTGTGTTTCAGGACATTCTTACGGGCAGAGTGATTGGTTGTGGCCGTGAGCAAGGCGTGTTGTATCGACTGGTCCAAACACCTTATGTTGGAGCATCTTCTCATTCTACTGGACATGTCTCTCCTTATCTATGGCATCTGCGCTTTGGTGATCTTCCATTTAAGAAACGTCAAATTCTTCCTTAGATCTCACCTCGCTCGTCGTTTAATTGTGAAGCATGTCAGCTAGGGAAGCATCATCGGTATGTCATCCCTAGTCATCAGAGTCGGAGCAGTAGCTCTCCTTTTGAGTTTTTCCATGTTGACATTTGGGGTCTGAGTCGTGTTCCCGATCATCAGGGATACAGGTTCTATTTAGTTGTTGTGGATGATTTTAGTCATTTGTCTTGGATGTTCTTTTCGAAGAGTAAATCAGAAGCAAGCAATACTATTATGAATTTTATTAAAGAAGTGCATAATGTTTTTTCACCACTGTCAAAATTGTGCGAACTGATAGTGCCCTTGAATTTTGTACTCATATACTATCTCAATTCTTTTCATCTCATGGCATCCTACATCAAACATCTTGTGCTTACACGTCCCAACAGAACGGTGTCGCAGAAAGAAAGCACCATCACCTTCTTGATGTCACTCGTACACTTCTTGTCCGGAGTTGTGCGCCGCACTCGTTCTGGGGCGATGTGGTTCTCACATCATGTTACCTCATTAACCATATGCCCTCATCGATGCTGGGGGAGAAGATACCTTTCTTCCTTGTTTTCCCTGATAAGGGGTTGTTTTCTCTTACCCTCGTGTTTTTGGGTCAGTTGTGATCGTCCATCGGTTGTCTCCAGGGATTGACAAGCTCTCTCCTAGGGTTGTCAAATGCGTTTTTGTCGGGTATTCAAGGACTCAGAATGCTTATCGTTGCTATGATCCGTTGCGTCGAAGGTATTGTATCAGTGTAGATGTCATGTTTTTTTAAGTCTGCCATGTTCTCTCCTACAGGCGACAGGTTGGAACCGTCTAATTCAAATGATGAGATCTATATTCCACCTCCACCCACGTATCTACCATCACCTCCACCACCATTACCTCCACCACCACCTCCTGCACCAGTATTACCTCCTCCCACTATCTTGGTTCCTCCCAAGGTTGCAAAAGTCGGCAGTCGATACTCGGTTGGCCGGGTCACTGACTAAGGATTAATCGGCAGTCGGGCGACTAGTCGGATTTAGTCGGACATTAGTCGGTTTTGAATTTTTTATTATTTTTAAATATATAAATATTTTTATACAAATACTCAATCATAATTTTACATAAATTTAGCAACTTTCAATTTTATAAGAGCTAAAAAATAAGCAATTAAAGGAAAAAAGTAGCAAGCTAAGAACAAATATTGGCTATATAACATTAGTTAATGCTCACAAAGAGATACAATATGTCAAACAAAAATAGTTCAAGCAACAAGTAAAAAGTCATTCATCTCCATCAAGGCCATCATCCAACTCAATCTCTTATTCTTCATCATCTTCATCATCATCATCATCATCTTCTTCTTCCTCTTCATTTATGTCTTCGGGTAGAAATCTCTCCTCTTCTTCATTTATAGGTGCAACGTTTGAGCTCGAAGATGAAGCTCCCTTGCCACGTTCACCTCTGTGGCTTCTTCTCAGCTCCAAATTCTCTTCAGCACCACTTGCAAGAATCACTGCACCCCCAGTCAATCCGGAACCTGGAAAGACCTCCTCATCTTATGTTTGTACATTGATCTCTCCAGTCCATTCAACTAAATGTGCACGATCACGGGAGGAAAGAGGATCTTTTCCTTTTTCAAGACGACGTTCCATCAGGTTGGAATTGAAACGAACGTATACAAGATCATTTAGCCTTTTTGTCTCCAACTTGTCTCTCTTCTTGGTATAGATCTGTAAGCAACATTACAAAAATTGTAACTAATGATTATATCAACTACTACTAGTATTTCTATTAGGTGGGTCACTAATATAGTCATTACCGAGTCAAATGTACTCCAGTTGCGCTCACATCCAGAGGATGCAGAAGTCAGGCTCAAGATCTTGATGGCCATGTCTTTCAAATGTGGTGTGTCATCTCCATAATTGTAGTATTGTACCACCGATTAGCTAATAAAATAGAGAATTGTAAGCCCATGAAATCAAAGATGATCTAAATGACAATAATTGAAAATAATGCTTGAAATACCTGGATTGAAATTTTCATCATTTCGCATCCTCTGTCTCATGGCTAATGGCTTCCCAAATGTCCCACGACCATGTTTGTAGTCAAGAAGCTCATTTGTGGTGATGGCATCTTGTATATCCAAATCTGGATAAAATCTTTCCATGCAATCCATAAAACCTCTCTTCACCACAATATTTGCATCACCACCACACTCCGTATAAAAGAAGTATGGGTTCAAAAAGTAGGACGCTAGATGTAATGGAGTGTCAAGCCTACCCTTGGTCGTGGAGATAATAGCATCCACAAAAAACTTGTAAGATGGCTCCACACTATTAAAAGATGCAATTATCTATCTCTTTGCCTTTTCAAGCCCTCCATAAACAAATCCCATGGATGGGCGCCGATTCGCATCAACCACACGCAATAGACGAACCAAAGGTGTAAAAGTTTTAATTGCAAATGCGGTGTGGTTCCAAAAAGTAGCGCTGAAGACTATGGATGTCGCTTGTTCTCCCTTTTTGATCTTGTACCATTTGCAGGTCCTCCACTCATCTGAAGAAAACATCAACCTAAGCTTGTATTTTTTCTCTAGAATGCTTTCTAGAGTAAGGAAAGTTATAGCAAACCTCGTTTGCCCTGGTCTAGCGATGTCTCTCTTGTTTGTAAACTTTCGCATCAAGCTCAATATTTTAGTGTGAGCATAAATAAAAATAGTGAGTGTCCTCGTCTTTTTAATTGCGCTCTTCACTTTTGAATCTTTGCTGATCTCCTCCAAAGCAAGATCAATGGAATGAGCAGCACATGAAGTCCACCATATCTGAGGATATTTTGTGAGCAGCAATCTCCCTGCTGCTATATTTGTCGAAGCATTATCCGCAACAACTTGAACAACATTCTCCACACCAACTTCAGTTATGCACTCATCCACGAGCTGAAAAATGTACTCGGTGGTGTGTGTCTCGTCAGAAGCATCCATGGACTTCAAAAATGAAGCCCCCAAGGAGCAAATGACACAGAAGCTCATGATGCTCCGTCCTCGCATGTCCGTCCATGCATCAGTCATTATAGAGCATCATGTCTTCTTCCATGTAATTCGATGACATTACAAGTCATCAGATATTTTCTTGACAGCCTTCTTCAAAAATGGGCCGCTAATCTCATACCTCGTAGGAGTCCCGAGACCTGGACCATACATCCCAATTGCCTCCACCATCTGCTTGAACTGTTTCGTGGTCAATGCATTGAAAGGGATCGCCGATGTATATGCTCAGTTGCATATATAAGAGACAACCCTCCCACGATGGTCCTTGGATAAAGCACCTTTTATGCTCATCTGACGTGTTCCTTGAACGGCGACAGTCTTTTCCAAAGATTCGGAAGATCGATGCCTTTTTGCAAATCCAGCATCTCCAGCGATGCAGATATCAATCTCATCTCTCATCTCAGCAACCTCAACAGCTTTCTGACTCTTCTTTCTAGCAACGTCATCCAAGTATGATAGCATCATCTTCTTCATCTCTTCACCCACCTTAGGGCATGGAACCACGTTGCCTTTACGGTGCGCAAGATGTTGCTTGAACCTAAAAATCCCTCCTTTCACCACCTTCTTGCACAACCTACAAGTAACCGTGTTCGAATCCGCACAGTTTGAAAGGTATCCAAATTGCCATGCAGGGTCACTTGATCCTGGTGGCATATAAAAGGACGAGTCACTACCAGAAGCGACATTCGTGGGAGGTGTTGCCCCCTACATTGTCAAAAACTCACAAGTTAAAGCTTGATATAAACAAGTTAATAATTAGTACTTTAAGAACACACAATTTTCATTTTGCATTTAAATAAGAACAAACGAACTACAACACCTACATCAAGTCAATATATAAGATTCGCGTTTTTTTAGAAATAGGAAATACAAAACCGACCATATGCTTACCTTCTATTCATTAACTATAATCTTTTATTCATTAACTATACATTCTATACTCATTAACAATATGAACCATATACTTATATTTTTCCATTACCTATATTCTATTCATTACATGGGGATCACATAGAAAGCAAAACTCATCCAAGAAGCATACCCATATTTCACTACGCAACAAACTATAATTAAAAAATATCGAAAAAAATAAAAAAAAACCCTAAACGGATTGAACAAGTGGGGTTCGGAGGCGGCGATCGGATGGACTGATGAAGTAGGCGGCGACACCGCCGAAAACCGATCCGCATCAATTGTTGATGCAGCGTGGAGTCAACATATAGGGCCAATTATTTGTCTAATTTTATTGGTTAATTTTATTTATGTTTATTTAAGTTGTCGTGTCTTTAATTAAATAAATGAGATCACCTGTGATCTCCAACAATTAATTGTAGATTTGACTTTTAAATTTGGTCGGTTAATTAGTTGGAGTCTAATTAGGATAATAAGTTGTCAATTTAAATTAATTTACTATTTTTTGTAATCTCATCCCTACTATATAAAGGGATGAGGGTCCATTGTTTTAGTCAGTTCAGTTGAAATGAAAATT
This sequence comes from Ottelia alismoides, assembly GCA_037367405.1. Classification (NCBI taxonomy): domain Eukaryota; kingdom Viridiplantae; phylum Streptophyta; class Magnoliopsida; order Alismatales; family Hydrocharitaceae; genus Ottelia; species Ottelia alismoides. Next base: position 433,158 of record JAZKJV010004856.1, read on the forward strand.
TGAGATTTTATCTCTCTCCTTCTCTCGTCACTCTCTCCCCACGTGGTCTTCACGTTTCTCTCCTCCAAACCCCTCGTATTCCCGACGAGCTTCTTCTCTCAACCCCTCCATTCTCTTCTCAATCCCTCCATTTTCTTCTCCACCAAAATCCACCGTCAAATATTTTTAATTTTCGTCGTCGCCGAAAACCGATCCGCATCAATTGGTATCAGAGCATGGCCTATAGATCGTCCTCACGATCTAACGATCCATCCAGACGTTCGCGCCGACATGCGACGAAAGACTATCATGCGTTGGAGTGGAAACGACAAGCCGAAGAAGCTTACCACCAGGACATGGACGCACGACGTAAGTTCCAAATTCTCCAGTCCAAGTTTCGAGCTCTTATGGCTAACTTCGAGGCCCTACGCGCTGCCCAATCAAAGCCTCCAGCCCCCGAAGCCGTTGTCACGAGTTTTGACGAAGAAAACTGCACTATGGAGGCAGATTCGCCCGCTGTCCAGCACCTCCCAGATCTGATTCCGCCACCGGAATCGATTCCATCCCCCCTCCGACCGTCCCGGCACAACCCCACCCATCCCAAGTAACCCCCCTACCCTCATCGCCTGGCCATTCCCCCCAAACACCACCTCCGACCCTTCCCGCACCCACGGCGGCATCCAACCAGACCCCAACCCCGCCTACCGCTCTCCCGACCCCTTCCTTTCCCGTCGCATCAACGCGATCGGTCCCCCACCCTTGTTGGCGCCCCGCCCAACCGCCGCTGCCGCCACCCCCGCGACCTCACCTCGCCCTCGCCATCCTCCCTCTTCCCCACCCGCGCCTCGCCACTCAGATCCGACCCTCCCTCCCGCCTGCGCCCCCTCTTCCCCAGCGCCTTCCCGCCCCGCTGCCTCCCCCGCACCTCCCATCCCCGCTAACCCGTGACCCACCACACGCCGCCTCCTCCCCACCCCGGCATCCCCCTCCTCCACACCGCGCCGCCCCTCCCCACTTCCTATCTCCCCCGCTCGCCCCAGCCCAGCGCCGCCTACAGCCCTATCTCACCATCCCCGAGCCGCCGACCCCCTCCGTTCGTGCTCCTTTCCCTTCCCCGTTATCCACCCACGCCCCTGCCCTCAACCCTCACCCCCGAAGCCCGAAGCCCCGACCTGACCCGCAAACCACTGCCACCCAAGCCCGCAAGCCACCTCCGAGAGCAAACCCCCGCGCCGTTGCCGATGATGCCCCCCTTCCCGGGCGCCCTCTCTCGCGGAACCGCCTCCCCTGGTCGCGTGGTAGGCGCATGACGATCGGGAGAACCCTAACAAGAGGGTCGCTGATTACGGCATTTGAGTCCCACGACCTATGGGATTAGAGAATACTTGGGAAAATTTATAATAAGCTCCCCCCTCCCCCGCAACAGATTTTACTCAAGGGGCCAGTTTAAGAGATCCTCTTACAAAATTTGCCCACATGAACGGGTACGAAAATTGCGCCCAAGCCCCCGGCTGCGGAAAAATTTAAAGAAAATGGTGGAAAATAAGAAATCTGGGGACCCTCCTTATCCTACTAGGGCTAGGACCTTGGGGTTCATTTATATAAAGACCCCATGGCTTCCTTCATTGGCCACATCTCCTCCTCTCCTTTCATTGTGCTATTGCTTTGCCATGGATCCTCCAAGAGCCATTTTGTTCATGCCTCATCAATTCTTCGATAATCACAAGGAGGAGACAACAATCAAGAAGACGCCGCCGTTCGCGCCACACATGTTCTTCCACCACGAAGGTCGCGTCACCCACGCCCGCGTATGGATCCCGCCATTCACTCCACACCAATTCTTCCAGAAGATGACTGAGCCCGCAGATTCGACCTCCAAGCCTGCAGATCCAGCAATTCGTCGGGAGACGAATTTTTAAAAGCAGAGGAGAGTTGATGCAGCGTGGAGTCAACATACAGGGCCAATTATTTATCTAATTTTATTGGTTAATTTTGTTTACGTTTATTTAAGTTGTCGTGTCTTTAATTAAATAAATGAGATCGCCTGTGATCTCCAACAATTAGTTGTAGATTTGATTTTTAAATTTGGTCGGTTAATTAGTTAGAGTCTAATTAGGATAATTAGTTGTCAATTTAAATTAGTTTACTATTTTTTGTAATCTCATCCCTCCTATATAAAGGGATGAGGGTCCATTGTTTTAGTCAGTTCAGTTGAAATGAAAAATTGAGATTTTATCTCTCTCCTTCTCTCGTCTCTCTCTCCCCACGTGGTCTTCACGTTTCTCTCCTCCAAACCCCTCGTATTCCCGACGAGCTTCTTCTCTCAACCCCTCCATTCTCTTCTCAATCCCTCCATTTTCTTCTCCACCAAAATCCACCGTCAAATATTTTTAATTTTCGTCGTCGCCGAAAACCGATCCGCATCACAGAGGCAATCGGAGCAGCGAGCGGAGTCGGGAGCAGAAAATGGTGGGGGAAGATATCGCGCGACGATGGGCAGGAGGTGTCGGGGGTATCGGGAGGTTTGTGTGGGGGTTTTAGGTTATTGTCTAACAATAACCTAAAATCTCTGTAAATGGGCATTTCGGATTCGGGTCATCAGATCCCACTTGGAAAATCGGCCGATTAGTCAGCCAACTATTCCGACTAGTCGGCCCGACTAATCAGTGTACTCGACTAAAGACCGACTAGCTCAAATCGGATCGATCATTATGCCAATTCGAGTAATCGGGCAGACTAGACGGCCTAGTCGGTCGATTTTTGCAAGCTTGGTTCCTCCTCTACCTCATCACTACAGTCGACGTCCAGCCCTTGCTCATGATCATGGTTAATCATCAAGCATGCCCCAGGTTTGTTCTGACAACATTACTTCTAATGATGGGTCTGATGATCTTTCTCTGCAGGGGTTATTTCAGGAAGGGAATGATAATGGCGTTGGTATAGATATTGCAGCAGTTGATTTACTTATTGCTCTGAGGAAGCAGAAGCGTTCATGTGCTTCATATCCGATTGCTTCTCATTTCAACTTTGAGCGTCCGACAGGTGACTTCAGGAGGTTTGCAGTTATTTTGTCTGTTGTGGATATACCACGGACATACCATGAGGCACTGGCTGACAGTAGATGGTGTCTGGCTATAGAGGAAGAGACGGCGGCTCTTCAGTCAAGAGGTACTTAGAGCCTTGTTCCAGCTCCTACTGGGGCATCTATCGTAAGCTGCAACTTGCAAGTGGGTATTTACAGTGAAGTAGAATGCATATAGTAGCATTGACCGGTACAAGGCTCGACTAGTAGCCCGAGGTTTACTCATACATATGGGGTTGATTATCTTGACACATTTTCTCCAGTTGCTCGTCATTCTACCTTACGGATTCTTTTATCAGCTGCCGTAATTCGAGATTAGCCCCAGTTTCAATTGTATGTCAAGAATGCCTTTCTGTATGGTGATCTTCAAGACGAAGTCTACATGCAGCAGCCGCCAGGGTTTGCTGCTGAGGGGGAGTGTTCCCAAGTGTGTAGACAAGGCCATCTATGGCCTAAAGCAGAGCCCGAGAGCTTGATTCCAGAAGCTCTCAGATTTGTTTGAAAAGCAAGGTTTCAAACGATCAAATGCAGATCATTCTCTTTTTTTGCAAAAGACATCCAGAGACTCAGTGGTTATTATGGTATATGTTGATGACATAATGGTTACATGAGATGATATCCAAGGGATAAAAAGGGTGAAAGAATTTCTGGGCAGTCAATTCGTCACCAAAGATCTTAGCACCCTAAGATACTTTATGTGGTTAGAGTTTGCCAGGAATCAGCATGGATTATGATGACGCAAAGAAAGTATGTCACTGACATGCTAAGTAAGACAGGGACGCTTGGATGTCGACCTGCTACTACACCCAGGGATCCAAGCATGAGACTGTGGTGGTGATACAGATGAGGTCGATAAGAAAAGATATAGAGAGCTGGTAGGAAAGCTTCTCTATGTAACCATTACTAGACTCGACATCTCCTTTGTTGTCACTCGGGTTAGTCAGTTCATGGAGCAACCACGTCAGGTACATATGGATGTTATACATATGATATTAAGGTACCTAAAATCATCTCTAGGTGCAGGGTTGTTATTCAGAAAAGGGAGAGATATCACTATTTCAATCAGTGCAGATGCAGACTATGCGGGATGCCCTAAGGACAGAAAGTCCACTACAGGTTTTGCTATATTTGTTGGAGATTCAATTGTTTCTTGAAAAAGTAAGAAATAAACTGTAGTTGTCAGATATAGTGCAGAGTCAGAATATAGAGCTATGGCACAAGCTAGTACAGAAATGATATGGGCTTGAGTTGTACTAGCATATCTATACATAGATGTGCCCCTTCCTATGTAACTGAAATGTGACAATCAGGTTGCTTTGTTCATAGCAAATAATCCTGCATTTCATGAAAGAACGAAGCATAATGAAGTTGACTGCTACTATATACGTGATGTGATTCAGAAAGGGCTCGTTTCTACTTCTCATGTTAGCTCTGGAGATCAAACGACAGACATTTTTACCAAGGCATTGCTCAGAGGACCATTCCAGAAGTGTTCATCCAAGCTGAGCATGATTGAGATATATGCTCCATCTTGAGGGGGGTGTAGAGATATATGTTATGTTTATGTATCTTTTATCTATTTTTCCTTTTCCTCTTTCTACCTTATGTAATTTGCCCATAGGTCACACCCTATATAAGAGAGCCTAGGGCTCAAGGAATATAACATCTCTCTTTATTCTCCCAACAATATATATAGGGGTTCTAGCTATAATCCAGAAATTGGGCCTATATATAACGTGAAATCAAAGTGGGTGATGAAGTAGCTAGAAGACATGTGAATAATGATATTATTTCCAAGGTTTTGTCCAAACAAGATATGCCCGATATGCAAGACGAAACACCGGTTGATATGGACTCCAACCCATTGAGAGTACCCTCACGAATGAACGTGGGGTAGATATTTGAATGCTCACTCACGTTAGCGGGGGATCTGCTAAACATATTGTGTAGGTAGGTAATTGGATCCCTCCAGAGTCCAATTACCGCATCCTCTTATGTTTAGTCCTACATCTACTATTTGCGGGACTTGGAAACTCGGTGGGGGCTATATAAGAAGCCTCACACTACCTATATCAGATGAGAAACTTAAATAGAAAAATCACCCCATTGAGGCATTCTCACGTAGTTTCATCCCGCTCCTCACAGGGTAGAGTTCCACGTAAAAATCATGGTGTTCTTTAAGTTCTTATTCTTTATCTCTGATATTACACTTCCGCATTCTCATTTTATAACATGGTATCAGAGTTGCTCGATTCTTGGTTGATTTTGAAGATTATTTATTTCATGTTCATATATTCAAGATTGTTCAAGTTCGAGTTTCAAATTTTATGGTTTCTTGAAACCCTAAATTTTCAGTTGCACCAAATTCCGGAAGATCTTATTATTGTTCTTGAAGATTATGTTCGATAATCAGAGTATGTTTTCTGGAATACCGATTGTCATAAGTTCTGGAAAGTTCTAGGGTTTCGTTCTGAAACCTTAACTCGGCAAGCAATATCCATGCTTCATATCTACATGATTTCATTTCCAGCAAGTTCAAATTTTTTAGGGTTCCTGAATGTGGCAATCTTTATTCATCATTAATCTTGAAGATCAGATTTTTTTGCGTAACCGCTGGAGACAAAGAAGAAGATGCAGTTCTCGTGCACATATTCACACATCAGCGTGACCACATCCACGCATGTTCTCCGCATCTCCAAGTCATCTCTGATCTAGAAGAAGAAAGTCAAAGAAGAAGAAGAGACCTCCATTTTGCACACATCGCAGATCTCGTGTGAAGCCCTTCCAGTTCTCCTCACGCAAGCCATCCGCTCGAGTTGAAGAAGATTAAGACCCCGTAATCCTCGGGCCCCAACAGGCGCATGTATCCCTTCTGACATGTGTGCATCTCTAGGTGACGCACCCAATGATGCATCTTCCAAGTGACAATGCCTTAGCAAACCAAATCACAACTACTCGCACGAGCCCTGATCCCGAGCGATCCCTCCACGCATTGAAGAACCCCTAGGTGATGTTCCCTCATTTGGGCTCCCCCTCCGCAAACAGGCATGCATGCACCATCGATCAAGGCCAAGCCGTACCTTCGGGTGATGGTCCCCAGCGAAGGAATCCTACGATGGAACTCCTCCAAACGGCATTACCTTCTCCAACTGCATCCCCTCCACAGTTGGTGGTGTGATTGGGGACCTATCAACTTGGCGACATCGAGCTCCAGCAAAGCCCATTGAGGGGCGGCGTTGATCGAGAAAGGGATTCCTGCTTCGAGGAATCCTAAAAAGGGGCTGGCCCAAGTGGGCCGAAGGTTTTTAAAAAAAATTGTGAACGACAAAAAAGGAGGTGTTGATTGAAAAAAGGAAGAGAGATCCATAAAAAAAAGAGATGGGCCCAGCATAAAAAAAAAAGGAGACTGCTATATAAAAAAGAGGAATAGCCGAAAAAAATGATTCAAAAAAATCTTGCAAGAAGAAAAGCGAAAATTTGTGAAATCGGCTCATGTGAATTTTTGTTTCTCGCCATATTTTCATGTTTTCTCCCAACTTTGTCGATGTCATTGTTTTCCGACAAGTATGGGAGAAAGGGGGTATTATATAGAGGTATACAGGTTTGATTCAGATTCTTCAGATTCAGATTCCCCATGCAAGATTTCAGATTCTACAGATTTTTCATATTTAGACTCGACGTTCATATTGGTTTCGAGTCCTTAGATGCGCTCATGTATGTGATCACCAGTTGTGTGGTCCCCATCTTTGATTTTGGTCTCAGAGTTTTCATGTGATCCATAGGGACTCCAGAGTAGAGATCACATTCTCTATGACATTATGGGATGGGGTGTTCGTGTGGTTTCATTGGGACTCCAGAGTAGAGATCCCATTCTTTGAACTAATATGGGAGAGATCCAGTTCTCCGACGAGGAGACTTTCAGACTCCATTCTCCAGTGACTGTGGACTCCGACGAGGATGTTTCTACGGCTTTTTCAGTTCGACCCTTCAGAGATGTGAGTAGTTGTCCACATGATGCACAGTCTTCTACATGTGGCGGGTCAGAGTACTCCGACAAAGAGACTCATTCCAGTTTCTGACAGACGCAGTTGATAAATCCTATATTTATCAACAAAAAATACATCTTTTATCTCTCTTGCTTAAGTAATTCAACAAAATTCATTATCTTAATATTAATTAACTCTTTATGTGTTGTAAATAATTAACCCTAACTATACTATATAATATACCCTATTGTTGTGTCTTATTTTATTTATTTATTTATCATTAAAAATCTAATAAAAATTAGAATAACATAATTACTTTAGCATAAAATTGTGAAAAGAAAATAAAAATAAATTATTTTTAACATTGATTTAATTATTTTGTTTGTGCATATGATATTATTTCTCTTTGACTTCTACATGAAAGTTGTAGATCCGATATTGATAAATAACATTGATTTAATTAATTGATAAATAAAATGCAACAACAATAACTATTTTTAGTCAATGCGGATGTGTATACTAAGTACACATGGTGCCATATGCAAGAGTCCTATTGAGAATACGGCTCTCTAATTAGTTGCATTATCGATTGATAAATCAACAACAAAAATACATTCCATATATAGAATTGGTTGGCCTTGTGTGATGACACATGGCGCCACTACAAAGAGTCCTTGAGAAGAACTCTTTGGTGATTTGTTATATGATTTATTAATTAAATTATTTAGAGATAAAAATGAGATAATTGTATTGTTGAACAAGGACTTAGTCTTAAGCCCTTGATCAACAATCCAAGAGCTATCTTTGCGCGCGCCTACTTGAAGAGAAGACTCTTCAATAGGCATGTACAATGTGTATTAAAGGAGAGTAAGACTCTCTTTTATTAGCTTGAGTTTTGATAGCCTAATGCCTTAAGAATTTTGTGCCTTAAAGTGGTAGAAAAGTCTTGGGTGTATACAATACATACAAGCCTCTTCTTGTTGCTCTGGTTGATGTTTGGGTTCGTGGGAAGCAACGTGATTCATCTCCATGCCCACGAAACAGACATTGTAAATTGGACTTGATTCGGGAGGTTTCTTACATTAGAAACTCGCGCTTCAAAGGTAAACCCGGGTCTATCTCTTTTTATTCATTGTGAATGTCAGAAATTATTTTGAAAATTATTTCCTTAGAATTTATAATTTCTAAATGCACAAATTGTTGAGCCACATTTTCCAGTTCATACGATGAACTAATATTGATTTAGCAAAAAGTTTGTTAAATATTCCATGTTTTTGTGATGTGTAGTAAATATCTTTTATTTACTTCCTTTATTTATTGCAATCTGTTTATGAATGTTAATTGTTATTACTTATTATTGGATAAAGCTATTGCTGAGAAATCATATCCGGTAAATGAGAGGATCCGACGACCCGGAACTGGGGTCGTGACATATTGGTATCAGAGCCATGTTACTCCAGTAGCTTATTCAATAATTAATAGTTATTAGCGATATTCAGAAACTAAGGATATGTTAAGATCCTTTGACCCTAGTAACTAATTGTAAATTATCACTAACAAATTAGTGTCCCTAATGTATATCGTGTTATGTAGAATAAGAACTAATTGATTGTCTGATTAATCTCGGGATCATATCAGATCATGACTTGGTTACACAAATGACTGTGATGATGGCAATGATCCAAGAGATGGGGCTAGGCATTAGAGCAAAGACTTGATGGCCTGGCTGAGAAACCCGAGGCTTCCAGACATGTGTATGCTAGGGTTGCGGGTTCCGTTCACCTTTCTGAGGAAGAATCTAGTTACCATCCTTCTACTGAGTTTGCTCCTATCTCAGCGGAAGGAGCAATGGAAAAGGCCCTTCTTAAAAACCAAAAATTACTTGACATTAGCAAAGAGAAAGATTCCCCAATTCAAAGGCATAGAGACACATGCTGAGGCGAAACTATGGCTAGATGATGTCAGCAGGATATTGAGAATAATACATGCACCAGTAAACACTTGGGCGGACTTTGCTGGCTACTCTAGCAGACTATGCAAAACGATGATGGAGAACTATTTCCAAAGAATTAGTAGATCATGCTCCTTAGGATACCTTTGAAGAAAGATTCCATGCACACTTCATTGGTAGGCCATTAAAATGCAATGCAAATTATAACTGCAAAGATCGTCGCTATCATCCAGTTGGCTCCAGTATAAGCTCCCCACTGACATTGGGTCAGGAGCTGTCAGGAAGAGGGGATTCCTCTAAACCTCCACTATACCCTCATAACACAGCAACAGGAGCTAGCACCTACATGGTTGGGTCTTCAGCTCAGATTGGAACACGTACATGTTATTATTGTCATGAAGAAGTCCACTTTAAGAAAGATCGTTCACAATAGAAAGAATCCGGGTTCAAACAAACCCCAACTAACAATATAGCATCTATCCCGAGCAATGGAGCAATATGTGGAGAAAGGAAGGGTAGAGGTCAATGCTCCCAATGATCTTGCGCTACGGAGCAACCACCTTAGAGTGTTGCAGACTCTAGCTTGCATGTTACTAATGGCTAGCTTAATGCAATCACCGATGAACAAGATTAAAATTGAGACATGGTCGTACAAGGTACCGTTAATATCCTTGGTCTTTCTATGCATTGATTGATTCCGGTGCTTCGCATTCATTCGTAGCTCGACATCTATTGCCCACTTTGGGCAAAATTCCTATAGAAGTACAAAACCATTATCTGGTTAAGGAATCATGAGGTCAAGTATTTATAATTCACGAGATCTTAGAGGACTACGTGGTACAGATTGCAGGACATCTGTTACATGCTTATCTGCTACTTATTGAAATGGATATCCTTTTTCGATGTTGTTATACACTATCACTTCATGAGGTAAATCTCCCCTTTCTCTTGTATCCCGTCCACCAAGAAAAAATTCCTAATCAATTTTTGATTGCACCGCCAAAAGGAAGAATCATGTCTAAACAAAAGTAAATGGGAATTGACGATAAGACATGTTTCAACATTATCCGATAAGACATGTTTCGATTATCCTCATCTGAACATATATGAAAAGAAAAAATGTTGCAGCATGAGAGGGGACAGAATAAGGGAGGCGAGGAGCGTAGAGGGGAGGAAGGTCGTCAATCATCAGTGCCCCAGCGGTCAGGTGCATCAATCTCGGTCGAAGTCGTCTCATCACCAACATCAGCAAACGGCTCCCCCATCCGGTCGTAGATGCTTCCGTTGTGGTATGATGGATCACTATGCGAGTTAATGCCGTGAACCGATCTGGTGCTATGTTTGTCGCGCATCTGGCCATAGGAGTAAGCTTTGAAAGCTCAAGCGGTGTTTCGTTGCTGATCGGCAGATGGAAAGCGTGTGCACGGATGTTCTACTGGAGGCGAATGGTGGGTCGGACGCCCTGTTCCAGGAGAGTTCGGACGTTGGAGTCGTGGCGGGAGCCGAGTTTAAGGGTGATGTTATACTTATTTCGGCAAGTAGTGTGTTGGCTCGTGGCCTCAGGCAGTAGGATTACCAAAACCTTCTGAGGTTGTCGCGCGACGGCAAAGCATTTCTTAGGTGAAGGGTCCCTCACGCCAAAGATGGAACACTATTGAAATTGTGTGGGTGGGTCGCTTCCTTGTTAGAGGTCTACCATTCTTCCTCTGATTGTATGTGAAGGTGAGAAAGCTTCTAGCAGGCATCGCAACGGTGGTCGGTGTTGAGAGAAGTGGATGTTGGGTGGGCGACGAAGCGGATATGATCCTCCTGGTGCGCGGCTGCAACCCGAAGAAGCTGGGTTGGCACGAGATCCAGGCCTATGGAACTTAATTTAACGTGGAGATCTCATCTGTTGAGGAGTCTATGAAGAGACGTTCGGAGGCACCGAGGGCAGTGGCGGAGCAACAAGGCATATACCCCTCCTCTAAGCGACCGGAGACGGCAATGGCAGCAATGGTGGCTCCTCCTCCGGTGATTTTCAAATTGAATCATCTTCACCTGGCGTCGGTTGGATTTTCGAGAATTTCATTCGAAGCATTCAAGGGTAACGGGGAGAAATTGCCAGAAAGACAATCGTCGCTTCAACTTCCTCAACAACCGTCATTGGCGATTTCTAGACAGTCGGCCATGGATCACCAGAATCTACCCCGTGGTCTGACCTTCCAATTATGCAATCAACTTCGCGTGACCCATTGGGCCCAAGGTCTTGTATGATACCTGCTAATGGCAACCTCGGATTGTTGGTCTCGAACCCGCCTGCGGACCTGGTTATTCATTCTCGCGCGGCTGACCTAGTTTCGAATCCGCATGTGTTGGAACCACCTTCAATGGAGCATGTTGAATCGGCTCTGTCCTTTGCAGGTTCGGGGCATCAACAGACGTTGGGTACCTTCACGAACCAGGGGGACGATGGAGTCGTCAGACACGATTGTGGATCCATCAATGTGGGTCAATGATGACTGTGTGGGTAAGCGGGAGCCTGTTGTCTCTTCTTCCCCGATGGATTGTCCGAACTCAGCTCCTGGAAAGCAGTGTCAGGAGCCTCCCTTAGGTACGAGATGGCAGGGCCCAGCTTATGCGTGTCGACTAGCGAAGAGGTCGCCACTACTAAGGAGATGCAGGTGGAGAGAACCATGGTGCTTAGGAGACGAATCAGCTCCTCCCAGCAGCTCCAGAGCGAGTTGCCCGTGATCGTCGGGGCTGATCTGCCGACCCCTCCATGGTTTGGCTACTGCTATGCATGTACAGAGGATAAGGCGTGGAAGAGGAGAAGGAGGGCGGAGATGATGGCCTCGGACGCTCTGTACTTGGAGACCCCAAGTACGTGTCGGAAGTTGGATCGTTGCCTGGTCAACCGAGTTTCTATGCAATTTTGGATAGAAGCTTCGCAGAATGCATCAGGGTGATACCACCTCTACAGAAGAAAGTTGATGGTCTTAAATAAAGGTTCTTTCTTGGAATGTTCGCGAGTTAGGACAACCCGAGAAAAGGTTGGGGGTTAAGAATCTGATTTTTGAATCGAAAGAGAATGTGGTACTTCTGCACTAGATGCAGATCTCAGTGGGGAGAGACCAGTTTTGGAGGGGTATGGGGAGTTCCATTTTTTTAGTGTGTTGAGTTAGTTGCCTAGGAGGTCGGCAGGGGGGCTTTTGTTGGAAGAAGGATGCCTTTGAGAAGGTAGGGGATTGTACATCGGTGTTTTCCATCTCGGTTTGCCCGTAGAAGTGTGATGGTCTCATCTTTTCTGTCACAAACGTATATGGCCCTACGGGAAACAACAGGAATTCTCTGGCGGATGATCTTGAACAGTCAAGCATAAATAGGAGTGATGGACTCTGGATAATCAATGGAGATTTCAACATTACCTTATTACCTGATGACCGACCGCATCAGGGTGGGGGTCGGAAGACTGGTTCTCAGGAGTTGGTGGCGCTAGTCCATTCGCTAGGTCTGACTGTGGTGGATGTGACAGGCTGCAAATATACTTGGCGTAATTCCAGATCCAAATCCAGGCTTGACCGGTTTATGCTTTCTCCTAAGGGGGTCGATTATTTTCCTCTTTCTCGAGCTTGGGCGCTTCCTAAGGCCCTTTCGGACCACATACCAATATTGTGGTCGTCTGGCGAGCAGACAAAATCCAAATTCTTCTTTAGATTCGAGAAGGCTTGGCTTCTAGAGGAGGGCTTCAAGGAAACGTATCTGCTAGATGGAGAGGTTGTACGGTTGAGGGGTCTGCAGTGACGCATTTTGCTAAAAAAACTGAAAGACTTAAGACTCTTTCTCACTGATTTTGGGAGAGAGATGAAGGCCAAGCGAAGGTTGCTCAGACGGGAGGCATAAGAGGGTGGTCCGGTTGGACAATGCTGAGGACCAACGAGACCTGGAGGAGGAAGAGGATTTAGAGAGAGCACGATTGCTAAAGACTATTTGGCTAGAAGACAGGAAAGAGGAGGTTGAATGGTGTCAAAGGTCAAGGCAGAGGTAGCTGAGAGAGGGAGACGCAAATACTAGTTTCTTACACAACATGGCTTCGAGGCGCGGAAGGAAGAACTACATCTATGAGATCGAGGTGTGGGGTTGAGGGTGACTGACGATGCGCAGGTGGGCAGCGCACTACATAGGCACTTTGTAGAGGCTTAGAGGAGAAGACGGAGGGGGTGGGGCTGGGTGGGGAGGTGGTGGAGGCCTTGACGTAGGGGCAGTCGGAGGGGTTGGTGGCGCCTTTCTCCATCAATGAAGTCAGAGAAGCTAATTGGGGGCTCAACAAAGATGGGGCTCCGGGGCCGGATGGATTCCCTATTGGTTTCCACCATGAGTTTTAGGATTTGCTGCAGAGAGAAGTTATGGAGGTGATCAATGATTTCAAGAGGGGCAACATGGATTTTGAAAAGGTTAATAGAGCACTCTTCTTCCTCTTCCCTAAGCGGGAGACTCCTTGTAGAGTTGATAATTACAGACCCATCACTTTATCAAATGCGATTTATCTCATTGTCGCTAAGGTACTAGGATATAGGTTGAAGGTGGTACTGGATGGCATCATTTCGCAGGAAAAATATGCTTTTATCCCAGGTCGTTAGATGGTGGATAGTATGGTGATGGCGGTCGAGATCTGTCTCGATTGGCAGCATCGATGTCTGAAGGGTGTGATGTGGAAGATTGACTACTCAAAGGCGTATGACTATGTGGATTGATGGTCTTTGTGGACATCTTTGCAACAGCGTGGCTTTCTGGATCTTTGGATCTCTTGGATGAAGAGGTGTGTCACTACATCATCTTTCTCAGTGTTGGTGAATGGTAAACTAGAGGGGGTTTCTTCTAGCTGCAGAGGGGGGGTCAGACAAGGTTGCCAGCTAGCTCCTATGTTGTTTGTGATTGTGGCGGATGCACTGGCAATTATGGTCAAGAGGGCAGTAAATGCGGGTTGGTGTGAGGGCTTTCGTTGTGGTGAGATTTCAGTCCCATTGTTGCAATACGCAGATGACACAATAATATTCCTGGATGGATCTGAGGAGCAAATTAGCCGCTCGTCGCAGGTGGTGGAGGTTTTCAGCAATCTTTCATGTCTTCAAATTAACAAGCAAAAATCAGTGGTGATTCTGTTGGGATGTCTAATGCGGAGGGGGCGAAGGTGGCGATGACCCTTGGTTGCCCGTTGGGCGAGATGTTGATCCCGTACCAAGGGTTGCCCTTGGTTGCACGTAAACTTAGAAGAGCGGACTAGGACCTGCTTATTTATATAATGGAGCAATGGTTGACTGGTTGGAAAGCGATGACTCTTTCACGTGGGGGGAAGCTGATTTTGCTTAAGCATATCCTATCAGCTATTCCGCTCTTTTTCTGCTCCAGGAGATTGCTACTTGCGGGGGTGAGAAAGAAGATTGAGAGCATGATGAGGAAGTTCTTCGGGTCAGATGAGAGGTAGCAGGGCGAGGGGTGGCACCAGGTTGATTGGGACTCTACAACGAGGCCGATCAAAGGGGGGGTTAGGCATTCGAGATGTCGAGTGTATGAACAAGGCTTTGCTGGTGAAGTTGGTGATTCATATTTGGGTCAATTCTTAGAGTTTGGCATGTAGGCTTCTTCGGGAAATTTATGGGGTGGGAGGGCTCCCTGGAGGCTAGAGGAATCCGCTTTACATCCCCACTTTGGGAGAGGATTAGGAAGGTGATGCTAGATTTGAAGCCTAAGTTGAGGCATGTGGTGGGTAATGGGAACACCTTCCGATTCTAGATGGACAACTGGAGTGAAGATGAAGCTCTCGCCACATGCTTTCCAACACTTTTCGCATTGGCAACATCGTAGATGTTTACGTCGCAGGATGTACTGGGTCCTGGATGCCTGGGTTTGTGTCAGATCTGTCGGACCAGCGTCTGGAGGAGCTCATAAAAATGCAGTCATAACTTTCTACCCAGGGGGCTTCGGGCAGGGAAGAGATCATTTTGTATGGGATGGGGCGAGGATCTCGACTAAAAAAGCATATGTTGCGTTCTGTAGCTCGGGGAAAGCGATTGACGAAGATTTTCACCGCGACATGAGGATCGTCTGGAGCAGCAAGATTATGGGCCGTGTGAAAGTATTCCTGTGGTGCCTCAGAAGAGGCAGATTGAGCGACAAGGCCAGGAGGGGAAGGTTGTTTGGCCTGTCCGATGTTTCTTGTGATAGGTATAGTACCGACAGCAAGGATCTAAACCACTTTTTTTAGTTGCTCGTATTCACAGCAGGTCCAGTTGGCGGTCGGCATTTCTTGGCTACAGGTGAATGATTCGGAGTCGTTATGGATGTCGGTTAGGAGAGTTGGGGATGCCTCTACTGACGATTGCTCCTTTGCATATGCAATCCGCTGGCCACTTTGCAATGGATGCAATGATCTAATTTTTAGGAACGAGAGGTTTTATTCGGAAAATGTTGTTGCACATTGTGAGGCATTGTATAATTTTTAGTCTTCCAGGTGATGTAATCCTCTTCTTATATTTATATTTATAACACAGCCGCGGTGAGTCCCATCTCGGGATCTCACCCTCTTTTCCATTCAAAAAAATACTTGTTGAAATGGATGATTTTGACTACATCCTTGGGATGGACTGGTTGGAAAGGTATCATGCATGCCTCGATAGTTTCCAAAAGATAGTAACCTTTTGCCTTCCTAACTCCATAGAATTCTCGTTCAGTGGAAAGACTTCTAATGACTAAATAGTATATATCTGTGCTCTGAAGGCACAACGATTGTTGTTGCACGTGCCAAGTCATAGATGGCCTTACGTAAGTGGCATATACTATGCCCCTCGACTACGTAACACGGTAGTTGCATCATAGAAACCTCCTCCTTGAGGTCACCATAGAGGAAGGTGTTCTTCACATCAAGTTGGAAAATAGCCCATGCCTTGTTAGCAACAACAGAATGCATATGAATCTCATTCTGGCAACTGGAGAGGTCTCAAAGTAATCAACCACATAGGTTTATGTGAAGCCCTTGGCAACTAATCTGGCTTTCAATCTATCTATGGACACATCAGGCGAATGCTTGGTCGTGAAGACACATCTGCATACCGCATGCCGAACTCGTGGTGGACACGACACAAGATCCCATGTGCGCCGAGAGATAAATGCATCCATCTCCTTATACATGGCATGTCGCCAACCCCGGTTCTGCATTGCACGGTGATGATCCCTGGGGACTGAAATAGCATTCAGGACATATGTAAATCTCTTGTCACAACTAGATAAGCCATCAATTGAAGTAAAATGCGACTATGGTGAAAGGTGCATTGCCTTTTTTGCTTGTGACGAGCTATCAGAAGCTTCTCGGGTACATCTGGGGTAGCAGTGGTGGGAACACTTGAAGTAGTCATATTATCATGTCTAAAAAGAACAGACACAGGAACAAAAGCAGGTGCAGTGGTGTGCTCGCGAGTATTAATGATTGGTGGAGGAGAAAGGTACAAAGGGATGTCACCCACAACCTGTGTGAAAAAGCTTGTCTGCTCAAAGAAAGTGGCATCAGCAGACACATAGTATCGACACCCAACCCGAACATAACACCAATTGCCTTTCTAAGTACGGGAGTGCCCAAGAAAGACGTACTTGATGGTCCTAGGTGACAAATTATCAGTTGCATGGAAGTTGTTAACAAAAGCAATGCAACCAAAATTTCTCAGAAGAAAAGGAAAAGGAGACTCAATAGGGTACATTTAAGAGAATAGAGTTCCCCTTTAAAAACAAAAGAAGGAGCTATGTTGATGAGATAGATAGCAGTAAGGATGGCATCCCCCCAATAGTACTTGTAAACATTCATTTGACTAATAACAGATCTGACAACATTAAGCAAGTGTCGGAGTTTCCTTTCCGCAACCCCATTCTGTTGCAAGGTATAAGGACGGGAGGTTTGGACACAAAGAAAGATATCAAATCATGTTGAATGAACTCAAGGGCATTGTCAGTTCGAATGATCTGAACACATGTAGAAAAAGTTGTTTGAACATATTGAAAGAAATTTTTGACAATTTTATTTATCTCTGAATGCTCCTTTAATAGATACACCCAAGAAGATATACTATAATCATCCACAAAAAATAAACTTTAGCGACGATCACTTAATGTTCGGACCGGATAAGGTCCCCAAACATCACAATGAACATAACCAAAAAGACTGATACTATGAGACTCAGTATGGACAGGAAAAGAAGCTTGATCAGAAGGTCGGAGCCCCAAGTCTACGTTAAAACCTAGGCAGCAGCGTCAGAAGGCAAAGGGTATCTATCTAGGAGCTGTAGCGCTCCAGAGAGTGAAGTTTCGCCACCTTAGAGCCATACTCCCAATTCTCAAGTCCCCATCAAGCACCCTTCTCATCGCCCAGAGCCCCCTCTCCAATAGTCATTCCCATTGTGTCCCATCGCCTAGATCCCCTTCCTTAATTGCACTTCCCGAATCACCTAGAGCCCCCTCTCGAATCACCCAGAGCCCCCTCCTGAATCTCCCTTCCCATTGCCCTCCAGAGGTTTTCTACTTTATAGAAGATCAATAGGGGCTTCTTTAGGAGGGGTGATAAAAATATAATTAGATGGTTGCAAGTAGTCACGTAGAACCCCATATACCTACCAAAACAAATGGTTGCAAGTAGTAATGTTCATGGTAGTACGAGCGGATGAATGCTCGATCTGATCAATGTATTCTTACATGACGCTCATGGATATCTAATAAAGATATTCAAATCAGATTACCAACAAAGTTTAACCCATTTCTGGATGGTGCCCAATGGATCTGTTGGATATCCACACTTCAACCTGATGGTCGTGACCCACTTGCAATAGTCGATTCTCCTCCATGTAACAATACATAGAAGGCATCATGGCAACGATAGCACTTCCAACAATTTATAGCGGTGCTCTGTACCAGCAAGTCCTTCATCATCGAAGCATCAAGATCTCCTCCTTAGGGCTCCAGGCTCCAATTTTTAGCTGGAAATCTGCGGAGTCCACAGCTGCACCAACCGGGCTCACCTCTGTTGCAACTACAATCCGAGACTGATCTCATACAGTGTTGATTGTCTGAGGAACGTTAGTCATTGGGTGGGAAGTTTTAGATTGCAGATCACATATTTGCGGAATTGTCTCTTTGAATCTCAAAACAGGTGTTCATGATTTGAAAACTACAGAAATGAAAAGATGAATGCTTCTCACAGTTTCACAAAATTAATCCGCAAGTGTAACAGTGCATCTTCACTGTATAGATGTTGCTAGATAAAAAATAATAAGTTGCTACAAGACTTTTGTAGTGCAAACAAAATCAGTAAAAAGCTTTTAGCGGTTTGTTTTATAGGATGTATTGAAAGATTCACGATTATGATAGACGAACAATTGCCAAAAAGGATTTAATTCAATCATACGTTAATAAACATAATGTAACATTTGCATAGCACTTTGAAGAAGCGTGCCTTTAATGTGTTCTTTCATACCCGATAAATAATTGTGAAATCATCTTGTACAAAATAATACCAGCATCGCTTAATCTTCGCATTGCATTTTAACCCGGAATCTAACATTTGCTAGCACTTATTGATGAAAAGAGCCTATGCAGAAAAGGAGTCAGGGAACACCTCCCAATGTATGATAGATCTCTCGTATGCTCTATCACGAAGTGGGTGGAAATCCATTCAATTCAAATGAGACGGAATACTTCGTCAACGGATCCTTTCACCTTGCACCAGAATTGTATGATATACGCAAGGATTTCGACTCACGTCATTCACGCATCCAGTTGGTTCGAAATGATTGTGAAAAGGAAAATCAACAGAGAAAAATATAAGTAAGACATACTCCGCGCAAGAATTGAGGAGCTGATCGATCTCGGCAGATCCTTGAACCTGAAGGCACGAGACCGAGTCCATGTTCTCAATCTCCTTCGTCCAAAGGGAAGCGTGGATCCTCTGCTTCCTCAACATGTACTCCTCGTCCCCAACCCTCTTCTTTCTAGTAGCGACCTCATCTTCTACGACGTTACCTGTGTTCTTATTGCTATTGTAATTCAACTCAGTTCTCCTCCTCCTCTCCTCCCAGCGATCGTCCATCTCCTCGACGAATGCCTTGGCCTCGGGGTCGAAGTGGACATCGGACTCCCACGGGGCGCGATTCTTGGCAGAAAGGTCCTCGGGAAGCCAAGCAGCCTCCCACGCGTCGTTCCAATCATCGTCGGCGGAGGAGAATGCCCTCGAGGTAGGTGCCGCCCGGAGACGAGAAGAGGAGCGGTGGAGGAGGAGGCGTTTGAGAGACTGCATGGGCAGTATCCGCGGTGGAATGCCCTAGTGACTAGCAACGCTCAAGAGCCGCGACCTGGACAGTGGTGTAGTTGTGAACGACCGAACCTGAGCAAATTACAATGTTTAGATCTGGTATATTTATTTGAAAATGGCGAGTATGCATCCTCGTGCACGTGTTATATTTTACATGTATCGAGACTTGCATCTGTTATATTTTTTACTTTTTTGAAAATATCACCGTGTATATTCATTTATATATCCCTCCAATATGCATTCGAATTTCATCAGAAACAGAGACCTCTATGTTCTCCATCTAGAACAGATCGATTACAACAATTCTACGACCATTAAAATTATTTGTTTTAGATGAAGGACATAGTAGTCTCTGTTTTCTGACGAAATTCGAATGGTATATTGAAAGGATATATAGATGAATATACACGATGATATTTTCCAAAAAAGTAAAAAAATGTGGGAGATATAGGCCCTGGGTATGTAAAATTACATGCACCAGGTTGCATACTACCCATCCTCTATTTATTTAACCATCAGATATGGTTTATTTATTTAATCATCTTAAACTTATGTTTAAGGTTAGGTTCGTTTAATTTCACATTAAATTTGAATCGAACTTTTATTTAATGGAATCTAAACAAATATTGAACTTGAGAATTTTTTAGTAGGACGGGTGAAAAGAAAAGAAATGAAATTATGTATATGATTAGATCAAATATTCATTTACCTTTTTATTTAATCTAACTCTTCTTTATCTTTTGAAAAAAATAAATTAATAAGGATTCTTTTCTTTGGAAAAAATGTATAATTGTACTGTATTTTTATATATGTTCAGATGAGAGTTAAGGAATAAGATATGGATAAAGAACGAATGAGATTCATACTTAGAATGTTGATTTACCGTCTCCAAATCTGCACTTTGCAGCTCAGAGAGTGAGGATATTTATATTTCTCTGTAGGCATCACTTCTGTTGTCAGAGTGAGTTCCTGCAAATCAGTTCTTTTAGAGTTCATGTTGTTTCTCTTGCCTGGAGTGAGGCAATTTTATCTGATGGCTGACCCCATTGGGATTTTCTTTTTTAAATATTTGTATCCACTGAAGAATGAAAGTAACATTTGCTGATTCAGTAATTAGTCAGAAAAATAATGAATTGGAGTGGTCCACCTCTGCGTTCTACCAATCATGGTGATATGGATTGAAAAAATCGATCGTGGAAGCTTCTTTCATCTCTTTATTCTGCCAGAACTATAAAAAATACACACAAAAAACAAGTCTTTGTTTCTTGCACATTTTTGTTGTCCTCTTCAGGAGGCAGAGATGCAAGCTGTTGTAATATGCATTTGTTGAGGCTACGTCGTTTCCAATGGTGGATAAGGAAGGTAAAAGTAGTAGACATATAGATAATAAATGTTGTAACCATGATGTGACCATTTATATTGGGATAGTTTATACCGAGATAAAAGTATACTTATCTCGTAAATATTGATGACAAGGATCTATACTACTGTCTAACAAGTTAGACAAGTAATTGTTGTACCAAGCCCTCTGTCAATCAACAATCAACCCACAAATAAGATGAATAATCAAGTGTGTGTGTGTGTGTGTGTGTGTGTGTGTGTGTAAATGAGTCAAATTTTATTAGAACTCTACAATAATGTGTATATGTGTAAGAATGGTAGAGTATTGAACTTAGGGAAGCGTAATGAGGATATACAAAACTATTATTAACTATTGCTAACTAATAATATTTTTGGATTTTTAGCTTTTCTTATTTTTTATGTGCTTTTATTTTTTGTTTTTGTGGGTTATAAATTATATTCAAAAATTTATGATTTTAAATGTGATATATTTTTTATGTTTTTAGTTTTGCAAATTTTAAATTTCGTTTTTATTTTTAAAATAAGATAAATAATAAGAAACATACAGATAATATTTATACTATATAGATAATATAAAGAGAAAATGTATTTTTGTATTTTCTACTAATTTAAATATAGTCAAATAAAGAAAATAATTTTTTTGGGATTTTTAGTATTTTATATATTTTTGGTAATTTTGTTGGTATTTTTCTAATTTTTATGGTTTTTAGGTTGAAAAACACAAAAACAATGAGTATATTATATTCAGAAACTTGTATGGGTTTAAAAATACATATCAGTCCAAAATTAACCCTAACTAATTTTAATATATATATATACTAGATATTATCAAGAATATTCATAAATAGAAAACTCTATTTTTTGGATTTTTATAGAATTTTTGCTATTTTTATTATATTTTAAGTGTTTTATAATTTTTACAATGTCTTTTTTTTTGAATTTTTGTAGATTTTTGGATATGTGATAATATAGGATAAAATACTCCTGCTATAATTTTTTTGGAACATTTTTTAATTTTTATGGATCTTTAAACAACAAACGGGAAAAAAAGCAAGCCTTTGATTATTAATAAGTATGAAACCTCATTAAAATGCCATAACAAAAATATGTGTGATCAAGCTCTATTCGAGACATTTAAAATAAATTTCCTCGGATTTATGCATGAACAAAGGCATTTCATAAAAATCAAAAACATAAAAATAAAATGTATTACAGGATAACGGCTAAACTACAATATCCTAAAAGTAATTATGCATTACATAACATAACAACGAAATACGGGCTGATTCATGTTAAATATCCATGAATATTAAATGCCAATGCCTGGTAGGGACTTAGATGCCAATAGTCAGAGTTATGGGATCCCAATAGCAGTTTATCAAAAATTATTACACAGCAAATCACATTTTAAGCATTAAATAGAAATACAAAACTATGTGGGGTAAATAGCAAAATATACCCCTAATATGTGCACGATCAAACGATCCATGTCATATCACTTGACTTGATCAATAGATTCGCTCTCGCATCACTTCGCTTAATATGGATGGCTACGAATAGATCTAGAGAGTTCTCAAAATCTGACGATTCTGGAGACCTCACGAAGAACATGGAAGAACTTTGTCTTCCTAACCTTCAATATGTTGAAACTCCCTTCTCCAGTGGTGGTTCTACTCCTCATAAAGCTCACGATGATGCTGGGGATGTTACAGGTCGATTAAGGTCATTCAGAAGGTCCAAGCCTCACTAGGAGAGGCTTAGAGGTCATCGCGTTTCAAGCGACCTGGAAAGTCACTTGCAGGTGTCCAAATCCTCTCCAGACGAAGTCCATAAGCACATGTACTTGCATTAAATTGTCGCTGGGCTCGAGAAAAACACTCTCGACCCACAAAAATGGTATAAACAATAGGCAGGTGAGATGGTATGGTATCTCTGGCAATGGGTGGTGGAGGGAGACGATGCCCTTGATCTATACAAGTCCGGGATGATTTGATTGATCGGGTAGGTGGATAATTTGATGAGGGATGAAGATGTGATGATCAGATGTGTCGGAGACATGGG
Organism: Ottelia alismoides; assembly: GCA_037367405.1. Lineage (NCBI taxonomy): Eukaryota > Viridiplantae > Streptophyta > Magnoliopsida > Alismatales > Hydrocharitaceae > Ottelia > Ottelia alismoides. Next base: position 455,906 of record JAZKJV010004856.1, read on the forward strand.
TTTCACATAGTTGGATGATGGTCAGAGCTGAAGCTCCTACCTACGTAAATCTTTGACAATCGAAGCCATCTATTACATGGACTCGGAAATAAAAACTAGAATTACACTAAGAACTTGAAAATGAAACTAAAATATGATTCTAACATATGTCTCAACTTGGTTTTCACCTAGGAAGCAAGTCCTCTGCCTAGAGTAGAAATCTATCAATGGGGAGTCCCAGGCCCTGCTCCTTCTCCTCGATGATGCCCGTGGGAGGCTCCTTCCTTCACAAGTAGTCTAACCTACAAGTGGGTTTGAGGTTACGATGCATGGATCGAGCTCTCCTATCTTGATTGTGGTGGCTGTGAATATATAAAAGGGCAACAAATAGGTCAGGGTTGACTAGGGTTTGTTCCAAGTCTGAAAAAGATAAATCTTTTGTGAGGTATCAGTGTGAATCCTAGATGTCAAGGGCATAATTCTCACGAAGGGTGCAAGGTCATACAATGACGGCTTCGGCAAGAAAAAATGGAGACGGAGAGTAGGGACCAATCCGAAGGGTTCATATGCACGAAGAAGGGAGGGTTGAGTCAGTTGACTTGGGTTGCGATTGGTCCAAACCCTCCGCTAAAAGACAAAATAGGGCTAAAAAAGATAATGAGAAAATACCATAGAACATAATATTATCAATTAAGTCTCAAAACATGAAAATTGTTTATTATTTATTAAACTATTTTTGGGGTGATTTTTATTTATTTTCAGTGACTTATTTAGTAGTATATATTATTTACAAACTCCATCTATAGGTATTTATACATGTATATTTTGTTTTTTATTATTTTTACACATAATATTATATTTACACAATTCATTTATTTGTAATATAATTTAATATATATTTACATATTGTTATGGGATTTTTATTATTTAATTAATATATACAAACAAATGTGTATATTTGCGTAATAGGTACCTTATACACGTGTATTAGGTTTATTGATTGTTTTTGGTATTTTTTGAACGCTTTTAATTTGTTTTAAATTTTATATATGTATTAAGTAATATGTACAATTAGTTAAAAATATAAAGATGTTAAGCATGTAAAAGGTAAAACATATTGGTTTAATATGCATATGTACAATCACCATAGTGTCCCCATTAAAAAAGTCGAATTTTGCACCTTGACTCCATTTTAAATGAAACTACCTTTATTTTATAGATAATTTAATTTGAAATATAATAAAGGTAAGTGATGAATTTATGATTAATCACTCTAAAGATGAAAATAGAGCTCTATTCTCAAGAAATTAGCTGCATTTCTTCATTTATATAACATTATTATCGTTCACGAACTTGCAAATAAGATTCGCACTTTAGAATGCATAATTGCATTAAGTAAGAAGTCAAAAATCCTATACAATATCACTTGTATATTACCATAATTTCTCCTATTTTTATTTATTTTTCACTAACTCCAAAAGAATCACATCAAATTTGTTGTGTACATATTACTAACACTAATAAAGGAAAAATACCCACAAAATTGCTAACTTGTATATTTACCCAATAAAACCCAAACCCTAGTTTGGAGACAAAAGATAGTAAATGTGAATATCTCCATTAGTCTCCTATAGATCCCTACTCAATTTTGAATTAATGTACATTCATTAATCTGCAAAACAAGATCAAATTCAAAAGATCTGGAGTTCATATGTGAAACTTGGGCTTTGGGCACTCATTGTATATTATACATATTGACTACATTGACCATATTATTTCAAGCACAAAAATAACTAATTTTGATAAATTTCTTTTTCATATATCTTATTTGATTTATATTTAATAAATTGTATATAAAATCAAAATGAAAATTGAAGCAAAAGTCTAAGAAAATAAATCAATCTATGTTTGTATATATCCATCTTATTTTATTTATCTATTTTATTAGTTATTAAAAATCTAAAAAATATATTAAGTTGTAAATATTTATTTTATAATTTATCTGATTTTAATTTGATTTTTACTTATTTAGAAATGACAAAAAAATTTGTGAAATACAAAAATATAGTATTTTATATCTATAGAGTACCACCAAAAATATGTTTTGTACATATAACTTCTTTTGGTTTAGGTCCCTTTAGAAAGTTGTAGATCTCGTCGAGGCGAATAACTTTCATGCAAGTCACTTTTTGATTTGAATTCATTTTTTATTTATTTCCTATTTTTAATTTAATTTTTAAATTTTCTGGGAGCGACACGTGGCAGCCACATGTCAACTCCTGTTATATTTTCTTTTTGTTATTTATTTATTATCCTATTTCATTATTTTCATAATAATTATTATTAATTTGATTTTATTTAATTTGGACACCATGTAGCTGCTCCTCAATGCGCCACGTGGCCCCTTCCCATCCCCCCCTTCCGCACGATCGCACCTCCCATTGCCCACTCCTCCACCTTTCCCTCCGTGTCTGCTGACCTAACTACACGCCGCAACCGTCGCGACCTCCTTTCGCCTCCGCCTCTCCCTCTCTGCTCACCCACCTTCCGCAATCGCCTCCTCTGTGTCGCTACTCACCTCACGATCTCCACCGCTCTCTTTCGATCATACCCACCTTCTTCACCAACTACCCATTAAAGGGTATCGTTGCCCCATCACACCCCATATATGCCATCATGAGGGATAAGGAGTCGATAGCAGCTTCGAGGTTCCCATTGGTGACGACTTCTAGGAGATCCTCTTGAGGAAACAATGTCAACACCAGTCCATCTCCATGGCGAGATCCAAGAAGCGAAACTTCTTGCGGCATCTTCGGGTAGCTGAGGTATGCTCAGTTTTGTTGCACGCTGGCAGATTGAGGCCAAGATCGGAGAGATTTCAACCCCTTCTCCCATCGGCGACCAACCCCATGTAGATCTCCTTCCTCTTTTCCTTCTTCATCTTCTCCTTCTTCTTTCCCTTCTCTGTTCTTCTCCTCCCATTGGTCTTCTCCTCCTCTGATTACTTCTTTTCTGTACCTCCCTCCAACCCACAAATCAAGCCATCTCCTACGCTCACGCCTCAACTCCGCACCAATCGCTCACATTCCATTAACTGTTATACGTCTACGTTCCATCCACCTTAGAGGGTGCCACCGACCTTGAGAGAACCCTACTCACCCTCACCTTCATCACCGCACATCGAGTCACCTCGATTTCTATGCACTCCACCACTGACGTTAAGCCTCCGCTTCTCCCTGCATAGTCGATCGCCACCATGACATTCCTCCTTCTCCTACAACCTCAACTCGTCCACGACCATGGGCTATGCCTCCATCGCAGAGCCGCTGCATCTACGCCAGCTGACCACGCAAATGCCATGACATATTGGGTTCCCCAAGTTCTAACAACCCATGACACGCCACACTAGTACTTAAGCCTCGACCCACACCCTGAGGTTCACGTGTGCTCGAGGCACCAGAACTAGTCACGTGTGCCTCGGTTTCTCGCACCTCAACTGTGGTACCGAGGCTTCCTCCGAGCCCTGTGTCGTACACGCATGTGGAAGGAATTTTGTGGGCACACCCTCGAGTTTCTCGAGTTCCATGCCCACACCCCTACCAGTTGGATCCCACATGTATATTGCATGCCAGCATGGTTAATTTGCATCAGACCCCTCCGAGTCTTGGTAATTCCATGCTAGTCCCTATCAACATTTGTTTTGTTAATTCAAGTATATAAATTGCATTTATACGTTCATGTTTGGACTTATTTTGAGCTATCATTTAGCATCTATTTTTATTTCAAAAATCGCATATCGTAGAATATTGAATTCTCTATTTTATGAATATTTAATTGAATATTTGTGGTTGATTTATTATATTTAGTTTGATGAAATTTACAAATTTTTCTTTGTCTATTTGGAAATTTGTATTAAATCAATAATGGCTCTGAAAACTCTTGAAAAATCACGTTAGATATAATTAATTTTGTGTATATCATACCCAAAAATCGTCTTATTTACACGCATATCTAGGTCAACAAATGGTTTTGTGATTGAAGTAATTGGTTTTTAATTGATTGTACACTTAGAATTTTAAAGAAATAGAAGTTGTTATGGATACCCCTCATATAGACCTATATAGGATTATTTTATTTCTAAAAAATAATAAGGTTTGGTTTTTATCAAAAATTAAATCAGTCAAATCACGTAGTCTACATATTTAATTCACCATAAATTCATTTTCATTTGAAAATTAAAAAAAACACAACAGCTTAATTTCACTGTTTTTAACATTCTGGCTAAGTTTTAATATTTTTGGACATCAATTGACTGAAAATTGCATTTTAGTCCCTAAACACCTTCAAAATTGCATATCATCATTAACTTCATAAAAAAGATAAAAATTGTTCCTCTGAAAATCGAGCTTCTAGATCATCTAAAAATCGACCTATGGAGACAGTGGCCTCTCTGAATTCGATCTTGGGCTTACCTAAGTAAAGAAATAAATCACATCGCTCACATTAGTTAAATATTAATTTAAGTATCGAGGGGCAATTTTGGATTTATCATATGGTGCCATTGGCGGGGACACATAACTTAGGTTGACTTTTAGATAATTTATAAATTAGATTTTCCATCCCCAAAGTTGTCTGACCCTGGGGTCCTTTATTGTAATTGTTGATCTCTTTTATTTTCTTGCATTTTTATTTGTTTGTTTGTTTGTTTTATTGTGTATATCTCTCTGCACGTCATCTTGTTTTTGTGTGAGGGACCCGACACGATGGAGCGACTACTTAGGAAGCTGAGTAACTTAGGATCATTGGAGGACAACTTTTTCAGGAAATGAGCTGAATAAAGGAAGCACATAAAATTAAGATCTAGTCGAGTCGTGAGAGAGTGTAGAGTCCTTAGGATTTCGTTTTTGCATTTTATTTGCTTTTTGTAATTATCATTGTAATAATTTTGGTAATTGCACATTTACAATGATTCCCATTTGGGATCTCACAGTTGTACAAGAACTTCGAACATTATTTTTCTTTGTTGTGGTTATATCGAGAGTGGTTCTCAACTTGAGTGGCTCGTAGGTTAGACCTGCACTCGCAGCTCTTAGATCTTTTCATAGGTCTAATATCAGTTGTTTATGCTCATGTAATCTAGGACCACACTTTTTCACATTTAATAATACACACCTTATAATGATCTAATTAGTTAAAATAAATTCAAATTCTTCACCACTAATATAAGTTCATGCAAGGTGCAGTTTTCATCTCTTGCATTGCATTTAGCATAATAATTTCAATTTTGTATTGCACCCTGCATGTACAACACGTGGATCACTATAAGTCTTCTGAAATGGGAATGAATCATTGATTTCATCGATTGCATCAACTTTTCTCGATTCCCTTCCCCTTGGTTTTACAACTTAGGATAAAGAAAATCGGGATTGATCATTAGGTGTGCCATGTTTGGTGGACTTAACCAAGTGATAATCTAACTTAAAATCAGGACTGCTAATACAGTTTTAACCAAAAAATCGAACTAAAACTGAAATTGTATTTGGGAGAGCAACCCCATCCTTCGACACAGATACTTACCTCCAGACAGAGTGGGTGAGGATGTAGCCACTAAGGATAGAGCCCAAATATCTGGACTTGCCCCCTAAGTCTCCATTTCAGACTCTTGCGGATTTAGGAGATGCAAGGGCTTGCCTTCGAACTTAGTGTATGTTTCGGTTGTGTAAGCCTATGTGTCTCCTTTGGGGTGTGATATTAAGATCGACAGCCCGTGAAGATCACCTCATTGATTGGGAGCATATAGGAGCACCATTGGGCATAAGGCGACACCATGTGTGTAATGGATTACAAGATTGTTTTACCACCAACTAAAATTGACAAGATAATTCAGCCAAACCTTTACGATCTTCATTGTCTGTAGTTGGTGAAATTTTGGGGTTGTTTTTTGTTTGTATTCTGGGGTGTGCATTCAAAGACTACACTCTTAAGGCCTTCCTATCACTCCTTGTTTGTTATTTTGCTCTTGTATCGAACATCTTGACATAAAGTATGGCAGATTGAGATGATTTTTGCTAGGACTTTGTGAGACTCTCACTGAATACTCCAAACCGACCGTTCTCACGATCTAGGGTTGACTCTCTTTTTGGGCCCCAAGACCCCTTGACTTTAAGGTAACCCTTTCTAGAATCCAAGGCTAATAAGTCACTTTCTTTTCCTGAGGAAGGTCGGACCCATTCCTCTCCTCTTTTCCCTTCTCACAACGAGGAAGATCCTCACCTCAGTGTCTCTAGATCAACCTCTTCTACACAGATTAATTCAAATCCCTTTGATTCTGAAGGTGAAAAGATCAAGAGAGTAAGATGCCTCCCAAGAGGAACATTAATGATGAGGGATATGGTGATGCACTGAAAGACATCTTAGCTAGACTGGCACATGCAGAACACCACAGTAAACTGTTTCGAAAAGAACTAGGCCAGTTGAGAAATAGGGGAGGGAATAGACCTGAGTGATGAATCTCCATTTCATCACCTTTATTATATTATTTTGGCCTTAAAAACCCAAGCTAATGCATGTAGATAGCATTAATTTGTACAAATAGCATTCATAATTTATTACATTTATTGTGTAAATAATATGGTTTTAATGCCAAAATTATAGAATAAAGAGAAGAAAAGAAAAAGAATAAAATATCAAAGATATTTTATGACCGTAAACCCCGAGACCAAGTCAAGAATTGAGTTGGTCGACAAGGAATAAAGTAGGCAGAGATAAGAGCCAAAATACATTTATTTATTATTTATTCATTTTGACACCTATTTTATTCTTTATTATTTATTCATAAAATAAAGTAATTTTGTACATGAAAGTTGTAGATAATAATGTAAATAAAAATACAAAATTGAGTTTGTATCAAAATAATACACAGTGTTCATTTTACAAACTAAATAAAAAGCCAAAATCCCAACTTCACAAACCCATATCTTTCAAATAAAAACTCAAAATAATAAAAATCACCTATAATTATATATAACTTTTCATGAGGTATTTAGTGGAAGTGATTTCATATTTTATGGAGTTACAGTGTGAAAATTAGGTTTTGGATATTCATTGTATAGTAGACCTTAATAAAATATTCAATTTATTTAATCCTTATTATTTTTACAACTTTATATTTTATAATTTTATAATTATTATTCATAACATATGTGCATATTAAAATTAATAAAACCACAAAGAAAATGTAAATAAAATAAGTCAATATCAATACATAGACAAAATACCTATAATATTACTTATACATAAATAAAAGAGAAATCATTTTTTTATTATTTATTCTTTTATATTTTTATAAGCTTGTAAATATTATTTATATTCTATTAAAAATATAAACCCAAAATAAAACATAATAAAATATATAAAAATAAAATAATGTATATAATACATAAATGAAATAACTACAAGTATACCTACATATTATATATCCATGTTTTTTTGAGTGTACAGATAATATCATAAAAATATAATAAAAATATATTTATACACATAAAAAAAAGTTATAAATATATAAAATAAAATAATAAAATAAAAAATAAAGTAAAATAAAATAACATAAATATAGGTAAATATACCTATAAATACACCATTAAAAATTAACTACTAATAAATAACATCAAAAAATAAATAAAAATTATAATAAAATATTAAATAAAATAATAAACATTTTTTATTTTATAATAAAAATTTAATAAAATCAAATTCTATCTTTAAATAATTAGTTTTCTAACAAAATAGGTAGTTTTGTCTTTTGGCGGGTCTACTTGGACCAATCAGAGGTCAGGGATCGTTGTCGTCCGGTCAACTCTCCCTACGCCTCTACCTTTTGTCAGAACTGTCCAATCCCGTGTTTTCTCCCATTTTTCTCGATGATTCATCGCTCAATCGCCCTCAATCTCTTCACGAGATTTGCTCATGGAATAATCATGACCCACACCCATGCCTTTGATTCGATGTACATACGCCTGATTCATCGCATTTTGCTAGCCAAATAAGGGTGCCCACTGTGTAGACAAATAACTACCTTCGACCCTCCATGCAATTTTGGCCATTTTCCAAAGTCCTAAAGCCCCTGGGCTTGGCCTAGAGCGCATCCTCGTGATACGGGAAGGTCCCATGAGCTCCACGACAGCTGATGGATGAAGGAGGTGCACCCAAGGCGGTGCTCCGTGCGACCACCTCTGCTCCCTGGCCAAAAGCCAGGTAAGACCTGCGCAACTTTTTTATTTTAGGTAGATTTTCATTCTCGCATTTTAATTCTGCATTTAGTTTCATAATTAGCGTAGTGTCTTAGCGAGAGATAACCAATCCGTAGTTCGTCGGAGCTCCGCTCCCACGAACATTTCCACTACGTCTCCACCCGTTGACGGCCCGCTGACCATCCCATTTCATTCCCTACCGCCTTCTCCATACTTGGCCATCTCTAGATCACCCCGACCACCTTCAGTTCGAGTTCTCGATGCTCCTCCTCCGCAATCTGCCAGAGCTGGGTCCGCTTCGACCCCACCTTCACACCTCGCCACCCAATAAGGCCCCAAGACCTTCCTTGTGCTACTTTGTGTTTGTTGTGTAGGTTTGGAGAGGCAAAGGACCCTCGCGAGGATCAATTTTACTGACAAGTGGTACTTGGGCACCCTAAGCTTCCCCGACCTCGCTGGAGAGCTCCGACGAGCCGCAGGCCCCCTTGAGCCCTCCAAATGATAGACGAAGGCCTCAGGAACCTTTTTGAGATGATTACAACGAAGGAGGAGATCTAACCACCTCACCACAACTGATTGAAGCTCGAAGGAACATGAGTTCTTCCCTGTTCTTCCGGCACCTTCCTAGCCGTTCGATCGATGCCTCTTGCCAGAATAAACAACCACCATCCGATCACTGCACGCCTCCACCGTTGATCTCCCACGAATGATTTAATAGGGAGTGTCGAAGGTGAAGCGTCATCGCACAACGTGGAGCGGGCACGTGTCAAGTGAAAGCATCTCCGTCGTCCATTCCCGCGCTTATATGTGGTAAATTATATCTTAGCCACACTTTTTTGTATATTTAATATTTATTTCTATAACTAAAATACAGCATGTAAATGAAAGTCTAAATTTTGCAAATAGGACCATACACTTGTTGTAATTACATTTGGGTCCATTCCAGCGCATCTCACGTGTTGTCTCACGTGAGTTGGGCAATTTGCATGTATGCCCCTAGCGGTTTTTGTAATTGTTAAAAAGTTTAATAAAATCTAATTAATGTTGTAATTTTTTGGCTAATTTGCACTGGGCCCCTGATGTTTATTTCTATTGCAAAAATGCCCTATTAGGACATGTATTTTGTTGCTTTTCATCTATTTATTAGATATAGTTATTGTGCTTAAAAAATACATAAAAATAGGGATATATGCCTCATGCCATGTACATTCATGCCCATATTTCATTTCGCAATTTTGTGCATTTTATCCATTTTTAAAAAAGGAAATGGAGCTAATTTATTCTCTGTTTAACTTAGAAAATACCCAAAAAATTATAAAAACGTGTCTAAAATTTCCAAAAAATTTATATAATATATTTTTATCCTATTTTAATTATAGATAAAAAATCATTAAAAATGGAAAAAGGAAAAGCTTAAAAATCGAAAAACCCCAAAATCTTTTACTAAAAAATCATTTAAAAATCCAAAAATATGTTTTCCTATTTTATAATTTTCTTTATATAAATATTTATATATTAAAATTAATTTGGATAATTTTGGACCTTATTGACTATTTGTAAAATCCACTTCAATTTTGGCCTATTTATCTAATTCCTTATTAGGGATATTTTTTACTATAAAAATATATAAAAATTAGCAAATTCCATAAAAATCATAAAACATTAGAAAAATATATAAAATCCAGAAATATTTTATATTCTGTATTTTATTGATATTTACTAATTGTTATAATTATATTACTCTATATATTTTATATACAGGCCTATATATGCTATCTTATATATAGTTTAAAAATATAAAAAGAAAATATAAAACAGAAAATTTAAAAAGAAATACAAATATATAAAACAAAAATAAAATAAAAATACTATAAAAGTAAAAACCCAAAAAACAATAAAATGGATAAGAGAAGACAATTTTTTTAGCATTACTTTTGCCTCCTTCTACTGTTTGCTCCCTGAGTTCGACCTCTACACATGCTTACACCTATACACATTTTGCTATAGAGTTATAATAAATTTTAACTCCACATTTTATATTAATTGCTTGATTCTTGTTATGGGTTAATTGTGGATCGATCGAGGTTTCGTTTGAGGTCATTTCAGCGACTGTCTATCCGCCTTGTGGATTGACACGACTTTGGCCAAATTCTCTATTATCAAATGGCGTCGTTGCTGGGGAGCAACGTTGCATAGTTCGAGATTATTTTATTTGTCCTATTTCTCTTGCTCATTTATTTATTTATTTGTTTATTTATTTTTATATCTATTTATTCATGTTATTTATTTGTTTTTCATTAATTGTTTGATATTGATTATGACTGTTCTGACCTCTTCTCTGTTTGACTTTGTTACGGGGGACCACTGTGTGAGGGAGGACCTCCTAGGAGGACCGGTGCACCCAAGCAAGGTAGAGCCAGCCTATAGACTGCGCTGGTAGGAGAGAACATCAAGGGCAGACAAGGAGTTTTTTGCAGTCAGTCTCCTTTCTTTATTTAGTTATTCTGCATTGTCATGTATATTTATGTGTGTGAGAGTGAACCCTATATATGTAATAATTTGGACTCTCACATGTACAGTGACTTCGTGAGGTCCATTGTCTGAGGGATTGTTCCCTTAGGGGACTCGCCTGTGTTTTCGTGGTTTTCTCGCTTTATTTTTCTTTGGTTTCCGATTTTGTTTTATTTTTTTGTGTGAATGCGCCCTAGATTAGGAATTCCTTGCTCGATAGATTAAGGTCCAAAGCATAATATATATTGCATGTACCTATAGATTCGCTTCTAGACTTAGTCAAATAATAAATGTTGGTTGTTTAGATTGGAACCCGCGCGTTGTGAGAGACATCATATTGCGCTAGCAGGACTCGTTGTGGCATGCAACAAGATGTCTCCAAGATCGGACCTTAGAGTTTATTTCCAAGCAATTAACATATTGTGCTTCACGATAATAACAATTTCTCACCTACGACGATTTCATTGGATTGCATCTCATATAGTTAGGTTTTCAAATTCTGTTATGCATCCCACATGGAGAACGCTGGGAAGCACTGTAAGTCTTTTGACTTTACATGCATCATCGATTTATGACTTGCTTGGCTTTTCCGATCTTCTTCATCTGATTTTGACTACCTAAGATGTTAAATAGAATTGAAAATCGTTAAGACATGCATTGAAAAAGTGATAGCTAAAATAAAATCAGGACCGCTAACTCTACTTGATCTCTAAAATAAAACGTAATGGATTCCTTGTCTTGGGGAGAGCTACACCCTTCTTGTCTGAGCATTTTATTCCTACGTACAAACTAGGATAGTGCCTCAATCCCAGGCATGTTTGCGTGCAACTTTTTGATCACTTAACTCTAAAAATGAAAAGATAAAAGACCAACATCTCGATGTTCACTGTGTCGAGTAGGTGAACTGGGGGTTTGCTTTGTGTATTGATTGTAATTTTGAGTCCATCTGCGTTTTATCCATTCTTTGAGTCTTCAATCCCGTATGTGTGCGTATTTTCATAATTGAGTCCTTCTATCTCCCTTGTCCATATCCATCTTCTCATTCGCATCGAGTCGTGATTGGGTCATCATGATCTCACTCATCTCCTTGACTGATCCATTCTCCATCTCCTGACTCGTCCATCCACCTATGGCACTTAGAGGATTCCTGCTGACATTTTGTGCCATCTCAGCTGGTTTGATTGACTCGAGGGATGCATTGCAATTAATGAGATTGACCTTTTCATCGTCCTGTGATCTAATGCCCTCCTATTGGGATTGATCGATTGATTTTGAGGACATGAGATGTGTTGCCTGCATTCCCATAATTTGATTGACCTAGTTTGTATCACTCCCCAAGGACTACTTGCGGGAGGATGCGATACATTCTCTATGCTTAGTTTCCTCACTGCTTGTGCTACCATCCTGTTGAGGCACATAACTGATTCGTTTGATTTGATTGTTTGGCCTCTCTTTTGTTGTCACCCGATTTCTCGGTACACGAGGCCAAATTCACCGACTCCTTGCGTCTTCTCTCCTTGACGGTTCTCGCAAAGATGAGTTGACTTCTGCTAACCTTTTCATTGCCTAGTTCATAGTGTTCTTCGAGGGTTATCAGCGAGAGACTATGACATTTTTCTAGATCCTTCGGTCTCTTCTATTGGTAGCTGATTTGTTGTCTACCGAGACCAATCTTTCAGACTTTTTTGAGTCTTCTCTCCTTGATGACCCTCGCAAGGACGAGATCTATTCTGAATATTCATTACTTAGCTTCCATCACTCCCTGAGGACTATCTGTAGGAGGATGTTCTATATTCTTTACGCTCAGTTACCCATGCTATCTATGCCTCTGATCTGGTGGAGCAGTGGAAACAAGTTGTATGTTATATCTTCTGGTTCCCCCTACCTTGTTGTATCTGATTTGTCGGCTCTTGGGACCACTCTGTCTGGACTCCTTTGAGTCTGCTCTCCTTGACAATCCTCGTAGGGATGAGCCATCTTCCTATGATTATTACCTGCTTAGTTGGCAGTATGTTCCTCGAGGGTTATCTGCGTGACGCTGCCACATTTTCTACATATGTCAGTTTCTTCTGCTGGTAGCCGATATGTCACCTACTGAGACTGCTTATGATGATCTATCTGATGGATCTGACTCCTTTGAGTCCGTTCACCTTGGTGACCCTTGCAAGGTGAGTTTCTGTCTGATTATTCATTGATTAGTATGTACCACTCCCTGCAGGTTATCTGAGGGAGGGTACATCATTTTGTTGGTACTTGGTCTCCTCTCTTGTTGTGTCTCCTATCTGTTAGAGCACTGAGCCGAGTCTTCTTATTTGTGTACTCGGTCTCCTCCCTGGTTGTGTCTTCTATCTATAGGAGCACGAAGCTGAGTCTTCTGATTTGTGTACTCGGTCTCCTCTTTAGTTGTGTCTCCTATCTATGGGAGCACGAAGCTGAGTCTTCTGATTATTTTGAGATCTTAGACTCATATGAGTATGCTCACCTTGAGGACCCTCTCAGGGTTGAGCCATATCTTGTGGTGTCGGTGTGTTCGTGTGACCTTCTGACTTTATAACCATCAGATATCATGTCGCATTGAGAATATCTTATTCTTCACTTTTTGTATCTTCTCGAGACCATGATTGACTTAGAGGATTCCACACTGTTCCCTCTTCCTCCATGTCTTGCAGTATCGACGTTCATCTATCATTCACTCCTTATGAGTCAATGATCTTCTTCATGCTACCGGTTCCTGGTTTAGTTTTCGATCTATTTTCCATGGTAGCTGACACCCACTTGATTGTATACCTGGGTGTCTTTATGCTTTCTGACTGTGTCACCGTTCTCACAGGGAGATGATGATGAGAGTACGGTATTCGTGTACCAGATACCGTCCTGCACTTCATCATTCTTTACTTGTTGTATATATCTGTTGTGTATTCTATTCCTTCTTTCCACGTATGTCATGTGTACCCCAGATCTTTCACCATATCCGTGTGTTTATACTTAGGACATACTTTGTCCTAAGTATATGGGGGCGCATCCTGAGTTCTTTCATTCTTCGATTCCATCCATTGTCTCCTCTCTTGTTGATTTGCTCTACTATACTTAGGAATATATCACCCTAAGTATAGGGGGAGACAAACATAGCTGTGATCTGTTCATTTCCACCCTTGACCCTCCCTGCCTTATATATAGTCTGTTATACTTAGGATTATTAGGTCCTAAGTATAGAAGGGAAGGTGAACTTTTGATTCATTTATTTCTTCATTCCTTCTTTTCTTTTTCAATCGTTGTAGTATAAGAATTTCTATACTCAGTACGAGTTATGTCTTCTCTTTTTCTTTTCGATCTATGAGGACATAGCTCATGCTAAGTATAGGGGTGGTCGTATATACTCTGTATATACTTTAGACATAACTTGTACTTTAGTATATAAATATGGCTAAAAATACTATAGATATATATACATATACAATTCATTAAATCAATTAATAACAAGATGCAGTGTATTCCTCAAATATTTTCATATATATATTGATTAATAAATCAGGTTAAAAATAATTTTGCAAAATGATTCGAAAAATGGCTTGACCTGTTTGAAAAAATTTTTGTGAAATGTTTTCAACCATTGTAAAATATTTTTATTTGTAAAAATTCTTTTCTTTTATGTGAAATAAAAGTTTTGAAAATCTATTTTCAAATGGTTTTGAAAATGGTTGCAAAAATATTTTGAAAATTCTATATATACTGTTTGAAAATTTTTTGCAAAATGGTTTTCAAATGTTTGTAAATATTTGCAAAAATTATTGTATACTAAAGTTTGCAAAATTATTTTCAAATAAAATTTAGGAATAAATGCATCATTAAATAATAATAATAATATAAAAACAATCTATTCTGTATCAATTATATATATACACCTATAAATAACATCTTGAATTCTTTAATTCTTAACTCTTGCAAATAAATAAAAGAAGCACGCCTGTGTAAATAGTTGTGCATATTTTATTTGTTATGCCAAAATTCTTTTTATTTCAAATTCTTCTTGAATAATTGCATCATTCTTTGCATCATTTTACATAACATTTGCATAACATTCACATTCTATCAAAATGAGCTTGATGATTGAACTAGTCCAATAACGTCGAAGATTGGAGCTTGGTTGGACCTTACTACACCTACTGCACTGGAACCTTATGGGAACTTGGTTCAAGGTACTTCAGGTCCATTGGAACTTAATTCTTTGAGACTCAGGGCTGAGTTCAAGTCACCTCAACTGACTAACTAGACCTTTTCGAGACACACGCATGACTCTTGTCGGTCGTGACCTAACTTGGACACTTGCACCTTTCACTTGGCTCAACTCAGTTGGAGTGCCGAGGGGGTTGGATTTTCCAGTTTGAGACACACACGAGTGGAAACATTCGTCCTCGTCTAGGAAAGCAAGTGCACCCCAACTTGGTCCAGTTGCCATGAAGTCTAATGACAGGAGAGTGTGGGTTGCAATAATGCTTCAAAAGAGGGATAGTCTTATGTCTCAAGAGGAAAAACTCCTTATGTAAATGATACTGTAAATAGTATTTCAAAAAAAACTCCAAAAAAGTGGACAGACCTGATTGAAAATAAAATGCCTGCCAGAGTATGTATATATGTTGTATAGTCAATAAGCAAGCTTGAGCATCAAAGTTATACCATGTGAGCCTGCAGTTGGAAGACTTGACTACACTGGTCATGCATCCCAAGATAGGTATCTACACTAGCTACCGTCCATTCTTTTCTCCACCCCTCCTCTTGAGTCGGATGCCACTTGAACTTAGAAGGGAATACCATGCTCCTCGAGGATAGAGTGCTGGATTGAGGAATCATTGGGTTGTCATTCTGGAGAAGTCGGTTCTTTTGTCATTTCAATTGGGGAGAGCCACTATCACTTACACTGTACAAGTCAGCTTCATAGTCATAATGGTTTGCGTATGATGTTGGCAAGTTCTGACTTAGCTATTGAGGTCTGTGAATCTCAAAGGCTGTTGTGTTTTAAATTTGGTTCCCGACCAGGTTCCACACACATTCTCACATCAAGGTCTAGCCGGAGCTCCAAACTTTGATTTTGTAAAGACAAGTTTAATGATCAAAACCAATTCTATTTATTCTTTCTTTTTCTTTTCTTCTTTATTCTTTGTATACTTATTACATAATTGTTTGTTAGGGACTAGCAAAGGCAAGTATAGGGGGTGATGAATCTCCATATCATCACCTTTATTCTATCATTTTGGCCTTAAAAACCCTAGGTAATGCAAGCAGATATCATAAATTTATATAAAATAGCATTCATGATTTATTGCATTTATTGTGTAAATAATATGGTTTTTAATGCCTAAATTATCGAATGAAGAGAAGGAAATAAAAAATAAATAAAGATATTTTATGACTCTAAACCCTGAGACCAAGTCAAGAATTGAGTTGGTTGACATAGGGGGAGATAAGGGCCAAAAATACATTTATTTATTCATTATTTATTCATTTTGGACACCTATTTTATTCCTTATTATTTATCATCAAATAAAGTAATTTTGTACATGAAAGTTGTAGATAATAATGTAGATAAAAATACAAAATTTAGTTTGTATCATAATAATACATAGTGTTCATTTTATAAACTAAATAAAAAGCCAAAATCCTAACTTCACAGACCCATATCTTTCAAATAAAAATCAAAATATATCAAAATCACCTATATTGTATATAACTTTTCATGAGCTATTTAATGGAGCTGGTTTCATATTTCTTGGAGTTACGATGTGAAAGTTAGTTTTGGTCCTTAATTGTATAGTTGACCCGAATAAAATATTCAATTTATTCAATCCTTATTATTTTACAACTTTATATTTTTATATTTTTATAATTATTATTCATAACATATGTGCACATTAAAATCAAAATAAAACCACAAAGAAAATGTAAAATAAAATAAGTCTATATTAATACATAGACAAAATACATATAATATTACTTGTACATAAATAAAAGAGAAATCATTCTTTTATTATTTATTCTTTTATATTTTTATAAGCTTGTAAATATTATTTATATTCTATTAAAAATATAAACCCAAAATAAAACCCAATAAAATACATTTAAAAAATAATGTATATAATACATAGATGAAATACCTACAAGTATACATACGTATTATATACCCCTATTTATTTAAGCATACAAATAATATCATAAAAATATAATAAAAATATATTTATATACCTAAAAATAAGTTATACATATATAAAATAAAATAATAAAATAAAATATACAAAATAAAAAATAACCAAAATATAGGTAAATATACCAATAAATACACCATAAAAAATTAACTACTAATAAATAACATAAAAATAAATAAAAATCATAATAAAATATTAAATAAAATAATAAACATTTTTTGTTTTATAATAAAAAATTAATAAAATAAAATTCTATTTTTAAATTGTTATTTTCTAATAAAATTAGTAGTTTTGTCTTTTAGCGGGTCTACTTGGAGAAATCAGAGGCCAGGGATCATTGACCTCCGATTAACTCTCCATACGCCTCTGACTTTTGTCAAAACTGTTTAATCTCGTGTTTTCTCCGCCTTTTCTGGTTGATCCATCACTCAACCGTCTTCCATCTTTTTACGAGATTTGCTCCTAGAATAATCATGTCCCACGCCCATGCCTTTGATTCGATGTACATACGCCTGATTCATCGCATTTCACCAGTCAATAAGGGTGCCATTTG
The DNA here is from genome assembly GCA_037367405.1 of Ottelia alismoides. Taxonomy (NCBI): domain Eukaryota; kingdom Viridiplantae; phylum Streptophyta; class Magnoliopsida; order Alismatales; family Hydrocharitaceae; genus Ottelia; species Ottelia alismoides. The sequence continues at coordinate 473,395 of JAZKJV010004856.1, forward strand.
TGTAGATAAATAACTGTCTCCGATCCTCCATGCAATTTTAGTCATTTTCCTAAGTCCTAAAGCCCATGGGCTTGGCCTAGAGCGCATCCTCGTGACAGGGGGAGGTCCCCTGACCTCTACGATGGTTGATGGATGAAGAAGGTGCACCCAAGGCAACACTCCGTGCAACCACCTCTGCTCCCTGGCCAAAAGCTAGGTAAGAGCTGCGGAACTTCTTTATTTTAGGTAGATTTTCATCATGCATTTTAGTTCTTCACTTAGTTTCGTAATTAACATAGTGTTTTAGCGTGAGATAACCAATCCGTAGTTCATCGGAGCTTCGCTCCGGCGAACATTTCCACTGCGTCTCCATTAGTTGACTGCTCGCTGACCATTCCATTTCATTCCCTGCCGCCTTCTCCATTCTTGCCCATCTCCAGATTACCTTGACCACCTTCAGATCGAGTTCTCGGTGTTCCTCCTCTGCCATCCGTGATGGCATGTTGTTTCTCGAGATTACATCCGTCTTAAGGCTTTTCCATTCGCAGGAGTAGATAAAGCCACATATTAGCTTAATAACTTAGGGAACATCGTCACCACGTGGGATTCATTGAAGGACCTGTTCTTAAAGAAGTTCTACCCCATTTATGAATCTACGATTCGTCATCTTTATTCATTTTTTAGCTTAAAATCCCTTATAAAATACATGTACATAATACTAACTCCAATTTCTTACTAACTTGCATATGTGTGTAAATATTGTATATTTGTATATTATTTTAACCTAAAATAAATAAATAAATAACGAAAGAAAAATTAAAGAAAAGAAGACTATATATATGTAATAGATACAAGCTGATCCGAACCTCGAGAGAAGGTTAAGACGTGACCTGATTGACCAGGAATAAAGTAGGGGGAGATAGGGCCCTTAATCAGAAAATAAAAAAAAAGTGCATTGTAAATACTTCTCACTTAATTTGTATATTTGTATAAAACTAAAACTAATTTATTTGTATAAAATTGACGTAAATAAAATAATTTTCAAAATAAAAGTTGAAAATAAAAATGTTAGCTAAATAATAAAAATAATTACACAATGAAATCATGTATATAATAAAAGTAATCACATCCGGAAAAAGCCATTAAGCGATAATTGAAAGATCAACTCCGGCTCCATATGAATTCAGATTGAACCACACTCACTTCCATTGTATTCTAAATTAAATTATCTTTAAAATAGCTGTGATTTCATAAGTTTTGTAGTTACGGGTGAAACGCTGGTTTTCTGGGGTGATTTGTGCAATTTTCCGATGTATTTGTACATATTGTATTTTCAAATACTTGTAAGTATTTTTACTAATTATTTTAAAACAAAAATAAAATATAATAATTTTTTTCTTATCCACCCATGTATGTAATGCCATCTATGTATATAACATATGTATATAGTTAATTTTCTTAACTACCTATCACAAAAAATAAAAAAATTAACATTTAATTTTCCAATAAATAAAGTGATGAAAATACAAAAAAATTAGTTAATTTTTGTAAATATTTTTGACACTTATCTTTTTACCTCTATCTCATTTCAATTTTTTCCTTATCTCTTTATCTCATTTCAAATTTTTGAACTTCAATCTCATTCTATCTATTAATAAAGCTCCTTCTCCATCTTTTCAACTGTATCAATCTTTGGTGAGAGGAGCGTTTTCTCCGAGAGCTATCTTGTCGTAGAGAGGTGCCTAGCCTCCAAGTTGTCCGGTGACAGTGAGTCGGCCTTCGTCGAGGTGATCAAGGTCTTTTTCCGCTCCTAAGGTGAGATCCATCATTTTCTCTTAGTTTTTAAAATAGGTTAATCGTCGTTTTATTTCTCGCATCTTTATTTCATCGTCAATTTTTTTCCATCTAGATCTTAGAATCCATCACGATTTCATCCACCACCAACTCAATTTTTCATTTCACGTTCTCGATATCTACACAATCTATCCATCCATTCATTTTTCGCCGGATCCCCGCTTATGCATCCATTTTGATTTGGGACCGAGTCATCATGCTCGTGTCCTAATTTGTTTATAAATAAATAAAAAACAACAAAAAATATATTTGTTTCCTTTCTTTCTAACAGTTGTTTTGCTGGATCGTCTAAAATAATAAAAAAAACCATTTTTTTATTTTTTGTTTGTAATCTATCCATTTCAGATTTACAAAAAATCCTGATTACTGGTTATAATTAAAAACAAAAATAATTAAAAAATACAAGAAGCATCGTCGCTGCCCATCTGACACTCGCCCGGGGAGCCCCTCCTCCGTCGACCACTTCTACGGCAGCCGCTGCCACCCGTGCGCGCCATCTACTCTGCCCGAGGTGAAGCCCTCCTCCGCCGACTGCTGAAGTCACACTCCAGTGCCAATCTCCACCGCAGAACTGACCGCAGCAGCCACTGGCCTCCCTCCTTGATGCCTGGATCACCACCGTGCGCTATCCCGACATTCCACCACTGCCGCCCACGGCTTGACCCGAACTGCTCGCAGCACCCCGCGCCACCAGAGAGAGCCGCGCCTCTGGCTGGCAGAGCATCTAGTCACCAGGACACCCAGAACCGCCACCCTCAGGTAACCGCTGCCCCGTGCCATCTCCGCACCTTCCGCCATCCGCCCGCCTTCGTTTGCGCGACCAACCGCAGCTCCAGGGTCACACACAACCTGCAAGCTCCCACCACCCACTCCTCCAGAAGCAGCGGCGGTGCACGACCCCCATATCCATTGCTCCCATCTTGGACGACGGCGTACCCCCCCTAGTTGGCTTGAACGAAGAATCAACCGAAGATAGCCCTAGGGAATATAATAAAAAAATTTGGAGAAATATCAACTCAGCCCCTGGATGTTCTACATATTGCAAAGAAGACCCACGAAGCCCTAATGTAGGGAGAAGTTGAAGGATATGAGAAATCCTTAAGTGCATCACGGAAGCATGATGATCGCATCTAATGCGATCGGAGCGACTAGTCGCTAGTGCAGCATAATTTAAAAAATTTAAATCATATGATGAAACCACATGATCCCAAGAACATTTCTTGAATCGTTTCATCTAACCACAAAGTATTAGAAATACCTCTTGAAGCGTGGTTGCGATCACTTGATCTCTAAAGTAAGAGATCCTCCTGACTCAAGTCCGATCCATGAAGAATGCACTTGCCGGCTTGTGCTAGAAGCTCCAAGGAAGACGGAGATCCACTAGCAATTGAGGCGACAACACGATGGCGTAGCTATGACTGCAATTCTCTCAAGAACTTATGGTAGACAACCACCCTTAGAGAGAGAGATGGCTTGAGAATGAGGATAGAGAGAGAGATAGAGAGTAGACGCGTATTTGAAGGTCTAGATCTGCCCCTTCTTATATATTAGTTTGGGAGTCCATGGATCACAATCCATGTGATACACAAAATCAATGGTTAGATTGATTTGTGTTTTTAATCAATGGCCATGATCATTGTTGTTTAATAAAACAACAACAATTTAATTTATATTAAACTAAATATATGTTGTATTATCATCAACATAATTTAACTTAATAAAATTAATCAAGATTATAAAGAGGATAAAAGAAAACTTCCTCCTAAAAAGATGGGGTGTCACCTATGGATAATCCATAGGTGACGCCACATCTAGATTAGGTGGATTTTATCTTCTTTATTTTTATGAGATAAAATCTCATTATCTATTAATTATTTGCAACAACATTTATTGCAAATATATTTACTAAATTAATTCCAAATTAATTAGTGAATATTTCAATCATGCCATTGAAAAAATGTGAATCTCATTCACAACCCAAAACAAAATGTAAATTATATTTCCAATTAATCGTCCAATGTGAATCCAATTCACATTAACCATTAATTAGTAAATATTATTTACAATTGAGCTCTCTCCAATATATTATAAAACATATTTATAATATATACTGATATTATGGATAGCATGGATAGTACTATCCATATTCTGCATTTCCCTGATAATTAAATGATTTAATTATCTTGGATAATCATTCTCATAATATGAATCTCATTCATATTATTCTTGATATTTAAATCTCATTCGATTATCAACATCTTGTTGCTTGGATACATAATTCATCAATGGAATTATTCGTGAACTCTTTCAAGAATAGTGTGCTTTCTCCGCAGATACTTGGAGATAAGGATATGGCGATTGTATTGTGCCATGTATAGTGACTTAGACATTGAGATCATATCTCAAATCCATATCTTACGGACCTCCCATAGATGCTTGATTAAATCAAGTCTGTAAACTTGATTTTCTCATTGCATCTGAATCTCATTCAGATCAATGTCCAACACTTGGACTTAGATCAAGTTACTTGTATACTAAGAGGAGTCACTAAAATCCAGACCTGTTTCATCACTCCCTCGGAATGGAAGCGTCATGGTTATACAATCGTTTATGATCACATCACCCTCAGGTATTCTCAATACCTGTACATTCTGCATACTGGAAGACCATGAATAAACCCGAAGTTATAGATATCTTTTAGACTATCACCTTTAGGGTTTTATCATTAAGATTCTCATTTGATCATTGGGATTTGGTATCGATCATATGCTTTCCAAAGGTATATATCATACCTCTAAAATCTGTCAAGCTTCATAAGCGAGACGACCATGCATGGAATTTATCGATCCCAATATCTCATGAGTGAGCTTATGTGTTCCGGTTCAAAAGTGAACCTGTATGATCCCTTTGAGAGATCATATTACTCATATGCCCTCATATGCACACCAGCTCGCTAGTATATAGACCTTGGTTAGGCCATCAACTTATTGGTCTAGCAAATGTACATACTTAGACATATAGTAACACATCTGTCTCCGGTCAGAGGATGTGTGCCTATCTCGCGACAACATACGATGTAGGACTTTGGTTATCTCTATCTCGTTAAGTCAACTCTTTGACCTAACTTATCTGACACCTCCGAATCTCTATTCCTATGCAGAGTACCTGCATCAAGAGGTTGGTCAGATATCAACCTTTAGAGATAGGATTGGCATCTCCCACTCAGGCTGGAGATCACATCTTGATGATCATTTGACGGTGCTTGATGAGTCCTTAATATAACTCTTTAGATATTCATCCAAGCACCAACCTTTATGATTCAACAATTGAATCAACAGCTTTATGATGTCAAGACAACCATGGTACATAACCCTAATCGTACTAAGGGACATATTATGCAAATTATCTGTTCTTCATTTCAGATCAGGGAATGATATTTGCAGTAACATTTATTGCATAATGGCTCGCCATGGGCTCGCATGTCCAACAATCTCCAATTAGCCCAAAGAGTCATTAATGGGCTAATCATTTAAACTCACACTCATGTCACAATCATAGGCTATTTATAGAAATAGCTAGGTAAGACGATCAGTCACTCTGTTCCGAAGAGACTACGCCAAGTCCTTTTACGACACTTGCATATCTCGTAGTAACAGTACTCGCATCCAATGCGAATGTTGCATCTTATGCAACTAATACCCAATATTGTCAATTATAGTGTCCTTGACACTAGAGCTCAATTATTATTATAACCAGTATGTCATTTTTATTATCCTTATTAGAATACCATTATTCCCAGAGATCTCTATCTCCTAAGGTATCCACAGTTAAGACCTTTTAGATCACTATCTATAAAATCTTAATTTTTTTGATGATAAGACATTGAGATCACTATCTATAAGTCTTGTCATCTTTGGAGATATTTTTATTACTGTAATTAAGTGTTTTATCTCCATAGTAGGATTAGCAACAATTTACTACTCCCACTACATGCCAGACATCTGGCTCTTGTACACATCTAGTATACACCCGACTTCTCATAACTGATGCACATGGGCAAGCAGTTTTAGCATTCACTTCCTCAACTCCTTGAGGTGCTATTCCTTCAGATAGGTTAGTACCATATCTTAAGGGAAGGAAGCCTTCCTTGTGGTTTTCCAAGAATGGAATATGTCCAAGGTGTACCACAAATGTGACAGTTTCAATACCCTCTTCTCTTTGCTTCTGAACAACTTCAGAACTAAGATCCAAGAGGCATCCTTGAGATCATATCTGAAGGTATGGAATGACCAGTCTATAAAACACTTACTATTATCCTTATATCATTCCAAATGATTAGAATATCATATACATTTAGCACGATGAACACAATGACACTCCCACTAAGCTTCATATGGTTCATCAAGATTCTGTCTGAAATCATAACATTTATAATTTCATCAAATCTTATGTTCCAATTTACGAGAAGCTTATTTGAGTCCATAGATGGAGTTCCTTAAGCGCACACCTTGTTTTCCTCAACCATGAAGCCCTGGGGCTACTTCATATGAATATCCTCGAATAGGTATTCATAGAGGAATGCAATCTTGACTTCCATCTCGAAGATGTCAAAGTCAAGTTATGTAGCTATAGTCAACAATAGTATGATGGGTTTAAGCATGGTCACAAGAAAGCAAGTCTCATCGCAAGCGATGTCTTCTTTCTGTGTGTATCTTGTGAATACGAACCGTGCTTTCAAGGTATCTACCTTCTCATCAGGTTCCCTCTTTCTCTTGAAGATCCATTTGCACCTTAGTGTGTCTTACCCATATAGGTGGATCTTCGAGGGTCCACATACAACACTTGTATATGAAGTCTACTTTAGACTTTATTGCTAACATCCATCTTTCCATGTCATGATCTTCCGAAGCTTCATCACATGAAGTAAGATCATTGTTAGGTTTCTCAAACACATGGAAATTCATCTTCAAACTCATTTGAAGATGTATGTGTGTTTCATCTGTAATTATCCTTTTACTTTCTGATTTCAGGAGCCTCATTATCATCTCAAGATTAAATGAGTTCGTTCACTTCATTTTCATCTTGATTCTCAAGAAAGTTATCATATAAGAATCATATTCTTAGAGATGTAATTCTTTAAGAATCTCAAGGTCATAAAGTAGGTATCCAATACCATCCTTTATTTTCCTAATGAAGTAGCTCTCTCTGGTGCTAGATTCCAGCTTACTTGTATGGAATCGTATTGAAGATATATATTGTAGTCTCTACTACATATATATATATATATATATATACATTGGAAACTAAGAGGTAATTATGTTAATATTCATCATTGATCAAATCATGTCACCCATGATCCAATTGTATCTCCCTACAACTCTATTTAGGTGTATTAGGAGGAGTGAGATAGAAATGATATTTCCATTTCCATAAGGTATTCCTTGAATTTATCTAATAGGTACTTGCTACCTTGGTTAGATCAAATTCATTTAATCTTCCTTGAAACTTTGGTTCTAAACCGAAATTGTGAAATCTTAGAACAATTCAAAGGTTTCTCAAGTGAAGGGAAGAAATCTCATATCACCAATAATCATCAAATGATATCACGTATCATCAATGCTTATTGTGTTACAGATGATCCACATACATCAATATGTATGAGATTCTGAATATCTTGGTATCTTACATCATTCTCGGGCAATTTCTACTTTTGAATACAATATTCATAAGTATGTAAGCTTTGAACCTTTAGACAATCTAAAGTTCAATATCTTACGAGTATATTGATCATATCAATAGATATATGTCCAAGACTTGATACCAGACCATTGTCAAATAATATTCATCCTCCTATTTATCTTTAAAGGTTTAATTTTCAGTATTAAAAATATTAATGAACTATTCATTAATATTCTAATTTAGTAGAGTCCACAAGATGCTAGATTACTTATCCGAAATATATCCATCATAACTCTTTATGATAGGTCTATTCTAGAATAATGTTCATTTCCAACATTTGAAAATAAACAATAAATGTAATAAAATATTGAGGTCATAGAGACATTCTCTAAGGCTAAGGGCTCTCCCACTGAAAATATGACATTATCTATCCAATAGAGATTGTTGCAACGATCGCATCAATATCTATGTGGATGACCATTAAACCTTAAGATCAAAATTTTTGATCTTCTAAAACATATGCAACCAATTGCAAATGTCATCAGAAGAATTAGATACAATTATTGGACTTCAATCTTATCCAATAAGCAAGTCCTTTTCAATGATTTAATGTAGATGTAGATTATTTCGATGCACTATCCGAATCCTTCTCTAAGGATTCTAGATAGACTTGATAGTCATACTATCAACACATCAGCTTGTTGCAGTATTGGCATTCATCTAGCTCTTTGGATGTCATATAGAAGTCATATAAGTAAGGTTAACTCTTTGACTTTCCTTATTACTTGGGTCCGATCCATGCTTCCACTGCGCTCCCTTCATCTTTAAACAACCATTGCTTAAGATAAATGTTCTCTTATGTTGAACTCAAAAGATTTCAACGTAAGAGTATTTCAACATTTATATATATTTCTTTTAAGTCATACAATATGAATACTATGAAGATTCATGAATGACTTGAGCATAGACAGTAGAATGATAGCACTCATCATTTCTTCATCCATCTTATCCCAAAGACTTTGGTTCAGGCATGTATTCAAACAACTTGAATACATCATCTCTTGTAGAGCTACCATTCTGCATAATGCAGAGAACCATGTCATTCATGCTTAAATGTTGAGAGCACATATGTATACCAAATTATCTTCTTAGGTTTTATAAGGATCATTTGACAATTATGATCTTCATCGACATGTCATTTCCAAAGTACATTTGATGAGAGATCAAGACTATAGAGACATACAAACCCTAAAGTGATGTCTTACCATCTGTTTTAATTGTCATTCCTCATCATTATGAGGAAACTTGCATATTGCAACCGCATACACTATGTGTGCAACTGCAAGTACAATATCTTGATCATGGATCCAATCCATGACATTTTACTGGTTTTTATTGAGTATAATAATGAGTGGATTTAATGAAGGATTATCTGAAATAAGAAATTTGCACAAATACTTTACTTTGATTTAGGATTTTTTTATATCAAAGTTGTCTTGCCTTGTCAACACTGAATGTTCATTCCCTTAATCACTTCCAATGTAAGAGATATACTTACCATTATATCTCAGCAAGATCTGGGATCTCTTTTCTTATCCTTGTTACATCCCAATAGTATGAGAAACTGTAACTTAGATAAAAAGAAGCGGGAACTCATCCCATCTTGTAAGTCCAACTTGCATTTCCCAGTTCGGTCTTTAACACCGGGCCACCACCCCTAAGGTGATGTTGACCCGTTGTTAATTGAGCCAACCATCAACATGAATAGTACTTGCTATGCGCAATCTAATATCGCCCCAATAATACGAGGATCCGATATCGGGATGACTACACATACGGTCTTACTCTTTCGAGAAGCGAAGATCCCGATCCAGATGCGCTTGCATACACGAGCTGTCACTACGGACAATCGTTTCCTACATACAATCCTTGGCGATGGAACCCTTCGCCTTGACGGGAAACCATGTATGTCACTTATGTGATCCTCCACCTCATATTCAAATTTTAATTAATTACCATGAATCCTATTCATGTAATTAATTCTTCCAAGGGAAATGCACATCTATTCATAATAGAGTGCTTTTAATTGGACATAATTAATTTAATCTTATTAAATCAATTATTAATACAATTTAATCAACCAACAAACTTGTTTTTGTTACTTGAATGGATGGTATAATCTCAAAATATGTATTATTCAAATTTTAATAATTAGAAAAATACATCATGATCTCTCAAGAATCATTCGTTCCCTACCCGTTGTCATGGTGAGTACCGACGGGAGTGGGGCAGACCACACACGGTGCAACCTGCTACCCCAACGCTCCCCGACTAGGCACCATATCCGCTCGGGAAAAAAGAATGCCGAGTCAATCACTTTGTACTCGAGATGTTCATCAGTTTTTCAACCGAAGTTATACCATATAATACTCATCAAAACCATTTTGATAATATTATAAGGAGATTTGTTAAACAAATCCCCAATCTTATTCAAGCAAGAGGGTTTTGCATGTAAAAGTTGTCCTACAACTATTGTAGGATAAACTAGAGGTTTTCATGAAAACAATGTTTGTTGGTGATTTCATATCAACCAATTGTGATCAAGATCAACTATCATATCATTTTGATTAATGCAATGCCATTCAAGGAAATAATTATCATCTTTAAATATTACACAAATATTTATCAATAATCATTTCAGAAAATTAACAATTAATTTCCATCAATTTTTTTGAATGACAATCACAAGGTTCATGATCAAGTTTGTTAATTTCCAGCAGCAACCCCTACTCACTAAATCAACATAACTCGATCAATTTAAATCCAATTAATGCAAACTAAATTTATTTGGCTCGCTAATTTGATTTAAAATAGAATCCAAGTGATAATTATGCATTTACAGGCGTTTAGGAATCGTAATTAACTCTTTAATTACGTCATTAACTACCATCCCCGAAACAGTGGATATATGTTCAATAAAACGATCATATCTTGAGAAAACGGAATCTAAATTATGCAAAGTCAAATTTCAAATTTCCTTGTTTAGTGGAAACATTATCCAAGTGATATTTTCAGGTTTAAACATTTTAAAGAGGGTCGAAAATTATCACAAAACAGGGCTGCGAAAATAGAAATGCAATAAAGTTTTCACGAACCCTAACGATCCCAAATCTTCTTAGGTTTATGGATCGTATCCAAAACCTTCGACCTAAGGCTCTGATACCACTAAAAGGATATGAGAAATCCTTAAGCGCATTACGAAAGCGTGATGATCACATCTAATTCTATCAGAGCGACTAGTCGCACTAGTCGCTTGGTGCAGTGGAATTTAAAAAATATAATTCATATGATGAAACAAGATGATCCCAATAACATTTCTTGGATCATTTCATCTAACCACAAAGTATTAGAAATACCTCTTGAAGCATGTTTGTGATCACTTGATCTCTAAAGTAAGAGATCCTCCTGAGTCAAGTCCGGTCCATGAAGAATGCACTTGCGGGCGCGATGATGAGTCGCGCGCTTCCCGCAATCCAAGATGAAGATCCAAGCAATGAGTCTCCTGATTTTGTACAACGAAATCCAACGTCTTCTACTTGTGCTGGAATCTCCAAGGAAGACGGAGATCCACGAGCAATCGAGGTGACAACACGACAGCGTAGCTACGACTACAATTCTCTCAAGAACTTAAGGTGGAAGACCACCCTTAGAGAGAGAGAGATGGCATGAGAATGAGGATAGAGAGAGAGAGAGAGAGTAGCCGTGTATATGAAGTTCTAGGGTTGCCCCTTCTTATATATTAGTTTGGGAGTCCATGGATCACAATCCATGGGATACACAAAATCAATGGTTAGATTAATTTGTGTTTTTCATCAATGGCCATGATCATGATTGTTTAATAAAGCAACTACAATTTAATTTATATTAAATTAAATATATGTTGTATTATCATCAACATAATTTAACTTAATAAAACTAATCAAGATAATAAAGAGTATAAAAGAAAACTTCCTCCTAAAAAGATGGGGCGTCACCTATGGATAATCCATGGGTGACACAACATCTAGATTAGGTGGATTTTATCTTCTTTATTTTTATGAGATAAAATCTCATCATCTCTTAATTATTTGCAATAACATTTATTGCAAATATATTCACTAAATTAATTCCAAATTAATTAGTGAATATTTCGATCATGCCATTGAAAAAATGTGAATCTCATTCACAATCCAAAACAAAATATAAATTCTATTTCCAATTAATCATCCAATGTGAATCCAATTCACATTAACCATTAACTAGTAAATATTATTTATAAATTGAGCTCTCTCTAATATATTATAAATCATATTTATAATATATACTAATATTACGGATAGCATGGATAGTACTATCCACATTCTGCATTGCCTTGATAATTAAATCTCATTTAATTATCTTGGATAATCATTCTCATAATATGAATCTCATTCATATTATTCTTGATAATTAAATCTCATTTAATTATCAACATCTTGTTTCTTGGATACATAATTCATCAAAGGAATTATTCTTGAACTCTTTCAAGAATAGTGTGCTTTCTCCGCAGATACTTGGAGATAAGGACATGGTGATTGTACTGTTCCACGTATAGTGACTTGGTCATTGAGATTATATCTCAAATCCAGATCTTATGGACCTCCAATAGATGCTTGATTAAATCAAACCTGTCAACTTAATTTTCTCATTGCATCTGAATCTCATTCAGATCAATGTCCAACACTTGGACTAATATCAAGTTACTTCTCTACTGAGAGGAGTCACTAAAATCCAGACCTCTTTCATCACTCCCTCGGAATGGAAGCATCATGGTTATACAATCGTTTATGATCACATCACCCTCAGGTATTTCCAATACCTATACATCCTTCGTACTGGAAGATCTTGAATAAACCCGAAGTTATAGATCTCTTTTAGACTGTCACCTTCAGGGTTTATCATTAAGATTCTCATTTGGTCATTGGGATTTGGTATCGATCATATTCTTCCAAAAGCATTATCATACCTCTAAAATCTGTCAAGCTTCATAAGCGAGACGACATGCATGGAACTTATCGATCCCAATATCTCATGAGTGAGCTCATGTCTTCCGGTTCAGAAATGAACTTGTATGATCCCTTTGAGAGATCGTATTACTCATATGCCCTCATATGCACACCAACTCGCCAGTATATAGACCTTGTTAGGCCATCAACTTATTGGTCTAGCACATGTACATACTCAGACATATAGTAACACATCTGTCTCCAGTCAGAGGATGTGTGCCTATATCGCAACAACATACGATGTATGACTTTGGTTATCTCGATCTCGTTAAGTCAACTCTTTGACCTAACTAATCTGATACCTCCAAATCTCTATTCCTTTGCATAGGACCTGCATCAAGAGGTCGGTCAGATATCGGCCTTTAGAGATAGGATTGCCATCTCCCACTCAGGTTGGAGATCACATCTTGATGATCATTTGACGGTGCTTGATGAGCCCTCAATCTAACTCTTTAGATATTCATCCAAGCACCAACCTCTATGATTCAACAATTGAATCAACAGCTTTATGATGTCAAGACAGCCATGGTACATAACCTAATTGTACTAAGGGACCTATTATGCAAATTAGCTATTCTTCATTTCAGATCAAGGAATAATATTTGCAATAACATTTATTACATAATGGCCCACCGTGGGCTCACATGTCCAACAGAAATTACATCTGAGCCCCTAGAAGTTTTACAAACTGCAAAGACACCCCTGTCAGCATTCCAGCACGTGCATATCACATTTTTTGGGGTAATTATTGGTTTAAGCCCTCTGTTTTATTTTTATCATTTATTTAATGCACAAACATTGAACAAATTGCATTCCAGTCTTTTTATTCCAAGACCTTATATTCTTGCCTATTTTTTTATTGGAATAAATATCATTTGTGCTTAATAAATTTTGTAAAAATTCATATTATCTCTTGTTTAGTTGATCTCTCTACATTAATTTTTGCATTGCATTTTGTCATCATTTATTATTATGAAAAAATATAAAACAATGTCTTTTTCTCCTTCTGAAATTTAAAAATTCCTAAAAATTCAAATATTGCTCTAAAAATTTCAAAAAATTAGAGTAGTTTTATTTTATTTTCTTTTAATTTTTGACCAAATTTCGTGCATTAATTCTTTTCAAAACCCATAAAAAATTGAAAAATACCAAAAATCTTATAAAGATCATAAAAAAAATTGCAAAAAATCTAGAAATTGTGATTTCATGTCTTGTTTGTAGATATTTGCATATATTTCATCATAAAAATAATTTACAGGAGTTTTGGGTAGTTTAAATATTTTTAAGTTGCAAATTACTCCGGGCTGTGCATTGTTTCTCATTTTTTCCACTATTTGATTTTTAGAAAATATAAAAACATTTGAAAATTCAAAAAAAATTCCTAAAAACATTTTAAAAACTTTAAAATACACAAATATTTTCTCTGGATTTTTCTGATCATTTTTGATATAATTGAAAAAACAAAAGAGTTTGGTGTGCGTTGTTCTTGTCTTGTACATATTGTTCTTTATTTGAAATTAAAAAAAATGCAAAATTAAAATCACTAAAAAATTTAAATTCAGAAAATAGAAAAATATAAATAAAAAATAAAAAAATGAAAAGAGAAAATTCTATAAAAACCAAGGATAGTTTGCCTTTGAGATCTCTACTTTTCTCTGAATTGATTTTCAGCGATTATTTAAATAACCCTTGAGAATTTTAGCCTCTCTGAGTTCGATCATGTCAGCTATACAAGTAAATAAGTAGCAAAAAATTTCTCTTGCTTCATTATTCGCTTTTAGTTAATTTTGCAGCTTGAGAAGAAAAAAATAAATTTGTTTGTTTGTCGCGGGATTTTTAGGGATCGCAACGACCACTTTCATTATTAATTATAATTCCTCAAGAATCATGTGTCAACAAAATGGCACCGTTACCGAGGAGGCACAACGAGGGTAGTTAGGTTTCTCTTTTGACCTGCTATTCTTGGTTGTTTATATCTCTTCACATTTACTCCATTATTCATATCCATTGTATTCATTTCATTATTTGTGCACATATTTCTATAATTGGTTTCTTACATATTCTCTCTTTTCCTTTTATTGTGAGGGCCCGCAGAGTGAAGGAGGCGATCCTAGGAGAGCCGAAGTACCCAAGCGAAGTAGAGGAGGCTTGATTATTCACCAAGCCGCATGATAGCGTGAGAGGAGGAGAAGAAGATATGAAGGAGAATGAACAAAAGAGAGAGAAACTTAGTTTTCTTATTTATTTCTTGCAGTTGAGCACTTGTAACAAGGACATTCATTGGTTGGGGGGTCCATTTCACCAAGTGCCGGTGCACTTGGGGGACCTCACTGGATTTGTTTTCATCACCTTTATTTTCTCTATTTCACGTGGATTTCGTGAGCTACCTCTTGATTGCTTTAATTAATTTGCTTGAGCCAGGTAATTAATTAGGTCCAAACACTCGAAATAAGAATTTCTGTACCTATAGAGTAGAGCGTAATTTGGATTTATTCAAATTAACTTGTTCTCGCCCGTTAATAGAAGCTATCATCTAGGATGATTCACTTGCATCATATATGATAGTTTATTTTTCTATATTTAAATTATATGCAGATTATTTTACATGTAGAGTGTTGGCAACAAGGTACGCATTTCTAACCCCTACATGCATCATCGTTTTAATCGCGCATTGGCATTTCCGATCTCCTTCCTCGTTTTCACTCACATAAGATAAAAAGGAAATTGGACACTCGGTAGGCAATTCTTTGAAAATATTTTAACCAAGTGACAACTGCTTAAAATACGAGACTGCTAAAGAAAACTCGACCCTAAAATAAAACAAGGAAAAATCATTGTTTTGGGGAGAGTAACCCCCTCATTGTTTGTCTTGTATGTAGCGAGAGTGCGACCCACACACTAGGATAGAACCATGCCCAAACTCTTTTCAGACTACTATCTTGGGTTAGTCGTTCTCCAGTGAGAATCTCTCCGGTAGACGGTAAAGCGTCCCGCGACGTCCTTAACAGATTGAATTGACTGGGTAGCCAGTAAATGGTCCGCAATTCATACTGGCTGGGAAAGATCTAACTTTGGGATTAGGCCAGTCTCTTGAGAGCATTGGGTTCCTAACAGTTCGCTTTAACTACTCTGATATATTGTATTATCACCAAACTCTAAAATTGACAAGATAACTGACCGAACCTTCACGGTCTTCACATTGAGTTGAGTTGGTGAACTAGGGGTTTGTATTGTGTTTGATTGCTTGTATGCATACTAGATTCTTCTGCGCATTTGCCCTTGTTCTTCACATCTTTTGACTTGACCCTTGTGCTCTCCCAATCAATTTCTCTTGTTTCAGAGATGGCCAACTGGAGTTATTTTAATCCGATCTTCGCGGATCCCTCTTACCCTCCAGCCGAACCACCTTCCTTTTTCTAGGAGGGCCTTCCTCCCGAATTTTGGGCATATCCGCCTAACCCATTATTTCAGGAGTCGGAGGACTTTAATTCTCACCCACCCTTATCCCACTCACCTGATCCTGGGATTTTGGAGTCACCTTTCATGTTGTCCACACTTGAGACTTGATCTAGATGATGGAGCATATGAATTCGAGGATTAACAATTTATGTAACACCAATAAGAACCGGAATGGTGCTCCACTATTTGAAGATATGGATTCACTTGAGGATAATCATGAGAGATTACAATCACCCAAAAATGAGAAAGATTCAAAAATCCAAAAAGAACTTGGGAGACACATTGATGATTCATTTTGCAAAGAGAGAGCACCTATGCCAAACCATTTTCCCACACAATCATTCACCGCATGTCCCACCTTTGACCCCGAGAATGCCACTGTACAGACTGCTCTTGGCAATCCTAGTGTATATGCTGATTCTGATATCCTCTCTTGTATGGAGGTGGTTCAAAAATTTTAAAAATGTTGATTGAACCCGAAGTGGTGGCCACTATTCAAGAGATCATTAAAGCTCCACTTCAATGGGCCATGACAGATTTATCTACTCCTCAATACAAGAAGAGAAAGCAAGGAGAAGATCTGAGCGTCACATCTTAACCATGTTCATTACCTACGACATCTCTCACTGTCCACATTTTAAGAAAGGGAACACTACCATGTGAGCTGCTCCATCTCTGACCATTCTTGTGATAACACTCTCCTTGACGGTGGTTCTTCAATCAATATTACACCCTTCTCTATGGTATAGTCTCTTCATCTTATTCCTCTCAAGAAAACCAGGATGATAGTTCAATATTCTGATGGATCCATCAAGAGGCCAAAGGGTATTCTAGAAAATG
Source organism: Ottelia alismoides (assembly GCA_037367405.1). Taxonomy (NCBI): domain Eukaryota; kingdom Viridiplantae; phylum Streptophyta; class Magnoliopsida; order Alismatales; family Hydrocharitaceae; genus Ottelia; species Ottelia alismoides. The sequence continues at coordinate 490,290 of JAZKJV010004856.1, forward strand.
TTGTCATTCTCATTAAGGGCATGACATTCACTTCTGATTTTGTTGTATTGCCCATAAAGACCTCCACCCTTACGGAGAACCCTCCAATCATCATGGGACGACATTTCCTCACCTCTGCGGGAGCCATTATTGATTATGGATCAGGAGAGATTCTTTTCCGTTCTGATGTAGGGAGCGATGTGTTGATCACTACACCCATTACTGTCCAGAGACCTACATCCCATGAGAGTGTGTCTGTGTTAGCCAGCCCCAAGGACTTAAACCATGATGATACTACTAAAGATTTTTGTTGTATGATGGATGATACTGAGAACCGAGACATCCTCTTAAGGTGGAAGACTCGGAAAGCATAGATCTTGGAGTTCCCTCTTCTGGTACGTGGCGATGCATTGATGACATCCGCGGGATTTACACAATAGACACCATAGAGCAGAAGGCAGACTCTGAGACTAGACATGACGAACATGATTTGACTACTTCTACTGATATGTCCGTTCTTATTTACCTTGATCTACATGAGACTGATAAGGTTGAATTTGATTTGATTGCTTTTATAAAGGAATTTGGGCCTTTTGATAAAGATAATGATCCAATAGAAGATCGCCAGGCTAGAATCGATCGTAATTTTTCAGATAATGAATTCGAGCCTTTTTACTTTGATATTTGCAAGACTTCCCAAACCGGTTTAGGCCTGCATAATCTGAAACCGCCAAGGATACATGCTTGGTCGATCCTGATCGATTTGTGTCTAATGATGACCCCAATATCGTCCTAGACCTTATCAGATACATTCCTTAGCGATCTCGCAAGAAGGTCTGCCTTCGACCTTCTTGACCTTTGTATATCCACTCCTCTTCTATATCCTTTCGTTTCACTCTTTCTTTTCCCGTTTTATCGTTCACCCCTTTTCCGTGTGTATATATGCAATACTTAGGCTATGCTTTATCCTAAGTATAATAGGGGGGATAAAGGATTTGTGTTGTTCATATTCGTCCTGTTCATCACTTTTGTTGTTGCCCTATACTTAGGGATACTCTACCGTAAGTATGAGGGAGGGGGGGGTGATGTTGTACATATCGTGTTTTTTGTATCTTCTATTGAGTTTGTACATTATTTTCAACAGTTTTCGTTTGTACACTCTACTATACTTAGGATTACTTGATCCCAAGTATAGGGGGGATCACTTCTTTTTATCTTTTCTTTGAGTCGTTGTAGCATAGGAGTCTTTTCATTTTTCTATACTTAGGACGAGTTATGTCTTCCTTTGTCGCTCTCTAATCACTATGAGGACATAGATCGAGCTAAGTATAGGGGGTGTCGTATATATTGTATATATACTTTAGACATAACTCGTACTTTTTAGACAATTATTTTGGGAGATATGTATATAATTTTATAAAATCCACATGTGTAAAAAAACAAAAAAAAAGAAAAAAATAAAAACAAAAAAAAACTTGTATATACTTGTATGTATATATATATATATCTATTAACCCAAACAAAAAAATGTAAACATTACAAAACCAAAAAGTCTATAAAAAGAAGCTTTTCTTTCACATCTGCATTTTTCTCTAAAAATCCATAAAAAGTTCAAAATGAGAAAATTATTTCAAAAAATGTGTTCTTTCCACGTGTGCATCATTTAAAAAATTCTTTCTTTGCATTGTTCATATTTGCTTGCATTTCCTTGTGCATTTTTCAGGATAGTATCGACATTTAAACTAAGTCTGGAATAAAATTGAAGAATGGAGCTTAGTTGTACCTTAATCCAATTAATTTCAGAGGAACCTTATAAGAAATGGAGTTATGAATTTTCAGGTACTAGTGGCTTAATTCTTTGAGTCCATAAGACTATGTTCACATGTCATCTTGAGTAGTCTAAGCAGAATATTTAACAACACACGCATGATTCTTTAAGAATGTGGCTTATCTTGGACAAAGCACTCAAACGTAGCTCTTCATGGATGAGGTAGTGAGGAGGCAAAATCTTTTGGCTTGGGGTAGCATACGAGGGTAGTACATCTAGGCGGAACCTCTCATCTTCCTTTAGGGAAGGAAGTGCGTCTCAACCTGGTCTAGCGATGTTGAGGTCTAAATACCGGATGCTGTAGGGTTGCAATAATGCTTCAAAAGAGGGATACTCTATTGGCTCAAGAGGAAAAACTTGTAGGATACGAGGAATCCTCAAGCGCATCACGGAAGCGTGTTGATCGCATCTCATGCGATCGGGGCAACTAGTCGCACTAGTCGCTAGATACAGCGGAATTTAAAAATTTTAAATCAAGAGATGAAACCACCTGATCACAAGAACATTTCTTGGATCGTTTCATCAAACCACAAAGTATTAGAAATACCTTTTGAAGCGTGGTTGCGATCACAAGATCTCTAAAGCAAGAGATCCTCCTGACTCAAGTCCGATCTACGAAGATGGCACTTGTGGGCGTGATGATGAGATGTGTTCCTCCCGCAATCCTCGATGAAGATCCAAGCCTCGAATCTCCTGATTTCGTCCAACGAAATCCGTCGATGGAGATCCACGAGCAATCAAAGCGACAACACAACAGTGTGGAGACGATTGCTTGTTCCCTCAAAGCACAAGGTGGACGACCACCTTAGAGAGAGAGAGAACGAGAAAGAGAGAGAGAGAGAGAAGAGTAGGCATGTACAACTCTTGTATATTGTCCCTTGAAGAGGCTAGGGTTGCCCTCTTTATATACTAGTTTGGAAGTCCATGGATCACAGTCCATGGCATATACAAAATCAATGGTTGGATTGATATGTATATTAAATCAATGGCCATGATCATTGTTGTTAAAAAAACAACAGCATATTAATTTATTTTAAATTAAATATATGTTGTATTATCATTAACATAATTTAATTCAATAAATAAATCAATAAACACAAGATAATGAGATATTAATTAAAATAAGATAATAATCCTCCAAAATCATGGGGCATCACCCATGACCAAGTCATGGGTGACGCCACCTCATGATTTGGTGGATTATCTCTTTCTTTTAATTCACATCATTATCTCTTATTTATCTTGCAACATTATCCACTAAATTAATTCCAAATTAATTAGTGTATATCTAATGCAAAATTATACACTAAATTAATTCCCAAATAATTAGCGAATATTTCAATCATGCTATTGAAAATATGTGAATCATATTCACAGCCCAAACTAAATTGTAAATTGTATTTCCAATTAATTGATTGATGTGAATTCAATTCACATTAATAATTAACAAATGCTATTTACAAAGGTGCTCTCTCTCTAATATATTATAAATCACATTTATAATATATGCTCAGATATTATGGATAGAACTATCCACAATTTACATTTTCTTGATAATTAAATCCCATTTAATTATCTTGGATAATCATTCTCACAATATGAATCCTATTCATATTATTCTTGATAATTAAATCTCATTTAATTATCAACATCTTGTTGCATGGATATATATAATTCATAATTCTTGAACTCCTTCAAGAATAATGTGCTTTCTCTGCAGATACTTGGAGATAAGGACATGCCGATTGTATTGTTCCACGTTTAGTCACTTGGATGTTGAGATCTCATCTTAATTCCAGATCTTATGTACCTTCCACAGATGCTTGATTAAATCAAGATCACAATCTAATCTTCTCATTGCATCTGAATCTCATTCAGACCAATGTCTAACACTTGGACCAAGATCAGATTGCTTCTCTACTGAGAGGAGTCACTAAAATCCAGACCTGTTTCATCACTCCCTCGGAATGGAAGCATCATGGTTATACAATCGTTTATGATCACATCATCCTCAGGTATTCCCAATACCTGTACATCCTGCATATTGGAAGACCTATGATCAACCTGAAGATGTAGATCAATTTTACACTGTCTTCTTCAGGGTTTGATCACCAAGTTTCTCAATCTTGGTCATTGGGGACCGATATCGATCATATGCTTTCCCAAAGCATATATCATACCTTCAATTTCTTGTCATGCTTATAAAGTATGACGACCATGCATGGAATTTGATCGGTCCCAATACCTCATGATTGAGCTCATGTCTTTCGGTTCATAAGTGAACCTGTATGATCCCTTTGAGAGATTGTATTACTCATATGCCCTTACATGCACACCAGCGCGCTGGTATATAGACCTTGGTTAGGTCATCAACCTACTGCTCTGCCAAATGTACACACTCAGACATATAATAACACATCTGTCTCTGGTCATAGGTTGTGTGCCTATGCTGTGACAGCATTCAACATAGGACTTAGGTTATCTCGATCTCACTAAGTCAACCCTTTGACCTAACTAATCTGACACCTCCAAATCACTATTCCCATGCAGAGGACCTGCATCAAGAGGTCGGTCAGATATCAGCCTATGTGAGAAAGGATTGTCATCTCCTACTCAGGCTGGAGATCATCTCTTAATAATCATTTGATGGTGCTTGATGAGTCCTCTATCTAACTCTTTAGATATTCATCCAAACAACAACCTTTATGATTCATTTAATGAATCAACAGCTATATGATCATCAAGATGGCCATGGTACATAACCCTAATTGTATAGAGGGACCTATTATGCAAATTATTTATTCTTCATTTCAGATCAGGGAATGATATTCGCAATAACATTTATTGCATAATGGCTCACCGTGGGCTCGCATGTCCAACAATCTCACACTAGCCCAAAGATCCATTAATGGGCTAATCATTTAAACCCATACTCATGTGACAATCATAGGCTCTTTATAAAATAGCTAGGTAAGCTGATCAATCACTCTGTCCCGCAAGACTACGCCAAGTCCTTTTACGACACTTGCATTTCCCAGTAAAGTCCTTGCATCTAATGCGAATGTTGCATCTAATGCAACCAATACTCAATCTTGTCAGTCATAGTGTCCTTGACACTACAACTCAAAAAATATTATTATAACTAGTATGGAATTTCCATTATCCTTATCAGAATACCCTTATTCCTAGAGATCTCTATCTCTTAAGGTATTCATAGTTAAGACCTTTTAGATCTCCATCTATAAAGTCTTAATTTCTTGAAGATAAGGCTTAGAGATAACTATCTCTAAAGCCTTGTCATCTTTGAAGATATTGTTATTACTGCAATCAAGTGTTCTATCTCCATAGTAGGATTAGTAACAGCTTACTACTCCCACTGCATGGCAGACATCTGGCTTTTGTACACATCTAGCATACTTTCAGCTTCTTGTAACTAATGCACAAAAGGGCCACCAGTTTTAGCATTCACTTCCTCAACTCTTTGAGGTGCTATTCCTTTAGATAGGTCAGTACCAAATCTTAAGGTAAGAAAGCCTTTCTTGGAATTTCCAGAAAATGGAACATGTCCAAAGTGTACTACAAATGTGACAGTCCCAATACCCTCTTTTCTTTATTTCTGAACACCTTCAGAACTAAGACCCAAGAGACATCTTTTGAGATCATATCTCAAGGTATGGAATAGCCAGATCATAAAACACTTATTATCATCCTTATATCATTCCAAATGATTAGGGTATTATCTACATTTAGCATGATGAACACAATGGCACTCCCACTAAGCATCATATGGTTCATCAAGATTCTATCTGAAATCATAACATTTATAATTTCATCAAATCTTATGTTCCAACATCAAGAAGCTTATTTGAGTCTATAGATGGATTTCTTTAGCTTTCACACCTTACTTTCCCCAATCATTAAGCCCTGGGGCTACTTCATGTGAATATCCTCAGAGAGTTATTCTCAGAGGAATGTGTTGGACATGTGAGCCCACGGTGAGCCATTATGCAATAAATGTTATAGCAAATATCATTCCCTGATCTGAAATGAAGAATAAATAATTTGCATAATATGTCCCTCTGTACAATTAGGGTTATGTACCATGGCTATCTTAATGATCATACAACTGTTGATTCAATTATTGAATCATAGAGGCTGGTGCTTGGATGAATATCTAAAAAGTTAGATTGAGGACTCATCAAGCACCGTCAAATGGTTGTTAAGATGTGATCTCCATCCTGAGTAGGAGATGGCAATACTTTCTCACATAGGCTGATATCTGACCGACCTCTTGATGCAGGTCCTCTGCATAGGAATAGAGATTCAGAGGTGTGAGATTAGTTAGGTCAATGGGTTGACTTAATGAGATCGAGATAAGTCCTATGTTGAATGCTGTCACAACATAGGCACGCATCCTCTGACCGGAGACAGATGTGTTACTATATGTCTGAGTGTGTACATTTGGCAGACCAATAGGTTGATGACCTAACCAAGGTCTATACACCGGCACGCTGGTGTGCATGTAAGGGCATATGAGTAATACGATCTCTCAAAGGGATCATACAGGTTCACTACTGAACCGGAAGACATGAGCTCACTCATGAGATATTGTGAAGAATCAAATTCCGTGCACGGTTGTCTCGCTTTGGAGGATTGACGAATTTGTAGGTTTGATATATACTTTTGGAATGTATATGATCAAGACCTAGGTATGATATATGCTTTTGAAAAGTATATGATCGATACCAAATCCCAATGATCAAATGAGAAACTTACTGATAATTACACCATTTTTCGATCTCAGTTTTAACCACTTCCCGTAAGTTTGGATTCAATCTACGTTGGTATTCACGGGAGCGTTTAGCATTATCTTCCAAGTAAATATGGTGTGAGCACAGGGCTGGGTTAATCCCTGGGAGATCAGACAATCTCCAGCCTATAGCCTTGCGGTTTTTCTCCAAAACATTAAGCAGGCGGATCTCTTGCTCTTCGGTCAGTTGTGAGCTGATAATGACCGGAAATTGTCCCTTTTCTCCTGCAAGGAAGGCATACTTAAGTGTAGGGGGCAATGGTTTGAGTTCAGGTAAGTTAATGATGTTTCTCGAATCTGGTTCTGTCAGTGATGTTTCTTTTTGTGATGTGGACGCTTGTAGTGTATCAATGTTGGCCATAATCATGGTTGTATCAGGGATCAGATCGCTAATGATGGAATGAGGTGTGGCAATCGCCGCGTCCGATCTGTGTACCTTACTCAAGGGTTGTCCATAAGGAGAATGGACTGACAGGTCCAAAGTGGCCTCTGAGTCTCCTAGAGTATAGGTAGATGCATGAATGAGCTGGCAGACTAAGTCATCAACAATTTCCTCACCAGATGAGGTTGATTCTATCATAGCAGTTGGGTTTTGTCTCCAGGGCCCACCTGTTGCCTCTATAATTTCAGTCTCAGTTTCTGATTTTTCAGACTCGGTGCTCGACTCAGTGTCAGGTCTTTGGAACCTAGTTTGCTGCATTTGAAGTTCAACTTTTCCAAACTGGATTCTCCCGGATGTATAATCAAATATAGCTCCTGCAGTCCTAAGGAAGGGTCGCCTTAGTATCATCTGGGAATCTTTCCAATTTCTAGGGACATCCATGTCAAGAATTGTAAAATCCACTGGGTAGTTTTGTCCCTCTATGTTGATGACAATGTTTCGAATCTCGCCCCTAGGTCGCTTAGTTGATGTGTCTGCGAATTGAAGTACGGCTGCATATTGTTTAAGAGGACCTAGATTTAGATGCTCATATAGGGTTGTGGGCATGAGATTGATGGATGATCCATTGTCTAACAATGTTCTTGCAAACTTGATTTCCTTGATGTAGCTAGTGACAAAGTGGGCACCCATGTCTCTCTTCTTTCTTGGCAACTCATTTTTTATGAGATGAGATGTGGCTACTGAGAGTATATGTTTCTTTGTTCGGCTAGGAGTTTGTTTGCTGGCCCTTGTTGGTGTGCATCTCACCTTCAGGTATTTTCGAAAAGCCGAGTCTCTTTCTATCATCTCGTCTAGGGACAGAGTGACCTTAATATTTTCCTTACAGATGCGGGCCATCTCTTCATCATTTTTTTGGTTTTTTATGTTTTTCTTCTTTCCCGTCGTAAGAGCACGAGAGAAAGGAATGGACTTGGTATGATCAAGAACATCACTTTTATTGAATGAAAAATTTCTTACAGGACTTGGACTCGGACTAAAAACAGGGAAATTTGTGGTTGGTGGTATTTGTTTGTTTGACTCAAACTCAGACTCTCCATTATATCCGGGTGGTGTGGGTGGGACTTGTTCTTTCTCCTCCTGTCTTTCTTTGTCAATTCCCCCAGGGTTGTGTGAATTGGTGGACACTGGGGCTATGTCTTCGTGTTCCTTCGCTCGATCAGGCATGGTTACGGTCCTTCCGCTCCTAAGAGATATATGATAAGAGTTATTATTCGAGGAGGGCTCAAGTTCAGGTACGGAATAGTCAGAGATTAATACCTGATTGTGTCCAAGGCTATTTGGGTTAGCCTGGATTTGGGATGGAATCACGGTCTGGGGTGCAGTCACCTCATCTCTCCAACGAGAGAGTCGATTTATGTCGACTCTCATATCATGAAGCTCATCCAGCACTCGCTGGAGCTCTGGAGAGATAGCAGAAGAGGAGGACCCTTGGTCCTGCCTGGCCTGAGGTCGCTGATACTGGCCTTGTTGGCTTTGGCGTTGGTTCTGCTGTGGCTGAGGTTGCGGGTTCTGGTAACCCGTGCGATATTGCTGCCTCTGCTGCAGTTGAGGCTGATAGGTGGGCTGGGCTTGCGGTGGACGAGGGTTTGGAGTAGAGGTTTAGCCTGAGCGATTGACCGGTTCCAAATTATACCAGACTCCATTTATCTCCATGACTTGTGGAGGTTCCTCAAAATCAGTCTGAGCGGAGGTTTCATCAGTTTGAGAGGACAAGACTTGGTCTCCACCCCAATGGCTCTGTTGCCCTACCCCTTGACCTTGAATGTAGTGAATTTGGTGAATGGGTGCGGGGGGGTGCCATCTTTGATATCCTGTCAGCCAATTCCTCCATTTGTTTCGGCAATTTAGCTAATTTCTCCATATCAGATGATTTATGGATCTCATCCACCTTTTTATAAATCTGCTCAACCATAGTTAGCTTATCAGCTATTATTCCCATGTCAGCATTGTGGTCGGTTGTCAGATTATTCACCAACTTTTTGGAGCCAGCTATGTAAGCCCGACTAGTGGTTTGTGCACGGCTAGACTCAGCAAGTCTTTCGAACACCTTGTAGACGGTGTCCTCGTGGCGCCCCATGTAGCTTCCTCCGCAGGATGCACTAACCAACCCTTGAGTCTCAGGGTTCAGCCCGCTCACAAGACTTTGGACCAGCATCATTTTACTTATCCCGTGTCCTGGGCATTTCTGTACTAAGTCCGTGAATCTTTCCCAGGTTTCATGAAATGGTTCATTCGGGTGTTGGGTGAAACTCGTGAGCTTGATCCTCATTTGGTTAATTCTACTAACTGGGTAGAATTTCTTTAAAAACAGAGTCTTGAATGTGGCCCACGTAGTGACTATTTCCCCTAGATTTTTCAGCCAGTAAGCCGCCTTATCAGTCAAGGCGAAGGGGACATCTCTCAACCTTATGTAGTCTTGGCTAACCCTAGGGTGGCAGAGGTTAGCACAGACTAACTCGAAGTCTCGGAGGAAGATATATGGTTCTTCATGATTATTTCCTCCGAACTTTGGCAATAGTGCAAGGAAATGCGGTTTGTGTTCGAAAGCATCCTCAGGGGGAACATGTCTCAACCAATTATAGTCTTCATCTAATTCCGGGAGATACGTGTCTTCCATAGCAGCCTCACCTTGTTGTATTATTTCCAACTGTGTCCTAAGTAGTTCATTGGTTTGTTCAGCAGCTGTTATCCTAGCCAAGAGTGCCGGGATAGGGTCATTGTCGTTCTCGTCGTCCCCAGAGTTCTTCTTAGGAGGCATTATGATTCACCTTTAGAGAGGAAGAGTTTAGAGATAAGTGTTGTGATTAAAAAGATTTTTGCTAAGGGGAAGAGATTCCTTAGCGGAGGAGTAAAAGATGAAACTTCTAAGACAAGGAGGATAGAGAGATAGTCCTTATGAACAAGCAGACACAAGTAAACACAAGACAATTCTCAAGTTCACCACTCAACACAGATGAAGGCACGTCAAGGTTCGGCCGCTTATCTTTTCATTTTTTATTTAATGACAAAACAATCTTGCAAATTAAGCGGAGCTGTTAGGTACCGAAATATTTCTCAAAGACTGTCCCGAGTTCGTACAACTAGTTGCATCTACTCTCAGCCAGTATAGGTGGAAGTACGGACCGTTAAACGGCTACCCGTGTTGCTTGAGGACGGTGCCTTTCGCGGTGTCCTCTAAACCACCCACTCTGCTAAGGGAAGTCGGACCGTAAAATGGCTACCTGAGACCCTCACTGAAAAGTAGCTAATTGTTTTTAAAAACAGTAGTCTTTGTGAAATTTCTCAGTTTTGGCTCTACCCTAAGGTCTGCGATCTTGTCCTTACAAACAATGAGTGGGTTTCTCTCCACCAAACACAAGTTAATTTTAGATCAGTTTATTTACAGTCACCTTGATTAGCAGTCCCAGTTTTAAGTTAAGGTTATCACTGTAGTTTATGTGAGCACAAAAATTCACGCCTACCGAACAGTCCCAATTCCTTTAAATCCTAAGTTGTAAAACTTTGAGAAAGGGGAATCGAAAAAGACGACGCAAACGTAAATCAATGATGCATGCTTAAGAGAAGGACTTACAGTGAATCCTCGCGTTCTTCATGCGGGATGCAAGACAAGGAATTTAAAATTTACACTAAATGATATGCACAGATGAAAAACACCCTAAACAGATAGTTCTATTAGCGGGAAGAATTGATTAAAAATTTGGCTAATGTTGAACGATCTATAGTGCGTATAGTTAGTGAATGTGTGGCCTAAGAATTACGAGCACAATCAAATAATAAACAAGCAAGCGTATATGTGCCTAAGTCCTACGCCACTCAAGTCGGGTCCCAACCACGCAGATGGGGTTGAAACAGACCCGACACACCACAGAAGTGTTCAGTCTGAATTATTACAAGGGTTCAAAGAGAGGGACCCTGAGAATATTGCAGAAAATTAAATCTATACTAAGATTTCTCTCAAAAAATTCAATCTTCCTTGCAGATCCTTGATGAATATCCAAAATTCTGCTCCCAGAAGTCTGCAAAGAGAGAAATTGCGGTTAGTATATGAAGTTAGAGAGAAATGCAGAATAAAATGCGAAAAAATGACACAAAAATTAATTTCACAAAAAAATCAATTACAAAAAATGATTTAAAACCCTAAAAATTCGCCGTTCCCCGGCAACGGCGCCATTTGATGAACGTAAAATTCGCCTCTTTAATATAAATAAATAAGTCGTAGTACAGGAGGCGAATTTGGTTCAGCAAAAACCACAAGCTTTGAATGTTGTGGAATATTTTTACTTGGTAAGTTTACCAAGGTCGAACACAGGGAACGGAGATTTTTAGTTGCACGGTTTCGAATCAAATTTAATAACTAACTTAATGCTCGATTAATTTGTGTGTTTCAAAATATACAATGCAGTGATGAAGATGCGAATATGATGCAAGGAAAATAAATTGAGAGAACTATGCCCATGATTTGTGATTTTTAAACAAATTAACTCCTCAAATAATATGATCTTTATCTCCGCAAAATTAACCACAAATCAAAATGGATTGATCTTAACTCATTGCTTCAGGTTAATAATCAACTAGTATTCAGAATATTGAAGCAGAGTATCCGGCCTCCAAATATCTTCGATTCAGTTCCTCAAATAGTCAGCAAAAATCTCAGAGGAATAAATGTAAATTAACTTCCTGTGACAACAGTAATTTCAATGATTTAATCAAAGTAAAATCCTTATCCGAACTCCTACAAAAGATTTATCAATAGCTTCTCAAGCAATATGTGGCACATGTATGTCAAAATTGAGCCTGCATGTCAAATTAGATCATTGAAGAATAATAGAAAGTATACAACCTCAGATCTGTTCACAAGGTATGCTAAGTTGTAGAGCATGGAATTAGATTCAAAATGACATATTATACGCTAAAATCGGAGTCCGTATGAAAAAGTTATGACAAAATGAAATTCCAGGGACTAAAATATAAATAAAATAAAGTTTTCTTTGCAAAGAGGCCCCTGAGAGGACTTATCTGTAATTTATGAAAACTTGAGGGGCCTGGATGTAATTTACCCCTACCGGGGGTATTTGTGTAATTTCTGAAATATCGGAGGGCCTCAGTGCAATTTTTCCAGTCGCGCACGTGCCCCGCACGTGCGCCTGGAGGCTTGTGTGTGGACCTGGAAGCTCGGGGTTCCGAGCCTGTGGTTTGGGTGACGAACCTGAGGCTCGGGGGAGGAGGCTGGAGGCTCGGGCCGGGCCTAGAGGCTCGGGTACCCGAGCCTTGAGATTTGGAGGCTGGCTCGGGGGAGACGAAGGCGGTACGACGCAGGCGCCGCGCAAGGCGAAGGTGCCGCTGGGGCGGAGGCGCCGCGAGGCGGAGGGAGACGAAGCCGCACCTCGGCCGATACACGACGCGAGGTGCGGAAGGCGGAGGGGCGCGGAGAAGACGGTGCGGCGAGGCGCGCGGCGCTGCGGCCGACGGCGAGGCTGGTGGGTCTGGGGCGGAGGCGCCGCGAGGCGGAGGCAGGTCGAGGCGGAGGCGAGCGGCTGTGAGGCCGGAGGTGGACCTCCGAGGCAGGCGGACGCGCAAGAGGCGTGCGGGCGGAGCAGCCAAGGGGCTGTCGGTCGACTGGGGTGTGCGGCGAGATGCTGGACCTGAGCTGGAAGCGCAGGCGGTTGAAGTTCGACGGAAGGCGGAGGAGCTGGGCTTCTGCGCGGGCGAACGAGGAGGAGCAGCGAGCGATGCTGTGGTCGAAGCTCGGCGGCGTCAAGCTGATCTCCTCGATGGAGGGCTCGGGCGGCACCCCCGCGCGAGGGTGACGAGGCACGGAGGAACAGGGTTGGCGCGAAGGTGATGGCGGAGACGGGGCTCACAACTGGATGCGGCGAGGCGGAGGGGGGAGCGACGGTGTACCTGCAATGGGTTAGCCAGAAACACACAGGGGGGAAACTGGGGGTAGACGGTGAAGGAAGGAGAAGGGAGCACCGGCCTGTGCAAGGCCGGCGGCGATCGGAGGGGGGAGCAGTGGAAGACAAGGGGCAGTCAAGCACGAGACTGTACCCTTGGATCACGCCGGAGAGAGGTAGTCGCGGCGGTCGTCTCTTGTTGTCACCAAGGAAGACGGCGGGTTGCAGAACTCCAGTAATGGCGGATGACGGAGACGAGGCTGGTGGGGGAGGTTTTATAGGGGCTAGCGGGGGAGGGGTGGTAACGGTCGGGGGTGGAGGGTAACGGCTGGGGGGGGGGAATGGGTGGCATTACATGGGTTGGAAGATGCGCAAGGAAGAAGAAACGGCTGGAGAAGACGAGGGTCACGTGCACAACACGTGACCCGGGGGGAGCGACCTGGAGAGAGGGTGGGGGTGCCACGTGGCACGCCCTAGGGCTGCCACGTGGCACCCCAAAAAAATTTCAAAAAATAAAGATGAATTAAATTGGAAAAGAAATAGCAGGAGACCTCGGATCGAAAAATTTCTTTCACGAAAGTTGCTCGTCTCGACGAGATCTACAACTTTCATGAAGCACCCGGGAGCAAAAGAGGTCACCTGTGAGAAGTGGTATTTTTGGTGGCTTTCCATGTGTATAGAAAACCGTATTTTTGGGATTTTGTATTTTTTTGGTGGTTTTAGAGGGGATAAAAAATCTAGAAAAAATACGATAAAATAGAAGAAATTATTTACACATTAATCTATTTTTTTTAGATTTTTAATAAATAAGAAAATAGGAAAATAAAATAAAAGTTAGAAGCGCACAACTTTTGTACAGACCGACAACGGATACTTGAACTTGGTCAGTTTCTTTGATCTCAGTTTTGATCTGGATTTGGATCTTTACGCTTCTTATTAAAACTTTCATCAAAGGACACAAATGAAAAAGAATTAAAATTAAAAGAGTTAATTATGCACATAAAAACTCAGGTCAAAATTGGCAAAAAGTTAAAATGCGCAAAAGAGGCCCAAAACCCAACTTTCACAAATGAGCTCCGAATTTTATGAAATTGGTCTTGTTTTGAAGGTATTTGAAAATGGAGTACTTTAAAAGTGAGTAGACCAAAATCAGACACTGTATGTAGGAGATATGCTCATTTTAGTCTGTCAGATGTGAAATTTGACTTTGGGATTATTTGACACTTATTGGGGTTAATAATATTTTTGTATTTTTTTATTTAATAAAGTTAGTAATATCTACACAATGGAGAGGGTTTTGGGTCAATCGGAGTTAGGATGAATTAACTAAAAATGTGAGAATTTAGCGGCTTTTTGGGCTAATTTACACTGGGGATTTTAAATGCAATTATGCATGATGAAATGCAGATATTATTTACACATGCATGATGGCTAATAATGCTCTATTAAGGAATAATTACAGGTGGATGATGAGGGACAGAGCCTAAATGATCAATTTTAGCATGATGAATACGAGATTCATCAGCTGCCTAGTTCCGACATTAAATTTAACGTCAAGAAAACTAAGTCTTATAAATATCGACATCCTGTAAGAAATTATATACATGCAACTACCGTATATGGTAGTTGCCAACAATTGCTTTTATTTCACATCTCCTAATAACATCAACTATTAGTCGTATAGATCATAATATGTAGTGAATGGTTTCGAAATGCAAATGCTATAACATTCTCCAGTTGATCTACTTGCTAATATCAGAAAGATGATCGCAGTCTACAGGACTTAAATAGTTATAATGGCAGTTAGTATTTTTTTAAATCTCGGGCTTCTGTAACAACTCATGGAATTCATTGGGCATATAACATGGAATTCTTTTTTTTCTATATCTCATTGGCCCACTCTTTGTTTGAACTCCACGCTTAAGATTAAAAAAAATATTAACTTTTGCTTAATGCTCAAGAAGGCTTAAGGTACCGGAATGGATTGATGGATGAGATTTCATCCGTAAAGTTTTTTTTTCGTAAGTTGAATAAATTGTGTTTTGGCACAACATGTTGTTTTATATGAGATGGCGCTTGTGGAGGGCCAATCTATCTTTTATGGTTCTTCAACTCACACTTTATTATCTATTCAACATATAATTTTTTATATCATGTGTACACTAAACCATGATCTTTGTTGTATTTGTATAACAAATAACGACCATTATTTGTATGATTCATATCAAGTTTACCTTCGGGTTTATATCAAGTTTTCTTTCAAGTCTTAACACTTCGATTTGTAAAGAATGTGACTTTATTTGTTAGGGACTTGTATGGAGTGTATACAATTCGGTTACTGTATACACGTGGTTAGTACACAAAAAGTGTATGAAGTGTATGTGGTTTATACCATTATTATACCAATCATTTGTTTGGACTTGTTGATAACACCTTGTGTACTAACCATACACTTTACTATCATTCTTCATTACTTTATTAATTTGTTTGATGTCATTTTGCCATGATTTGTATAACTGAATCGGGAGGAATAGCCACAGCATCCGATCGATTCATTTTATACATTTTTATTCTTGACATTGAGTAGTTATTGGTTAGTTATCCAAGAGTAGCCACAACATCTTGGATAACAATCTCAATAATTGCATTAAGTGCTAGAGTTCAATTATTTAAACTAATGACATCATATCACATCTACATGGTGGAAATATCTTGATTAACTCCTTTTAAAGTCATTCGAATAAGTGTGTATAATTGAATCGGGAGGAGTAGCCACAGCATCTGATCGGTTCATATTGTACATATTATTTCTTGTAATGAGTAATTATTGGTTAGTTATTCAAGAGTAGCCACAACATCTAGGATAACAATGCCAATACTTACATTAAATGACGGAGATAATTTGATATTTTTTTGTAACGAGAAAAATAAATTATTTTTTTAGTTATTCTAATGCCCACAAGTACGGAATTTCTAATGAATATTCGAAAATTTATTTATCTCATTTATTAAGAAGAATCAATTGTATATTACAATTTTGTAGCCACAGCAAGTCTTGTAATGATAGTACATTGATTTCTCAAAATATTAAATAAGTTAATATTTTGGATTAGGTTTTATGCTTGAGTTATTGCTTATTGTGGTTGTCTTGTTATGAAATTATTGCAGATAGTTCAGCTTTCATGTCTACTCAATTCAATATCCTAAATTCTGTTTCGATTCTTGAATGTCATGTATGTCATGAATCTAATTTCATTGATATTCCTATTAATACTTGGTGGATTGATTCTGGTACTTCAATCCATATTTCCAACTCCATCCAAGGCTTTCTAAAAACAAGGATGCCACTAAAAAATGAGCAAAGCGTTTATATGAGAAATCGCATGACTTCACATGTTGAAGCGATTGGGACGCAACGACTCATTTTGGAAACTGGCTATGTAATTGATTTGGAAAATGTATTTTTTGTACCCAAGTTCTCTAGAAATTTAATTTCAATATCTAGACTTTGTAATCTTGGATACAAATTTTCATTTGAAAGTACATCTTTTCAAATGTTTAAGAATGACAAGTTGATTGGTACATGTGGCTTAGTGGACTATTTATATAAGTTACATTTAGATCCACATTTTGAAAATAATCTCCTTGTTTGCAATGTAGTTGGTAAAAAGCGTAAACACAATAGTGATCGGTCATCAATGCTTTGGCATAAAAGATTAGGTCACATCTCCATTAAAAGGATCAAGAAATTAGTAAATGATGGAGTAATTGATACTCTAGATTTTACTAATTCTAGTGTTTGTGTGGAATGTATTAAGGGAAAACATACCAACAAACATGCTAAAGGGTCAAGGAGAAGTACTAGTCTTTTAGAAATTATACATACTGACATATGTGGTCCGTTTCCTGAGGAATGTTTTAGTGGTAAAAAATACTTCATCACATTCATAGATGATTTCTCACGTTACATGTATCTTTATCTTTTATTTGAAAAATCAGAAGCTATAAATGCTTTTAAGGATTATCAAATAAAAGTAGAGAGACAATTAGAAAAGAAAATTAAAATTGTGAGATCAGATAGAGGTGGTGAATATTATGGTAGGTATGTTGGAGGAGAACAAAAACTTGGACCATTTGCATGATTTCTTAAGGATAAAGGTATTGAACATCAATTTTCAATGTCCGGTGAACCGGATCAAAATGGTGTCGCCGAAAGACGGAATCGTACGTTAATGGATATGGTTAGAAGTATGATGAGTAACTCCTCATTGCCTTTATCCTTTTGGAGTGAATCTCTAAAGACAGCCGTGTATATATTAAATAGAGTTCCATCAAAAGCAGTTCCATCCACTCCATTTGAGCTTTGGAAGGGATGGAAACCAAGATTGGAACACATACACGTTTGGGGTTGTCAAGCTGAGATTAGAATCTATAACCCACATGAGAAAAAATTGGATATGAAGACTACAAGCGGGTACTTCATTGGTTATCCAGAAGGCTCTAAAGGTTATAGATTCTATTGTCCAAATAAGGAATCGAGTATTGTAGAATCAAGGAATGCTATATTTTTGGAAAATAGCGAGAATAGTGGGAGCAAGATGGTAATTAAAGAAATCATACTTAATGAATTATCGGATCTTGTTATACCACTAGAAAGGAAGGAGCAAAATATTCAACACGATATCTTGGATGAGACACAACATCAAGATATTGTTGTCCCTCAAGTCCAAAATATTCCTTTGGTTGAATCAATGGTGAATCCTCCACTACCTGAAAATCAAGTTGAAATAGCACCAACTGTTCAACAAGGTATTGTTACAACTAGATCTGGTCGGGTAGTAAAATCTACAATCTCATCAGATTTTATAACATATCTACAAGAATGTCACTACAACATGGGAATATTAGAGGATCCAATATCATTTTCACAAGCCATGAATTGTATTAACTCCACTAAATGGTACAATGCCATGAGGGAGGAGATGGATTCTATGAGTGCAAACCAAGTATGGGACTCGGTAGAGCTACCCAAAGGAGCGAAATCTATTGATTGCAAATGGGTCTTTAAAACTAAGAAAGACTCATTAGGCAACATTGAGAGATATAAGGCCAGACTTGTGGCTAAAGGTTTCACTCAAAAGGAGGGCATAGATTACCATGAGACTTTCGCTCCAGTATCACGAAAGGACTCATTGCGAATAATCATGGTATTGGTAGCTCATTTTGACTTAGAGTTACATCAAATGGATGTGAAAATAGCCTTTCTTAATGGAGACTTGGATGAACATGTTTACATGCGACAACCTGAAGGTTTTATTTTAGATAATAGCAAGCATTTGGTTTGTAAATTAAGGAAGTCTATATATGGACTAAAACAAGCATCTCGTCAATGGTACATTAAGTTCAACAATGCAATAACTTCATTTGATTTTGTTGAGAACTTTGTTGATAATTGTATATATCTTAAGACGAGTGGGAGTAAATATGCTTTTATAGTCCTTTATGTAGACGATATTTTACTTGCTTGTAATGACCTTGGGATGTTACAAGATACAAAGATGTTTCTTTCTAATAATTTTGAAATGAAAGATATGGGCGATGCTAAATATGTCATTGGCATTGAAATTCATAGCGACAGATCTCAAAGAGTACTCGGATTGTCTCAAAAGGCCTATATTGAAAAATTATTAGAGAGATTTGGGATAAAATATTGTTCTCCTACCCCAGCACCTATGGTAAAAGGAGATAAAATTTTCTCATTCAAATGTCCTTATAATAATTTAGAAAAGGAACAGATGAAGGACATTCCATATACATCTATCATTGGGAGTCTAATGTATGCCCAAACATGCACTAGACCAGATATATGTTTTGCAGTTGGAATGTTGGGTAGATATCAAAGCAATCCAGGCATGAACCATTGGATAGCGGCAAAGAAGGTCTTGCGATATTTGCAAGGAACTAAGGATTTTATGCTAATCTACCGGCATTCAGATTCCTTAGAAGTCATTGGCTATTCGGATTCGGATTATGCAGGTAGTAAGGAGGATAGAAAATCTACCTCTAGATGTGTTTTTCTGCTTGCTGGAGGTGAAATTTCATGGAGAAGTGTGAAGCAATCACTTGTCACATCAAGTACCATGGAAGCCGAATTCGTAGCATGTCACGAGGCTACTACACAAGCACTTTGGCTAAAGAATTTCATTGCGGGTCTCAAGATAGTGGATTCAATCTCAAGACCATTAAAGATTCATTGTGATAATTCTGCAGCCGTATTTTTCGCTAACAACAACAAGTATACGCGTGCCGGAATGAGAATTGACATTAAATATCTTGTTGTTAAAGAGAAAGTTAGAGATCATTTAGTATTGATTGAACATATAGGTACTAAGTACATGATTGCGGATCCTATGACAAAGGGTTTGCCGCCTAGTGTATTCATCAATCATGTAACTGAAATGGACCTATCTAGTACCTTGTAATAATATCAATACATCCATGTGTGTACACCTTAAGTTTTGGTATAATGATCTTTTGTTTATTGTCTGTTATATTTTAATAGCATGCAATTAATGAACAGACATAAAGAAAGGACCCGTGTTGCTATATGGATATTAACACATAAAGTTTTGTCATGTTAAGAAAACTATTGGTATTGTAATGCTTGGAAGGATATATCTGCTCGAAAGGTATCTGCCGTCAAGATTCATATTAATAGAGCTTAACTTGACAAATGTAAAGCAACAAATTTTCTACATGAGCCAAGTGGGAGAATGTAAGAAATTATATACATGCAACTACCATATATGGTAGTTGCCAACTTTAATTTTATTTCTTATTTTTGTGGCTCATGATTAATGATGAAAGGATGCGTCATTGGGAGGTTGCTTTTGGTGGTAACCTTAATGGATAGGTAACCATCATGTTTTATAAATATGTATTGGGGTCCCCTCTCCCTCAACTAATGAATTATTGAGGATCCATTACTCAAGCACATTGGGCAAGAGTTGAGAAGGAGAAGGAAATCTCATCATCTCGACTTCAATTTCTTAAGCGATGGCTTCCGGTTAGTGCTTCAATTCTTTAGTATGTTAGATCTATCTTTGGTTTAATGTATAGATCTATCACATCCATCTTGAAATCGAAAGGTTATAAAATGAACAGTTGAATCTTGTTTATTTGCTGGAAGAAATGCATGATAAGCATCTATATATTGGATTGGTTGGTTCCATCAAATCTATTGCATTCACCTGCTCAAATACCAAAGTCCATGAGCCGTAGAAAAAGTCAAAGGTTTACAAAGTAATGGTTTTGCCTAAAAAAAGAAAGATTAAATTTATCAGGATATATATATATATGGATAAAATGGGGCTGCCCCTTGCGGGCAGCCAAAGATGGCTGCCCCCGCGCTATTTTCGTCAAATTTTTTTATTTTTTTTGAAAAATATCATCATGTATATTCATCCCTATATCCCTCCTACATGTCATTCGAATTTCATCAGAAACAGAGACTCCTACGGCCTCCATCGAGATGGTGTCGATTTAAAAAATCCTGTTACCGTTAAAAAATGACTGTCTGGATGGAGGCCATAGGAGTCTCTGTTTCTGACGAAATTCGAATGACATATAGGAGGGATATAGGGATGAATATACATGCGACATTTTTTGAAAAAAAATAAAAAAATATCAAAATAAGGCCGGGGGCAGCCATGTTGGCTGCCCCTTGCGGGCAACCACATTGAACTCTCTCTCTCTCTCTCATGGAAAAAATGGGGCTGCCCCTTGGGGCAGCCATGTTGGCTGCCCCCGCCCCATATTTCGACCAAATTTTTTTATTTTTTTGAAGAATATCACCATGTATATTCATACCTATATTCCTCCTACATGCTATTTGAATTTCGTCAGAAACAGAGACTCCTACGGCCTCCATCGAGATGGTGTCGATTTAAAAAATCCTGTTACCGTTAAAAAATGACTGTCCGGATGGAGGCCATAGGGGTCTCTGTTTCTGACGAAATTCGAATGGCATATAGGAGGGATATAGGGATGAATATACATGGTGACATTTTTCGAAAAAAATAAAAAAAATGCCGAAATAAGGGTGGGGGCAGCCCCATTGCACTATATATATATATATATATAATGTATCTTTTGTTGGGCAACAACCATGTCTTCAATTCAGTATGAATTAACTCCAACCAGGAATTAAAGGGAACCAATTTGTAATATAATATATTGCACGATGAATCATCAAAGAGTTCCAATTATGGAAACGTCTGAAGGAGTTTTCTACTCGTAACTGGTAATCATTATCCTATTATATAAAGAGAACAAGATGTCTCCTCGACTGCTTATACATACGTCTTTCATGTACCCAAGCAAATGTAGCATTTTGATAAGTAAATACTCATCTGGAGGTCCAAGACTCAGCTCTTAATTAAAATAGAGATTCTTCTAAGAAAGGAAATATTGTAGCCTTTCTCTACTCAAAGAAACAAAATCTTTTTCACTTAAACTAGTAAATTCAAAGGTTAGTATTTTTTTCTTAGCTTCTCCTTACTTTCTGTGACATAAAAGAACCCTTCCTTCATTTTTCACTTTTCCACCCCTGCAAATTGACAAGAAGTAACGAAAATAAAAAGTTTAAAATCCGGAATTGACAAGAAGTAACGAAAATAAAAAAGGTTTAAAATCCGGACCTGACATTGAACCAGTCGGTCTTCAATTTGGTCCAAATAGGTCGGACTATTAATCTAAATCGATTGATCCGACGATGATGTCAACATGATATCATCTTTCTTATCGACTCAAAAGACTGGGCTTAATTTATTGATCCTGCCACTTGAATCTGTTGGAAATGCGAGCCCACGGCGAGCCATTATGCAATAAATGTTATTACAAATATCATTCCCTGATCTGAAATGAAGAACAATTAATTTGCATAATAGGTCCCTTAGTACAATTAGGGTTAAGTACCATGGCCATCTTAATAATCATACAGCTGTTGATTCAACTATTGAATCATAGAGGCTGGTGCTTGGATGAATATCTAAAGGGTTAGATTGAGGACTCATCAAGCACCGTCAAATGATTATTAAGAGATGATCTCCAGCCTGAGTAGGAGATGGCAATCCTTATCTCTGAAGGCTGATATCTGACCGACCTCTTGATGCAGGTCCTCTGCATAGGAATAGAGATTCGGAGGTGTCAGATTAGTTAGGTAAAAGAGTTGACTTAACGAGATCGAGATAACCAAAGTCCTATATCGTATGCTGTCACGATACAGGCACGCATCCTCTGACCGGAGACAGATGTGTTACTATATGTCTAAGTATGTACATTTGGCAGACCAATAGGTTGATGACCTAATGAAGGTCTGTACACCGGTGCGCTGGTGTGCATGTAAGGGCATATGAGTAATACGATCTCTCAAAGGGATCATACATGTTCAGTTACTGAACCGGAAGACATGAGCTCACTCATGACATATTGGGAAGAATCAAATTCCGTGCGCACGGTCGTCTCGCTTTGGAAGCTTGACTGAATTTGTTGGTTTGATATATACTTTTGGAAAGTATATGATCAAGACCTAGGTATGAGATATGCTTTTGGAAAGTATATGATCGATACCGACTCCCAATGATCGAATGAGAAACTTACTGAAAAAACCATGAAGTAGACAGTATAAAGTTGATCCAATACTTCGGGTTTAATCTGAGTCTTCCAGTATGCAGGATGTACAGGTATTAGGAATACCTAAGGGTGATGTGATCATAAATGATTGTATAACCATGACGCTTCCATTCCTAGGGAGTGATGAAACGGGTGTGGATTTTAGTGACTCCTCTCAGTAGAGAAGTGATCTGATCTTGGTTCAAGTGTTGGACATTGATCTGAATGTGATTCAGATACAATGAGAAGATTAGATTTACGGTCTTGATTTAATCAATCATCTATGGGAGGCCCGCGATCTGGATTTGAGATATGATCTCAATATCCATGTCACTATACGTGGAACAATACAATCGCCCTGTCCTTATCTCCAAGTATCTGCAGAGAAAGCGTATTATCCTTGAAAGAGTTCATGGATAATTCTATTGTTGTTATATGTATCCGAGCATTGAGAAATTGGATAATTAAATACGATTTAATTATCATGATTAATATGAATTTGATTCATATTATAAAGAGAGCTATCTTAGATAACTAAATGTGATTTGATTATCAAAGATGTAAATAATGTAAATATGATTCATATTATTTGAACACAAGAGAATAGAAATCCAAGATGATTAAATGTGATTTAATTATCATGGATATGAATAATTTGGATAGCAATATCCAGATTAGTCATATATATTATAAATGTGATTTATAATATATAAGAGAGAGATGTTTGTAATTTACATTTATTAATTAATTGTTAATGTGAATTGGATTCACATTGGACATTAAATTGAAAATGTAATTTACATTTTATTTTGGGTTGTAAATGTGATTCACAAATTTTTAATGGCAAGATTGCAATGTCTACAAAATAATTGTGAATTATTTTTGTAGAATAATTTGCAACAAAGTTGTTGCATAATCTTGGAGATTACATTAAAGAGATGAGAGCCACCTTCCATGTATATGGAGTGGACGGCCACCACTCCTATTAGGAATGTGTTGCCGTCCCCTCCTTCCAACATGGAAGGAGGCACTCTCTCTCCTATGATCTCCAAGAGATCTTGATTTAATTTGGTAATTAAATTATGTTGATTTATCAACATATATTTAATCTATATTAAACTAATTGTTGTTGGTTTTACCAACACAAATCTTGACCATTAAAAGAAACACAATCAATGAGAGCCATTGGATTTGTATTGTCCCATGGATTGAGATCCATGGATCCCAAAACCTATAAAAGGAGAGGCACCCCATTTCTCTTCTTTACACACAATGCTTGAGAAGCATATCTCTCTCTTTCTCTCTCTCCCTCTCATGGTTGTCCACCATGGATGCCCTAGAGAGGCTCTCCATCGCCGCGGCATAGTCGTTATGTTGTCCGATTGTTTGCTCGAGGATCTCTGTCTCCTTCAATGCATCTCGCTTGTGAAGAAGACGTCGGATCTCGTATGTCGAGATCAGGAGATCCTATCGCTTGGATCATCAACATGGATTGCGAGAAGCACGCGGTTCATCCCCGCGCTCGCAAGCGTCTCCTCCGTCGGATCGGACTTGAGACAGGAGGTCTCTTTGTTTAGAGACTTGATCGCAACCACGCTTCAAGAGGTAACCCTAATACTTGTTTTTGGTTTATACGAAACGATCTGAGAAGTGTTCTTGGATCATGTGGTTTCGTCGCATGAAAAATTTTTTAATTTCCGCTGCATAGAACAACTAGTACGACTAGTCGTTCTTCGTCGTATCCGATACGACGATCACGCTTCCGTGATGCGCTTGAGGATCTAACCATATCCTTCAAGTGGTATCAGAGCCTTAGGTCAGTGGTTTTGGATACGATCCATAAATCGAGGACGACTTGGGTTCATTAGGGTTTGCGAAAGTTTTCTTGCATTTCATTTTCGCATCTCTGTTTTGATATTATTTTCGGCACTTTTTAAATTGTTTAAATCGAAAATAATAATTGAATTTTATTCCCCATTAAATAAGAAAATCGTAGGATCTGAGTTTGCATGATTTCGATTCCGTTTGCTCTAGATATGCTCATTTTAGTGAACATGTATCCACTGTTTCGGGGACTGCGGATCATGACGTAATTAAAATGTTAATTACGGATTTGAGACATCTTGAAATGCGTGCAAATCACTTAGGTTCTATTGTAAATCAAGTTAGCAAACTTTAGAAATTTACTTTTCTTAATTTGGATTTAAATTGATTGAGATATGGTATTTTTAGTAAGTGAGGGTCACGGCTGGAAATACTTTCCTAATCAAGAACCTAGTGATTGTCATTTAATCAATAAGTGAAATTAAATTGTTTAATTTCCTGGAATAATTATGCATAAATATTTGTGAAATATTTGATGATAATTATGTCTTTAAATGACTTTGCCCTAACCAATAAATGATTAGATGTGATCTAGATCAAGATTGGTTACATGATCTATATGATCTACATTCCAACAAACATGTTGCTTGAATAGGATTTGGGATTTGTTTAACAAATCTCATTATAATGTTAATCAAAATTGTTTTGATTATTATTATATGGTAAAATTTCGGTTAAAGAACTGATGATCATCTCAAGTACAAAATGATCTATTTTGCATTATCCTTTCCCGAGGTGGATATGGTGCCTAGTCGGAGAGCATTGGGGTTGCGGGTTGCAACGTATGTGGTCCATCCCACTCTCGTCAGTACTGGCCATGACAGCGGGTAGGGTTAGTATAATGCTTAAGAAATCATGATGTATTTCTAATTATTAAAATTCGAAATAATACGTATTTGAGATAATACCATAATTCAAGTAACAATTAAAATTGTTTGTTGGATATTAATTGGATCATTAATTTAGTATGATTAGATTAATTGGAATCCAATTAAAATTAAGACACTCTATTATAAATAGATGTGTTATTTCCCTTGGAAGAATTAATCATAATGAATATGATTCATAATGATTAATTATAATTTGAATATGATATGGAGGATCACAAAAGTGACATCCATGGTCTTCCGTCAAGGCGAAGGGTTCCGTCGCCAGATATTGTATGTAGGAGACGCTTGTCCGAAGTGACAACTCCTGCATACGATCCATTTGGATCGGGCTCTTCGCTTATCGAAAGAGTAAGGACGTATGCGTAGTGACCCCAATATCGGGTCCTCATATTATTGGGGCGATATTGGATTGCGCATAGCGAGTTGTATTCCAGTTGATGGTTAGTTCAATTAATGACGGGTCAACATTGCCTTAGGGATGGTGGGCCCGGGTGTTAAAGACCGAATTGGGAGATGCAAGTTGGACTTGCAAGGCGGAATGTGTTCCCGCTTCTTTTTATCCAAGTTGTAGGTTCTCATATTATTGGGATGCAACAAAGATAAGGAAGGAGATCCCAGATCTTGCTTGAGATATAATGGTAAGTATATCTCTTACGTTGAAAGTGATTAAGGGAATGAACTTTCAATGTTGACATGGCAAGACAACTTTGATATAAAAATTCCTAAATCAAAGTAAAATATGTATATATATATATAAATACATACATCTATGCAAATTTCTTATTTCAGATAATCCTTCATTAAAACCCACTCATTGATATACTCAAAAATAACCAGTGAAATATCTTGGATTGGACTCATGATCCAGATATTGTACTTGCAGTTGGACACATACTGTATGTGGTTGCAATATGCAAGTTTCCTCATAATAATGAGGAATGACAAGTAATTAGATAATAAGACTACAACCCTAGGGTTTGTATGTCTCTATAGTCTTGATCTCATTGGATGTACTTTGGAGGTAACATGTCGATGATGATCGAAATTGTCAAATAATCCTTATAAAATCAATGAAGATATTATGGCATACATATGTGCTCTTGACATTTAATCATGAGTGACATGGTTCTCTGCATCATGTAGAATGGTAGCTCTATAAGAGATTATGTATTCAAATTATTTGAGTACCTACCTGAACATATGTTTTAAGAGTTTAGATGGATGTAGATGATGAGTGTCATCATTCTACTATCTATACTCTAGTCATTCATGAAGCTTCATAATATTCATATTGTATGAATTTAATGAAGCATGTATAAATGTTGAAATGCTCTTACATAAGAGATCCTTAGTCTTAAGCAATGGTTGCTTATAGATAAAGGGAGCGCAGTGGAAGCATGGGTTGAACCCGAGTAAGAAGTATGATCAAAGAGTTGACTGTACATCTATGACTTCCATATGTCATCCGAAGAGTTGGATGAATGCCACTACTGCAATAAGTTGATGTGTTGATAGTATGACTATCAAATCTGTCTAGAATCCTTAGAGAAGGACTCGGATGGAGCATCGGATTAATCTACATAAATCATTGATATTGACTTGCTTATTAAAATAAGATAAAGTCAAATAATTGTATCTCAATCTTCTGATGACATTTGCAATAGGTTGCATATGTTTTAGAAGACTGGAAAATTTGATCTTAAAGGTTTATAGTTATCCACATGGATATTGATGCAATTGTTGCTACAATCTCTGTTAGATTAATAGACTTGTTAATTTCAGTGGGAGAGCCCTTAGTCTTAGAGAATGTCTCTATGACCTGGATATAAGAATACACTCATTGTTTGTTTCTAAATGTTGGAAATAAACATGAATTCTGAGATAGAACTATCATAAATAGTTATGATGGAAATATTTCAGATAGTAGTATAAAATCTAGTGGACTCCACTAAATTAGAAAATTGATGAATGGTTCATTAACATTTCTAAATGCTGAAATTAAACCTTAATATCAATATGAGGATGAAGATCATTTGACAATGATCTAGCATCAAGCCTTGGACATTTGTTTATTGATTTGATTAATAGACTAGTAAGAGATGAAACTTTAGAATGTCTAAAATTTCAAAACTTACATACTTATGAATATAGTATTCAAAATAAAATGTCCAATACACCCTTCTTAGAGAAAGGTGTAAGATGTCAAGGTATTCAGGATCTCATACATATTGATGTATGCGGATCATCTATATCATAGTAAACATTATGGATATGTGATATCTGTTGATGATTATGTATGATATGAGATTTCTGCTCTTCACCTAAGAAACCTTTGAAATGTTCAAAGATTTCATTATTTTTGGTTTAGAACCAAAGTTTGAAGGAAGATAAAATGAATTTGATCTAATCTAGGTAGCAAGTACCTACTAGATAAATTCAAAGAATACCTTATAGAGATATGAATATCATTTCTATCTCAATCCTCCTAACACACCTTAACTCAATAGAGTTATAGGGAGATACAATTGGATCATGTGTGACATGATCTTATCAATGATGAATTTTAGCATAACTATCCCTTAGTTTCCAGGTATATATGTGTAGTAGAGACTACAATGTATATCCTTAATAAGGTTCCATGTACGTTGGAATCTAGCACTTGAGAGTGCTGCTTCATTAGGAAAATAAAGGATGGTATTGGATACCTACTTTATGACCTTGAGATTCTTAAAGTATCTCATCTCTGAGAATGTTATTCTTAGAGTTTGAGACTCTTGAGAATCAAGATGAAAATGAAGTGTAGGAACTCATTTAATCTTGAGAAGATAATGAGGCTCCTGAAATTGGAAACTAAAAGGACAATTAATGATGAAACATTAATACCTCTTCAAATGAGTTTGAGGATGTATTCCATGTGTCAGAGAAATCTGACAATAATCGGACCTCATGTGATGATACTCCTAAGGATCATGACATGGAAAGATGGATTTTAGCAATAAAAGTCTAACGTAGACTTCATATACAAGTGTTGTATATGGACCCTCGAGTATCCACCCATATGGGTAATACCTGTAAAGATATAAATGGATCTTCAAGAGAAAGGGAACCTGATGAGAAGGTGGAGACCTTCAAAGCACGGTTCGTAGCCATGAGCTACACATCGGAAGAGAAGACATTGCTTGCGATGAGGCTTGCTCTTCGGTGACCATGCTTAAAACCATCAGAATATTGCTAATCTTAGCTACACAACTTGACTATTGCATCTTCAAGATGCAAGTCAATATTGCATTCCTCTATGAATACCCTCTCTGAGGATATTCACATGAAGTAGCCCCAGGGCTTCATGGTTGAGAAAAGCAAAATGTGAAAGCTAAGGATCCATCTATGAACTCAAATAAGCTTCTTGAAATTGGATCATAAGATTTGATGAAATTATAAATGTTATGATTTCAGATAGAATCTGGATGAACCATGTGAAGCTTAGTGGGAGTGCCTTTGTGTTCATCATGCTAAATGTAGATAATATCCTAATCATTTAGAATGATATAAGGATGATAATAAGTGTTTTATAGACTGGTTATTCCATATCTTGAAATATGATTTCAAAGATACCTCTTAGATCTTAGTTCTGAAGTTGTTCAGAAGCAAAGAGAAGAGGATAATGGGACTGTCACATTTGTAGTACACCTTGGACATATTCTATTCATAGAAATTCCAAGAAAGGCTTCCATCCCTTAAGATATGGTACTGACCTATCTAAAGGAATAGCACCTCAAAGAATTGAGGAAGTGAATGCTAGAACTACTTGCCATTGGGAATTAGTTCTGAGAAGCCGGGTGTGTTCTAGATGTGTACAAAAGCCAGATGGCTACCATGCAGTGGGAGTAGTAAACTATTACTAATCCTACTATGGAAATAAAACACTTGGTTGCAGTAAATGCAAAAACTTCATAGATGACAAGTTTTTTGAGATAGTGATCTCAAAGTCTTATCTTCAAAAACTTAAGACTTTATAGATAGAGATCTAAAAGGTCTTAATTGTGTAGTGATCTCCACGAATAAGGGTATTCTGATAAGGATTATGGAAATACTGGTTATGATAATTGTTAAGCTATAGTGTCAAGGACACTGTAACTAACAAGATTGAGTATTGGTTGCATAGGATGCAACATTCGCATTGGATGCGAACACTGTTACTGGGGATATGCAAGTGCCGTAAAAGGACTTGGCATAGTCTCCGGGGACAGAGTGACTGATCAACTTACCTAGCTATTTTGTAAATAGCCTATGATTGTCACATGAGTGTGGGTTTAAATGATTAGCCCATTAATGGCTCTTTGGGCTAGTGGGAGATTGTTGGAAATGCGAGCCCACGGCGAGCCATTATGCAATAAATGTTATTGCAAATATAATTCCCTGATCTGAAATGAAGAACAATTAATTTGCATAATAGGTCCCTTAGTACAATTAGGGTTATGTACCATGGCCATCTTAATAATCATACAGCTGTTGATTCAACTATTGAATCATAGAGGCTGGTGCTTGGATGAATATCTAAAGGGTTAGATTGAGGACTCATCAAGCACCGTCAAATGATTATTAAGAGATGATCTCCAGCCTGAGTAGGAGATGGCAATCCTTATCTCTGAAGGCTGATATCTGACCGACCTCTTGATGCAGGTCCTCTGCATAGGAATAGAGATTCGGAGGTGTCAGATTAGTTAGGTCAAAGAGTTGACTTAACGAGATCGAGATAACCAAAGTCCTATATCGTATGCTGTCACGATACAGGCACGCATCCTCTGACCAGAGACAGATGTGTTACTATATGTCTAAGTATGTACATTTGGCAGACCAATAGGTTGATGACCTAATCAAGGTCTATACACCGGCACACTGGTGTGCATATAAGGGCATATGAGTAATACGATCTCTCAAAGGGATCATACAGGTTCAGTTACTGAACCGGAAGACATGAGCTCACTCATGAGATATTGGGAAGAATCAAATTCCGTGCGCACGGTCGTCTCGCTTTGGAAGCTTGACTGAATTTGTTGATTTGATATATACTTTTGGAAAGTATATGATCAAGACCTAGGTATGA
Source organism: Ottelia alismoides (assembly GCA_037367405.1). Lineage (NCBI taxonomy): Eukaryota > Viridiplantae > Streptophyta > Magnoliopsida > Alismatales > Hydrocharitaceae > Ottelia > Ottelia alismoides. Next base: position 520,793 of record JAZKJV010004856.1, read on the forward strand.
GATATGCTTTTGGAAAGTATATGATCGATACCGACTCCCAATGATCGAATGAGAAACTTACTGAAAAAATCATGAAGTAGACAGTATAAAGTTGATCCAATACTTCGGGTTTAATCTGAGTCTTCCAGTATGCAGGATGTACAGGTATTGGGAATACTTGAGGGTGATGTGATCATAAACGATTGTATAACCATGACGCTTCCATTCCGAGGGAGTGATGAAACGGGTGTGGATTTTAGTGACTCCTCTTAGTAGAGAAGTGATCTGATCTTGGTCCAAGTGTTGGACATTGATCTGAATGTGATTCAGATACAATGAGAAGATTAGATTTACGGTCTTGATTTAATCAATCATCTATGGGAGGCCCGCGATCTGGATTTGATATATGATCTCAATATCCATGTCACTATACATGGAACAATACAATCACCCTGTCCTTATCTCCAAGTATCTGCGGAGAAAGCGCGTTATCCTTGAAAGAGTTCATGGATAATTCTATTGTTGTTATATGTATCCGAGCATTGAGAAAATGGATAATTAAATACGATTTACTTATCATGATTAATATGAATTTGATTCATATTATAAAGAGAGCTATCATAGATAACTAAATGTGATTTGATTATCAAAGATGTAAATAATGTGAATATGATTCATATTATTTGAACACAAGAGAATAGAAATCCAAGATGATTAAATGTGATTTAATTATAATGGATATGAATAATGTGGATAGCAATATCCAGATTAGTCATATATATTATAAATGCGATTTATAATATATAAGAGAGAGATGTTTGTAATTTACATTTATTAATTAAATGTTAATGTGAATTGGATTCACATTGGACATCAAATTGAAAATGTAATTTACATTTTATTTTGGGTTGTGAATGTGATTCACAAATTTTTAATGGCAAGATTGCAATGTCTACAAAATAATTGTAAATTATTTTTGTAGAATAATTTGCAACAAAAGTTGTTGCATGATCTTGGAGATTACATTAAAGAGATGAGAGCGACCTTCCATGTATATGGAGTGGACGACCATCACTCCTATTTGGAATGTGTGGCCGTCCCCTCCTTCCAACATGGAAGGAGGCACTCTCTCTCCTATGATCTCCAAGAGATCTTGATTTAATTTGGTAATTAAATTATGTTGATTTATCAACATATATTTAATCTATATTAAACTAATTGTTGTTGGTTTTACCAACACAAATCTTGACCATTAAAAGAAACACAATCAATGAGAGCCATTGGATTTGTGTTGTCCCATGGATTGAGATCCATGGATCCTAAAACCCTATAAAAGGAGAGGCACCCCATTGCTCTTCTTTACATACAATGCTTGAGAAGCATATCTCTCTCTCTCTCCCTCTCATGGTCGTCCACCATGGATGCCCTAGAGAGGCTCTCCATCGCCGCTGCATAGTCGTTATGCTGCCCGATTGTTTGCTCGAGGATCTCTGTCTCCTTCAATGCATCTCGCTTGTGAAGAAGACGTCGGATCTCGTGTGTCGAGATCAGGAGATCCTATCGCTTGGATCATCAACATGGATTGCGAGATGCACGCGGTTCATCCCCGCGCTCGCAAGCGTCTCCTCCGTCGGATCGGACGTGAGACAGGAGGTCTCTTTGTTTAGAGACTTGATCACAACCACGCTTCAAAAGGTAACCCTAATACTTGTTTGTGGTTTATATGAAACGATCCGAGAAGTGTTCTTGGATCATTTGGTTTCGTTGCATGAAAATTTTTTTAATTTCCGCTGCATAGAACAACTAGTGCGACTAGTCGTTCTTCGTCGTATCCGATACGACGATCACGCTTCCGTGATGCGCTTGAGGATCTAACCATATCCTTCAGAATCGGGTTGTTGAACTAATAAAATCAGACACATAATATACATAAGTACATATGTATGTATGTATATATTAACGAAATAATCCTTTAAAATATCAAATCTTTCAATAAAATAATAGGATTATCTATTTCGAGTAAAACTCTACTAAAGTTATCCAAATTTTCTAATATTATATATGAATACAATATCATAATCATTTATTTATACTTGCGTCTAGAAACCTACTCTAAGAAGATAGGGGCAAACTGATATTCCAAAAAGAAAGGGACATAACTGATATTGTAAAAGTTATGGACACTAGTAATGAAATCGTATTATTTATTTATTTAAATCTATGTTTTTTTAAAAAAATTACCAAATCATCAATCTGGATCAATTTGGGTCCACCCGATCCAATCATCAGAATTACCCCGATCCTACTACCAAACCTGATTTTTAATTTCTTTTTTTGATTAATTACATGAAACTGACCAAATCGAATGGATCAGCCGGTTCCCGGTCTGATCGTTCCCACCGATCGATTCAGTTTCTTGAACTTGGAAAATAGTGTTTTTTATTCTCTATTAAATTCCGTCGTATTTTTAAATTTCTGTTAAGATTAGAAATAATTTTTCACTTTTTCAGTTAAACAAAATCGCATAAATAATTTTCACTTTTTTTAGGTCACAACACGGTCTCATTAATTAATTTATTTGTAACAGCTTTATGCCAAACTATGAAAATTAGATCATTAAACAGCATCTACTTAGGCCGGCACCACGGATCTTCGTATTTCACTTTATATTGGACCTATTGAAATGAATTTCTTCAATTTCCATAAGGAGTAGCATCAAACGAGAGGATCGTATGCTGTAATAGAGCAAGTATTGTATCTTGATGGGATGACCCTCACAGGAGGTCCACTATCTCCGCCTTCTTAGGAGGGTCGTCCGATCTTGATCGGGTAGTTCACTGTAATACAATAAAATATGCGCATTAGACGATGCATGATTACATAATACTTCCACAGTACTTATCAAGATAGTTTCAATGAGATCGGATCGTCTGTTGTGCCGTTGGCTGCAGCAGATTCTGTTAGAGGCTCAAGAGCCGTTCGATCTTTGATTGAGTGGTTCCCAAGAATTCGCACTTTTTCTGAGCCCGGATCATGTGAATTCGTGGGAACCGCTCGATCAAGATCGAGCGGCTCCCGAACCTCCAGCAAGAGTCTGCTGCAACCATGGCGTCCCGTTCAATATTCTATGCATGTCCCGTTTAGGTCATATATATTGCATTACCTATCAAGATAGTTGTCCCTGCAACTTTCCATCTCACGTATCGACCTGCTCCACAACAATTCCTACAAGAGAAGAGGTTGAACTTGCACCAACATAAACTATACGCTTTCCTATATATATGTACCACCTTCCTCTCATTGCAACAACATCCTCATACAGAGAAAGAAGAAGAAAGAAGAAGATGGCTCTCCTCTCCCTCTCCTCACCTCTGCTTCTCCTCTTCCTCCTCTCCGCTCTCGCCGTCGTCACCGCGGATCCTGCGTCAGGAACCATCCAACGATCCACCAAGCAACAAATCATCGCCTCCATCGCCCCCGACGCTGATCACACGACCATCTCCTTCCTCAACTCCCCCTCCTCCAAGTACACTGCTCTTTTCCTCCGCCGCCAAACGAGCCCCGGTGCAGGCGGCTTTGGCAACGACTTCTGCTACGTTCAGGTATTTCTGACATTCTTACAATTTGTTGATGGATCCTTAGTTAATGATTAATTTGGAAGAATGTTGGGACTGTTTTTAACAGGTTATAGATTCAACCACCGGCCGGAGTCTCTGGGAGTCCGACTGTGCGCCTGTGAGTACATCCAATGCATGTTCTCTGGTCTTCACAGATGCTGGAATCGAAGTCTTCGACGGCAGCCGATCGGCATGGGACTCTGGGGTGAGCACCAACAACCACCTCCATGTCCAGACGCTTGAATTGGTCGACGAAGGAGACATGAGGATCAGAGATGACGGCGGCAACTTGCTGTGGACGGCGAGCAGTAATCCACGTGCCAATCAGGAGTGCGGCTCGCCTGGTTCGCCCGGTCTGGGTGGCGTCCAGCCGCCTTTCGCATCACCGATCGACCAGAATCAGCCGTTCGGGCAAGCGGGTGTGGTCGGTAACCCGCGGGATCAGGCGGCGGACTCATACGATCCAACACAGGAGCATCGGCAGCAAGATGGGATGCGTGGATCCGGGGAACCTCTGGTGGATTATACTCTTTTCAACAGTGGGTGTGGTCGTCGTGGGGGTGTGGGTTGGATTGCTGCTGCCGTCGTCACTGCTGTGGCGTATGACTTTGCGGCGTATTGAGTGCATACGTGCATGTGCATCGGTGCATTAGTGCATAGGGCATGCTTTGTGTTTTTCTGTATCTATGGGTGATCGATGGTGCGTGGTACGTCTTCCGTGTGTTTCTCATCTTCCATGATATAATGATCGCGATTGGTGGGTTGTATTGTTTTGTGTTGACTTGCGAGAATTAAATGGTATATATGTTGTGACTTGGAACGTATATTGATATCATCAAATGCCGTCCTTCACCGTATCCTAGTTATACATATATTTTTCACCCATCATCCTATTACTTTACACCGTTCATTTTAATATATAAAAGTAAAATGTAAAGATATACATTTAGTTTTTTTTTGAGTTTTTATCATGTGTGCCCGTTTGAGATATTGCAATATCCAGTTATGCTCCTCACTTTTTTAGAATAGCAGTTGTGCCCTCTACTTCTTGTCGTTCTATCTTTTGTGCTCTCTCGTTACTTAGCCCTGAATGAGTTGAACTTGACAATGGTTTTTTTCAAATTATGCCGCGGTTAAAAAGGGCATAACTGTCCAAATACTCCCCTCACCCCTCCTCCTCCCCCGCCTCCTCGTGTACCTCCTCCGGCCCCTCTCCTCCCTTCACGGATTCCGGCCTCTTCCATCCACCAGATTCGAGCTCGATAGGTTACGGTCATAGAGAGATGGTCAAGCCTTTCATCCTCTTCTTCGTCGGCTCAGATTCGAGCTTGGAGGGAAGGTGTATAGTCGTTCGAGGTTTCTGGAGATGGAAACGGATGCACGTGATGAATAGCCATCCATCTAACTTTATTCTTCTATTTTAACTTTAAATCCTTAGAAAATATATATAAATACAACTAATTTTCATGAATTAACAACTAACAGTGATCTATAATTACTATGATAATACATGTCATTAAACTCAAAATTAAATAATAAAGAAAAGAAAAGAACAATAAAGGAAGTATCAAAGATACTGACTGGCCCTAAACCCTGATACCAAGTAAAAATTAACTAGGTCGATCAGGAATAAAGTAGGTGGAGATAAGGGTAAAATACTGTACAAAATTGACAGAATCATAATTCATTTATGTATAAGTAAATAGCCAAATGTATAGTATTTTATTTATAATGATACAAACCTTAAACAATAAAGTATTCAACACAAACTTGTAAATATTAATGTATAAAAAATATAAAAATAATAGCCAATAACAATAATGCACAGTGCACTTAGTATACATAGATGAAAATTTCGCAAACTAAATTTCATTGATCAATATCTAACCCATATGAACTCAAATTGAATTGACTCACATTCATTGTATTTCAAAATTATCTATTTATCAAACGAAAGTGATTTCATTGAAAATAGAGCTAAGATATAAAACCCGACTTTTTGGGTATTATTGTAATGGGGCATCTGTACAAATAATCGATTGTTTTATTCTTTACATTTTTACTATATTTATATTTTTAAATAATCATATATATAATATTAAAACATGTAAATGCAAATTAATAAATAAATAAAAATACTAAAATAAATAATACACCCTAAAATATTGGTATACTATAATTATAATGCGCAAACATGTAATTATTTATACATAAAAATAATATTATAAAAATATCATAAAATTTGTAAATACATATTAAATAATGATATAAATATAAAATATGTAAATATAATATTATGTATATATAATACAAAATAAAAATATAATACACAAATTACATGTATATATACCATTAACATGGAGATATTAGCATCTCATAAATAGGGTTGTAAGAATATAAAATCATCAAAAAAGGTTTATTAAATAAGAAATTTTTTCCATGTTTTGAGTATTTTTTAATAAAATCATTTATTATTTTATTCTTAATATTCTTTATATTTTATTTTCTATTTTGTCTTTAGTGGCCCTCGTAGACCAATCAGAGCCTAACAAGTGTTGACCCCCCGGTAACACTCTGCCTCACGTGTTATCGCCCCATACCTTCTATGACAACTCTCTCCATGATTTTTCATGCCATCTCCTTACTTTAGATTGTCTCAAGATCTTCACCATTTATACTCCTCCCATTTTCCTCCATTTCGCTACACTCTTAGGCTTCACCAACATCCATCACCTGGCATGCAATCCCCTTACCAAAGCTACCCCTCGTCACTGTCTATAAATAAGTACCTTCATCTTCTTTCCCAATTTTCATCCTCTCTACTCTATTGTAACCCTAAATATCAATCCAAGATTGAGCCCCTCAGAGACAGGAAGATCGGGTCTCTGATTAGTGATGAGGATAAGGTGGGGGAGATGAGATATACCTAGTCGGAGTTTGCTTCAAGCGAAAATCTTATGATCCATGGTTCCGACCATATTCAAGTTGTTAGGTAGCATTTTTATTTTGCATTTTTAATCCTTAGTGTAACCTTGCATTTTATTTCTAGTCATTTCCTTTGATCTAGCGTTAGATTTGCACCTTGTAGTTCACCAGAGCTTAGTGCTCCGACCATCAGTTCATCATGATTCATCCACTATCTCGACTCACCAGCACCTTCCCCACGATCTTCTCCATCAAATCCTATGCCTAGACCCCTTTGATCTTGAAAAGATCAGGTCCATCAATCTCCATTCGTCATCCTTCATCAGAGATGAACTACCCACCTCATTTCATGTGTGTAACAGCTTCAAAATGGTCAAGGAGCTTCGTCCGTGTGACCATAGCCTTTTTGTTCAGGATATAGCTCCAGAAGTGCACCTGGGAAGGGGAATTGATTGAAGAACTGAGCTCCCATGTGGCTAGAAGAAAACTCGACCTCCAGGCCTCCTCCAACGAGACCCGGAGCTTCTTGGGAATCCCTGCTGACGTAGGGAGCTTCCAAGAAGCCGTGGAGCTCATCAAGAGCATGGGAGATGGTCAGAGCGAAGAGGAATCACCGGAAGAAGCTCGAATAGGGAAGTGTACTTCCCTGTTCATGGAGAGCTCTCCAGAGATGAAAAAAGCACTCCAAATCTAATCTGGAGAGTTGCATGAAGATGAAGAATTGCATCATCCCCACCGTTGGTTTTTAAGTGAAGATACATGGAGCGCCTCTAACCGTCGATCAGCGCCACATGCGCCATGTACGCATGCCTCCTAGGTATATTACAACTGAAACCCACCGCCATTTTTTATTTAAATTTTAGTATTGTAAATTAAATATTAAGTGTAAAATAAAAAGGTTTTTTAATGGACCCCAAGTTTTCTTATATTACTATTAGGTCCTTCCACCTCACATGTAGAGGTGTTGTAAATTTTGCATATTCAACCTTAAACTCTCCATACATGTTATTAAGTGGAGTTTAGTTTCTAAAAAATTGCAATCAGGTCCTCGTTAAATGTATAAAATTTATTTTGTCAAATATTTTCTTTGTACTAAAAATCTTAGAAAACTTTGGATAGATGCTTGGACTTGTGCTAGATCACGCATAATTTTATTTGACATTTAACTTAGTTTTACTATTTTTGAAATGCAAAAACATGCATTTTCCTATTGTTTATCTGTTAAAAACCCATAAAAAGTACAAAATATGTTCAAAATTTATAAAAAATTATATTAGCTTTATTATTACATATTCTACCACATCTAAAGATCACTAAAAACTACAAAATATAAAACTTAAAAAAATCATAAAACCCTAAAATGCTTATAAAAATTAGTAAAACAATATATAAAAATATAAAAAATATATCTTTCTATTTGTGAATTTTCCTTATTATATACAAAATATGTTAAAAATAGTTTTTAATTTATTTTAGACTTATAACTATTTATTAAACCATAAACTAGTGTGGATATTTATAATATTCACTATTTTGTACATTTTATTACTTTAAAAATCCATAAGAATTATAAACATTGCATAAAAATAACAAAATTATAGAAATTTATGAAAAGCACAAAAACATTTTATTATTTATTTTATTTAATATATTTAAAATGAAAAAATCTATTACCTTTATATATTCTATATCTTATATAAGCTTATTATATATATATACATATATACTATATTATATATATTATTGGTATTTATCTTATTTTCAAAATTAAAAACTAAAAATTTTAAAATAAAAAAATAACATATAAAAAACCATAAAAATTTAAATATAATTAAAAACCCACATAAAAATAGGAAAACATTAAAATATCCAAAAATAATTATAATTAATTAGAATTAATTAACAATAATTCACTACCCTCTGTTTCGCCTCCCAGTGTTCAACACTCTGCTTGCTTATACCTATACACATTTATGTAGAGTGATTATAAATTTTCCATCACACACATTCTATCGCTTAATATAATTGTGGGTTGGTTGTTGTTTGAATTAGTGGTTGCTCGCTACAGTGATTGTTGTTTCAACCTTGTTAGGGAAAACAGATAAACTGCTATTCAACAAATGGCATTGTTGTCGGGGATATAGTTTTAGGGTAGATTCTATATAGTATCTATCATATTTTTTCATCTTCTACTTTTTATTTTCTTTGATATTTTGTTTACATGTTCTAATGCATCTCTTGTTTAACTTTGTCGTGAGAGCCCGCGGAGTGAGGGTGGATTTCTTAGGAGACCCGAAACACCAGAGCGAGTTGGAGGTCGGTTCTAAAATCGAGCCGACAAGAGAAAGCATTAAGGAGAGCAGAGAGATTGAGAAGAACAATGTAGTTTATCTTAGTATAGTTTTTATTTTATTTTTGTGAGAGAGTGATTTCTAATAATAACATGTAATAATTGAACACTCTCAGGACATAGCACATACGAACCCATTTCATCAGGTGTCTGTTCACCTGGGGGTTCAATCAGATTTTATTGATTTTTATCATCAACTTTATTCTCTCTATTTTTCCTTTATTTTATTTAATTTCCTTGTTTTTTATTTTGCAACTTTATTTCTCTCTGTTTTGTGTGCTTAAGCCACTAGTGTTAGGTTCCTATTTGATTGAGCCATGTAGTACTAGATCCAAATTCTAACTCAAAAATTATGTACTTATAGTTCAATTGGTTAATCAAATAATTAATCTGTGCTTTCCCAAGTAGAAGTTACTTCTAGATCGTCTCTTTCTTGCACACATATAGGATAGAGTTATTTTATGCACAGATCATATTGCATGTAGACTATTGAAGTTAGGTATGTGTTTCTTACTCGAGCATTTACAATCATAAATTGTCGTGCATCGGCTTTTCCCCATTCCTTCCCATGTTTTCTTGGACTTAAGAAATAAAAAGGAATTGGAAAATTTGTTAGATGGTTTCTTTAAAAATACCAAAAAAAGTGATAACTAATAAATCAGTATTGTTAACTCCACTTGACCATAAAATAAACGTAATGGATTCATTGATTTGGAAATAGTAACTCCCTCATTGGATATAGGTACTCTCCGGACTGAGTGAGGTACATACACTTAAGGACTAGAGCCCAAAGCCCTAGACTTGTGCCCTAAGCGCTTGGACTGACTTTTAGGTCTTGTTATTGTTGTAAGCACTTGTCTCAGACCTTAATTTAGGTAGTCTTGTGTATACGTATGTGTATTCCACTATTTTGGACACAAACTGCTCTAGGAGACTACACCTGTGAGTTTAATTTAAATAATTATCTGAATCATCTAACACTAAATATGAAAAGATAACAACCAAACTCTTACGGTCATCACTGAGTTGAGTGGGAGAATTGGGAGTTTGCTTCATATTAATTGTGATTTAGATCCGTTATGCTTCACTTTCTTTGAGCTCCAGCAGTCTTCGTATTTTTATCATCTTTGTGTCTCTTTCTTATTTTTTTGTCATTGTCTATGTCATGATGATGGGTCATTATTCCCTTCAGTCGGATCTTGCGGCTTCTTTTCACCCACATCACCCTCGTTTCTCGTGTCTGGTTCAAGATGACTCTCCACTAGAATCAGCTTTGTCGTGTGATGAATCCCCATTCATCACTCTTTATTCCTTTATTTTATCTAGAAATCTCAGCAAAATGCCATGTAAATACATGTAAATACAATAAATTATCAAAATGCATGCATCATGTAATTATGCATAATTAGCATGTTTTTGTGTAAAAATAAAGGAATAAAGAAACAGAAGAAAAAGAGGGAAATATTTAGAATAAATATTGAGTGCCTAATCCCAAGGGCGGGCTCAGCATGGGCCTGACCGCAAAAGAAACTAAGTAGAGAGAGATAAGGTCAATCATGCTTGTACATAACCCTATGTATATAAATAATTTTATTTTCCTCAAAATAAAAATAAAAAGGTGTTTCTAATATTTTGTATATATTTATAAATATAAAATAAAAATTAGATTAATCAAAATAAAAAGAAAATTAATAAAAATCATTTTCCACCTTGTATATATACCATGTACATATGTATATAGATCTATTTATTTAACTAAAGTAAATAAATCATAAAAATAAAATAAAAATACCTTTTTATTCAAAATTTTATGTTGTAAATAAATAAAATATAAAATTGGAATAATTATACAAAAATAAACAATTAAAAATAAAAATAAAAAATACATATGTGTATATACCTAGGTATAATAATAATATAATGTAAATACGTCATTTATTTTTCAAAAAAATAAATAAAAATCACAGAAAAATAATTTGAAAAATAGTAAACATTTTTCATGTTCAAACTTTTTTGAAATAAAATCATTTTCTATTTTTAAATATTTTTATAAATAATTAACAATCGGAATTATCTGATTGGTCCACGGGGGATGTTGACCCCCAGTCAACTATCCCCCCAGGACCACATCTTAGCAGATCTGCTTCACCGACCCGATTTCTCAGATTTTTTGCGAGTTGATCCTCCTTCCATTCGCCTAAACCCTAGGCTCCATTTGACGCTCATTGATCCGAGACCTTTGCCTAACCTCCATCATAGGGGTTCGTGCATTGATGTACGTGCCCGACTCCCTTCTTCTTGAACCCCTAGCACTATAAGGTCTCAGCTCCGCCGCGCTTTTACTCCATCTTTGGCCATCGTCTTCCAGTCCCAGGACCTCCATCCTCCTCCCTAGAGTGACAGCTATCGAGTGAGGGTGTCGCAGTGAGGAGTGAAGGGTTGCAGCCACTGATCCAGCAACCTTCGCCGCCGTGCTCCGCCACCGAGCGAGCTGAGCCTCTGGCCTCGACGAGCCATCGAGGCAAAGACCCCAGAAGCTTCCTGACTGATGAATACCCATTCATCACTCTTTATTCTTCTATTTTAGCTACAAAAACCTTTGCAAATACATGTAGATATGTGTAAATACAAATAATTACCAAAAGCATGCATTGTGTAAAAACCTGTAATTAGCATGTTTTTGTGCAAAAATAAAAGAATAAACAGTAAAAAGAAAAAGAGGGAAATATTTAGAATAAATATTGAGCAACCTAACCCAAGGGAGGGCTCAGTATGGGCCTGACCGCATAAAAGCCAAAGTAGAGGGAGATAGGAGCTCATGTGTATAGATTTTTTGTAAATAAATAAAATTATATTTTCCTCACCCAAAAATATGCTTGTACATATTTTGTATATATTTAGAAACTATTAAAAACAAAATAAAAATTTAAAAATCAAAAATTCAAAAATGCCCTTTCACCATGTACATAAACTATGCTCCCTTATTTATTTAACCTTATAAATAAATAAAATTATTTTCTAAACTTTTTGTAAATAATCTATGTGACATATTGTAAATATAATAAATAAAAAGAAACAAAACAAAAATCAAATAAAAATTACAAAATTGAAAATACAAAAATACATTGTATATATACCATGTGTATAAATGTATATATCTATTTATTTCACCTATGTGTATAAATAATAAAAATAAAATAAAAATAGCTTTCTATTCCTCATTTTAATCTATAAATAAATAAAACATAAAATAGGAATAAAATTGTATAAAAATAATAAAAAAAATTCAAAAATAAAAAGCCTACATATTGTATATATCCCTATATAATGTACATACCTTATTCTTATTTCCAAAAATTAATTAAAAATCACCAAAAAATAGAAAAAAATAAAAGAAAAATATTTCATGTTGAAAGTTTTTGCAAAATCGGCCATTTGCTGCCTCATTTTTAAGTGTCAAATCTTGTCCACGTGGCAGCATCCCACTGGTCCACGGGGAATGTTGACCCCGGTCAACTCCCCCGCGGACTCTTTCCTTTTTGAGAAGATGCGCGCCGCCCCGCCTTCGCCATTTTCTCCACGCGCCTCCAGCCTGTCGCCCACGCAAACCCCGCGCCCGGATCCTTCGCCGATCATCCGACATCCTCGCCAGATCCTTCGCCGCGAGATCCACGCCTTCCATAGCCGTCGCCTCCCAACCCTAATCGGGCCTGCAGCTATATAAAGAACCACCTCCGCCGCCTCCGCGCCTCATCTTTGGACCTTCCCCTTCTTCCCAGTGAACTCCAGAGGCACCGCGAGAGTGACAGCAAGCGATCGCCCCTGTTGCAGCGAGGCGAGGAGGTGAAACCACTGATCCGGCGCTCTTCGCCGCCGTTGCTCTGCCACCAGCGTGAGCACCAAGCCTCGGGCCGAGACGACCCTTGAGGCTACGACCATGAGCACCCCCTGCTCTTCCCCAGTCTCTCCGACCACCCAGGTAGATCACTTAGGCCGTAGATTAGCGTAGGTTTCGATTTTTAGCTTACTGGTAGCGTAGCTCCGCCGCCGTCGCCAGCCACCTCCGATCTCCCATCTGCCATTCCGACCCGACCATCATCTTCGCCAGACCTCTCCGCATCTTCTTCACCCATTCACCCAACCCAGATCGCACAGGATCTGGGAATCGAGCTCCTCAGCCGACCACCTTCGCGGGAGCTCTCCATTCCGACGCACCATGCACCTTCACGCCGCCTAACCGGGTCGAGGCAATTTGCCCTCGACCCCGTGAGTCTTCTGGTTCGCTTTTCAGGTCAAGACAAGGGTCATCTGAGACCCTTCGCCATCCAGCCAGGAGACCCGGCTCCGCCGCCTTCGCTCGAGCTCCTCGGAGCTCGGTGTGCTCGTCGGAGACCACCAGCAGACGCGGGAGCCTTCCGCGATTCTTCTCCGACCTCCAGAAGGCTCTCCAGAGGACCCTAGCGCACGCACGAGCCCGGCGAATCTCGCCGGCGACCAGTTCTTCCAAGATTCTCCAGAACCGTCAGATCATCCTCCTCGCTCCAGATCTGATCTGAACCATTCATCTGCGGAGCACTGCCACCGTCCGATCATCCCGAGGGTCGATCTTGACCGCTCGCGCAGAGAGAGAGAGGCACCAGCTAGCCTCAACCGTCAGATTCGCCACGCGTCCTCCTCTCAGCCGTCAATTCACCAAGAGTATCTCCACCACGCTTCGTCACCGTCAGATCTGCCACGTGGAATACTTTCCACCGTTCGATCAGGCCAGCCCTTCCAGAGTTAAAGTCGCACCCGTTCTCCACCGTCCGATCAGCCACGTGGCGCACATCAGGCCGTCGATAATAATAAAAGGGGTAAATTCATCTTAGGCCCCTCTATTTGTTTTATTTCATTTTAGTCCTATAATTTTTAAATTAAGTTGTTTATTTTCTGGGATATTTGCATTAAGGACCTCGTACTTACTTTATTTGCACTTATACCCCTGTCTACGTGGACCACGTGCTTCGTTACGTGAACTTTATTGGGTTATTTGCAATATAAACCCTGTAGTTCTGGATGTTACGGATTGGATAAAAAGTTTTTGATATTTGCATTTATGCCCCTGTGAGCGTTTTATTTCCGCATGTGCGCCTTTTTAGTGGGTAATTTGCATAACAGCCCCTGGACTTTTTGGTACGAGTTACCAAAAGGTCCTAGGACTTGTTTCTCTTACATATAGGTCCCTGAGTGCCCCAGACACGCGCCTCGCGCGTGATTTCTTGGGTATTTTGCACCAGGACCCCCAGAACTTTGGGTATTTGCACTTTGGTCCCTGTGCACAGTGCCCCCTTTTGATTTTTGAATAAAATATCAAATCACCTCCAAATTCGATGAAAATTTGACACATGGCTCCTGCCATGGTGTAGAATTTTTGTGAATTTTTGAGGACATTTTTGATTTCATTTGCTATTTTTAAAAATTCAAAAACCCTTATTTTTGCTACTGTTTAAGGTCAAAAACCCCCAAAAAAAATATCAAAACCCTTTTAAAAATTCCATAAAAATTTGTTTATTTTGTGTTCCTTGATTTTATAGCCAATTTTGGCTATTTTTCATTGAGTAAAAACCCTAAAAACTTAAAAACACCTCAAAACTCCTAAAAATCATAATAAATAATTTAAAAACTCAAAAACAATAATTTTGGTGCTCAAATTTTCCTTGTTTTCTTTAGTATACAGGAAAATTACCTCCAGGTCCCTTTGAGATCCTTAGATATTTTATCTTTGGGTTTTGGGCCTGGCTGGACAGTACCCCTTGCTTTTCGCACTGTTTGATTTTTAGGAAATAAAATAAACATCAGAAAAATCCCAAAAATTCACCAAAAACATAAAAAAATATAAAACACATAAAAATATGTTTGTCTGAATTTTTGCTTGCTTTTTAATGCATTAAATAAATTGTTCAAGTTAATTGTTTGTGTGCTTTTCCTGTTTTCTTTATATTCCAAAAATCCTAAAAAAAATATAAAAACCCTTAAAAACACTAAAAAGTACTCTCTCGGATTTCTGACTACATCGTAGGCCGCAAGGCCAATCTGTGCTCCTTGTGTTCGACCCTGGGTGCTATACCAGGTTAATCTCATAGCAGGACCGCTCTCTTTTGCGCTCGATTAGTTTTACATGTTCTGAGTGGTTGATTTTTCTTGATATACCTAGTCTGATTGATTGAGGTCGCAACGACCATTTCTTTACCTTTACCTTAGTCAGTCGGTCGGTTATCAGAATGGCGCCGTTGCTGGGGAGCACGGTTTTGTAGTCATTTCTCCATATTATCTCTCTATATTATCATTGTTTTCTGACACTCTCTCTCTTTGATTTTTGTGCGAGGTACCGCGTGGACAACTTGGAGTTTATTTTGAGGACCCGCACGGGAAGAAGAAGAGCAGGGAGAAGGAGAAGGAATTCTTATTTTTGAGAGAGAACGATATTTTTTCTGTAATAATTTAGAACTTGGACATTTGTGGACACTTGTAACTTAGCGGGTCTGTTTCGCCGAGTACCGGTGTGCTCGGGGGACCCATTTGGATTTTCGCGGCTTTTTCTGTGGTTTTGATAGCTAGCTGCCTTTTCCGGTGTTTACGCGGTTTTTCTCGAGCCCCCTAGATTTAGGAATTTCTCTTGCTTGTGCCGTAATTAGGAGGGTCCCCACACTTAATTGCTTATCTGTTCCTATAGATCGTTAATTGGACCTACTAATAATAAATAATAAAAATAACTTGGTCGCTTTCCTGAGAGCCTACGCGCCGCGAGCCTGCCCCGGAAGTGCTACTCCTGAACTCGACCTGTCGAGAAGAGGAGGGGTGGGCCAAGACCGGACTCTTTGGATCAAGGGCGAGTGACTGAGTTAGACGGTTCTGCGCTAGGAATTGCTCATCTAGGACTCGGTTTTTCCTCGCTGCACCATTTAGGTAGTTTAATTCTGTCTTTAAATTCTGTGCGGATCATTTTGCATGTAGAGTGCTGGAGACAAGGTACGCATTTCTTTCTCTGCATGCATCATTGATTTCTTCGTGCATCGGCTTTTTCGTCTTCTCCCTCTGTTTTTGGCTTAATCATCAGGAGAATCGGAAAATTCGTTAGGCCGCTTGTATTTATTTTGAAAAAAAAAATTTAAAAGAAAAACAAAAAAATTGGGACTGGATAACACTATTGACCCTAAAAGACACTCACATTAAAAATTTGTCTTGGGGAGAGCAACCCCCTCCTTGTATGGTTTGGATGCGCGAGAGAGTGACCCGCACCCTAGGCAGAGGCTTGAGACCTTCCTTGCGAAGGCCAAGTCCTACCACTGGGAGGATCCCATCCTTTACCACGAAGGAGGGGATAGCGTCTGGCGTCGGTGTATTCCTCAGGAGGAACACCATAGCGTCCTCACTTACTGCCACAAGCTTGAGGCAGGAGGACATCATTCTGGGAGGAGAACGGCACAGAAAGTGCTCCAATCCGGCTTGTGGTGGCCTACCCTCTTCAAGGACTCTGATGAGTTCGTGAAGAGGTGTACTGACTGTCAGAGGATGGGCACTTGTGGACAGCGTGATATGATGCCGATGCAGCCCATTCACTTCTGTGAGGTTTTTGACGCATGGGGCATCAATTTCATGGGTCCATTCCCTAAGAGTCAAGGATTTGAGTACATTCTGTTGGCCGTAGATTATGTTAGTCGTTGGGTTGAGGCTATCCCCGCCCGAGCCGCTGATGCGAGGACAGTTTGCAGATTTTTGAGGAAGCACATCATCACGCGGTTCGGGGTTCCACGAGTTTTGATTTCTGATGGGGGGTCTCATTTCGTCAACGACCAGGTAAAGGCACTTGCTAGTGAGTTCAGTATAGACCATCGAGTAGCCACTCCATACCATCCACAGACGAATGGTCTAGCTGAGGTGTCGAATAGGGAGATCAAGAATATTTTGCAGAAAGTCGTCCGCCCTGACCGAAAGAATTGGTCACAGCTTTTGGACTCGGTCTTGTGGGCATATCGGACATCTTTTAAGACTCCATTGGGCACATCTCCCTTTCGCCTCGTTTATGGCAAGCCGTGCCATCTACCTGTTGAGCTGAGACACAAGTCACTTTGGGCAGTTACAGATATTCTTATGGATCCAGATGGTGTAGGAGACCAGAGGAGGGCAGAGTTAGCCGCCTTGGAAGAGCTTAGAGATACAGCTTTCTCAAACAGCCTACATTATAAGGAGAAAGTGAAGGAGTGGCATGATTCTCATATCAGCCACAAGCATTTTGAGATTGGACAGAAAGTATGGTTGTTTGATGCAAGGCTACGATTATTTCCAGGGAAGCTACAGAGCAAATGGAAGGGACCCTACTTGGTCAGAAAGGTACACGATAACGGTAGCATTGATATATCTGAGTTATCTTCTGAGAGTACCTTTCGAGTGAACGGCCAGCGGCTTAAACCATTTCTAGATCATGAGTCACGGGACGTTATTGTTGCCCCGATTCATTTTGCGTGAGATGTGGTCTCTTGACTCACATCTTTTGCATCTCACGCCTGATTTTCACTGTTCCTCCGCCTGTATAGATCCAGTTGTCCATATCATTCTATTCTTTAGTCCCACATCCCTTTTCTCATCTTGTGATCATGCTATACTTAGGGTGTACTTTACCCTAAGTATAGGGGGGATTGACGGACCTGCGAGTATTCTTTTCATTCTTTCTGCTCCTGTTTTTGCTGCCTATACTTAGGGATATTTTACCCTAAGTATAGGGGGGGCAGAGTCTGTATATTCTTCACTCGGATTTCCCTTCATGTACAGCTTGCTATACTTAGGATTAGTTAATCCTAAGTATAGGGGGAAACCACCGAGTCCCTCTCATTCTATTCATTTATTCGTTTCTGTACCTAGCCATTCCTTTTCACTTCCCTTTTACTAAGCACGAGTTATGTCTTCTTCATCGCTCTTGATCACTCTGAGGACATCGTTCGAGCTAAGTATAGGGGGGGTGTGTATATATTTCATATATACTTTAGCCATAACTCGTACTTTGTGTGAGTGTGTTAATAAATAAAATGGGCTAAAAATCAAAAAAATTTAAAAATTTTTCATGTACATAAACCTCTTTTATCTTGCACATACATAGCTAGTGTACAAAGTATTTTTGTAAAAATGATTTCAAAAATCTTTTGTGTAAAGCTTGTGTAAATATTTTTGTATCAAAATTATGTATATAGTACAAAATTTTTCCAAAATGTTTTGAGAATCAAAAGTTTGCAAAAATCTTGTGTAAAAGTTTGTAAATATCTTTTTGCAAAACTTGCACCTCATGCATCATTCATCCATGATTTCAAAACATTTTTCAAAAATTTTGCATGATTGTAAAATATTTGTAAATAGCATCTTGTGTACATATATAGTTTTTCCTGGATGAGAGTTGACATTTAAACTAAGCCTGGAACTAAATTGAGAAATGGAGCTTGAATAAGATCTTAATCCACTTAACTTTAAGAGGAACCTTATAGGATTTAGGTTTAAGGCTTTTCAGGTCCATGAGGACTTAATTCTTTGAGTCCACTAGGCTATGAGCATATGTCATCTTGATGAGCCTAAGTAGAGCACTTAACAACACACGCATGACTCTTAGAGACAATGGTTTGACTTGCACCTGCACTTACACATGGCTCTCCACGGATGAGGTGGTGAGGAGGCAGTTTCCTTTGGCTTGGGGTAGCATATGAGGGTAGTACTTCTAGGCGGAACCTCTCTTCTTCTTCTAGTGAAGGAAGTGCGCCTCAACTTGGTCTAGTGGTGATGAAGGCTAAAGACAGAAGCTGTGGGTTGCAATAAAGCTTCAAAAGAGGGATAGTCTACTGGCTCAAGGGGAAATTTCTTATATGCTGCACCATGTAGATATGCCGTACAGAAATCCTTGAAAAAAAAATGCAAAAATGCAAAAAGAACTCCAAAAAAAGTGGTGGGTCGGATTGAAAATTTAATAACCCCACCGGAGTGTATATAGTCAAATAAAGCAAAGCTTATGGTATCCATGTTACATCTCATGAAGCTTGCAGCGGGAGACTTAGCTACACTGGCTAAGCTTCCAAAACTCTATACTTCTACCCCCTCTTCTTGAGTCGGTTGCACTTGAACTTAGAAGGGAATACCCCGCTTCTCGAGGAAAGAGTTGCTCGACCGAGGGATTAGAGTTACCAGGTTGAGGGAGGTTGTTTCTTTGTTACTTCTGAGGTGGGGAGCCACATATCACTTACACTGCATGGAAAGACTCATGGTCATTAGAGTTTGTGTATGTAGACTTGTTCTGATCTGGTTTATTGAGGAGTCTTGCCCATAGATTGGTGGAACTTAGAGGCTGTTGGGTTTTAAGCCTAAGTCCAAATAAGGTTCCGACACATTAATAATCCAAAGATCTGATCGAGCTCCATATTTCAATTTAATGAAGGAAAGTTTAATAATTCAACCTTGATCCATGTACATCCTCTTTTTCTTTTTCTTTTTCTTTCTTTTTCACTTCTTTTTCAAATAAGTGTTTGCTAAGGGACTAGCAAAGTTAAGTATAGGGGGGTGATGAATACCCATTCATCACTCTTTATTCTTCTATTTTAGCTACAAAAACCTTTGCAAATACATGTAGATATGTGTAAATACAAATAATTACCAAAAGCATGCATTGTGTAAAAACCTGTAATTAGCATGTTTTTGTGCAAAAATAAAAGAATAAAGAGTAAAAAGAAAAAGAGGGAAATATTTAGAATAAAGATTGAGCAACCTAACCCAAGGGAGGGCTCAGTATGGGCCTGACCGCGTAAAAGCCAAAGTAGAGGGAGATAGGAGCTCATGTGTATAGATTTTTTGTAAATAAATAAAATTATATTTTCCTCACCCAAAAATATGCTTGTACATATTTTGTATATATTTAGAAACTATTAAAAACAAAATAAAAATTTAAAAATCAAAAATTCAAAAATGCCCTTTCACCATGTACATAAACTATGCTCCCTTATTTATTTAACCTTATAAATAAATAAAATTATTTTCTAAACTTTTTGTAAATAATCTATGTGACATATTGTAAATATAATAAATAAAAAGAAACAAAACAAAAATCAAATAAAAATTACAAAATTGAAAATACAAAAATACATTGTATATATACCATGTGTATAAATGTATATATCTATTTATTTCACCTATGTGTATAAATAATAAAAATAAAATAAAAATAGCTTTCTATTCCTCATTTTAATCTATAAATAAATAAAACATAAAATAGGAATAAAATTGTATAAAAATAATAAAAAAAATTCAAAAATAAAAAGCCTACATATTGTATATATCCCTATATAATGTACATACCTTATTCTTATTTCCAAAAATTAATTAAAAATCACCAAAAAATAGAAAAAAATAAAAGAAAAATATTTCATGTTGAAAGTTTTTGCAAAATCGGCCATTTGCTGCCTCATTTTTAAGTGTCAAATCTTGTCCACGTGGCAGCATCCCACTGGTCCACGGGGAATGTTGACCCCGGTCAACTCCCCCGCGGACTCTTTCCTTTTTGAGAAGATGCGCGCCGCCCCGCCTTCGCCATTTTCTCCACGCGCCTCCAGCCTGTCGCCCACGCAAACCCCACGCCCGGATCCTTCGCCGATCATCCGACATCCTCGCCAGATCCTTCGCCGCGAGATCCACGCCTTCCATAGCCGTCGCCTCCCAACCCTAATCGGGCCTGCAGCTATATAAAGAACCACCTCCGCCGCCTCCGCGCCTCATCTTTGGACCTTCCCCTTCTTCCCAGTGAACTCCAGAGGCACCGCGAGAGTGACAGCAAGCGATCGCCCCTGTTGCAGCGAGGCGAGGAGGTGAAACCACTGATCCGGCGCTCTTCGCCGCCGTTGCTCCGCCACCAGCGTGAGCACCAAGCCTCGGGCCGAGACGACCCTTGAGGCTACGACCAGGAGCACCCCCTGCTCTTCCCCAGTCTCTCCGACCACCCAGGTAGATCACTTAGGCCGTAGATTAGCGTAGGTTTCGATTTTTAGCTTACTGGTAGCGTAGCTCCGCCGCCGTCGCCAGCCACCTCCGATCTCCCATCTGCCATTCCGACCCGACCATCATCTTCGCCAGACCTCTCCGCATCTTCTTCACCCATTCACCCAACCCAGATCGCACAGGATCTGGGAATCGAGCTCCTCAGCCGACCACCTTCGCCGGAGCTCTCCATTCCGACGCACCATGCACCTTCACGCCGCCTAACCGGGTCGAGGCAATTTGCCCTCGACCTGTGAGTCTTCTGGTTCGCTTTTCAGGTCAAGACAAGGGTCATCTGAGACCCTTCGCCATCCAGCCAGGAGACCCGGCTCCGCCGCCTTCGCTCGAGCTCCTCGGAGCTCGGTGTGCTCGTCGGAGACCACCAGCAGACGCGGGAGCCTTCCGCGATTCTTCTCCGACCTCCAGAAGGCTCTCCAGAGGACCCTAGCGCACGCACGAGCCCGGCGAATCTCACCGGCGACCAGTTCTTCCAGGATTCTCCAGAACCGTCAGATCATCCTCCTCGCTCCAGATCTGATCTGAACCATTCATCTGCGGAGCACTGCCACCGTCCGATCATCCCGAGGGTCGATCTTGACCGCTCGCGCAGAGAGAGAGAGAGGCACCAGCTAGCCTCAACCGTCAGATTCGCCACGCGTCCTCCTCTCAGCCGTCGATTCACCAAGAGTATCTCCACCACGCTTCGTCACCGTCAGATCTGCCACGTGGCGCTTCGTCACCGTCAGATCTGCCACGTGGAATACTTTCCACCGTTCGATCAGGCCAGCCCTTCCAGAGTTAAAGTCGCACCCGTTCTCCACCGTCCGATCAGCCACGTGGCGCACATCAGGCCGTCGATAATAATAAAAGGGGTAAATTCATCTTAGGCCCCTCTATTTGTTTTATTTCATTTTAGTCCTGTAATTTTTAAATTAAGTTGTTTATTTTCTGGGATATTTGCATTAAGGACCTCGTACTTACTTTATTTGCACTTATACCCCTGTCTACGTGGACCACGTGCTTCGTCACGTGAACTTTATTGGGTTATTTGCAATATAAACCCTGTAGTTCTGGATATTACGGATTGGATAAAAAGTTTTTGATATTTGCATTTATGCCCCTGTGAGCGTTTTATTTCCGCATGTGCGCCTTTTTAGTGGGTAATTTGCATAACAGCCCCTGGACTTTTTGGTACGAGTTACCAAAAGGTCCTAGGACTTGTTTCTCTTACATATAGGTCCCTGAGTGCCCCAGACACGCGCCTCGCGCGTGATTTCTTGGGTATTTTGCACCAGGACCCCCAGAACTTTGGGTATTTGCACTTTGGTCCCTGTGCACAGTGCCCCCTTTTGATTTTTGAATAAAATATCAAATCACCTCCAAATTCGATGAAAATTTGACACATGGCTCCTGCCATGGTGTAGAATTTTTGTGAATTTTTGAGGACATTTTTGATTTCATTTGCTATTTTTAAAAATTCAAAAACCCTTATTTTTGCTACTGTTTAGAGTCAAAAACCCCCAAAAAAATATCAAAACCCTTTTAAAAATTCCATAAAAATTAGTTACTGTTTATTTTGTGTTCCTTGATTTTATAGCCAATTTTGGCTATTTTTCATTGAGTAAAAACCCTAAAAACTTAAAAACATCTCAAAACTCCTAAAAATCATAATAAATAATTTAAAAACTCAAAAACAATAATTTTGGTGCTCAAATTTTCCTTGTTTTCTTTAGTATACAGGAAAATTACCTCCAGGTCCCTTTGAGATCCTTAGATATTTTATCTCTGGGTTTTGGGCCTGGCTGGACAGTACCCCTTGCTTTTCGCACTGTTTGATTTTTAGGAAATAAAAATAAACATCAGAAAAATCCCAAAAATTCACCAAAAACATAAAAAAATATAAAACACATAAAAATATGTTTGTCTGAATTTTTGCTTGCTTTTTAATGCATTAAATAAATTGTTCAAGTTAATTGTTTGTGTGCTTTTCCTGTTTTCTTTATATTCCAAAAATCCTAAAAAAAATATAAAAACCCTTAAAAACACTAAAAAGTACTCTCTCGGATTTCTGACTACATCGTAGGCCGCAAGGCCAATCTGTGCTCCTTGTGTTCGACCCTGGGTGCTATACCAGGTTAATCTCATAGCAGGACCGCTCTCTTTTGCGCTCGATTAGTTTTACATGTTCTGAGTGGTTGATTTTTCTTGATATACCTAGTCTGATTGATTGAGGTCGCAACGACCATTTCTTTACCTTTACCTTAGTCAGTCGGTCGGTTATCACTGACCTCCAGCATAGTCGACTACGTCCATCAGGTACCTCCGACTCCCTTAGGTTAGCGTAATTTTCGATTCGCCCAATTTGCGCCGCCGGCCTTCGCCGGCCGATTCACCTCACTCCGTTCACCCATTTGATCATTCGACCCGGCCATCACCTTCACCAGACTCCTCTACAACTTCTACGCACCTTCGATCACCCTTACTCGCCCCGGAGCAGGATCTTAGGTCTCCTCCGTCGTCACCTCGCTGGAGACCTACGACCCACCTCATCCGATCACCGATTTCACCTCTCACCGGGTCGAGGCACTTTGCCCTCGACCCAAGATCCGTTCTATGCAGGTTTGCAGGTCTAAGGACCCCATCTGGGGGTCCAACTGGTCCAGGCACAGGAGCTCCGAGCCATCTTCATCGTCGGAGCGCCTCCAACGTCTCCGACCCAATCTGAGCTCACCACTCGCTGTGGAGCATCGCCAGCTTCGATTTCCCTATGCTAGCCGCATTTGAGGAGGCCTCCATCGTGCGCCACGGGCCGACGAACCTTGCCGGCGTCGAGTTCTTCCAGGAGCCTCAACAGCTGTCCGATCGCGTCTCTCGTCCAGTTCAGATCGTGTCCATTCATCCGCGAGAGGCTCGCAGCCGTCCGATCACCATAGGACCTCATCTGGAGCATCCCTCGCTGAAGGGGTACCCTCGCATCTCAGACGTCCGATCTCCACGTGGCACGCCTCCAGCCGTCGATCGTTAATAATAGGGGTAATTTCACTTAGGCCCCTCCTCTTTCTGCATTTATAGAATAGCCCTATAAATATTTTAGTGCGTTGTTTTTATTTTGGATAATTTACATCTGGGACTCTATGTTTATTTTATTTGCATTTTAGTCCCTGCCTGTGTGAGACATGTGCTTCGACGCGTCATATTTTGGATAAATTGCATATATGGGCTTGGGTTTTCTACTATGTTATGAAATGAATTTTTAATTTCCATAT
This sequence comes from Ottelia alismoides, assembly GCA_037367405.1. Taxonomy (NCBI): domain Eukaryota; kingdom Viridiplantae; phylum Streptophyta; class Magnoliopsida; order Alismatales; family Hydrocharitaceae; genus Ottelia; species Ottelia alismoides. The sequence continues at coordinate 544,969 of JAZKJV010004856.1, forward strand.
TTGCAGTTATACCCCTGTGCGTGAATTTAATTGAACATGTGCTGATTGTTTGTGCATTTTACACTTTCAACCCTAAGGTTTTCGCGCGTGTTATAATTTAGCCCCCCGAACTTTGTTTTCTTGCAAATAGGTCCCTTTGTGCTGTATCTCTTTTATTGGTTGAATAAAATAGCAAATAAATCCAAATCAAGTGAAATTTGGACACCTGGCTTCAGCCACTGAAAAATTTCCCTAATTTTTTGGGATATTTTTGTGGCTTTTTAATATTTTAAAAAAAATCAAAAACATGTATTTTTGTTACTGTTAGAAAAAGAAAATCAAAGAAAAATATAAATACTTTTCTAAAAATTCTAAAAAAATTAGGGATAGTTTGTTCTCTTGTTTTCTACCTTCTATCCAATTTTTAGCTTATTTGAATTTATAAAACCCAAAAAATTGAAAAACCCTAAAAATCTTATAAAAATCATTAAAAATTATATAAAATTTAGAAAATGCAAACTCTTTTTCTATAGCTTAGTTTTTTATATATTTTTCATAAAAATTATCTCCAGATTTTTATAAACCAATTATATATTTTTAATTGATCTTTCATGTCTGGTTGCACAGTGATCCACTGTTTTCCCCTTTCTTGATTTTTAGAAAATCAACTAAAAATTATAAAATTCCCAGAAAATTACCAAAAATACTTAAAAATATAAAAACACAAAAACAATTATATCTGAATTTTCTGTGCATTTTTTAATGTTTAAATAAATTGTTGAACTTGCTTGTGTATATATTTTCTTATATTTTCTTATATAATTAAAAACACAAAAAAATTAAAAACCATTAAAATCCACCAAAAATATTTTCTATTTTTATTTTGACTTTAGACTACTTCGTAGGCTGATTCGGCCATCCCGTGCTCCTTGAGTTCGACCCTGGTCGCTATACTAGGTTAATAAAATAACGAGGACCGCTATGTGATTTCATTGTTTTATCTTGCGATTTGGTGGTTCCTGATTTTTTCCTTGATTGATCGAGTCTCTCTATTCGGGTCGCAACGACACCGAATACCTTTATCTTGACCCGATAGTGAGATCCTTGGATTTTCCGGTCATCATCGTGTCTGGCATTAGATTGACCCTCTTACGATCAGTGTCTTATCTGGCATTTTGTTCCATACTTTCTCTTCCTCGCCCTCTTCATTCCCAATCATAAGATTGACCCTCTTACGTACCATATTCTATTTTTCTAGGACATGTTGTGTTATAAACTAGGACATGTGGATAGGATACTGCATATATTGAACCAGGTTGACGTCAGGTTGGATTGAAAGTGCAATTCTTGGGGAATTCAATACGAGATCAGTGTGATGCACTTCTCGGGGAATCAAAGAATAAGCACCAGTCATGGGAAATGATAGATATGAAAATACTTATTATGGATGATGATACAACCATGGGGAGATTCCGATTTTACATACATATCCAGTTACCATTATTGTTTCTGTCATCCTTAGAGTCGATCCGCTTCCCATGTCATGACCTCCCTAACCCCACTACTCAGAGGCACTTCTTATATCTCAACGAATATCTTGAACCATTTCGGCATATGGTGCTACATGAGGAACTACATTTTGATATGATAGATATAGAGAGACCCTCTTATGAGCCATTTATCCTCTTGATTGATGAGATTGATAGATTTTATGAGGACCATATGATTACCAGCAATACCCCAGTCTTAACCTATGAGTTTGTATTACTCCCCGGGGGTTATCTGACGGAGGATGCAACATTTTCCTTGTGCTCAGTTTCACTTCATGATTGTGCATCTGATCTGTCGGATACAAAATCAAGTCTTCTGAATCTTCTCTCCTGGAAAACCCTCACGAGGATGAGTTGTGCCTTGAGATATTCAATGATTTCTTTGATCTCCCAACATTGTGTTCATCAAATATCCATCTCCGAAGTAAGTCTCCTAATCTTGACTTTGCATATATTTATGAGACTATAATTGACGTGGATGATTCTATGACTGATCGTTCTTTCTCTATGTTTGACTTTATTGCCTCTATTCATCCAATCTATTATTTTAAGCTGATTATTCCTTTGACACTACCAAAGCTCGGCTTATTTTCCAATTCTATTCTCTCGGTACCAAACACCCGCTTGGTTGTTTACTTAAGTGTTTTAGTTTAGTTTGTTGACTTCATTCTTTCTCTCACATCGAGACAATGACAAGGGTACGACATTTGATTTACTGATGTCATTCTAAACCATGTTACAACATATCCTACCCATTGCTCCCCACTAGGGGTGTATAACATAGCGCTTGTTGAGAGGCACCACAACATTGTACACCTTATATATTCGTATTTTATATTTTCATTCTTTCTTTCTTTTGTACACCCCATGTCTCGCTTGGGATTTTTGTCTTTATATTGAGGAAATACTTCATCCTAGTGTATAGAAGTCTAAACATTGTGTTGTTCATATTTGTTCTATTTCATTACTCTTGTCGTTGCTTATACTTAGGGATCCCTTATCCTAAGTGTAGAGGGAGTTATGGTTGTACATTATTTCTTATTTGTTTTCATTTTAGTTTCATTTGTTCTCTCATTTGTCTTCTAACTTGTTGATATTATGTCTATACTAAGCAGCATTTCACCCTAAGTATAAGGGACAAGCCGAGTTATTGATTTTGTAAATTCTAATCCTTGATCATCCCTACTTAGTGTACAATCTACTATATTTACGATTAATTGATCCTAAATATAGGGGTATGATCGACTTCTATTTTGTATTTAAGTCGTTGTAATATACGCTTTTCTATACTTAACGTGAGTTATATCTTCCTTTGTTTCTCCTTGATCACTATGAGGACAAGTTCGAGCTAAGTATAGGGTGTTGCGTGTGTGTGTGTATGTGTGTGCGTGTGCGTGTGTATGTGTGTGTGTTAGTCATAACTCTTACTTTCTTGTATTTTCAATAATATGGCTAATATATTGGGTAAGGGTATACGAAAGGATTGAAAACTCCTGTAAATATGTGTAAAAAATTGTAAAAGTTGATTTAATCTATTTTTGCAAATGATTTTGAAAAATCTTCCAAGGCAAACTGAAATTGAAATGGACAGGACCTTTCATTGTTAGGGAAGTACACAATAATGGTAGTGTCACCCTCTCGGAGACTGTAGATCGTACACAAACTTTCCTAGTCAATGGACAATTGCTTAAGCACTTCGTCAAATCACATGAGTAGTTGGTATAGGTTGAGCAGATCTCCTTCAAACAAAATTAGAAGAAAGACCCCCTTGGCCCATATGAAACCTTGATAAATGAAGCAATCCTCTTCATTGCAGCTAGAAGATTCAGCCAATCACTTGTATATCCATCCCTTATCCACTCGGTCCTCCTCCTAATTGCTCGTTCATACTTAGGCTAACTTGAGGTTAAGTATAGGGGACTGATACCATTGTATATACGTTACTTCTATTCTTTTATTCTCACCCTCGACTGCCCCATTTCATGTTTTTTTGCCATGCTTAGGCCCTCAAAAGCCTATGTATAGGAGGCAAATTGACTTCTTTACTTTTTCGGTCAACAATACTTTGTACGATCTATGTCTAAATTTCACTTTGTGTCATGAGGACATAACACAAGCTAAGTATAGGGGGATGTGTTTGTATATATTTTATATACTTCATCCATAATTTGTACTTTAATTATTTTCATCAAAAATCAGGTATGAGTACAAGTTGTGTATATTATGTATACTATACTAAATTTCTTATGTAAATAACACTTGTTTTCAAAAAAAAATATCTTTTTATTAAATTTAAGGGGTATTAAAAAATTCGAAAATTAATCAATAAAAAAACAAACAAAACAAAAAAACAAAAAACTCAATGTTTTATCCCTGACATTTTCACTATCACTTAGGACTTAAGGAATGAAAGAAGCTAGGAGTTTTAAGGTTCATTAATTCAGAGTTAGCCGGCCTTAGTCATTAGGGTTTGAGACTTAATAATCCACACTTCCCTAGTTTGAAAGATGTGAGTGTTATATTGCGCACTTAATCTCTACCTTTAAGAATATGATCAGCACATCACTTGCACAGCTGCATGAACGATGAGATGAGTTGAGATTTCACTTGAGGGACTGAGACTTTAGATTTGAGTTTCGACCTGATTTTATGATACTCTAGGATGTGGTAAAGTCGATGAAAGCATCAAGAAACTTGAGTGTCAGCAAACTCTAGCCAGTATATGAACTAGATTTCATGTTAGCTTTTGATATTGACCTATGTGACAGGGTGTGATTAAATAAAATTGTTGATCAATGTATGCCAACTTTTGGTAAAACAGTGAGCTAGACAAAAAGAATAGAAAAGAAAGAAATATTGAAAGAAAAAAGCTCTCAAATATAAAGTCAAACTAGAAAGAGCTTCTACCGAAGGCAAGCGCTTCCAACTATTTTCGAAGTTTCCAATTAGACCAAAGCTAATTAAGACCAATGAATCGGGCTAGTACCTTAAAAAGGGTTATGCATCGTAAGCGATATAAGTCTGGGTGTAAGTATATTATATACTTAAAGAAGACACGCCTCGGTGTACTCCCAGGAAAACAAGTACATATGACTCAATAACTCTTAATGGGCACACTGGTCAACACCCAAAAATGCATATGTTGAGTAATAACGCACTCGAGAGGACCCTTGTTCCGGGGAGAGGAAGAGAAGAAAATACACGTACCTAAGCCCCCCCCGTCATCTAGTCTATCATAAACACTTTCAAGTATGATGGACTATTGAGACGGTAGATTGAATGGAAGAACTGATGTATTCCCTAGTATTGAAGATTAGGTCTTGAGGAGAGTCTCTAGAACTTGGACTTTGAGTGACATTTTGATTTGACTATCATGATAGCAGTACACTCAAATGTCATCTCTTATACTATATGTGTAAACATAGAGTCTGATAATTATAGAAGTTGGATTCATTTTCACTAGAGCAAGGTTGATCTTAGAATTTTAGGACCAATAAATATCATGATTCTTAATGAGACAAGTCTTGAAATTTGTGCATGCATAGTCAAGGATTCAATCTTCTAACTCACTAAAATTTGCTTAGGGACAAGGAAAGAGATAAGTTGTACTAATATTAGGATTCACTAAAATTTGCTTAGCTCTTTGCTTAATAAAATCCCTTAATAAATCACTAATTAAACCCCTTAAAATCAATTAATTAACATTCACAAATTGTACTAATATTAGGATTTTAAATCTATAAATAATTAACCCTAAGTTGAGCTTATTATTTTGTATGTAAATAATCTTTATTTTATCCTAATTTTTTATTATCATATCCTTTGATTAATTAACTAACATGGCATCAATAAAAAAATCCATAAAAATTAGAAAATCAAAGAAAATACAAAAATATCTTGTACTTATTTTATTTTTATTTTTTTATTTTTTCTAAATTATAAAAAAACCCATAAAATAGATTAATTATGTATATATTTCATATATTAATTCACTTAAATCAAATTAAAATTCAAAAAATACAAAAGATAAAAACTCGGTATTTTATTATCTATAGAGTACCTCCAAAAATAACTTTTGTATAGTTGACCACTTTTGATTTTTGGTCCTCTACAAAAGTTCTATATCTCGTCAAGTCGTGTTGATCAATTTTTAATTTGACTTCATTTGGTATCTCTTTTTGAGCCTTTACTATTCATTCTTTTATCATTATTATTTAATTTTTACTTATTTTATTTATCCCTCTATTTTATTATTTTAATTTTTAATTTTTATTGAATTAATTTACTTAATTTTATTTATTAATAATATACTTAATTTTATTTATTTATTTATTTTTCCTTTCTCTCTTTTCTCTCTCTCTCTCTCTCTCTCACTTCTCTCTCTGTTCTCTCCCTCTCCAGATCACGTTCTCTACACGTGACCTGGCCCTCACCTCTCTCTCTCTCCCTTCACCTTTAGCACAGTTCATGTACAGAGCATGCGACCTCCCTCCTACTACGCTACTGCTACCACCATCATTCCACCGCCTTTCTTCCTCTCCCCTTTACCCGTAAATGCCTCCCCAATATCGCCCACTGTTAGAACCTCTGCTCGTTGTCATTACCCTCTCCTTAACCACCTATAAAACCTCATTGTTTCCCTTGCTCCTATTTCATCTGTCATTTCCAATGAGGAGAGGAGAGCTTCAAGGAGAGGGCTCCGGTGACAATTGAGCTCTTAAATTGAGTGACCACCCCACCTTGTCGGTGAGATATAAGGGGGTACCATCCCTTGTTCTATCTCTTCCATCGACTGTTTCAGATCTAGTTCTATCGATTGTTAAGCGACAATAGGTCGAAGTCCTCTGACCTTCAGGCCATCTTCCCCAGTCTATTCCAACCCCCACTCCTCCTTCGCACCATCAGGTATCCTCTTCTCTCCTTTCCTATTCACCTTCCCATGTTGTCCTCATTCTCATCTCCAATCGATCACCACCCACCTCCACTTTGATCCACCTTGGCTCTAAAAAAAGTCGAGCTCACCTCGATCCCACTAGGCAACACATTTTGCACCGCACCATATCCACCTGCAGCTCGGTCATAGCTTCACCCCCCTTCCTCCTTATGTCGTGCCTCTGCTAGTCCACACATCGTCATCGACCATTGCTCGCCCTCGCCTCCACGCAACAGCTCCAGACCGCACCGCCTGTGCCTTTGCCCCCATTCACCTTGTGCCTCAGTAGATCCTCTACCCGCAAGCCACATGCGCACAGACCCCACCATTGAGCCATTGGTTGCACGATAGCTATTGCCTCGATCGAGTCCCGCTACAACCCTTTGCTCAGTCAGCCGTTCCACCATCGCTAGCCGCCTCCCTCCAGCAACTATTGGATGGGGCATTAGCCCTTGATTTAACGACCCGACAAGTGATGGGCGTCCGATCAACTCTGGTTAAGTATCAAAATATATCAATGGTCGTTTTGAACCCAATTAATCGGCTAACTCAACGAGAAAAAATAATAAAACCACTTAACAGAAAAAATCAATCAAATGTAATGTAAGCGGTCTTCGCTATTTAATTTACCTGGTATAGTGACCAGGGTCGAACACAAGGAGTACGATTGAAAACTAAGCAGTCAGATTTTGAAAATAAGGGATCTTTTAGTGGTTTTTTATTTTTTTTAATTTTTAATTTTCAAATAGATACGGAAGTCACAATATGAACACACACTCCTTTTTTCCAAAATGGTCAAAAATACTCAGAAAATTACAAAGAAAATATTTTTTGTTTTAAATCTTTTTTTATGTTTTTGGTAATTGTTTCAAGTTTTTTTATGTTTTTATGATTTTATAAAAATCAAGAGTGCTAAAAAGAGTAAACAATGCATAGCCTAGAGTAATTTGCAATTTAAAAATATTTTAATTCCCCAAAACTCATGGAAATAATTTTTAAGATAGACTATAAACAAATATCTACACAGGAACTTAAATATTAATTTTTGGATTTTTGTAGAATTTTCTATGATTTCTCTAAGATTTTTGATATTTTTTATTTTTTTAAGTTTTACAAATAATTAATATGCAAAAATTAGAAAAGAAAATAAAATACAATAAAATACACCTAATCTAATTTTTTTTGGAATTTTTAAAGCAATATTTAAATTTTTATGATTTTTCAATTTTTAGGCAGAGAAAAGATGTTGTTTTAATTTTTAATAATATCAAATGGAAATAAATTACAATAAAATTTATAAATGATGAATAGGAATATAGCTGGAACATAACTTGATTTTTCGAGAATTTATTGAACAACAAAAAGATTTATTTCAATCAAATAAACATGCAATTTTAAGTTTTAGACATGAGGACTGGATTGCAATTATTCAAAAGTTTTACAACGGAATATAACAGAAATTAAAGATAGAATAATGTTTGCAAATTACCGAAGAAAAGCATGCCATGTACGTGACTTGATCTGGAGCATGGGTTATTTTGCAAATTCGGAAACTTCTGAGGACATGAATGTAATTTTCCCAATTATTGCTTGATCTGAATTGGCAGAGACATGTCTGCAATTTTGAAAACTTCTGGGGGCTATGATTTAATATTTCCATTTTTAATACCCCTTAGGGTTTCTTCTTCTTTTTTTCCTTCGTTTCCAAAAGCCAAATAGGGCAAACGGCCAAGGCCACCGCCGCTCTTTCTTCTCGCGTGCCGGCAGGCAAATGCACGGCGGCTAGGTCGCCGTGGACTCGATGGACGTCAGCGCAGGGAGGCGGAGGTGGCGCCTAGCATGAGGCGTCAGCGGTGGGAGGAGCTCACGGGTGGAGGAGTCGTGCGAAGGCTACGCTGCTGGAGTTCGAAGGAAAGTCGGGCCTCGCTCACGGGCGCATAGGGGGCTGGGGAAATATGCGCAGGTGGCACAATCCAGGAGGTGCGCTCCACTCCAGACGGTGAGGTGGTGAGGTACGGGAGGAGGGCCACACACGGTTGCGGTACTGGTGAAGTCAGTGGCGAGCGCCTGCAGCTCTACGGCGGAGACGGCAGGGACAGGCACGGGTTTGTGGGGAGGCAGCGCGGCCTGGCACCGGTGGCGAGCCGTACGGTGAAGATGGCCGACTGTGCCGGCGTTGCTATAGATTTTCTTTCATTTTATTTATTTATTTGAAAATTGTATCCAGAAGAAATTTTTTATTTTTTTCTTTATTTTTTTCCTGCAAAACAAATGTTAAATTTTTTTGTTTTTTATTTATTCCTACGGTAAAAGTGTTAAAGAGAAGAACATAGGAAATATTATATCAAATATTTATTCATTGATTTGGGATTTTATCACTTGTGCCCCTCCGAGATGTTGCAATATCAGTTATGCCCCTATCTTTTTGGTAATATCAGTTGTGCCCCTCAAAACTTGCTATTTTATCACCTATGCCCATCGGGCTAGTGACCGTCCATCTACAGTGCAAACGGACGTTAACTTTGAGGACATAAGCGGAATTATTTTTTTTAAAAGGTTATATGGTCATTTCTTCCTCCTCTTCCCCAACCTCTTCTTCTTCCTCCTCTTCCCATCTTCTTCCTCCTCCTCCGACCTCCTCCCTCTCCGCCCCGAGCTCCTCGCAGCCCCTCCCCTCCCCGGCGCCGCACCTCCTCCCCTTGCCGGCGCCGCCCCCTGCTCCCCCTCTCCCTGGGCTGCACCCCCTCCCAGCCCCGCACCCCCTGCCTCTTCCATCACCCATCGGATCTCACCCATTCATCAATCCTCTTTAGTTTTGGTCAAGGATTTGTGTCTCGAGCCGATTTATCTACCTGCAGGACCTCCAGATCGAAGCCTCCAAAAGCAAGCTTTGCAACCGAACACCTGATCTGTAACCTTAGAGCAACGAAGCTTCACCTAGAAATCGATCTGCACTGATGATTCACCTGGAGCTTCATAGAGAAGCGCATGTTCAACAGAACGAGAAAGTAAATCGATGGACATCAAATCCATCTGAGAACAAAGCAAGCCGATCCAAACATATCATCTGGACGTTGATCACCATCACTTGAAGATCACATAACATCTGGTAACAGCCTCTTTCATGAGAGATCCGAGAACGAGTGCTTCGAATCATACACCACCTGCAGCAACATCGGATAGAACGAAATTTCCGATCCGCCGCCTTGAGCACCTGGAGAAAGCCCCTCCCGGGAGCCGAGGACGAGGAGGAGGAGCCCGACGACAACACCCGGACGAGGAGGAGGAGCCCGTCTCCCCCCTCCGCCCCCACCCCCTCCCCCCGTCGCCCTCACCCTCCGCACCTCCCCCTCGCCCCCCTGTCGCCTCCGCCCCTCCCACCTCCCCCCACCGCCCCGCCTCCAGGTCGCCCCGCCGCCCTTGCCCCCAGGTCGCTCCGCCGCCCCCGCCGCCTATGCCTCCCCCTTGCCCCCCTTCCGCCCTCATCCTCCGCCTGTGCTGTGGGAGGAACTGGAGTTAGGTTTTTTTGTTAAATTTTGATAAATTTTTGACAAAAAAATTCAATAAAATTTGCCGTTTGATCCGTAATGAATGATATATCCGTGAAAATGCAAAAATTTTAGAGATTCCATGGATGTATGAAGGTGTCACTAAGAGAGAGAAATTATGAAGAAAAAGAAAGAAGAGCAAATGGAGGAAGAAGATGAAGAAGAGGACTGGACAATAATACCCCTCTTAACTGCACCAAGGTTTGAAAAAACCATGGTTAAGTCAACTTATAGACGGTCAATCTGACAGAAGGGCACAACTGATGACGGAGCAAGTTTTGAGGGGCACAACTGATATTATCAAAAAGATAGGGGCATAACTGATATTGCAACATCTGGGAGGGGCACAAGTGATAAAATCCCTTGATTTTATTGTAGGAACGAGCATGGACTCGATCACGACAGCGCAGTCAAAATTTATTGAACAGAATATGTGAATGAAAAAATGGATACGGTGATTGTGATGGAAGATGTGTCTCCAACCATTGTGCGAGGTCAGAGTTGAGAGATCTTGTGAGATAGAATGTGAAACGAAGAGATTCGAGAGATAAGATGAAATCGGATTCGGATCATGATCGGATAAAATTTGGTGATGAAAACTATGGATCTAGGTTTACAACGAGATTGAAAATAAAATCTATGCTATGATTACTCTAAATGAAATATGCAGAAAAATTAGATCTAACCTGAGGGAGGCGGGCGTCGTGATGGCCTCGACGACAACCGATCCGCTATCACCGGACGTCTAGGGGGAATGGGATCCTCTATCGACCAACGGGATTTCAGGAATGAGGCTCCTTCACCACCAAAGATTGATCGAAAGAGAAATGAACGAGGAGGAGCTCGTTAAAAAGAAGAGGAAAAATCAAAAAGGAAAATATATAAAAAGAAAGAAGGTATTTATTGGTTAGTTAAGTAATTTAATTAATTAATTAAATAAAAATAAATTTGGAATTAAATCAAATAATTAAAATAATTAATTTATAAAATTTAATTAGCCACCTTAATTATGGTTATTTAAGGCATAAAATCGAATACTTATATACAAGGTAGGTTTTCAAATCAAATCAAATAAATTAAATAAATAAAAAAAAAATCAAATTTTCATAATTATATTAATTTAATTAATTAATGTTAGATATTAATTTTTTTGGTGATTTTTATATAAGGAAATTAGTTATATACAAGTAATATATACATATAGTACAATATACACATGCACAAATAAGGAAATTATTTTTAAATATTTTTTAAATTTTATTTTTATTTTTATCTTTAATAATGAAGAAAATATTTACAATTATTTATATTATGTATAATAATAAATATGAATAAATATTTACAATAAATAAATGGTGAAATTGCAGAAACTACCCCAGAAAATCGTCTTTTCAACCATAACTCCAAAAATTATGAAACCTCGGTCATTTTAAAGAAATTTAATTTAGAGTACAATGGAGGTTAGTTTGATTCAATTTGAGTTCGTATGGAGTCGGAATTGGTCTTTCAATTATTACTTTAAGGCTTTTTCTGTGTGTGGTTACTTTTAATATGTATATGGTTTTACTTTGCAATTATTTTTATTATTTACAAAACATTTTTATTTACAACTTTTGTTTAAAAAATATTTAATTTGAGGTCAATTTATATACAAATACAATAGTATAAGTTTTGTACAAATATACAAGGAATAATTTACAAGGAATACTTTTATAAATTATTTTGGATTTTTGGATTAAAGATCCCATCTCCCCCTACTTTATTCCCGATCGATCAGGTCAAGTCTTGACCTTCTCTGTGGAGTTCGATTCAGTCTGCATTTATTTCATAATGCATCCTTTATTTTATTTTCTTTTCTTTTTCTTTTATTCTTTATTCTTTTATTTGAAAATAAAAAGTGTTAAAAATGCATATTTAAGAAATACATGCAAAATGGTAATTTCATGAAATTAGCGGGTATTTACAGGTATCTGACTAAGAAAATAAAGCTAAAATAAAATAATAAAGACGATGAATCGTGGATTTATCATTCCCATATACTTTACCTTTGCTAGTCCCTTAGCAAACACTTATTTGGAAAATGAGTGAAAACAAAAATAAAGAAAAGAAAAAGGAAGAAAATTAGAACATTGTTGTCTTTTAAACCTATCTTCTTAAAATTGTAGTATGGAGCTTTGTCGGACCTTTGGGTTATTAGTGTGGCAGAACATTAATGGGAATGGATTTAAAACCTAACAGCCTCTAAGTTCCACAAGACTCCTATTCAGGTCTCCTCGACAGCCAAGACATAACAAGTCTACATGCACAAATTCTTATGACTATGAATCTTTACTTGTACGATGTAAGTGAAATATAGCTCATCATCTCAAAAGTAGCAAAGAAACAACCTCTCTCAACAAGGTAACTCTAGTCCCATGATCTAGCAACTCTTTCCTCAAGGAGCGGGGATATTCCCTTCTAAGTTCAAGTACAACCAGCTCAAGAAGAGGGGATGGAGAAGAGAATGAACGGTAACCAGTGTAGCTTCCTATCCTTGGATGCATGACCAGTGTAGCCACCGCTGCAAGTTTACAAACATTTAACTTTGAATCTCTTTTTTTCTTTATTTTTTTCACTTGTATATACACTCCGACAGGTATTTTATTTTTCAATTAGGCTTGTCCACTTTTGGAGATTTTGCATTTTTTTGTTTTTTCTCTTTTTTTTGAAAATATATACAAGGTGCAACATGTACATAAGGAGTTTTTTCCTCTTGAGCCAGTAGACTATGCATCTTTTGAAGCATTATTGCAACCCCACAACATCATGTCTTTAGACCTCAACATCGCCAAACCAGGTTGAGACGCACTTCCCTCCCTAAAGGAGGACGAGAGGTTCCTCCTAGATGTACTACCCTTGTATGCTACTCTAAGCCAAAAGATTATATCCCTTCACTACCTCCTCCATGAAGATTTACGTGTAGAGTGCTTGTCCAAGATAAGCCACGGTCTGAAAGAATCATGAGTTTGTTGTTAAATATTCTACTTAGACTAATCAAGATGATATGTAAACATAGTCTTATGGACTTAAAGAATTAAGTCACTATGACCTGAAAAGTCTTAACTCCAATTCTTATAAGATTCCTCTGAAATTAAGTGGACTAAGGTCCAACTAAGCTCCATTCTTCACTTTATTCTAGACTTAGTTTAAATGTCAATGCTATCTAAAAAATGCACATGCAGATGCAAGAAATATGTACAATGTAAGGAAAAGAAAGTAAATATTTTTATGAAATAATTTTCTAATTTTGAACTTTTTATGGATTTTTGAAAAATGATGCACATGTAAAAAGAGTTTTTTTTTGAAATTTTATGCAATTTTTTATAGACTTTTGGTTTTTGTAATTTTTAGGGATTTTTTATGAAAAAGGGTAAGTAATATATAGAAGTATATACAATAATAATTTATTTTACATGTGATGCATATATTCCTCAAACTTATTTGAAATTTTAAAAATAATTTTGAAAACTATAGTCTAAAATAATTTTCAAGCAATTTTACAAATATTTGAAAACAATTATGTAAACATTTTTTAAACAGATATATAGATTTTTTTTTCAAAATAAATTTTCAACCATTTTCAAAACATTTGCAAATAGTTTTACAAAATAATTTTATTTCACACAAAGAAGAAAAAAATTTACAAGTCAAAATATTTTTCAAATAGTTTTAAAAAAAATCAAATAGGTTTTCAAACTACTTTCAAAATATTTTTCAAAATATTTTAACCTGATTTATTAATCAGTATATACAAAAAGAATTTTGAGGAAATATCTGCATCTTTTTATTAGTTGTTTTAGTGAATTTTACAAGTATTTATACAGTATTTTAGCCATATTAAAAATATGAAGTACGAGTTATGGCTAAAGTATATATACAATATATACGGCACCCCCTATACTTAGCTCGAACTATGTCCTCATAGTGATCAGAGAGCTGTAAAGGAAGACGTAACTCGTGCTAAGTATTGGAAAATGAAAAGAATGTTATACTATAACGACAAATAAAAGAATAAAATCAATAGAAGTCGGTGATCCCCCTATACTGAGGATCAAGTAATCCTAAGTATAGAAGAATGTACACAAGGGGAAAATCGAGGGTTAGAATGTACAGGGTCTACCTCCCCTATACTTAGGGTAAAATATCCCTATGTATAGGCAGCAAAATAGAGGTAAAAAGAATCAAAAGAATAATCAAAAGTCTGACACCTCCCGTACTTAGGGAAAGTACATCCTAAGTATAGCATAATCGTAAGATGGAGATGGGGTATCAGACAAAAGAATGTGCGATATGGAAAAATGGATCTATACAACTATGAACAATGTTGAGGTGCCTCTCAACAAGCGCTAGAGTTTACTCCCCTAGATGAGCGCAAAGGCTAGGATAACGTTGTATCAAGGTTTAGGACGGTATTTGTGAGGCGAATACCGTATTGTCATCATAGTCTCAGTGGGAGAACAACATCGAGGTCAACAGTGTAAACTATGACACCTAATTAAACAATCAGGTGGGTGTCTACTACTTGGTAAAGATATGTGAAGATGAAACCGGGCTCCGGTAGTACAAAAGAAATCATCGGCTCAAGGTCTGAGTGGAGTGAATGAATAGAGCCAAAGAAATCGAACGTGGAGAAGGAAAGATCTATCAGGGAATCCTCCATGTTAATCATCGTCTCAAGAAGGTATGGAAAGTCATGATCAGGAGACTCACTATAAAGGATGATATCCAATGTATGTAATGTAGAGAAATCAGTAAAATCATCGAATACCTCAAAGATTGGGTCATCCTCAAGAGGGTCGTCGAGGTGAGAAAACTCATACTCATAATCAGAAACATCAGAAGACTCTCTCTCTCTCTCTCTCTCTCGATTCGACAGATCAGATGCACTCCTAGAAAGTGAAATCGAGTACGAAGGGTACGTGGCATCCTCCCGCAGATAACCCTCAGGGATTAATGCAAAATCATCAGTGAGGAAAGCAGAATCAGAATCGAATTAGGTATCTATTCTGCCAAATATCAAGTCCTCCATAAATGTATCAACATCATCTAATGGGAGGACACACGGCTCAAAGACGGTACTATCTAAGTCTGTCAATCAAAATGACGTCCCTCATCAAGTTCTCTATGTCGAGATGGATCCAAATGTGTATCTGAATCAGAGAGGAGCTTCTGAAGAATGGACATTGAATCAGCTCGACATGGACACATAAATGTCTAAAAGGAAGGCTGAGATGTGGGTTCCTCCTCCATTTCTTGGGATATTAACAGATCTTGAATCCAAGAATATTCGACATGAAAGTGTGGGATTGGCTCAAAATTTGGCTGTAAAACTAACAGGAACTTGACCAATGTACGGCTCTGGAAACTCACAGTGGTAGTCAACACATCCATCATATGAAATGTAGTAGAATCCACATCCTCTGATTAGTGTGTGCTATCTAAATCGGCATGAAGTACCACACACTCAACCGGTGTCATATCTCCCTCATGTATTGTCCTGAATAAATCATCTCGTGAATATGGAATATCTGAAAGTGTTCCCAATATGGTCTCAAATAAATCCATGTTGGGGTTGTAGTTTGAACCACTACACGAGGTAATGACTAATGCAATCTACTCTGCGGTCATCCCCCTCATGGAGATCTGAACAAGGTCAGACCTCAAGATTCCATGATCTAGAAATCTCCTCAATAGGTCAACAAACCTAAGACATGAATCTCTCAATGGCTCCTGGAGGCCAACTCAAAAATCTCGAATGCAAGACCACATCAACTCTGCTCTACGATGGGGGTAAAATCTCTACAAAAACAACATCCGAAGATCGCCCCATATAGCAAACTTCCTCCCCAACTCTCTGTGCCATCTCAAAGCTCTAGTCTGAAGTGAGAAAGGGAAGTTCATCAGCATCAGCTCCTCAGAAGTGATATCTAGATATGCTCGTGATCTAGAAAAATCCTCAAACTCATATATATGAATATATGGCTCCTCATGCACTCCCCTAAAAACTTTGGCAGTAGATTAATGAACTCTAAATCCACAATAAAGGGACTCAATGTAGAAGCAGACTACGCTTCCTGATATGGGTACTCATCCATCATCCCAGGATAGAAGTCTCTAAAACTCGTAACTACTCCATGTGATCTCCTATGGAATTCACTCTAATCTCAGCAAGGTGATCATCCGGGTCTCGCATCTGATCAATATGATCTCCAAGGACATCAAGCGCAGCATGTTCCGAATAAGAAGGTTGGTAGGGAGAAGATGGGATGTCGGTCGGAGTTCCGGTCTCCCAAGAGAGTGGGTGGGAATGATGGGAATGAAATGAAGAAGCCACAAAATCCGGCTGAAATGGATTGTGGCCCATCATGACAAGAGGAAAGAATGATGGTGAAGGGAGGGAGGGATAAGAGAAAGCGAGTGAAGGAGATAGAAGGTGGCTGCTAATGATCCAAAGAAGATGAACATAACCAACTCATACCAATCACATACAAACATAATGCAAATCCCCAATTCACCAACTCTACACATTGTGAAGACTGTGAGATCTGTTCTTTAATCTTTTCAATTTTAGAGTTATATGATCAAACAAAAGTTGTACAAACACTTAGGAGTCTTAATGGTATTTGGGTACTACTCCTTAGTGTATACACTAGCAATTAAAAGCGCAAACAATGAGGGGGTTGCTCTCTCAAAATAATGATGAATCAGTAATGTTTAATTTTAAGAGTCAAGTTCAATTAGCAGTTTCAATTTTTTAATTTTTGATTCTTTTTTCATTTGGATTTTAAAAAAAAAATAATTCCTAACGAGTGTCCAATTTCATGTTTGAATTATGTAAGTGAAATCAATGGAGGAAATCGAAAAAGCTAATGCGCGATAAAATACAATGATGCATGCACGAGATAGAAGGCGTACCTTGCTCCAGCAGTCTGCATGCAATATGATCCACTCATAATATTAAAGAGTGAAAGTAAACTAACTATATGATGCACGATGAAATTGGACTTAGACGAACAACTTCTATTAATCGTGAAGAACAATAGCTAGCTAATCGAATCAAGTCTGAAGTACGATCTTGGGAGTCACATTTGCCCACCACATTGAGTCCTATTAGCGTTGTATGTGACTCCTCACGGCGCGTGGTATCAAATCCAATTAAGCTAACTTTTTAAATTTATGTTTAACTAGGTCCAATTACGATCTATAGTTACAGGCAAGCAATTAGGTGTTGGACCTTAGCTGATTACATTACCATCAACAAAAATCCTAAGTCTATGGGCCAAATCCACGGGAACCAAATAGAAAGTAAGATGGTAGAATCAAAAAAAAGAGAAAATAACGGTGAGGTCCCCCAAGTGCACTAGTACTTGGCCAAATAGATCCCGAAATGTCCAAGTGTCTAACAAGTTCAAAGTGTAATTTATTACAATACAGATAATTGTTCTCTAAAATAAAATAACTATCTTCTGTCCTTCCCTGCTCTTCCTCTTGTGTGGGTCCTCCAAAACAAATTTGAGTCCTCCTTCAAGCAGTTCGTCGCACAAAAATTCAAACAGACAATGGTCAGAAAATAATTATAATATATAGAGACAAGTAAAGCTGAAAAATGACTACTAAGTCGTGCTCCCCGACAATGGCTCCATTATGATGAGTGTCTGATCAATTAGGTTTAACTATAAAAATATATCAATGGTCGTTGCGACCCCAATTAATCGGCTAACTCAACGAGAAAAAAATAATAAAATCACTTAAGAGAAAAAATCAATCAAATGTAATGTAAGTTGTCTTCGCTATTTAGTTTACCCAGTATAGCGAGGAGCACGATTGAAAAACTAAACAGTAAGATTTCGAAAATAAAGGATTTTTTTTAGTTTTTTTTTATTTTTCAAAATTTTAATATTCAAATAGACATACAAGTCACAATATGCACACACACACATACACACTTTTTTTATTTTTCAAAATGACCAAAAAATGCTCATAAAATTACAAAAAAATATTTTGGTGTTTTAAATCTTTTTTATATTTTTTGTATTTTTCCAAGTTTTTATGATATTTTTATGATTTTATAAAAATCAAACAGTACCAAAAGGAGTAAACAGTACACGGTCTGGAGTAATTTGCAATTTAAAAGTAGTTTAAGTGCCCAAAACTCCTGAAATTTATTTTTATGATAGACTAAACAAATATCTACACTCAGAAACTGAAATCACTAGTTTTGGATATTTTTAGAATTTTCTTTGATTTTTCTAATATTTTTGATATTGTTCAATTTATTTGGGTTTTACACAAAATTAATGCACAATAATTGGATAGAAAATAAAATACAATGAAATACACCTAATCTATTTTTTTGGAATTTTGAAAGCAATATTCAAATTTTTCTGATTTTTCAACTTTCGGGTAGAGAAAAAGATTCTATTTTGATTTTTAATAGTATCAAATAGAAATAAATTACAATAACATTTATAAACAATGAAGAGGAATGTAGCAGGAACATAACATGATTTTTCGAGAATTTATTGAATAATAAAAAGATTTTTTTCAATCAAACAAACATGTAATTCTAAGTTCTGACATGGAGGACTAGATTGCAATTATTCAAAAGTTTTACAACAAAATATAACATAAATTAAAAATGGAATAGTGTTTGAAAATTACCCCAAAAAAGTGTGCCACGTACG
Source organism: Ottelia alismoides (assembly GCA_037367405.1). Classification (NCBI taxonomy): domain Eukaryota; kingdom Viridiplantae; phylum Streptophyta; class Magnoliopsida; order Alismatales; family Hydrocharitaceae; genus Ottelia; species Ottelia alismoides. The sequence continues at coordinate 563,702 of JAZKJV010004856.1, forward strand.
TGACTCGATGTGGAGCAGGGGATATTTTGCAAATTCAAAAACTTCTGAGGAGTTGAATGTAGTTTTTCCAATAAACTGGCAGGCACGTTTCTACAATTTTAAAACCTCCTGAGGGCTATGATACAATATTTCAAATTTTTTTTAATACCCCTTAGGGTTTCTTCTTCTTTGTTGCTTCGTTTCCAAAAGCCAAAGAGGACAAACGGCCAAGGCCGCCGCTCCTCTTTCTTCTCATGCGCCGGTAGGCAGATGTACTGCAGCTAGGTCACGGTGGACTCAGCACATCTTGGTGCAGGGAGGCGGAGGTGGTGCCTCGTGTGAGGCGGCAGCGGTGGGAGGAGCTTGCGGGCGGAGCAGTCGCGCGAAGGCTGCGCAACTGGCGTAGCTACAGATTTTCTTTCATTTTTTACTTATTTTTTTAAAAAAACTGTAAACATAAATGTAATTTTTTATTTTTTTCTTTAATTTTTTATGCAAAATAAATGTTAAAAAAATATTTTTTTTATTTGTTATTTATTCTTGCGGCAAAAGTGTTAAAGAGAAAAACATAGGAACTATTATATCAAAAATTTATCAATCGATTTTATTACAGGAACAAGCATCGACTCGAGCACAACGGCTCGGTCAAAATTTATTGAACAGAATATGTGAATGAAAAAATGGATCCGGTGATTGTGGTGGAAGAACGGTGTCTTTGGCCACCATGCGCGGTCGGAGTTGAGAGATCGTGTGAGATAGAATTGAAACGTAGAGGTCTGCGAGATGAAATGAAATTAGATTCGGATGGTGATCGAATAAAAATTGGTGATGAAAACTATGGATCTAGGTTTACAACGAGATTGAAAATAAAATCTACGATTATTCTAGATGAAATATGCAGAAAAATTGGATCTAACCTGAGGGAGGCGGGCACCATGATGGCCTCGACGACAAACGGTCCGCTGTCACCGAACAACTCGAGGGGTTGGGCTCCTCTATCGACCGACGAGATTTCAGGAATGAGGCTCCTTCTCCACCAAAGATTAATCGAAAGAGAAATGAAGGAGGAGGAGCTCAATAAAAAGAAGAAGAAAAATCAAAAAAGAAAATATGTACAAAGGAGGAAGGTGTTTATTGGTTAATTAAATAATTTAATTAATTAATTAAATAAAAATAAAATTCTTAATTAAATAAAATAATTAATTTATAAAATTTAATTAACCACCTTAATGGTGGTTATTTGAGGTATAAAATCAAATCTTATATAAGGTAGGTTTTCAAATCAAATAAAAAATTAAATTAATAAATAAATCAAATTTTCATAATTATATTATTTTAATTAATTAATGCTAGATATTAGTTCTTTGGTGATTTTTATATAAAGAAATTAGTTATATACAAGTAATATATACATATAGTACAATATACACATGTACAAATAAGAACATTATTTTTAAATATTATTTTAAATTTTTATTTTTATTTTAGTATTTAAAAAATATTAAAATTTTTTACATTATGTATAAAAAATAAATATGAACAAATATATAATAAATAAGTGGTGAAATTGCAGAAACCTCCTCAGAAAACCGACTTTTCAAACGTAACTCCAAAAATTATGAAACCATGGTCATTTTAAAGATAATTTAATTTAGAGTAAAATGGAGGTGATTTGATTCAATTTATGTTCGTATGGAGCTAGAATTGGTCTTTCAATTATTGCTTTACGACTTTTTCTGAGTTTGGTTACTTTTAATCTGTATATGATTTTACTTTGCAATATTTTTATTATTTACAAAATATTTTTATTTACAACTTTTGTTTAGAAAAATATTGAATTTGAGGTCAATTTATATATAAAGAAAATAGTATAAGTTTTGTACAAATATATAAGGAATAATTTTACAAATTATTTTTGAATTTTTGGATTAAAGACCATATCTCACCCTACTTTATTCTTGGTCGATCAGGTCAAGTCTTGACCTTCTCTCGGGGTTCGGGTTAGTCTGCATTTATTTCATAAATACATCCTTTATTTTCTTTTCTTTTCTTTTTCTTTTCTTCTTAATTCTTTTATTTGAATATAAAAAGTGTTAAAAATGCATATTTAACAAATGAATGTAAAATGGTAATTTTATAAAATTAGTGGGTATATACAAGTATTTGAATAAGGAAATAAAGCTAAAATAAAATAATAAAGACGATGAATCATGGTTTCATCAACAAGCGCCACATCGCTCCTCCTGAGATGCCCTTCATGCCCTCTCTCTCATGCCATGTGGAGGCTTAGACCCGAGCCTCCATTTCGTCGCCCAAGCCTTCAGACTGCATGTGCCTAGCATGTGCGACCTTGGAGAAATTACACCAGGAGAACTCCACTTGTGGAAAATAATGGAAGACACCCGCTAGTTGTGGTCACGTGTGCACCACGTGATTTTATGGAGAAATTGCATCAGAATCCAAGTGGGTTTTGGATATTAAAGATAAGTCTCTCTAGGGACCAGTTTAACATAAAAACATAATTTTTTATTACATTTTAGTGTTAGCAATGTGAGCAAGAAGCGAACCATTCCTATAATTAATGTTATTGTAATGCTTGATTTATCAATACAAGTTATTGGTTTATTTTTAGTCCATATTTGAGATTAAATGAATGAATACACTATAAGGTTCCTTAATACAATTAGGTTTATGTACCATGACTGTCTTGATGATTATACAGTTTTTGATTCAATTGTTGAATCATAGAGGTTGGTGCTTGGATGAATATCTAAAGATTTAGATTGAGGACTCATGAAGCACCTTCAAATGATTGTTAAGATGTAATCTCTATCCTGAGTAGGAGATGGCAATCCTTTCTCATTTGGTTGATATCTGACTGACCTCTAGATGTATGTCCTATGTATAGGAATAGAGATTCAGAGGTGTCAGATTAGTCAGGTCAAAGAGTTGAATTAACGTGAACGAGATAACCAATTCCTATGTCGTATACTGTTATGATATAGGCATGCATCCTCTGATCGGTGATAGATGTATTGTTATATGTCTAATTGTGTACATTTGCCAGATCGATAGGTTGATAGCCTACTCAAGGTCTATACACCAGCTAGCTGGTGTGCGTATAAGGGCATATGAGTAATATGATCTCTCAAATGGATCATACAGATTCACTTGTGAATTGAAAGACATGAGCTCGCTCATGAGGCATTTGGACTGATCAAATTCCATACATGGTAGTCTCGCTTTAGAAGCATGACAAGAATGTGTAGATATGATATATGCTTTTGGAAAGCATATGATCGATACCAACTCCCAATGACCAAATGAGAAAATTAATGATAAAACCCTAAAGATAACAGTATAAATTGATCTATGTCTTCGGGTTTATTATAGCTTTTTCCAGTATGCAGGACGTAGAGGTGTTAGAAATACTTAAGTGTAACGTGATCATAAACGATTGTATAACCATGACGCTTTCATTCTGAGGGAGTGGTAAAACAGGTCAAGATTTTAGTGACTCCTCTTATCACAGAAGTGATGTCCAAGTATCCGCGGAGAAAGCACATTATTCTATAAAGAGTTCAAGAATAATTCTATTGTTAAATTATATCAAAGCATTGAGATATTGATAATTAAATGTGATTTAATTATCAAGGATATGAATAATATGGATATGCTATCCATAATATATATATATATATATATATTATAAATGTGATTTACAATATATTAGAGAAAGCTTCTTGTAAATAGTATCTTTAAATTAATTGGTGATGCGAATTAGATTCACATTGAAAATTAATTGGAAATACAATTTACAATTTATTTTGGGTTGTGAATATGATTCACATTTATTTAATGGTATAGTTGCAATATTCAAAAATTATTTTGGAATTATTTTTTGTGAATTAATTTACAACAAAATGTTTTTGTAAATAACTAAGGGATTATGTGAGATAAATTAACTCATATAATTGGAAGGGGAACCACCTTCCATATGTGGAAGGTGGGCGACTTGGTCAAGTGGTCGTCCCCACCACAGGTGGATGGTAGGTTGCCACCTTCCTTATCCTTTGATTAATTATTGATGTAATCAAATTAAAATATAATGATAATATCTCTATATATAATTTGATTTAAATAAATTATTTGTTGTTTTGTTTTTTCAAGAAAATCATGCCCATTGAATAGAAACACAAATAAATCTCAACCATTGATTTTGTGTTTCGCATAGCTTGTGATCCATGGACTCCCAAAATACTATAAAAGAAGTGGAAACCCTAGCTCTTCTAGATACAACTTCTTTGGAAAGTCTCTCTACATTTCTCATTCTCATCACATACCCCATCTCTCTCTTTCTAGTGTGGTCATCCATACTCTATGCAAGAGAGAGTCATAGTCATCATGATGTCGTTGTGCTGCTGGATTGACTACTCACGGATCTCTATCTTCTTCGATGCTTCTTGTCTGTGAAGAAGTCATTTGATTTCATTCAACAAAATCAGGAGTTCCAGTGCTTGTATCTTCACTTTAGATTGCGAGAAGTCCGCGTCTCATCAACGAGCTCGCAAGCGTCTCCTCCGTCGGGTTAGACTTGAGACAAGAGGTATCTTCTCTTAGAGACTACAATAACAACTACACTTCAAGAGGTAAATATACATCTTACTTATGGTTTGATGAAATGATCGGAAAAATATTCTTGGATCATGTGGTTTCATCACTTCAATTTTTTTAAATTCTGTTGCAGTGACTAGTCGCTCCAATCGTATATGATGCGATCATCACGCTTCTGTGATGCGATAAAGGATCATTCCATATACAACAAGTGATTTCAGATCCTTGGTCGAGGTCTTGGATATGATCTAAAAATCCTAGACTATCTTGGTTCATGTTTTGGATGCGCGAGAATCTTTGTTCTGCATTGGATGCAAGATTTAAATCAGTTTTTGATAAAATAAAAACCTATTGTTTGTACATTGTTTGGAAATATTTTTTGTTTAGTAAAATATATTTTGAATGTCCAAATATGTTCCAAAACAATAACCTTTAATTAGTACTAAATGTACATGAAAATGATACAAATTATTCCCGTTATGAAAAATTATTTTACATGTATTCACGGATCTGTAATATAATTAATTTTGCTTATTGTTTTTCCATTATGAAATATGAAATAAATTCTTGGATTTAGTAGATAATTAAATCAGCAAACCATTCAAATTTATTTCGTGTGATTTTGACTTCATTTACCGTAAATATTCCATATTTAGTGGAGATGAGCAGGAAGATGATTAGATCATCAAACCTCTTTACTTAATATATTTATAATTCAATGGAAAGTGCAACAATTATGATTTTTCTTAATTAAATAATATTCCTAATATTATGAAAATAATTTCTTAATCAACATAGGCCATTGAATACATGTTTCATGGAAATCCTAGTTTATCCTACAATAGTTGTAGGTCAATCTCTACATGCAAAACATTGTTACTTGGATAGGATTGGGGATTTGTCTAGCAAATCTCCTTATAATATTGATCAGATGATTTTGATAAATATTATATGGTATAACTTCAGTTGAAATACCGAATAACATCTCAAATATGATATGATCAAATTACATTATCTTGACCTAAGGCGGGTATGGTGTCTAGTCGGGGATCGTTGGGGTAGCAGGTTGCTCCGTGAGCAGTTTGCCCTACATCATGTGCGTACTGGCCATGACAGCGGGTAAGGAAAGGATAATGCTAGAAGAGATCATGGTGTACTTTTCTAATTATTAAAATTTAAATAATACATATTTTAAGATTATATCATCCTTCAAGTAACAATCAAGTTTGTTAATTAAATCAAATTGGATTGATAATTGACTTAATATGATCAAATTAATTGTATCTAATTAAAACACTCTATTATGAATATAATAGTATTTCCCTTGGAAGAACTAATTATGTGAATTTGATAAAATTTGAATATGATATGGAGGATCACATAAGTGACATCCAGTCTCACGTCAAGACGAAGGGTTGCGTCGCCAAGGATTGTATGTGGGAGACACCTGTCCAAAGTGACAAGTCTTGTATACAAGTGCATTTGGATTGGGCTTTTTGCTTCTCGAAAGAGTAAGGTCGTATGCGTAGTGACCCCAATGTCGCTTCCTCATATTATTGGAGCGATATTGGATTGTGAATAGGGAGTGTTATTCCTGTAATGGTCGGTTCAATTAACAACGGGTCAACATTGCCTTAAGGGTGGTGGGCCCGAGTGTTAAAAACCAAATTGGGAATGCAAGTTGGACTTATAAGGTGGAATGTGTTCCAGCTTCTTTTTACTCTAGTTACAGTTTCTCATATTATTGGGGTGTAAGTAAGGTAGAAAAGAAGATCCTAGTTTTTGCTAGAGATATAGTGGTAAGTATATCTCTTCTTTGAAAATGATTAAGGTAATGAATTTTTAAATTTGAAAAGGCAGAATTAATTTGATTAAAAAATCCTTAATCAAAGTTTTAATATTGAATATATAATTATGTTCTAATATAGTGCATTCTTAATTTCAGACAGTGAATTCCATGAACCCACTCAGTATGCTCTTGGAGGTCAATCAGTTGACCAGATCAAATTACTTGGATTGGATATGTAATTTGGACCTCGTTCTCTCTGCAGATCGCATATCGTATGTGTTATCCAAGGTCAAGATAACAAACCCTAAGACGCCGAAGAAATATAATGAAACATATGATGAAAATCAAACATTGGCCATATGTTATATTCAGGGATCTCTCTCCAATGTGATTTAAAAGCAACATGTGGAGATGGAGACATGTAAGTATATAATGTTGAATCTCAAGGAGATGTTTGATGATGTCAATTGCATTCAACTTTATAACATTATGAAAGAGCTTATTCACTGCAAAATGCATGAAGGGACTTTCGTTTGGGAACATGTACTCAAAATGTTTAGGTACCTATCTGAACTAGAAACTCTTGGGGAAGATATGGATGCAGATATGCAGTCTAACTTCATTTTGTTGTCTCTGTCCAAATCTTTCAATAACTTTGTAGTGTTATTCTATATGAAGAAGATGTATCGGTCTAATGTTGAACTTCATTAAAGTTTGCAGAAGATATAATGAAGAAAGATAATCCCTCTGGTAGTGCAATGGTTGCACAGGTCAAAGGGAAGCACAATCGAAAGCAGGGATCATGGAAGGGCCTGTCCTGGAGGAAAGAAAGAAAAAGAGTCAAAGTGTTGGTTCATCCTCTGCTGCTTCCACACTAGTGGCATCAAAGAAGATCGATGTGTGTTGTCACTGCAAGAAGCCAAGGCACTGGAAACGTAATTGCTCAAATTACCTGAAGTCTATTGACAAAGGTAAAGCCCTGGCAGGTATGAATTCTACTTTCATCATTGAAACCAATTTTCTCGTAGGACGAGAAGGTAGTTCGGTCATATATTCTGGTGCTTCTGTTCATGTATGCAATTTATTGCATCTGTTTCAGGAAATTAAGAGTCTTGATGAAGGGAAGATAGTCATCCAGATGGCATCTGTTGCAACTGTTACAACAGTCGCTATCGAGACATGCAGACTAACATTATCTAGTGGAAGACTCCTTATGCTTAAAGAATGTCTTTATGTTCCAAATGTTAGAAGAAAATCAATATATGTATCTAATTTAGTTAGAAGTGTATATATATTTCTATTTTATAATAAACTTTTCATAAGTCGTTATGATAAACATATTGTGGAGTGTGTTCTAGCTTCTGGTGGACTCTATGAATTGTGCATTGATGAAAATATCATGAATGTTAACTCCACTAATAAAACTCTAAAATAACCTGGAAGGACGGAAATCATTCAAATGTGATTTGTCATCAAAGGCTTGGCCATTTATCTGTTGATGGGATCGATAGATTTATAAAGGATGGACCCTTATATTTTCTATAGATTCAATCTTTCCCTACCTGCGGACATTATATTCGAGGTAAAATGACTACGACGTCTTTCCATAATAAGGTTAGAAGATACGAAGGTATTCTTGACCTAATGCATATTTATGTATATGGTCCCTTCAGTATCGCGACTCAAAATAGATATTCATACTATTTGACATTTATTTATGATCATTCACGATATGTATTTATCTTTATATTACGTCATAAATCTGAAACCTTTGAAAAGTTCAAAGAGTTCTTGGCGTTGGTTGAGAACCAAACCAAACGATCTGACCGATGTGGCAAGTACCTCTAAGATGAATTCAAGTAATACCTTAAAGAGAAAGGAATTGTCACTAATCTCACTCCTCCTGGGACTCCCCAAGTTAATGATGTTATGGAAAGCTCAACAACTCCATCATATACATGGTCCGTTCAATGATGAGTAAAGCACATTTACCACTTAGTTTCTAGGGATATGCAGTAGAGACTACAATATATATCCTGAATAAGATTCCTAGCAAGTCTGTACCTAAGACTCCTCATGAGCTTTGGTATGGAACCAAACCTAATGTTATACACTTAACGATTTGGGGTTGCTTGGTCCATGCGAAGAATATGGATGCAAGTAAGCTAGAATCCCGTACTCGTGAGTGCTACTTCGTTGGGTATGTTAAGGATGGTATTGGATACTAGCTTTATGACCTTAAGACTCAGAAGGTCTTCATCTTTAGAGATGTAAAGTTTCTAGAGGATTATTTCCTTAAGAGTCAAGAAAAAAATGAAGTAAAGGAACTCATTGAATCCCCCGAGGATTTTAAATTTCATGAACTAGAAATTAAGTAAATGAAAATGTAACTCTTGTATCTCTTTGAAGGAGTTCGAGGGTAGTTGCACCACCTGAAAGGTATGGATTTCATGTGTCAGGTGAAACTAGTAATGATCCAGCTTCATTTGATGAAGTACTCGCATATCATGGCATGGATAGATGGATGCTAATAATGAAGTCAGAAATTGACTCCATGCATAAGAATGTTGTATAGACCTTATAGGATCTACCTAGAGGGGTAAAATCCATTGGGCGTAAATAGATCTTTAAGAGAAAAGGGGGCCTAATGGGAAAGTAGAGACTTTCAAAATAGGCTCGTAGTCAAGGGCTACACAGAGAGAGAAGGCATCAACTATGATGAGAAATTCTCTCATGTGTCTATGCTTAAATCCATTAGAGCACTGATGACTATAGCTCCATATCTTGACTACGACATCTAGCAGATGGACATCAAGATGGCTCCTCAATGGATATCTCGAAGAAGATATCTATATGGAGCAGCCCTAGAGCTTCATAACTGAGGAAGGTAAAGTATGCAAGCTAGAGAAATCCATCTATTGGCTCAAACAAGCTTCTCATAGCTAGAACATCATATTTAAAGAAATCATAAAGAGTTATGATTTTGTGCATAATCCTGATGAGCTATGTGTGTACAAGAAGCTTAGTGGGAGCGTCGTTGTGTTAATTGTGTTGTACGTAGATGACATCCATATCGTTGAGAATGATACAGGGATGATGACCAGTGTTAATATTTGACTATCCCATACCTTTGAGATGAAAGATGTTGGAGAAGCCGCTTACATCTTGGGTCTGAAGCTGTTCAGAAACTGAGAAAAGAGGATATTGGGCTTGTCAAAACATGGGTACATTAAGAAGATCTTGGAGCGTTTCCATATGGAGAACTCCAAGAAAGGATTCCTTACCTTAATACATGGTATCTACCTGTCTAAAGTGATGGCTCCTCAAAATGTTTAGGAAAAGAAAGCTGCCAATCATGCTATGCATCAGATGTAGGAATGCAGTGAAGCATAATGTATGCCATGACGTGCACAAGGCCAGATATATGCCATGAAGCAGGAGTGGTAAGTTGTTACCAATCATGCTATGGAGAGCAATACTGGAATGCAGTGAAGAACATCTTCAAGTATCTAAGACGGACGCAAGATTATATCTTGGTTTATGGAGATGGTGATCTCTAAGTCTTGGGATACATAGATTCTGCCTTCATGACTGATATTGATGATCAAAAGTTGACATCATGAATTTGTGTTCTTGTTGAATAGTGGTGTTGTGAGCTAGAGAAGTAAGAAGCAGGAAACTATGGCCAATTCAATAACAGAAGATGAATACATTGATGCATCGGATGCTGCAAATTAGGCGATGTAGTTGTACAAATTCATCCTGGAACTTGGCGTAGTTTCCTCTAACACTCCCATTCCACTACTCTGTGATAACATGGGAGCCATAATTCAGGCAAAGGAACACATATGGCATCAAAAGAGCAAGCTGAGGAAAGGAAATACCACATCATTCATGGGATTCAAAATCATGATGACATCATCATCACAAAGGTGGCCTCTACTGATAAAGTTGTTGATCCGCTTACCAAACCTTTGACATAAAAGGTTTTCTACCAGCATGTAATGAGTATGGGATTAAGGACTGTACATGAATGGTTCTGAGGGCTAGTGGAAGATTATTAGTAATGTGAGCTCGAGGCGAACCATTCCAATAATAAATGTTATTGTAATTTTTTATATATCAATAAAAGTCACTGGTTTATATCCAATCCTTGTCTGAGACTAAATGAATGAATGCATTATAAGGTCCCTCAGTACGATTAGGGTTATGTACCATAGTTGTCTTGATGATCATACAACTATTGATTCAATTGTTGAATCATAGAAGATGGTGCTTGGATGAATATCTAAAGAGGTAGATTGAGGACTCATCAAGCACCTTCAAATAATTGTCAAGATGTGGTCTCCGACCTGAGTAGGAGATGGCAATCCTTTCTTATTTGGCTGATATTTGACCAACCTCTAGATGTATGTCCTATGCCTAGGAATAGCGGTTCGGAGGTTCAGATTATTTAGGTAAAAGATTTGTCTTAACAAGATCAAGATAACCAAATCTTATGTCCTATAATGTCATGATATAGGCATGCATCCTCTGACTGGATACAGGTGTATTGCAATATGTCCAAGTATGTACATTTGGTAGACCGATAGGTTGATGGCCTAATCAAGGTCTCTACATCGGCGAGCTGGTGTGCATATAAGGGCATATGAGTAATACGATCTCTCAAAGGGATCAAACAGATTCACTTGTGAATCGGAAGACATGAGCTCGTTCATGAGGTAATGGGACCTATCAAATTCCATGCATGGTCATCTTGCTTTGAAAGCACGACAAGAATTTGTTTGTATGATATATGCTTTTGGAAAGCATGTGATCTATACCAACTTCCAATGACCAAATGAGAAACTTAATGATAAAATCCTAAAGATGATAGTACAAATTGATCTATGTCTTTGGGTTTATTATAGGTCTTCCAGTATGTAGAATGTGCAGGTGTGTAGGAATACCAGATGGTGACGTGTTCATAAATGATTGTATAACCATGACGCTCCCATTCCGAGGGAGTGATGAAACAGATGTGGATTTTAGTGACTCCTCTTATCAGAGAAGTGATTTGATCTTGGCCCAAATGTTAAACATTGATCTGAATGAGATTCAGATGCAATGAGAAGATTAGATCTATGATCTTGATTTAATCAAGCATTTGTGAGAGGTCTTTAAGATTTAGATTTGAGATGTGATCTCAATATCCAAGTCATTATACGTCAATCGTTATGTCATTATCTCCAAGTATCCGCGGAGAAAGTGCATTATTCTTGAAAGAGTTCGAGAATAATTTCATTATTAAAGTATATCCAAACATTGAGATATTGATAATTAAATGTGATTTAATTATCATGAATAATTTGAATATGATTCATATTATTTAAATACAAGAGAATGATGATTAAAGATAATTAAATGCAAGTTAATTATCAAGGATTTGAATAATGTAGTTAATGTTATACATATTATTTGTATATATATTATATATATGATTTATAATATATTAGAAAGAGTTTGTTGTAAATAGTAACTTCAAATTAATTGTTGATGTGTGTTGGATGTACAATGGAAATTAATTGAAATACAATTTATATTTTATCTTAGATTGTGAATATGATTCATAGTTATTTAATGGTATGATTGTACTATTTACAAAATTAATTTAAAATTATTTTTGTGAATTAATTTACAAAAAAATATTGGTGTAAATAATTAAGAGATTACGTGAGATAAATTAATCTCACATAAATGGAAGGGGAACCATCTTCCATATGTGGATGGTGGACGGCCACCTTGACTTAGTCAAGTGGCCGTCTTCACCATATGTAGAAGGTAAGTTGCCACCTTCCTTATCCCTTGATTAATTATTGATTTAGTCAAATTAAATTATTTGATAATACATCTATATTTATTTGATTTAAATTAATTATTTATTGTTATATTTTGCAACAAAATAATGATCATTGAATAGAAATACAAATCAATCTCAATCATTGACTTTGTGTTTCGCATGGATTGTGATCCAAGGACTCCCAAAATACTATAAAAGATGAAACCCTAGATATTTTGGATGGAACTTCTCTGTCAAGTCTCTCTATATTTCTCATTGTCATCACACACCTCATCTCTCTCTCTCTCTCTTTCTAGTGCGGCCATTCATACTCTGTGTTAGAGAGAGTCGTAGTCATCGTGAAACAGTTGTGCTACCAAAATGACTACTCTGGGATCTCCATCGGCTTCGGTGCTTCTTATTCGTGAAGAAGAAGTTTGATTTCGTGCAATGAAATTAGGAGTTCTAGTGCTTCGATCTTCATGTTGATTGCAAGAAGTCTGCATCTCATCAACGCGCTCGCAAGCGTCTCCTCCGTCGGGTCAGACTTGAGACAGGAGGTCTCTTCGCTTAGATACTACAATCGCAACCATGCTTCAAGAGGTAAACCTACATCTTAGTTGTGCTTTGATGAATGATCCGAGAAATGTTTTTGGATCATGTGGTTTCATCACTTTTATTCGTTTAAATTCTGCTGCACCGAGAAACTAGTATGACTAGTCGTTCCGATCACATATGATGCGATCACCATGCTTTTGTGATGCGCTATGGATCATTCCATGTCCTTTATTTAGTCCCAGATACTTCATTTTATCATATCTTTCTCATATGAACTCCAATTTTCACACACAATATGTATTCATTGCCCTATCATTTATATAAGTTACGAATATATAAAACTTGGATTTATGTCGAATATTATTTGAGGAGTATTATGATCATTGTAGGTTGATTATTGACATAATTTGTGCTATTATTGAGAAATTTTTAATTTAATTTGCAAGGACTCGATTGTTAATATTTTGTGATATTGATCTTCTTATGATGATAGGAAATCATTATTTGAATAATAGTCTATGCACGGGCTTATCCAAGGAAAAAGAATTATTGATCGTATAATTGAGGAGTTAATTTCTGCATTGGAGATTAATTGAGGAGGAGGAATTTATTTCTCTGTTAATTTCATGCGATTACAATTCAATTAATTTAAGGATTAAATCATAAAGAATTCCGAGAGCAAACTATTCCTGTATAAAAATCATTATGTGATCTCGTTATTTGCAGGAGTATAAATTGATGGGATATTGATGAAGCTACGTTTCATCATCTTTATTCTATCATTTTGGCCTTAAAAACCCTAGTAAATACGTGTAAATATTGTTAATTCATGCATTTTAGCATTCATGCATATGTGTGTAAATATTGTATAAAATACGGCTTTTAATGCCAAAATTATAGAATAAAGAAAAGAAAAAGAATAAAGTATTGTAAATATTTTATGACCCTAAACCCCGAGACCTAGGCATCTTGATGAATAGGTCGACAAGGAATAAAGTAGGGGGAGATAAGGGCCAAATACCTATAATTATTAATTCATTCTTTATTCATTTTGGGACCTATTTTTTGTTCCACTTTTTATACATCAAATAAAGAAACTTTGTACATGAAAGTTGTAAATAATTTTATAAAGAAAAATACAAAATTGATTTCACAGAAAAATAATGTACAGATAAAAAGCTATGGTCTGAATAAAAATCCAGAAACCCAACTTTCCAGACCCGTATCTCAGAAATGAAAACTCCAAATGCAGCATACTCACCTTTAATTGTATATATAAGAAAATAAGCTATTTAATGGCGGTGGTTTCGCATTTGGCGGAGCTACGGTTTGAAAGTTGAGTTTTGGACCCATATTGTACAGTGTACAGAATAAAATATTTAATTTATTCTTTATTAATTATTTATTCATTTTTTATATTTTTATAATGTTGTAAATATTACTTATAATAATTATGTGCATTAAAATTGGAAGGAAAATGCAAAGAAAATACAAAATAAAAACACTTGTATATATCACATACATAGATACTATACCTGTACTTATACCTATACAACACATATTTATATTTTATTAAACATACAAAACATCTCAGAAGAATAAAATAAAAATATCTTTAAGTGTATAAAAATACTTTGTAATTATATAAATTAATAAACAAAAGTAAAGAAACTAAAAATACAAAACAAAAATAAGAAAATACAATATATAGAATAATATACCTACATAGGGGTATGAATGCAAACTTGTAAAAATATACCCAATAAAAATAAATAAAAATTACCAAAAATTAATTTATTAAATTACAAGCATTTTTTATTTTGTAACCATAATTAAATAAAATGAGTTACTATTTTATTTCGAATTTTGAAATCATTTTGTGAGGATTTTTCCTGGTTGGTCCACGTGGACCAACCAGGTTGGTCTGACAGTTGACCTAGGTCAACTGTCTGACCTTCTCCTTCAGACTTGTCAGAGTCTCTTTTGTCTTCTCTTCTCGCATTTTCCTAGGCTCTGCCTTGCACCAATCCATGACGATGCCTCCTGCATTTTTGCTCCTCGATCAATGGTGATTCACGCCCTAGTGAAATCTGGGGCTGAAGACCACTGATCGAGGCGTTTCAACCCTCGACTTCCACGCCACTCGTCAACCCTACAAAAGAGAGCCTCCAATTTCAATTTGAATTTTAATCCTTCTTCCGCCATCTTCAACCCAAAACCTCTACCTCTTCATGCTCCTAGTGACAGTGGGAGTCGAATCGACCTGGGGTTTGCGTTGTTTGGTGTTGAATCGAAGCGATTCGACCCCTTGCCGGAGCTCCGCCGTGCTTCACAGCCCGTCGCCTCTGGTGAGTCTCCTCCTCTTTTCTCTTCATTTTCTTGTAGCTGTAGCGTAGATTAGGTTAGATAAGTAGCATCTTTGCTTGTCATTCATCCAATCGCCGAGAATCGTTGATCAAACCCACAGCGGAGCTGAGCTCCGCCCATCATTTCTGATCACTTAACGCCTCGATTCGACCTCAGACCCCCTCCATTCTCTTCCTCTTCGCTCAGTCATCACGCAGGACCCCTCCGTTCACCTCGATCTCGCCCAGATCGAGTCGACCGAGCTTCCTTCTCCGCCGTTCGTCGGAGCTCTTCACCCGCACCACCTGTCGCCTCACTTGACCCATCAGACCCCACCATTTTGTTCGCCTGGGTTTTGTGCACTTAACATTTCAGGTCCGAGCCCCAGAGAAGGCTCCATCGACCATCATCGACTCCAGGTTCCTCCGCCCAGGTCACCTTCCTCGTCCGGTTGCTTCACGCCGCCTCCGCCTCGCCGGAGGCCATCATCTGACGAGGAAGGACCCCAGGATCCTTTTGCCCTTGATCCGGGGGTCAGAGCGGTCGTGTGTCGGCCGCAATCGCCGATCGAAGCTCGCCGGGGAGGTGTTCTTCGTGAACCTCCCCCTGCCGTTGGATCATAGGCCACCTCCAGACGCCATCTACGCCGTCCGATCGTCAGGCGCCTCCAGCCGTCCGATCAATCCTTGAAGATCTAATCTCATCCGCCCAGGACGAAGGGGTACGCACCGTCGGATACGCGCCACGTGGATTAGTGGGACGCCATCGGCCGCACGATCGAGCCCGTGGGTATTTTGCACATTTTACCCACAACTTTTTGCATTTGCTTTTTAGTCTAAAAACTTTCGTCTGTAGTTTAAAAAGTTTTGTAATATTTGCACTCAGGCCCTCACAGTTTCACTATTTGCACTTTTGTCCACGCCACGTCACCTCACGTGACTGGGGGGCGTGACTTTTGGGTATTTTGCATGATCATCCCGGAACTTTTTGTTATTTGCAATTACATCCCTGTGTGTAGTTAACTAAATATATTTTTGGAGAAATTGCACGTATGCCCAGCCGGTTTTCATTAATTACAATTATGCCCCTGTGAATGACATATCACGTGATATGTGCGTGCCTTTTTGGTGAAATTTGCATCTGAGCCCCTGGATGTTGTTATAATTACATTTATACCCCTGCCAGGCTTAGGATTTTTGTATGCTTGATCTATTTATTTCACGCCTCATTTGATTGCTAAAAATTCTCAAAAAATAGGTTCAAGCTCCTGTTTGCTTCTACTTTTACGCTATATTTTTAGTTTTTAATTTTATTGTATTTTTATATTTATTGAAAATCGAAAAAACATGTTGTTTCAACACTGTCTAGCTTAGAAAATACCAAAAAATATTAAAATGTCTTAAAAAATTCCAAAAATATTTTCTATTGTGTGTTTTGACCTGCTTTAATTTCAACCCAAAATCCACTAAAAATATCAAAAGAAAAACCTTAAAAATTTAAAAACACTCAAAAAACTTCAAAAAAATATATAAAATTCTAGAAAACTCCAAAAATAGTAAACTCAGTTCCTGTTTACTCTATATTTTGTTCTCTTTATTTGAAAATCAGTGTCAAAATTTTGGTTGCTATTTGCTAATTTTAATTTCCATTTTCCTCACAGCCAACACATTTTCCACTATTTTCCCTTATTTCAGTATTTAAAAAATACCAAAAACACGTTGAAAAAAGTCCCAAAAATTACAAAAACAATAAAAAAACCTACAAATATCAAAAACATTTTATTTCTGAATTTTTGGTTATTTTTGCACATTTTATTTAATACTTTGCCTTGCCTTTTATTACCTTGTCTTTAAATTCCAATATTGAAAAAGAATTAAAAAAATATAAAATTTAAAATTATAAAAATCAGAAAATTAAAAATCAAAATACAAAATTAAAAAAATAAAAATTAAATAAAAAATTAAAAATTTAAAAACCGACAAAAAAATATTAGATTGGCTAAGTTGTGTATTAGACCTAGGATTGGATTTTTATCTATGCTCTACACCCTTGCTTCCTGAGTTCGACCCCTACTTGCTTGCCATTGTACATTTTTAGTAGGGTATGATAAATTTTAATCCTTGCTATTCATTCCTTGATTGATTGTGTGGGTTAATTGTTGAAGAACGTAGAGGCTTGAGTAGTCGCATCAGCGACAGTGAGTCTGATTTGTCAGACCACTATTTAGCAGCTCTTGCTTCTATCGTTTTTCAAATGGCGTCGTTCCCGGGGAGCAGCGGTTTGTAGAGCACCTTTGGGTCTTTTATTCACTTAGCCATTTTTTATTATTTGTCTCTTGAGCATCATTTGTTTTGAACTGTCTGACATCTCTTTTGTTTTCTTGCGAGGGACCGCTGACCGAGGAGGATCGCCTAGGGGATCCTGTGCATCCTTGGTAGGAGGAGCCGGCTATTTTATCCTAGCCGGCAGGAGAGAGCAGGAGAGCTAGAGAGAGAGACAGTCGGCTTTTTACTTTTTGTGAGAGAGAGATTTGATTAATTGTAATAATACAGGACTTGGACACTTGAATACTTCAGGCCTAATTTCCGGGTGTTTGTTCACCCGGGGGTTCACCGCTATTTTCTTCGTGTTTTCCCGACTGTCATTTGCCGGTTTTGATTTCATTTTCACTCTCTTTTGTGGATTGAGCCCTTAGATTTAGGCTTTTGCTTGATCGATTAGATTAGGTCCAAACACACTAATTACCTTTGCATGTACCTATAGATCGCTTTTGGACTTAGTTTAATTAAACAGTTAACTCACCTCCTTAGATCCGCCGTGCCGCGAGCCCTCCCCATCAAGCGCTACTCCTGAACTCGATGTGTCGAGAAGAGGAGGGGAGGGTCTAGACCGGACTCTTAGGATCGAGGGGTGGTGATTAACTTGTGGTTCTTCACGCTAGCAGTTGCCTATCTTAGGACGATTTCCGCATTGCATACCGGCATGTAGTTAGGTTTACAAATTCTGCTTTGCATCCCGCATGAAGAGAGCTGGGATTCGCTGTAAGTCTTCTTACTTTGCATCCATCATTTAGGCACAAAGGTGAGATTTCCATCTTAGTGCCGACTTGCATTGGCTTTTCCGACTCTATTCTCCCTCTGTTTTTGGACAAAGTAGGATAAAGAAAATACAAAAACGTTAGGCGCTTGTTTGAAATCACTCAAAAGAAGTGATAACACAAAAAAATTAAAAAAGAGACTGCTAAGAAAACTTTGACCTAAATAAAACTGGTAATTGGACTCATTGATTGGGGAGAGTTACACCCTCACTTGTATTCAGGTTGCATGGGAAGGTCTCCTTCCAAGTGAGCAGAGTGTTTCGTAAGGATTAGAGCCCAAAACCCAGTCTGTGGCTGCCTTGTGTATCGCCTGGATTTCCGAAGTATTGGCGCTTCTATCGTACGTGGACGAGTAGGGCTTGGTCAACATTGGTGACTCTCTATTGTGCAGAGCATCGACCTTGTCCGAAGTATCGAGCCTAGACCACGCCTTCACGGGGGTGTCTGTCTCATTGTCTTGCGTCCGAGTAGGTTCTTGCACACTCACGGGTGATTCCGTTGCGAGCGAGTTCCGAAGTAGTGGTTTCGCCTATTGGCTTCCTTTCTCTATTTCTTTGGCTGAGTAGGGATCCAGGAAGGGTTACAAGGACCTTAAAAAGTGCAAATTACAGGTTACACAGGAGGAGGACAAGTACGGGAATACTTTTCCGGCAGTACTCTCGCTCCTATAGGCGTAGCGCTCTAAGGACTCGTTGAAAGATAAATTCCTGAAATCAAGAGCTTCACGCATTGAGTTGGTGAACTCCCTTGTCTTATGTTTGATTGCTAATCACATTTAGGTCAAGATCAAAAATATCGCGCCGTTGCGCAATTTTGTTCCCCCTCCAGTTGACCCTCGCTCATTGTGAGCCTTCTACTGTTTTACATTCCATTTGTTTCTTGTTGACCCCCGTATCTTTCATCCACATCAATCTTCCTCTTGATCTTCGAGATGGCGACGAATGGACAGTTTAGTCGAGGCTCTGTCGGCACCCACATCAGTTCCATTTGCTTGCCCTCTCCAATAATTCAGGGCGATTCCCGAGAACCCGGTCAAGCCCTATGAACCGATCTCCAGACTCCCTGTCTTCTTCAATAAACCGGGATCACTCTCATCCCGAACTCTGTCCGTTTTGGATGGCAATTAATTTTACTCCTTACACATCGCCATCCTTAACAAAGTTCTGTGTTGACCTTGACACAGACTGCATCTCTCTATCTGGTGCTGCAATTCAGACTGATCGGGGCATTCTACCATGTGCAGATTTAGAGCCCGAGCCAGCCAACCAAGCAGAATTAGAGATGGCAGGAGGAAGAGGGAAAGGACCACAGGCTCCACCTGAACCTGAGGTCAATACAGGGGAAGGGCAGTACACCACTCAGGGTGAGGTTAACAGTCAGCTGCTGGCGTCCATTCAAGCCATTCAGCAGCAGTTGACTAATCAGGCCCTGGCCCAGACCGCTTTCCAGGACATGTTGAATGATCTGAGGAGGAGGGCCGATGCAAGAGACGATCGAAGAGAGCACGATCCGAATCAAGAGCCTGATTTCGAAGAAGTTAGAGATGAGTTCTCAGTGGGAAGACCAGACTTTGAAGCAGCAGAAGGAGATCCTCTGCAGCCGAAACCTACGTTGAAGGAAACATACAACCCAGGAGCGGGACGCATTACGGAGTGGATTCAAGTTCCACGTATGCATGCTCACTTCGAGCTGAAGCCGCAATTTCTGTCTCTGCTTCCCACTTTTCATGGGAACACCACTGAAGAACCGTACATTTTTCTCAAGAAGTTCAGCCGCATCTGTTCCACTACACACTACCCTGGTATTCCTTTGGGGGTAGTTAAGATGACCGTGTTTCCCTTCAGCCTTCAAGACAAGGCCCTTTATTGGGTTGACCATCTTGGGAAGGTCGTCACGACCTGGGAGGAACTGAAGTCTGCATTTCTCCATAAATTCTATCCTCTCGGGCGACTGAATCAGATGCGAGCCCGGATCTCCAGTTTCTGCCAGCAGCCCCACGAGACCATTCATGAAGCGTGGGAGAGATTTAAAGATCTTCAGGAGAAGTGCCCCCACCATGATATTCCAAAGACCAGTCTCATACAACTCTTCTTTGGGGGGCTATCATTTGAGAGCCAAAAGCTTGTGGATGCAGCTTGCGGCGGTTCACATTTCAACAAGGACGAGGACGTGGTATAAAACGTCTTCGAAGAAATGGCTGAGGGAGAAGCAACCCAATCCTCGTCCAGAATCTACATGAAGCCACCAACCGCCATTAGCAAGACAGTTAACATGGCTTCTCACACCGAGGACAAGGATGAGAGCTCCAACCTGAGTATCATTGGGAGCCACTTGTCCAAAGTGGACATCATCGAGAAGAGGTCGCAAGACCTCGAAAAATTGGCAGTCATTGAGAAGAGGACCCAGGGTCTGGAGAAGCTCGACCAGATTTCCCAACAGCTGGAGCAGCTTGTCCGTGCTTTGAATGCAAACATATGCAACGCTGTGTCTACTTCTGCCGAGCCGAATCCTGAGAAGAAGGAGCCCGCAATGCAGCAACACCCTCAGCCGTCTCCACAGCAGCCCCAACCTGTCCAACACGTGTACTATGTGCAGGCCCCGGAGCAGCCCCCGCAGCCCCAGACACAGATGGTTGTGTATCAACAGGAGCCCCAGCCAGCATACTCGGAGCAATTCTCTCCACCCCCGCTAGTGATTCAGGAAATCAATGGCATATGGGACAATGAAGCGTAGCTGACCCGTCCTCAAGGACATTCTCAGGGTCAGAACATGGGCAGCAGGCCCTATCACCAGCAGCAACAGGGTGGGAGACCCTTCCAGCATTCCTACCAGTACCAGCCTCCGTCCCATGGCAACACCTGGAGGCAGAATTACCAACACGGTCCTCAGCAGTCCGGATATCGTGGACAGGGATACCATCAGCAGCCGGTTGCTCAACACAATCAGCAGAATGCCCAATATTCCTCCAACCATCCTCCTCACCAATTCTCTCAAGGTTATCAGTTGCAATCTCAGCCGCCATATCAGCATCCTAGACCCCAGCAGGGGGACTCTTCTGAGATTGTGCCGGTTAACCCGGCCCTGGCCTGTTTAGAGCAGTTAATGAAGAATATGGTTGAAATGAACCAGAAGATCGACGACCTGACGGCAGCCAAGACTGTCATACCTGCCCAGGTCGAAGCCAACCCGAACAACTTCCGACGCAAGGAGCAGGTAGCTGGCAGTGTCCAACCCGAATCAGGTGAATTAAATTGTTTTTTTATCTAATGCCGTTTCTCTCAGGAGTGGTAGGACACTCCAGCCATCGGCGACGGCGAAGGGAAAGCATCTTGCATCTGACGGAGAATCGTCAGTACAGCCAATACCAGGGCCAGCCAGTATTTTGGGAGCAGCACCATTATGCAGAAAACCACAAAAAATGAAGAAAACAGAAAAACACAAAAAGATAGCAGCAACCTCGGTGGAGATCATCCAGCATTGGAGACGCCTGCATCTGCCTTACAGCCAGTTCCTGACAGGAGGAGCACAGTACCTGCAGCGAGTCCAACGCCCGCACCGGAAGCCGAGCCTGTCATTTTTGGTCCACCAATTGTAGATGAATCCATCCCTTTTTGTCATCTACCTGTAAACAACAATGCAGACACTATTTTGAATGATATTGGTGAAGATTTTGTAAATATTCCTTTCCCGGAAGCAATGAAAAAACACAAAAAAATGAAAATTTTGAAAAGTGCTTTGTCTGATCCTGCCATTATTGAAATCATTCAGAATTTAGTGCTGAATATGCCATTGATGAAAGCTCTTGAGTACATGCCGGTCGTGAAAAAAGGATTGAAAGAGGCATGCACAACCAAGCGCAGGCCAAACCCTCACAATTCCAGAAGCAAGGGTGGCAAATCCGAAAAGCACATCCTCACAATGGCCACCGTCAACGCCATCAGCAACCTCCCGGATAAAAAGCCAGATATGGGAGCACCTCTTGTACGCTGTCAGATGTTCAATCAAGAGTTCGAACGGACACTTCTCGATAGTGGGTCTTGATGAATCTCGTATTCATCATGCTAAAAACTCCTTATTAAAATCCCTACTTAAACAAGCCAATAAAAATATCCTTTAAAACTCTATTTTTATCATGTACCATATTGTGTATAATTAACCCTTAATTATTGTGTATTTAATTGCCCTTATTTTTCTGTAATTATTTTATGACTCAAAAACCCCTAAAAAGTAGGTAGATAAGTTGTCTATAATTCACTGACCTTTAAAACCACTAAAAAATACAAAAATAAATCAAAACCACAAAATCGGTGTTTTTATCCCCTTAAAAATACCCCCAAAAATAGCTTTTGTACAGATGACCTCTTTTGGCCTTTTGCCCAACATGAAAGTTGTAGATCTTATCGAAACGAGCAACTTTCATGTTTTGACTTTTTCCAAATTCGGCCTCTAACTAATTCTTTTCTAATTTTCTTTGTAATTTATTTTTGAATTATTCTGATTGGGCCACGTGGCGCCTCCCTAGGCCGCCCACGTGGCCCGCATCTTCTCGCGACACCCGGCCCTCTCCTGGGCCGTTGGATCGCACCATCCTCGCCTCCATCCTCACCGTCCCTCCGTGCCTTGCTCACAGCCATCAGATCTGACTCTCAGATCTGATCCTAACCGCACACATCCGCCCCAACCTCAGCCATCCGATCCTTCCATCATCCAACGCCTATCCTCGCGCCACGTCTCCCTTCGACCTCCACCGTTCGATCACGCGCCCATCCTTCGCCTCTCGTTTCCCCACGTCATCCCATCAACCCTAGCCGTAGATCTCAACAAGCTCTCAATCCTAACCACCCGCCCCCGCCTACTTCCTAGCCACTCGATCAGATCTTAGGATCTGATCTTCACCGTCCATAACCCGCTCTATCTTCCACCGTACGATTGAATCCCCGGATCAAATCTGAGCCGCCCCTTAGCACCTAAACACCAGCCCTCCGATCCTCTTTCCATCCCACGGCAATCCTCGCGCCACGTCACCCTATCTCCTTAGCCGTCTGATCTCACTAGAATCAAACGGATATTCGCCCTCCACGACACCCCTTCAAGCTTGGCCGTCCGATCTTCCTCTCCTAGTCATCCAAACCGCTCAATGGCGCCTAATCCCCACTGTCGGATCAGATCTTTTGATCTGATCCGAACCCTCCGTCCGCGCCTCAATCCCAGCCGTTGGATCGCAAGATCCAACGGCTCTCCATCGTCTCCTTCCTCCGGCCGTATCCTTCTCCAGGCGTTACGACTCGCGACGACTTCACCCCTTTCCATTTCCAGCCAACGTTCCAGCCATCACCTCCTCGTCGTAACGCCACCTACCCAACCACCGTTCCTCCGCCATTCTCGCGAGACCTACCTCACTCACTACCATTAACTCCATCGCCATTATTCCCCACTCGAAAACGCCTCTCCGACACTGTAACCCCCCCCCCCCCCCCGCCACCTCCGCCTATTTAACCCGATCTACATCGCCAATCAACCTGTCCACCATCTTTGGGTTTGACCTTAGCCTCCTCCACCCCTCCGGTGACAGCGGAGGGGTGGAATGTCGAGGCGAAGATGGGTCTCTCCTGGTGTCGACCCACGGCCGACTCCGCCGTGTTTCGGTGTGCCTCCGGCCACCATTGAGCTCCGTGCACCGGCCGCGCACGCTGGCGAAGACCCCGAGCACCTACGGTGCTCAGCCCAGGCCTCCTCCTCCGCCAACTCCTCGCTCCGGCGAGGAGATCTTTTTCTCACATTTTTCTTCGAATATCGCCACTCAGCCACGACCGATTCATCCTCATCTGACCTACCCATCAGCTCCGCCCAACCACCCCGACCCTCGCTGACCACTCTCCCTTCTCCAGAACCCCCTACCACTACGACCCACCTCCTCCTCCATCTCGCCGGAGAAGGAGACCCCGGGCCCCCGCTTCCAGCCACCCCACGGCCCTCAGCTCACTCACAAACCCTCACGCGCACGCTTCGGCTATGCCTTTAACGATTTGCAAGTTCATTGGCCGGAGTTAAGACCGGAGCATCTTCACGATCTTCTCCTCCGGCGACGCTTCTTCAACTCGCAGCTCCGATCATCCTTGGAACATCGCCGGAGTGCCATCTTCTTCGCAGCGCCCCCAGCTAACTTCTCCGACCATCAGGCGTGTCTGCGGCAGGCGGCGGAGCTCTATCGACCTCGCCGGAGCCCCGCCTACTCCGGTGGGGCGCGGAGGAAGAAGGTGGTACAGCCTCCGTCCGATCCTCCTGATCGGACGGTCGAGATATAGACGCGTGGCAGCCCGAGCCTCCCCTCCAGACCAATAGGCTCGGGTCATCCGAGCTTCAATCCGAACCACAGACAGATGACACGTGGACCCGAGCCTCAGCCAGCCTCCCGAGCCTGGGCCCTCACGTGCACCGCACGTGAGGCCTGGGTAATTTGCGATAAAGACCCCGGAGTTTATGGGAATTGCAGAATGGTCCTCCAGGCGCGTGCCTTACGTGCGCGCCTGGGGTTATTTACAGGGAGGCCCTCAAAATTTTCCGAAATTACAAAAAGGCCCCCGCGCAATTGGGAAAATTACAACTGGGCCAGGCGGTTTTTGCTTTTTGCATTTAGGTCCCTCCAGGGACCTAAATGCAATATTTATCCTTTATTTTTCTTGCATTTTTATTACATTTATGCCCTTGCACTGTTTTTAGCATAACTTGAGCATAGTAGGTCCAAATTGCATGATTTTAGTGTCGTTTTGATCCTTGTTTTGTCCTCTACATTCTAGCATACTTATTTGTCCCATTTGACACTGTTTAAATTTAAGTGAGTTTTTATGTGATAAATGGGACCTAGCTCTGCTCGTTTTGCTTGATTTCTTGACCGATTTTTAATGATGTGTTCAAAATGGCTCTAACTTCATTCTATATTATGTTGCTCATATTTTAGGGTATAATTGTAGCATTTGAATCATCATGCATATTCTATTGCATTATTTGCACATGCATCACTTTAACTCGCATAAAAATGTCTAAAAAATGCATGCATCATGGCATTACCTTGTAAATAGCTTAGTGCTTCATAATTTGCATATGGACCTGAAAATGAGAATTAATTGACATTGAACTTCACGAATCAAAATTCAAAAGCTATAATTAAGCAGCTGTGTCCCTGAGTTCGACCTTGGTAGACTTGCCAAGTAAAAATTACTCCACAGCATTCAAAGACTGAGGTTTTTGCTGAACCGAATTCGCCTCCTGTACTACGACATAATTCCACATTATTAAAGAGGCGAATTTTACGTTCATCAAATGGCGCCGTTGCCGGGGACACGGCTTAGCTTAATTTTTTGGATTTTGATTTTTTTTATTAATTTCAAATTTTCTTAGGTCCTCATTTCATGCATCATTTCTTTGCATAATATTTGCTGATGTAATTTTTCTGATTTTCTAACTTTTCTCTTTTGTGGCAGGGCCCATGAAAATCGGGGACGCCTGATCGTCATGGAGGCGCGAAGTCGGGAGCTTCCGCTGAAGAGGCCGCAAAAGAAGCCGTGAAGAAATTCTAGGATTTTTATCAGTCAAAGTGCATTGCATTTTGTAAAAAAAAAGAGAAAACTTGCATCTGCATATTTCTTTTTCAGTCTTGCATATTGTATTCAAAAAAAAAATCACCCCCCCCTGTATCTCTCTCTCTCTATCTCTATCTCTCTCTCTCTTTGTGTGTATATCTATTCTTCACGAACCCCCTCCCCCTCACCCTTGTACCATAGACATCCCCCCTAAAACACAGACCTTACTTAGGCTATTTGTAGCCTAAGTATAGGGGGGACCTGCCTATTCATCCCTCCCTCGTTCGGTCTTCTTGTGCTTAGACTGAGTTTGTCCTAAGTATAGGGGGACTCTCCTCCTCAGTTCCGCTATATCTCCCTGGACTTGAACCGAGCCTTGACTTCATGGCACTTGTGCTATGAGGACATAGCAAAATTTAAGTATAGGGGGTATACCGTATATTATTGTATATTACTTTAGCCTTAGCTCGCGTTTTAGAACTTTTTAAAAAAAAAATTTCGGGCTGGGTTTTGGTAAACCTGTGAACTGAGTTTTGAAAAAAAAACCTGTAAAAATTAAAATTGAGGGATTAATCTTTGTAAATAATCCCTTTTCAAAAAAATGAAAAATTAAAAATGTTTTTCGGAATTTGGCTCTGACTACTAGGCTTAGTAGACATTTTCAGTGAGGGAACCTCGGTCTCCCTTAACAGAGTGGGTGGTTTAAAGGACACCGCATATGGCACCGTCCTTAAGGATCACGGGTCTCGACCCGCACTTACACCCATACTGGCTGAGAGTGGATACTTTTATTTATTTGAGCCTGGGTCAGTCATTGTCTCTCCGACGAAAAAAAAACTATAAAACCCATAAAAATCTGCAAAAATCAAAAATCACACAAAAATTCACTAACCTAAGGAGTTGGTGTATTCCTGACACATTCACACTCACTCAAGGCTTGAGAATTTTGAGGACACTGGATCTCCGGGATCTTGAGAGTCTGAGCTAACATGCCTTAGTCATTAGGGTTTTCCTAACTTAAATATCCACACTCCTCTGGTTTGAAAGATTTGAGTGCTATATTGCACTCTTTATCTCTACTTTCAAGAAAATATGATCAGCACAGTCACTTCCACAACTGCATGATTGATGAGCTGAGATGAGATATCACTTGAGGAATTAGGACCAGAGAAACAAGTTTAGACCCGATCTAATGATATTCGAGGATGGGATAAAGTTAATGAAGACTTCAGAAAACCTGAGTGTCAGCAAAACCCTAGCCAGTATGTGAACAAGATTCATATGCTATCTCTTGATATTTACCTAAAAGTGCCAGGGTGTGATGAAACTTAAAGGAATTTGTTGATCAGTGTGCGCCAATCTCTTGGTAAAAGCAGTGGAGCTAGCCAACAAAAGAAATGAAATGTCAAAGAAAAGCTCTAAATCAAAAGTCAAATTCCAAATGAGCTTCCACCAATGGCGAGCGCTCCCAAACATTTTCAAAGTGTCCACTTGGACCAAGCGCTAATTAGGACCAGGAGTCGGGCTGACACCAAAAAAGGCTCTGCATCGTAAATGCTACAAGTCTGGGTGTCGAAGGTATCTTAGATACTCAAAAGAGACAAACCCCGGTGTATTCCCAGAAAAACAAGTGCAGACGACTCCAACTCTCTTGACGGACACATTGATCAACAAAATAATAATATACACGTGTTGAGTAAAAGGCACTCGAGAGGCCCCTTGTTCCAATGTGAGGGTAAGAAAATTAGACACAATCCCAGTACCTCCATCATCTGGCCATCCATCAACATTTCAAAGTCTGACAAACTAATGAGACGGTGGACTGAAGCAAGAGTAGACTTATTCCCTAGTATTGAGGATTAGGTCTAGAGGAGAGTCTTTGGAACTGGAACTTTGAGTGATGCATCGACTCGGCTCTCATGAAATGCAGTACACTAAATGTCATATCCTTATATTATATGTACAAAAAGAGAGTCTGATAATCAGAGAAGTTGGATTCCTTCTGACTAAGGCTTGGATAAACCCAGAATTTTAGGATCACTTAGGTCAAGGGTCTTCAAAAGATCAAGCCTTGAATTTTTCACACGCACAGTCAGGAACTAATCCGACTCCTTCATTCTTTAGATGCTCGAGGACGAGCATGGTTTAAGTATAGGGGTATGATGAATCTCGTATTCATCATGCTAAAAACTCCTTATTAAAATCCCTGCTTAAACAAGCCAATAAAAATATCCTTTAAAACTCTATTTTTATCATGTACCATATTGTGTATAATTAACCCTTAATTATTGTGTATTTAATTGCCCTTATTTTTTTGTAATTATTTTATGACTCAAAAACCCCTAAAAAGTAGGTAGATAAGTTGTCTATAATTCACTGACCTTTAAAACCACTAAAAAAATACAAAAATAAATCAAAACCACAAAATCGGTGTTTTTATCCCCTTAAAAATACCCCCAAAAATAGCTTTTGTACAGATGACCTCTTTTGGCCTTTTGCCCAACATGAAAGTTGTAGATCTCATCGAAACGAGCAACTTTCATGTTTTGACTTTTTCCAAATTCGGCCTCTAACTAATTCTTTTCTAATTTTCTTTGTAATTTATTTTTGAATTATTCTGATTGGGCCACGTGGCGCCTCCCTAGGCCGCCCACGTGGCCCGCATCTTCTCGCGACACCCGGCCCTCTCCTGGGCCGTTGGATCGCACCATCCTCGCCTCCATCCTCACCGTCCCTCCGCGCCTTGCTCACAGCCATCAGATCTGACTCTCAGATCTGATCCTAACCGCACACATCCGCCCCAACCTCAGCCATCCGATCCTTCCATCATCCAACGCCTATCCTCGCGCCACGTCTCCCTTTGACCTCCACCGTTCGATCACGCGCCCATCCTTCGCCTCTCGTTTCCCCACGTCATCCCATCAACCCTAGCCGTAGATCTCAACAAGCTCTCAATCCTAACCACCCGCCCCCGCCTACTTCCTAGCCACTCGATCAGATCTTAGGATCTGATCTTCACCGTCCATAACCCGCTCTATCTTCCACCGTACGATTGAATCCCCGGATCAAATCTGAGCCGCCCCTTAGCACCTAAACACCAGCCCTCCGATCCTCTTTCCATCCCACGGCAATCCTCGCGCCACGTCACCCTATCTCCTTAGCCGTCTGATCTCACTAGAATCAAACGGATATCCGCCCTCCACGACACCCCTTCAAGTTTGGCCGTCCGATCTTCCTCTCCTAGTCATCCAAACCGCTCAATGGCGCCTAATCCCCACTGTCGGATCAGATCTTTTGATCTGATCCGAACCCTCCGTCCGCGCCTCAATCCCAGCCGTTGGATCGCAAGATCCAACGGCTCTCCATCGTCTCCTTCCTCCGGCCGTATCCTTCTCCAGGCGTTACGACTCGCGACGACTTCCCCCCTTTCCATTTCCAGCCAACGTTCCAGCCATCACCTCCTCGTCGTAACGCCACCTACCCAACCACCGTTCCTCCGCCATTCTCGCGAGACCTACCTCACTCACTACCATTAACTCCATCGCCATTATTCCCCACTCGAAAACGCCTCTCCGACACTGTAACCCCCCCGCCACCTCCGCCTATTTAACCCGATCTCCATCGCCAATCAACCTGTCCACCGTCTTTGGGTTTGACCTTAGCCTCCTCCACCCCTCCGGTGACAGCGGAGGGGTGGAATGTCGAGGCGAAGATGGGTCTCTCCTGGTGTCGACCCACGGCCGACTCCGCCGTGTTTCGGTGTGCCTCCGACCACCATTGAGCTCCGTGCACCGGCCGCGCACGCTGGCGAAGACCCCGAGCACCTACGGTGCTCAGCCCAGGCCTCCTCCTCCGCCAACTCCTCGCTTCGGCGAGGAGATCTTTTTCTCACAATTTTCTTCGAATATCGCCACTCAGCCACGACCGATTCATCCTCATCTGACCTACCCATCAGCTCCGCCCAACCACCCCGACCCTCGCCGACCACTCTCCCTTCTCCAGAACCCCCTACCACTACGACCCACCTCCTCCTCCATCTCGCCGCAGAAGGAGACCCCGGGCCCCCGCTTCCAGCCACCCCACGGCCCTCAGATCACTCACAAACCCTCACGCGCACGCTTCGGCTATGCCTTTAACGATTTGCAGGTTCATTGGCCGGAGTTCAGACCGGAGCATCTTCACGATCTTCTCCTCCGGCGACGCTTCTTCAACTCGCAGCTCCGATCATCCTTGGAACATCGCCGGAGTGCCATCGTCTTCGCAGCGCCCCCAGCTAACTTCTCCGACCATCAGGCGTGTCTGCGGCAGGCGGCAGAGCTCTATCGACCTCGCCGGAGCCCCGCCTACTCCGGTGGGGCGCGGAGGAAGAAGGTGGTACAGCCTCCGTCCGATCCTCCTGATCGGACGGTCGAGATATAGACGCGTGGCAGCCCGAGCCTCCCCTCCAGACCAATAGGCTCGGGTCATCCGAGCTTCAATCCGAACCACAGGCAGATGACACGTGGACCCGAGCCTCAGCCAGCCTCCCGAGCCTGGGCCCTCACGTGCACCGCACGTGAGGCCTGGGTAATTTGCGATAAAGACCCCGGAGTTTATGGGAATTGCAGAATGGTCCTCCAGGCGCGTGCCTCACGTGCGCGCCTGGGGTTATTTACAGGGAGGCCCTCAAAATTTTCCGAAATTACAAAAAGGCCCCCGCGCAATTGGGAAAATTACAACTGGGCCAGGCGGTTTTTGCTTTTTGCATTTAGGTCCCTCCAGGGACCTAAATGCAATATTTATCCTTTATTTTTCTTGCATTTTTATTACATTTATGCCCTTGCACTGTTTTTAGCATAACTTGAGCATAGTAGGTCCAAATTGCATGATTTTAGTGTCGTTTTGATCCTTGTTTTGTCCTCTACATTCTAGCATACTTATTTGTCCCATTTGACACTGTTTAAATTTAAGTGAGTTTTTATGTGATAAATGGGACCTAGCTCTGCTCGTTTTGCTTGATTTCTTGACCGATTTTTAATGATGTGTTCAAAATGGCTCTAACTTCATTCTATATTATGTTGCTCATATTTTAGGGTATAATTGTAGCATTTGAATCATCGTGCATATTCTATTGCATTATTTGCACATGCATCACTTTAACTCGCATAAAAATGTCTAAAAAAAATGCATGCATCATGGCATTACCTTGTAAATAGCTTAGTGCTTCATAATTTGCATATGGACCTGAAAATGAGAATTAATTGACATTGAACTTCACGAATCAAAATTCAAAAGCTATAATTAAGCAGCTGTGTCCCTGAGTTCGACCTTGGTAGACTTGCCAAGTAAAAATTACTCCACAGCATTCAAAGACTGTGGTTTTTGCTGAACCGAATTCGCCTCCTGTACTACGACATAATTCCACATTATTAAAGAGGCGAATTTTACGTTCATCAGGTCTTCAGCTAATTTGATGCCAGCTTCGCTACTCATGGAGTTCAGGCTAGGACCGCTCAAGCCTACAAAGATGATCTTGCAGTTTGCAGACAAGTCAGTCAAGCGGCCTAGGGGCCTGTTGGAGGACGTGATCGTAACGGTTCAGGGAAAGTCATTTCCGGCCGATTTTGTGGTCTTAGATATGGACGTCCCCTCTCCATTGCTCCTTACCCCAATTATCCTCGGAAGACCATTTCTGCGGACATCAAACGCAGTAGTGAATTATGGGACGGGAGAAATCACTTTTGGAGCTGGCAGTGAAATTATCAGAGTTGAGACCCTGTCCGAGGGAACACCAACTGAGCATACATCTACTGCATGTGCAAAGGTGATCGAGTGCGCTGACGATTGCGACTTCCTAGCAGAAATTCAAGATACCAACCTGTTGCTGGATGACAATGAGATCCATGGACTCCTCTGCCCCGAGAAGGAAGTGGAGACCGTAGTCGAATTTCCTTGTATCAATCTAGATGAGGAACTTGCTGATGTGCTACAAGATACTGCCATGGGGGTAATGTGCCTTCAGAACCAAGAGCCGAATTTTGAAGAATTTTCTGATGAAGACAGCATCATTGAGGAATTTTGTCAGGATCTGAGAGAAGAAGCAGAACAGATTATGGTGGACACTGAACAGTTGAAAGAATCACCACCTGCACTAATAGCTGAGATCACCACTGAAGTAGCTCAGACCCTGCCAGAGCTAAAACCCTTGCCCTCCAATATGAAGTATGCCTTCCTTGCGGGAGAACCGAACATGTATCCGGTCATCATCAATGCACATCTGACCGAAGACCAAGAATCTCGTCTGATAGAGGTTCTTGAACGCAACCGTAAGGCAATAGGCTGGCGAACGTCCGATCTCCATGGGATCAATCCGTCACTCTGTTCGCACCGCATCTTTCTGGAAGAAGACTGCAGACCCTCTCGTGAACTGCAAAGAAGATTAAATCCGAACCTGCGGGAGGTGGTCATGAAAGAGATCCAGAAATGGTGTGATGCGGGATTCATCTATCCCATCTCTGACAGCAAATGGGTGAGCCCTCTGCATGTTGTACCCAAGAAATTAGGGATCACCATTGTGAAGAATGACAAAGGAGAGGAGATCGCAACTAGAGTACCGACTTCTTGGAGAGTGTGTGTGGACTACAGAAGACTCAATCTCTCTACCAAGAAGGATCATTTTCCGCTACCCTTCATCGACCAGATCTTGGAGAGATTGGCCGCGAAGGAATATTTCTATTTTTTGGATGGGTACTCTGGGTATAATCAAGTTGCTATTGCTCCTGAAGACCAAGAGAAGACCACGTTCACCTGTCCTTTTGGTACGTATGCCTTCAGACGGATGCCGTTCGGGCTTTGCAACGCCCCAGCCACATTTCAGCGGTGTATGCTTGCAGTTTTTACTGATATGGTGGGCAACTTTCTCGAGGTCTTCATGGACGATTTTTCGGTCTACGGGGATTCATTTGATCAATGTCTGGACTATCTAGACCGGGTCTTACGGAGGTGCTGCGAAGTAAATCTTGTGCTCTCCTGGGAGAAGAGTAATTTCATGGTGACCGAAGGAATTGTGCTGGGTCACGTCGTTTCGAAACGTGGCATGGAGGTTGACCCAGCCAAGGTGGACGTAATTTCCAAACTTGAGCCACCTACAAATATCAAGCAAGTCCGGTCATTCTTGGGCCATGTCGGATTTTACCGACGATTTATCAAAGATTTTAGCAAACTGGCCAGACCGTTGATTGAGTTGCTCGGCAAGGACAATGAATTCATTGTGGACGACCGTGTGCTCCTTGCCTTTAATCAGTTGAAAGAGCTCATCACGCAGGCCCCTGTCATACAGCCACCGATTTGGACTCAGCCTTTCGAGATTATGACCGATGCATCAGATTATGCCATCGAAGCTGTCCTGGGACAGAGAAAAGACAATGTACCATTTGCGATTCACTACGCTAGCCGAATGATGAAGCCCAGAGAAACTACATTGTCACTGAAAAGGAGCTGCTAGCGGTAGTCTTCGCTTTGGAGAAGTTCAGATCTTACCTCCTTGGGTCCAAAGTTATCATTTACACTGATCATTCGGCCATTCGGTATTTACAGCAGAAGAAGGACACCAAACCACGTCTCATCCGGTGGATCCTTCTCCTCCAGGAGTTTGACTTGGAAATCAGAGATAAACCTGGGGTAAAGAATGTAGTGGTCGATCATCTATCGAGACTTCCTGAACCAGAGTCTCCTGAGCTGAACCTGCAGCCTATCACAGAGACCTTTCCAGATGAGTCGATTCTGTCTGTCGCCTCACTTCCTTGGTATGCGGACATTATGAATTATCTAGTTGCCAAGAAAATCCCACAGGACTGGCCTAAGTTGAAAATAGACAGATTTTTGTCTAAAATTCATTTCTACCAGTGGGAAGACCCGTATCTGTTTCGTGAGGGAGCAGATTGCATCTGGAGAAGGTGCATTCCTCAGGAGGAAGTTCCAAGTGTCCTCGCTTTATGTCATGATCAAGATTCTGGAGGACATCATTCAGGCAAACGGACGGCAGCAAAAGTTCTTCAAAGTGGCCTCTGGTGGCCTTCATTATTCGAAGATGCAGATGAGTATGTCAAATGTTGCACTGACTGTCAGAAGATGGGTGGAACCATAGGAATGAGAGATACGATGCCTCTGAAGTACATTCAGATCTCAGATGTCTTTGACGCATGGGGCATCGACTTTATGGGCCCGTTTCCTAACAGTCAGGGTTATGAGTATATTCTGCTTGTTGTCGATTACGTCAGTTGATGGGTGGAGGCTATCCCCGCCCGAGCCGCCGACAGTAGGACTGTCTGTCGATTCTTGCGAGATCACATCATAGCACGGTTCGGGATTCCCAAGATTCTCATATCTGACGGGGGCAGTCACTTCATAGAGAAGTGAAGAAGCTGACCCAAGAATTCTGCATTGAGCATCGTGTTGCTTCACCCTACCACCCGCAGTCCAATGGCTTAGCTGAATGTTCAAACAGGGAGATCAAGACAATTTTACAGAAACTTGTGCGTCCGGATCGCAAGAACTGGTCTCGGCTGCTTGATTCCGTTCTTTGGGCTTACAGAACAGCGTACAAGTCACCCTTGGGAATGTCTCCCTACCGCCTTGTATATGGCAAGCCATGTCATTTGCCCGTGGAACTAATTCACAAATCCTTATGGGCCATTAACATCTGTAATCTGGACTCCAAACAGGCAGAAAAGAATAGGAAACTGGATCTGAACAGATTACTGGAATTCAAAGATTACGCATATGACAACAGCCTGATGTACAAGGAGAAGGTCAAAACATGGCATGATAAGCATATCCGTTGCAAGACCTTTGATCCAGGACAAAGGTGTGGTTGTTCGATGCAAAGTTGAAGATCTTTCCAGGCAAATTGATGAGCAAATGGACTGGGCCGTTTTTGGTTAGGCAGGTGCGTGACAACGGAAGTGTATTGATATCCAATCTGTCAGCTGACGCACAACCTTTTGTAGTCAATGGACAGCTTCTGAAGCCATACCTTGAACATGACACATTCATGGCCGTCATTGACTCAATTCAAGTAATCTATGAGGATGAGCTAAATATCTCGAAAGAGGCAGAGGAAGGCAAAGCACATCAAAACATTTTTTGAATGATTTCCCTTTTCATCTTTTCTTCTTTTCTTCTTTTCAATTTCTTTTATCTTATTCTACTGAATTGATGCCATCCCTTTCATCACTGCTACACTTAGGATGTACTCTATCCTAAGTATAGGGGGGATGTGCATCCCAAGTTGTTCATACCCAATTTCATCTCTTTTCTTCTTTTCTTCTTTTCTTCTTTTCCTATTCTATCTTCTTTATCTATCAAAAAGGTGTCGCCCCTTGTCTACAGTTTTCTATACTTAGGACGTACTTTGTCCTAAGTATAGGGGGGTGCGCACCCCGAGTCTTTCCATTCTTTGATCCTCTCCATTGTCTCCTCTCCTTGTCTATACTTAGGGATATCTTACCCTAAGTAT
This sequence comes from Ottelia alismoides, assembly GCA_037367405.1. Classification (NCBI taxonomy): domain Eukaryota; kingdom Viridiplantae; phylum Streptophyta; class Magnoliopsida; order Alismatales; family Hydrocharitaceae; genus Ottelia; species Ottelia alismoides. Next base: position 598,979 of record JAZKJV010004856.1, read on the forward strand.
AGGGGGAGACAGTCTGAGTACGATCTGTTCATTCCCACCCTTGACCCTCCCTGCTTTGTGTACAGTCTGCTATACTTAGGATTATTTGATCCTAAGTATAGGGGGGGCGGTCAACTTCTCATTCTTTTGTTCGTCTCTTATTCATTTATTCTTTAGATTTTCCTATACTCAGTACGAGTTATGTCTTCTCTTTTCTCTCTGATCTATGAGGACATACCTCAAGCTAAGTATAGGGGGGTCATATATACTGTGTATATACTTTAGCCATAACTCATACTTTCGTATTTTCCTAATAACATAGCTACTAATTCTTTAAACTTCATTAAAAAATCTCTAATAAAAAGGTGTTTTGTTCCTCAAATTCTTTGTGTATTTACTGATTAATAAATCAGGTGAAAATGTTTTTTGCAAAATGTTTGAAAAATAGTTTGAAAATTCTTTGTGAACATCTATTGAAAACTATTTTGAAAATGTTACATGTTTTCAACCTGTGTAAAAAATGTGTGATTTGTAAAATTTATTTTCTTTGTGTGAAATAAAATGTTTGAAAAATGATTTGCAAATGGCTTGAAAAATGGTTGCAAAAATATTTTGAAAAATCTATCTATACTGTTTCGAAAGCCTTTGCAAAATGATGTTCAAATGTGTGTACATGTTTGCAAAAATGATTGTAAAAATTATCTTGGACTATAGTTTTCAAAAATTCTCTGAAAAACTTGTGTCAAATAAGTTTGAGGAATACATACATCACACCAAAATCCACTTTATATATGTATAAAATTTATCACTTACCCTTGTAAAGTCTTAAAAATCCACTTCTTGTATATATAAGAAGCACTCCCGTGTACATAGTTTTCACTTAGTTTTCAGCCAAAACTTTTTCTTTTCAAAAATCCCAAAAACATTTGCAAAACTAAAATCCGAAAACATTTGAAAGATCTTTTTGAAAAATACAAAAAATTGCATCTGCATGCGCATGCATCATCTTTTCAAAAATCCATAAAAAGTTCAAAATCTTGAAAATTGCATCACAAAAATATTTCTTGCATAGCATAGCATGAGCATTTTTCGGATTGAGTTTGATAGTTGAACAAGTCTAAGTAAAATCCGGAGATTGGAGCTTGATTGGACCTTAAAATATACTTAATAACAGGAACCTTATAGGAACTGGGTTTGAGGTACTTCAGGTCTAGTTGACTTAATTCTTTGAGGATCACGGGACTTGGTTCAATGGATTCTTGACTGCCTAAGTAGAGTATTTCAGAGCACACGCACGACTCTTATAGATAATGACCTAACTTGGACACCTGCACCTTTCACATAGCTCTCCACGGATGAGGTGGTGAGGAGGCAGTTTCCTTTGGCTTGGGGTAGCATATGAGGGTAGTACTTCTAGGCGGAACCTCTCTTCTTCTTCTAGTGAAGGAAGTGCGCCTCAACTTGGTCTAGTGGTGATGAAGGCTAAAGACAGAAGCCGTGGGTTGCAATAAAGCTTCAAAAGAGGGATAGTCTACTGGCTCAAGAGGAAAATTTCTTGTATATATGTTGCACCATGTAGATATGTTGTACAGATGCACTTGAAAAAAAAACAACAACTCCAAAAAAGTGGTGGGTCGGATTGAAAATTTAATAACCCCACCGGAGTGTATATAGTCCAATAAAGCAAAAGCTTATGGTATCCATGTTACATCTCATGAAGCTTGCAGCGGGAGACTTAGCTACACTGGTTGAGCTCCCAAAATTCTATACCTCTTATTCCCCCTCTTCTTGAGCCGGTTGCACTTGAACTTAGAAGGGAATACCCCGCTTCTCGAGGAAAGAGTTGCTAGACCGAGGCATTAGAGTTACCAGGTTGGGGGAGGTTGTTTCTTTGCTACTTCTGAGGTGGGGAGCTACATATCACTTACACTGTACGAGTCAGATTCATAGTCGTAAGAGTTTGCGTATGAGTTGAAGTATTTCTGACCTGGCTATTGAGGAGACTTGGAAAGAGTTTTGGGATTCTCAAGGACTGTTGGATTTCAAATTTGGTTCTCATTAAGGTTCCGACCGCACTAAAATTCCAAAGGTCCGACTTAAGCTCCAAACTTTAATTTTGTGAAGACAAGTTTGACAATCAAATAAAATCTAAGTTCTTCTTTTTCTTTTCTTTCTTTTTCTTTTTGCACTTATTGCATAAGTGTTTGCTAGGGAATAGCAAAGGTAAAGTATAGGGGGATGATGAAGCTACGTTTCATCATCTTTATTCTATCATTTTGGCCTTAAAAACCCTAGTAAATGCGTGTAAATATTGTTAATTCATGCATTTTAGCATTCATGCATATGTGTGTAAATATTGTATAAAATACGGCTTTTAATGCTAAAATTATAGAATAAAGAAAAGAAAAGAAAAAGAATAAAGTATTGTAAATATTTTATGACCCTAAACCCCGAGACCTAGGCATCTTGATGAATAGGTCGACAAGGAATAAAGTAGGGGGAGATAAGGGCCAAATACCTATAATTATTAATTCATTCTTTATTCATTTTGGGACCTATTTTTGGTTCCACTTTTTATACATCAAATAAAGAAACTTTGTGCATGAAAGTTGTAGATAATTTAATAAAGAAAAATACAAAATTGATTTCACAGAAAAATAATGTACAGATAAAAAGTTATGGTCTAAATAAAAATCCAGAAACCCAACTTTCCAGACCCGTATCTCAGAAATGAAAACTCCAAATGCAGCATACTCACCTTTAATTGTATATAGAAGAAAATAAGCTATTTAATGGCGGTGGTTTCGCATTTGGCGGAGCTACGGTTTGAAAGTTGAGTTTTGGACCCATATTGTACAGTGTACAGAATAAAATATTTAATTTATTCTTTATTAATTATTTATTCATTTTTTATATTTTTATAATATTGTAAATATTACTTATAATAATTATGTGCATTAAAATTAGAATAAAAATGCAAAGAAAATACAAAATAAAAACACTTGTATATATCACATACATAGATACTATACCTGTACTTATACCTATACAACACATATTTATATTTTATTAAACATATAAAACATCTCAGAAGAATAAAATAAAAATATCTTTAAGTGTATAAAAATACTTTGTAATTATACAAATTAATAAACAAAAGTAAAGAAACTAAAAATACAAAACAAAAATAAGAAAATACAATATATAGAATAATATACCTACATAGGGGTATGAATGCAAACTTGTAAAATTATACCCAATAAAAATAAATAAAAATTACCAAAAATTAATTTATTAAATTAAAAGCATTTTTTATTTTGTAACCATAATTAAATAAAATGAGTTACTATTTTATTTCGAATTTTGAAATCATTTTGTGAGGATTTTTCCTGGTTGGTCCACGTGGACCAACCAGGTTGGTCTGACAGTTGACCTAGGTCAACTGTCTAACCTTCTCCTTCAGACTTGTCAGAGTCTCTTTTGTCTTCTCTTCTCGCATTTTCCTAGGCTCTGCCTTGCACCAATCCATGACGATGCCTCCTGCATTTTTTCTCCTCGATCAATGGTGATTCACGCCCTAGTGAAATCTGGGGCTGAAGACCACTGATCGAGGCATTTCAACCCTCGACTTCCACGCCACCCGTCAACCCTACAAAAGAGAGCCTCCGATTTCAATCTGAATTTTAATCCTTCTTCCGCCATCTTCAACCCAAAACCTCTACCTCTTCATGCTCCTAGTGACAGTGGGAGTCGAATCGACCTGGGGTTTGCGTTGTTTGGTGTTGAATCGAAGCGATTCGACCCCTCGCCGGAGCTCCGCCGTGCTTCACAGCCCGTCGCCTCTGGTGAGTCTCCTCCTCTTTTCTCTTCGTTTTCTTGTAGCTGTAGCGTAGATTAGGTTAGATAAGTAGCAGCTTTGCTTGTCATTCATCCAATCGCCGAGAATCGTTGATCAAACCCACGGCGGAGCTGAGCTCCGCCCATCATTTCCGATCACTTAACGCCTCGACTCGACCTCAGACCCCCTCCATTCTCTTCCTCTTCGCTCAGTCATCACGCAGCACCCCTCTGTTCACCTCGATCTCGCCCAGATCGAGTCGTCCGAGCTTCCTTCTCCGCCGTTCGCCGGAGCTCTTCACCCGCACCACCTGTCGCCTCACTTGACCCATCAGACCCCACCATTTTGTTCGCCTGGGTTTTGTGCACTTAACATTTCAGGTCCGAGCCCCAGAGAAGGCTCCATCGACCATCATCGACTCCAGGTTCCTCCGCCCAGGTCACCTTCCTCGTCCGGCTGCTTCACGCCGCCTCCGCCTCGCCGGAGGCCATCATCTGACGAGGAAGGACCCCAGGATCCTTTTGCCCTTGATCCGGGGGTCGGAGCGGCCGTGTATCGGCCGCAATCGTCGATCGAAGCTCGCCGGGGAGGTGTTCTTCGTGAACCTCCCCTGCCATTGGATCAGAGGCCACCTCCAGACGCCATCTACGTCGTCCGATCGTCAGGCGCCTCCAGCCGTCCGATCAATCCTTGAAGATCTAATCTCAGCCGCCCAGGACGAAGGGGTACGCACCGTCGGATACGTGCCACGTGGATTAGTGGGACGCCATCGGCCGCACGATCGAGCCCGTGGGTATTTTGCACCTTTTACCCACGACTTTTTGCATTTGCTTTTTAGTCTAAAAACTTTCGTCTGTAGTTTAAAAAGTTTTGTAATATTTGCACTCAGGCCCTCACAGTTTCACTATTTGCACTTTTGTCCACGCCACGTCACCTCACGTGACTGGGGGGCGCGACTTTTGGGTATTTTGCATGATCGTCCCGGAACTTTTAGTTATTTGCAATTACATCCCTGTGTGTAGTTAACTAAATATATTTTTGGAGAAATTGCACGTATGCCCAGCCGGTTTTCATTAATTACAATTATGCCCCTATGAATGACATATCACGTGATCTGTGCGTGCCTTTTTGGTGAAATTTGCATCTGAGCCCCTGGATGTTGTTATAATTACATTTATACCCCTGCCAGGCTTAGGATTTTTGTATGCTTGATCTATTTATTTCACGCCTCATTTGATTGCTAAAAATTCTCAAAAAATAGGTTCAAGCTCCTGTTTGCTTCTACTTTCACGCTATATTTTTAGTTTTTAATTTTATTGTATTTTTATATTTATTGAAAATCGAAAAAACATGTTGTTTCAACACTGTCTAGCTTAGAAAATACCAAAAAAATATTAAAATATCTTAAAAAATTCCAAAAATATTTTCTATTGTGTGTTTTGACCTGCTTTAATTTCAACCCAAAATCCACTAAAAATATCAAAAGAAAAACCTTAAAAATTTAAAAAAACTCAAAAAACTTCAAAAAAATATATAAAATTGTAGAAAACTCCAAAAATAGTAAACTCAGTTCCTGTTTACTCTATATTTTGTTCTCTTTATTTTAAAATCAGTGTGAAAATTTTTGGTTGCTATTTGCTAATTTTAATTTCCATTTTCCTCATAGCCAGCACATTTTCCATTGTTTTCCCTTATTTCAATATTTTAAAAAATACCAAAAACACCTTGAAAAAAGTCCCAAAAATTACAAAAACAGTAAAAAAACCTACAAATATCAAAAACATTTTATTTCTGAATTTTTGGTTATTTTTGCACATTTTATTAAATACTTTGCCTTGCCTTTTATTACCTTGTCTTTAAATTCCAATATTGAAAAAGAATTAAAAAAATATAAAATATAAAATTATAAAAATCAGAAAATTAAAAATCAAAATACAAAATTAAAAAAATTAAAAATTAAATATAAAAATTAAAAATTTAAAAACCCACAAAAAAATATTAGATTGGCTAAGTTGTGTATTAGATCTAGGATTGGATTTTTATCTATGCTCTACACCCTTGCTTCCTGAGTTCGACCCCTACTTGCTTGCCATTGTACATTTTTAGTAGGGTATAATAAATTTTAATCCTTGCTATTCATTCTTTGATTGATTGTGTGGGTTAATTGTTGAAGAACGTAGAGGCTTGAGTAGTCGCATCAGCGACAGTGAGTCTGATTTGTCAGACCACTATTTAGCGGCTCTCGCTTCTATCGTTTTTCAGATATTTACACCCATAATCCTGAGTAACTTTGTAATTACCCCATGAACCCTCAATAATCACAAATTACATCCAGAACCCTGAATAATGCCAAGTTCCGTCTTGATTCTCTGTTAAGTCTAACAGAAAAGGTCATATGCTGGTCATTGTGCCCTTTGAAACACATTATATTTATAACATGATGCCATTACGTACACCCTCCTCCCCACCCCCGGCAAGCCCCAGGTCTCCCGCGCACGTGCCTTCCAAGATCCACGTCGGAATACCCCCTCCCCCCCAAGCCTGTGCACCTCTGCCCTGCAAGCCCACCCTCCCCGCTCGCTCGCAAGATCCAACCCAGTGCCTCCACCCTCTCCTGTAAGCTCCAGCCCTATGTCTCCACCGCTTGCTCGGTCGCAAGCTCCAGAACACCCCCCTACTGCGCCTCCATTCCCCAGCAAGCTCCAGCCCACCCCCACCCCTCTGCGCCCCTCTGCTTGGCCGCAAGCTCCTTCCCCGCGCCTCCATCACTTTCCCGATCGTAAGCTTCGCCCCTCGCTCGGCTCGATGGATCCATTATCTCCAGTCGAATGGCCTTGATAATACTTCGAGTTCATCGAACGGTGCCTATAGCATGGAGCTTTAAAAACTCTTCTCTCCAACAATCGGGTGATGACGGAACAACCGACATGTGCTTTGACTCCGGCAAGTGTTGAAGGTTGTGGGCTCGCATGACGGACGAATGCTACGATGGTGCTTCTAACGGAGGAGCAGCCTAGAGGCGGGGATGCCAGCTGCTCATCCATGCGTGGTGAAGGATGTGTTGCGGAGGGAAGCTACTGCATCGATGAAGGGGGTGGATCTCTAGAGAAAGTGTGGTCCTTCTGCTTCCCCTCATGATGGATCTTCTCCGATGCACAATTGTTATTGATCACGATGATGGTGAATTCGGAGTGTGTGATAGAGTTGCTCTTGGGTTCGATTTAACCTCCAGGCATTATGGTTGTTCCGACGAAGGCGAGAAGGATCCATTCTGCTGCTCGAGATGTGGGTTGATCTACTATTGTGTTGAGTTTGCTCGAACATGGATTTCGGTGGATGATGATGACTATCAGAGTGCTGAAGATAAGTTGAGGTTCATAAGCTTCGTATTGTTTGTGCCTTGTCTATCTCATTCACCTTCTGCTCCATCCCCCCCCCCCCTCTCCCCTCTCCTACAAGCTCCAACCTCGCGCCTCTGCCCCCTGCAAGCTCCAACATCGTGCCTCTGCCCCCCGCTCGCCCGCAAGCTCCAGCCCTCCCTCCCACGCCTCCACCGCATGCATCAAGCTTCAGCATCAAACCCACCTCCTCCTCTCCTTTCTTTTTTTTTATTAATCTCAATCGTTAGATCACGGAATGGTTAGATTAACTTGGCCATTTAGTTGATTAATGAACTAAACTAACGGAGGGGTATGGATGTAAAACAGAACAGTTATTAAGGGTCTTGGGTGTAATTCGTGATTGTCGAGGGTTCCTAGGGTAATTACGAAGTTACTCAGGGTTATGGGTGTAAATATCCTTAAGTTGATCTATTAATCTTCTTATCTGTAGTTTAAGATTAATTTGAATCTCTCTTGAAATTATATCTTTTGACATGTGATTAAATTTCGAGGATATTGATTATTTTTATTGGATTAAAATTAAAATCACATATGCGGGGCTTGTCTATTGCTTTGCATTGCATCTTCATCGTCACATTGCATTTCTTTATTTTGATTTTATTTTCTAACACAGAAATTAATATTATCGTTAATTGATTATTTAAATTAATTAATTTAAAATCATGCGATTAAAGATCATTATTTCTTGTGTTCGACCTTGGTAGACTTATCAAGTGAATTCTCCTCAGCATTCAAAGATTGTGGTTTTTAATGAGTCGAAATCTTTCTCCTATACTACAATTATCGATTATTAAAGAAATGGATTTTTCACGTTCATCAATTATATACAAAGTGTTAGATATCAATGTTAGATAATTAATAATGAATTTTATATATTAATTTAAATAAGACGAATAATAAAAAGATAATAATATGAAAAATCATATATTTATCATCCCCATTCCATAACCCTATAGACCGACCCCACCAAAATCCCACAACCCAACAGCATTCATGCCTCCTTCTGGAACAGCACCAGCCACAGCCCCGTAAACCCACCACAACAGCACACACCACACACACAGCCCTGTAAACCTCAATCATGTAAATCAAAATCGTATTGGCATCAAAGTTATAAAATTGTTTCATAATAGACATCAATGGTATAAATCAAATCAAATCTATCTACCTTAATAAAGCTGAGTTTTACCCCCTGCTAATGACACGTGGTTCATTGGCCTCCCTTCCACCCATACTTCCCACGATCTATATTCTCTTTACCGTTCTATTCATGTCTCTCTCTACTTGCGCTCTCTCTCTCATTCCCCTTTTCTCTCTCTTTAAATTTTACACTCTCTATCCCACTTTTTTCCTCTCATCATTTCTAAAATTAGAATTATAGTAATATAATTTAGGGTAAATTACAATTTGAGTCCCCATTTATGGATCCGATCCCAAAATGAGTCCCGATCTTTATATTGTAACGATTCGGGTCTCAGGCCCATTAATGTAAGGAACTTTTTGAGGCTAATGACAAGTATGCCCTTATTTAAAAGTTGGAACCCAACCTCCATTCCCTTCCCAACAAGGGCATATTCATTATGAACCCCAAAATTTCAATTTCTAAATAGTTCTAGGATCCGAATCATTATAATTTAAAGATCGGGATCCATTCTGGGATCGGACCCATAGATGGGGACCCAAATTGTAAGTTACCTATAATTTAATAATGAAAAAATATATATATTATTGATATCTTTTATAAAAATTTGAAAATGTAAATTAGCTTTTTCATTGTAGGTCTATTATTTTGAAAATACAAAATATAAAATTTCTAAAACCACTCTTCCCACACTTCATCTAGAACGTAAATCAATGTGTTTTTTATAAGTATTTTTAGATAGATTGTAACAACAATCATAATTAATACACAAGCTTATAAGCAAATAATATTTGATATCCAATCAATCCGTGAGATTTTGATACTTTAAGTATGCAAGGCTGCAATATTTCATAAAAAATCAACTCAAATCATTATTAATATATATATATATATGTGTGTATATGTAGTTAGCTATGTATATATGTACGTACGTACGCATGAATGTATAAAGATTATTGCCTTGACTGTGTTATTTTTAAATATAATGTATCAAGATGAGAAATTTCTTTATCAATACTCTTTAAAGTGAGACCTCTATGTAAATTAATATATTATTTGATAATAGTAAGATTTTTAAAATATAAAAATATAGTTATTATTATATTTTGATTTCCCATATCTCTTTTTTAAAAAATCAGAAAACCATTCATCTTGAACTTTTGAAATACTAAGTTATATATAGAGTCCTTAAAAATGTAATATTCTTCAATTAAGAAATTATATTTCTTATTATTTTTAATTTCATATATAATAAGTTTAACATTATCAATATTATCATTTTGAAATAGATTTATATCTTTGAGATTTAAATGATGGTACTAACAAAAAATGGTGTACAATAAATTGTTTATAAAATTTTATATTACTTGTCTCATATCAAATGACTAATTTGATCATTTCATTTAGACAATAGAGTATGATTGACAAAGGGTTGTGATTTATTTTATTTATACTCACCATCAACATTTTGGTTGATTTAATTTAAGGATGTTTGTGCATATATTTTTGTAAGGATATTTGTGCATATATTTTCGTATCTCCCTCCTATTACATAACAAAAAAAATCTCTTTCCTCTATATGTCGCGTATTTTCATATTTAGAAGCACTTCTTTCTACACTTTCTAAAAGATATGAGACACGTTTCAATAAAATTATTTTCATACTAATTGTTCATTGTTATCTATTTCTATTCTCAAAAAATAATCTTAAATTTCTTACATGTAAGGCCTTCTTTATTGTATTGTTCTTATATACTTCAAATATTATTTCTTTCAATCAACTTCTAAATTCAAAATAACTTTCCGCGAGATAATTTTTCCCATTGTCGGTTGAACCCACCGCGAAGCGCGGATATGCTCCCTAGTTTAGAGTGAAAGCATAGTAAACATTTTTTGTTTATTTACAAAGAAACCATATAAATCAAAATCACTTAAAATTTTTCACATAATTAGAGCAAATTTCAAATTTTGCAAAGATAAATGACATAAACAAAAAAAAGTCTGACCGAAATCCAGGAGAATGGGAGGATGTGGAAGAAATTCGCCGGCAACTTGTTGGTGGGTGGGCGGAAGAGATTCGCCAGCAGCGAGCGAGTGCTCTTGAGAGAGGAGTTAATTGCCTAAATGGTTATGAATATATATGTATCTGATCCATCGCTATATCTGTTTTATATTGATTTTGACATCCGTATCCGTATCCATTTTAAAATGGATACGGATAATTTTAATATCTACAAACATCCATATCTGTATCGTATATCTGTTTTCAAATATAAATATAATCATAAATTAATTTTTCATGTATCGACATCCGTTAGGAAATCGCCGGTGATGTAATCCTGCAATCGACGACGATTGTCTCCGGAACTGTCGAGATTAATTATGAAGGTCGGTGGTTATGGTTAAACCATCGAGGATCATCTGTCGTAAATTTTAACGCTTTTGTGGGGAGACAAATATTAACATATAGTGTAAGGTGAAAATGTGGTTTGTTTTAATTTTAAAAGTAGATTTTTATTGTAATGTTGTTGCAAATTCTTAAGCTCGTTATTCAAATAAATTTATATGTATACTCCTAGAAATTTGTAGACTAGTATGTGTAGGAGTATCAATTTCATAGAAGCTACTTGTTGGTATATAAAAGAAGAAGTATATATGTGTTCAGATTACTTGGAAATCATGGTATTTTTGAAGTTTTAATTTTGAGATTATTGTGTGCCTTTATACCTATTACAGATATGTATTGGGTTTATCTTTTATTTTAATTTATTTTAAAAAAAATATACTTTTTAGTTATTTTCATAATTTCTAATTTAAATTTTTTATTTCTGATATATGAAAATTTATTTATTGTTAAATAAATATACTCTGAATCAACCTTTATATCTTGAAACTTTAGGCATTATGTAGGTAGAAACTACCTATTGCAATTATTTATGTATTTGTATTCTTTTTATATGAAAATAAAGATGAAATCAAAGTGAATGGAATTTTATTTTTTTTTTTCACGTTACTTTACAGAGATTTTTAAACGTTAGGATAATTTTAGGTTTTGAAGTTGAAAAGTTAAAATTTTGGAACGGAACTTTTGTTATGAAAATATATGCAAAAATATAGGTAATAATTTTTTTTATAAATGATATCAAATAAACTATAAGAGAAAGCGACAACTAAATCGATCTTCGAACGGATTAGATTTATCAACACTATGTTTCCATTGCATAAATAAAATGAAGACATGAAAACAAATAAAAGATAGATGAAAACTCAAAAGCCAATAAGTTTATTACAAAAAAAAGATGAAAAACACTCTTATTTATATTTATTCATTTTGTTTGCCTGGTACAAAACGTGGTAAAGCTCTGTGCAAGGTACAAGTAGGCTCCAAGGTAAAACTTAAAAGGTAACCTATATATAAAAGCTATATGCAAATTTATAAATTTAAGCCATAAGAAAAATAGCTATAAATAGATCTAAATAAATTAGATATGTTTAAAACTCGATTGCATGTGTACCATATACATCCTAAAATCCATATTTTGTGTATTAAATCTATTTTAAGTGGAACAGTATTTATTTAATAGAAAATTTAACTACTTTAATCTTAAAGGTGGGTATGACAAATTAAAAAAAACATATTTATGAGATTTTAAAGTTAGAATATAGATTAAATGATAAATAGGATTTAAGATATTTATAGGTCATGAATTTTGTCACATATTTTTAATTTTTTTATTTGGATTTTTTACACAATTTAAAAAAGGTTTCAAGTTGAAAAGAGTTATTATTAATTTTACAAAAAAAGTTTGAATTTTATGTATATATTATACATTTAGACAACCATGCTCGAAAGCAGAAACTCACCCCTTTTACCCTAGAACTTTCTTAACATTTTAATAAATAATATCTAGTGCATGTTGAAGTTCAAAGATGAGTCAACCAAGGAAGTTGCCAACTATAGGAATTAGAGTTTGTGTTTTTCCTTTGATTTTGTCTCAATTATCTATGTTAGAATTTTAATATATACACACATATATATAATTATAGTTATAGTTATCTACTTAAGGATGAAGAACTTGTTACGAAATATTTTTACATGTGTTCTGAATAAATATGTGCAGTTTCTACATTGTAGAAATAGGTTATTTGAGTGTCATTTTATATGCATAGTTTGTTATTTTTGTGATTTTCTTTGTTCTGCCTCATCTCTTCCTATTTGTTAGTTTTGTCGGTGAAGCTATAAATGACTTGATCTCTAAGTTAAGAGTTAGTCTTCTACATATTAGTTTTTTTTTCCTTCTTCTTTTCTTTTCCTTTTTTTACTCTTTTTTGTGTTTTTGATGTTAAGAGTGTACTTTTTTATTCATGAGATGATTTTGGTAAAGAATGAGTATTGATATATATTTACAGGTATTTTGAAGAATATTGTAAGCAAAATAAAAATGAATTTGAGATTCACGGTAAAAGAAGAGAGCCAGTCGCTCTCTCATGCGCACAATTGTAAAACAAACCTACACAATTCCACCACGACTTACACCAAGTCACACGTCCGATGGGTACAGTTAGTTATGTAATAAGTTTCGACTATAAATGCCATCATACCCTTCTTAAGCTCACTACATGTTGGTGAGAGCCATCAATAATATAGGGCACAAAACCAATATCTAATCATGTATAACTTTCTTATACAAGCACATGAAAGTACGAGACTCACATGCCTCTTCTACGAGAGATGTTTGATATAATCCTTCTTTAATGAAACTCATCGGTTCTCCTATTCATACCTACAGGCAAGCAAAGTATTTCCATATTTTCAACTTCACTACCATGTCTCAGAATACCTTGAACAATGCTAATACTTGAAGTAAAATTTGACTTGACCATACTTAGTGCTACTATGAGTAGTAATATTTTGAATTGGTGTTAAGCCAAGAATGCCAAATTATACCACTTGCCAACTACGTTGAGTGATTCCAGACACAAATGGATGACAAGATGCAATGTGTCATCCCATTCATCCATTGGGATCACAACTTCAAGGGCTTTTCGCAGTCCCCAAGGGTGCATACCAAATCCTTTACAGCACGTAACTCCATTCTACCAAGTCAATTTGAAATCTCATCCATGAGACATAATAACCATCACCATAAGCACCTTGATATATACCTCTGGCAACTCGTTGAAAGTTGTAATCAATTGATGCAATCAAAATTCGATCTCTACGCGATTAATAAGGGACGTGTCACGGGACTAGCATCACTCTCCCCTCCCTGCCGAACTAGATATTAGGGCTCACAGGGATGCCTTATGATCGCAAATCGAGCGAAGGCTGCTACTTCTCCAGGCCCGTCGACCTCTACCTCTCGCCCCACCAATTCCAGTTCAGGAGCTAGCGAACACAATCTTGGTCCTTCTTTATCTCACCGGAGGACATAGAGAAGAGCCAACGAGCTTACTCCCTCCCTCTTGAGGAGGCGAGTAGACACCCCGCCGCTCCCCCAGGGGAGGCCTCTGAGTTGGAGGTCGACGACTTCTCTAGACATTCTGAGCCCTCAGTCAAGACTATGAGTTTACGAAGGATTTTGTTCAAGTATGAACTCAATAATGACATGTCATTGGTTCTAATCGTGGTCAAGGTTCAGATGATGACCTGCCATGGGATTCAATGAAGACATGTCATGAGTTCAAAGGGTGATTGTGGTCATAAACACATATAATGTGATTTTCAAACCTTAAATGGATATAGAGTGAAATCATATATATATATATATATATATATATAGGGATTAATGTGGCTGCCCTCCTTGGGCAGCTAATTGGCTGCTCCCAAAGCATTTGGGCCGTTGGATAACATCTGTGGTTGAGGAATTTAGCCTTCCTTTGAATTTCAGAATACCGTCATGTCACCAAGTGGGGCTTCTCCTCCCACCCTTCTACGTCTCTTCATCTCCTGCAAAGCCCGCCATCTTCACACACAAACCTTTCCTTCTCCATCGTCCTTTGCAGCCGGACGTCGCCCTCATCGCCATCCCTCACTCCCTCATCGCACCACCTTTCTGGCTTCCTCTACCACACTACCTCTTGCTACGGCTCGACCTCACCTTCCAATATCTCACCGGTGGTCGTTCAACGCCCTCCCTTCGCCTTGCATAACCCCTCACAGTTCTTCATTTCCAATTTGTTTCGTATGGGACACGAAGCTACTGCCCTCGCTGCCTACTCGTGATGTACGTGTGCGCGGATGCCGCTTGCAGCGACGTGCGGGTGTGATGTCGTGATTCTGCAAGGTGGGCACGCTGCTGCTCATGCTTACTTTGTCGTTGATAGCTCTCTACTAGTCGAAGCATCCTGCATTCTGGAAAAAAATCTATTTTTTCAGACCGAAGTCTCGCCATTGTTTGTCTTGATTGGGTGAATTGTCAAAGCCCATGCTCCAGCTCTCTTGTGCTACCCCTTGCTACCGTGAGACCCTCGCCATCGTAGCTCCAGCTCTCGTATTCAGTCAGATGCCAAAGGTTTGGTTTTTACGAGGTGGACAAATCGTGAGATGAGCATCCTGCTGCTCGTGTACATTGTATTGTTGATCACTGTCCAGTTCTCAATCATGTTCAGCCTCTTTAATCAAGTCAAAGCAGCCCAAGCATCTTGTAAAAAATCATTTTTTTTCATTCTATTTTCTTTGTTGGTCGATTGGTTTCTTCTGGTATGTGGGGATTCTTCGAATTGTATTAAAAATGATGGGATATCAGCGATGGTTCAGGGTGTTTGATGGATCTTGTAATCTTAACAAAAATGATGCCTATTTCCACTACTGTTATGTTAGTAATTTCTTGATGAATGATTGTCTCAGCTTGGTGTGAGCATAGCGCGCTGGTGTTGTTTGGAATTCAACTGAATGTTAGCTCATATATGACATATTTTAGCTTTCTCATACAATCATAGTTGTAGATTATTTTTTCAATGTCATAAGGTGGTCGATTCCCTTCTTTAAAAAGATACATACGACTTGAAGCTTCAAACTTTTTGAGGATTGGCATCGTGAATGTACAATCAATGTAATATTGCTTAGGGATCTATTTGTAATATTTCAAAGTTTAGGAAGTGAAAGGAGCTTATCTTGTTCCCAAGGAACTTATCGACTCTACGATCCTCTTGCGAGGAGTCCGAGCGGGACATGCTAGTTAATCATCTCGTTCTTGAGAATCTTCAACTCTTCTTGAGAGTGGATATATGCTAATCGCTAGGATACAACATACATTCAGGTGGTTGCCACTCCCCGTCAAACGCCAGCATCAATAAATTCCACCTCTTTCTAGAGCTATGACTCCCCCCATTTCAACACCAAGCCTCCTTGTAAAGCAGCATGACAAGTTACTGGCTATAAATTATATCTTTCATTCACTACTTTTATAATGTTAACCAAAAATCTCAATATTGCAATTTCCACAACTTCATACATGATTGTAAATCATGAAGGGAAAGTTTTCTCACGGTGAAACTTGTGGGCTATACAAAAAGGAACATGAACTACTTGACCTGAATTTACTG
Source organism: Ottelia alismoides (assembly GCA_037367405.1). Classification (NCBI taxonomy): domain Eukaryota; kingdom Viridiplantae; phylum Streptophyta; class Magnoliopsida; order Alismatales; family Hydrocharitaceae; genus Ottelia; species Ottelia alismoides. The sequence continues at coordinate 614,886 of JAZKJV010004856.1, forward strand.
ATTTAGACCCCATGAAAGTGGCTTCATTATACTGTCCAAGGAATCCTCAAGATGTTTAACAAGAAGGAGTTGCCTGTAATCAAGATGTTTAACAAGGATGTTTGTGCATTGCAATAGTAAAATACACAAGATAAATGCCCATTTGATAAGCCTGCAATCATCTCTGTTTATGAGTAGCCTTTAGCCTCACAAGATCATGTACTCATGCCACTACATTAGTATGTCTATAACAGATTGCAATCATCTATGAACCACATGGATAACATGGTAGTTACATGTGATCAAAAACATAAAAACATAGTTGCATGTTATTTTACTTGTGTTGTACTTGTTCCACGAATGAATAAATAAGCTCTAATATCCAAAATTTGCATATGCGCAACAAATAGATCATGATAAAGAGCAAAAGGAAGCAAGTCCAGACGACTTCACAGATTACCGATTCATATACAGATACATTACTCTTAAATTCCTCACAATAGACAAAAAAACATCCTACAATGTCACAGTACAAAACATATGTTGACACTTACGCATCAGACATTCAAAGACTATTTTAGTCAAGTAAACAACTTTCCAGATACTTGGATATTAAAACGTACACCCATCCATGTTTAAGTTCTCAAAAACTTATAAAGGTTTGCAGGAAAAGGTAAGTTAGACATCTCCGTATGGACTTTCTCCTATCAAGACAAACAATGGCGAGACTTCGGTCTGGAAAAATGGATTTTTTTCCAGAATGCAGGATGCTTGGACTAGTAGAGAGCTATCAACGACAAAGTAAGCATGAGCAGCAGCGTGCCCACCTTGCAGAATCACGACATCACACCCGCACGTCGCTGCAAGCGGCATCCACGCACACGTACATCACGAGTAGGCAGCGAGGGCAGTAGCTCCGTGTCTCATACGAAACAAATTGGAAGTGAAGAACTGTGAGGGGTTATGCAAGGCAAAGGGAGGGCGTTGAACGACCACCGGCGAGATATTGGAAGGTGAGGTCGAGCCGTAGCAAGAGGTAGTGTGGTAGAGGAAGCCGGAAAGGTGGTGCGATGAGAGAGTGAGGGATGGCGATGAGGGCGACGTCCGGCAGCAAAGGACGATGGAGAAGGAATGGTTTGTGTGTGAAGATGACGGGCTTTGCAGGAGATGAAGAGACGTAGAAGGGTGGGAGGAGAAGCCCTACTTGGTGACATGACGGTATTCCGAAATTCAAAGGCTAAATTCGTCAACCACAGATGTTATCCAACGACCCAAATGCTTTGGGGGCAGCCAATTAGCTGCCCAAGGAGGGCAGCCACATTAATCATATATATATATATATATATATATATATAGAGAGAGAGAGAGAGAGAGAGATAGATAGATAGATAGATAGAGAGAGTGTGTGTGTGTATTTGTGTGTGTGAGTGAAATCATACATATAAACCATCCATGAAAACCTCCATAAAGTTTCCAAATTATCTTCGAGAATAGAGGCAGCATGTATTTTTTGAACATCAGATGATGAATCTTCCAAACGACGTGTAAACATCTTTTTCTCTTGATCTTCCTAGCTAGGTAATCGCAACCTTTTTGTACCCAAAATGTTCATTTAAAAAAAATAAAAGAACTTTTTAATCATTCATTCGTGAATATGGTCAATTAAATGGTTGAGGAAAATGGTATTTTGCATTTGCTTTGTTAGGTTTTCTATAGTATACACGCTCTCCTTGATGGTGCAATACGAGTGGGGATGTCCTCCCCGTGCTCATTCTTAACAACAATTATGCAACATTTTCTTAGGTACGGCATGATGTAAATTGGTCCATTTTCTATTAAAAACTGGAAAGATTGTCTAGAGTTATTTCCCAATGGGGCATGAGGTTGAAACTAATGCCCAAAACAGGCATGAATGTAAAATATTGCCCATAATGGACATGTTTTGACAAACTATTTGTCGAACTCTTACTTCCCATGCACGTCTAAGTTCCCCCTCCCATACATACACGCACGCACACACACACACACACATTCTATTTGTGAAACTACCATAATTTTTATTTTTATTTGTATTAGTTTTGCAACATTGTTAATGGTGGATTATGTGTTTATGTTGTTTATGTAACAACAATGTTGAGTGGACTATGTTGTAGACTTGGATTTTTCTACCTTTTATCTATGTTTATCTAGGTTATAGTTAGATATTTAGTATTTTTTCCTTTTTTATTAACAAGCATAATGTTACAATATATATTATAATTTAACTTTTATAAACAACTTAGATGGTGGCCTATTGGTAAGGTGGATAATCTTTAAATAGGAGGCCTGGGGTTCGAGCCCATGCAAAACACTTTTTCACCAAAGAAACACCTATTTCCTTAATGAGCCTGAATAGGCTCGAGCCCAAACCAAGCTCGATAAGAGGCTCGCACTCAATAAAGGGCTCGGCTTTAGACTTATCGAGCCTGAGCTGGCTCGATAAGGGCTCGAGCTTGGTCCGCCCTGACTCGACTCGTTAGGCTCGATAGCCAGCCCTAATTACAAGCCAGATTTCCTTTAATCATTCAATAAAAAAAGTAGGCGGAGCATCCAACGAAGATATTAACAAAACAAAGAAGACAACAAGAAAACCTTTCTTAAAGCCCTATCCTCTTGCTTCATTTCCCACTTTCTGTTGCTGCGTTCAAAACATTGAAAAGGGATTTCAGTCACACTTAAACATCAATAAGTCAGATGATAACTGCAATCCGTCTTGTTGGATTCCATGACGTTCAAAAGTAGCACCACAACATCACTGATTAAGGGGGAAAAAAGGTATTTGCTTATCTTTCATTGTTTTTTCACCACCGTAAATAAGATCGAGAGATATGCCAATAAATAAAACAGCAGGAAGATGAGCATATAAATATGCTTATTTTCTATCCATGCATCTTATCACACCAGCTGTAGCCCGCAAGGTAAAGAACAATGGAAATCCATTAAGCCAGACTTGCTTGGACATGGCATCTTCAGGGAGGGTATTATATTTCAGTAACAAAACAGAATTATGATCAGCAGATGTTGATGAATGAACAAATAAATATAGATGAAAGAGGTTACTGACATCCCCGAACCCAGCAACCTTCACATCCTAGTGAACATGCATTTATGAAATAATGTACCCCATTGCATTTCGACCAATTATGGTAGAGCCATCAGGTAGAAAATAATATGCTAATAAATAATTCCCAATTATGATAGAAGTACATGGAAAACAGAACCTGACCTTAGCGGAACTCAGAGATGAATCACGAAGCCCCCACAACAGACAACCAAATACTCTAACCTACAGATACAAAGTTACAAAAAGTTCTAACTTGAAGTAATACATGTTTCATCAATTTTAACTCGTGAAAAGAGGAAGCTGCCCAAAAGAGTGTATCCATAGCATTTGTCCTAACAGCTTAGCTGATGAATGATAGCTTCATGGACTAAAACATCGCCTGGAATTAGGCTGCTTTAGATTTGGGTGCTTTCTTCTTGATTGCCCTTTTGGGGATCGAGTTCTTCATTCCTAAGAAGAAGAGCAAAGCACCAACCAGGGCCAGATTCTGCACGGAAACAGATAATAAGACTAGGATGGTCAAACACATAAATTAGACCATGTCTTGCACGGAATATTGCACATGCATGTTATGGTTCCACTTTTACCTGCGAAAACTTGATGAAAACTTGCACAAATTCAGGCTTCTCAATATCGTAGTTGTAAAAATCATACACAATAGGGGTCACGAATGCCAGGTGCAGAAACTGCAAAAGAGGTGTGATTTCAAACTCCAGGAACATTTTCAGAAAAAAACATATAGTCACATCCGATAGAACCAACATATTTGCATCAATCATGCAATAAAGGTCTATATAGGTTTTTGAACCATTTCATAATTAATGTGTCCATACCAGGAAATATGCCCCGAGAGAGGTGCCGAAAATGAAGAGAACGCCCCCAAGGCCTTTCAAAGCAATCGTGGCAGCAATCACATGCTTTATCTATTGATGGCACAAAATTCATTTTGTTAATATCAACTGCAGCCACTAAATAGTATTTTCCTACTACAAATACAGTCAAAGAAAATATATTATGAAGTGTCAAGTCTTTACTTCAATCGGTGGAGCTTGGACCCCCAAATGTGAACTCACGTGCTTAGTGAAAAGTTCAAATTTTGGTTTGAATGCTTTAGCTGCTGGGCCACCATCAGTACCAAATTCAGTGAACCTGAAAAATCAAAGTTCCTAAATAAGAGCATGTATATAGAAAATGGTGAATGTTGCTTCATCAATTATGTGCCAAGACAAATCCCCAGTGTTTTAACAAATTAGTTCCCAATTTTTGCACCATAGTTGAATATTATTAGATCCAAAATAATTGTGAAAACATGAAACTGATAATAACAAGTATGATGCCAAGGGTCTTGACTCTACTGAAAAATGGATTATACCCTCCATATTACAGAGATTTGGCTAATATACAACTATAAAAATAACATGTCATCGCATGAGTACAAAGACTAAAATCTCAAGAAATCCAATGCACAAGGTCTGAGATCTGTATCAGAAAAATCTCATAAAGTACAGTGTTCAAGTGCTCTTTAGATGGACAGGAATATTGCAATCTTTCATAACAAAAGATTCTCTATGGAAAATGTTGTGGAGCATGCCAATAACATCTGCACACCTTGGTCTTTGTAAATATTTTACAGTATAAACTTATATAATAAATACATGCTGAGGTGCTACATCTCGGGTGCACATCCTTTTTTCTTCTCAAAATAAAAACAGTGCACAAGGTCATAAATCAGTCTAAAAAACAAAAGCCACCCTCAGGAAGTCAGACATGTGTTTGATACATAACTATAGAAATGACAGTAGGTTCTCGTTATGATGAGCCAGATATCCATTGCACGAGAAGAAAACAACGCTCCTTAGATGTTCACACATTAATATATAGAAATTTCAACCATGAATATCAACCAAAATTTAGCATGTTGTGCTAATTATCTGTGCGCAGCTTTGGTTCATTCTATTTCATAATTGATTGAAATTCTGATTGTATCATCAGCTTGTGTAGACTATGTTCCAAACCTGCAAAAGTTCTCTCGTGGATCCTAACAATTAAATTGTCCATTTGATCATTCAGGACATGACAATACTGGAACTTTGCTATCGATAGGATGTATGAGAAGTCCATTGTTCTTAATCATTTAGAGGAAGAAGCTGTGACAAAGTTCTATTGGAGAACCTACAAAAGGATCCTTCCTATATGTCCTAATTTTCTAAAGCAATAGATGATGAGTTACTAACATCCAAGCAGATATGGGGGCATCCCTCTGAGATGCTATCCTCCAATTCACAGCAAATTGCGTCTCCAGATTCCTAGTGTCAGAGAAATAATGGCACATGGACAACCAGAAATTGGTGTAGTTTGCAACGAGGAAAAATTATTATTTAATGATCTCTTGCCTATAAGAATCTAACTTACTTTCAAGAAAAGAATATAACCCCATGTGACACACTCAAATAGGTTTTTTTTCCTTCAAAAGCATATTCCATGTAAAATTCACATGTTTTAGCAATTGCACTGGTCGACACGCAATAAAGAAGAGGGTAGCACGTTTCATTAGGAAAAAGGATATTAAAGCAAAGATGGGGCTTTAAAACGTCTATACAATGACAAACTGCGGTCCAACGACAGCTACCTATAAAAAACACAGGACACAAGCACGTAAGTTTGAATGAAGGTATCTGCGGGAAAAGGGTCACACTTATACATCGAATCAAATTAGAATTTTAGGTGGGCACGTCAAACATGAATCAAAGGCATAATCCAGCACTTCACAATTAAAAGTAACCAAAAATAGTTATAATATAACAGCTTTGGAATCTTGTGCATCAACATGATGGGGAAAACCTTTTTTCCCAGATGAAATATCCGGTAGCGAAAAAGGTGATCACGTGTCCATCACAGGTTTTATTTCCCAAAGTCACTGGAAAAAATCCACTTTTGCAGTAACTTTGAGAAATCGCGGATAAAAATTCAAACTTGGCAAACGCAAAAACCCTCCAAAAAAAACCAACGAAGAGAGCATCCCTAATTCCAGATCCGATCTCCCTAAAATGGGCGCAGACACTCCAAACACCGAAAAAGAAGAACGCGAAAGATGGAAAAAAACCTAGATTACAGCACAAACAAGCAAGAGAAGAAACCCTAGAAGCAAAGATGAAGGAATCATACTCCTGATAAGCGGAGAGGATGAACAGAGAAGCAAAGAGGACCCTCCCGACGAATGACACGAACCCCATTGAGATTCCAGCAGCCCTCTCTCTCTCAGATGACTCTGGTCGTCGCTGGCGGGGGTGGGAGAGGGAGGGGGGATTGTTTGTACTTTGTAGTTGTGGTAGGGGTTGTTGGGGGTCTAGACGGATTCAGTATATAAAATTAATAAAAGATCTCGTGAGGGACGGCTGTTGGGGTTGGGAGGAGGAGCTTCGGCTTTGGAATCGAGGATTTTTGTTTGACCACGGATCCCCGATCAATTACGGAGACTGCCCCTGAGAGCGGTGGTGTGCGGGCGCGTCGGATGCTTCTTTTTGGCGGAAACTACGAGGGATGCCATTCGAATGGTGGGGACCGCCGGATACGTTAACACGTGTTGGCATCAAAGGCAGGCGCGTGATGCCGCTCACGTTGTTTTGTCCTCCTAATCCCTTGGGTATTTTCATCAACGCCCTTAACCAATTAATATTGTATCACTCATCCAAGTGTTTTGGCTCGACTTGTCGTACACAATCACCTCCTTCACCAAATTAACTATTGAAATGCAATCCTTTTTTAACTTTTATATTTTTAGGCCTGGTTTTGTTTGGAGAATATCTACTGGAATAAGAGATCAATTTTCCGTTTGGTACGAATCTCAAGAATACAGCTATCCTCATCCACATCACATTATTTCACTTTATTTTTATATATATCCCACATTACCTATCCTTATTACACCTTATTCTCTTTATTCCTATCTTTCTTGCCAAATAGAGAATAGACTCTTGTTATCCTTATTCTCCATCCTTATTCATATTTATTGCCAAATCTAACGCTCTCTAAGTACATCAAATGAAAAAACTGACTAGTGCAAACACTACTTGTAAAAATATACCCATGAGTCTGGTGCAGTCTGCCCAAGACTAAGTCATCGCAGTCTGCTACCCAAAACCTATAAAACTTTGACAGTAGTTATCATTTTCATGAATTATTTGTTTAGATTTGTGTGCTATGATTTTCTTTGAAAGTTCAATTACATTGATTATACCAAAGTATAATACCTTTTGCATCATCCAAAACTTAACTATTAAGATCAATAATGTAGTTTTCAATAAGCCTTCCTGTCTGATCTTGAACATGTCAGAATGTTCCCGTGTAGGGAGTTATTATGTCAATCAACAAAGATCTAGTCGCTCAACACCAAATGTGAAACATTTAAAAATCCAACCACAACTAATTCCATTGAGGAGAAAAGATGTTCATAGATAGTCAACATGAAATAAAAAGAACACGATATAAAATATCTCAAAAGAAAAGTGCACGACGACACTGATTTTGTTAGATAGCGATAAACATATGCCTTAAATATATTAAAAGCAACTGAGTTGAAAAAGGAAAAAAGGCGAATGACCACTTTGAGGTAAGAAGTAACTGATAAAAAAGTCATCAAGTGTCCTCTCTCGAATAATTCCGTTACCTAGGTGAACAATTCCAAAACCTTGATTTAAGACTACAAACCTTTAAAAAAAGTTGTAAATTGACCAATAAAACCCAAAACCTTGATTTAAGACTACAAACATTTAAACGTGAATATCTATCTCATACATTCTCCTATGGAATCCTACTCACTTTTGAATTAATGTACACGCAAAAAAAAACAATGGTGAGGATGTGCTTTTTGCTTTTTTTGCATCGGTTCTTACGGTGTTGACGCTTTGAGGTACATGCCTCTTTCAGTCTTTTTTCACAATAAGAATGTATTCAATGGCCTTTAACAATGGTATTTCATGAAAGATATTCTGTAAAAATGCCAAAAAAACTAGATTAGATAATGTTGTTTTTAATTTTCTGTTTTTTTAGAATTTTTCATTGCATCTAGAAAAAGAATATATACACTGACAAAATCAATGTTCTTATTTACATAAGAATCATCTTTTTATAAATGATTGACTAGAAGGGGTGCAATCATTCAAAACACGGGAAAAATTAGAAACTGAAAATTCAGCTTCGTCGGCTTGCACATGATTGGCTGCAGGTGCTAACTTCTCCTTGACTTGCATGACTCGGCCTTGGTTGTTATTCTTTTTTTGGTATATTTGGTTTTCTTTCCTTTTTGTATTACCGATCTAGTGTTGTTACTACATAATGGGATAAATGATGTTCATTACTCTATACACCATTCACCTCTTGAATATATGATGGAGGTGGAAATAATGGCTTGACAAGTGTCCAACTCCATAGTAAAGTGCCATTCCCGATGCCACCTTGGGTAGGGTTTTCATGTGGTTTCATAGGGACTCAAGAGTAGAGTACCATTCTCTGTGCCAGATGGGAGAGACACATTTCTCCGATGAGAAGACTTTTCAGACTCTATTCTCCAACGATCGTGGACTCCAGTATGAGATCCTTTCGAGGTTCCTATGTGAGAAAACCCACTTCGAGGTCCCTATGAGAGAGACCCATCTTCATATCTATGTATGGATAATTAGCGATGACCTTTTTGACCCTTTCAGAGATGGAGCAGTTGTCCATATTGTTGTGGCGGGCAAGAGTTCTCCAAGTAGAGACTCATTTTTAGTTGGTGACTCTGACAGACGCAGTACAAATTACACTCAGTTTGACTGGCACTCCATCACGTTCGTCCTCCTCACCTACACGGCATGAGAAGCAACGTCCTTGTCAGCAGCCGACACTTGTGCTTGTTGGGTTGATATTATCTGTAGTGTCATGTAACGTGAGTTGAGATTTCTTTTCGTTTGTCCAAGCCGAGCATTGCATGCGCAAGCTTGAGGGGGAGTGTTGGAGTATTTGGTTGTGCATCTCTTATGTTGGAGATGGGTAAATAGATCTCTCCATGATCCATTTACCCCATCTAATTATTTACTCCCACATCTACTATCTGTGGGATATGGAGACTCAGTGGGGGCTATGTATAGACCCCCACACCCATTGTATTCTGATGAGAAAGGCAATAGACTATCATCCATTTGAGGCGTTCTCTCGTGGTTTCATCATGCTCCTTAGGAAGTAGGAATGTGATTCAGATGCAATGAGAAGATTAGATCTACGACCTTGATTTAATCATGAATCTATGAGAGGTCCCCGAGATCTAGATTTAAGATATGAGCTCAATACCCAAGTCACTATACGTGGAACGTACAACCAAAAAGTCTTTATCTCCAAGTATAATGAGAAAGTGCCTTATTCTTGAAAGAGTTCAAGAATAATTCCATAGATAAACTATATATATCTGGGCATTGAGAAATTTGGTTCGTCCATAGAAATGAAAAGATTACTACATACTTGTATGGATCCATAGGTATAGGAAAATCAAAAGACATTTCTTTCAATGGATCCAATTAGTATTTATCAAATCGTCCAATCTTGGACAAACAAACCCCTTCTTCTTCATTAATCCTCATGGGTTGGATGAATTCCATATCACTTTTTCCCACCCCTGATCAAAGAAAATAATTGGTGATATATTTTGGTAATTAAACAAGATTTAATTATCATGAATAAAGTGAATTTGATTCATGTTACTTTGATGCATGTGAATGATGATCTAATATAATTAAATGTGATTAATTATCATGAATATGAATAATCTAGATAGTACTATCCATATTGATCATATATATTATAAATGTGATTTATAATAGAAAATAGAGAGATATTTGTAAATAATATTTACAATTTAAAGGTTGATGTCAATTGGATTCACATTGGATAATTAATTGAAAATATAATTTTCATTTTCTTTGGATTGTGAATGTGATTCACAAATATACACTGGCATGATTAATATTTTACAAAATAATTTGGGATTATTCTTGTGAAATAATATACAATAAAAGTTGTTGTATATAGTGAAGTATTATACGAGATATAAGACTCATATAATAGGAATGAGGAGTATCCCTTCCATATAAAGGTGGTGAACGACCACTCTTGATTTAGGAGTCAAGGTTCCTAATCCTTCATGGTATATTGATTTGATTGAATTAACTATATTGATGATTTATTCAATATATATTTAATTAAATTCAATTAATTGTTGTTGCATTTTTACAACAATTCATGGCCATTAAAGAAACACAAATAAATCTCAACCATTAGATTTATATTATCCGTGGATTGAGATCTATGGACTCCCAAAATATTATAAAAGAAGAGTCAACGTTAGCTCTTCTTTTATATCATAGAATTTACCAGATCTCTCTCCTTCTCATCATCATACGGTCGCCCTCTTTCTCTAAGTGGTCGTCCACTTTGTGACCTAGAGAGGTTCATCGTCGTCACTATGTTATCGTGTCGTCGCTTCGATCGCTCGTAGATCTTCATCTTCCTCAATGATTCTAGTACATGAAGAAGATCTCAGATTTTTTGTGATGAAATCAGGAGATCTGTCATTTGGATTCACATCTTGGATTATGAGAAGGACGTGTCTCATCAACATGCTCACCAATGTCTCCTCCGTCGTGTCGGATTTGCGATAGGTGGTCTCTTCATTTAGTGGCTTCGATCGCAACCACACTTCAAAAGGTATTCCTATATCTTCTATGTGATTTAGATGAAATGATTTGAGAAGTGTTCTTGGATCATGTGGTTTCATCACTTTAAAATTTTTAAATTCTGCTGCACCGAGCAACTAATGCAATTAGTCGCTCTCGATCGCATATGATACAATCTTCATGTTTTCCTGATGCTCTTAAATTTTTCTACATAACCTTCACACTCATACCTCTCCTGTGTGTTTTAAAAACCCAATAGGCATCGAAGAATCATCACGTGGATAGTAGCCTTCCTATCAGCTACAGTATCATTGCACTATAAAGGTAGTTGGTAATATTTTTATGTTTTTCTTTTCCAGCTAATATACAAGTAACTAGTTATAGTGGGATAATGTATCATGTAAACTTTATTTTGTGAATGGAAAAATATTGAAATACTTCTTCTTAGTATTTTAATTGTAGTCTATTTCTTATTGTTAGTTATGATTGCTGAATAAATTATTATTGAGTAACCATATCCATATATGGAGGATCTGACTACTAAAAATTGGGGTCGTGACAAGGGGTGCTATTTGGGTGCGAATGTGAGGTGGAGATTGGATATGGGTGCCTTCTTCTTCAATCTAACGAAACTGAGAAGCGATGGAAGAACACGAATGATGGTCGTCTCCTCAAGAGTTCGATTGTTCAGAAATGAAGCTATGGTGCTTGGATCTCTGTTGTGAAGGGTTAAAAAAATTCTTGGAGTTGATCCACAATGATTGAGAGTAGATTCGAGTTCCAGATCTCGTTGAGAAGAGATCTCAGATGTGTTGATGAATGCACGTGTTGTAGACATTCAGTCAAGGCCCGGATTTGCTCATGATGCTCCTCCAAGTACATGTGGGGTTGATTTACATGGATCTAAGCACTACCAACCATGAACGCACCTTATTCGCAAGAAAAGAAAGGGGAATGATGGATGAGATCTCCCAATGGGATGGTTGAAGGATTGGAGATTAGATCCTCATATTTATTCAGATCTGGGTTGAATTAGGTTTTGAAAAAGAAGGATGGAGAAACATATTAATGGATGAGTCATTCAGAGGGTTGTTTTGGATCAAACACTCATCTGAAGACCTCCAATCAAGAGGATCGAAGGTAAAATTATGACTATTGCTACAGATCTAAGAATTAAATAAAACTAAATAAAATTGAGCGAAAATGGAAGGAGATTATATCTACAATTACTTATAATGAACTGAGGAATGACCTGGGTTGATTTTCACCTCAAATGTAACTTTGAATCTACTCTAGAAACTCAACACAGCCACCAGGTGGCCGTCAGTGATTGGATCTCATCTCCTCCTTCAACGCGCACTCTAGCTCAATGGGGATTACTTCCTATCTCAAAAGCTCTCACTCCAGACACTTGAGCTCGTGGAGAAGATGGACTAAAATGGATAAACTCAAGAAAGGATGACTTAGAGCGAGGTTTATATAGGCGAGGGAGGCTTAAAAGAATTAGAGATTTGGGCGGAAAAAAAGAGTGTGGATCAGGGCAAAATTGTTTGGACGACGGTCTCAGATTATTGGTGAATTAAAGGTATGAACAGTCATGTTAGATGGATATTTGGATAGGGTAGTAAAATTGGTAGATGGATCGATTTAACAAGAGGAATTGGGTTCGCTAACTCGATCGGCTAGAAGAGAAGAAGGGGGCAGTTGAGCATGGGTCAATAAATGGGTTCGACTGAATTGAACCCCAATAAGGACAAATAGAAAAAGATAAAATATATAAATTAGAAATAAATAGGAAATAAATAGAAACTGAATTTAAATTTAAAAATGGTAAACATAAATACGACTTTTCATAATTTTAATAAGTTAATTTAAATAGCAAAATAATTAAAATATATGCATTTATAGGTATAAATTACATATATACATGTTATACAAGTTTCTATTTATTTTTTATAAATGCACACAATATTCTCTATTTTTTATTTAAATAATAATTTAAGTATTATAAATACCTTTTTATTTTACTTTTATGAATTAATTTAATAGTACAAATAATTAGTGACATGTACAACTTAGGTATAATTTATCTATATACAAGGTATAAATGTTTTTATTGGGTGTTTTATAAAAAAATTTAATTTTTTATATTTTATTTATTTGAAACATATATTTAAGAGGTTTAATTATATTTTTGAATATTTTTATAAAGATATTTACACAAATAAATAAATAAGATTATTTACAATATAAGTATTATTTACTTATACAACAAATACAATTATTTATTTTTAGTCCTTTTTTTATTTTTTATTTTTATTTTTTAGTTAATGTAAAATGTGTACAATACATCAAAAATATATTATGCATAAAAATATAAAATAATATAAAATAATAAAATAAATAAAAGTAATATACAATTGTACAGGAATAATGGTACTCCCGAAAGCTAACTTTTGTACCTCAAGTCCAATTTTTATGAAACAACCTTCATTTTAAAGATAATTTTATTATTAATATATTGAAACTGAATTTAATTCAATTTTAGTTCATATCATGGAAGGAAATCTCGGCGATATATAGCCGATATATCGATATCGACATAGGACCGATATAGGCACCGATATGGCGATATTTCCCGATTTCCAAACATTTTCTTCACAAAGGCTCGTCGATATTGGTGATATTTTGGCGATATGTCATCGATATATCATCGAAATATCGTATCGATATGATATCGAAACGATATCGGTATCGACACGGCCTTCCATGGTTCATATGGAGTAGAGATTGAGCTTAAATTCTTATTTTATGATTTTTTTTGAATATTGTACCTTTTATTTTGTATATGATATATTATTGCAAGTATTTTTATTGTTTAATACACTATTATATACAAGATTTATGGAGAAATAATTTTAGTTGAGTTTATTTTGATGATAAATAAAATAGTACAAGATATTTTGCAAAGTGAATGTGACGAGTATGTGCAATGTGAACTTGGTTTTCTAAGATTTTTATAAGGTAGGGACTCCATCTCCCTCTATGTTATTCCTTGTCGATTAGGTCAATACTTGACCTACTGGGGTCAGGATTAGTCTGTATCTATAGCACATATGTACAACCTTCTTTTCTTTTTTTGTCTTTTCTTATTTATTCTTTTATTTTGGATCAAAATAATGATAGTTATACAATATTAATACATGTTGTTAATTTGTTAAGAGATGAGAACTTGTGATATTTACATGTGTTTAATAACGAAAATTTAAGCTAAAATAAAAGAATAAAGATGATGGATTGCATGTTCTGCTAGGATTAGTGTCATATATATTAGGATTAAGAATCCTAATGAGATGGGACTCCTAACTTAATAGTAATGGAGTTGTATTCTATTTATAGTCCTATTGGGAATAGGACTATGGGGTTGTATTTGGGCTATGTAAAGAGGTGGTGGAGGCATTACCTCAACACCACAACAAGAGGGAAACCACAAGGGAAAAGAGAGAGAGAGAGAGAGAGAGAGAGAGAGAGATAAGAGAGGGAATAGAGAGAGTTGTACTCGCTTTTTTTATAGTGATCTTTCTTCTCCGGTGGTCGTGAGAGGCGATCAACCACTGTTATATCTGGTATTCTTTCTTTCACGTGCTTCTATGCAGGTGGTCGATTGTGCATCCACTTCTGTATCCGAGGGATTCGTGTCCAGGGGTCCGGTATCCGAGATGAGACGATACCGGCGAGTCGTGTTGCCATCAACTGGTATTGGAGCTTGGTTCGACGACAGTAAAGGATACATTGTGGCATATCAGAGCGAGATTTGACGTTGAGGAGATGACGCAACATGTGCGCTTTCTTCAGAGGCAGTTAAGATCCAAAAGTTACGGTGAACCGTTGAGATCGGGAGCATCCGAAGTCCGATTGAAGTGATCCAAGAGTCCATATAGGGATTTTTGTGCACTCAGGACGGGTTGGACGGTTCAGATCAGAAGGATTCTGCTCTGATTTTTCAGATCGTACAAGGAGGTATGATAAGAAATCAATGGTGAATTTTACATCGAGGGATGCATCATTCTCCGTGGAACCCTTCAATGGAAAGAATGACTTCACCTTATGGCAACAATGAGTGAAGAACATACTCACATGAGAAGGACTTGTGAAAGCTCTCTATGATAAAGAAAAGAAGCTAAGGAAGATGAAAGAGGAAGAGTAGAAGGAGATGAGGGATCTCGCGAATGGTACAATGCAACTATTCTTACACGCGAAGTCATCGGCTTGGAAGATCCAGTGGAGGTTTGGATGAAGCTCGAGGGACGATACAAGTTCAAATCTTTGACGAATCGACTATTGATGACGAAGAAGCTCTATGGTCTAAAGATGACTGATAGGACAAAGTTCGATGTGCGCTTGGATGAATTCAATAAGATTTCGACATATGTGCTCACACTTGAGGAGAAGAATGCGGGAAGAGAATCTCTCTTCAAGGAGGAGGATAAAGGCACCAATCTTGTTGAGCTCTCTTCCATCTTCCTACGATCATATTGTGACAATGTTACTCTACGGCAAGGAGACCATCACATTGGACGAGACAGTTGCTTCGCTGCTTATGAATGAGTATCGACGGAGGTCGACGGATGAGGCAACGAATGATGAAGGTCATGTGTTGGCAACCAAGGGTAGATGTTCAAGATAAAGGGTGATAGGATTTGGGGATCGATCCAAGTTACGAGATCCAATTAGATGCTTCCATTATGACAAGGATTGTCACAAAATAGCCGATTGTCCAAGTCGTGATAAGGAGAAAGGAAAGAAGAAGTTTGTCGATTCTGAATTCGACCAAGAGGATTCTACTACAGTCTGCGAGGGAAACTTTCTAGCATGCTCTAGGGAGATGAAGACAGACTCATGATGGCTTCTAGACTCGGCATATTCAGATCATGTGTGCTCATCCAGAGAGCGGTTTAGTACATATCAGGTATGCAATGATTGTACAGTCAAGATGGGAGGTGGAGAGGTTCACCATGTCAAGGGGATTGGATCAGTGTAGTTTTGCATGTTTTATGGAGCAGTACAAACTCTGACAGATGTCAGATACATTCCTAGACTAAGAAGAATCTGATTTTACTGGGAATGATCGAGTCACGAGGACATAGAGTCACCATTGAAGCGGGAGTTCTCGGAGCGAGCAAGGGAGCATGCGTAGTGATGTGTGGAACGAGGATGCTAAACAAGGTGCATAAGCTCGAGGGGAGGGTCGTGACATGTAATGGAGCTTCGGAAACCCCCGCCAACATCACCATTCAATATTCTTGACCCACTATTGGCCAAACCAGTTGAGCACTAGGTCGAATGTGAGTAGGATCACTTAGCCATGCTTCATAATTAGAAAAACGAGCATCGTGGAAGTACATGCCACTCAGCCAAGGAAAGATAATGGAGAGTTGATCGAAATGAACATTAAATACTTTTCGAGAGATTTCCTCTAAATCATTGGTATGACTATTGAAATCGTGAGCATCACATGTAGGTTCGAGATCCGAGTAGTAGTATCAGGGCTCTTAGCTATTATTCTTGAGAAATGTCCCGGTTTGGCCCATTCCTCGAAAGACGTTTTTTACGGGATCCCTATCCACCACAATTTTCACTTCTTATTCTGACGAACGAATAATCGAGTCCTCTTCTTTCCGGACAACTCATACAAAGAGACCCGCCAATAGTCAAGTTTTTAGTGAACCTTTTTCATTGTTTCATATTAGACTTAATTGTATTCCTTCAATCAATTAGCGGAATAGAAATAGAATATATAAATCAAAAGAAGCTCTTTTGATTGTTCTGCTATATTGACTAGTAGGAAATAGTATTGCTAGTCTCTACTCGCGTAATAGCTCGTATGCGAGCTAGATTCGCTTCAATTATTTGTCGCTTACCCTCTGCTCTACTCAAGTTAGCTTCAGCTATTTCAAGGGCTTGCTGAACTTTTTACGGATCAATGTCAGTACTCAGTTCCTCTTCATTTCCTAAAATGGCGATCTCATTATTACCTATTCTAGCGAAACCCCCCATAAGAGCCACTGTTGACCATCGGTCGTTGAGGCGTATTCTCAAAAGACCTATATCTAGAGTTGTAGCAACAGGGGCATGGTTTGGTAATACACCAATCTGGCCACTATTAGTAGATAAAATGAATTTTTTACTTCTGAATTCCAAACAATTCGATTAGGGGTCAGTACACAAAGAGTTAAGGTCATTTCTTCAAATTGCTCTCCACTTCTAAGTTCCTAAGTTCATATCTTTCACGGTAGATTCCAGTTATTCTCAGGACGAGCGGTAAGATGAGAGAGTAGCATGTTATTGACATCTCTACTGCAGAAGCACGGAAAAGGGATAAGCGAGTGCGATTCGCTTTACCAGAGGACACCGGCACAATCTCTAGTCACGAGAGATTTGTAGTGTCGCATCACGAGGCACAATGCTGAGTTATGCGAATGCCCGAGGAGGGGCACATCGAGGGTACCCAGTGACGGGTGCATCACCCAGAGTTGGTGAAATACTGCTAACGAGACCTGTAGATGACGAGGATGACCCGGTGCAGACCCAAGACGATGAAGAGATCGTGATGGAATTCAACTCAAGGGGGAGATTGTTAGGATTAGTGTCATATATATTAGGATTAAGAATCCTAATGAGATGGGACTCCTAATCCTAATAGTAATTGAGTTGTATTCTATTTATAATTCTATTGGGAATAAGACTATGGGGTTGTATTTAGATTATATAAAGAGGGGGGTGGAGGCATTGCCTCAACGCCACAGCAAGAGAAACCACAAGGGAAGAGAGAGAGAGAGAGAGAAGAGAAGAGAAGTGAGAGAAATAAAGAGAGCGAGGAAACAGAGAGAGTTGTACTCACTTTTCTTATAGTGATCTTTCTTCTCCGGTGGTCATGAGAGGTGATCGACCACCGTTATATATGGTGTTCTTTCTTTCACATGCTTCTGTGTTGGTGGTCGATTGTGCATCTGCTTCTGTATCCGAGGGGTTCGTATCTAGAGGTCCGGTATCCCAGAGGAGACGATACCGGTGGGTCGTGTTCCCGTCATATTCATCACCCTACAGGACTACTCCTACTCTTACACCTCCTCCCACTCGTTCTAGAGCCCCATGACCTTCTCCTCATCCCTCTCCTCGCAATAGGCCCTATGTTCCTGCTTCTTCATATAGTGTTGGAAAGAAACCTCATATCGAATAATTTCGAAATATTGAAGAAGAAGAAGAATAAGAACAAGAAGCCAAGGATGAGTCCGAAGAAGATGATGATTTGTTGGACTTCGAGTACCATTCAGATTCTTAGTTGTTCTTTCTTGTTTCTCTAACGTACGATCTAGAGTATTATGGTTTGTTTTTCTATTTTCACTATGTTATGTAATGCTATTTTCTAACGAATGAAGTTTATGTCTGAATCTTTCTTCAAAAGCTGGACTTCTTAGGTTTGTTTATGTTGTTTTTAATAATGAAAAAATGGAGAGAAAATAATAGTAAAAAATAACTAATTTTTTTAAGAAGTTAAGAATTTGGTATCTTAGCTTTAGGAAAAGAATTAAAATGAGATTTGAATCGTGCAAAAATATTTTCAAGTCTAAAAGTGAGTTATTTTGTCATATTTAAAAAAGGAAAAATTGCCATAATCTTGTTTACTCTTGTTTTAAAGATGATACACATATTAGTTCTACTTGCATAAGTGCATTATTTTTGCATGATCTGAAGACAAGATTCAAGACTTCATTAAAATCTTTTCAGAAGTTTTGTTTCATATTATATGTTGTTAAGTGGTTTGCTTTGTACTTACTGTGTATTCATCAAATATATTCTAAATAATACTCAATTCTTATATCTCCTACGATGTAGAGTCGGTTTTATTACTGGTCAAATCAAAGTTCTTGCAAAACTTCAAGTCAAACATTCAATTAATCGCTCATTGCAACTCATGCAGATCGATATGTTACTTCATTGGATCGATCATTCCATGTTTAAAAGTTACTATTTTTGGCTCCCGAGTGTTACATGATAGAATCAATATAAAAGGAGATCCCTACCTACTCATTTTGACACACAACTCATTCAAGTATTCCTCTCTCTCTTGAGCGTCCATATCTTCAAGAGAGAAGATTTAAAAATCGAAAACTAGTCCTGATCTGTAGCAAACTCCTCAAGCTCTCGATGTGCAGTTAGAGATGTTCTTGAAAATATTAAGAAAAAAACTGATGATATTTTTCAATTATATAGCTCTCACTTGTATTAGAAATATATATGTTTGAATCAAGTATTTGCATATCTTGTAAGTGTATTCTCTCTACTGATTGTTAATTAGTGATATTTGTTAATTGACTATTTTATTTAATCATCACAGATAATTATTTCATCTTGTTCAAGCTAACATTGTTATGCATATACTATTGGAGTTCTCTTTGCATGAAGCTTGAGGTGAAGCCTCAAGTGGTTCCACAGCTAGCTCAGTTGTAGTGGTGACTTTGGTCTGTGATCCTCGGTTGTAAGATTTATGCTTGTAATCGGTTGATATATCCGTCTAAATATCTGAGGATCTAGTGAAAAGTTGGTTGCCTCGATACTAATCGGAAATCCTATGTCAAGAAGGCTTTGGGTCATGATTTTCACATGCTTGGGTTTCCACATTAACATACTATGTAGTGTGATTGCTAGATTGCTATCTCTGGTTGGATTCGATTGCTTGTCTTCAACTTCTGCGGAAAAGTTCTTATTCTACCATATGCCATGCACCCCCTCTAGAGTGTATTCGATCTGTAAGTAATGTCAGTAGTGCAGAAATAACTCGACCATAATGATCAAAATGGGAGATGTTGGAAATATTAACAATTATGGTCAATATTTTCGATTACAAATCTCCATAATAACCGAGAAATCAAAATCATAATAAAATGTGATTACAAATATGATATCCGAAATGAGTATTGGGATTTATGGAGAATAAATCCGGAATGATGAAAATGTACAGTTATGATTTATACGAACGGGATGATGAATGACCTTGTATATCTCCATGGAATTCGAGAGGAAGAGACCATCTAACGGAGGCCCCAAATTCCAATGTACCTTCTTTCTCTCCCTCGATTTCCTTCATAAGATCATGTGCATGAATCTTTACATGATATTATGGATAAGCATGTGGACTTTCTTCTTAAAAGATTAGATTACATATCTGCATATTATCAAAATTTAAAAATAGATAAAAATAGTTGTTGAAATAATTGATGTAACGAGTTTGAAACTCTGAATGCATTTAATCAAAAGATACTTTAAAATTTGGTCTATATATAATAATAAAAGAGTCTTGCAAGAAGCTGGAAATCTTAGAAGCGTGTGAGAGTTGTATTCTCTAGAACAAATGAAATAGCTAATTTTTAATTGACCGTATGCCACTTGTTAATGGTTAATGGATCGTAGACTTCCTTCCACCCATGTCTTTCTTTAAGTTACCAGTTGCATTAAAATAACGAGATCTACTTTACCCATCTAAAGTTTAATAATGTCACATGAACAATAAGGAATACTTTATCCTCACTTGATACCGACCTGCAGTCTCCTATTTGCACAAAATATTAGAAACAAAAATAAATAGGAACATAGTTCCAATAAAGAGAAGCCGAAGACCATATTCTTCCTCAATAAGAGTTTTGTTTACGTTTGAACTCAATGACATATTCGAAGAAATTTTGACCGCTGGTCGGAATGGTTTGTGGATTCCGAACAGCTATAGTGACCGAACCTTAACAATTACGATTCATGAAATGATAAGTACTTGAGCATGTACTTGTAAACCCCCTATTTTCCGGTTATCATATAATCTCATTTCACGAGGTATATATAATGTCACGTCGGCATAGCCACGAGCACCCCACTCCCACGCCTCTTAGCAGGATTGGGTTGGGTTCGAGTAACATCATGTCAACCGATTAGTTAAAAGGATAACTCTTTTGTAAACACTACATATTTGGATAGTTAGGAGGGTTAAAATGGTAAGTGTGTTGTGATGTCATGGTATTTACGTGTAATATTGATTATAAGTTGATTTTTTATTCAGACGATTGAAAAATTATAATATAGAAAATATATGATCCATACAACTAACTCCAATCTAATAATGAAGGAATAGAGCTGGAGGAAATACATACGTAAACGTGGATTGCATTCTTGGTAGCCATTTTATCCTTTTCAAAAATAAAAAGAGTCCAACCATCCTGCATCGCCAGCAACCATGACCCCCTCTACCAGCACCCACAAGTATTTTTTTTCCATGAGAGAGAACAAGAGAAAGAGAGGAAGTGTGTGTGTAGTGGTTTTCTAGATCGGGCATCCCCATCACCCAAATGCGCCATCGAACATCTGATATTGAAATTCTCTGTTAGGACATCGATCGACGAATGATTCGTCGACCGACGAACTGTTTGTTGAACAATGCATAAAAATAATATATAATATTATTCTAGAAAATCTTTTGAATTTTATGTTATTAAAAATAATATATAAATTTATTTGGAAGGCGAACCATTTGCTAGAATCTTCAATGATCCGTGATTCTCGTTTCCAAATAATTTTATATATTATTTTCAATAATATAAAATTCAAAAGGTTTTCTGAAATAATATTATATATTATTTAAAATATATATAAAATCAAAATGAGGGATGAAAGAATATTATATATTAAATTTAATACATATATATAATGCAAATGGTGAAACATTTGTCGACATCGAGAAATAACAGTAACCTATTAGAAGTTGTATTGATCGGCAAATGCTTTGTCGATCGACAAACCGTTCGCCAATCAATGCATTAAAAGAGAAATTTCGATATCAGATGCCCTGACAGTACATTTGGATGATGAGGATGGCTTGTCAGAGAATTCACTTGTGTGTGTGAGGGATGGGAGGGGAGAGAGAGAGAGAGAGAGAGAGAGTATGTGTGTGTGTGAATGAGTGTGAGTGTGTGTGCACACGTGCGTGAGTACCCATGCGAAAAGGATCGAGGAGAGAACGAGAGAATGAGTAGGTGTATATGTACATTGGATTATTTTGAGTTGGATATGTGGATAAACTAATTAGTTAGGTTCGAGTAGTTTAACTTAAGGAGGCATGGGTATACATGTAAAAAAAAGTGGGAATAAGATGTAATTATGAAGTATATATGGTTTAGGTGCTATGACAATGTTTCATAGGGAACATACATAAGTCCTGCCAAACAATAATTTACTAATTTGACCAGACGTAAACATATATTATCATTATGATAAGGGCTCTTGTTTCATCTTATAAAACATTTATCTATCTCGATGTTTGAGTTCCATAGCACATTTTGTGGGCTTAATTTGGGATAAAGGAACATGTTATGGGTAAGATCATACCAATGCAAAGGAGGTGATGCTACATAAATGTATTAAGATTAGAAGACTCCATCCAATCTTTGAAAGGGGTTTGATTACTCATTAGGATATTGATTGATTAAGAATGATTGTTATACAATCAATCTAAGATTCCAATTATGCAAATAAAGAAGGTATTCATTCTATAATATGTTACAACAAGATCCAAAGAGATAGATAGAGGGAAAGGAAGGGAGTGAGGGAATGAATAAACTTATATTTCTTTTTAGTGACTTTCTTCTTTGATGGTTGAAAGAGGCGACCAACCATGGTTATATCATGTTTTACTTCATCATGTGAGACAATGGTGGTCGATTTTGCATCCATTCAAATTATCCCCCAAAATTGATCGTACAATTAAGTTTTGACTATGTCACCAAAACAACATAGTAGGTGCACATTCATCGAAAGATAAGAAGAACTAGAGATGACAATAACTTTAAGAAACTGATGAGAGTCATTGAAAGATTCTTGTAATGGCAGATAGCAAGAGATCGTGCGAGAAGGCACAAAACAATGCAATCAATAGAGATTTGATTGCATAAAGTCATTGATCCAACATTTGTATGAATCGTTAAGATCATAAGCATGTGTGGTGATGTGAAGACAAAGATGTTGAACAAATAGAACAAGCTTGAAGGAAGGGTTGTGATAGGAGCTGGAGTCTCAGTTTTTTCCTAGACAAACACTACAAGGAGAGAGTAACAAATTGTGACATCATTCCCCTATGGTTATTGAAACCGATAGGACGAGAGCATCATATCTATGGTCTAAATATGTCCATGATCTCTAATACACAACATGCCGGCTTATACATATTAAATTAACATTTAAAATATATAATAGCAGGAGAAGAATATATGGAGTGAAATGTAAACTACAACATTCATTCATTCTCATTAATAATATTCATCAAGTCCATGTCCTAAAAATGAGATACAAAATATAAGTATAAAATGTGTCGCAGAAGTTATCAAAATTTCTAATTACATTGTCTCTCAAACAAAAGTAAAAATAACATAGAATCAAATAAATTACTCTAAAAATTAGTTATCTTGTCTGGTATGAATACAACGACGAGAAACTTGATTTCCTCAAAGTTATTGTTGTTGCGGCTGCAACTCAATTACACTCGTTGGGTTCACACGAGGGTAACATTATGAATGATTGATTGATAATGAGACAGGCTAAATACTAGTGTAAGATAAACAAAAGATGTTTAATCAAAACATGTCAGGATGAGCGCGAATCTATTGTGAAAAACTACGAGCGCGAATCTATTGTGAAAAACCAACATGTATCGGGTAATTCTGATTTATATTGGATCATATTGAACTATCGATTATATTTATCTAATTTGATCTTATCACATAAGAATACACGCATTGTATTGATCTTAAATTCACCACATGTTGGTCAAGGTCCACAACTCTATAAAATATAAATACATGTATCTACTCATGAGTTATTGTTCTTAAACAAGAACACACAAGTATGCAACTCGTAGGACTCCGATGCACGTGAACTTGATAGTCACCTTGGGTAAACCCCCAAGGACCTCTGTTCAAACTAGAACAGGAAAAGATCATAACTCAATTTCTCCAACTTCAAACCACATCTTGGAATACCTCTCACAATACTAAAATTCGAAGTAAAACTTGATGCAACCATTCCTAATTATACAATGAGTCCTAATATCTTGTATAAATGCAAAACCAAGAATGTTGACCGTGCCACTTGCCTACTCTGTCAAGCCACTCTGGATACAACCAGACTGCTAGGTGCAACGTATTACCCAATTCGTTCACTGGCCTTCAATGTTGCCTTGTGGTGCCCAACCCTGTCTACCCAAATCATCATGAAATTCATCTACGAAATGATACGATTGGGTTGTGACCTTCAAGGTATCTCCTGCGGCTCAAGGATGCATGCTCAATCCCTTACGTCACCTAACCCCTATCTATCCAAATCGTTGTGAAATTCATCTATGAAACAATAAAATAAGTAAAGACTCCAACCATTGCAATGTGTCTAACTACAAATTAGAAGTTAAATCATGAATAAATACTAGACAATTTGTTGAGAATTCAAGCCATTGGCATAATATATTGTTAAAGAGACTACCCGGGTGCCTCAAGAGTAAAGTTTTGTGTCTAGAGCTCTCAAAATATAATCCGGTTGTGATGCTTCGATCTAAGAGTCGCGTCTCAGGATCGTCCATTCGTGATCAGATGACTGCGATATTTACAATAGAGTCTGTTGTATAGCAGACAATCCTCTCTATCGAATGCAACTCATGCAACATCACTATAAGAAAAATGAGTTGTGGCCACGGAATGTGGCTCGGAAACTTGTAGCTACGATAATTTCGTGGCTACTAGTTTCTCGTAGCTACAATCCATGGTCAAAGCCTTCATATAAGAGTTGTGGCCACGATATGTTATGTGGTCACTTGTAGTGGCCACGGCATATTCGTGGCTAGAGAACTCTCGCGACGAGACTTGTAGCTATGGCTACTGGCCACGACGTGTCGTGGCCAGAGCCCAATTCTGTGGCCACAAACCCCATACCCGTGGGCATAGTTTGGTAGCCACAACTTATTTTCCTTGTAGTGCATCTAATGGAAATAATATCACAATGGTACACAATATCTAACATGCACATGATATTGTACTATTTTTTGTTCTTAAAAATTTCATGCCATGGGCGCTACGTACTCCTCGGAGGCGGCTTGTTTGTCATGATTTCCCTTGCTGTAACACAAGGGATCCGTCAGATGCGAGATGGGCGGCCCTGATAGGAGGCCCCTATCAAAACTATCCATCTCGCATCCTACGGATCCTCTGTGTTGCTCGGAAATCACGACAGATGATCCACACCGAGCGCCCATGGCATGAACTTTTTAAGAACAAAAAATAGTACAATATGTGCACGTTAGGTATTATGCACCATTGTAATAGCATTTCCATTAGATGTCACATGAGTTGCATTCGATGTAAACTTTAGTGCTTCCATCTCACATCTGACGGATCCTCTGCATTACTTTGATGGATCCTCTGCATTACTCCAGGGGAAATCACGGCAGACGATCCTCTCTGCGTACTCCTCTCCACTGCGTCACTTCGTGTATATGGAAAAGAAAATCCACTTCAATATCATATATATGCAATGTTATCTAATGAGTGGAAGGGTATGCCAAGATTAATTGCGTACATGTTATCTGCATGAGTTCTAATATAGATAATATCTCATTCCAATGCTAATGATAACCATATCAATCTTTAGCATTTTTACCTTTAATTCCTCATCTCCCATATCAAATGGAATGGGAAAAGGAGCACCATCAGAACCCCTTTTCCATATAATAGTGTCTCTAAAAGAACAAGGTCTAGTATGATGATTATGAAATCACGATTTATGGATATCATTAATCTACGATTTTCATCAACTTTAAAAAATAACGATGTCAACAAAATTCACATCACTTGATACGAAAAGATAACCACTTACAAATCTTACTACAAGAGCTCACAAGTTCTAATTATGTTTAAAGTATATGACTAATATTCGTGTGAAAACCGACATCAAGAGGGATGGAGCTTCATTATTTTTGAAGAAGTTCCCTCGAGATTTCCTCCCTCATAGAAATGGTGTTCTCGTCACCTCGATCTCAATGAGAACGTGCCCCCGCAGGTGACTTCAAGCTTCCCTACTCATTGGACATCTTGGGTCGTCGATCCGAACACATTATCAGGCGATGATGGCAACTCTCCGACAAAAAATGTGGCACTTCGGTGGTGGGAGAGGTGGTGGGGTGGCTAGGTTTATGAGAGGGCAGCATACCATCTCTGATTTTATAGAAAAAAAATGAAATTCGGATCTGATTCGGATTCATATATGGATCCTAACTTTCTTAGGTTAGAAAGCTCGAAATTTGAAGCTCTTAGGCTCATTGGAAAAAGGTCTCAATGAGATCTACGAAATGGTGTGGGTACTTGTATTTTTGGATGTCAAAATACTCCAGAAATTAAAATAAAAATAAGGGGTTTCAAATAAATTGTCAACATCTCTACTATGGAAGCATACAAGAAGAAAAAACTAGTGTAGTTTGCTTTACCAAAGGATGATGACACACTCTCTAGTCAAAAGATATTTGGCTCTATGTTAAATGGTACAATATTGAGTTGTGTGGACGTTCCTGAGAGGAGGCACAATAAGGGCATCTAGAGACGGTGCAATATCAATAGGCAGTGAAATCTTACCAAAAAGCTTGTGAAGGACAAGAATCACTCACTATGAATTGGAGATGACGAGAAGATAACAAGCAAATTCAACTAAAGATGAATTATAAGGATTGTAATTTTTCCTTTTTTGGGAAAATTAGAATCAATCTTACGGAGTTTGATTGTACCCAATTCTTGGATGAGATTTTATTTGATGCGATCAAATCTCATGAAGATATAGATTGGTTTCTACAGTTGGTTCTTATGATTGATCGAGCACACTGCATACCACTGCATACCAAATTGATCTACCATAAGAGATTTTTTTAATAATCTATCATTCAAACCAAAAATGTTTGACCATTCGATGATTTTTGTAAACTTTTTGATCAATGATCTTTTATAGCTTCGTGGATGATTGTCACGTGATAAGTAGTTGTTAACCAGAAACTGTTATGTTTGTTACAACAATAACTCTAGTAGGAGACCCAACTTGTGGAGATCCTTGTCTATAAAATGGAAGGAATAATACTTCAGGGGTGTGATTGAGCCCATTTGCATCTTTTCTTCCAAATTCCTATTTGTTCTTCTCTCATTCTTCTCTCCAAATTGGCTATTACTCGTTCACAGAGTAAACTCTAGCCTCATTCTCCCTCCTCTCTTTCATCGTCTTCCCCTTCTAACTCTATACCTGACAAAGTGTTGTCTGAGCCCACCTCAGGCTCCTTCTCCACCTTGTCACCTGAGGAAATTGCAGCAATGAAGCAACTCTTATCAGATACAGTACACCGAGCTATGGAGGAGCTGCGGACAGAGTTCAAGCAGCAAATTTCAAAACTTAAAGATTCAACATCAAGCAGTACGATAGGGGGTTACACAGAAGGATCGGATGCAGGGTTCATGCTCGAGTTCAAAGGGAGGAAATTGGATTTTCCCCTATTTGATGGCTTTACAAATCCAGCCGCTTGTAGGTACAAAGCAGAACAATATTTTTCCTTCTATAGCACTCCTTCTACCCAACGTCTTTCTCTAGCTTCTTTTAACTAGGATGGTGATGCCTTGGAACGGTATTGGGGGTATATCAACACTAGAGGTCCCATAGATTGGCATAAATTTTCGCTGCTTTATATCACCGATTTAATCCCAACACCTTAGAAGATCCTCATGGAGCTTTGAGCAAACTGAGGCAAGACGGTTTATTAGGGGATTATATTAAAGAATTTGAGAGACTATCAAATAAAGTTCGAGATATTCCTGAGCATCTCTTAGGAACTTTTATTAGTGGTCTTCGAGATGATCTCGCATGCGAGGTGCGCTCTTTTAAACCAGAATCTTTACTGCAAGCCATAGACTTGGCTCGTCTTCAAGAAACCAAGTTGTTTCAAAAAAAAAGCAACTCAGGTTGCTGGATGATCAACGTGAGATATTGCGCACCCCTTCCAGACCTCCATTATTAGCCCCAAAACAAACTCCAGTTGTCAAGAAACTTACTCAGTCTCGGTATGAGGACATGGTAAAGAAAGGCTTATGTTTTCAATGTGGAGAAAAGTGGTCCAGAGAGCATAAATGCAGAACTTTATTCACAGTTCATTTAGTTCCTGAAGATCATTTCAATGAAGAGTGTGATCCACTCAATAATCTTGAAGATGACATGCAGTCACTTGAAATATCTTCTCACACAATCAATGGAACCGACAATAATTCTACTATGCAAGTCATGGGGGCAATAAAAGGGGGTTTCGTCATGGTATTAATTGATTTAGGAAGTTCCAACAATTTCTTAGATCCCAATATTGTTACTAAGATGGGATTGAAAATTACCGATCCAGTTCAGTCACATGTAATGGTAGCAGATGGTCACAAAGTGATGAGTAAAGGACGTTGCACATGATTGCACATGAAGTTACAAGACCTTCCGGTGACTTTGATTTTTTACATTCTATCACAAGGTTGTGATGTGGTACTGGAAACTGAATGGTTAAAAAAATCAGGCACCATCGAGTAGAACTTTGACAAGTTGTTTATGAATTTCACTATAGATGGAAGAAGGCATTCCTTACAAGGTATTCTTCCTAAACAACCTTGCATAGTAGAAGCTAAGTCTATTTCAAAGGACCTTGTGGGGTCAAGACAACATTTATGATCCATGTATTAGTTGATGAAGTCAGTCATTCTGATTACAAGTTGAATGATAAACCAATGGAGTTGATAGTATTATTACAATCCTATTACGATATTTTTTGGCTGCCTCATGGATTACCTCCTCGGAGGGATTGCGACCATCGGATTCCCCTTGTTAACAAGGCTGCACCAATTTCAAAGCCTTCCTACCGACATTCACCTGTTCAGAAAGGGATTATTGAACAACAGGTCAATGAAGCGTTGAATGAAGGATTAATTAGACCAAGCACTAGTCCTTTTGATGCCCCTGTCTTGTTGGTAAAAAATCCGACTGCTCATGGAGAATGTGTATTGATTACAAAGCATTAAACTCTATAACTATCAAGGATAAATTCCATGTTCCTTTAGTGGATGATCTCTTAGATGAATTGGTGGGATCAGTCTACTTTCAAAATTGGATCTAAGGTTAGGATATCATCAGATTCGAGTTCATGAACATGATGTGTATAAAACTGCATTTCGAACCCATGGTGGTCGTTTTGAATATTTGGTGATGCCATTCGGTCTTATGAATGCCCCGTCCACATTTAAACATTTAATGAATGCTTTGTTCAAGCATATGCTGCGGAAATTTGTGTTGATTTTCTTTGATGAAATTCTGATTTAGAGCAAATCTTTCCAATTGCATCTCCAACATTTGGCTACTGTTTTTGAGGTGCTTCACCGACATTCTTTGTTCCTCAAAGAATCAAAATGCTTTTTTGCGGAGATTTCTGTCACTTACTTGGGTAATGTTATCAGTAATAAGGGTGTCTCTATGGAAAGAGACAAGATATATGTTGTATTAGATTGGTCAGTTCTAGTTTTGTTAAAAGCTCTGAAGGGATTTCTTGGTCTTTCTGGATATCATAGGAAGTTTATTAAAAACTTTGGCATAATTTCCGCCCCCATTGACATCATTGCTGAAAAAAGATGCTTTTCATTGGTCTCCATAATCGCAGGAAGCATTTTTTATGCTTAAATCAGCACTGACTTCAAGTCCTGTTTTAGCCTCTGTGAAGAATTATATTAGAGAATGTGATGCTTGCCAATGGTGTAAGGTTGATAATCAAGCACCAGCGGGAGTACTCCAACCATTGCCGATACCCAATGCCATTTGGGAGGACATTGCAATGGATTTCATTGAAGGTTTACCACATTCTCGGAAGAAATCAATGATTCTAGTTGTTGTAGACATACTTTCAAAATATGGCCACTTTATTCCTCTTAAACATCCATATTCTACTTAGGATGTTGCCAGGCTCTTCATCAGGGAAATAGTCAAACTACATGGCATTCCCTCTTCTATTGTGTCCGATAGAGATGCTATATTTCTCAGTTCTTTTTGAAAGAATTATTTGTTGCTACTAATACTAAATTGAAGATGAGCTCTTCCTATCACCCACAAATCGATGGTCAATCGGAAATCCTTAATAAGTGCCTTGAGACCTACTTACGATGCTTCTGCTTTCAACAGTAAAATGCATGGTTACAGTGGTTGCCTTGGGTCGAGTATTGGTACAATACAAGTTATCATTCGTCAGCAGGTTCCACTCCTTCGAGTTGGTTTATGGCAGACCACCCCTTTCAATGCTGAAGCACATAAATCATACAAATTCTGCCACTGTCGTCGCTAGTGTTCTACGAGGTTGCGATCTTATTCTAAAGGAGTTAAAGGAACATCTCCAACATGCTCAACACCATATCAAACAACAAGGTGATAGAAAGCGAATTGAAAAATTTTTTGAAGTAGGGGAGTGGGTATATCTTAAATTCCAACCTTACAAGCAACATTTTGTAGTCAAAAGGTATAACTACAAACTATCAGCCAAATATTATGGTCCCATTCGAAATCATTCAGAAGGTCGGAACTGTTGCATATCAACTTCAATTACCTCCAAATTCTAAGATTCATAACACATTTTATATTTCTCAACTAAAAAAATACCATGGCCATCACCAGATTAAAATAGAGCTGCTTCTTAACACATATGAAGAGGTTCCCCAACCCCACAAACTCTTGGGGAGAAGGATGATTAAATATGACAATGCAACTGTGACTCAATTACTTATCCATTGGGCTACACAGCCAGTGGAAGAAGCCACCTGGGTCGATTATACATACTTTGTTCAGAAATAGCAAGACTTCAACCTTGTGGACAAGGTTTAATAAGGGGAGGAGATTTATCACGCGAGAAGTAGTTGTTAACCAGAAACTGTTATGTTTATTACAACAATAACTCTAGCAGGAGACCCGACTGATGGAGATCCCTGTCTATAAAAAAGGAAGGAATAATACTCCAGGGACGTGATTGAGCCCATTTACATCTTCTCTTCCAAATTCATGTTTGTTATTCTCTCATTCTTCTCTCCAAACTTGCTATTACTTGTTTCCGGAGTAAACTCCCTCCTCATTCTCCCTCATCTCTTTCGTCATCTTCCCCTTCTAACTCTATACCTGACAATGATATACTGATTTATATCTTATAGAGTGATGGATTGCTTTTCTCACTATGCCTTACAACTTGATTGATCATACCAACTTCTACCTTTAGAGTGATTGATGACTTTCTAATGGAATTTGAGGTAGATGATATAAAAACAAGGACATGGCCACCTTATCTTCAGAACTCGTCGACATCATGGATATAATAATGATAGAGTCGTCTAATCATTTTTAAATGATTTGCACGTTCACTAAGGATTTTCGATTGATGTTAATGAGTTTTGAGTAGCTTTTATTCGTTGATTTGGCTTAACCCAACTTTAGGAACGATGACATTATCTTGTAATAAAATCGATTTGATTATATGGTCTAACATGACATCACTTTTTATATAATGACAGTTGTGTAGGCCGATTCAAGAGAGCAGATTTTTTGGCCTCTTAATCGAACTTCACACGAACTTCCACGGTACGGACATGAAAATACTGATCTCGTGCGAACCGTTGGATCAAGATGGAACGACTCGCTTTCCATCTACAGCAAGCAGAGGATCTGCTCGCTTTCCATCGACCCGCCTGTAGCGAACAAAAGACGGTACAAGTCCAAACACCACACCACTTGGACGGTCGCAGAGCAGAGGGATTAGAGAGAGCAATGGCGATGAGCGCGGCGAGATCGATGGTCCCGCGCGTGGCTGCCGATGTCAGCGACGCCCTCCGCGCGCGCGCTGCAGCCCCCCTCGCCGTCGCCCTCTGCTCGGCGTCCTTGGCTACCTGGAAGCGGCGCTCCTCCCTCTCCCTCTCCTCCAAGCCTTTTGCTTGCGCGAGCTCCGCCTTTGCCTCCGCCGCTACAAGTATGGATCTTTTTCTCCCTTTACAGTTATATCCCTGCTTTTTCTTCTTCTTAGTTGCAGAATGGCTGAGGTGATTAGGGTTCGATTGGCCGCTAATCGGTCTTATGAGTTGAAGGTCGTTCGGCTGTTCGGAAGTATGATATAAGCAGATAACACTGCTTAGTCAGTTATGCGAACGAAAAAAAAATATGATCAGAAAACAACTCCAGTTCATAGTAGCGGCATCTGTGAGTTTGTTTTAGTGGCTATTGGATTTATCGTCTTACATTTGAGCGAAGTTGTAATGCTGATTGGAAGTAGAGACCTCTTGCTGAAGATGGTTAGACAGTTCCCACGGTTTATGCCGATCCCAGCGTTAATGCGAGATGCTACCATTAGGTTGTCATAAATCATTTCTTTCGTAATAAAATTAGATTTGTAAGACGTGCTGGTAATTTGTTGTGTATCGTCTTTTTAAATGGGGAAGAGGATTTTGGTGTGAAATTAGTGTATAGTCTTGATTTTAGGTAGGGGATTTTCTCTTTAAATCCCTCTTTAGTTTACTCCAACTCCTCAATTGAAACGGAGCTTTGATGGAACTCACTTGAATGATATGACGGTTGAGCTATGTGTCTACTGTCTTAAAGAGCAGGATTCAAACATCACAATCACTATTTTCTAAAAAAAAGTGCATTGGTGCAACAAGAAGATAATTGTTTTCAATGAATGGGATAACTAAACTCCAGTACCCCTCCCTTGGCGTCTAGAGAAAGAACTTATCTCATAATTGTGCCTCAAACATTCCTCAAAATTGAGGGTGTTTTAACCCTCTTTGTCACCTTATACAAATGCCAAGGTGTCTCCACGTTAATAGGTAAAAAAGTGCAGGCCAACGCATAATGCATTTGATTTGATGATGGTGACCATTGTTTAAAACTGCATCTCGAGATCGACCTGAAGCCTTTTTGACAATAAAACTACCTTGAGGGAATAGTCCCAAACTACTTTAAGAAGGCATATGCCTCGGGGTAGTGAGGCAAAACTTAGGCTCCACCTCAGATCATTGAGAAATTAGGAAGCTTTTAAATGAAAAATTATTCTTTTACTTTTATTTGAGGTTGTATTCAGGAAAATAGGAGTCTTTCTTAAAAAAGATAACTAGGAAATAGTTATCTTGGTCTACGGAAATCAGTGGTCACAATGCAGTTTACAATGTACTTTAAGAAGCTCAGAGGAGGCAGTTGGGTGCCAGTTGGAGGTCCTGAAGAATCTAAACTATCTCGTTGAAGGGGCTCGGCTGCAGTGTAGGTCGAAGATGTTTTCTTTATCCCTGAGACGATGCCTTGTTTGTTGGTGGTGGTGCTTTCATAGATTCGAATCCATTTAACTGGTACGATTTTTTGGTCATGATATGGATCCATTAACCCATCTGAATCATGGCCTTAAACTTTGCTAAATGTTGGTTTAGACACCCAGTTGGTATCGATACCCCATTTTTTATCGTTTTCCACATTTTCAGCAGTATCTCGGTGAAATATGCGCTGATCGTGTTGATTCAACAAAACAGTAAATAGTTCAGATTTCCTTTGTTGTTTTCCCATATTTTGCTAATAAGGGTGAAATCACCTTCATTTTCCTCCCATTTCGGTCTTGGCAATGGCAGCGACTTCCATTGAGTCTTCGACGTTCTCTGCCAGTGGAGCTCTAGGATGACTATGATTTGTAATTTTTTCATCTCAATCTTCGATTTAGTAAGGACTTCTCTATAGTGTATCTACTTCTTAATTTCTTCCCTTGGCGTGTTATTTGGTGCATGATTTCTTAGATCTCTGTACTTAAGTGTGTATCGTTGGTGTGCTAAACTTTAAAGTTTTAGGTCGTCCATCTTAGTCTTGGTTCAAGATTTGCTTAGGATGCCAAGCTATAGCCAATATCCACCATTACATGTATCAATCAAAGCTCTCCGTGTCTATATGAATTATATATATTATCTTGTAATTCTGTTTTTATTTAGAGCTTCATGTATGTATTATTAGTACTATTTTGTTAACATGTCTTTCATAGGTTAGATCCAACTTTCAGGATTTAGATTTGAGCGAAATTAGTTAGCTCTCAAAGCCATATGAATTTGATATTAGTTATTTTAACTAAGATCATTTTCTTCTTTCTTTGTACTTAATACTAATATATGTGTTGTTTTTTTTGCAACTTGCATATTATTAAAAAAATAGAAAGCAGAAGCGGCATAGAAAAAGAATAAACATCAGAGAAGAACAAGAAGATTTAACGTGGAACCCTACTCCGTGAGGAGCGGGATGAAACCACGGGAGAAGCCCTCAACGTGGCATGTTATGCATTGCACTTTCTCTCGATGGATACAGGAGGTCTAGGGCTCCTTATATAGCCTCTCCAGAGCCTCCAAGTCCCACCACTAGACGGTGTGGGACTAAACACATGGATGAGGTAAATGGATCTTCTCGAGGATCCATTTACCCTGCTACAGCTCAATGGGCGCACAACCAAATACTCTAACACTCCCCCTCAAGCTGGAACATGCATTGCTCAGCTTGGACAAACAGAAAGAAACTCAACTCAACGTTACAAACTTACAAGACACTACGGACAATATCAACCCAACGCGCACAACTGCTGCTGTCGAGGACGTTGCTTCTCATGCCGTGCAGGTAAGGAGGACAAACGGGCTGGAATGCGAGTCTGCTGAATCTCCTTGTCGGAGATCATGTGCTCTGAACTGCACCTGTCAGAGTCACTGCAACTAGAAATGAGTCTCCTCATCGGAGTACTCTGGCCCGCCACAATAATGTGGACAACTGCTCCATCTCTGAAAAGGGCCTAACCGAAAAAGGGCCGTGGCTGTGCAATCCTCGTCAGAGTCCACGGTCGCTGGAGAATGGAGTCTGAAAATAGTCTCCTCTCTGGAGAACTCGAAAATGGGCCTCTCATCTTGGAGTGCCTCGAACTTAGACTCTGACCAATCTGTTGAATCTGAACAACTGCGCATCACACCTGTGGACTCGAGATCTGAACGTCGAGTTTGAATCTTGCGCATGGAGAATCTTCATCTGAAAACTATAGAGTCTGAACAACTGGTTGGCCTGGAATCTGAATCTGGATCATGGAACGGACCTATGACTCTACATATACTTCCCCTTTCTCCCATACTTGTCGGAAAATTGACATCGACCAAGTTGGGAGAATACATGATAATGGGAAAAAACACAAAACCAAATAAGCCGATTACAATTTTTCGGCTTCTCAAACCATGGATAACAATTGGCCGTTTCATCATTTTTTTTCTCGGCCTCTTTTTTTTTGCAATTTTTTTAATAAGTCGTGATACCATTTTTTTTACGGCTTTCGCAAATCCATTTTTTTGCCAACTTGCGTACGGTTTTTTTCGTTGTACGCGCCTTTTTTTTCCGATTTTTTTAACAAAAGATACGGCTCAAAAGGCCCAAGCTCTTCTTTTTCTTTCCCTTTTTTTGTTTTTTAACCGTCCTCCCTTTTTTTAATTCACCCCCTTTTTTAACAAATCTCCTCCCTAAATTCTCGGCCCCTATTTTTTTTACGGGCCACTCTCCATTTTTTTAAATACTTCGTAGGGTTCCCACGATGGAACCCATCTCTCGACAACCGTTAGGGTTCCCCATCGGGGAAACCCAACCATGGCGCCGTCTGGTAGCGTGGAAGGTGCACCGCCTTGATAAGATTGCGCCTGGAGGAGATCGCTGGGAGGTGCGATGAAGAAGAAATGCGGGAGGGCTCCGCCAGGAGCACTTCTTACTCGGAGCGGCGTCGCCAGGGTTCTGGGTGCGCGAAGGCACCGTCTTGGAGATGCACACTACACGCGATATGCGGCTCCGCCTGCACCACCAGGAGATCGAGAGGGCTTTGAGTTCCGATCTGCGCCAGATGTTGCTGCCTGGGCTTTGGGGCGGGACTCGGGGTGCTAGGGCTTCCTGGAGTTTCGATCTGTGCCGCTAGATGAAGCGCGGGCTTCGCTCGCAGATGCGCCAGATGGAGGGTCACCGCCGATGGTTGCCACACTGACGTTTGGGCGGGAGTCCTTTTGCCGCATATGACCAGAGATGGTAGCGCATAGCGCCATGGAGGGAGAAGATCGACGCGCAGGCTGCGCGTGCTGTGTGCGCTTTGTTGGAGGGCACGTGCGAGGGTATTGCCCGCTGGATGCAGTACAAATGTGTCGCCAGAGGGTGCTTCCTGCAGCAGATCTTGATTAGGGTTTCGTGGGAAACCCTAGAGCTTCTTGAACAGATCTTCATCAATCTTACTAATAAAAAAATGAATCGGCATGTTGAAAAAATGTTGAGGAATCAGGGTTTCAAAACCCTAGAACAAATCTCGACAAAATAAAGAACTTAAGAAATCCCGAGAATCGATCCCGCTCTGATACCATGTTAAAAAATAGAAAGCGGAAGCGGAATCATAGAAAAAGAATAAACATCAAAGAAGAACAAGAAGATTTAACGTGGAACCCTACTCCGTGAGGAGCGGGATGAAGCCACGGGATGAAGCCACGGGAGAAGCCCTCAACGGGGCATGTTATGCATTGCACTTTCTCTCAATGGATACAGGAGGTCTAGGGCTCCTTACATAGCCTCTCCAGAGCCTCCAAGTCCCACCACTAGACGACGTGGGACTAAACACATGGATGGGGTAAATGGATCTTCTCTAGGATCCATTTACCCTGCTACAACTCAATGGGCGCACAACCAAATACTCTAACACATATGTTATCTCAATCACATCGAACAGAACAAGTATCATGTCGAGTAGGTTGATACAAAATTTAAGGATCATTTTTAAGGGTAAATCTTATCTGAGCACTAATGGGAGATATTGCAATTACGTTAATCCTGTTTTTCACCATAAACTAGGATTTGTAAGACCTACCGGTATTTAGTTCTTTAGCATCTTTTCTAACAGGAAAGAGGAACTCATTGTGAAATTCTATAGTGGGGATTTCCTCATTTAAATCTCTCTTTAGTTTATTCCAATTAGGATTTCTTCCCTTGAGATATTGCATCAATGAGTCATCTGTTGTAAGTTAAATACAAGATGTTCAACGAATTGCATATAGGGAGTAATGCCATATAATTTTGAATCATGCTTGAATCCATCGTGTAAAGCATTATTTTAAAGATAAATTTATAAGGAGGTCAATGTTGTCCACAAACTTAAAATGGTCCCCCTTTGGCGTAAATTACATTGAGTGAGTTTAACTGTGGAGGACCAGCAATGGACCATTATATTACCTTTAAATTAGTTTGGGATTTGAATGCTTATATTTGTAAGTTTGGGATCATATTGATATGAGATGGACAGTTCGCAGGCTTTGTAAATATGGAGCAACAAGCATATGATGCCAAAGAACCAGTAAATTGTGACATCTCTAATGTTAATGGACCAAAGATATGGCAACCTGATTAATGACACGATCAACCAAGTTAAATTAACATGTTGTGACTTGAACCTATTTTGATGGAGTTTTTAATGTAATGAATAAATGTTGTACATGATTAAAGTGATCCGAATAAAGTCCTTGACGTTTGTGTCATTTGTTATAGATAGGGTCATTGTGTGGCCACAATGTATGCTTTGACTGGTGAGGCATGTATTAATAGATTGCATGAGTCAGTCTAGTCAGAATACTGAAACGATTGCCAAAGCTTGAACTAGAGGTAGTGCTCAGTTAGATGGGTTCTCCTAAACCATAACTCAAGACAAAGAAGATGTGTATGGCCAGATGGGAAGCTCGTCATTAAGAGGGAGCTGTGGCTATATTCGTGAGATAATTTAATGTTGAGGGATGTTGCTTGGTAGTGATGATACATGATGCATGCCGTGATAATGAGAGTTGAAGTTACATGCCAAATTGCAATGCAAGGGGGGGATGCATGAGGCGACAAGTCCCCCCACTTAAGGCTATAGTGAGGGAATTGTAGAAGGCACTATTAAAATTACAAAGAAAGGTGAACACATGTGTTGGCTGCATTGAGGAAACCAGATCCTCATGTGATGGTTAGACAGAGAGAGTGTGATGTGTGATGTGAGCATCAACCATTGATGGTGATGCATGGTAAAAAATGTTGATCGAGAAAAAAAAAAATAAAAACATGGGTTTCTTAAACCCTATGAATAAATGCAAAAATGGATGTTATGGACAATGTCCATGTTGGGCTTTAGCTTGTTTTATATTTTTTTCTTTTTTCTTATGCATTTTGTTTGGTCTATACACATTTGAAAATTTTATGAACCCAAGAAAGAAAAGGAATAATGAAAAATAAAAAAATAAAATATGAATAGTAAAGAAAAGATTTTAAAAATATAAAAAAGAGAAAAAACATTGAAACAAAGGAAAAAAAGAAATAAATAGGGAAAAAAAGAATGAAAAAGATGAGGTTTTAGTTTCTTCAACGTGGTTGAATATCTTTATGTTTTTGATAAGTATGCGACAAAGGAGGAGTGAGAGATTAGAGTTTTTCCAACTCTAACTTTATTTAAATCCTCCTGATAGACTCTTGTCAACCTTATGGAGGAACGAGACCATGGGATCCAATTTCGATGAAATTCGATCGAATTTTGATTTCGGTGGGTGACCTAAAATCGACTGAAATGGCCGATATCGACCGAAATTTGGTCGAAATTTTGTTTCGGTCACTCACTGAAATGGTGACCGAAATCGAAATTTGTGGCCTTGAAAGAGACTTAGGTCCGATCTGTATTACGAGAAAAAAACTTGCTGTGTAACATGGGACTTGCTTTTTGAGGCACTTTGTGATATCCCTGTGGGAAGGCCCATCTTCTAGATCCTTGTATCGACATTTCCATGACTTTTTACAATAAGTGAGAGATCTTTGTGAGGAGAACCGTTGTATTTTTAGTAAGTGAGATATCTTCTAGATAGAATTGTTTCTGTTGAGGAGAGAAAGAAAGATATAAGGAAGAAAAAGAATGAAAATGATGAGCTCTTAGTTTCTTCAACGTGGTCGAATATCTTTATGTTTTTGATACGTATGCGACAAAGGAGGAGTGAGGGATCAGGGTTTTTCCAAGTCTACCTTCATTTAAATCCTCCTAATAAACTCTTGTCCACCTTATGGAGGAACAAACCATGGGATCCAATTTTGATGAAATTCGATCGAATTTCGATTTCGGTGGGTGATCGGAATTCGACCGAAATGGTCAATTTCGACCGAAATTTGGTCGAAATTTCATTTCGGTCACTCACCGAAATGGTGACCGAAATCGAAATTTGTGGCCTTGAAAGAGACTTAGGTCCGATCTGTAGTACGAGAAAAAAACTTGCTGTGTAACATGGGACTTGCTTTTTGAGGCACTTTGTGATATCCCTGTGGGAAGGCCCATCTTCTAGATCCTTGTATCGACATTTCCATGACTTTTTACAATAAGTGAGAGATCTTTGTGAGGAGAACCGTTGTATTTTTAGTAAGTGAGACATCTTCTAGATAGAATTGTTTCTGTTGAGGAGAGAAAGAAAGATATAAGGAAGAAAAAGAATGAAAATGATGAGCTCTTAGTTTCTTCAACGTGGTCGAATATCTTTATGTTTTTGATACGTATGCGACAAAGGAGGAGTGAGGGATCAGGGTTTTTCCAAGTCTACCTTCATTTAAATCCTCCTAATAAACTCTTGTCCACCTTATGGAGGAACAAACCATGGGATCCAATTTTGATGAAATTCGATCGAATTTCGATTTCGGTGGGTGATCGGAATTCGACTGAAATGGTCAATTTCGACCGAAATTTGGTAGAAATTTCATTTCGGTCACTCACTGAAATGGTGATCGAAATCGAAATTTGAGGCCTTGAACGAGACTTAGGTTCCATCCGTATGTGATCGTGGTTTATGGTATCAGATCCTTTCGAGAATCTTACGAGAAAAAAACTTGCTGTGTGACGTGGGACTTGCTTTTTGAGGCACTTTGTGATATCCCTGTGGGAAGGCCCATCTTCTAGATCCTTGTATCGACATTTCCATGACTTTTTACAATAAGTGAGATCTTTGTGAGGAGAACCGTTGTATTTTCAATAAGTAAGACATCTTCTAGATAGAGTTGTTTCTGCTGAGGACAAGTTCGTGGGCTAGGGATCTTCGTGAGGATAATCATTGTATTGTCGATAACTACGATTGATGTACATATGGAGTGCGTGCACAATTGTGTCGTTATCATTTCCATAGCCTTTAGTTCCTCATTAGGGTTGAACATTGGGTAGGGTCGACCCGACCCAACCCGGTGATCGAGATGCTAATACTCGGGCCAAGCTCGGGCCGTATCATCTAATGAGTGGGCTTGGGCATCATTTTAGACACAGTTACATAATCAGATCGAGTTCGGGCATCAAGTAGCCCGAGCTCGAGGCGTGCATGCCCAACCCACCCAGTAGCCCGATTTCGGGCCACAGTCCCAATCGAAGTGCACTGCAAGCTCGAATCCCCCTTAGGGTTGGAACCTTAAACCCTAAATTCACGATAGTGGATCTCGACCCCATCTCATGTTCCTTTCTTCTCCATTTCGAGCAACGGAACTGAAACACACCCACCTTTCTGTTCTCCACCACCACTGCCACACCTTGCTTCCGCTCTCCTTTCCACTACAGCCACCGACGTCGGTACTTGTCCCTTCCCACCATTGTCCACGTGACAGAGCCGCGACTTGCGAGCATGGCCTCAAATTTCACCGAAACTCGATCGAATTTCTGCCGAATATCGATATCCAGTCGAAATCAAAATTTGGCTGAAATAACCGAAATATGGTGGTCCTAGTACAAAAAATGATCGAAATGACCGAAATTTTGGTCGAAATTCCACC
Organism: Ottelia alismoides; assembly: GCA_037367405.1. NCBI lineage: Eukaryota > Viridiplantae > Streptophyta > Magnoliopsida > Alismatales > Hydrocharitaceae > Ottelia > Ottelia alismoides. Next base: position 655,656 of record JAZKJV010004856.1, read on the forward strand.
GAAATTCCATCGAAATTCTGTTTTGGGCGATACCGAAATGGTGACCGAAACCGACATTTAAGGCCTTGCTTGCGAGGCATCGAGAGGTCCTATCTCTTCCCTTCTTTCATTATCGCATGTGGGTCTGCCACCTCCCTCCCACCCTCCAGCCACCACATATACTCCCGTAACTCTATGCTTATGTGTGGGCTCATGATCGTTGTATCATACTCAATGTGCTATAAAAAGAGAATGTAGTCTAGAGAATTTTCAGTAGTTAAAAATTCATATAATCTCTCTTTACATACATGTCTACACGTTCTCTCTCTCCATCTCCCTTGTGGTCATCCCTTACCCTAGGGTTTGTGGAGACCACGACAGTCGTCGCTTTGTCGTCGTGCTGTTGGATCGATCGATCTCTCTTGGAGGTTCTGCTTCTTCAGCACCTCGTGTTCTTGAAGAAGGAGAGGGATTTTGTATGGCGAAATCAATAGCTTTGCTACTCAGATTTCTCCTTAGATAACGGGAGTCACGCGGTTCATCCCCGCACCCACAAGTGCTGTCTTCATGGGATCGGACTTGAGACATGATGTCTTTTTGCTTAGAGACTTGAAGATCGAGATCACGCTTCAAGAGATATATTCTATACTCGTGTGACCACGATGGAACATATTGAGAATAGTTCCCAATCCATGTGATTTCGTCATTTTTTTTAAAATTATACGATCCGATTTAACGCTTACGTGATGCGTAAGGCACCATCGCCTCCCTTCATTGTGAGAGTCCTATTACGAATATGGCTACAATCTCAAGTACCGTAGCTAACTCTGCTTCTGCCTCAATGCCAGCATGGATTATTAACTCTGGTGCTTCTGTTCACTTGATTCGAGAAGCTAGCCTTGACTTCTTCTGAATTTTCATCCACTGTGAATTTGGTTCACTCAGCCAACAATGCCCATTCACCAATTACCACCAGTGGGATTATGGAGTTTTCTTTGAAACTCAAGCTTTCTGGAGTTTTTTGTGATCATGACTTTCTTTTGAGCTTACTATTTGTTCATAGATAATGTGTAGAGATGAATTGCATATTGGTTTCTGAATTTTGACGAGCGCTATTATTATTTTCAGGGCATTCGGATGACACAATTCTTTGAGGGGAGCCATAAGAAGAATGACCTATTGATATCCATGTGGATTCCATTTTTGCTGTTGTTGTCTTTGTTTTTGGCATTTTACTGACTTGTTCTTATGGTATTATGCCTTGATCATCTCTCTGCCATAGCACGCTCAGATGTTTCCTAGAGCAACCTTGTTGAAGACTTTTGAGTGAAGCATGCTGGTTTGGAAAACATTTTTGATCTTCTTTTTCTCAGAGAACCGAGCTCCGTCATTCCTCACCTTTTTAGTCCATTATGACGTTTAGAGATCCTCTCTGGTGTTGTCTTTGTTAATTATTACGACAAATATTCTTGGATGTATTTAATCAAGGAACGACCGATCCTTTTTTGAGTTCATAAAAACCTATTTCTCTGAATGCATTAAGATTTTTTACATTGCTTTTGAGTTTTGGTTAATATGACTTGGCCACTTTCTTTGTCGCTCAAGGCACCTTTTTCCAGACTTCCTATCCATTGTTCTAAAAGGTGTGCCTCGAGGCGCTGAGGTATAAGCCTTGAGGCATTTTTCGACAAAAGCACCCCGAGGCTTAAGACTCACCCGGAAGTTTTGCGGCATAAACCTCATAGTTAGGGTTGATTATGGGGGCGAGTCGGGCTGGGCATCTGCCTGAACTCGAACCTGAACCCGTTTATTTTTTCGGGTTTCGGGCCGGGCCACAACCCGAAAAAATCTAGATGGGTCAGCCCAAACTCAAACCCGGCCTGAAGTTAAACGGGCCATGTCGGCCCAGTAACTTTTTTCCCTTTAAAAACCATTTGTTTTTTTAATGCTTAATCCAATAGGTGATATGGAAATGTCTTTTTAAAAAAGCTTTTTATTTTAAAAAAACTTGTGATAAATCTAAGAATCTTGATATCCCTATGGCATTTTAATAAAAAAACTTTGAAATGTTTGATTTTTTTCCTCTTAAAAAATGTTTGATTTTTCATATACATTTTATGTTTTCAAAAACTTTGAAATACTGGTGCATGATAGTATCATTGGAGAGTGGAGATAGTGTTTAAGGGGGATTGGGTTGGGGTGGGTTGTGAGGAATTAGGGTTAAAGTAATATATATTATAATATATAGATTTAGGATATGGCTTTCGGGTCGGGCTCTACTCAGCTCGAACCCGACCCGTTTTAGAAATGGGTTCTTTTTTTGGGCCCGAGCCCAACCCAAATTTAAGGGTTCGGGTTCTAGTCGGGCTTAACGGGCTGGGTTGTGGGAGCGGTCGGGCTAGCTCGACTTAATGCTCAACCCTACTCATGGTTCTGTGAGGCGTATGAGGTGGTGAGATGGTCGAGGCGAGGCAACTGAATAAGCCTCAAGCGCAGTTTTTTTACTTTTGGGTTATGTGCTTTGTACATGGCCATGTTTTTTTGCCATAACATTATATATTTTTATGCAAGTGTTTTTGTTTCTATGTTAAATCTTGCATATTTCTATAAATGAATCCATACAAAGAGAAGGGATTGCTTGAAACAAACGAAGCTCGATTATCTTGTGTACATCATGTTCAATTTATCATATTGCATACACACATACTGTTCTATTGTACAAAACGTACATGATTGTGTTGAATTGTAGTAAAATATTTAGGGATTTTTACCGCAGGAACCCTATAAATTTTGTAAATTACCTTCTCGATCCTTGAAACAACGTAATTCCTCCCTCGGTCCCGTAAACTTGCTAACTCTTACCTTATGAACCTTGCGGTTAACTCCCCATCCATTGGATTATTAAAACTAACCAAATTTCGTTAGTTTCTTATATATAATACCTTTTCATTTTGCAAAAATTACAATAACTACTATTCTCCCTTTCTCCCCCCTCACTATCCTCACCTTCATTTCCCCACCCAAAATATCTCCACCCATTTCCTCCATCTTTGCCTCTTCCTCCTTCTCCGGCCGACCCTCCACCTCCTCCGAGATCGATGGCTGCGATGATGTCTAGGCCCGTATCTTGCAGTTGAGCACGCAGCCTTCGAGGACAACGACCCCCCCTCCTCCCCCGCCTCTACCCGCAACAGGAGCCCCCGCACCCTCACCGCATCCAACATTTGTGATTTTTACAACATTGTACTCCGATCGGTGGGACTTGGATGGTGGAACACATGTAGAATTGACGTGTCCCTGATCGACGAAGCTTCAAAGGAATGAGGCTTTTAGTGCGATTTTAGTGGGTGGAAGACCTCAACGACCTCTGGCGTTGGATCCTTGAAGAAGATGCAGTTGATGGATAGCTTGCTGTGGCGGAATATCTTTATGCAACCATGAAGTATGAGAGGTTACTTCCATTAGGAAAACGACCCGATCTTTGGTTTAGAATGCTTGCCCACTCATTCTTAAGACCCGTGAGAGGAGTTTCAGGGGAAGTGAAGCTTCTGATGGTGGGGGAGTTTTATGTGCTCTTTTGAAAGGAGAGAACCTCACTGCCAGTGCTCTTGTCGACTATAATCTCAACCCATTTTGATAAGGGTATGTTGTGCCCTTCGTCGATGGAGCATTTGATAGGCGGTTCTGGTTGCCCGTTGGTCTGAAGTTGAAGCATTGGAGATGGCAACTTATATAGATCGAAAAGGGGGACAACAAGGTGGAGTGGTTCGACAAAGGGCGGAATAAACAGAGGAACAAGGATTAGAAGCTCAGTGCCGTGCGGTAGATAGAGCTTGGTCTCCAGTTTAGTCGGTGGCTGAGAGGGATGGGGTCTGTGGGGTAAAAGAGGAATGCGAATAAGTTGGAGATGGATGGCGAGCATCAACATCGAACGGTGGATGAAGGTTGCTCTCTTTGTTTTTTCCTCTTCCAAGTGTTGGGATTGGATGAAGGTCCTAGCTCAGCCGATGGTTAGATCCGATTGAGTTCCTACTGTGAAAATAGAAAGAAATTTTTGATTTGGTGGATGGATAAAGATATGGTGAAGAGAGAGAGAGAGGGAAAATAAAGAGAGGAGGAAAAAGAAGAGGAATGGAAGAAGAAGAAGATGAAGAGGAAGAAGAGTATGAGGAGGTGGAAGATTCACCATCCAATGCACTTATGCTTAGATTAACCCATGTTATTGACTCAAGTAAAAGTAAAACTGTAAAAGTAACGACATTGTCTGTGGGGTAAGACAGAGCAAGTTTACGGGATCGAGGGAGGAATTATGTTATTTCAAAGGTCGAGAAGGTCATTTACAAAGTTTATAGGGTTTCTGGAGTAAAAATCCCAAATATTTATACTAGTTGCAAGATTGATCTCACTCTCATTACATGAAAGTCTCTAAAACCTTCTGGGATGATACCATTTTTTTAGGGAAAAGGGTAAGATGTCAAAGATAACACCTACCCTTAAGCTTCTATATTTATAGTAAAAAATAGTTAAAAGACCAAAATATCTTTAGACTTTTTGCATGCTCAACTAGATTCGCCATGTACATATGCTCATCTTGGAATATGGATTCATTCCTTGCAAGCCACATAGACCATAGAATAGTTGCCACCCATACTCTGTTGTCCTAAATCATCTAGGGAATCCCAAAAATCACCCTAATTGGAGGTAGAAATCTTGTCATTAAGTGCCACAATCTACACCTCATTCGTAATAAAACACCCAAAGAACATGTGCTAAATAGTTTCCTCTTCTGACAAGCATCGCTCACAAGTGTCATCGCAACTAGGAAATAAATGAGCTCTTCTGTCACCCATCATCATATGATTCTTTCCTAGCAATCAAATAAAAATCCAGACCCGCAACGGAACCTTCCACTTCCAAATGTCAACAAAATAATAACAACCGCTTGATAAAAAACCTTCAATGAGCAAAAAGCCTTATATGTCTTCTCCACCATGAAATTCCTGTCAACCCAAGACCAATAGTCAACAAAGTTAGCCAATCCCTTGCAAGTTGATAGAATCTTCAAAAGTTGCAAGAGCTCCAAATGCTGATGTGACAAGGCATAACGAAAAAAGGAGGTAGACGACTGCCACCCTCCCAGTAATCTCTTACACAACCTGCATCAACTGCCCTGATGAAAAGTTGGGAAACATATATGTAAAGCACCTTGTACAGTCCAATCATCAGACCAAAAGCGGAAGCCGAACCATTACTTACGACGGGCCCCATGAGCGGCAGGCATGGAATAAATCTCCTTCCAAAAATTGAAAGGTAATGGTACAACAACTAACCACAAAGAGGGGTCAAGTGAGACCCAATAGATCGAGCGCACATGTCTACAAAGCAGATTGACCATCCACCCTACATTTGAGTCATCTACTTTGACAACAAGGCATTATTAATAACCTATAGACTCCGTATCCCCAATCTGCCATCCTCTGTCTTCATCAACAATGTTTTCCACCCTACCAAAGGCATTCCTTGAGACTTCTAAGAAGAAGTTTAGAAGAAGCGTCTCATAAGTATCTCTAACTTCCCTATCCTCCAACAAGCAACATGCATGTAGACATGAAAAGCACATGGATAGCCTAAAGAACTACTTTAACAACATAATCTGACCACTTCTTGAGAGACAAGTTGCATGCCAGTTCGTCAACTTCTCTATCCTCTAAATAATCGGTAACCAATCGGACTGCAAAAGTTTGCCTCCCACTAGGGATAACCAAAGATATATGACATGAAGGGCGTCCGTATGCATCTATAAAGCAATCTCACAAAACAACATCTCGTCCTCATCCTTTCCATAGGATCAAAACAGACTTGGCATGACTAATTTTCAACCCTGAGAGAAGCCCAAACAACTCGGGCGTAATGGCCATCCCCTCCGCAGTCGTATCCTCTCCCTCTATAAAGAAAATAATATCATCAACGTATTGGAGATTGGGGATAGAGATCCCCTCATATTGCTGGACATGAAATTACCCTCCCTTACCTTGGCATCATTTTGGGTAGAGCATCTGCCACCAATATTAGTTCTTTGTTTCTCCGATGATTTTAAAGATGACACACACATACATAGTAGTCGCTCGCTTGTTTATTGTGATTGCAAGATTACCGTGTGATTCAGTTCAGATACTTTATGAAGCAATGTCTGCATCAAAGTTGGAGAAGCTTGAGAAAGGGCGACTTCCCAAGATGGAACCCACCACTAGAAATATATTAAAAAATATGCGTAAAGTACAACTGACTAGGCCGAACAAAAGGCCCTACAATGTTCAAAAATATTTGTGAGTAAAATTGTTGTTCTCGGAAAGTAGGCTCGTTCCTAGCACACCAAATGGCCCAAAGAATCACAAATATAGAGAGATGTCCTCATGAGAATTGCCAATTGTGTACTAATGAATCCGCAGAAGTAGGAACTATCGCCCTCCACCCTCAACCGTGAAATCTCCGCCGACTGCCACAATTGGACCGAGCACTCACATCTAAAGAATAAATGGTCAAAGTCCTCAGTCCCAACCTGAGCACTCATGAATTAAAATCAAAGTTTCAAAGTTCTTGATTTATTATTTTGATGTAATCAAGTTCGATTTGAAAAATGATATGCTTAATTATTTACATCTCATTAAGCTTTTGAAAAGTTTTGTCAAAATAATAAAAAATGGGGAGATTTTTAGTTCTTTGTTTCTTTGATGATTATAAAGATGATACAAACACATCGTAGTCGTTCGCGTGTTAAATGTGATTGCAGGATTACGATGTGATTCAGTTTAGACAATATATGAAGTGATGTCTGCACTAAAGTTGCAAAAACGTAGTTATTTAACTTGTTTAAAAATGTTGCATTATTTACTTGTATTTTCTTAAAGTTGTAACCTCAAACATCTTAAAAAAGTTTCCAAATTGGAATATCGACAAAATCAACAAGATCGACTTTCCATTTTTATTGATCGATCATCCCTAATCGACCACGTGTTTATGTCTGATCAACCTTCATTGATCGACCATACCTTATTTGTTGATCAATCATATTTTGAATACTTACATTTATGCAATAATCGATCATACTTATTAACCTGATCGATCATACTTTTGATTAGTTAATTATTCCAAGCAAATCTTCACTGATTTGTTGCTTATTTTGTTATGAACGACCATATTTCTTAGATCTCAATATAAGGGACCTCATATCCATTGTTGGAACACACATCATTCGAGTATTCACACATATTCTCATTAGAAAAGCTAGATGATCTGTCTGAGGTTTTCTTGAGTATTCTCGCTTGTGTTCTTTGATTCGTTCAATATCTCGAGGAGAATATTGTCCGAAGATATCTCCACAAGAAAGCTATCGAATCAAAGTAGTTCGATCGCTCGTAAGTGCTTATGTTTTTCTGATAGCAACCAAAACACTTTTGGTAGCCTTCTCAATACCGGTGATATTTATTCTGTGAATTGTTATCGCTTTTTTACCTGTGCCACTTATGATCCAATTGATTTTTTTGAGTGAAAATTGGGTGATCCCCCATCGTGGGGGTCATCACCTATTGTATTATATAAAAAGGTTTTGTTTACATCACCGCAAAGACCATAAATTATAAAACGCGGTACAGTGAGCGGCTACATTTTCGAAATAAAATCTCTGGCTGTTGAATATCACTTCATTTCATCCGATCCAGATTGCCCATAGTACCGCGAACGACCTCGAGTAGTCGTCCGTGGAACCATTTCCCACTCATCTCACGGAAGCCCAAAACGAAGAGAAGCTATCCGTCCTGAGCCACACAATCCCCACCTCTCTCCAACCCTGTGTTGAAACCGGGCACCTAAGGAATAGGTGATCTGAGTCTTCCTTCACCTCCTCACATCTGTTGCAACCAGTGTCCGTGTGGCCCATCTGTCTCCCCCTGCGTACCTTGTCTAACAATCGACCCCTTCTCAAACACCAAAGGAAGACCTTAACTCTACTTGGGATCTTTGCTGCCCAGACAATTTTGACGTCATCCCTCATCTCCCGCTCCTGCTCTAGCTCTCGACTGTTGAATTCCTCGTAGGCTCTCTTCATCGTAAATTACCCGCCCTGCCATTCAAAGTGGTCTCTGCCCGTGGATATCAAGGACGTCTGGGGTAGCTCCGTCTGCAACCTCAAGTACTCCTCCATGCGCTGCTCAGAAAGGTCAGACAGGAAAATCGGCACCCACATACCGATTTCAGACACTTGAGCCAGGATAGCCTCCTTCGCAGATGCAAGAGCAAACAATCGATGAAAACGATCCTCGAGCTTGCCCTCCCCAGTCCAATCGTCTCGGCAGAATCTAAACATACTACCATCCCCGACCTTGGGTCGAATCCTAGTCCCCAGCTGAGGCAGGACCCCTTAATACCGACCCAAAGTGGGGATTCAAAGAGGGCTCTACCCGCCACCAACAGGCCCGAGACGCGATAGATCTTCCTCAGTAACTTAGCCACAAACGAGGTTGACGACCCCCAAATTCTGATTACCCACTTCGCAAGGAGCGCCTTGTTCATACACTCTATGTCTCGAATGCCCAAACCTCCGTCATTGCGGCTCCTTGTCATATCCCCCCACTCACTATGTGCTTCCCGGGAACCTGTTGCCTCCCGTTCGACTAGAAGAACCTCATCAGGGATTCAATTTTCCTTCTAACCCCCACCGGTAACAATCTGGTGGAAAAGAAGAAGATAGGTATAGCGGAGAGCACATGCTTCAATAAAACCAGCTTACCACCTCTAAATAAAGTAACCGCTTTTCAGCCCACCAATTTATGTTCCATCCTCATAATAACGTCATCCCAGTCAGATTTTGTCAGCTTCTCCGCCACCAGAAGTAACCCCAAGTATGGAATCATGAGGTTCCCCAATCGCCACATTATTTCGCTCCGCCTCATTCATCCCAAAAGTGCAGAGAATGAATGTAGCAGAAATGAAAATGCTAAGGTAGATGTGTGGACACACACGTAAAGATCGGATGCGAAATTATGCAATCAGAAAGAAAGTTAGTGTAGCTCCGATCGAAGATAAGATGCGAGAAAACCTCTTAAGATGGTTTGGACATTTGCAAAGAAGATCAGCTGATGCACCAGTTAGGAGATGCGACTGTTGGGATGTTGAGCCGGCTAAGAGAGGGCGAGGACGACCCAAGAAGTGTTGGAAAGAGACCATACGAAGGGATCTTAGTTTTGTGGATATAAGCTCGGGATTGGCCCAAGATAGATCTGAATGGAGGTGAAGAATCCATGTAGCCGACCCTACTTAATTGTGGGAAAAGGCTTTGTTATTGTTGTTGTTGTCATTCATCCCAAAAGTCATCACCACCGACTTGCTCTTATTAATCTCTAATCCCGCTAAGTTACGAAATATCTCAACCAGCTCGGCCGCATTCGTAATTTGATCCTCTGTGCCCCCGAGAAAGATGACAGTTTCATCCGCATACTGTAAGATAGGGATGGAGATATCTTCCCTATGATAGCCTTCACACCATCCTGCATCTACCACTTGTCTGAAAAGGACCCCCAACGTGTCTGCAATCAGGACGAACATCAAAGGGGCTAGCGGACACTCCTGCCTAACCCCCCTTTACGGCTGAAAGAACCCCCCCCTCTGGCTTCCCGTTCACAAGAATAGGATAAGAGGATGTAGTGACACATCTCTTCATCCAATCCACCCTCTATTCTGGGAAGCCCCTTCTGCGTGACGAGACCCAGAGGAACTCCCCGTCGACCCTATCATATGCCTTCGCGTAGTTGATCTTCCACAACATGCTCCTCGCCCCTGCCCTTTTCCAATCCATGCAAATCTCGGATGCCATCACAAGCCCGTCCGCCATCTGTCTCCCCAGGATAAATGCTGACTGTCCCTCTAGCACCATAGACCCCAAGACGCACCTTAGTATGTTAGCAAGGAGCTTGGCCACTATGAGGTAGATAGCATTAGAAAGGGCAATGGGCCTATGATCCTCAATGCACGTGGGGGTGTCCTTCGGCAACATGAAAAGCAACGTCCGTTTGATTTTTTCAAAGCCCATGTTACCCTCCCTGAACTCGTTGAGCACCTCTATAAGTCCTGTCTTCATAAGATCCCAGAATTCACAGTTGAAAAGCACTGGGAAACCATCCGGACCTGGTGCCCCGTCTGCATTCAAGCTCCAAACGACCCGCTTCACCTCCTCCTCCGAGAAAGGAGCAATCAAGCTCCTCGCCTGTGCTTCTGAGAGTCTCCACTCCTCTCCCCAACCACCCCCAGCCACTCCCCTTCTCTTCTGTGTAGCTGCCACGAAGTAATCCTTCAAGGCTTTCCCTATCGTAGCCTCCCATGTTATCCGGACCCCTCCCATCTCCACCTCATGCAAGCAGTTTCTTTGTCTTCGACCCGAGACCATGGAGTGAAAGAACCTCGTATTGGCGTCTCCCTCCATGAGCCACCACTGCCTCGACTTTTGACGCCATTCCATCTCTTCTTTTCTGTCTTCCAAAAGCAAGTCTTCCAAAGACCGGCGCCTCATCGCAATCTCATCCTAAGTAAGCCCCCTGTCATCATCCACTGAGTCCAGCCTGGTGACCTCTACTTGCAGCTCCACCCTCATAGCGCTTCTCCTTGCCTTGACTTCCCTCCCATACGAGGAAAGAAAGAATCTCAAGTCCCAAAACTTCGCGACCTGTCTAGCCACCGCAGTGCCTTCCGTAGCGCCCCTCCTCCACTGCTCCGTGACCAGCTCCATGAAGCCTTCCTCAAGCAACCAACTTCTCAAATCGAAAGAAGAACCTACTCCTTCCATCCTCCCCGGACGACTAAAGGATCGGAGTGTGATCCGAGTGAGCCCGCAGGAGGGCGCAAGCCCGCAGGAGAGGGAACTTATCAGAGGCCGACATAGACAGAAGGAACTTATCAGAGGCCGACATAGACAGAAGGAATCTATCCAACCTGGATAGGGCCCTTGCATTCCGCTAAGTGAGCTTGCATTTAGCGACATCAATGATAGATAGTCCCATGTTGTGAGAAGCCCGTCGAAAATCCTCCGATCCTGGGTCTCTGCCACCCCAAGGGGTCGGTCATCCGATCGAATTGATGCATTGATACTGTGAATATTTGTGATACTTATCCTAGATATCGTTGCTCTTTCATTTAATATTTGCGAAAAGGACATTTGTTAAAGAAAAGATTATTGCAAAATATATTTATAATCTATTTTTATCATTAAATCTTATGTCGAAACTTGTTGATGTTTGATCCTCAAGTTTGCAGGAAGTGCTTGGATTTGCAAGATCTACTTATTTTAGTGGAACCAAGAAGAAAGTCGAAGCTGGTTTGTTCTTCCGTAGGTGTTAAATTATGTAGTATGTAGTGTTGATCTTAATGTGTGATCGAAGATTGTGAATCTATATGCTTTGTAAACTATTAAGAGTATATATGTTAAGAGAATATTTTATGTGGCAGAAGTATATTCTTGTAACATGTTAGGGGTATTTATGTATTTTTCTCTTTTGAGCTCTCTAGGGTTTTGTCCTATATAAGGACCCCTAGACCTCTTGAATAAGACACACCTTTCTATTCTTTGATTGTTTTCCACATGGTTTCAGAGCAACGGTCCTAGACCGATGTTCTGACCTAAATCCCTCCGTCACTGCCAGCCTCGAGTCCTCCTAAGCAGCCGCCGCCCACCTGCAACACCTGCGGCACAACCTGCGCCGTCGCTCGTCGCTCCAGACGACACAGCGGCGCCCCGGGCGCTCTTCTACGCCAACCCAAGCATCCTGCGCCTTCGCTCATGCCCTAGGCGCCCCCTAGCATTGCCCCAAGCGTTCGCCAACGCTGACCCAAGCGCCATACGCCTCCGCTCGAGCCCTAGGCACGTGTCGCCTCGCACCATAGACAACCCCCAGCGCCCCTAAGCGTCGCCCCACGCCTTAGGCGACCCCCAATGCCCTCCCCTCTATGCTGCCTCACGCGATAGGCAGTCCCCCCCTCCCCAAGCATCGCCTTTTGCCCTAGTTCCCTCCAGTGCCGCCTCACGCCCCATGTGACCCCCAACGCCCCCCGACACCGCCTCACGCCACCCCAGACCCCCCGATGCTTCTCCAGACACCTCCAGCGCCTCCTTGCGCCATTTTAGGCGCCTGCCCTGGCTCCCCGTGCACCCCTAGGTACTGGTCAACGCAGTCCCAGATACTCCACACTGCTCCTCGCGCACCAACCGCGTCTCTCTCCTTTGCCGATCACCTAGGGCATCATCCCTTGATGCCGATTATCTCATCGATGCACTGCTAGGTCTCCATGATGCTTGAATAAGACTGCAAAGCACTAACTAGGTCACTTTTTCTTGACCTACTTGACACTATGGCTTCTGCAGAGCCCAAGCCCCAGTACTCGACTTCTTCTGTAATGGTATATGGCATTTCTATAAAGCTAAAAGGCTTCGAGAACTATGTACTATAGTCCAGATCATTCAAGCTATTTATTGGTGGTCAGCAAAAGAACTTTATTCTCACAAAAGATCAGCCTAAGGAGACGGACAAAGACTATGATACTTGGTACGTGGACAACTGCCAAGTGATTACTTGGATGACTAACAACACGATCCAAATATTGCATCAAATCTTCTTTACAAGGAGACATCAAAGGCTTGGGAGAGCCTTGAGAACACCTACTCTTAGAAGACAACTAAGTCCATGCTCTCAGATATCTACACACGTATTTGGTCTGCAAATCGAGGAGAGACATCCTTGGTCGAATACTACAAGCTCCTTACATGTCTGTTTGAGGAGCTTCTTATCTTTAGTTTAAACCTGCTTGTTGTGATAAGCAGATATGTGAGCATGTAGAATGGCAAGTGTATTGTTTCCTATCAGGATTACATCCAAGATACAAGACTTTGAAGGACCAATTTCTTATTGTTGCTGCACTAACCACTCTAAAGGCCATATATGTTCGACTACAGAGTTTGATTCTCCATCTCCTCAACTATCTACAGAGACTACTGCACATTTTGCTAGAGGACGACCCAACTACCAGGGAGGACGCGGTCGTGACTTTGGCCGTGGTCGTGGCTGTGAGGTTGGACGAGGACGCGACTTTGGACGACCATAGACAGGATCCTGCCCATTGCCCGTTATCCAACATGCACTCATTGCGGATGTTGGAATCATCCATCTAAACTTTGTTGGGTAAAGTTAGGCATGCCTACTAATGCCAATAGTGCCTATGAGGCTACATCATACGACGACCCATATTATAATACATATACCTCGCCAGAACAACCATCTGGAGATAGTCAGACATCCTTCACTGCATCTGAGTCAGCTGCTACAAAATTCTAACAGTAACACTAGTATCTCTGCTTCTACTGCGAGTCTAGACATCACTTCACGCATCCAGCCTTGCTTGGATCATTGATTCTGGTGCCTCTACTCATTTGACGGGAGAAGGTAGTTTTCTCACCTCCGCACATCCGTCTTCCGTTGTGAGGACTGTTCGGGTTGCCAATGGAGCACATTCCCCAATCACTATTGTGGGGACTATGGAGTTTTCCTCCAAACCCCAACTTACTGATGTGCACTGCGCTTCTGATTTTCCGCTTGGTCTTTTATCTGTTCACAAGTTATGCTTGGAACTTAACTGTCGTGTGATTTTTGATGAGTTTTGTTGTTATTTTCAGGACATCCGCACGATATAGATTTTTGGTGGGGGACATGAGAACAACAACATATATTATCTTGATATCCTTTCTGATTCTGGTTTTGCTTGCGCTGCATCTATATCTATTGATCCCTTTCTTTTGGCATTTTCACCTCGATCATCCATCTGCGAAGTCTCTCTTCTCTCTCTCTCTCTCTCTTTAATGTTCCCCGAGCTTTCTATGCTCAAGCCATTTGAGTGCGAGGCATGTCAGTTCGGGAAACATCATCGAGCATTCTTCCCAGCTCGCTCTGAACCTTGTCGCAAAGTTCCTTTTTCTTTAGTCCATTGTGATATTTAGGGACCCTGTTCGATCTGTACTCCGAGTAGACAAGTGTTTTGTCGTTTTGTCGATGACTACAATATATCATCTCGGGTATATCTGTTAAACGAACGATCAGAGATTAGAAATATTATTAAGAATTTCTTCCATTATGTCAAAAATATCTTTTCCTTCAGTGTTCACTTTTTTCGCACAGATAACGCTTTGGAATTCACTCAACATAATCTAACCAACTTCTTTGTATCCCAGGGCACCATTCACCAAGCATCATGCCCTTACACTTCGTAACAAAATGGGGTAGCCGAAAGGAAACTCAGACACCTTCTAAATATAGCTCGATCCTTCCTCACCCAGATCAAAGTTCTCAAAACCTATTGGGGGGATGTTGTTTTGACTACTGTCCATCTTGTCAGCAGGGTTCCTTCTCCATCCCTAAATGGATCCACCCCTTTCTATCTGCTCTACCCAGCTAAACTACCTTTTCCTCTACCCTTACGGATTTTTGGATGTGTTACATTTGTTCACAACTTCACAATATCAACAAATTCTCTTCTCGTGCTATTAAATGTGTTTTCTTTGGTTATTCTTGTACTCAAAAATGTTACATGTGCTATGATCCAATTGAACGTCACTATTATATATCTGTAGATGTAACCAAGGCCTTAAATGTCGGTTTCGGTCACCATTTCGGTACCGACCAAGATAGAATTTCGATGGAATTTCGGTGGAATTTCGACCGAAATTTCGGTCATTTCGATCATTTTTTGTACTAGGACCTCCATATTTCGGTCATTTCGATCATTTCGGTCGGATTTCGATTTCGACTGGATATCGATATTCGACAGAAATTCGACCGAATTTCGCTGAAATTTGAGGCCATCATGTAACCTTTTTTGAGCAGACCGGCTTCTTCACACAATCTGTTACCGATATCCCTTTTGATCTCCTACCTCCACCCATTGTTCACAAGCGAAAACAAAAATTCCGATCACCACATGTTCCATTACCTATCTCTTTATTACAGGATGATATGCCTAATTCAAATGTCCCCTCCACTACTGTCCTAAATGATCATGAGGAGCTTCCCATTGCTTTACGCATAACTAAGAGGCAATGCACACTTCATCCCATGTCTCATTTCACTTCTACTGCTAGTTTATCAACCACTGACAGAAGATATGCAGATGCTCTCATGACCATTTCTATTCCAAGAGACCACCATAGTGCTTTGTAGGATTCTGGATGGCGAAAGGCCATGGATGATGAGATGGATGCTCTTATTTCCAGGGGAACATGGAATCTAGTGCAATGTTCCAAAGAGACCAAACCTATGGCATGTAATGGATCTTCACGACCAAACAATCACAAGATGGGTTGATTGATAAGTTGAAAGCTCGTCTTGTGACAAAGGTCTTCACACAGACATATGGAGTGGATTACTTTGAGATATTCTCACCTGTTGCGCATATGGGGTCGATAAGGACTATCCTTTCTGTGGCAGCAAATAAGGCATGACCTATCTTTCAGTTAGATGTGAAAAATGCGTTTTTATATGGCTATCTTGATGAGGGAAGTATATATGATGCAGCCTCCGGGTTATGAAGTCGAGGGGGAGTGTGTATGTTGACTTTGAAAAGTAATATATGGCCTAAAGCAGAGCCCAGGGGAATGGTTCGACAAACTTACTGCATAGAACAAAACTCTTGGCTTCCAAAGAATAACCTCTGATTATTCCGTGTTTATGGTGAACAACTGATACTATTATTCTTGCAGTATATGTGGATGATATGGTTATCACATGTGATGACGATAAAGGGCTACTAAAGACCAAGATCTTCCTCCAGAAGGTATTTGTTACTAAAGATCTTGGTCCACTACGATATCTCTTGGGCATAGAAGTATTACACACTGCAGAAGGTCTTTATCTTTCACAGAGAAAATACTGTCTGGATATTCTTATGGAAGCTAGATTACTTGGATGCAAACCCGTTGGTATTCCTGCAGATCCTAAGAAACACCTCACATCCTGTGATCCTATCTTCGAAGATGTTACTTGATATAGGAGTTTGGTTGGTAAACTTTACCTTACTGTCACCAGACCAAATATTTCCTATGCGTGAGCAGAACTAGTCAACACATGGAGAAACCTTGTTACAGTCACTGACATGATGCTCTTCAGATTCTACGATACGTGAAAGAATCACCTGGAAGTGGCGTCTTCTACGGAGCAAATGGGTACACCAATGATATTGCATATGCTGATGCATATTATACAAGTTAACCAGAGGATCGACGCTCCACCACATGTTATGCTATGGTGGTTGGAGGAAATCTTGTTACTTGGAGAAGCAAGAAATACATTGTTGTATCTAGATCCAGTGCAGAAGCACTAGCAGAGTACATGGCAATGGCTCAAGCTACTTGCGAGATCACGTGGCTATTAACTTTTTTACAAGAACTTGATATTGTTGTCACTACTCCTATTCCACTATATTGTGACAACAAATCTGCTACATATATTGCCACGAATCCGGTGTTCCATGAGCGAACCAAACTATAGAGGTTGACTACCATTTTGTTAGTGATGTTGTTAGGAGTCGAAGGATTACTACTCCTCACATCAACACTGACCTTCAGCTTGCGGAAATCTTCACAAAAGCACTACCCAAGAAGCAGCTCTCATGGACTATTCTCAAGTTGGGCATGACTAATAAATATGCTCCAAACTTGAGGAGGAGTGTTAAGAGTATATATGTTAAGAGAATATTCTATGTGGCAGAAGTATATTTTTGTAACCCTGTTAGGGATATTTATGTATTTTTCTCATTTGAGCTCTTTAGGATTTTTTCCTATATAAGGACCCTTAGACCTCTTGAATAAGACAAGCATTTCTATTCTTTCATTGTTTTCCACATAAACGATTGAGATATCTATGTCAATATTTATATTGAAGCAATTGGTTAGTTCAACTATCAGGGGAAAAGAACTTGCATGTCAACTGCTAGTTTGTTGTCACCTAAAGACATATAATTGGTTAGCCCTTTGAACACACAAACATGTATAAACCTCCTAGTTTGTTGTCACCATTCTATCACCAACTCAGTCTAATTGTGTTAAACATCTAGAGTATAGCACATGTCTAGTGATTTTACTAGTTTGATTCGATAAAGAGAAAGGATGACAATGTTTTTTAGTTCTTTTTTGTTCATTCCGTATATATTCCCCCTTCTGTTCATAATGACTTTCCATCTCTATCAGTCTCTCCGCTCTTCCCCTCTCTTTCTGCACGTAGGGTAACTTGTCTTCTGAAGGAAAAATTTGTCAATCTGTTCTCAGAGGCGCTTCTTTATTTTAGTGTTCTTCTAGATCATGTCAAGAGAACTGGAAAATGTACATGAATGGAAATCTCTATCTATCTACATGGCTCCAATATCTAATTAAAAAGGCTGTAGCGACAGAACTTTGATGGTTTCCGGAATTTTGTCTTTGATTTGCTACATCCGAATGTCAATTATAATTTCAAGTTTGATACGTGGAGCAACTTGATACTCCCTTGACTGCAACATCTAAGCGTATATATTTTCCTTTGTTAAAACCAATAACCGTAATCCTGATATTACATTGTTGACGTGTGTTATGCCTTGTCTTTGCTTAGGTATCAAGGAAGCTGTTGAGACAGACAAAGCACCTGCTGCTCTTGGTCCATATTCTCAAGCTATAAAGGCTGGCAATCTTGTTTTTGTTTCTGGTGTTCTAGGGCTCATTCCTGAGGTTAGGATGACATTTTCTCTTGCACATGCTTCTTAGGTCTTACCAGGATAGAATCTAATACGTGTCACATTCATCTCTCTTGAAAGACGGGGAAGTTCATCTCAGACAACGTAGAGGAGCAAACGGAACAGGTGCACCTATTTCTTTTCTTGTGGTTTATACCCACTTAAAGGTGGTATATGCTTGGTTGTGATCGTATCAGTTTTTAGAACAATAGAAAAAAGGAAACATGATTATTTTTTGGCGGATATGTTATTCTTTGATTTGTTTGCAACAATCAAGCCTTTTCCCACTTAAAGTGGGGTTGGCATTTTCTTTGATTTGCTTTCCCGAAACTTTTTTGTATGGCCATTATTTTCCAAAGCAACTTAGTAATAGAGATACGAATATATTTATTTTATTTAATATCTTCACTTGCCTAGTGAGAAGCTATTCGGTTGTAACTTAACTTTTCATAAGACTGAGTTACTCCACTTTTTCCTTGATTTGCACTTACTATTAATCATGTAGGTGATAGTATTATATATCAATTTATCTATTCACGGTGTCCTGACCTTCGAGATGTTTTTTTGTATGTTATGATTGTTATCTGATCCCGGGTTTGCTTAAAACAATCGATCCCGGAATTCTCGTCTTATTGGCTGAACCTGATTAGATCTTTGTCTAGTAGTTCTAATGTCTGGTATATTTTGAACAACTAGCTCCTGAGGTCATAGTATCTAGAAGTTTTAATATGGAATTATTTGATACTGACTTGAAAAAGTGCAGATCATGAAGAATATTGGTGAAATACTCAAAGCCAGTGGAGCAAGCTACTCTTCTGTTGTTAAAACAACAATATTGTATGTATCGACTTATCTGTTACTTGAGTCTCATCTCCCTTTGCTTGCTAGCTACGCTTTTGTGTTCATTTGTGATTTCGAAGAGTTTTTATTTTTTATTTTCTGTTGATGTTATTTTCCGCAGATTGGCTGATCTCAAGGATTTCAAAAACGTGAATGAGATCTATGGTAGATGTAAGTCCTCCACGAAAACTCCATGTGGTCGTTCATACTAATGAAAAATAAACTGTGATTCCCCTGTGCAGATTTTCCAGCTCCAGCACCTGCTCGGGCAACATATCAGGTAGCTGCCTTGCCTCTTGATGCGAAGATTGAAATTGAGTGCATTGCAGCACTTTAATTTCGACTCCGCATTTTCTTAATTGTACAATGCGGGAGATCTTGAATTTTTTGTGCGTTTATGAAGACCATGCGGCTTTCTATTTGTGAAACACAAAATAATTGTTATTTGCATTAGAGTCTTTTGTAACAAATGATTGCAGCTGCTGATTCGCCGATGTGTACTGGGCAGGTACATTCTTTAGAGTAAACAACAATTTGGATCTCGGAATCTGTTAGGTATACAGCTTCAGAGTTTTGTAATAGGCTCACACATCTGCTTACCTTAAATTCCGGTTTGACTGACGGTGTATCTCTCCAAAGTGAAGGGTTATCCTTTTAAGAATGAAATGCTAAACCAAACCTCTAGTAGGAGGGTTACCACTCTTAAGTTTCACCCCAACAACAATGCCTCAGTGGATAGTACGCTGCACTGCGGTGTCTGCCGTCCAAAAAGACTTCACTGCCTTGCCTGAAACCTCACACTTCCCCTCCTCTCTTTTGTGCCTCCTTTCCTAGTTTCTGCAGGATACATGATGGTCATTCCCTGCTGCTCTGCTAGTCGAAGTAGTTGACCCTTTGTAGAGGGCTTTACGAGCACAATGTAGTTGAGAATGATGTGCTGCCGTCAACATTGAAGAAAAAGTCAAGCTGCTGTAGTCCATTGTTAGAGTTGGGAGTCATAAAGGAAATAAGAGTAGAGTTAATAGAGGTGTGGGCTCATTGATCGGTCGATTTAGAGAGGGAGAGTTGTACTTTTATCTCAGTGATTTTTCATCTTTGATGATGATGGGAGATGATTAACCACTGTTATTGTGTGCCTTCTTTTACATGCTTTCATAAATGTTGATTGTATTTCTATTTTTTAATAATCAAGTAAGAACGACGTTCGACATCAACAAGAGGATGCAATACGACATGTGTGCATCTCTTGAAAGCTGTGAAGATCTAGGGTGATGGCTTCTTGGAGGTGACCAATGAGAGTTATTATAGGATTATACTGTCGTAGCTAGCAGTGATGCAGTGTAAGGACTAAGGAGGCACTTTAGTGGCGTGTTTAGCAGAGATGAGATTCACACAAGCCAAAGTCGGAGAGCATTTGAAATCTAGGGCTCAGAGGGGGGATTTGGATATGGATTGAGAGTTGTCACTTTGATTTTCAAATGGTGCAAATAAATTTCATTTCATCATTTTTGCGGCAAATGTTAAATGTTTGAGATCCTGATCAAAGCTAGAGGAACATCACATTGGACATAGATATGTTTGAGAAGTTCAGAATGGAAGATGAAGGATGAAAAATACGAGGATATGAAAGATATTGCAAACAAAACAATCTTACTATTCTTGGCGTATAACATTCTTTACAAGGTCATTAATCTAGATGGTCTAGCAAAGGTTTGAAAGAAGTTTGAGGGATACAAATTCAAATATTCTATGAACATATTATTGTTGAAGAAGATTTATGGTTTACGAATAATCAATATGATGAAGTTGGAGATGCATTTTGATGAGTTCAACAAGATTCAGACAAATGTATTTGCACTTGAAGAGATTATGGTGAAGGGGAATCTCCCTTCAATGAGGATAATGTAATTATCTCTTGTGTTTAGTCCTGTCTTCACTTTGATTTATTGCTTATGAGCGAGTTTGCAGTTCTAAATTCTAAAGTATTCTAAATGCACCACATGTATCATAAAGTATTCTAAATTCTGGGAGGAACTTAGGTTTTTGATTTGCTATGTTGCAATATAACCTTTTTGATTCATTTTCATCCAATCTAAAAGTTTTCTTTTTTATTAGATTTGGATGGTTTGATTTCTTGATGAATCATGAGAGAATAATGGAATTCTGCAATTTTAGCTGCTGCGATCTTTATTCTTATGAATAGTTCACACATTTTTTGTTGTTACTACGGGGTCTCGAAGCACAAGGAGATTTTACTCGGTGTCAATAGGGTGGTTTATGAACTGTAGGGATCAATGTCTCTTATCTTTTTATGTTAACTCAAATCTTCGTTAACTATCTATTTTGTAGAACTGATAGAGGTTAACAGATGAAACGCCACATAATGAAACATTGAAAATTACATGCTAACAATAGCGAGCATACCTTTTATATTACATGAGATAACAGTTAGAGGTAAACCTAAGTTGTGCAGTGCCATCAATGCTTCCATTGCAACAAAGATGGGTACTATATTGTTCACTATTCAAGAAAGGAAAAGATGAGATATAGAAATTGTAAAACAAGGTTTGCAGACTTTGATAAAGGGGATTTCACCACAATATGTGATGGAGATTTGTCGACCTTTCAAGCGAGAAGCCATATGCTAGATGGCTACTACATTCGACATGTTCATCAAAGGAGCAACTCAGCACACACACATAGCTTGTGATGATGGCATGTCAAGGATACACACCTAGCTTGTGATGATGGCATGACAAGAATGCTAGATGGAGAGGTTCATCATGTTAAATGAGTTGGATCGGTGAAACTTTGCATATTTGATGCTAAGAGGTTATTGACATGTGTGTACAAAAAAATAATAATTTGATTTTATTAGGAAGGATCGGGTTATGAGGTCATTGAGTTACTATTGGAGGAGATGTTCTTAGAGTGAGCAGAGGAGCACACATGATAATGCCAAGAACGAGGTTGCATAACATGATAAAGAGAACGATCATGACATGTGATGGAGTTCCAGTTTTCCCATAAAAAAGGGTCGTGAAGGGAAAGCAACATGTCTTGTATCTTTGTTGCAGGAGCGTGCAAGAGAACAAAGCAAGTACAATACAAAATTTTCAAAGGGTAAATGCTACGATGATGAGAGATACGATGATGAGTATGTACCATTACACTCTCATGGCAACATGAAGATATATTGGATTTATATATAAGGAGGAGATTATTCCAATCATGAGCCCATCGTTAGGATTTAGAGTCCTAATTGAGTTTTACTCCTAATCTTATCTCAGACCTAGAAATTTAGTGGAACGACTTGTGTAGGTGCATCCAAGAGGTGCGTTTATATCACCCGCACATGGGCGTGACACCCAGAGCCAATAAGGAGGCTTATAGATGATGAGGATGGATCAGCGTACATGGAGATCATAATGACAATTCAAAGAGGAGATTGTTAGGATAAAGAGGAGATTGTTAGGATTAGTAGTCTATTGTTAGGATTGAGAGCCTTAATAAATTTTTATTCCTAATTTGGGCCTATAAAAAGCAACAATTCGTTTTGTTCAACATGTTTCATCTTTCTATGGGTATTAGTTATTTTGATGGAGTTTTTTCGTTTAAGTTTTTTTTGGATGGAGCGAAGACAGGTAGTTCATAAATGTCGTGCTTATTGGAGCTGCAACTATCGCAAATGCTGCGCCGATCTTCCTAGAACCCCCTGTGCAATGGAAAATAAAGTGCATGATAGGGTTGAGCGTCTAAGTAGACAGATCTTGGGGCTTAATGAAGCAAATAATGACACTGTCTATATTCATAACGAATAAGCATACATATTACCTAAAATGGGAAAGCTTGTTCTAAGGACTTATTGTCTTATATATGTATGCTTGTATGAGTGCTCTTTCTCTTTCTAATTTGAATCTATCGAGTAATGCTACATATATGTTGTCATGGTATGTCGAAACCAGAGTCTAATGTTAGCCTGTTTTAGCTGTATTGAGCTTCATGTTCACACACTTTAATTTCAAGCCGATGCACTGATGTCAGATGATGCCATATTAATTTGCAACACAGAGCGCAAAATAGTATAGAAAACTTGTCATGATCATCTGCTTCAGTTTCAAACCAATGCCAATTATTCAGATCTTCTCATATGCGTATATCTATTTATTTGTGGATGTGAAATCTTCTTCTCCGCTGTTGTATCATATGTTCGGCTATATTTCACAAGCATGCCATGGAGAACTGGACATTCTATATGGATGCATTGCTCGTATAGTGTACTTCACATTGATGAGATTGTTTCTCAGGTGATGGTTGGAACGTACCAGATGATATTCATAAAAAAACTTGGTCTTCCAAATAAGAAATAAGCGTCGGTAAAAGGAAATTACCGAGGAAAAATCGAGGTATATCATATCAAAATATCATGTACCCACTCATTGCTTTTCAAATAAAAAATTACGTGACCCACTCGAAAACAAAACTTCAATCCAAACATCAAAACGAACAAATAATTTATAACTGATTCTAACGTAGTTTGCAAAACAAAAAAAGGATATTTACGCTCATAAGTCATAACCTTGAGTAATTTCATAATTATCTAAAAATCCTTTATAATCATGAATTACACTCAGGACTTTGAATAATGCTTAACTCTTACATTCATAATCTTGTGTTAACTTCCACCCAATTTTTTGTTAACTATGACCGTATCCGTTAAACATTCTACACTTAAATTTCTCTTTATTTATGAATGACCCCTCCCCTTCCTCCCCCAACCTCCGACTCTGACCATGCAACCACTTCCCCCTGTCGTTCTCCTCCCACCGGAAGCTTGGCCCCCACTTCCTCGACCTCCTTCACCTAGGGATCCTCCACCAGACCCTCCGACCACCTGCAAGCTCCACCCTGTCGACCATGGCCTGCCACCAAGCCCCCTGCCTCTTGGAAGTAACCCCCCTCCCCACTCATTCTATTCTAAAGTCATACTGAGTTCAGTTTTCTTAGTAGGGAAAAGCGCTAGGAGTCAGAGTTCACGACAGATAAAGGAGAAGGACTGGAAAGACAAACATTTATTTGCTTTGAAAGCAGCTGATTTAGATTATATAGTTAGTAGGCAGTTCCACAAGATAACCGTTCATCCCAGCTTGTTTCACCCTGATATTTTGAGAAAGACCCGAAATTCAGAGAATCCTAGATCAAATTCTGCCATCCAACTAGTATATAAGTTAGCTCTGTCAAAGGCCCTAGTCTTAGAAGAGATGATTTAATTTGCAGGCCACGTCCCTCGAAGCATCCCCCTGGACCACCCCCTGGAAAGCCCCCAGCAAGCCTTAAAACTTCTTCTCCCACCGATCCCCATGCCGTTTCCGCTCGTCACCCCTTCCCCCTGCCTGCATGCTTCTCTCATAGACCCTCACCCCCCCACACCCATCAAGCTTCTCCCGTCGACCCACCTGCCCTTGCCCCCACCCCTCAACACCCCCACCCTCGCAATCCAGCTTCTCCCGTGGACCCCATGCCGCCTCTAGACCACGCCTGCATGGTATCTACAAGAAAAATCTCTGTTAGCATGGATTCAATCATGTCGAAGTGTGTACGAGGCTGACAATCGCTTGCAGAGGAAGAAGGGGAGGGAGAGCTAGAGTTGGTCGGCGGGGGTCGAGGTTGCTGGAGGAGGAAGGGGCGCTGATCGGCGGTGGGGGAGGAGCTGCTGGAGAAGGAAGGGGGAGCTGCTGGAGGAGGGGGTTCATTTTCTTTTTAGTTTTAATTTAATTTTAGTCGTTGGATTGATGTTAGGTTAGATCAACTAGATGGTTTGGTTAGGATTAACGGTTGAAACTAACATAAGGTTATGGGTGTAAGACGGAGTAAACTATTCGGGGTTTGTCATGTAATTCGTGACTATCACGAGTACCTGAGGTAATTACGAAACTACTCAGAGTTATGTATGTAAATATCCTAAACAAAAAAAATCAAAAAGATGCTCTCAGCTTTAGAGTCATCCTTATTGGACACACCTAGGAGATTTTTTTTTCTTAAAAAAATAGTCTCCTTTATTTCTTCGGACAGCCATTGTTTCGTTTTTGAGCATATCTTCTCCCACAACCAATGTCCTTATATTCTTTGTCCATTGCAACCCCTCATTGTGCCTCCACGCACGCGCATGCACACACTCTCTAAAAAGCTTGTTCATTCCGATCACGTTTGGCTAGTAACCATGGAAATATATGTTATATATTTCTGAAGAGGATGGCCAAAAACTCCAAAAAGGATAACAAAACGACCTCACAGTTGATTGAATTACAAAATTAAAAGAAAGCACCTTTAATCATTCAAGACATGTGTTTAGCAATATTTTCGCTCCTATTCCCTCCGACAAGGGCGGAATCATGAATTTTATCGAGGGACCAAGTTTGTATACCCATTATGTATAGTCAAAAATGAAAAAAAAATTGTTTTTTTTCAAATGATAATTTTTAATTAGAGTTAATGATTTCAAATGAGATTTTTAAATTTCGATAAATGTACAACTTCAATTTTATTTGAATTTACTAAAGGTTGGATTTTCAAATAGATTTTTTTTCAACGGTGATTTTTAAATATTTTTTGATAAAAAATTACTGTTCAAATAAAACAACAAATTTATTTCATTTAAAAAAAATAAAAATAATATGAGACATAAATGAGCTTGAATCTCATTTTGTATCATATGATACTTATAATTTTAGGGTTTTAAAATTGAGGGAAATTAATTTGTTTAGAGAAGGAAAATAAGTAAAGGATTCGAACCTGATTTCTAAAATCACATACTCACTCCTTTACCACTACACCATTGAGTATTTATTGTTAATTTATAAACATTATATAAAGTAATTAAACATGGCTATATCAAAAAGTAAGAACATTACGTAAGTGAAATGTATGATGTATACTAGTTCCGCCCCTGCTCCAACTGATACATGTCTTTCTGGTCATCGTCAACAATAGTCTAGGTGGCGAGGAGGATCCCAATGAAAACAGACTCCCTTTTAAAGAAAATAAATATACCATAACTAAATAATATATAGCTCCTAATCTCTCAAAAAAGACCTTAGATCTAAACAGATCGAAGATTAAATCTTATAGATCAAGGAAATGCTAAAGCCAGTAAGCTAGTCCCCAAGCCAATTATTTTTTATTTATTCCTAATCTAAAGTAGTAATCGATTAATTGCTGAATAAACTTGTTTATTCTCTATACTTTTATCCAACATAATAAATAACACCCATTAGATAATCATTAAGTTTGTAAATGTAGAAATAGATCTATAACTATAATTTATATTAATAATTTTCGAAATATGACAACGATTGGAGCGCATTTTGAAGAGGAATGTAGTGAATCATTATTGTTGCATAAACCTTTACAATAACCCTCACAACATATATACAACAAAATTGGATTACAATGAAGTTTCTCTTCAAAACCAGTTACTAACAATATCATTTGTTTCGAAATTATTTTGAATATTGAAAATCATTGACAAATGCTAAATCTATTGTTATTTCATTTAAAAGTTTAAATTATTTATCGCTAATATTTCAGTTCAATATTTTACGATAACTAGTTAAAACATTAAAAATAGCAACGAATCGATATGAATGGAGGCAAAGAATCCATACACTTTTAAATGTGGGAAAATGCTCTATCATTGTTGTTAAATAAGCATTGCTATCTGCACAGTAGTTTATGATATACCAACGATCGCTAATTTCAAGTATAAAAAATCATTTCACATCGAATAATATCATTTTTATTTATTTAACAATAGATAATTTAGGGAAGGTATTTTTTAAAAAAACTTCGCTTAGCAGCACTATTTTGTTGTACGGATAGCGACCTATACCTTATTGGTTGATAGTTTCATAAAATCTAATTTTTGTTATATTTTGGCATCAACTCATACACACGCACACCCATCATACTTCGATTTTTTTACATGTGTACCCCTCCAAGTTTTTTCAATAACAATTATATTCCTACCTTTTTGCCCAATATACTTACCCATCTATTATTTCAAAATTCACAATTCTGCACTTCCATTATTACACATTTGCCCGATATTACACTAATGGAAGGGCACTACCGTTAGTTTCGTAAAGACATAGGGGCGTGAGTGTAGTTGCAGAAAAAGTAAGGGCGTAAGTGATATTGGCAAAACTCGAAAGGAAATAAGTGAAAAAAAATCTCAAATATCTACGTCAGTGGCTGTGTATGTTCTTATAATCTGTGTAATAGCATGAAAACCCCTTGTAATATACCAAATTACATGTGGATCCTTATAAAACTTCTTACAGCGTTCCCCCACCGTGGATTATATTTTTCTTTCGAAAAAAAAGGTCAATTTAATTCTATCAGCAGCAAGTGTCTACTTAAATTATTGGGATACGGATCTGCTGTGGTGTTGTGCCTAGTGTGGGAGCCGTTCGATCTTCTTGATCGAGCAGCTCATACGATTTTGCATGGTACATGTTTACAAAAAGTGTAAAATCATGTGAACCGCTCCATCAAAATCGAGCGACACACACACACGTACTCTGCTGCACTCTCTCCTACAGCAGACATACGATCTCCTCTCAAAATATTGATATACTTTCTTTCGAAATGGCGACTTTGGCCTAAGTTACAAACATTCAGAAATTCTTCTCGACAAGTAAAATATTTTTTCCGCGATGGAAATACCAAAAAAAGTCTCCAATTATGTAAAAAACTTTCATCCAAAAACTGCACTCAAAACAAAGTAAAAAAAAAAAGAAACATAAATCAGATAATGAAATATATGTATCTCAAACTGGTCGGGATCATCCGAGAAGATGTGCATCAGCTGATGAAGCCGGTCTCCCTCCAGACGGCGTTCCTCACCCGGCTGAGATCCCGCCCCTTGAGCGTCCGCCCCACGCCCTCCAGCACCGACGTCGCCACCGCCGTCCCACCGCCTCTACCGTGCCGCACGTACTCGTGCGGTGGCATCCACTCCCTCTCCTCTCCACCTTCTCCATCCTCCACATACTCCACATCAGCTGGCCAGCATGGCTGTTTTGTCCGACGGACCCCGCTCCAGTAGTTGGGCACATCCACCGGTGCCGATGCTGCCATGTCGCGCACGAGTAATTCATCCCGCCGGAAATGGAGCGATGGTGGAGTTGTTGGGGAATCCTTGAATGCGAGGGAGAGGCCGCCGACGAGGCGGTGGGGTGGACGTGGAGGACGGGGTGGAGCGGGAGATGGCACGGGTTCGAGGGGGTTATGTTCGATGGTGGACCAAACATCGTCCTCGAGGAGGTCAGGGAGGTCGAGGTGTGGGTATGGGGAGGGGGAGGAGAGGAGATGGTGGAAGGTGACGGTGTTGTTGGCCATGTTACTACTAATGGTAGTAGTAGTAGAAGTGATGGTAGTTTGGACGGCAGGGAGGTAGGAGCCACTGGGCACCTGTATTTATAGTTTGGGATTTTATCACTTGTGCCCCTCCGAGATCTCGCAATATCAGTTATATCCCTATGTTTTTGATAATATCAGTTGTGCTTCTCACTTCTTTCTCCGTCATCAGATGTGCCCTTCCGTCAGATTGACCGTCAACGAATTGACTTAACCATGGTTTTTCCAAACCATGGTGTGGTTATGAAGGGTATGATGCATGGGCGGACCCAAGTATTGGTTAAGGAGGGCACGTGCCCTCCCTAACTTCACAATTTTTTCTATTTTTATCCCATTAAACACTAATATAAATAGCGGCAATGCGCAATTGTGCCCCCCGTCACCTGACAATTAAGAACTGAAAATCCACTTGTATCGTTTGTACTCTGCCATCATCCGTGAATTTAGAATTGGAATTGTGCCCTCCATCTAGGGATGCTAACGGACTCAGGCATTCGTATCTGATCCACTACCGTGTCTGTTGTATAAATTTTTTGACATCTGTATCTGTATTCGTTTTAAAATAGATATGGATATGGATATCACTTTGATATTTGCAAACATCCTTATCCATGATCGTATATCCATATCAATATATAAGTATATTTGTAAATTTATTTTTAACCATATATAACATAAATATATACCTTCTTTCATCATATTTGACATAATTTTTTAATATGAGGGCATTTAGTATATTTATATCACATGTTTTCCATCTAATTCATTTATATTTAAGTTAATCTATTATGTATTTCAAATATTATCTATGCTATCAGTACCCTTTTATATCATTATCCATATTTTAAGGATATAATGCACGTCAATATCCGTATCACATTGTATTCGTATTTAGAAATTGACAAGGATCCTCCCTTTCTTTAGACTCGTATGCGCCATGCAAGGATTAGGAGCACGTCTCGGTACCCTAGCTCCCTCGTAACCTTGCCTATCTCTCGGACGTTTTGTGGCCACGTTCTCCTAAGGATCCACGATACTGTTTGCACCATTACACTCTCAATCATTCGTGGACATACTATTCATCTAATTTCTCATCATTAGCAAGACTTAGTCTCATACTCCAAGTCTCCAACTCCAATGCATGCAACAATAATATAATATATCCATACTTCGTACGTACATATGTATGTTTATCCACACATAAAATATCTTTTTACCGTGATTAATGCAATCAGAACCAAATCGTTTTACCATCCACATTTTAATGTTATGGATATCCTTTAAGTGCTTCTATTATACACATGTATTTTCACAATACAAAAACTCGATGTGCAATTCTTTGTATATATCTCCACATACATGGATGTTTATTCCGATTTATTTTTATTGCATCTTATTTATTAATATTATTTATCGATGTGCCCCACCTAATCTGTAATCCTGGGTCCGCCACTGGTATGATGGTCAGAAAAATGGGATAAGCTTCATCCTCACAGGGCGGGATAGAAGCTCCATCGCACTCCTGATTCTTCTGGCTACTCCATCGCCATCCGAGCGTCGAGCCGTCACGGCGTCAAGGTCCTGGAGGATGACGTGCTGAGCAGCAGCGGAAGTCGTAGTTTTACAATAAACCCATAAAGCCGACTTTTCTTGTATGACAACGCTGCTCGATTTATAACTTGCAGTGCTGGACATCTGATATTAATTGCCTTTAGGCGTTGTGCCTACCGGGGGTAGTATGGATTAGTAACGCTGGATGTTGTAGTTGAATATTCGGATCGCGCACACGAGGCCGAGGTGCTTACTTTTGGATCGTGCACTGCAACTGAGGAGCTGCTGAGCATGGGAACTACGGAGGACATCATGGGCCTGTCGTTAGGCTGCTCCTGAACACAAAGCAACGCCACCTGAATGCACCTCTTAGCTTCATCTGCGTGGTAATTTCCTCTAAGGGAGGGGTCTACGATTCTTGCTACTGATCCTCTTGACCAATGCTTCCATACCTGTAAGGTTGAAAACTATTATCAAAATTGTATTTTATACATCTGGATAATCAGTGACGGCCAATTCTTTTAAATATTCCAGTTATATCAAAAACTGACTTTGCATTGCCCTTCGCACTTACATAGCTGAGCAGATCCGTTGATAATTCCGAATTTACGGAGTGGTACAAGCCGCTGCATTTTCGACCTGTTATAATCTCCAGAACCAGTACGCCAAAACTAAACACATCAGATTTGCAGGAGAATTGGCCTCTTGTCACGGGCAGGGGCAGGGTGAGGAGCAGCGGGAGGGGAGGGCACGGTGGTGGCGGGGGCAGGGGCGGGCTGAGCAGCAGCAGAAGGGGGCATGGGGGTGGCGGGGGGAGCAGCAGCGGGGGCAGGGACGGGTTGAGCAACAGTGGGAGGGGGCGCTGGGTGAGCAGCAACGGGAGGGGGGCGGCGGGGGCAGGGGCGGGGGGAGCAGCAGCGGGGGGGGGGGGGGTGCGGTGGTGGCAGGGGGCGCAGGGTGAGCAGCAGCGGGAGGGGAGGGCGCGGCGGTGGCGGGGGCAGGGGCGTGGGGAGCAGCAGTGGGAGGGGCACGGGGGTGGCGTGGGGTGAGCAACAACGGGAGGGGGTTGCGGGGGTGGCAGGGCCGGCGTTGGCGGGGGCAGGGGCGGGGTGAGAAGTAGCGGGAGGAGGTCGGGGGGGCTGGGGGAGAGGGAGGAGGCAGGGGCCGGGGGAGGCGGCGGAGGCAGGGCTCAGGGGGCCATGGAGGAGCCGGGTCGAAGGTGCGAGTGCCGGGGACGGAGGTGCGAGAGCCGGGGAGAAGAAAGAGAAGAGAGAGAAAGAGGATGGAGGAGGAAGAAGAAGAGTGGACATTTCAATCCATTCTTTTCAATTAATTCCACTTGTATCCTTGAAGTTAACGTCCGTTTGCATTAGGATTGGACGGAAACTAACTTGAGGGGCACAACTGATAAAATGGGAAGAAGTGAGGGGCATAATTGATATTATCAAAAAGATAGGGGCATAACTGATATTGCGAGATCTCAAAGGGGCACAAGTAATAAAATCCCTTATAGTTTCCATTGGTATCATCTTCCCTTTCTTTTTCCATTTCCCATGAGATTGTTATACCACAAACCCTCTAAAGTTTGCCAATTAGCCTCTCACTCCTGTAAGCTTTTTAATTATCTTAGAAACCCTTGCAAACTTGCTAACGTATGTCACAACCCATGTGGTTAACTCACATCTACATGACCTTTAAAGTTAACTATGCACTTCTTTATTGAAATTACAAATCCATGATACTCATCTTCCTTCTCTCCTCCCCTCCTCTACTCACTAGCACGCAAGGGCGGAACTAGCATATATCTTAGGGGCCATGGTCCCTCCTTGATTATTACATTTCACTTATATAATGATGTTAGTTTTTGTTATGGCCTCTAATCAAAGTTTAAATATATAAAGAACAATCTTGATTGCAAACATTGATTGCTTAATGGCTTGTTGGCAAAGCATTTAATCTTCCAGGCAATGAAATTGGGTTCAAATCTTATTGTTCTACTTTTTGTTGAAAAAATAGCTCCACTCACTTTACCCCCATCCTTTCTTTTGTTTAAAACAATTAATTCCATCCTTTCCTTGTTAAAAGAATTACTTTTACTCACTTTTAATATATTAATATTATAAATATAATTTTATATAAAATGAGATCGGGGCTCATTTATCTCTCTCGTTATTTTTAATTCTCTTTGTAAATAAAATAAATTTTGTTTTTCCTTTAAATTTGATTTTTTTAACTAAAGCTATTAGAAAATCACCATTGAAAAAAATCTATATCTTATTGAAAAATTCAAATAACATTGAAATGGTAAGTTTATCAAGTTTTAAAAATCACATTTGAAATGGTTAACTCTACTTAAAAAATATCATTCGAAAATACAATTTTTTTCATTTTTACTTATACAAGATAGATGTATACTTGGACCCCCTTGATAAAATTCATGGTTCCGTCCCTGCTGGTACGATCATGTGGATCAAGATACAACGATGAATGTGGCCCATGCTGGTGATCTCGTGGACAAGGACCTCATAGGGTTCCATGATGAAGGCAAAGTTGAAGGCAGAGGAGATTTGGTATAACATTAAAATCCTTATAAATTGTTAGTCTGTATATATCTTCTCCATGTGCTGTCATTGACAATTGATGGTGGAGCTGAAGCACCGCCATAGAGGGGACAACGATTCTCGTATAATCCAGAGGGTAGTCACTAGTCATGGGCTAATGTAGATAGAGGGCGGAAGCAAATGATAGTGGACTTGCGCGAAAGAGCAACGACAACATTTGCTTGGGACGAGGTGATGCAATGGAGGGGATGATGATCCATGAACGACCAATGATTCTTTTTCTTCTCTTTTTTCTTCGACGATTACAATAGTTGATCGAGGAGGCATGCCACCTAAAACCTAAAAATGGGTGTCCCAGTTGTAGCAAGAGGATGATGAGGAGACAATCAACTGAGATGTTCGAGGAAGATACGAGCAGAGGTTGATAATTTGTACTAGAAGACCTCCAATTCTGCTGATGTAGCAGGATGATGCAAGTGTCCAATTCAAAGTGTTAAGGATTAGAATTAAATTTGGATTAGGAATCCTAATGGGATTGAACTCCTAATCCTAGTAGTAGTTGTATTCTATTTATAGTCATATTGGGAATATGAATATAGGGTTGTAACTGATCTATATATAGAGGGAGGTGGAGGCATTGCCTCTACAATACAGCAAGAGGGAATACCACAAGAGAAAAGAGAGAGAGAGAGAGAGAGAGAGAAAGTGAGGTAACAAAGAGAGTTATATTCGTTCCTCTTATACTGATCTTTCTTCTCCGGTGGTCGCGAGAGGTGACCAACCACCGTTATATTTGATTGTTCTTTCTTTCATGTGCTTCCGTGGTGGTGATCGATTGTGTATCCACATCCGTATCCAATTATTCGTTCCCAAAAACTGGTATCAAATCTTGGTTCGATAACATCAAGAGATATGCCGTGACGGATCAGAGTGAGATTCGACATCAAAAAGATGACGTGACGTAACATGTGTGCCTTATTTAGAGTTGTGAAGAACCAACGGTTACAGTGAACCGTTGAGATTGGGAGCATCCGGAGTCCGATTGAGGTGATCTAAGAGTTCAGATAGGGATTTTTACGCGTTTCGTATGAGTTGGACGATTTAGATCACGAGGATCCTGCTCTGATTTTTCAAATCATATAAGAAGATACGATAGCAAAGCAGATGTCAAAATTTATATCGAAGGATGCATCATTCTCAGTGGAACCATTCAAGGGGAAAAATGGCTTCACCTTATGGCAAGAATGGGTGAAGAATATACTCACACGAGAATGACTTATAAAAGCTCTTTAGGATAAAGAGAAGAAGCTCGAGAAGATGAAAGAGGAAGAGTGGAAAGAGATGAGGGATCTTGCAAAGAACACGATACAACTGTTCTTGGCAAACAATACTCTTCGCGAAGTTATCAGCCTGGAAGATCCAACATATGTTTAAATGAAGCTCGAAGAATGATACAAGTCCAAATCTTTGATGAACCAACTATTGATGAAGAAGAATCTCCATGGTACAAAGATGACAGGTGGGATGAAGTTTCAAGTGCACTTGGATGAATTCAACAAGATTCTTACTGATGTGCTCATACTTGAAGAGAAGAATGCAGAAGGAGAATCTCTCTTCAAGGAGGAGGATAAGTCACTCATTTTGTTGAGTTCCCTTCCATCGTCCTACGATCATATTGTGACGATGTTACTATATGGTAATGAGACCATCATATTGGATGAGAAAGTTGCTTCGCTGCTTATGAACAAGTCTCGACGGAGGTCAACGGATGAGACAACGGATGAGACAACGGATGATGAAGGTCATGCGCTAACAACTAAGGGTAGATGTTCGAGATGAAGGGTGATATGATTCAGAGGTCGATCCAAGTCATGAGGTTCAATCACGTACTTATATCGTGACAAGAAGGGTCATGCAATAACCGATAGTCTGAGACATGATAAGGAGAAAGGAAAGAAAAAAGTTGGTGATTCTGAATCTGACTAAGAGAATTCCACCGCAGTCTATGAGGGATACTTGCTAGCGTGCTCTAGGGAGATGAAGGCATATTCAAGATGGCTTCTGGGCTCGACATGTTCTAATCACGCGTACTCATCTAGAGAGCAGTTTAGTACATAGAAGGCATGTAATGATGGAACTGTAAAGATGGAAGGTGGAGAGGTTCATCACATCGAGGGGATTGGGTCAGTGTAATTCCACATGTTTGATGGAGTAGTACGAACTCTAACACGTGTCAGACACATTCCTACAGTCAAGAAGAATCTGATTTCACTAGGAATGATCGAGTCACTATTGAAGGGAGAGTTCTCAGAGCGAGCAAGGAAGTACGTGTGGTGATGCGTGGGATGAGGATGCCGAACAAGGTGTATAAGCTCAAGGGAAGGGTCATGAAAGGTGATGAAGCTCCAGTTATTCCTAGGACGAGCAATATGATGAGAGAGCGACAGGTTATCGGCATGTCTACTACAGAAGTGCACAACAAGGAGAAGCGAGTGCAATTCCCTTTACCGGAGGATATCTGCACAATCTCTAGTCATGAGAGATTCGTGGTGCCTTATCATGAGGCACAATGTTGAGTTGTGCGAGTTGCCAAGAGAGGTCACGTCGAGGATGCCCAATGACGGATGTGTCACATAAAATTGGTGAGATCTTGCTAATGATACTTGTAGATGACAGTGATAGTCCAGTGTAGACTCAAGACGATGAAGATATTGTTATGGAATTCAACTCGAGGAGGAGATTATAGGATTAGAGTTAAATTAGGATTAGGAATCCTAATAGGATTGTACTCCTAATCTTACTAGTAGTTTAGTTGTCTTCTATTTATAGTCCTATTGGGAATAAGACTATGAGGTTTTAACTGAGATATATATAGAGGGAGGTGGAGGTATTGCCTCTACATCACAACAAGAGGGAATACCCCAATAGAAGAGAGAGAGAGAGGTGAGAGAGCGAGGTAACAGAGAGAGTTGTACTCGTTCTTTTTATAATGATCTTTCTTCTCCACTAGTCGCAAGAGGTGAGCGACCACCGTTATATCTGATTGTTCTTTCTTTCATTTGCTTCCATGGTGATGATTGATTGTGTATCCACATCCATATCAAGTTGTCGCACGAACTTCGCCATCGCCGTCCCACCGCCTCTACTGTACCGCACGTACTCGTGTGGCGGCATCCACTCCCTCTCCTCTCCACCGTCTCCATCCTCCACATGCTCCACATTAGCTGGCCAGCACGGCTGTTTTGTCCGACGGACCCCACTCCAATAGTTGGGCACGTCCACCGGTGCCGATGCCGCCATATCGCGCACGAGTAATTCATTCCGTCGAAAATGGAGCGATGGTGGAGTTGTTGGGGAATCTTTGAAGGTGAGGGAGAGGCCGCCGCCGAGGCGATGGGGTGGACGTGGAGGACGGGGTGGAGCGGGAGATGGCACGGGTTCGAGGCGGTGATGTTCGATGGTGGACCAAACATCGTCCTCGAGGAGGTCGGGGAGGTCGAGGTGTGGGTATGGGGAGGGGGAAAAGGAGAGGAGGAGATGGTGGAAGGTGACAGTGGTGTTGGCCATGTTACTACTAATGGTAGCATTAGAAGTGATGGCAGTTTGGACGGCAGGGAGGTAGCTGTAAAGCCTTGAGCTTGGCATGTCTCGGATCCTATATAATAAGATCCGGCTCGTCAAGAGAAAACCAACGAAATTTGTTTCGTGTGAATCAGAATTCGTTTCGAATTGTTATGATTTTCAGAAGAAAGGGAAGTAAGGAAGGCTAAGATGTCATTAACTCATAATGACTGTCATTAAGACTAATTAAATATGATTAAAGAAACTAATGACGGATTGAAAACAACTAATGATCATTAATAAACACTAATCAATAGTTAGCAAAAGGTAAGCATAAGCCGTGAAAAATTAAAATGCGATTAGTGAAAGCTAATCACAATTAGTGTTAATTAAGCATCATTAGCGAATCTAGAATCCTCTAGAATGTTCTAACTTAAGCCCCAAGTTTGGGATAAGTTTTGGCTAAAATCATGGGCCAAAACCATGGGCCGCTAAACCATG
The DNA here is from genome assembly GCA_037367405.1 of Ottelia alismoides. NCBI lineage: Eukaryota > Viridiplantae > Streptophyta > Magnoliopsida > Alismatales > Hydrocharitaceae > Ottelia > Ottelia alismoides. The sequence continues at coordinate 691,856 of JAZKJV010004856.1, forward strand.
GTTTTTCTAACCATGGTTAGTGGTTTTCGGGAGCCTATAAATAGACCCCCTAACCATTCATTCTCTACGACTTCCACTACCACCACCACCCCAAGGGCTAGGGTCGAGAGGTCGAGAGGAGGAGTGGGAGACGAGGGAGGAGCGCTAGCGAAGCGCTGCCGGGAGAACGAGGAGGAGAAATGTATGATTCTCTCTTAGTTTGCTTCGTAAGCTAGGCTTTCAATTCATCCTCTTGTTCTTCCAAGTTTTGTTCTTGATTAATTTTTCTTTCCGATTCATTTTCCTGTTGTGGTTCGAGGAGAAATCTGTGTAACACCCTACTTAGTTGCGGGCGGCTATGCACGTCAGTGACCCAGTGATTCGTCACACGTTCACTCATCTAAAACGCGTGGTGTCTACCGATTCTCCATCGTTTATGTTTCTATTCTTTCTGTTATGCTTTTATAGTTATTTTGATGGAGAAATCTGTGTAATACCCTATTTAGGTGCGGGCGGTTATGTACGTCAGTGACCCTGTGATTCGTCACACGTTCACTCACCTAAGATGCGTGGTGCCTACCGATTCTTCATCTCTTGTTGTTTGAGTATATTCTTTCAGTTTCGTTGTTATTTCCTCTCGATTGATTTTATAGAGGAAACTCTTTTCGTTTTTATTTTGAAATATGTCCCGATATAAGGGGAAACTCTGCCGAAATTTTCCGAGAAATATGTCCCAATATAAGGGGAAACTCTGCCGAAATTTTACGAGAAATATGTCCCGATATAAGGGGAAACTCTGCCGAAATTTTAAGAGAAAATATGTTCTTCACGTTCTTCGTGTTCTTCGCGTTCTTCACGTTCTTCGTTCGTTCTTCGCGTTCTTGACACGTTCCTAATGTTTTGATACGAAAATGAAATTCGATCTTTTCAGGTTCCTTAAAATAGCCTTTCTAAAAACAAAACACGATAAAGCCTTGCATACACGAGAGAGAGCTCGATTAGGTAATGAAATCCTTCCTTTTACTGTTGGGTTTTCATACGAGATTATTGAAATTCTTGATTTTATTTTCTTTGCTATGAAGAACCCTAATTTTGGCTATTTTTTAAAAAGTCTGAAAAGTTACTTTGTGATTCCCACTAAAATAGGGTTTAAGCATCAAATTGATGCGGTGGCTTTGAAAGTTAGGGTTTGAGAGTTAAAATAGGCATAAATACGAGTATATATGCATATGAATGATATATTTGTGAGTATATACTAAATATTGCTGATTATGCAAATCGAAGATTTAACGAAAGAATTACATCATGGGAATTGATGTGGTTTGAGTTGGATCCTGAAAAGGATCGTGTGTCACGTTAAGGATGACTGTGAGTAGAACTACAGGTCGGGCATGCAACCTATAGGTTTGTCGAAAGGAACCCGTATTGGCGTTTCCCTACCTAGGTGGTACATGGTTGCCTTGTTATGATAAGTGCGCACGAAATGAATGTTTTGCAACGCGTGGTACCGGGAGTCAATATCGTCGGGTTGAACGACGGAAGATGTGGTCGTGCCATGTGGAGGCACGGGTGGTTCAATAGCGGCTGGGTCACGATAACATGTATTTAAAGCTGCTAGGTTAAATGATTAAATGTTAGCCTGATGTTTTAAGCAACCGAGTCCTCGAGGTGTGCTCATTTGTTTTTCCAGGCTGAGGGTTGAGACCCTGTTTAATAAAAGAAAAAGGAAATTGTCAGGGTAGTATTGGAGGATTGGTTGAGGCGACGTGCGGCGGCATAAGCTTACCAAGATCAACACAATCTCCAATCCCGAAGGGTGCACAGCTTCATAGTCCAAGAATGGTGGGGTTCCCCTAGATTAATCCCTGATGTGGAATAGAAAGGAATATGACTTAAATTAATGAGAAGGAATACAATTTTTGTGATATCAAGTTTTGAAAAATTACACAATTTGTTTGCTTTTCTCTTCTTCGTTACTTAGCATTCGCTAATTTTTATCCTATGATTTATGGAAAACCCAACAGGTATCGGTGAGCCATCGCAAGGACTTTAAAAATTCATCCAGCTTACATACTAGACATCCAGCCAACCACAGTAGCTTTACTTTTTAAGGTAGTTAGTAATTATTTGTATATTTTCCTTTCAAGCTGATGTACATGTAAATGGTTATAATGGGACAATGTATCATCTGAGCTTTATTTAGTGAATGGAAAAGTGTTGAAATACTTTCTTCTGAATATTTTTATTTAGAGTCTATTTCTGAATGTTAGTTGTGATTGCTGAATAAATTATTGCTGAGTAACCAGATCCGGATATGGGAGGATCCGCTGGCCCGGGAATCGGGATCGTGACAGTAGCAGCCACAGGGCACCTGTATTTATAGTTTCCATGGGTACCATCTTCCCTTTCCTTTTCCATTTCCATGAGATTGTTATACCGCAATCCATGGGTGAAACTAGTATATATTATGGGAGGGGTGGCATGGACCCCTCATGATTATTATATGTCACTTGTATAATGTATTAAGTTTTTAATACGGCCCCTCCTCAATTGTACTATAATTAATAATGTTAGAGAAAGATTTTAGAATCATTAAATGGATAAGTGGTAGAGTGGCATGATTATTATTATGGAGACTGGGGTTTGAATCTTATCTCCATCAATTTTACTTTCTTTTATATGGTTTATCCTATCACTTCCAAAGTATGAGAATAATTTGATATAAAATTGTATTCGAGTTTATTTATCTCTCTCATCGTTTTTATTACTCCTTGTAAATAAAATAAATTTTATTATTTCCTTTTAACTATGAACTTTTTTATTTCAAATTTTTACTTGATAATTTAACATTTTTAGGATGGATTTAGAGATGCTTAAATTATTATATTTATCTAATTTTAAAAATAGCCACTGAAAATACACATATATTTGAAATTCTAACGTTAATAATATATTTAAATCCTACATTTATCAAGATTGAAAGAGGTCCATTTTAAAATAGTAATTCTATTTACAAATATCGTTGGAAAATACATAGATTTTTCCATTTTGAGCATTTATAATAGTTGTATACTCGGCCCCCCTTGATGAAATTCCTGGTTTAGCCCCTGCCACAAATCCTCTAAAGTTCACCAATTCTCAGAAACCCTAGCAAACTTGCTGATTCTTACGTCACAATGTTAACTCACATGTACATGACCGTTAAAGTTAACTATGCACTCCTTCTTTATTGAAATTACAAATCCATGATACTCATCTTCCTCCTCCTCCCCTCCCCTCCCCTCCTCACTGGCACGACCATGTGGATGGAGATACAATAATGGATTTGGCCCACACTGGTGATCTTCTGGACAAGGACCTCGTAGGGTTCCATGATGAAGGCAAAGTTGAAGGCAGAGGAGATTTGGTATAACATCAAAATCCTTATAAATTGTTAGTCTGTATATAGCTTCTCCATGTGCTATCATTAACTATTAATAATCAACATCTCCTCTAATTAAGAAAGTTTCTAAAGAGATCCTTATGTTGGATTCTTTGAGAAGCCACTTCTAATTTGACTTCTTTGAGAAGTTATTAATGGCTTACTTGAGAAGCTATTATTGTCTTTCTTGAGAAGTCATCTCCAAAGTTGGCTTCTTTAAGAAGCCATCACTTGTTGTAGCATACTCCATTGGCCTTTATAAATAGGACCCTTGAGGTTGGAGTGAAATCAACTAAGAGAAGAATCAAGAGAGTTACAGAGCCATCAAGTATTTTGGAGAGGAAAGTATAGAGAGCTTGAGTGTTGTATAGTTAGAGAGTATAAGTGGGTGAGTGTATGTGAAGTGGTGTATACTTTGGGGTGTTGTCTTTTATAATGGTGTATTGTTAATGTATATTGTTAGTGAGTCATTATATTTTCCTTGTAGTCAGATTCCAACAACTGGTATCAGAGTCTTGTTAGGGTCCTAATTAGTAAGGGTACAATCCCCACGTTGTAGAAAAACAATTCCATCTAGTTGCAGTAGAGGTCTCTAAATAAATTAGGGGAGCCTCTGTCAGTGTATCCAATGAAGTCTTGAGTTCTGGTAAGGGGAAATTATGTCCGTGTGCAGTCAGGGACTGTAAACGGGATAGGTCTAGGACCAACTTCACTGGACGAATGAAAAATGTAGTTTCTCCAAAAATTATGACGGATCCCTTCGACTCTAGTTTTGAGATCAACAAGCTGAATGTACACAATTACAGTTATTGGAGGGCATGCGTCAAATCTTATCTACAAGGACATAATCTCTGGGAGATTGTTGGAGGAGATGATACAACACCACCTCCAAAGGAGAATGTTGATGCCTTGAGGAAATGGAACATCAAGGTCAGTAAGGCAATTCTCATATTAAAGACCACGATCGAGGAGGAGCTGATCAAACATATCCGAGAAGCCGCTACATCGAGGGAAGCATGAGACACATTTGTTACATTGTTCTTACACGAGAATGATGCTCGACTTCAATTCTTGGAGAACGACATGATATCTCTCAAGAAAGAGAGATGAAAATCAATAAGTATTTCAACAAGGTACGTACTATATGTCGTGAAATATCCCAATTGGATCCATAATCAAAGATTAGTGAGTCACAAACGTGAAGGATCATCAATCATGGATTACGACCAGAATATGGTGCTCTCATAACGACCATATCTGATTGGTCTAAAAAACCAACTCTCTTGGAGTTTGAAAGTATCTTAGCAAATCAAGAGACTTTAGCCAATCAAATGGCTAGTCTGTCAATAAAAGGTGGTGAAGAAGCACTATTTAGTGCACATAAACAATGGAAGCTACTGGAGCTGCATCTAAAAGACTCAGCTCCTCAGCGGAAGCAACATTCTAAGAGGAGCTTCAAGCTAGGGGGAGCTTCGTATGACCGATCACAAAGGCCAAACGATTCTTTACAGAAAAAGAAACATGAAGAATGCTTCAATTGCGGATGAAAGGGGCATTTTACAGGATACTGTAGAATCAAGAAAAAGACAATACAAAGCAATGCTGTAGTGTCAAATTATCACATAGAAGATCTTCGTGAAGAAGATTGGGAGCAACAAGCTTCGATGGCAATTATCGAATCAGGAGAATTGGTATTGGTAACAACCATGACCAAGGAGTGATTATGATAAAGGTTGGATTGTGGATTCTGGTTGTTTCAATCATATGATCGGAAATAAAAGCAAGCTCAACGACATATCCGAGTACGAAGGAGGGTGAGTTGTTATGATAGCCAACAACTCAAAGATGCCAAATCCCATATTGGCACTACAAGATAGTGCCACGCTTCAACTCCAATGAGATGCAGTTAGAGCACGTGTACCATGTATAATGTATGAAGAAAAATCTTCTCTCTGTGTATAGACTTACATTTGCAGGACATTATGTGGTGTTCGAGCCTGAGGACTTGCGGGTGTATCAGAACCTTAAGTTACCTATTACTGCCATCATGGAGGGAAGAAGAGTTGAGTCTATCTACGTTATGTCAGTAGAATCTGCGTACGTAGATAAGACAAAGAAAAATGAGACTGTGGATATTTGCCATGCTAGGCTTGAACATGTGAGCTATCACAAGCTTAAGATAATGATGTAGAAATCAATGCTCAAGGGTCTTCTGCAACTGGATGTACGAGGCTGTTTGATTACTTGAATTGTTGAGTCAATGCTGAGGGGGACTGTTAATAATCAACATCTCCTCTAATTAAGAAAGCTTCTAAAGAAATCCTTATGGTGGCTTCTTCGAGAAGCCACTTCTAATTTGGCTTCTTTGAGAAGCTATTATTGGCTTACTTGAGAAGCTATTGTTGGCTTCCTTGAGAAGCCATCTCCAAAGTTGACTTCTTTAATAAGCCATCACTTGTTGTGCTGTACTCCATAGGCCTCTATAAATAGGGCTGTGGAGGTTGGAGTGCAATCAACCAAGAGAAGAACCAAGAGAGTTAGAAAGCCACTAAGTATATTGGAGAGGAAAGTATAGAGAGCTTGAGTGTTGTATAGTTAGAGAGTATAAGTGGGTAAGTGTATGTGAAGTGGTGTATACTTTGAGGTGTTGTATTGTATAATGATGTTTTGTTAATGTATGTTGTTAGTGAATCATTATATTATTCTTGTAGTCAGATTCCAACATTGACAACTGATGGTGGAGCTGAGGCACCGCCATAGAGGGAATAACGATTCTCGTATGACCGAGAGGATAGTCACTAGTCAGGGGCTAATGTAGGTGGAGGGCGGAAGCAATTGACAGGGGACTTGCACGAAAGAGCAACGACAACATTTGCTTGGGGCGAGGTGTTGCGATGGAGGGGATGATGATCCGTGAATGAGCAACGATTCTTTTTCTTCTCTTTGTTCTAATATGGTTACAATAGTTGATCGAGGAGGAAGACCTCCTGGAACCTAAAAATGGGTGCCCCGGTTGTAGAAAAAGGATGAGGAGGAGATAATCAGCTGAGCTTGGGGAAGAAACGAGCAAAGGTTGATAATTTGTATGGGAAGACCTTCGATTATGCTGCTGTAGTAGGCTAATGCAGGTGTTCATTTCAATTCAGAGTGTTAGGATTATGAATCATAATGGGATTGAACTCCTAATGCTAGTATTAGTTGAATTGTATTCTATTTATAGTCATATTAGGAATAAGAATATGAGGTTGTAACTGAGCTAATATAGAGGGAGGTGGAGGCATTGCCTCTACACCACAACAAGAGGAAATAACACAAGAGAAAAGAGAGAAAGAGAGAGAGAGGAGAGAGAAAGAGAGGTTATAGCTAGGTAATTTAGAGAGTTGTACTCGTTCCTCTTATATTGATCTTTCTTCTCCGGTAGTCACGAGAGGTGACCGACCACCATTATATTTGATTGTCCTTTCTTTCATGTACTTCCGTGGTGGTGATTGATTGCGTATCCGTATCCGGTTGTTCATTCCCAACAACTGGTATCAGATCTTGGTTTGACAACAACAAGAGATACGACATGACGAATCAGTGTAAGATTCGACATCAAGGAGACGATGTGACATAACATGTGTGCCTTCTTCAGAGGCTGTGAAGAACCAACGGTTACAGTGACTCATTGAGATCGGGAGCATCCAAAGTCCGATTAAGGTGATCCATGAGTCTAGATAGGGGTTTTTATACACTCCGGATGAGTTGGACGATTTAGATCGAGAGGATTCTTCTCTTATTTTTCAAATCATACAAGGAGATATGATAGCAAAGCAGATGATGAAATTTACATCGAGGGGTGCATCATTCTCCGTGGAATCCTTCGACAAGAATAATGACTTCACCTTACGGAAACAATGGATGAAGAATATATTCACACGAGAAGGACTTGTAAAAGCTCACAAAGATAAAGCGAAGAAGCCCGAGAAGATGAAAGAGGAAGAGTGGAAATAGACGAGGGATTGCGAACAACACGATATAACTGTTCTTGGCAGACAACCCTCTTCGCGAAATCATCGACCTAGAGGATCCGACAACTGTTTGGATGAAGCTCGAGGAACGATACAAGTCCAAATCTTTGACGAACTGACTATTGATGAAGAAGAAGCTCTATGGTCTAAAGATGAATGACGAGACAATGTTCGAAGTGCGCTTGGATGAACTGATTGGTCATAGGTTCGAATCCTACTATGGGAAGATTTATTAATTCTTTATTAAAAAAAGAAGAATGAAATGGCTCGCTCTAGCCATTAGGAGATAGGAATGGATAATCCGTTCCTTATCTTTCTCTATTTCTATTGCATTATATTCCGTCGTATCACATTCTATTATCAATATTTGAGAATCAAGTCAATACCTGGCGTAGATTCGGGATAATCCCTCCTAAATAGCCCTGGGAATTCAACAAGATTCTGACTAATGTGCTCACATTTGAAGAGAAGAATGCGGAAGGAGAATCTCTCTTCAAGGAGGAGGATAAGGCACTCATCTTGTTGAGTTCCCTTCCATCTTCCTACGATCATATTGTGACGATGTAACTTTATGGTAAGGAGACCATCATATTGGATGAGAAAATTACTTCACTGCTTATGAATGAATCTCGATGAAGGTCGACGGATGAGGCAACGGATAATGAAGATCATGTGCTAGAAACTGAGGGCAGACATTCAAGATAAAGAGTGATAGGACTCAGAGGTCGATCCAAGTCACGAGGTTCAATCCTGCTTCTATTGTGACAAGGAGGGTCACAAAATAGCCGATTGTCTAAGACATGAGAAGGAGAAAGGAAAGAAAAATGTTGGTGATTCTGAATCCGACCAAGAGGATTCCACTGCAGTTTGCAAGGGAGACTTGCTAGCGTGTTCTAGGGAGATGAAGGCAGATTCAGGACGGCTTCTGGACTCGGCATGTTCAGATCACGTCTGCTCATCTAGAGAGCAGTTTAGTACATATCATGCATGCAATGATGGCACGATGAAGATGGAAGGTGGAGAGGTTCACCACGTCAAGGGGGTTGGATCACTGCAATTCTGCATGTTTGATGGAGTACTACGGACTCTGACTGGTGTTGAACACATTCCTACGCCAAGAAGAATATGATTTTACTAGGAACAATCGAGTCACTATTGAAGGGGGGGTTCTCAGAGAGAGCAAGGAAGCCCACATCATGATGCATGAGACGAGGATGTTGAACAAGGTGTTGATCTTGTGTTGTAACGTGTATTACATCAAAGGTTCTTTAAATGTTAAATTATTTTTGCAATCTTGATTTTTAAAATCCAACCTTATAAATTACATCTTCGACTAATGTTATGCCTACTTCAAATTTTGTTCGAATCCGAATTCATTTGCTATTTTATCGTGACAGATGAAAAGTTCAATTATTTTATAAATGAGATTTAAAAAGCCAAGAGAGTCTGAGAGGTCGCTTGTTCTGATATTAATTTTTATTCTTCTAGTAGTTTGTGTAATGATTAAGTTTTTTTTATTTTTATATCTCTTCTCCCTTAGGCGATGGTGCTCCACAGTCCAACTGAACATTTTGAATTCTTAGGTTATGTATGTTAGAGAAGGTTTGTAAATCAGTTAGATGTGACGTGAGTTGAATTTTTTCATCTTATAGTCAAAGATTACATTTTTCTTGACCTGCGAATAATCATAAAGAAAGAAGAACTTCTTTGTCATAACAACAATCATAAAGAATGACATTCGTTGTTAATAATTTACGATGTACGGTGATATCAAATATCCAGTCGATGATTTTTGAAATGGATTTATGCAAAATTAAGGGTTTTTACATAAATATCATGTAAACCTACAATATTACAAAGGGTAAAATGGTGCTGCCCTTAGGGGGAGCTAACTTGGCTTCTCCGCTTTATTTTCCTCATTTTTTTTAAAATTTCTTCCGTAGATTTTCATCAATATATTCCTATATTATGTCATTCAAATTTTGTGCGAAACAGAGATTCCTACGGCCTCCATCTAGATGTGGTCATTTCTAGCAATTATGTTACCGTTAAAAATGACAATGGAGGCCGTAGGAGTCTCTATTTGGCACGAAATTTTAATGACATAATATAGGGAGATAATGATGAAATTCCATGAAAGATTTTTAAAAAAAAATAGAAAAAATGGGACGAGAGAGCCAAGTTATCTCCCCCAGGGGGAAGCCCCATTTAAACCTATTACAAATTACCTCTGTAAATGGATCTCCATCTTCCTCCTCCCAATCCAATCCAACTTTTACCTGCAAACTACTAAAGATAGAAATGACACATGAAATCGAATAGTTGGAGTTCTTATAAGGGTCTTTGTCAGTTGTGCTCCTCCGAGATATTGCAATATCAGTTATGCCCATCTTTTTTGAGAATATTAGTTGTGCCCTCAACTTTTTACTGCTCTATCACTTGTGCCCCTCAGGTTAGTTGTCGTCCATCTCTCCCCAACGCAAACAGACGTTAACTTTGAGGACACAAGTAGAAATAAATTAGAGAAAAAGGTCCGAGAGGTCTTTTTGACCCTCCTCACCCTCTCCCTCTTCTCTCTCCCTCCTCCTTCCGACCGACCTCCTCATCCCCAGGTCAACCTCCTCCTCCCTCCCATCCTCCTCCCCAGGCCAACATCCTCCTCCACCTCCCCCACTCCTCCGCCCCCAGCCTCCTCCCTCCTCTACCCCGTCCTCCCCTCCGCCCCCAGCCTCTCCTTCTCATCCACTCCTAGCCTCCCCCCTCCTCCGCCTCATCCTCTCCTCTACCCCCAGCCTCCCCCTTCCTCTGCCTCCCCCTATCCTCCACTCGCAGCCTCCCCCTCCTATTCTCCATCCTCTCCTCCGCCCCAGCCTCCCCCTCTCCTCCGCCCCCAGCCTCTCGCCTCCTCCGCCCCCAACCTCCCCCCTCATACGCCCCCAACCACCCCAGATCGACCTTCATGCTCGCAGCAGCAATCTATCGAGATCCACCATCAGAGTTGTAGTTAGAATCTTGACTCCCTTCATAGGAGAAGTAGAGATCCCCCAGGAGGCGATGCTTGTCATCGGAGGTGGAGTAGGAGATGGAGTTGGGGCGCCCTCCTGGGCGAGCTGCTGCTTATCAGGGCCACTTTGCCCTAGAACCATCGGAGCTTGAAGCTCCCCCATCATCAATCATACTATCTTCTTTTCCATCTGCTGATATAGAAGGAGCAACCACCCACATCGAGGGTTGTGAGCTGAGAAATCTAACTCAAGGTTACAACTTACCTTCTCCTCCTCTCAACGTCGACTGCTCATGAACAAGAGGAAGAAGATGAGGGTTTCCAATTTTACCCCTCCTACTCAAACGATGGTTTGAAAAAATCATGGATAAGTTCAACTCATTGACGGCTAAAGTAAGGAAGGAGCACAAGTGATAGAATGACAAGAAGTTGGGGGCACAATTGATATTACAAAAAAGGAAGTGCATAACTGATATTGCAATATCTCAGGGATCACAAATGATAAAAACCCTTCTTAGAAACTCAATCTTTGACACGACCATGGTGGGATAGTGATTCAATATGCAGAACTTTAGCAACTCCATGGTGACATGCTTGGTCTTCAATCTACTTCATCTTTGCACTACAACTCGACTATATCGTGAGCTGCAACTTTGCATCCATTGCGGCATCCACCATAGGCTTCCTAGATTCCAATTGCAATTATTGACATATCTCTTACAAGCAACTAAATACCAACTCGATCCAAAACTTGTTAAGGCTCATCAAGGCGTTCATCAATCTTGTCAACATTGGTTCTAAGCACTCATATTGAGGTTTAAAAGAAACCCATGAGATGCTGAGTTGTGTTGCATATGTGAACCAATGGATGCATAATTAGCTATCATCACGGAACCTTGTGAAAAATTAGACAACACAATTTAATGGTCACCTGTCGCAATAATTGAGCACAAGTCTCTTCGTATCTTGTACTTTTCCTTTCTTCTCTCTCTCGATTACATTATTGTGTTGATTTTTAGCAATGCCTCCTCCCCCTCTATATGTACCTCAAGTAGAAACTCATAGTCCAATTTTTGAAAGAACTCTACGTAGAATGTAACTCAATTGTTATTAGTGTTAAAAGTTCAATCCACGACCCTGTATCGTCTTAAATATGCACTGCTTCTATCCACATCTTATATAGCTCCTTTGCATGAACTCACCCCCTTTGAGAGTCGCATCATCATTAGATGCTCTTGACATGCCTCCTCTCGGGTATGCTCACACAACTCAGTGTTGTGTCTTCTGATGTGGCACCACACATCTCTCATGACTAAAGATTGTGCCATCATCCTCTAACAGGGCTAATTGCTCCTTATTGCATGCTTTTGCAATAGAGATGTTCATAACTGCAACTCTATTCTCTTACCACTCATCTTGAGAAAAACTAGAGCTCCATCAACTGTCACGACCATTTCCTCAAACTTGTACACCTTATTCTTCATCCTTATTCCTTGCATTACCATACGATGCCTTAATCACTTTGGTAACTCTCCCTTCAATGATGACTTGATTGTTCCTAATGAATTATGATTTTTTTTGGTAGTAGAAACATTTTGATACCAGTTAAAGAGTCCATATTTCTATAAAAATCATGCAAATGTTACGTTGACCAGACTCCCATGATATGGCAAACCTCTGCACATGCCATCCTGACCATGCCATCATCATATGCTTAGTATGTACTAAATCTCTTCCTTGACAAGCTCTCGTAATATGAACATGTCGAGTATAGAAATCATCCAAAATCTACTTTCATCTCTCTAGAGCATGTTGGCAAGACTCCTTCATATACTATGTGGAATCCTCTTGGTCAGAGTCTGAATCATAGACTTTATCCCCTTTTCCTTCTTACATCCCAAACAATCAATAATCTTGTGATCCTCCTTGTCGCAATAAAAATATTATTAGTACTTTATTTCTCACTTTATAGAAATTGTACTTATTCTTTCTCATATCTTGATTTTAATAACTATTGACACTTATCACAAGTTGCTCTCATATTATTGTATATTTGACTTGCATGTATATAGGTTGTTACGAGCTTTCATGAAGATAACAAAGGATAGAAGGTTCATTTCAAGAGGTTCTATTATTATTATAACTTGATGATGTTTCTTGTATCAAGTTGTAAGATAAATAGTTTATCCCTGAAAACTTGTCAAATTAGGAACTGATTAGACTAGCTCAGAACTTGACCTATCTATATTATTTAGCTTCCGACCAACCAGTCTTGATCGACCATCTTTGACATCTGATCGATTAATATTTAAATGCTTTTATTGTTAGATCGATTGACCTACAAATTACACATGATTGGTCGCCTCTTGATCGACCACTTGAGAGCCATGATTTATCACTTTTTAAACTCATCTCAATGGCTTTATAATAACTACTTTTAATCCATCAACAAAATTTGAAATGATCGATCAACCTTCACTACATCGGTTATCTATGTTGCACTGATCAATCATTTCACTAGAATATTCACCATTCTTTACCATATATGTTGATCATATTTTAAAAGGTCTGACCCTACCACTATGTAAAGGATCATATATCCATTTTTAGAAGACACATGATAACTCATAAAACACAAAAAAAGTCTTCTAGTGTTGTTCATCTCTCTTTGTTCTTCATGCTATTAAGCATTTTGAAGAGTATTTAGTCTTTGAGAGCTATTCTAAACATTCAGATTCATAGGTGCTCTCTATAATAGGGTTTGATTGCCTCTAGATTTTAAAGTTTATATATGGATAGTCAGAGACATGCACTATCAGTGCTATTTTTCAAGTGATATTATGCAATCATTTGTGCTAGTTTTTGTTAGATATATTGATATTACTTATGCTTATATATGATATTACTGCTTAGAAACGTATCTCTCTTGTTGATATAAAAATATTACCATACTCGAGATAGCCTTTTTTGTAGGAAATCTTGGTGTTAGATCCAAATGTGCATGCTAGTTCTTAGATTGTCTGAGTTCGTCCAGTCCAAGAAGGTCAAGGATATTCGGAGTCTGGCCAATCCTTGATGCTACCAACAATGTCTGATCTACCAGTGTTAACTTTGGTGTCTGATCCAAGGTTGCACCAATTTTTAGTATTTCGTTTAGAAGCTTTGTTAATAGTTAAGTTATCTGTGTAAATAACTCAATATAGTGAAGCACTTGATTAGTTCAACTGATCATAAATCCTATGCCAAGAAGACTTGAATGTTGTTTTTTTTCTAGTTAGATCTCCACTCTAGCAACAAGTATATTGTGATTGCTTGTAAGGTTTTTTTGCTTCATTCTCTTAAATCCTAAAAATTATTTTAAATATGAAATAGTTATTGGACACTAATATTCAGCCCATCTTGTAATATTGTGATTTGCAAGCACTCTCGTTTGTTATCAGAGCCTGTTTTCATGTGCCAACAAAGTAATGCTCCTCATCACACATGGTAGTAGAAGTTGGAAGTAGCAGCTGCAATAACAAATCGTTCGAAAGTCAACACACTATCAAGCCTCCTCCATTTGATTGTACGAATTACAATTGTTGGAAGGTTAGGATGCTGATCTTTCTCGAAACCATTAACTATGAAGTATGGAATGTGATATTGTCTGAGTACGACTACTAGATCATCAAAGAGACAATCTTACTGATCGATGTTGATAAAAAATGGCCATGTACAACTCAAAGCAATGCATGCTATCTTTTGTGGAATTACAAAACAAAGAGTTCAACTTAGTGTCATCATGCAAGGATGCATACTAGATGGAATAAGCTAAGTGTCATATACAAAGGCACTAGCAAGGTCCTTGGACCTGCCTCCTCATGACATGGGCTTTGCAAGGCTCTAAAATAATATCCTCACAAGGATGCGAAGATACAATATCGCTGAGGTGATCACTCACAAGATCAAGTGGTCAATCAACAACAGTGCACATGTACAGTAGGGGTCGAATTCACGGAACAATGGAGAATAGACAATCAAAATGGGCTAAAAGAAGACAATAGATGATTTTGAGATTTTAATATATTTGGATTTTTTATGGATATTTAATAAGTTATTTTTCCTGAAAATTTCTTTTATAATTTTTCAGCCTTTTAATTTTACAATTTTTACTTTCTTTTTTATTTTATAATTTTTAATTTTTTATAATAATTAATAATGACAATACAAGTATAAATAACTATATATATATATGTGGAGATGGCTTTTATAATTTCTAGATATACATACACACACATATATAATGAAATGTATAGTGGAAAGTACAATAGAGGTCGAATTTAGAGAACATCTGAGAATAGATAATCAAAATGGGCTAAAAGAAGACAATATATGATTTTGAGCTTTTAAGGTATTTTAAAATTTTATGGATTTTTAAATAATTATTTTTTTTGAATTTTTTGCTTTTACAATTTTTAGCCTTTTAATTTTAAATTTTTTACTTTCTTTTCATATTTTCTGATTTTTAAACATTTATAATAATTAGCAATGATAATACAAGTATAAATAGCTATACATGTAGAGATGGCTTTTATATTTTCTATATATATACACTCAAAATTCACAAATAATATATTTTTGGGTTTTTATGTTTTTCTCTGGTTTGGTATTGTTCTTTTAATTTTTACTAAATTTTTGGTAAAAATTTAAGCTACTTCAGGTTTGATTCAGACCTAATTCTTTGAGGTCTCATGGCTGGGTTCAACTCACCTCAACTGACTAACTAGAACTTTTCGAGACATACGCATGACTCTTGTCGGGCGTGACCTAACTTGGACACTTGCACATTTCACTTGGCTCAACTCAGTTGGAGTGGTGAGGGGGTTGGATTTACCGGTCTGAGACACACACAGGTGGAAACATTCATCCTCGTTTAGGGACGGAAGTGCACCCCAACCTGGTACAATTTCAATGAAGTCGAATGACAAGAGAGTGTGGGTTGCGATAATACTTCAAAAGAGGGATAGTCTTCTGGCTCAAGAGGAAAAAGTCCTTATGTAAATGCTGTTGTAAATAGTATTTCAAAAAAAACTCCAAATAAGTGGACCGGCTTGTAAATAAAAAATAAAGCGCCTGTTGGAGTATGTATATATGTTGTGTAGAAAATAAGCAAGCTTGAGCATCAAAGTTATACCATGTGAGCATGCAACTGGATGACTTGACTACATTGGTCTTGCATCCCAGGATAGGTAGCTACACTGGCAACCGTCCATTCCCTTCTTCACCTCCTCCTCTTGAGTTGGATGCCACTTGAACTTAGAAGGGAATACCCAGCTCCTCAACGATAGAGTGCTGGATTGAGGAATCATTGGGTTGTCATTCCGGAGAAGTCAATTCCTTTGTCATTCCAGTTGGGGGGAGCAACTATGACTTACATTGTACAAGTCAGCTTCATAGTCATAAGGGTTTGCGTATGATGTAGGATAGTTCTGATCTGGCTATTGAGGTGATTTGAACCGAGTTCTATTACTCTCGAAGGCTGTTGTGTTTTAAATTTGGTTCCCGACAAATATTCCACACACATTTTCACACCAAAATCTAACCTGAGCTCCAAACTTTGATTTTGTACAGATGAGTTTAATAATCATGATCAATTTAATTTATTCTTGATTTTTCTTTTCTTATTATTCTTAATTTTTTTGTACTTATTACATAAGTATTTGCTAGGGACTAGCAAAGGTAAGTATGGGGGGGTGATGAATCTCCATTTCATCACCTTTACTCTATCATTTTAGCCTTAAAAACCCTAGCTAATGCATGTAAATAGCATCAATTTGTGCATAATAGCATCAATTATTTATTGTATTATTTGTACATAAAATAATATTTTTAATGCCAAAATTATAGAATAAAGAGAAGAAAAGAAAAAAGGAATAAGATACTACAAATATTTTATGTCCCTAACCCCGAGACCAAGTCCAGATTGGAATTGGTCGACAAGGAATAAAGTAGGGAGAGATAAGGGTCGAGAATACAATAAAATACCCGATTTATTTATTCATTAATTATGTATTTTTGGCACCTATTTTATTCTCTATTATGTAATCATCAAATAAAGAAACTTTGCACACAAAATTTGTAGATAATAACGTAAAAAATTACAAAATTGAGTTTGTACAAAAATAATACACAGTGTACATTTTATACATAGAATAAAAGTCAGAAATCAAACTTCACAGACCCATATCTTTTCAATAAAAACTCAAATCATAGAAAAATCACTCTAATTGTATATACTTTTCACGAGCTATTTAATGGTAGTGGTTTTATATTTTTTGGAGTTACTGTGTAAAAGTTAGGTTTTGAGCCCCCTGTTGTACATAATACCGATTAAAATATTCAATTTTTCATTATTTATTAATTTTACAAATTCATAATTTTATAATTTTGTAAATATTATCTATAATACATGTACATATTTAAAACAAAAGAAAACCCAAAATAAAATGAAAAATAAAATAAGTTTATGTAAAAACATAGACAAAATACCTATGTTTCTTTATGTATATAAATAAAAGGAAAATACATTCTTTCATTCTTTTATTATTTCATATTATTATAATATAGTAAATATTATTTAAATTGTATTTAAAATACAAAACTAAAATAAAACCCATTAAAATGCTTCAAAATAAAATAGTAGACATAAAAATAGGTAAAACACCTATGAATATACCTACATAATACATATACTTATTTATTTAAGTGTACAAACAACATCATAAATATAAAACAAAAATATATTTATACTCAAAATTAGTTGTAAATTTATAAAATATTACAATAAAATAATAGAATAAAATACACAAAATAAAAAAATAAAAATGTACCAAATACAGGTAAATATACCTATTAATAAGCCATTAAAAATAAACCTGTAATAAAATAAGCAAAAAAATAAAATAAAAATCATAATAAAAAACTATATAAAATAATAAACAATTTTTATTTTATACATAAAATTAATAAAATCAATTACTATTTTTAATTAATTAAATAAAAATAACCATGACTATTTTGTCCTGTAGCGTCTGACTTGGCCCAATCAGGACGTGCCATGTGTTGACCTCTGGTCAACTCGTCCTCCAGCCTCTGCAGCATGTCAAATAGATCTAACCTCGTGTCTTCTCCCTGTTTTCCCGCTCGATAGGTCGATCAATCGACCTTGAGTACTTCAACAAACTTCATCATTGTATATCATAGATACCCGCCCAAACCTTGGATCCCTTGTACATAATTCAATTTCTTTGATTTTGGCAGGTCAATAAAGGTGCTCCTCAATGTATATAAATAATTGCCTCCTCCTCCTTTTCAAAATGTGGTCAAATTTCCTCTGCTTTCTGCCCCCACCTTTGGCCTAGTGAGCTCCTTCGTGATAGGGAGGAGCCCCTGGAGGGTCCGAGCGGGTGGAATGGGGAGGAGGTTGCACTAAGGCCGCCACGTCGCTGATCTCTGTTCCTTGGCTATCCGGCCAGGTAAGAGTTGCGCTCTTTCATTTATTTAGCTTAGCATTAGTCACAGGTTTCATTTACTACATTTTATTACGTGTTTTAGTTGGTTAATTAGGTAGAATAGCTAGATTCGTAGTTCGCTGGAGCGGACGTTCACCATGTTTCCTTTGTCTTCCGACCACCTATTCACCTCCTTTTTCTTTCCCACCGCTTCTCCACTTATATCAGCCTTCATCCCAACCAGATCTTCCCAAGATCTGTAAATCACCGCTCCACCTCCGCCGCTCGCCGGAGCAGGCCAATATCGCCTAAAATCACCACGATCAACCACTAAATAAAAGCCATGACCTTCCCTATCGCCCCGTGAACTTTTTTAACCCTTTTGCAGGTCTTGAAGAGGGCATCTGAGACCTATCGAGGATAGAAGGGGAGCTCCTGGTCCGGAGCCTTGTTCGATCGATCGACTGGTTCTCCGGTAATTTTGAAGGCATCATTCGATGCGGAAGGATCCTAGGGATGTTCAGAGATGCTTGGCGACGATCGAGGAGGCTGGAGGTGCACTCACGACTCGATCAAATCTCACCCCACAGGAGCTTCTTCCCAGTTCATCCATAGCTCCTCGTAGTCGTCCAATCAAGGAGGAGCTTCTAGATCGCAACAGGACCATCGAATCTTCCAGAGCCCAGCCGTCGGATCACCTCGGGTGTATTAATCATAGACGTCCATCGATGAACCGTCATCACGCAACGTGGACGTGCCATGTGTCAAGTGAAGCCATCTCTGCCATCCGTTCGTGCGCCTACATGGGGTAAATTGCACATCTAACCCCACGTTTTTTGTAATAAAAATTTAGTCCTGTAAATAAAACTTTATGTTTATAAATAAGTGGAAATTTTGTATAAAGGACTCTGAACTTTTGGAAATTGCTTTTAGCTCCATTCCACGTCACCTCACGTACCGTCCCACGTGAGGTGGCAAATTTGTAGGGATAACCATGTGCTTTTGTGTTTTTATAAAAATCCCATAAAATGAAATCCACATGTTATATTTTTGTGAAATTTGTAAGCAGGTCCTTGTACTTTTCTATAATTGCATTTTGGTCTCTGCCTGTATAAATCACATGTTGTCCCACGTGATGGGTTATTTGCACGAATGCCCTGGCAGTTTTTGTAATTTTAATTCAGTTCATTAAAGTTTTATTACGTTGTATATTTGTGGGATTTTTGCACTGTACCCCCTGTACTTATTTTTAATTGCAAAAATGCCCATGTTCAGACATGTATTCTTTTGTTGTTTATCTAATTATTAAAAATAGCTAATTAGCTCCTAAAAATCCACAAAAATCAGATTAGATACTCCACGCATTGTACTTACACGTGTCCATTTTGCATTTTTTGCATCTAATCTATTTATTAAAAATTAAAAGGAGCCTAAGTAATCCTTGTCTAATTTATAAAATACCAAAAAATGTAAAAACTCTTTGGAAAATTCCAAAAAATTATGTATGGTATATTTTTATATTTATTGAGTCCAGAAAATAAAAACCCCTAAAAATAAGAAAAACAAAATTAAAAAATCATATAGCTCCAAAATCCAACAAAAAATATAAAATTCAACAAAAATCCAAAAATATGTTTTTCATGTTTTATAATTATCTATATAAAATTTTTTGAATATTCAAATTAATTTGGGTAATTTTGGGACTTATTTAGTATTTTTAAAACCCAAATTAATTTCGGCCTAAGTATTAATCCCATATGTGGGATATTTTTACTTTAAAAATAAATAAAAATTAGCACATTTTTTTGAAAAAATACAAAAACATTAAAAACCCAAAAACAAATTATTTTCTGATTTTTTTAGATTTAATATCATTTATAAATATATTTCTATGCATTGTTTAAATACAGCCTTATATACCTATGGTATTTTTATAAAGGAAATAGAAAATATAAAAAATGAAAAAATAAAAAGAAAATATAAAATCAGAAAACTAAAAATCAAATAAAAATTATAGAACCAAAAATCCAATAAAAAATATAAAATTCAAAACCCACCAAAACAATAACATGGACAATAAAAGAATTAAATAATTTTGTGCATTTATTTTGCTCCCAACCGTTTGCTCCCAGTATTCGACCTCTACTTGTGCTTACACCTATACACATTTGCATGTAGAGTTATAATAAAATTTAACTCCACATTTTTGAAATTTAATTGATTTATTCTGATTGTGGATTAATTGTTGATTGATTGGGGATTATTGAGCGGTCAACGCCGACTATTAATCCGCCTTGTGGATTGATACAACCCTCTATTTTTCCCGTTCATCAGTCCTCAACTGCTCCCAGGTACTGATCACCTTCCCCAAGTGCTTCAACCAGTAGGTTGCTTTGTCAACCAAGGAAAATGGGAAGGCTATCATCTTGATCATGTCCTCATCCACAAATCTATTGTGGACTGTACTGCAAATCATCTCAAACTCCTAGAGATGTAGATGGGGCTCCTCGAGGGCATGAACATGGAACTTGGGCAACAACTGAATCATCTGTGTTCGTATCTCGAAATCATCAAGAATGTCAGGCAACTGAATCCACCTATGAGTAAGTGTCTCACCAGGGTGGTGCAACACGCTCATGGTGCATGCCGGTCTCGCATATGCCCTAGCATCTTCTCAATCCTCATGTCTAGGAATCTCTCCACCACCGGGCCTGTCATCTCCTACATCTGCTCTCCAATCTCTCATCCGAGCCAACTCCCGCCTCCTTGGTCTCAGAGCTGTCTCTGTATAGCCTCTAGGGATTGGAGGAGGGTGTTGTTGATCATAACCTGATCAAACACATCGTGAATATCTGGCTGCTCATCGTCTCTCCACTCTTGGGCCATCTCATTAAACTCTGAAAAATAAAAAGAGTGAACCTCATGTGTAACCAAGTCTATACATACATGTCCTGATTGTTCAGGCTGTTGTACCTCAGGTGATGGGTGGGGAAAGTTTAAAAATAAGGAGATGGAATACGCGGGTTCTGAGAGTGGGTCTGAGTTCTTAGGAACCTCCTTAGATGGATGGGTAGGTGTGCTGTGAAGCGGTGCCATCAAAGGTAGTCTAAGAGACTGCCTGGCCATCATCGTGATGTTGGGATTAGTGAAGATTAGATCTGGACTGAAAACAATGATGAGAAATCAAACCCCCAATTCACCAACTCAACGTGATGATGATTGTGAAAGCTCGATCATTAATCTTTTCTGTTTTAGAGTCTGGTGATAATGTAGTCTTAGAAAAAAGTTAGCGAGTTGTTAGATGCATGTATTTTCTTAAAGATTATCTCAAATTCTTACGATTAGTTGCACCTACTTTAAGCCAGTATGGTGTAAGCACAGACCGTAAAATGACTATTGTTACTTAAGGACGGTCCTTTAAACCACCCACTCTGCTAAGGAAATATGGTATGCTGACTGGCTACTTGTATTCTCTCATTGAGAAAAAGCTAATCGTTTTTATATAATCAGTAGTCTAAAAGAGAATACATATGTGGTTCTATCCTAGTGTTTGTCCCTCACTCACTTTGTAAGTAAATTCAAGCAATGAGGTGGTTACTCTCCCCAAAATAATGAATGTGATCTTTTATCTTTATTTTGCGGTCGATTTTATTTAGCAATCCCGATTTTATTGGGTTATCACCTTTTTTTGGTATTTTTGAATAAAGATACGTCCTATGAATTTTGATTTCCTTTCATTCCTAAGTCTAATAAAATAGAGGGAGGACTACGGAAAAGCCGATGCATGATGAAATCAATAAGCATGTATGAGATAGAAGGCGTACCTTGCTCCAGTAGTCTACATGCAATATGATTCGTGCATAAATTTAAAGATAAAAAATAAACTACCTATATGGTGCACGAAGAAACCACCCTAAACAATAACTTCTATTACGGAAAGAGCAAGGTGCTAAACATCCAGAAATGAGATCAAGATCCGCTCTTGGAGGCCGCTCGGTGCCCGTCACAATAGGTCCTGTAGTGCTGTATGCAACCTCTCTCGGTGTGCGGTCTCAAATCCAAATAATTAACAATTTATTTACTTGACTAAGTCCAATCGATTCTATAGGAACAAATATTATTTTAGTTGTTTGGACCTAATCACCACCTGACTCAACCAAATAGAAACCTAAGTCTAAGGGCTCACACACAGAAACTAAAATAAAATAAAGTCAGAAAACTCAAATCCACGAGAAACAACAAAAACAAAGGCAATGAAAACAACGATAAAATCCGGTGAGGTTCCCTGAGTGCATCAGCATCCGGCAAAACAGACCCCGAATAAGAGTATCCAAAGGACTCACAGAATTTTTACAAGTTTATACAAAAATAATGACACTCAAATGAAGCTAAAATCTACAACTATCTCCTCCTCCTCTTCCTCCTCGGATGCTCTCTCCTACCGGTCGGCGTAGAATGGTCGGCCTCCAGTTCGCTAGGGTGTGTCGGTTCTCTGAAGATAACCTCCCTCATTCCACGAGCCCTCGCAATAAAGTTGAAATAGAAATAAGTCAGTGGTAGTTATAAAAACAAATAAAATAAAAGACAGTAGATGGAAAATAAATAAAGCAACAAACGGATAAAAAGACAACAACCCTAACTACCTAGTTGCGCTCCCCAACAATGGAGCCATTTTGATGTTCGCAGCGGCTAACTTGGGTTAACTTGATTAATATGTGTTGTTGTCACCCAAGCCAACTATGTGAAAACCGAGAAATTTTATTTAACAACTAAAGAAATCAAGCAAATCAAATAAGGGATAATTACACCCATAACCCTGAGTAATTCTGCAATAACAATCATAACCCTGCATAGTTATGAATTACATGAGAAACCTCGAGTAATGCTTAACTCTTTCATGGCATAACCCTGTGTTATGATTCGTTTGATATGTTCGTTATTTGTGACGGTTTCCGTTAAAAAAAGATAAATCTACCCTTAATATTGATTTGTATTTGCAAAACATGCCATTATTCCCCACTCTCCCCTGCAATACCTCCTCCTCCCCTGCACGTCGCCCCCCCAAACCCCCACCCCCCGACCATCTCTGCAGCCCCGCCCTTCCGCCCGAAGCTGCAGCCCCCCGCCACCTCCTCGACCATCTCTACACCCCCGCCCTTCCGCCCGAAGCTGCAGCCCCCCCACCTCCTGCAAGGACCCCGCTGCCGCCCTTCTCCCCCCGATCCCCTGCCCGTCGTCCACTGGAAGCCCCCCGCTGCAGACCTTCGCACCTTCTGCTCGAAGCCCCCCGGATCCCCTGCCCATTCGTCCGCTCGAAGCGCCCGAAGCCCCCGATCCCCTGCCCCCCCGTCGTTGATAACCCTCCCCCACCCAAATCCCCTGCCCGTCCCCGCCGTCAATACCCCTCCCCCTGAGCTTCGCGAAAGCCGTCCCCCCCTCCCTGAGCCCTTGCCCTCGTCCTCTCAAAGCCCCACAAGCCTTGGCACCTTCTGCTCGAAGCCCCCCTGATCCCCTGCCCGTCCCCTTCCTTGAGCAGGTGCTTCGTCTGCAGGACTCTCAAAAAGATGGCCCCTTTGAAGAGGACACATCAACATTTTGTTTGCTCATCAGGACCATTGTAGCAGCACGTGAAGCTACCTCTCTTCGCATCTGAAGTCCATCCATCTTGTCGGACTGTGCTGAACGCGGAGACACAGCTCATCGAACCCCCGACCACTGCTGTTATTGGAGGAGCATGGCACCGGCAACCACTGCCATGCAGAGCTTCTGGTACCACCACCGTACGCTACAAACTTCGTCTGACCTAGAGCAGTTGCTCTTCAGATTTGAGATTCGTGGAGCCCGAAGAAGAAGGGAGAATAAATGGAGGTGGTGGGGTTTATGGACGATAGAAGCCACCATCAGCGGAAATCCACGCGGGCTCAATTGCTCATGCCCACCCGTCCCCTCGATCCCCTGTCCCTCCCCATCGTCGATACCATCCCCCTTCCGACCCCGTCGCCGCTTGAAGAAACCCCTTCGACATCTGCACCCACGAGCTTCGTGAAAGTCGTCCCCCCTCAGCTTTGCGAAGACCCTCCGCCCCCCACACGCGCCGATTCTTGCTCGCAACACCTCCTCCCGCCGAGCTCAGATCGCTGTACGCCGTCACATTCCTCGCAGCACGCAAAACTCTCCCTGCAAGCTTGTCATTTAATTTTTTTCTTTTCATTTTTTAATTTTGACTAATCCTAACCGTTAGATCATATATGGGTTAGATTAACTCACTTGTATAGTTGAGTTAATATATTAAACTAACGGAGGGTTATGAATGTGAGACGGAGTGACAATATGAGGTTTTTCATGTAATTCATGATTATATAGGGTTATGATTGTTATTGCAGAATTACTCGGGGTTATGGGTGTAATTATCCCATCAAATAAAGTGGTATAGCTAATATTATTAATCTGATATAGCGATCAGGGTTGAACACAAGGAGCAAGGTAATAAACTAGGTTGGTGACTCAAAGAATTGAAGGATTTTTATTTTCTTTTTTGTGGTTTTAATTTTGCAAATTTTTAGTTTTGAAAATAAGGAAAATTGAAACTAAGAGTAAAAGGCAAACAAACACCTCTTTTATATTTTTAAATAGGTTAAAATTATACACAAAATTCAAATAAAAGTATTTTTTTATAAGTTTTATATTAATTTTGTGGATTTTTTGGATAATTTTTAAATGTTTTTTGAAATTTTCTAAAAATAAAAAACCAGGAAAGCAAGCAAACAGTGAGCAACCAGGAGTAGTTTGCAATTATAAAATATCAAATCAGCTCAAAACTTATGGATGCTAATTTTAATAAAAACTAGAGGAAAATATCTACAAATAGGAACTAGAATAACAATTTTTAGATTTTTAAAATTTTTAGTGTTTTGTAAATTTTTAAAGTTTTACAAAATATTTTCAAGCCAAATTTATACAGCAGCTAATATAAAAGAAAATATAATACAATAAATTTTATGGAGTTTTTAAAACATTTTTTAAATTTTATGATTTTCTAAGATAAATAAGAACTTTTTGATGAGTTTTTGATTTTTTATAATAGCAAATGAAAGAAAATTGGCAAAATAAAATTACCATGCAACCAACATGCTAGCATGAGCTACAAGGTATTTTTGTAGAATTTTTATGCCAATTCAATATTTATTGTAATAAATAAAAGACAAGAATAAAATGATGAATACGGAGGACCAAGATGTAATTATTTTTAGTTTTGGGACCAAATGATAACACACAATAAAAATACAAGGGCCCTAATGCAATTATCCCAAAAAATACACGTGCTGCACATGGTTCATAGATCACAAGGGTATAAATGCTATTACTATAAAAATTTGCTAATTAAGATAACAAGTGAAAACCACATGTAAAGTTATGCAATTATCCCTACTAACATGTGAGGACACATGTAAGTCTGACTAAACTGGACTAAAAAGAAACTACTAAGAGCATGAGGTCCTATCTGCAAAATATCCACGACAAATTACACTGCCACACATATTTACAGAACTGAAATATAAATGCAAAACAGAAGGGGCTGAAGGCACAAATTACCCCTAAAAGCACTCTTCATCAATGGTTGTGGTTAGATCACTTAACGTGATCGACGATGAGGATCTACTGATGGTGCTTCGATTGTGGAGGGCCCATATTAGATCCTCTAATGGATCTAGCTGTGCGGGAGGGCTCTGATCCGACGACTGATATGCCACCTGGAGCGAGCGGCTGATCGGGCGGTGATGACGAGGCCCAGGCAAACGAGGAAGATGAGGTACTAGTGGTTCCTGCGATCCGACCTCCCTAGCGACTTCGATTGTTTCCCAAGCTGCTGGTGTGCTCAACATCTTCATGATAGGTTCCGCAGCAGTGAAGGTTCTTAAATGGGTCCAAGACCAAGAGAATGGTCCTGGAGAGTATCGACATCTTGGAGCTTCCTAGGACTACTGTGCATATGCAGAATGACCCCTAGACGAGGTCGTCTTTGATGCTGGGCCTGCACAAAGGCTCTTGCTCGGAGATGGAACTCTAGCAAAGGGTCGGGAGAAGTAAAACAGAGAAACAACAAGGGACAACGTATGGGCCAGGTCCTGCATATGGTGAGGGATTGGACCTAAGTTTCGAACCAGTCTGATGATTAGTTCAATGATCAGATGGTGGAGTGAGATGAAGAACAGAGCGATGGGTCGAGTGAGGCGATAAATGGTGAGAACATAGCTCAGAGCTGGACAAAGATGCTCTACTACAAGTCTATAATGTGAAGCATCTTGGACATCTACGGTTACCTGATGAAGGGAGTCATCTGGGTTGGAGCTAGAGGTGCTCCTGGGGTCAAGGCCTCGATGGATCGGTGCTACCAGAGGCTGGTCTCCTTACATTGGAGCACGGTGAAGATCACCTATCGGACATAGGGCACACACGGCTCCTTAGCACATCCTTTCCTCCACTATCATTCTCGAGGAAAGGTTGTTTGTAATGGTAGTGGTGGAGCAGCCAAAAGGTGTCTAAAAAGATGAAGGTGTAGGTGCTCTTATAGGCAATGGAGGTTTGAGAAGAATTGATTGACATCATGTGATCCGAGGCGCGGATCCATGAGGTTGACGTCGGGCGTGAATTAGGGATCTACAATATCCAATTGGGGCAGAAGAACGGAGGAGAACTCCCTCGGATCGAGTAGAAAGAATTGCGAAAAATCATGCTGAAACCGATCCATGGAATAAAAAGGAAGGGGGGACCAATTGACGACGATCAACAATCCAAGGTAGTCCAATCAGAAAATAGTATTAAAGAATAGAAGAAAATTTTAATATAATATAGTAAATAATTTTAAAATAAAAAGATATAAGCACAAAAATTGTTAGTTATCTTATGAACTAATTTTCTATGATTTTAGAACATTTTTCATAATGTATTTACAAGATACACTATATGGTATTATGTACATGTATAATATGCCTATATATTATATACATGTATTGTTATTTTATAATTTTTACAAAAATACATTATATTTTATATTTTATTTATTTACAAAATATTTCAAAGTATGTAAAGACATTTTTATTTGATTTTTAAAAATTAATTACATCTATTAAATAAAACAGGTATTATGTATAATATAAATATGTTGGGCAGTTTGTACAATGAGAAGGGGATTTAATTTAATTTATGTTTTATAAATTTTATTTCAATTTTATATAATTATGAGAAATATATACAAGTGTCAAAAATACAAAATATATACAATTATTTAGAAAAATTAAATAAATATTTATATACAAATATAGGTGTTGTATGTTAGTATACATTACAATTTTTTACTTATTTTTATATTTTTATTTACACTTTTATTTGTAAATTTTATTAATGAAATTGAACTATTTTGAGATTATTTTGTTTAGAAATAAAAGAGGTGATATATATACATGAAGAATAGTGATGAATATGTACAAGATAAGGATCCTATCTCTCCCTACATTATTCATTGTCGATCATGCCAATATTTGGCCTTCTCCAGGGATTCGGGTCAGTATGCATTTATTGCATTCTTATTTATTTCTCTTTGTTTTTCTTTTCTTCTTTATTTTTTATGGTAAAAAAGAATGTTAATTACACAATATTAACAAATGCATGCACAATGCTAGTTTATTGTATCTGATATATATTTAGAGATATTTTACATAAGGAATTTGGCTAAAATAAAAGAATGAAGGTGTGAGTCATGGATTCATCAATGACACTTATGCATATTCCACATTTATTTCTTAATAATTTTAAAACCCACAAAAAGTCTTGGTTCAAAATGGCATGATTGAAATTGTCATTAAATAATTTGAAATTATTTTTGTGAATAAATTTGCAATAAAAAGTTGTTGCAAATAATGAAGGATTATGTGAGATATAAGATCTCACATAATTGGAAGAAGGAAGACACCTTTCAATTATGGAGGGTGAATGACCACCCTTGATTCCTAAATTAAGATGGACGTCCACTCCATGATTGGAAGGAGCCTTGCCTCCTTCCTAATCCTTCTATGCTTATTGATTTGATTCAATTAACTTATATCAATGATTATTCAATATTTTTAAATCAACTTAAATTAATTTTAATTGCAAATTTATACAATAAAATCATGGTCATTGATTAAAAACACAAAATAATCTAAACCACTGATATTTTAAGCACATGGATTTTGATCCATAGATATCCAAAATATTATATAAGAAAGGGCAACCCACTCTCTTCTTTTAAGAACTTAATTGCAAGAGCAAACTCTCTTTGACATTCTCATCACATGCCACCCATCTCTCTTTCTCTCTCTCTCTCTCTCAAGAGTGGCTGTTTACCTCTTGACCTAGAGAGCGTCGATGTTGTCACTACATCGTCGTGTTGTCGGATTGTCTGCTCGTGGATATCCATCTTCTTCGGTGCCCCTCGTTCGTGAAGAAGGCATTGTATTTTATGAGATGAAATCGAGAGATTCATTGCTTGGATCTTGGATCTTGGACTTGGATTGTAAGAAGCACGCCTCTCATCTACACGTTCGCAAGCGTCTCCTCTGTCGGATAACACTTGAGATAGGAGGTCTCTTACTTTAGAAACAACGATCGCAACCATGCTTCAAGAGGTATTCCTACATCTTGTTTGTGATCTTGGTGAAACGATTCGAGAAGTATTCTCGAATCATGTGGTTTCATCTCTTTAAAAAATTTTAATTTCCGTTGCCTCGAGCAATTAGTTTGACTAGTTGCTCTTGCTCGCATATGATGCGATCTTCACGCTCCTGTGATGCGCTAAGGCCCAAACCCTAGCCTTCATGCATAACAAATAATAAATAGTATAAATATATATTTTTCTTCATACAGATTCAAATGACTCCAAATGCAACATATTATGTATTACCATATACACATTTTAATATGTGTCTATATACGTACACTAATAGATGTCTAGAATATATATATATATATATATATATATGCATAATAGTAATATGGATATACATATCAATATTTGTAGAAAAAAAACAAGCACATATGTATCTATATCCACAAAGAAAATAAAAAAATATCAGTATCTGCATCCATATCTTCAAAATATCAATAAAAATCATGTATCTTTATCTGTATCCATAATTGCTCAGATTAGAAATATATACCTGTATCAACTTAAGTATGTGTAACATATTGGATGAATACATATATAACCCTATTCGATTGCATCTCTAATTCGGTTATGCATACAACATTATCCGTAACCATGTTATTTTCATCCTTATTTTGGTATCTTACAGAGTTCAATTACTATGTATATTAAAGATTTTAATTGTTATTTTAGCCGTCTTACTTTATAAATCATGTTTGAAGTGAAATTGTCTACAAATGCAAATTCTAATAAATAAATGGACATATTTTAGTGTATTCAAATCATAAGATCCATCCAAAAACATGGCACTTAAGAGAAACAAGAAACGAACACTGATTGCACATTGATATCTTTTGTTGTCTCTAACTGATTGCCACACGACTAATTATTGTAATGAGTATAGTGTCGATATATTAATAGTCAATGGAACCTAATGTGGAAGATTACTAAAGCACAGTCTTTTTGATATTCCTCGACACACTTTGGAGGATTTGCTTTCTTAATTTGCATTCTCTAATTTTCATGATTACTCCAAATTAAATATCGATATAGGCTGTTGTCTTTCATGTAATCCAAGTAATATACGTTGATCAATATGCACGAATAACGTTTCGAGAATATTCTTATCAGCTAATATCACTACTAGAAAACTTATTAGGTGCAATGGTTGCACAAATGTTGCAAAAGAGTTATTGCAATGGTTTTTTAACATTTGCAATGATTCCAAACCATTGCAAAAATCGTTGCAAAAGGTGTCGTTGCAATTGAACAATGCAACAGTTAGTTACAACCATTGAAATTGATTATCTTTTGCAATGGGGTTAAAACGTTGCAAATTAGCAACACTTGTCAAAACGTTGCATTTTATATGTTTTGTAACAATTTTATAATTGTTGCAAAAGTTTTAGCAACACTTTATGTAACCGTTGCATATAAAATAGCAACAGTTATAAAGGATTGGGAATGTCTCATTTTTTAGCAACATTTTATAACCATTGCAATAGATAACATAATTTTTAAAAAAATATTCCATAATATTTACAATAATAGAATATCATTTGTTACACGACAATTATTTTGCATGTTTGCAATCACATATTAACTACGATAGTAACAATGATAAATTTCTTTAAAAATACATATGCAATATTACAAGTATTATCTATCATAACTAACCACAATCACCAAACAAATCCACAATTACATACAAATTTATAAACATTCCACGTACATATAATAAATTTCAAATATCCAAGTGCATTCCTACGAATAATAGACTTCTAAGAGTTCCATAACAAGATATATTAAAAAAATTCCATCATAACTATACATATCAATTGTCAACATCATGTTATTATCATAGAAATACATGAATTTACAGTTGTCCTCAAAATAACAATCATATCCTTGATTGTCAATAATACCATCATTCGCACGTGAAGAACGCTCTTTTCCCTTGTCGACCATTGATATAAGATGCTTTATCTGCTATCAATGCATCTCCATCATAACGCCATGAACTGCCCATTTGAGATATTAATGAACTCATCTACCGTATGCTTTGATATTTTGAAGTCTCATACCCATCCATGATTTATCCATTTGCCAAAACCTATTACAATATGCAAAAATCAACAAATTAGTATTTGTCCTATAAAAAACATGGGAATCAATGAACTCAAAGTAGAGCATATAATATATATGAAACCTCAACCAAGCCTATAATAATGTGTAAATTTGCAAATTAGCATATGTCTAATAATAGACATGTTTTGGTGTCATGAGATTAATTTTACCTTAAGGTTGCAAATTTAGCTTCGATAATAGACGAGCTTCCGATCCTAACCGAGACACAGATCAATGGTCCTAACAGTGAACTCCTATTTTCATATTGTTGCATCAATGGAATGAATTTATATTTGATTCTCCCTCTGAATTACTACAATATAAATTCTCTGAAACCGAAGATCTCTATCTCACCGTAGTGTGACTCTTTTTGTTTAAAAAACGCTAACTACAGGCTATATATCATTTGTTAATTCCCCATTGAGTGACTGTAACTTGAATCATTTCAACATGTTGTAAAATCCTCAAGCTATTTGTAGTATAGGTCTCCATTGATCAAATACAAGTTACTTAAGTAAGGGATTTTGTAGTTCAAATATGTGGTTCTTGAAAAAAGGAATGATCGAATGCATATTTACTCATTTACATCACCTTTATAAATAAGATATCATCAATAATCTATAGATGGATTGCAAACAAGAAACCATTAGAATAGGTGTACAATAAGGTGTTCGTGAATTAGACATAAGCTATAATTGTGAACTTGATCAAATTATATCCAATTCAAATATTTTCACAATCTTTACTTTATATTTATCATAGGAAAAAATAGTATTTGAGAGTCAAATCTACATACCATTTAGAAGATTATTCAAGCAATAATTAACTGATAAGGAAATCAAGATATGATTCTGTTCAATTTGAAGGGGAAATGTCGTCTTTGAGAATCTTCAAAAAATCGGGAATTTCAAGTATTGATAAGGAAGTCAGTGAGAGACATGATCATTGCAAGTATTATATGCATTTTGTGGGGTTAAGATGATTTAACGTGTGATAATTGATGAGCATTTTAACCATGATCGATAAGGGAAAAGTATGATTGCAATATTAGAAATGCTAATCTCTACAGAAATAAAAGTTAGCGGAGGAAAGAGTAGAGCCAAGAACTCGAGAAGGGATGCATACAATTCCAATTATATGCCAAGAGAATTACCAAACGTGTGTGCTGGGGTCTGGACATAGACGTTGAATTCGAAAATGAACAGCTGGTTCTATGACGAAAAGGAAAGTAACAAGAATCTTATGTTTTTTTCGTCAGATTGATCCTAAAATAAAGTAAGTACACTCTTTGTGAAACATAAGATTAATAAAGATAACTCCAACAATATATAAATTTTCCTGGAATAAGTCAAATCACAAAATCTTACCCGATAACCTCTCCCAAACAAAAGTGATCAAGGAATTCCACCGAAAAAATTAGGACGGAATGTGAATAGCATGTTGTCAACTCAGCCTCCATAGAGTTGTTTATTGTGAGCATCGACTACAAGGGAAAAAGCATCAATCAAGATGGTGGGAATGAGAAATATCATATAGATTCATAAACAGAAAAGACAAAAAAAGAAAACATTCTCTGATTGTGGAAAGAATATGGTCGACCAGAGTAAAAAATGGGAGTAATAAAGACTAGACATCAGAAATAGAGGGAAAAATATATTGCCTGTAAGAGGGAGACTCCATGCTATCCGATGAGACGAGATGAAGATGAATGAGTTTATACCTAATGATGCACGGCCTTTGGGATCCATACGGACGTCTGGAGGAAGGGAAAGGAGATGATATATGGGGGGATTAAAAAAGAAAGGGATTTGAAATGGGAGGGAAGTTTTTGGTTGATTTTGGTTGGATTTCGGAGGACAGTTGGCGGGTCTTTTTTAAGGACAATGGGCGGGAAGTTTTTGGTTGATTTTGGTTGCAAATCTAAGGCAACATTATTCAAAAACCGTTGCATTTGTTTTTCTAATCCAACTATTTGCATTAACTGTTGCAAATATTTTTAGAATGTGCAACACGTTTTCACAAAACGTTGAGATTGCTAACTTAATGCAACATAAATAAAAAGCATTGCAATTAAATCCGCATTGGCAACATTTATTTTCAACTGTTGCATTATATGTTGCTAAAGAGTCTTTTTCTTGTAGTGGTATATTACATGTATAAATATATTCTTAGTGCTTATATCCAATATGCTGCTGGGTAGAGGTGATTTCATTGGTTAGTTTTAGATATGGTGAATATTTTAGGTCTATCAAACTGAATAGTTCTTGCAGATTATATCGTCTAATAGATATATTGTATCAAATTTCGTGTTATTTATTCCCACAAATAAATGCCCTAAAAGCGAAGGCGATGCCATATGCTGCCCCTTTGTTAAGCATTGACATGAAGTGTGACCTTTGGAACCCTTTGGGTCTGTTTGGTTGCAGGGTTGGGCAAGGTTGGGTTGGGCAGGGTACCCCTGTGAATAGTAAACTGTGAGGAGGATGGGGTTGTTTGGTTGGAGGGGTAACCCGGGTTGGGCCAACCCAACCCTGCCCAACCCAGCAACCAAACAGACCCTTTGCATTCCACTAGATATGCCACATGAGATGATATATTTGCTTTCACTCCCTTGTTCCCAATGAGACAAAGTAGCAAAAGGTCCTTGGGCACATTGGATGGACTAGAAGGCATTGATGGGACTTCACATTCCCATTATTTACATGCTCCCTCATCATGACAAGGGCACCCCCACCTCCCAAGTTCATGTTTTGTTTTTTTCAATAAGAAGGCTAAATCTATATAGTAGGTAACCCAAATTCAATGGAAAGAGGGAACTTCAATTAATGGGAAATATGTATGTGGACCTTGAATCCCTGTTTGTCTTCTTCCATATGCCTCTCCTAGTGCCTCCAACTACATCTATATAATGCCTTCCTCCGTGTCCAACATTAGAGGGACCTCATCCACTACAACAAAATTAAGTTATAGTAACAGTTTTTTTTTTCAAAATCCGTCACTAAAGTAGCCGTTGTTAAATGTATAATAACGATATTATTTGTTGCAAAATGAGTTTCGTACTCAAAATTAGTGACGGATATCATATATGTCATTATATCATTATCAATGGTCCATATAGAGATGCTTATCCGTTACTATTTTTCAAAATAACAATTTATCGTTTCTATTTTTTAATACAAAATTTAATGACGATTAATTAGAATCTTGAAAAATAACAACGAATAAGTATTGCTATGTGGACCGTTGCTAATGATATAACGACATATATGATATTCATAGCTAATTTCGAGTATGAAAAATCATTTCGCAATGAATAATATCATCGTTATATATTTAACAACAACTAATTTAGTGATGGATTTTGAAAAACCAACACTATAGCTCATTTTTTTGTAGTGACCTTTGGACCATCAAGGTTGTCGACAACAACAAGAAAAGGTGATTCATCATCTCGATAGTTCTATATGATTCACAATATGAGTTCGATGATAATGACTTCGACAACTTAGTACGAGTTCCTCCCTTTTCACCCCTCGGCTCCTCTCTATCACACCTTCCATCTTCTTCTCTCGTAGGATGCCTCCACTACACGATTCAGTTGAGTAGCTCGGACCTCCTCCATGATTCATTCTCTTTAATCTTTCATTTTGACTAAAATATCAGTAAAACGCTTACAAATAATAAATAATTTTCATCTTTTAATAATCTAACATTATTTGTTAATAGTGTATAAGTAATACTTATTTATACCAAAATAAAGTAATGAAGTTAAAAAAGAAAAAGAAAATAAGAAGGCGAATATGTGTACCATATGTACATACTTACCCTGACTCCGAGACTAGGTTAATTTGACATGGACGCCTCAAAAATAAAGTATGGAGAGATGTGATCCTTGACTTATAAAATTAATACTTATTTGTACACAACTTCTACTATTTTATTTATTATCAAGATTATTCAAAATAGACGTATTTTCTTAATGAAACTTGTTTAGATAAATGTGTACTAAATAATAAATATTCCTCAAGTTATATCACGTAGAGATATCATAGTACAACAAGCCAAAAAAGCTATGAGATTCAACTTTAAACCTTTGTATCTTCTCCATATGAACTCAGATTGAACCAAACTCACATTTTTTAATCTCAGGATAAAATCCTCTTTAAAACTAAGATGGTTGCACTAAAATCAGAATTAAGATGCGAAAGTTTGATTTTTGTGTATTATAGTATGCGTAAAACTGTATATTACACCATATATTAATTTTATTTTATTTATATAAAATCCAAATAAAAATTATAAAAGTTAGAATACACATAAATAAATATGTATAGTTAATATATAGGTTTAATGTACCTATATTGTGTGTATGTATGTATTTGTTTCTACATGTATATAATATTACAACAACAGAAGTATACTTAAAATCCTTATATTATGTTTAAATAAATAAAATAGAAAGTGAATAAAATATGCATTAAAATAATGAGAAAAACATGTTTATAATGTAGATAGCTATAATATACATATATAATAACGGATTTAATTCATAACTTCTTCATATTAAATCCAAATCAAACAGATAAATACTATAAAATTATAGAGAATAAAATTTCCTGTCAATTTTATTTTATACACTTTTTGATTTAAAAATATTATTATTTATTGTTTATTTTTATTTAATTTGGTCAGCCGATAAACTTGACCACCTGAATAAGCTTCCCTACCGAGTCAGCAGCTCATTTGACATGTTGACCTCGGTCATTGGTTTCTTCCCAAACTTTTCTTCTTCCACCTCCGCCACTGCCTCTTCTTCTCCACTTTATCACTTCCTATCCCCCCACAGTTTCTAGATCCATCTCGTCATCAGATGTTAGCCTAACGTTAGCAAGGATTTGGTGGCGAATGAAGTCGAGATCCAGCGAGATCCTTCGAGTTTTTCCACAGCTCCGCTCTCCGGCGAGCTTCCAGCCTCTCCTTCTGCCAGAGATTGAGGCAATCACCGGTGACCTCAGGAGAATCCTTTTAGATCAAAATACAAGTTAGATCTTTTTTCTTATCGTCTCTGCTTTCTCTTCCGATCTTTGCACTATACTTCTCTTCTTCTTTTCCTACTTTTCCAGTCAAGCTATCTCATCATTCCAAGTGATAAGACCTACAGTTCCTTCAGACTTTATACCAAAGCACAAAATCAAGATCAATCAAGGCGGAACATCCTGACGAAGCTTCGGTAACCGATCCGACGTTGATTTGATCAGTAGAGAGGAAGACATGACTGATCGAAGAAGCACTATCTGATCGAAGAAGCACTATCTGACGAAGGGTCGAGATTGAGCTGGAGCTTTCTAATCTGAGCCGAAGATCCAATGGACATCGCTTAATTGTCACCATTCCTTAGAACCCGAAGTAGAGTTGTCCGATCACTTGAACCTAATGCTTCAGATCTGCCCCGCAATTCTCATCCGAACCATCAACCCATTGAGACCCGAACCACATTAGCCAGTAAGCTTCAGAGGCGTGGAGCTTTGATAGACCCGAAGCAGACCCACGCCCGAGGGTGACCACTTTATCGGCAAATGAATAGGGAAATTTGCAAGTATACCTTTAGAATATATGATTTTGCATTTTAGTACTTACAACTAACTGATTCCAGTCACGTGGAGAATTTTTCGTGGACATTTTATACTCACGCTCTTGTAATCATTTTAAATTGCACGCGTTAGTTCTAGATTTAGATAAAATACATTTAGGTCAATAATCTGTAGATTAAACAAATAATTCCTATGAATCCTATAGTAAATAAAATAATTATGATAAAATAAAAATAAATAGTTGTATATAATATTAATATACATTATCTTATATAATATTTGATTTGAGAATTAAAATAATTTTTATCTTACTAATAAATCAAATGCCGTTTTAAAAATTACATTTTGATTGAAAGTTTATAAAATTAAATTCAAATATTTAAATAAAATTTCCAAAAAAATACATAATATAGAGGTTATAGTACATTAATGCATATCCAAGCACCGAACAAAATAAAGAATATAAACCATACAAATTCTTATATACTAAAAATGTTATAAACATATATAACAATATAGAAATTTATAAATACCTATTACATAGCATTTTAACGATATTAAAATTATCTACATATTAAAAATAAAATCATCTATTTACATGGTAATTAATGACTATTTTTAAAATAATAAAACAAATACTTGTATTTCAAATTCATTGGTTTAAATTATTAATTTAATATAAAATCCCTAAAAATATTAAAAATACTCTAAAAGTCACCAAATAGAAGAAAATATAAAAACATAAACAATACTTTGAAACTTAGTTATTGCATATTTTAAAGACCACTTAATATTACTTGAATATATTATTTGATAACAAATTCATCTTCTGATATTAAAAATCAATAAAAAATACAAAATTTAAAATTATGTAAAATAAAATATTAAAAAGATGAACATTAAAAATATAAAAGCATAAAATCTATGAAATTTACTCCTATATTGGTACACTAAGAACAACATAAAAAGTACGAAAACACCTAAAAGGAGAAGAATGCACATAAAAAGAACAACATAAAAAGTACAAATTTGTATCATGAAAGCCAAGGTGAAGAATGTACATTTAGAAATTTCAAACTTGATCTTCTTCGTTGACATTCAAGGTTGTCTATATTAGAGGTTTGAATGAAAGCTTTAGAGAGAAGTGAATCGTTAAGTAATCCAAGATTAAGAATGCCCCCAACCATCATCTCTTGAGGTCATGTGTTTATAGCTCGGTCAAACATGTCAGAAGCGATAGAATTATCCTCTTCTTCTTCTTCCTCTTCAACACTTAAAATATTAGGAGCGAATTTCATGATCTAATCGTCCTAATCTGAGCTTTAAGATTTCTAGTATCCAAGGGGAATTTAAGGTAGCTTACATGAGCCTAGGTTATCTTCGAAAGAGGTACTCTCACTTTGCGATAAACTAATAGCAATGCAGACTTTCCTCCGTTTATCTCTAACCCATAGAGAGGAGAAAAAAAACTTAAATAGAAAGACAAAGACATGAATTGTTCTCATTTTTTTGTTTTTGTTTTATTGGAAAGTACAAATAGGTTCCAAGCTTCTCTATCCACAACAAAGAAGAAGCCCTACGTAGTCAACTGATTTTAACACAGAACATATTCGTTTTAGGCAGAGTTTAAAAAACCGGATCGGACCGGGAGGTCGAACTGGGAACCGGCCTAGACCCGATCGGTTCGACTTAGTTTTGTGTAGCTAAATTAACAAAAAAGAAACTAAAAAATCAGGTTGGACCGGGTTGATCCGTGTGGTTGGACAGAGTTGACCCGACCGGATTGACTCAGTTTTGATGTTTAGTATATTTGCAAAATATAAAGGTCTAAATAATAAAATAATAAGATTTTTATCACTATTGTCCATCTTAACTTCTACAATTTCATTTATGTCCCTCTCTTTTTTGGAGTATAACTTGTGCCACTACTTTCTTATAGTAATTTTCTAAAAGTAACTATAAATAAATTATTTTAATATTTTATTAGAAAATGTGACTTCCTTTTGTAGAGTTTTACTTGAAATAAACATTCTATTGAAAGATTTGACATTTTAAACGATTATTTCATTGATATATAATGCATATTTACATATATGTATCCGATTTTTGGGTTCAAAAATCGGTTCGACCGGTTGGATAAGTTAATTAAGTTCGGTCCGTTTTTTTCCGAGTTGATAGGAATGATGACATCATGCTGACATCATCACAGGTTCGACTGGTTTGGACCGACGGTCCGACCCGGATAGATCAAACCGAAGACTGGCCGGTTCAATGTTCGGTCCGATTTTTTAAACCTTAGTTTTAAGTAGATAAGACAATGGTGTTGCGATCAAAGAATGTCTTCGCAAGTGTTTTAAATTTTTAATGTTGATTCTAGGAAAAATATCCTTCAGGTCCACTAAAACCAAGAATCCAGCAAGAAGGGCCCATGAATCAGGATTATGCGATCTTGAGTGAGTGGACTTTACACCTCTATTTGGGTTCTCATATACCGAGTCTCTGATCAAGAATCAAAAAGTTCGTCAAAAAAGCGAAATGGTCCATCTGATACGCGTTCGGAAGATATGTGAATATGATTAAAATAACCCTAGAAGATTGAAGTGATTAGGGACGAGTTTAAAGAAGATAGTTCATCCAAAAAAGAATGTTTACCACCACAGAACGGAGGGACATGGATATTGATTACTCTAAGTAGGTGATGAATCGCTGAGATGGCTATTTAATTATGTCAAATCGTACTATGAGTGATCATCAGTTCAACCAAAAACTCGCTAAAACTAATCTACGTGAAAAGAGCGAGGTGTAATTTTTACATAGATAAGTTTAGGGTCAAACACAAGGACACGAGCTAATTGTGCTATCGAACTAGGGTCTAAATATTCTAGGCTACGTGATCAAGTGTATCTAGGTCAATGAAGATAATAAGGATGCATGCATGTTTTCTTTTCTTATTTTTTGGATTTTTACGTGCATGTTAAATTACATGCATGAATGATAATACAATGCAATACTATGAAGTACAATGCACACAAAATAATACAAACAATGACAAACAAAGCTCCTGAATTTAATGTTCAAGCAGTATATTTAATTAAGCATAAATTGATCCAAGTTAATAATCGATGAATATCTCCAATTCTTCCTTATGAAGCTAATTCTCCTAGTTCATAAAGTACCTAAATTACTTATTAAATAATTATATTATTAATGATTTGGAATCAATAATTTATTCACCTGATTAAATCCTAAATATAATATGCAAATCAGGGTTCAAATAATACATGAGATAAAGATAGGTTGAGATAATGGAAATTAATCAATGTAAAATAAATAATATACTTCTTTGATTATTAACTTTAAGTCCATAGATCAACACATAGAAGAATTTATACCACATAAAAGATAATTAATAGAATTTTAATTAAGACCAAAATCACTACAATTGTATTAAACATGTTCAAGATATTCAACAATGTATCCAAGGTCTTTTTCACCAAGAAAAAATATCTATAAATATGTAAATAAACTTAAATAAGTCCAAAAAGGACCAAAAAACACGTGGGCTTATCTACAGTGTTCCAGGTGCGTGGGGACAAATGTGTAAATATGGAGAATCAGTGGCTCTAGTCTGCAAATGTTCCAAGTAGGCACATGAGGCATGTGACACCTTACTGCTTCGATGCTAAGCTCAGGTACAATGGAGGTTCATGCCATGTAGATGGTCGTGGGTGCTTCGTTCTAGGGGTAGAAATCCATAGGTTGAATGTTAGAAGATGCGGCTTAAGTCTAATCTTTGTTATACAATCAAACCACAATAGTTGAATTGAACAACACATGTAGCTTAGTGTTGGATCTCCTCCTCTGTAGAAGGAGGCACTCGAGCGTAGCTCCGATGATGTGTTGCTCCTCATCCATGCTCCTCCGAGGCTACTAAAGCTCTGAGCACCTTCATACCTTGCTGACAAAGATTATGGTAGGTCTAAAAAGCCTCGGTGATGGCTCAATCACCGAGATGGTGTATTTTTGTCATTGAAGAAATGGATAATCAGAGTAGGGTTGGAAACTCTGACCAATGAAGAGTTCCTCGACCTTCTGGTGTTAGCGTGTATAGTCGAAGCATTGGGAAGTCGAAGGGGGGTGAAATGGAGGTAGGTGGAATACTGTCGGACAAGGAAGATGGACCTTAATTGGGTCCTTCACCTGAGCAAGGTGAATAAATGATCAGAGCAGGGCAATATATCTAGAGGAAGAGGAGATGATCGAGGGTATGCATGTGGATCAGTGATGATCGATGAAGGTGATGGATTGATTGATTGATTGAGTGTGAAGGTGTGTGTATATGCATGATTAAATCGAAGAGACTTACAATGAGGATATGGGGATTAAACCTGGATATTAGAAAAGAAGGCTGGAGGTGATCACGAGATTGGGATCGAAGCTTCTGGGTCCTTGCTTGATGCATGTGACTTGTGTGCAAAGCTCAAGAACACTTGGAGGGGTTGCAACACGACCAAGTCACCCTGGATCTCACCAGAGGTTTACTTCTGTCTTCACTCCACTCAACTCTATCTCTTTGTCATGTGAAGGAGGAGGAATCTATGAGAGACAATCGCACAAGGGTGGAAGAGGTGTAATGGTCAGCCACCATCGAGCTTTGTATAGAGAATAGGTGGTTGATGGTGGTGGTTTGAACCGTAGTTGGTTGACATATCTGAGGTGGAGGGATAGGGTTCAATGGTTGGCAAATAAGAGGATCACAAGGGCATCAAGTTGGTACCAGAATTGCAAGGTGAAGACTGATGGAATGATCGACGTAAAATGGAGGTGTTTTGGGTGATGAATCCACGATTCATCATCTCAATATATTGATCTTAACAAAATCTATGAGTAAAATCTCAAATAAATATCCACAAAATCGATAAATTAGTAAAATAAATCTTGTAAAAAATACACTACTTATTGTATATTAATTTTACAAAATAAATTAATAATAAAAATCCGCAAAATAAAGGAGTTTTTCACCTGTAAATAGGCCAAAACTTCATATATTTTTAATAAATTCATTACAACTCCTTTTTAGCTAATTCTTTCTCTAGCTAATTTTAAAAATGTATAGAAAAATATAAAAATACAAAATAAATTTTGTCTCAAATAAATACTCCTAGATCTCAAAGAGAAAAGTTGTAAAGTTCAACTTTCTGGCTAAATTCCCGCTCCTCGTGAACTCCAAATTCAACAATCTCACTTTTAAAGTTTAAGTTAGAAAATTATCTACTCAATGAAAGTGGTTTCAATAAAATCAGAGCTTTTTGCAAAATTTGATTTTCGGGACCTAGGTGTATATTGTATATAATGTACATTTTTTCTCTTCATTTTTTATTTACTTTTCTTAATTATTAAAAAATCTCACAAAATCATTGTTGTGTTGATATTTTATTTCTAGTATTTATTTTATTTTTATGTTGTAAATATCTTTTATTAAAATTATAAAAAATTAAAATTAGTAAAGTAAAAAAATGTACATATGATTTGTCTTATATTGTAAATTCTCCATTCTATTTTCTTTTATTTTATTTTAGTAAACAACTTTTAATTTTATCTTATTCTTTATTTTTTCTACTCTAACCTCTCATTCTACCACAAACTTTCATTCAACTCCACCATCTTCCATAACCTCCCATTCCACTCCATCTCCTCCACCTTAATTTTTCTCCAACTTCCTTATTCTTCTTTTTTATATTAACCTCAACATCCTCATTTTTCATCATCTGTCATTCTTAGAGAAAAAGGAGAGAGTTTGGAATGTGGCGTCGGTGATAACGGCTTATCATCTTCCTCAAGTGACGACCTCCTTCAAGCGAGATCCGCAATGACCACCATCCCTGCATCACGAGTTCTCATCGAGCTCGCATAGATTGTCTGATTTTTATTTCACAAATCGGATCAAGGCAACGACAGAAGACCAGCGTAACTGCTTCGCAAATCCAGCGAAGATTCAGGTAAGTATTTGCTCTCATTTCTTTTGTTATTTTATTTTATTTAATATTTAGTTTTCTTGTTGTCTCATCACCATATCATTTTCATCACTACCACCACCATCATCATAGCATCCTCCAAATCCATCTACCCATTGTCCACCGTCATTTTTATTTGCACTTTTTCCCAAAAAAATTAAAATTTAAATCACAACAAAAAAGCAACAAAAAAAACAGGAGTCGTCTATTCCACTGCCGACCCCAGCTCCTCCATGCGAGATCCCTATCGCACGACCGCCACCCTCCATCACCACAGACGTCGTGCGCGGCCATTGTCGTTGCACGCCTGCTCCTGTATTGCTGCAACAGTGGTTCCCTCTGCCGCAGCTCCAGCCATCACCGTCCAAGCCGTTGCTCCCCCTTGGCCGCTCAACGGCCTCCGCCCGCAGCATCCCCTCTATGCGTGCCACCACCACCGCGCCACCACCGCCTACGGTGGCCGCCTCCTCATCTTCCACCTCCTCCAAGCGCTTCCTCCATACCCTGCAGCCCCACTACGACCCACCTGTGTGCCACCCTTCCTCCATAGCGCAAGCCCTGCCCCCTCCTCCACTCAGGCCCTCCGTCACCCGCCACTACCTCTGCCACGTGCGACGATCGACGGTCTTCCCTCACAGCTATTCACGATCGTGCGCTGCCTGCCCCCATCGTGTATCGCTTCTCCCTCCATCAAGCCCTCTATCGCAAGAGGAAGAAGGTGTCTCTTTTTTAAAAAAATTATTATGTAAAAATTACACTTATTTTATTATATGTTTCTAATGTTGAAAAAGGTCCTTGTACATAAATGTTTGTAATTTTTTATTTCTAAATTTGCAAAGATAACCCTATATTCATATATTAATTTAGATATCAATTTCGTATCATTTTAATTAATGAAAATGTCATTGTGTTGTGAAACTAATTCTCTACCATTTTCCTAGTTGTTTGTAATTTTGTGATCTTCGGGTAATTAACTAAAATTATTTAAGTGATAATTTTCATATTTTACCCAATTAGAGCTTCTAAATTCATATTTCACTCACGTTGCTCCAAAAAGTCTACAAAAATCAGAAATGATATTATGAATTGTGATTTAATTAATGTCCAAATTTCATTTAATTGGAGTTGTTGTGTGCCTTAAATAAATTGTAAAGTGATTCGTAATTGATTTTTTTTATTAAATCTACACGTATTATTTTTGTGAAATTTAAATCGTATAAATATTTTTTTGAGATAATTCGCTCTTTGGATGATTTGATATTGTGGATTTGCTAGAAATTAATTACTCATTGTTATTTTGTTTTCATTAAAAAATCCATAAAAAATCATATATTATCAGAAAATTCAAAAAAATTTTGTAGTTTCATTTCATCATATTTTAATTCTAGAAAAATTTTCATAATTTTTACATTCTATTTATGTGAAAAATTACATAAAAATCCATAAAAAGTATGTATTTTTCATTGTTGCATTTTAACCCTTAAAATTCTAAAAAAAGTATCTTGCATTCATCACTGGATTAGGATTCTAAGAAAAATATATTTTGGTTAATTTGGACTAATTTCATATTAAAATTAATTTAGCTAAGTTGTGTATTTTCTTATAAACTTGGTTCACCAGCATATTGCATTCGCATTCACTTTGCATTAAAAAAATACAAAAAAATCCCCATTGGAAACCTAAACCTAAGTTTTTTGATTTAATCTGAAGTTGTTCCTTTGCCTCCCTGTGTTCGACCCCGGACTTGCCCAGGATATAAATTAAAGCCGAGACACTCTTCACGGAGATCTTCTCTTGGTTCTGATTGATTCGCTAAGTACATGTATTACAACGAGTACACATTACACCACATGATTAGCAGACCAATCAGTTGGTGTCGTTGCTGGGGAGATAAATGGCTTAGGGATTAATTTGAAAAATTAGATTTAGATTTTCTCTCACTCGGGTAGTCTGACCCCCGAGCCACTATGTAATTAATCTATTTTTCCCTTCTTTTTTCTTAATTATTTTTCTGCTTATTATTATAAATATTCTATTAT
This sequence comes from Ottelia alismoides, assembly GCA_037367405.1. Taxonomy (NCBI): domain Eukaryota; kingdom Viridiplantae; phylum Streptophyta; class Magnoliopsida; order Alismatales; family Hydrocharitaceae; genus Ottelia; species Ottelia alismoides. The sequence goes on from JAZKJV010004856.1 coordinate 736,212, forward strand.
TGATCTCTCTATCATAAATTTTATTTTCCTTCTGAGGACCTGATGGACTTGGAGTGCATTGAAGGTCGACGAACATGACGCGTGCCGACTGTAAAGATCAAGGAGAATTAATTTATTTTCGAGAGCATTAGTATTTTTGTAAATTTTTGTAATTATTGTGTTGTAATAATTTAGGTAATTCACTTTTTATAGCGGCTCTTGTTTGAGAGTCTGCGCTTATATCAGGACTATACATTAGACCCTCTCGTGGTCGTGTGGTTGATTGACGTAGAATAGGACTTGCACTCGCATCTCTTAGAGCTTTTTTATTAGAATATTTTTATTGTGAGTTCTCGTAATCTTTAATACCACACATCACATTTAACGAGACACACTTAGACTGTAGAGCTATTAGTCTAAATTAAAAATGTTCATCACTCGCTAATAGAACTGCCTATCTAGGAACACATTTCTTGTTTGCATTTATATAGTATAAAAATTCAATTCTTCCTTGCATCTTGCATGTAGAGCACGGGGATCACTGTAAGTCTTCTAAACCAAACACGCTTCATTGATTTCACTATTAGCATTGGTTTTTCTTGACTCCCTCCCCCCTTGATTTTTAAAACTTAGGTTAAAAGGAAATCAGGTTTGATCGTTAGGCATGCCGTATTTGATGGATTAATCAAATGATAATCGAACTTAAAATCGGGACTGCTAATCAGAGTTGACCAAAACAAGTTGACTAAAATTGACATTTATTTTTAGAAGAGCAAAACCCTCATTATGCTTGTGCTATTATGATCATTGAAAGGTGAGGACACATCCCTAGGATAGTGCCCAAAACCTACTTATAAGACATGCGTAATTGGACGTATATCTTGATTTATCACCTAACTAAAATTAAAAAGATAAACGGCCAGACTCTTGCGACCATCTCTGTGTTGAGTAGGTGAACTTAGGGTTTGCTCTTGTGTTTGTTTGTTTGTTTGCGTGTTATTCGGTGCACTTGCACATTTTCTTCCTCGATCCAACTCATTCTCCCGTATCTTGAAAGATGTCGGAATATTAGTCATCATATCTAGGTCACTCTTCCTTAACCATATTCCGATCATCTCCATCCCTTATTCCTCCTCATACCCACACCCCGACCGCGAAGTCAAAACTTCGACTAACTTCTTCACTTATTTGTCCTTCTCACCTACCCCACATTCTTACACCACTGAGCCACAACTACCCTGGATTAACTCACCATATTCTCATCCACTTGCTGGAATCAAGGAACAGCTCGAAGAGCAAGCCACTGCTGAGATGAATGATTGGCAGAATCAGTTGCCCACACAGACCTCATTCTCGCCTCGAGTTGAGAACGAGCAACCATTGACCTACACACATCTCGAATTATCCTTAAAGTACAACATGGTCAACCAAACAAACCGAACGGAGAGGTTTACACCATACGATCTTCTTACTTGATTGACCTGAGTGATTAAGCCAACGTCAACCAGCCTTCATATCACCCATTCGGAGAGCCGACATATACAGGGGATAGGATTCACACGACCAATTTACATACCCCTTTGTCTACTGACTCCACCTTATGAGGCTTCGACTAACATTTTTCATACGGATGAGCCATACCAACCCAGCATTACACGCTTGAGTCAAGGTGTGTTGAGTATAAGAGCCCGAGTTATCAACAATATCCTCCAACTTAGAAGAATTCTCTCATGATGAGTCATGAGAATTTAGTGGAGGGTGACATTTCTAGAATGATCAAGGGTCCAGGTATGAATGTGGATCATGATCTCGTGGATTGAATTTTGAAAACCTGGAAGACATCAGATTGACCACACGTCATGTACAACTGGAGTCCCTTCTACCTCCCTCTTCTACTAACCATTTTCCCTCCAAGGTAGAGTCTGTATATTCTCCTATTCCTCCTTCATCTATCAAAAAGACCAAAAAATTGAAAAACTAGAAAACACCATAAAAATTGAAAATGGAAAAGACCTACAAAAATTGGATCATGCACTTAGAAAAGCACTGGATAGAAAGTTGATTTTTGAGATTCCCTTAATAATAGCCATTGAACACTTTCTCGACCTTAAAAGATTTGTGAGAAGTAAATTGGTGCCTAAAAGGTCGAGCAATAAGAGGACAAGAATTGAGAAACACATAGTGTCCATGGCCATATCTTTGGTTATAGGGAGAAAAATCAAGAGCTGCAGAGTGAAGCGGTTGCTTAGATTTGACTGTGAAATCAAAGACACTACCTTTACCCATGCAAGAATCGATGATGACTCACCGATTAATATTCTCCTGACCTCCGTGTTTGCCAAGCTCAAACACGGATTTGCCAAGAAGTCAAGAGAGATCGTTCAGTTGGCTGATCGGTCCATTAGACAGTCAAGAGGAATCATTTCAGTCATCATTATTTTTCAAAGTGCTCTTCTGCTAATAGACTTCACGATCATTGACATTGAGCACCGAGGAGAGTACCCAATCTTCAATCACTCTCAGGAAGCCGTTCTTAGCCTTGCCTAAGGCAACTATAGATTACGAGAGTTGGGAGATCGATTTCTCTGCATTAGAAGCACTCCAACCTCACCCAATCTTTGAGGACACACGATAGTCTAAGGTAACTCATAAAGTCGCAGACATCCATGACATCCAAGACAGCTTCTAGAGAGGACTCACAACCAGAAGCTTCTCTTGAGTCGGACACGATCATTTCTGATTTCCTTGACTTTCTAGATGATCCAATGCATGAGCCGATAAATGCCAAGCCATCTGACAACACTATGCCATACCAGAGACGTGTGTTGACCCTGTAGGAGTATTATAATGCATATGGTGACTCATCTAATGATGAACCTCTGGTCAGCACCTCACTACATCCAGGACCTACACTAAAAGAGACAACCGAGACCAAATTGACCAATCTTGATAAATCGGTTGCTCCATCCTCTAGTCATAATCTATTAAAAAGAAGAAGAGTATTGATTCCTCGAGGTGTTCCCCTGAACTCCTCAAGACGTATCACTCTCCTCTTCCTCTTGATTCTTCAGGTTCTAGAAAACCGCTAAGAAAGTTACCTTCGACGTACTAGAGAAGGAACTTTCTGAGGAGTCCTTATCATGTCCGGATGAGGTGGTCTATATGAGTGAGCTTAGTTCGGCTATTCTGAAGTCATATTTGAGCAAGCAGCTGTGTGTCGACCCTTGTTGGACGTTCCCTACACCTCATTATTATTATTCTGAGGATGATTCTGATAGCGACACATGTGTATACTACCCACCCCCTCGCTCCTGCAAGAAGGTTTGTCACGAACCTTCTTGATCCTTGTATATTCTCACTCCTCCTTGTATAGATTTTCCTTCCTTTATTTCCATCCCTCCCTTGTGATTCGCACAACTCACCACAGTTCCGTATCATTTTCATTTTGTGGATATACTTAGGATAACTAGATCCTAAGTATAAGGGGGTCAGTGACCAGGGTTGCTCCATCTCTTCTTGTATATTCTTTCACACCCTCATCGGTCCCCCAATCTTGTGTTCTATCCAATACTTAGGTTGAGCAGAACCTAAGTATAGGGGGGTCGATGCCCGTTGTTTATTCTCCCACGCTCTTATATTCTTTTTCTCTTCTATTCTTTTTCATGTACTTATGCTTAGTAAGAGTTATGGCTTTTTGTCACCTAGTGCTATGAGGATATAGCATGTGTTGAGTATAGGGGGTTTGTATATATTACATATATAGTTTACCCATAGATTGTACTTTCATGTATTTTTGTATATATTATACAATAATTACGGGGTGTGTAAAATTGATAAAAAAAACTTTTCCAAAAAAACTTTTCAAAAAACTTTTTCAAAAAAAATAATTTTCTCTTTTCTTTCCTTATTTGCTTTAAAAAACTCCAAAAGAATTTTAAAAAAATGTGTGTTCTTTCTTATTTACCTTTCTAAAAAAATCACAAAAATCAAAATCACAGAAAAACTAACTAATGATTTGGTTTGATCCCTGACAGATTCACATTCACACAAGACTTGTGAGGTTCGAGAACACCTGATTTATGAGGTTTTGAGATTTTGAGTTAACCAGCCTTAGTCATTAGGGTCTTTGACTTAATTATTCACATTTCCCTAGTTTGAAAGATTTGCATATTGTATTGCATGCTTAGTCTCTACCTTAAGAATATGATCAGCATGTCACATACACAACTACAGTTATGATGAGATGAGTTGAAATTTCACTTGAGGAATTGGGATGAGGGATTTGAGTTTGCACCTGATTTTATGATGCTCGAGGATGGGATAAAATCAATGAAGGCTTCATGAAACCTGAGTGTCGGCACCTTTAGCCAGTATGAGAACATGGTTTTTGTACCATCTCTTGAGATTTACCTATGTGTCAGGTGTGATGAAATCTAAAAAAAAATTGTTGATCAGTGTGCACCAATTCTAGATAAAAGCAGTGGAGCTAGCCAAAATTCAAAAACAAAGAAAATAAAAGAAAGAAATATTGACAGAAAAGCTCTCACCATACAAAGTCAAATATCAAAGAGCTTCCACCAAAGGCGAGCGCTTCCAACCATTTCAAAGTGTTCACTTGGACCACCGCTATTAGGACCAGGAGTCGGGCTAGCACCAAAAAAAGGCTCTTCATCGTAAATGCTACAAGTATGGTTGTAGAAGGTATATTAGATACTCAAAAAAGGCACATCTCGATGTACTCCCAAGAAAATAAGTGCAGATGACTCCAACTTCTCCCGACGGACACACTGATCCACAACCAAAAAAATACGTGTTGAGTTAATAAGGCACTTGAGAGGATCCTTGTTCCAATGAGAGGGAGAGAAGAAATGACACAATTCTATACCCTCCATCATCTGGCCTTCCATCTACACTTTCAAGTCTGACAACTAAAGAGACGGTGGATTGGATGCAAGAAATGCTTTATTCAGTAGTCATGAGGATCAGATTCTTAAGAGAGTCTCTTGGACTCGAACCTTGGGTGACGTTGTGACTCTACTCTTGTAACTGCATTCCACACTTAACATCATATCCTTACTATATATGTATACATAGAGAGTCTGATGATTAGGGAATTCAGATACCTTTTGACTAGAACTTGGTTCAACCTAGAATTTTAGGATCTCTAAAACCAAGAGTTCTTGAACGGATCAAGTCTTGTATTCACATGCACTGTCAAGGGTTAATCCAACTTATTCATTCTTTATTTGCTCGAGGACTAGGAAAGTTTTAGTATACGAGGGTCATAAATCCGTGATTCATCATCTCAATATATTGATCTTAGCAAAATCCCTAAGTAAAATATCAAATAAATATCCATAAAATCAGTAAATTAATAAAATGACTCTTGTAAATAAAATAAAATAACTAATTATTGTATATTATATTGTACAAAAAACTAATAATAAAAAAGCCGCAAAATAAAGGAGTTTTTCACTTGCAAATAGCCCAAAACTTCATATATTTTTAATAAATTCATTTCAACTCCTTTTTAGCTAATTCTTTCTCTAACTTGTTTATAAAAATATATAGAAAATACAAAAATACAAACAAATCTCACCTCAAATAAATACTCCTAGATCTCAAAGAGAAAAGTCGTAAAGTCCAACTTCCAGGCTAAATTGTTGCTCTGTATGAACTCCAAATTTACCATACTCACTTTTATAGTTTAAGGTAGAAAATTATCTACCTAATGAAAGTAGTTTCATTAAAATCGGAGCTCATTTGCAAATTTTGACTTTTGGGACCTATGTGTACATTTTATACAATGTAGATTTTTTCTCTTCATTTTTTATTTACTTTTCTTGATTACTAAAAAATCTAAAAAATCATTGTTGTATTGTATTTTATTTCTAGTATTTTATTTTATTTTTATGTTCTAAATATCTTTTATTAAAAATACAAAAAATTAAAATTAGAAAAGTAAAAAAATTACATATGGTTTGTCTTATTTTGTAAATTCTCCATTCTATTTTCTTTTTATTTTATTTTATTTTGATAGCCAACTTTCAATTTTATCTTATTCTTTGTTTTCTCTACTCTAACCTCTCATTCTAACACCATCTTCCATTCAACTCCACCATCTTCCAATAACCTCCCATTCCACTTCATCTTCTCCACCTTCATTTTTCTCCAACCTCCCCATTCTTCTTCTTTATATTCATCTCCACATCCTCATTTTTCATCATTTGTGATTCTTAGAGAAAAAAGAGAGAGTTGGAATGAGGTGTCAGTGACAATGACTTCTCATCTTCCTCAAGCGACGACATCCTTCAGGCGAGATCCGCAACGACCACCGTCCCCGTGTCACAAGGTCCCATCGAGCTCGCATAGCTTCTCTGATTTTTATTTCGCCAATCGGATCGAGGCGATGACAGGAGACCAGCGTAGCTGCTATGAAAATCTAGCGAGGATTCGAGTAAGTATTTCCTCTCATTTCTCTTATTATTTTATTTTATATAATATTTGGTTACTTGTTGTATCATCACCACCACCACCATCATCATGGCATCCTCCAAATCCATCTATACATTGTCCACCTTCATTTTCATTTGCATTTTTTCCTAAAAAATTGAAATTGAAATCACAAAAAAAGAAAAAACAAGCAGGAGTCGCCTCCTCCACCACTGACCACTACTCCTCCATGTGAGATCCCTGCCGCACGACCACCTCCCTCCATCACCACAATCGTCGTGCACGGCCATCGTCGTTGTATGCCTACCCCTGCACCGCTGCAGCAGCGGTCCCCTCTGTCGCAACTCCAACCATCACCCTACGAGTCGCTCCTCCCCCTTGGCCAGTGATGAATCTCCATTTCATCACCTTTATTCTATCATTTTGGCCTTAAAACCCCCAACAAATGCATATAAATAGCATCATTTTTCCTATAATAGCATTCATTATTTATTGTATTAAGTGTACATAAAATAAGGTTTTTAATGCCAAAATTATAGAATAAAGAGAAGAAAAGAAAAATAAATAAAATATTGAAAATATTTTATGATCCTAACACCGAGACCAAGTCCAGAATGGAATTGGTCGACAAGGAATAAAGTAGGGGGAGATAAGGGCCAAAAATAAAATAAATACCTCATGAATTTATTTATTGATTATGCATTTTTGACACCTATTTTATTCTTTGTGATTTATTCATCAAATAAAGAAATTTTGCACATAAAAGTTGTAGATAATAATGTAAATAAAAATACAAAATTGAGTTTATACAAAAATAATATACAGTGTACATTTTATATCCAGAATAAAAAGCTAAAAACCAAACTTCACAGACTCATATCTTTCAAATAAAAACTGAAAACATAGCAAAATCACACTAATTGTCTATAACTTTTCATAAGCTATTTAATGGTGGCAATTTTATATTTTTTAGAGTTACTATACAAAAGATAGGTTTTGGGCCCCTATTGTACATAATACCAATTAAAATATTCAATTTATTCATTACTTATTATTTTTACAAATTCATATTTTTATAATTTTGTAAATATCATTGATAACATAGGTGTACATTAAATTAGAATTAAACCTAAAATAAAAAGGAGAATAAAATAAAACTATGCCAAAACATAGATGAAATACCTATGTTTCATATGTATATAAATAAAAGGGAAATTCATGCTTTAATTATTTTATTCTTTCATATTTTTATAATATTGTAAATATTAAATATATTATATTAAAAATATAAAACCAAAATAAACACCAACAAAATACATTAAAATAAAAAGAAGTATATAAAGCATAGGCAAAATACCTATAACTATACACATACAATACATATACCTATTTATTTAAGTACGCAAATAAAATCATAAAAATCAAATACAAATATATTTATACTCACAAAAATAAGTTATAAATATATAAAATAAGAAAATAAAATAATAAAATAATATATATAAAGTAAAAATAGAAATGCACAAAGCATAGATGAATATACCTATAAATTCACTCAAAAAAATTAACTACTAAAAAATCAAGCCAAAAAATATAAAAATCATATTAAAATATTACATAAAAAATAAACATTTTTATTGTATACTCAAAAAATAATAAAATCATTTACTATTTTAAATTAATTATTTTCGAATAAAACCTTCTGTTTTGTCCTTCAGCGGCCTACGTGGACCAATCCGCGCGCGGCCTTCATTGACCTCTGGTCAACTGTCCCATCTGCTGCTCTGAGTCGTCAGGCCTGTTGAATCCCCGATTTTCTTGCATTTTTCGTGGGCGTCTCGTCCATCGATTGCACTCGCTTCCTTCATAAGAATTGTCCGTTGTTCATTGTACAATCACGCCAACACCTTAGATCGCTTGTACATACATCAGATCAATCGATAATCGTTGGTTAATAAGGGTGCACCCAATGTCCTTAAATAACTCAGCTCTTGCTTCTCCATAAATTTGGTCAGTTTTCACTTGTCTCCCTTCCTCGTATTCGGTCTAGGTCGAGTCCTTGTGACAGGAGGAGCTCCTTGGTACCTTGAATCGGTCGGAGATAGTGGGAGCTGCACCTACAGCGGAGCTCCGGTGACGCCACGCTCCCTAGTTCCCACCAGGTATTAGAGCCCTTTTACTGCTTTATTGGATAGATTTTCGTTCCAGCATTTATTTCCCGTTGTTAGTTTAGTTTGTAGTTAAGTAAATCACCGTGAATCGGTCGAGTCGTAGTTCACCGGAGCTCCGCTCTGACGACGACTCCCGAGCCTTCCAGTGACTTTCCGACCACCACTACGCCTTCATTTCGTCCCCCATGACCTTCTCCACCTCCCAGACACTTCCTATCAACCGGAGCCTCCTTGGTTCCGCAAATCGAGGCTCTTCCACCGCCCTTCGCCGGAGCTTCTTCTCCCATCACCATCCCTGTGCTAATAGCTTCAAACCCCTGGTCTAGGGAGACTCCCTCGAGCCGTGTGAGCTTCCCGTGCAGGTTAGGCGCCTTCAAACACGCCAGGAGACACAATCGAAGCCGACGGAGATACCTGGAGCCCCATTTCTTCCCCGAGCTCGTGGCGGCGCTCCGGCGTGCCTCAGGTCGATCCAATACCTCCAGCAGTTAGAATATCCTCCAAGGAAGCTATAGAGACCTTCAGGAACGACAAATACCGAAGGAGACGTGAGATATCACCGGAAGAAACTCGCCCCGACGAGCGTTCTTCCCTGTTCTTCCAGCCATCGTCCCCGCCGTTGGATAAAGAAGGAGGCCCAGATTGAAGATCAGTCGTTGGATGGAGCCGTCATCGACCGTCAGATCGCAACCCGCGATCTAATCTCACGCGTCCATCGGCGAAGCGTCATCGGCAAACGTGGAGGCGCCACGTGGATAAGTCAAGAACATCAGCCGTCCGATCCAGTGCCTTAAGGGGTAATTTACACCTTTAGCCCCTGCCTTTTTTGTAATTCTACTTTAGTCCTGTAAATAATGTTTAATGTTGTAAATAAAATGGAATTTTTGCATTAGGACCCCTGTTATTTATTGTAATTGCACATGGGTCCCTCCCAACCTCACATGTAGTCCCACATGAGGGTTGTGAATTTTGCACTTATGCCCTAAGTGGTTTTGTATATTGTGAAAAGTTTTTAAAATATTAAATAAATGTTTATTTTGTTGGGCTTCTTCCATAAAACACCCAGTCTTTATTTTTAATTGCAAAAATGCCCCTGCTAGGCTGTTTTATTTTTATGTCTTTTATCTATTTATTAAAAATAGCTATGTAGCTCCTAAAATACAAAAAAAATGGAAAAATGCTTTATGCGGTGTACTTTTACGCCCTATTTTTAATATGCATTTTCCGCATTTTATCTAATTTTTAAAATTAAAATGGAGCCTAAATAAACCCTGTCTAAATTATAAAATACCAAAAAAATATAAATATGCTTTGAAAAATCGCAAAACAATTATATGTGTTATATCTTGCCATTTATTGAGTCCCGAAACCAAAAACCAATAAAAAGAGTAAAAGAAAATTTAAAAAATAGAAAACTCCAAAATTCAACAAAAAATATAAAAATTCAACAAAAATTCCAAAAATATGTGTTCCTATTTTATAATTATCTATATATTATTATTTATGTATTAAAATTAGTTTGGGTAATTTTGGGATTTATTTACTATTTTTAAAACCCAAATTAGTTTCAGATATTTAATTAATCCCATTTCAGGGATATTTTTGACATTAAAAATGCATAAAAATTAGAAAAATTCCATAAAAATAACAAAAAATAAAAATATAAAAAGCCAAAAAATATTATATGTGAAATATTTTGACTATATATATTCTCTCTCACCTTTACTTATACATATATCTCTATAAATATACCTATACTCTCTAACTAAAAATAAAAAAGAAAATATAAAAAAATTACGAAATGAAAAATCAAATAAAAATTAAAAAAAATCAAAAAAATATAAAATTAAAAACCCACAAAAACAATAAAATGGATAAGATAAGAATTGAATAACTTTGTGCATATTTCAGCCCCCAACCGTTTGCTCCTAGTGTTCGACCTCTACACATGCTTACACCTATACACATTTGCAAGTAGAGTTATAATAAATTTTAACTCCACATTTTTGAGATTTGATTGCTTGATTTATTATTGTGGGTTAATTGTTGATTGAATTGGGATATTGTTTGAGGTCACCTCAGCGACTGTCGATCCGCCTTGTGGAAAGACACGACCTCGGCCCCAATCCCTTTCATCAGCCGCTCAACGGCCTCTGCCCACAGCCTCCCCCTGTGAGCGCCACCACTACCGCATCACCGTCTCATGCGGTGGCCGCCTCCTCATCTTCCACTGCTCCCGGTCGCTTCCTTCAGACCCCGCATCCGCACCGTGATCCACATGTGCACCGCCCTTCCTCCATAGCGCAGGCGCTTGCCCCCGTGCACCTGTCCACCCCTACCGTGCGCCACTTCCCCCTCCATCGAGCTCTTATCGCAAGAGGAAGAAGGTGATTCTCTTTTTTTTTATTTTTAAATTACGTAAAAATTACACTTATTTTATTATATGTTTCTAATATTATAAAAAGGTCCATGTACATAAATGTTTGTAATTTTTATTTTTGAATTTGCAAAGATAACCCTATGTTCACATATTTATTTGAATATCAGTTTCACATCATTTTATTTAACGAAAAATTTCATTATGTTATGCAACTAATTCTCTACCATTTTGCTAGATGTTTGTATTTTTGTGATCTTTGGATAATTAACTAAAATTATTTTAGTGAAAATTTTTGTATTTTACCCAATTTGAGCTTTTAAATTCATATTTCACTCACATAGCTCTAAAAATTTCATAAAAATAAGAAATTATGCTATGAATTATCATTTAAAGAATGTTAAAATTTCAACTTAATTGAAGTTGTCTTCTGTCTTAAATAAATTCTATTTTTTGTAATTGATTTTTAATTAAATCTACACACATTATTTTTGCGAAATTTAAACTCTTCTTGATTCCTCATATAAATAACTTTTTGAGATAATTTGCTCTCTGGATGATTTGATATTGTGGCTTTACTGGAAATTAATTACTCACTGTCATTCTATTTTCATTAAAAAAATCCATAAAAGTCATATATTATCAGAAAATTCCAAAAAATTACTTCAGTCTCATTTCATCATATTTTAATTTCAGTAAAATTTTCATAATTTTACATTCTATTTGTATGAAAATATGCATACAAATCCATAAAAGTGTGCATTTTTCATTGTTGTATTTTAACCCTTAAAATTCTAAAAAAATTATCTTTCATTCATCACTAGATTAGGTTTCTTTGAAAAATAGAATTTGGCTAAATTGGACTAATTTCATATGAAAATTAATTTAGCTAAGCTGTGTGTTTTCTTATTAACTTGATTCACCCGCATATTGCATTCGTATTCACTTTGCATTAAAAAATACAAAAACTCCGCATTGGAAACCTAAACCTAAGTTTTCTGATTTAACACGAAGTTGTTCCTTTGCCTCCTTGTGTTCGACCCGGACTTGCCTGGGATATAAATTAAATCCGAGACACTCTTCACGGGGATCTTCTCTCAGTTATGATTGATTCTCTAAGTACTCGTATTCGACTACACATTACACCATGGGCTTAGCAGACCAATCATCGGGGAGGAGTTGTGTCATTTGGGAAGAAAATTTTGAAGATTGACGACACATGGGATCCATTGGTTCAATAAATCGAATGGCCTTGATTGTGGCATGTAGGGGGAAATGGGAATGACTTTATCATTTGACCAAGCGATCTTGAAGAAGGTGGGTTTGAGCTCGGTGATCGGAGTTTATTCTCTAATTATTGTTTTTGGCACTGTAGAGTTTTCCTCTGAACTCTGATTGAATGGAGTTCATTGTGCTCATGCTTTCCTGCTTACTCTATTATCTATTTAGAAACTATGTATTAAGCTTAACTATAGGGTTGTTTTCGATAAGTTCTGTTGTTATTTTCATTACATCTAGATGATGGCAATAAGTTGATAGACGATCCACTATCGAGCAATGTGTGCGCGACCTTTTGATTGAAAATCTGACATCTGACTAGAGGAGCTCCCTTGTATTTCTTCTTGTTTGGGAGATTGCTGATGGCATTCACAGTTTCCATAGTGAGAATGTGTTTCTAGGTTTCAGACGTCTGATTTTGCAGGGTTGACGCTTCGTGGTACATGCTTCATTCAATCCTTTTTTCATGATAGGTATGTATTCCATGGCCTTAAGTAATGGAATTTCAAGCATAATATTTTGCAAGATTTCCATAATACCATGATTAAATAAAGCATTTTTCAATTTTTTTATTATTTTTAATTTAATTGCTTAAGGAAATGGAATATGTACATCAAAAAAAACTTCATTCTTTGAATTTATATCAGTATCATTTTGTACAGGTAGATGGTAAAAATATGTACATTCATCTACATTAGGTGGACCAAAATAAACTAGAGGCTTGGCTCCATTGGTTGGCGTTGGTTCGACTGCAGAAACTTGCTTCTCCATTGCTGGCACGGTTTTGCTTTGGCCGCTGCTTTTTTTTATTTTCTGATTTTCTTCATTTTTTATATTTTTTTAGGCTGGTGTTGCATTATCAAAAAGATCTTTGGCCCTATCTACTGGCTTGGATGACAACTCTCCATCAGATGCTTTACTCTTCCCTTTCATTGTTGTCGGTGCCTGGAGTGTCCTACTGCTCCTCAGAGTCATATAATTAGATAAAGCAATATTATTTTCACCTGAACCGAGTCGGACACTATAGGTTATGATGAAAGTTGTTCGGATTTGCTTTGACCTAAGCTAGAATGATAGTCTTGGAGGTTGTCAAGTCATCAATTTTCTGACTCATCTCGGCCATATTTTTAATGAGATTGGCCAAGCAATCAAGAATCGGGTTGACCTGTACGACCTCGGATGATTCGTTCTGATGTGGACATTGACTCTGCTGGTATGGAAGATATTGCTGCTGATAACCTTGGGAAAATTGAGAAGAGGGAGGAGATTAATACGGTTTGTATTGAGGAAAGGAGTAATGATGCTGGAAGTTAATAGCTGGTTGTTGATGATACTGTTATATGTACCCCGACTATTAGTAGTTCTGCCTCCAAGTGTACCCACGTTGTTGAGGCTACTAGTGATGAGACTGGTTGGGCTGGAAGTTCCTTCCTCCGTGATGATGTTGAAATGGCCTATGATAGTATTCTGACCCTGGGTTTGTTCCTTAGGACAAGTCAATTGATGATCATTAATTCATACGTCATACACCTCTTAAATGTGTGGTGGAGGTGGTAAGCATTGCTCAATGTACTGGGACGGTGGCTGGAGCTGGTAAACCACCATATGTGACTACAGTTGTGGATGTGGCTGCTCGAGTGCCTACATGTAGTGTATGTGCTGAACTCGAGAGTGACCGGGACTCAGTTGAGGCTTGTGTTGCATTGTAGGCTCGTACTGCTCAGTAGGAATGTGGGGTCCGGCTGCCATGGAGTTGCAAGCATTGATGGTGTTCACCATTAGCTCCAACTGCTTGGTGATCATGTCTAGCTTGTCCAAGCTCTTCATCCTCTGTTCGATCACAGATGGCTTCTCTAGCTCTTGTGACTGCTTCTCGATAATATCCATCTTGGACAGGTGACTACCAATCATGGATGCAAACGGTTACGGATATATCCGTATCTGATCCGTCACCATATCCATTTTATATAGAACTTGACTCTGTATCCATATCCGTTTTAAAATGGATATGGATATGGATGTCGTTTTGACATCCGCAAACATCTGTATCTGTATCCGTATATCCATTTTCGTACATAAATGTAGTCACAGATTTATTTTTACCATGTATACCATAATTCTAGACCTTCTTTTACCATATTTCTATAATTTTTATAATATAAACATATTTAGTACATTTATATCATGTGTTTTCCATCCATTTTGTATATATTTAAGTCAATTTTATAGAATATTTTTAACATTACTTGTATGCGATCAATATCCATTTTACATCAGTATCTGTATTTTAAGGATATGGTAAGATAGTTTTAATATTCGTCAATATCCGTATCCGCATCCGTATTCGTATTCAAAAACAGATAAGGATACGATAATACCTATATCCGTATCTGTGTATGCATGTTTGCATCCCCACTACAAATGATGTTGAGCCCTGAGTTCTCGCACATGTCCACATCATGTATGTCTGCCATATTTACAGATTTGGGGAGGATCTGTGTTGCATCTGAAAAGAATGTGATGAGGAAAGTGCAGTCTCTAATTGTTGTGTGTGCTGTTCGAGGAAGTCTGAGCCTGATCTCTAATTTGTTTGTTAGGGGGCGTCAGAGTATGGGGAAGGAGGAGTAGGGGGCATAGGAGGCTGGGAAGTGGGAGGATGAGCAAAGGGAGTTTTTGGATAGTTATGCCCATCTTAACCTCATCATGGTTTCAAATAACCATAGTTAAGTTCAACTCATTGATGATTACAGAAACAAAGGAGTACAAGTAATATAAGGACAAGAAATCAGGGGCACAACTGTTTTTCCAGAAATGGGAGGGGTATAACTGATATTACCATATCTTATAGGGGCACAACTAATGAAACCCCTTATTTTTATTCCTTACATGTTAAATTAAACTAAAGTATTGCTTGACTAAAGAGGACATGTGTGGACTTCATAAAGTAGAATAAGAAAAAAAATGAGATATTTATACCCATAATCTTGAGTAATTTTGTAATTAATCATAACCCACCGTAATCAAGAATTACATGAGAAACCTCAAATGATCACTCTGTCTCGGATCCATAAACCTCTATTAATTTTTCTATTAATCCAACCATATCATTGAGTTAATATAACCCATGATCTTTCCAACAACTATTGGAAATTTTCAAAAAAATAAAAAACCCTAATCCTCTCCCCTTTCCTTCTCCTCCGCGTGACATCCACTCCTCCCTCCCACCCCTCTGCCCTTCTTCTCCATGTTGTTGCCCTCCACCCGCCTCCAAGTTGTTGTCCTCCACCTTCTCCGCGACACCCCCCACTCCCTCCTGCCCCTCTGCCTCCTCCCTCCTCCTCCAAGCCCTCCTGCTGCCCGTCTCCCTCCACCTCCTCCCCGACACCGTCTCTCGCTGACCTCCTCCCCATGATAGCAAGTTGTTATTGTTGACCTTTACGCCTCACTTTCTATTTCTTTCACCACCTCCCACCGCGTATCCACAAAACGTCAAGCCCTCCACCAACCCCTACATCATCCTTCCCATCGTCCATGGCTTCACACATCTGATCCATGGAGACGAAGAGGAGCCGAAGGCTTCCCTCGCTGCCCCCGCCGCTCTCCTCGAAGACGTCGAGCTCTTCACGCCGGACAGGAAGCAGCAACCGCTGCCGGGTGGCAAGCCCTCGCCTCGGATCATCCTCGGCGTGATTCTTGTGTGCGTCCTCTCGCTCCCCGCCCTCGTCGTCGTGCTGCGCGGAGGACAGGGGCACGGCTTCTCGGCACGAAGGGATGACCCCCATCGTTGTAGTGCGGAGTCGCGGAAGTTAAGTTTCGTTCGAAAAAAAGAAAGAAGTGATTTTTACCCAGCAGACTTTATAAACATTTTAAAATGCTTCTACGATCTTTTGCACAACGTAATTATCCTATCGATCTCGTAAACTTGTCAACTCTTACCTCAAGAACTCTTATGGACTTAAAACATATTATCCGGAGGGTTCATGGGGTAAGAGTTGGCAAATTTACGGGGTCGAAGGAGGAATTATGTTATTTCAAAGGTTGTGGAGGTGATTAGCAAAATTTATAAGGTCTGCTGGGTAAAAATCCCAAGAAAGAATCGGACGCTCCCACTCCCTCAAATTTTGAGGGGAACAATTCGTTTTTTTAATATTTTTGTTGTTTTTATTTGGGTGTTAAGGTTCCTGGGAGGGGATGGTCTGCCAATCTAATTAATGTCTTCTCCGTGCTATCAGAGGAATGGGAGGGGAGGGAGATGGTGGTTGGTAGCGGGGGAGGAGGCTTTGGAGGAGTATGGGGGACGAGGAGGTGGTGGGGAGGGAGTGGGTTGTGAGACGGGAGGAGGAAGGTTTTATTTGTAAAATAATGGGAAGTTCATGGCAGAAAATGTAAAATATTTGACGGATTCTGTCATAATTAACAGAAAATTTGATAGAAGTTAACGCTAGGTTATGGATGTAAGAGTTTAATACTACAGGATCATGAGTGTAACTTATGATTATGCAAAGTTATGATTGTAATTACGAAATTACTCAATATTATAGGTATAAATATCTTAAAATATATAAATAATATAGTATTAACGGATTGGATTGAATCGGATTTTGATAAAGATCAAATCCAAATCATAATTTAATAGATTTTCAAAATCTGAATCCGGTTGAATTCCTTGGAATGGCAAACCCAATCCAATTGCATAGCATTGTATTCGATCGAATTACGGATTTCTCAATACAAGTGCACCCCTAATATAATTATTCATAGTCCCCATGGACATTGCAAATTGGCCCCTGCTCGCCAATGGGGTCCGAATAAAGTCCCCGGATTTTCCATAATTTCGACTGGGCCTTTTTTTGGATCTATTTTTAAGACAAGTTTGTTGTTTTTATTTTAATTTAGTTCATGCACGTTCATTTTTCATTCTAGACCTTAAAAATTCATTATTTTTCTTTAAATGGATCTTGATGTAATTAGCTATAATTTATATCAAGTTTGTAATATGTGTAGTTATTGCATTTACTTTTTCTAATTTTTAAAAATTCTATTAGTTAGCTAATTGTTTAAACTTGTTCCACTTTTAAGTATTTAAGATATGTAATTACCACTATCGTAGTTTTGAAACAAGTATATCTAAAAAACTACACACGTTCAATTATATGGACACCACTATCGTAGTTTTGAAAATTGCCTCCCCGAATAAGACTAATTATATCAAACAATTATATGAATGTTCAAGCATGTAGGACTTAGAAACATGCTGAAAAATTAGTATAGACGAAAGAAAACATCATTACCGCTAAGAGCTACAATGATGGATGGTGTAGCGATTAGCAGGGATGTCAGCGGTTTGGATTTGGGGCTAGTATTAGTATTCTCAAATTCATATTCATTTATAAAATCATTATCCAAAACCACTCATTTATTAAATGGACAGTTCTAAGCAGATACATATATGTCTGTCGGTAATCCATGTGTCCGATGGGTCTCCATAAATCCGATATAAAAGCAAATCTTAAATTAACCATTCTTATAATATATTTTGATTTAAAGATAATACGGAAAATTCACACACATTCAACATAGAATCAATTATAAGTTAATTAAAGATATAAACTATTTTAGGATACTAGAGATATATATTGAATAGAAATATTGAGCATGCACAACACAATGACATTCAACTCATGGGTAATACATAATTTGTAAGATCTGTGTGGGGACGCAAAATATATGCAACATACAGGGAATATCATAGATTTATATTAACTGAGCGGTTTGTTTGTATTGGATAAAAAATATATGCATGCTAGAGATACAAAAGACAATTGAATCTGAATTATTTAAAATATTAGTAATTCTTAATTTATCCATACAACTATTATTGCTAATGAGCAATTGTACTCAAGTACCTAAAGTTCTCTACTGAAACTATTAAGAGAGAGACCCACTTGGAGAGAAGATTCTAGAAAAGAGATGCGGAGAAAATATCTAGATATTTATCCACCTCTCGCCATTAGATGTACGATTTCTTGGTATCAGAGCTCATTCATGTATCCACATGGGTAGTAAGTTTCAAATCCAAATCCATCTAAAAGTAAGTAAGGCAAGTTTCCAATCAGTAAATGGAGCATATTAGGATTGGGTATCCAATGATACACCCAGATTGACATCCCTTGTGATTAGGAATGGAAACGACTGGTCAGTTACATATATAGTCATTACCATATCATTATCCTTTACTAAACACATATAGGAATGCGGTATAGATTTTGACGGATACAAAAAATATGTTATTATGTCCTTAAAAAATAGATACGGATGTAAAATGGAACGGATAATATATGAAACTCCACATATATTAGTTCAATAATACATGTATTGGATGATTCGCGCAAGATATAAATATATTAAATGTATTTATTTCGCTACAATCAAATATATGATGAAAAAGGTATTAAATGATGTTAAGTGAGGTTAAAAACAAGTCTACAACTACACACGCCACACACACAAACAAAGATATAGATAGAGAGATCTACGGATATGAAAGCGATACCATCCATTTTCAAACAGATACAGATACAGATGCTAAAACCTAATATAAAACAAAAACGAAGGCGGATCGGATACAGATAAAACTATACTTGTTTGCATCCCTAGTAGGGATGGATAGAATTTAGGATTTAGTCAACCCATATACCCTCTATTATAGGATATAAAAATCCGAATTCAGACCTACTTTGTATCCTGGGCGTAAAACGGGAGAACATCAATAAGTTGAACTGAGAAGCTCTCGTTTTAATTTTCTTGAGCTCTTTAGGAACAATCGATTGCTTTCCTGCATCGGGCTTTTCAAATCGACTACAAAATCGATGCCTTTATCGCAAAGATCTGCAATCTGAGCTTTTAATCGGTCGAAATTATTTTAGATATGGGCACGAGGGCAAGGGGCTCCTTCTTCTTCATCACTATTCCAACGCCCTCCACCACCTCCACTCTCTCCACGCCCGGCGGCAGCCGCCACTCCAACGAGTGCAGCAAAGAACCCAAGAGGAGCTTCACCATCCTCTCCCCCAGCCCTATCCCCGCGCATATCCTCTTCCCTCCTCCGAACGGCAAGTAGTCGAAGCTCCTCCCGCTGTAGTCCCACCTGCTCCTCTCCTCCAAGAATCTCTCCGGCCTGAACTCGAGTGGCTCCTCCCACACGGAAGGGTCCCGCTGTATTGCCCACACGTTGACGAAGACCGTTGCCCCCGCGGGGATGGTATAGCCCTGCACACAGCATGTCCTGCTCGGGGAGTGCGAGACGAGGATGGGCAGAACAGGGTGGAGACGTAAAGTCTCCTTCACCACCGCGTCCACGTACTTCAGTTTAGGGGCATGCGATTCTTCCAGTACGCAGCATTTCCCTACCACCGAATCGAGTTCCTCCCGCGCCTTCGCCATGATCGCTGGGTGGCGAAGCAGCTCTGACATTGCCCACTCAACCGTTGTAGCCGTAGTGTCTGTTCCTGCCGCAATTAAGTTCTGTATCATAAAAGGTGTCAAATGCCAAATAGACATGAACATCCCTATGCATATATGAAATCCCCAAGGTTCGATTTTAGATATAGGTATATTGCATGGAAACTTCGAGTTTATAGACAGCCATGGTGCAGTTAAGTTTGTCGCGATAAAAATTGCTTACAGTGAGAATGCCTTTCACGTGCTTGTATTGCAACTGCATCTCGAGGTCCTTCTTGTGGACTAGATCCAACAAGAGCTGGAGGAAGTCTCTGACCCCTCCTCCATCATCCGGTTTACTGCAACTTGAAGCTCTCTGAGTTACAATGGAATCAAAGATGGAGCCGAAGCGTGCAGACAAAATCTTCATCTTGCGCTGCATTCCCTGCAGATCAAGTGGTGCTAGCAGTGGTAGAAAATCCGAGATGTTGGGAGATCCCAGTAGGACGATCATGGCATCTAAAACCTCCAGTAACTCTTTCTTCACGTCAGAACTCGCATCGTCATTCAATGCGTCCTCCCATATCATGCCTAGCATCACGTTGAGCGTGGTGGAGTAGAGCGCATCGCGGATGCTAACCACAGTGCCCACTTTCGACTGAAGCTCGCCGATCATACGGCATATCTCACGCATGCGCAGGGGCTGGAACGAGGTGATAACAGCGTTGTTGAGGAGCTGGCTCACGGCCACCTTACGAACCATACGCCAGTGCGGACCATGAGGTGCCCAGAGGATGTCCTCACCGTCGGTATGGATGAAGGCCACAACGGGAACTGCACGGTTGGCGAAGACAGTGTCATGGACCTTGAAGATTTCCATGGCCGCGGAAGGGGAGCTGATGATGACGTGTAGCTTGGTGCCGAGACGGAGGCTTGAAACAGGGCCGAAGGTGTTGGCGATGTCGGCGAAGTAACGGTGGAGTTGTGGTCGAAGGAAAGGGAGGCTGCCGAGGAGCGGCACACCCCATGGGCCCGGAGGGAGGGGTCTTCTTCCACGGCGACACCACAACAGACTGAGGAGCAGAACGGCTGCCGCGGTGGGTGGGATGGCGAGGAGCAGGAAGGAAGTGGCTGCGATATCCATGTTTGACCTCTGTAGAAAGACGAACGTAGAAACTAACCTCTGTTTCCAGTAATTGGGCAATCCAGTGTCGTGTTCAGATATGCATAGTTCATTTAAATTTAGAGGTTGGCAGATCACTGATAGCCTCCTCCACACATATATCGTGTGGATCTGATAGCCTTTTCCACACATATATCGTGTGGATCTGAATCAGAATGAATCAAGGCACTCTCGTGGTACACTCGTCTTCTCGGCTGCCCCTGGAAAATGACAAGGATTACAGGTGTTATTAGGAAGTATAACTTAACAGAAGGAAGAAAGCAAGAGTTGACCTTCCGTCCACCTCTAAGTCAGTCTCCCTCCTAGTCAACTTACGATGATAAAGATTATAGGAATACATCGGAATAGGAGACAAACGGGCAACAAGCTGCGCCGCTAGCACTTTTTGAATTGCAAAACCAGTCCTTCTAGACACTACATCCGTAAACATAGGAATCATCACATTACTGCTCGTGACTTTTTGAATCCTCTTCAAAAGTTCAACAGCTTCTGATGCTAAGAAACCAAAAGTATCAAAAGCAAAAGGATTGAAAACATGTTGATTCTTTGATGAAGTATAAAGTAAGTATCCTTCCAAGAAATTAGGAGTAGAGAGTCTAGAGACTAAACTCATACAACTACTTTATCCTCGATTAATCAAAGACCCTCACACCACCTTCATCTGACTTGGCTTGATACTTCTCAAGATTGCTGGGCGCTCCTTGACTGCAACCTCATCTCCCCATCTGTATTAGGCACATTACCATTAGCTAAAACCCAAACACTTCCTAAAAATTTCTCCGACCGCAACCCACTCCTAACATCGACCACCTCTCTCAAACCAGTGTGTTCTCCCTTCAAATGGAACAAGTCCTTCTCAGGACATAATCCTTTTCACATTAGGCACCTCAAAGATAAGAGGCTAAATTTTGACAATATTTCGTGGAAGCAGAATAACATTTCCCCCTTCTTTGTACATCCGAAGAATTTTTTTCCCCAAATTTGAACTCTGGAAGAATCACTCGTCTTAGTCTTAGACAATCAAAACTACAGTTTCGACCGAATTAGCTTGTCTACACAAGGATCTTGAACGCATTCACGAGGACGAATTCCTCTGCTTGAACCAAAGGGCTAAGGTAAGATGGCTTAGAGAAGGTGGCCGCGATACCAAACTACTTCAATCGTGGCCTCGATGAGACGAAGCTGAAACTCCATCTTGACCCTCAAGGACTGCCAAGGTAATATACATACTACAAATGAAGAAATTTCCCAACTGGCAACTGCTTTCTATACTACTCCAAACCGATAATAACCCATTTGCTTTCCTTGAGTTCGACAATTCCTTGATTAGACAAATCAAGGAACCTAATGACCGTATTGAGCTTATCTCCGAACGTGAAAGTTTTGAGGTAATCCATAACCTAAAATCCCTTTAAACCCCAGATCGGATGGTTGTTTACCTGAATTCTTTAAAAAGTATTAGCATACAATCAAGCATGACTTTATGAACATGATTAATCACCTCTTCTCCTCGGATTTTAACCCTTCTGTAGTAAAATTCATAAATAATTCAATGGTTACTTTACTTTACAAAAAAGGAGACCCACATGATATTATTAACTATCGCCCCATTAGTCTTATCAACCTACCCCTTAGGATCATTTCTAAAATTCTATCCAATCGCTAGGCTCCTAAACTCAACGAGCTTATCCCTCCATCCCAATGCGCCTTCCTTAAAGGAAGAGGGACCTCTGATGCCTTCACTGTAACCTCGGAGATACTCACACATTGGAATCAAAACAAAACGAAGGTCGTTGTATTCAAAATTGATCTAAAAAAGAACTTCGAATCCCAAAGATGGAGTTCCATGTACAAGGCCTAGACCCTTACTGGATGCCCTCCTTTGTTTGTGAATTGGCTTTCATCATTCTTTAAAAGCACGATTATTTTAACTAAAAGTGAACAAATCCATCTCCATTTTCTTCAAACCATCGTGCGATGTTTGACAAGGAGATCCTCTATCACATCTCCTCTTTTTAAACACGCAGAACCTGTCTAAGGCTAAATCTAATCGAGGGTTACCATGCACCTTGGGAAAATTCATATCGAGGGTTACCATGCACGTGGGGAAAATTCAATCATTGCCGATCAACCTACCCCTTAAAGGTCATTGTATTCAAAACTGACCTAAAGAAGGACTTCGAATCCCACAGATGGAGTTCCATGTATAAGGCCTTTGACCCTTATTGGATGCCCTTCTTTGTTTGTGAATTGGCTTTCATCCTTACTTAAAAGCACGACTATTTAACTAAAAGTGAACAAATCCATCTCTATTTTCTTCAAACCATTGTGCGGTGTTTGACAAGGAGATCCTCATTCACCCCTCCTCTTTTTTAAACACGACGAACATTCTCGAGGGTATGCTGCAGAACCTGGCTAAGGCTAAACCTAATCGAGGGTTATCATGCACCTAGGGAAAATTTAATCATTGTTGATATGATTTTCACGGACAACATCCTTATTTTCATCAAATTCAATGAGAATGCTTTCAAATACCTCAAATTTAACGGGAAGGTATTTGCTGAACTCTCTTGACTCTGTAAATGATGATAAGTCCTCGATCTATTGCCTCAACATATCAAATTCCAAAACAAACCTAATATCCTCAGTCTTCAAATGGCGCATCGACAACTTTCCTCTTTCATATCTCAAAATCCCCCTTTCCTCTAAACGACTTAAGCATAATGATTGCCTTCCTATGTAACACCCATACCCCTAAATATAATCCCACATCTAAAACTCACAAAGTGTGAGAGTGTGTTATAAGTGGTGGGAATTACTACTTGACAACTTTGACTTAGGCATTTTGGGTGGCTGTCAACGAATCTGTTTGGGCCCAAATCCAACAAGTCGTTAGTGTCACTTTTCCTCGATAATGGACCGGGGACTTAAGCCCGGGACATTACAAATCATATCAGAGCTCAATTACCTCTGATAGTGGAAAGGACTACCCGAGAGGTGGAGCCACCCCTACAAAGAGATAGGAGGAAATGACTACCCGGAGCATACAACTGCCACTGTCACTTGGAATAAGTGATGGGTCATGTCGCAACGAGGACGTTGCGAATACAAGTGAGGGAGGTTATAACACTGCCCTTAAAGATAGTCCCACATCTAAAACCCACAAAGTGTGAGACTTGATTATAAGTAGTGGGGAATACTACTTGACAACTTGAGTTTAAACATTTTGAGTGGTTGTCAACGGATTCATCTGAGCCTGTACCCAGTAAGTTGTCAGGGTTCGTTTCTACGATAACAGACTGGAGATCTAAGACCAATACGTTACAATTGGTATCAGAGCGGGTTCCCTATGATAGTGGAAAAGGATACCCGAGAGGTGGAGTCATCCCAATAAAAAGGTAGGAGGAAATGGCTACCATAGCGTGAAGTCGCCACTATCACTGGGAATGAGTGATGGATTATGTCACAACGAGGACACTGCGAATATAAGTGGGGGAAGTTGTAACAACCATACCCCCAAATATAGTCCCACATCTAAAAGTCGCAAAAGTATGAGAGTGGATTATAAGTGGTGGGGATTACTACTTGACAACTTGGATTTAAGGATTTTGGATGGTTGTCAACGGATCCGTTTGGGCCCAAACCCAACAAGTTGTTCTGACCAGTTTTCCCCAATAACGGATCTGGGACTTAAGCTCGGGATGTTAAAAATGGTATCAGAGCTAATTTTCCTCTTATAGTAGAAAGGGCTATCTGAGAGGTGGAGCCATCCCTACAAAGAGATAGGAGGAAATGACTACCCGGAGCGTGCAACTGCCACTATCATTTGGAATAAGTGATAGGCCATGTCCCAACGAGAACATTGCGAATATAAGTGAGGGAGGTTGTGACACTCATACTCTCAAAGATAGTTGCACATCTAAAACTCACAAAATGTGAGAGTGTGTTATAAGTGGTGGGGATTACTACTTGACAACTTGAGCTTAAGCATTTTGGGTGGATGTAAATGGATTCATTTGGGTCCGAACCCAACAAGTTGTAGAGGTCGATTTTCCTCGATAACGGATCAAGGACCTAAATCCGGAACATTACATATAGCATATATTGCATTAACTACTTGCATACACATGTTTGATATATTAGTTTAAGAGCAAATTACACAGAAGTCCCTGAACTTACACCCGATTTCAATCTCATACACAAACTTTAAAAAGTAACAACATCATACCTTATCTTTTAGTTTTTAACAATCTAGGCTTGAGTTAACAGAAACCAAATGTTGTCAACTTTTCATTTTCTAGGGTGAAATTCCTCCTTTGTTTTTTACAATCATTTCTTCCTTTTTATCTTGCCATATATCCCTTCTTTATCTTTCTTTCTTTTCTCTATTTCTGAAGCGACAGATTTAGGGCCTGTTTGGTAGCAGGGTTGGGCAGGGTTAGGTTGGATTGGGTTGAGCTGGGTGAATAGTAATCTGTGAGGAGGAAGTACCCTTGTGAATAGTAACCAGGGTTGGGCCAACCCTGCCCAACCCTGCAACCAAACAGGCCCTTAGAGTAGCGAGGTAAGTGTAGTGTGAGAAGGGATCACGGAGTAGAGGAGAATGTGGCATGAAGGAGCTTTAGGATGCCCTGCTTTGACCGAAAAATCTCTTCTCCTCAATCTTGGTGTCACTCTGTGCACTCCTTCCCATCCATCGTAGCTTCATCTGACAACAAGGATTCGTGGTAGTGATGGTAAAGAAGGTGTTGCGGTCCTGCGGAAATGGAGAAAAGAAAGGTGGAAGAAGACGGGATGTATGGTTAGAGAAAGAGGGAGAAATAATTGTAAAAACAGAGGAGCATTTTTGTCATGAAAATGAAAGATGATGCCAACAGCTAGTTTCTGTTAACTCAGGACGAGATTGTTAAAATCTAAGGGTGTGTTTGAATAGAGGGTTTAGGTGGGTTAACCTGGTAGCAGGTAACCCATATGTTAGTTTTGGTGTTTGGATAGAGGGTTAAATTGGGGGTGGGTTAGAAGTGGGTTTATTGTGATATGATTGTATTGGAGTTTGAAAAAGTGAGTAGTTATTGTGATATGATTGTATTGGAGTTTGAAAAAGTGAGTAGAAGTGGAGTAGTTTATAATTTTTATATGATATGATGGTATAGTATATTATTTTTTGATGGAATTAATGATGGAGAATTGATTTATTTAATTTTTTTAAAAAGATAAAAAGTGGGACCCACGTGGAGGGAGAAAATATAGGGTAGGGGAGGGGTCTAAAAGATAATGTATCATGTAGTACCTTTTAGGGTTTGTTTGGATACCATGTTATCCGAGGTTACTTCAGAGTAATCAGATTTATCTCTCCGCATTCACGGGTTTGAATTCCATTACAAATTAATATGACATCACATCACATTCATTATTCCAATCCTTCTCCAATCCTCATAACTATCCAAAAAGCTAATATTCATAGGAGGATACCCCAACCCGTTCTATCCCAATAACCAAACAGTCTCCGAGGTAAACTGAGGGAGGGTAACTTGTTTTTGTGTTTTAGTGTTTGGATAGAGGGTTTTGTGTTGAGTGGGTTTGTTGTGATATGATTGTATTAGAGTTTGAAAAAATGAGTAGTTATTGTGATGTGATTGCATTGAAGTTTGGAAATGTGAGTAGAAGTTAAGTAGTTTATAATTTTAAGATGATATGATAGTATAATATATTATTTTTTGATGGAATAGATGAAAGAGAAATGATTTATATAATGTATTAAAAAATAGAGTAAGAGTGGACCAACCACAAGTGAGAGAAGGGTGGGTTTTGAGGGGTAAACCCCCCAAAGAGAGGCTTAGTCCTCAATCCAAATATGGCCTTGAAGTTTGAGTATGAGAATGAAATTGGGTGAATACATTGACGACTTTTGTGTAATTTACTCTTGTTTTAGCTACGACAAAGAGGAACTAGTCGGTATGTCCGCTATTTGCACCGAAATGCAAAGAAAGATGAATATTCCTCCCAATTGATAATCATATATAATGAAACTGTATCCCTAAATTTAATAATAAATTTAAGTTTTTAAAATGTTGAAATATGTTGTCGATGAAAATTTATATGTACACATACATTCAATTTTCTAGATGCAACAATATGGTACTCTATAAAGTAAAATCTAAAACTGCAATTTATCAAGATTTAAGGAAAATGAACTTGTCCATGTGCGTGCGTGCGTGTCTAATCTTATCTACTAAATATGATACAACTAATTCTTGACACGTGTTTTCTAAAAATACAATTTGTATATCTATTTGGTAGGTTAATATTTCAAAAATTAAGTTATATCAATGGAAAGGAAATTATTTTTGGTAGACCAATATTTTCTATGCGTTCATGTTTTTCCGTTCCTTTCTTAATTGATAATCATAAAAGAAAACTATTATATTTATATTTGAATTTTCAACCTTAGAAATGGACGGTAATAAATGAAAAGAGTTCTTCAAAGTTTTTTTCCTTTGTTTCTATATTTTTCTTAAAAAAAATAAAATATCTATATTTTATCAATTCCTTGAAAAGGGGATAAAATATAACTGAATGTATTTCTCATTCTTAGTCAGATTATTTTAAAGATAAGCAAGAAAATATATTGTAAAAAGACGCATGGTGAATGATAGAGTTATGGTAAATTTTGCGATGGTTCATTCTCGGATAAAATCTTCATCTCTAGAGATAAGCTTGCATTTCTTTCTTAGTAAATCTCTAACACATATCTAATGATCCAGACTCACTGCTCTCGTGCTCTCACAACCTGAGATTAATGAATGAATGAACTTATAAGGTCGCGTAGCACAATTAGAGTTATGTACCATGACCGTTTTGATAATCATAAAACTATGATTCAATAGTTGAATCAAAAAAATGGGTGCTTGGATGATATCTAAAGAGTTAAATTGAGGACTTATCTAGCATCATCAAATGATTGTTGAGAAAAGATCTCCAGCTTTAGAAGGAGATGGCAATCCTTACTCCAACGGTTGTCCTCTGCATAGGAATAGAGATTCGGAGGTGTTTTATAAGTTAGATCAAAGAGTTGACTTAACGATTCGAGATAACCAAGACCTATATTATATGTTGTCATGATACATGCATGCATCATCTGATCAAAGAAAGACGTGCCACTATATGTTTAAGTATGTGTATTAGGAAAACCATTAAATTGATGATCTAACCAAGGTCTATACATCGACGAGATGGTGTGCATACGAGGACATATGAATGATATGATCTTTCAAAGAGATCATATAGATTCACTACTGAATTGGAAGATATGAGCTCGCTCATGAGATATTGGGACCAACCAAATTCTACCGATAATCGTCTTGCTTTAGAAGAATGACATGATTTGTAGGTATGATATAGAGATATATGCTTTTAAAAAATATATGATCAATACCAACTCCAATGATCAAATGAGAAACTTAATGATAAAATCCTGAAGAAGACAGTCCAAAGGTGATCAAAACTTCGTGTTTATTCTAGCTCTTCCAGTATGCAGATGTATGGGTATTAGGAATACTTGAGGGTGATGTGATATTAGTCGATTGTATAATTGCGATGCTCCCATTACGATGTAGTGATGAAACATGTTTTGATTTTAGTGAATCCACTCAGTAGATTGATTATCCAATCTTAGTTTTAATATTAGATATTGATCTGAATATGATTCAAATGCAATGAGAAGATTAGATAATATGCTTGACTTGATTATACATCTCTGAGTGGTCTTCTAGATCTAAATATGGAATTAGATCTCATTATCGAAGTCACTATACATTGAATATACAATCGTCCTATCCTTATCTCCAAGTATCAGTGGAGAAAGCACATTGTTCAAGAAGGAGTTCAAGAATAATTATGTTGTTGATAATATCTGAGCATTAGAAAATTGATGATGAAATATGATTTAATTATCATTAATAATGTGGATATGATTCACATTAATTTGACACATGTAGAGAGGCATCTAAGATAATTAAATTAGATTTATTTACCAAAGATATGATTACGTGGATAGCATTATCCACATGAATTGTATTTGTATTGTGAATTTGATTCATAATATCATAGATAGTTTGATTGTAAATATGATTTATAATTTATTAAGTTAATGTGAATTGAATTCACATTATACAATTAAATATGAATTAGATTCACATTATACAATTGAATGTGAATTAGACTCAGATTATACAATTAAATATAAATGTTATTTACATTTAATATTTAATGGATGGATATGACTCATAATTATTAATGACAAGATTGAAATTGTCACAAAATAATTTGGAATTATTTTGGTGAAAATTCAAGCAATAAAGGTTGTTGCAACATGTAGAAAATATGGTGAGATTTGAGAATCTAGTTGTTAAGGAAAGATGAGTCATCCATTTCTATTAAGAAGTGAATGACCACATGGAGAGAGAATCCATGGTGGTCGTCCATCCTAATTAGGAAGGAGGCTTTCCTCCTTCCTTACTATTCCATATTGAATCGATTAATGAGAATTAAATTTGTTGGAAAATTTCTTCAATTTATTAATTTCTTTAAAATTAAATAATTATTATTGTATTGTAATAAAATCTAGACCATTGATTTCAATTAGGATTGCATCCTAGCCATCCAATTTTGTGTAAAAGAAGAACCAACCCTAGTATTTTCTACACACACAAGTTAAAGCAACAAAACTCTCTCTCCCTCATACACGTACAAGATCTTCCCTTCAAACCCTAGTGGTCGTCCACTCTAGAGTTTCGTGAGAGCTTTACCCTTCGCTGTGCCGCCATTGTGCTACAGGATCAACTACTTGTGGATCTTTGTCTTCTTCGGTACCCCATGCTCATGCGGAAGTCTACGGATTTTGTGAGATGAAATCAGGAGGTTCCGTTCTGGGATCATCATCTCGAATTACAGGAAGCAAACGTCTCATCCATGCGCCCGCAAGTGCTCGCTCCATCGGATCAAACTTAAAACAAGAGGTCTCTTCGTTTAGAGACACGAGGATGATGATGATGCTACAAGAGTTAACCGTAATGCTTGTTTGTGATCAATATGAAATAACATGAGAATGGTTCTCATATCATGTGATTTCCTCTAAAAATTTTTAATTTCTGATGCCCCTTAAGACTAGTCGACCTATATCACATAAGATGCAATCTCCACGCTTTTGTGATGCGTGAGGTGAATATCCTCACCTTCACTAATAATGTTTCAAATTCTTGTTCATGAAAGCATTTAAAGCCAACTAGTAATAAAAAGGAATACGGCTGCAACAAAGCAAAAGATGTACTAAAATGGATGAGTAGTGTATTCACATTTGCATTATGGGTAAAGAGAAGTGATTAGGCTCACTCATCATGGAAGTGAAAGAAATCCACCTCTAACGAACATGCATATGTTGGAGCTTCGTTCGATAAGGAAGTTCGAGGGTTAGAGTTTGAGTTTGGTTCTATATGGTTGAATATATCAAAGAATGACCTCACGCTCAAAACCACCGCCGGAAGTTGCGCGCACCGGCGGTTGCGCGGACTGGGTATTGCGGGCGTGGAAGGATGAGGACGGACTGTACGAGGGGCATACACACCCTATATATATCGACCTCCTCCGAGAGGGGAAGTACACAACGCGATCTCTCGCATTAGGGAGCCCTCTCCCAACATATCTATCTCTTCCCTCCATCTCTCTCGTTCTCTCTCTCTCGCAACAATCGAAGGAAGGCATACCTCGTCGATAGTCATCACTGGTATCAGAGCACTCGACATTGCCACTGCTGCAGTTCGTCGTCACCATTGCTCGTCGTTGTATCAAGATTTGGGACGGATCGACGTGTTTGCCGCGGCCGTTGCCGCCACCTCTGTATTTTGGAGTCCGTCCAAGAAACCCTAAGGCATCGATCTCTTTGTATACAGGTAACCCTAGGGTTGCAAGTTTTTTTGTATATTCCCTTTTTTCCCCTTCTTATCACGTGTATTATCAATAAAAAGGGGGACAACGTCAATGCACCAAAGTCCTATATCACGGTTTTTTTTAAACAACAGAACACATCTATTGTTATTTTTTCACAACTCCACCCACACATTATTTTTTTTTAACAACTCCACCTAACATCTATTTTTTTGTGTCCCACTCACAATTTTTTTTAACAATCGTTTTTTTATCACCTGTTTTTTTATCTGTGCCCCTATTTTTCCCTCCTTGTGAGCATCCTCGCTTAAATTTTTTTTGACCATCCATTTTTTTGAGCTCATTGCCGTTAATATATATATATATATATATGTATATATAGTTTTTTTAAATTGGAATCTAACTTTTGTAGTGAATATTTTTTAAGAAAACGGTAGAGCCAACAAGATAAGTTAACGTTTTGAACCGTTTGCTTTGTTATTTTTTCTCTCTCAAATCTATTTTTCTGGAGTTAGGTCTTCTTTTTTTTTACCACGTATACTTTTACCTGTTAATTGCATACATAAAGGATTTTTTTCGCTTAATTAGGAAAAGGAGAGAAGATCAAGTATTAATTAATCATTGAATTACTCTTGATATTGTATGCTCACATACCCTGATTCCTTAACTTAACTTTATCTTATTGATTGTTTAAATTAGTAGGTGGTTCATCTATTCACGGATGTCTTTTTTGAAAAAGGTTAATTAAGAAGGTAATTATTTAATTTAAGGTTAATTAACATTAGACATTTGTTAAAAATGGAAATTTGTTTGTACTTGTTTGATTGATTAATTTAAAAGTTTTTTTGTCATTAAAATATCTATATATCATTATTTTTCAGTCTCTTAATTGCTTAAAAATATATCCTTTGCTTATTCTACTTAAATAGATATTAATCTCATACAATCCTACATTTATTTCTTTAGATCAACAAAAATGACAAGCAAAACTATTGCCACTGAGGTAGGGAAAATTGAGTACCTGAACGGTACTAATTATGAATTGTGGAGTAGAAAGATCTACCATGGCCTGCTACATGATAGCATACACACTATCATAGATAAACCCGGCCCAACTTTATCTGAAAATCCAACCATGGAGGAAATTAGGTCCCGTGAAAAGTGGGAGAAAACAGATAATAGGGCTAGGAGCTTTATGCTGACCCACATGGATCTGAACCTGATTCGGGTCTTCGAGACCTGGGAATCAGCTTACGAGCTCTGGACCGCGGTTAAGGACAAATATCACTCCAAGTCAAAAGTGAGCGTCCAATTTCTTCTACACAAGTACAACTCGTGTAGGATGAAGGAATCTGAAAGCGTCCTCGAGCACGTGAACAAGATGACCGTGATGGCCAAGGATCTTGCGGTTGTTGATTCCGCGATTCCGGAGAGGATGCAAATCGCGGCCATACTAGGAAGTCTCCCTCTGTCATTCGACATGGTTGCCACATCTCTGCGGATGAATGGCAACATTAAGTCCGTGACGGACCTACCTGCACAGCTTGCAATTGAGCAGGATCTCTCCAAACAAAGATCGAAAGCTGAGATCTTTGAGGTCGAGGAGGAAGAAGAAGCGAATGCCGTGCACGCGAAGAAAAGGTTGGACCCTTCCAAAGTGAATTTCAAGGGAACGAGTGGGAAACACCCACGCGGCTCTTGTTACGGTTGTGGCAAATATGGTCATTTCAAGGTCAATTGCCCCAACAAGAAGAAGCTAGGAAATTCTAAAATACCTGAAAATAAAGGCAAGAAGAAGATGGAATTCGCGGTTGTCGTAGAATGCAACTCTCTCATCACGGACAGTGATGGATGGTGGATTGACTCTGGAGCAACCAGACACATTGCCAAGACGGAGGGCCTGGTGGACTTCAAGGAACTGAGAAAAGGCGAACAGAGGATCTTCATGGGGAATAACACCTACCTGGACGTGGAAGATGTTGGGACATACAGACTTGACCTAGGAGATAGCATTATGGTACTGAATGATGTACTATATGCCCCAGGGATACGTCGGAACCTGATATCTGTCCCAGTGCTGCTCAAGAAAGACTTTGAAGTTAGGTTTGATAATAAGCGTGTGTCAATAGGCAAGAATAAGAAGGTCTATGCGATGGGAAAGTATGTGCCCGAGCATGACCTATTCTGTCTTCCTGTAATAAACTCTAGTGAATCAATGAATGTCTCTTATTATTATTCTTTGTGTTATTTGTCTGATTATGACTTGTGGCACATGCAACTGGGTCATCCAGGAAATTCTAAGATGGATCAAATGATTAAGGCAAATCTGTTGCTAAGATCACGGGAGTAAGGACATTACCCTGCGAACACTGTCTGACCGGTAAAATGACGAGAAGACCCTTCTCAATCAGAATTCGGTTAACAGAGTTACTAGATTTGATCCATTCAGACATATGTGGACCACTGAGCGTCAGCACACATAGAAATAAGGAATACTTTATAACATTCATTGATGACTACTCGAAATTCTCCTATGTCTATCTCTTAGGAAGAAAGTCGGAAGTACTTGAAACATTTAAGAGATATAAGACGGAAGTGGAGACAAGATTAGGAAAACCAATCAAGACTCTTAGGACAGATAGAGGTGGGGAATATACCTCAAAGGAGTTTGAGGATTACTGTATTCAGGCAGGCATTCGTAGGCATACTACAATGTCCTATACACCACAACAGAATGGTTTAGCAGAAAGAAAGAATCGAACTTTGATGAATGCAGTAAGGTTTATGCTTTCACACTCAGGACTTTCTAAGAAATTCTGGGGAGATGCAGTATTGACTGCGAACTACATACAGAACAGAATTCCCACCAAGTCCGTAGAATCAACGCCTTATATATGGAATGGCAGAAAGCCCGAGTTGGGCCACCTCCGGAAATGGGGATGTGTTGTACATGTTCTGGTACCGAGTCAGCTTAGGGACAAGCTAGACTTCAGGACATTAAAGTGTAAGTTTATTGGATATAGTGAACATTCTAAAGGATATAGGTTCTTCAATGAAACTAAAGGTCTGATCAAAAGTCGTGATGCAACTTTTCTTGAAATTCATCAAGAAAAGGAGCATGAAGTAGAGGAATCAGATCCTCTGATTATCTTACAAGACAATGAAGACGACTTGAGCATTAGACAAGACCTTGAGAATGATATCAATCATCCAAATGTAGAGAATGAACCTATGGAACATGATGATCCTTTAAAGGAAGTGGGTGGACCAACACAACCCACGAGTATAATCGGCAACAAGAGACCCAGAACATGGCCCTCATGGATGGAAGATTACCATTTCTATGGATGCGAGGTGTCGTGCTACACCGTGGATGAGGATGTCGCGGATTGTACAGATCCCATATCCTTTGATGAAGCCATGGCTTCATCTGAGTCAGAATCATGGTCGGCCGCCATGAGAGATGAGTTGGACTCAATCGAGCGAAACAGTGTTTGGGAATTATGTGATTTGCCAGAAGGTAGGTAATCCATAGGATGTAAGTGGGTATTCAAGAAAAAGTATCGAGTTGACGGTACTGTTGATAAACACAAAGCCAGATTAGTTGCCAAGGGTTATACTCAGCAAGTACAGTGGCTAAGTTTGCATCCATTCGGATGATCTTAGCCATAGTCGCATATATGGATTTGGAATTATCCCAAATGGATGTGAAGACGGCCTTCCTTAATGGAGAATTGAGGGAGGAGATTTATATGCGACGACCTGATGGATCTCAGGTTGAAGGTCAGGAGAAAAAGGTTTACAAGTTAAAAAAATCATTATATGGCTTAAAGCAGTCTTCACGGCAATGGTATCTCAAATTTCATGAGAAAGTTATTAAATTTGGATTTGTTTCAAATAAATTGGATAACTGTGTGTATGTCATGAAGAGTGGGAGCATGTTTGCAATCATGTCATTGTATGTAGATGACATTATGCTCGCAGGTAATGACATACAAATGCTCAATGAAATCAAACAGAAATTGAGCAATGAATTTGAGATGAAGGACACGGGCGAAGCATCCTATGTTCTTGGAATTCAAATAACAAGAGATAGAGACTCAAGGACATTGAGCCTTAGTCAGGAAAGATATTTGCATACTGTATTAAGGAGATTTGGAATGCAGAATAGTATTCCAGCTCCAACACCACTTGTGATGGGAAAGAGACTCAGTAAGAGTCAGTGTCCCGAAAAGGGGCAGAAACCTTTAGATGTACCATATGCATAGGCGGTGGGAAGTTTAATGTATGCAATGATGTGTACTCGACCTGATTTAGCTTATCCAGTAACCTTAGTCAGTAGATATCAAAGCAATCATGGTCCAGCATATTGGGAAGCTGTAAAGAGGATTCTTCGATATCTAAAAGGAACAGTACATCTAAAACTTGTGTATCAAGCAGAATCGCTTGAAGTGGTAGGATACTCCGATGTCGATTTCGGAGGGGATGTGGATGATAGAAAATCCACATCATGCTTGGTGGTGCAGCCGTTTCTTGGGGTAGCAAGAAACAAGGATGTGTATCTCGACATACACAGGAGGCCGAGTACATTGCATGTAGCATGGCCACCACTCATGCTGTATGGATCAGGCGTTTCCTGGAGAATCTAAGCTTCGAATTGGTCAAAGGGCCAATTGAAATGTATTGTGACAATCAAGCTGCGATAAGCTTGATTAATAGTGGGGCAAATAGTTCTAAAGGAAAACACATTGAGATCCAATATCACTACATACAAGATATAGTGACGAAACAAGAAATCACGGTAACCTACATACCTACAAGTGACATGTTGGCTGATTCCCTAACCAAGGGAATAGCTGCAGGAACATACATTAAACATGTTGGTTTAATGGGACTCAGAAATGCATGAGTCAGGGAAGAGGTATTTCACGAACAATGAGCCTCACTAAAGACATCTCCATGTGTACACTACATGAACAGTTGGAGTGTAGAATATTTGATCGTTTCGGTCAAGTGGGAGATGTTTGAATATATCAAAGAATGACCTCACGCTCAAAACCACCACCGGAAGTTGCGCGCACCGGCGGTTGCACGGACCGGGTCTTGCGGGCGTGGAAGGATGAGGGCGGACTGTGCGAGGGGCATACATGCCCTATATATATTGACCTCCTCCGAGATAGGGAGCCCTCTCCCAACATATCTATCTCCCATTCCCTCCATCTCTCTCGTTCTCTCTCTCACATCAATCGAAGGAAGGCATACCTCGTCGATAGTCATCACTATATAGGATTGGTAGCTTATCTTCGACTTCGGGTTTGAGTCTGTCTGCATAATGAACATTCGAGTTTGGTTTGATAATAGTTCGTTAATGTATTTTTAACCAAACATCTAAAAATGAACAAATTCTATAACAAAGCCCGATAGTTTTAAATTTTAGTGTTATGATATACATATGTGTGTGTGCATGTACGCGCGCGTGTGCGTGCATATCTGTGTATGTGCTTAAAATTTTCAGTCAAGCATCTATGTAGTCTGCTTGTTCTGTTTTTCATTATATCATCATCTCATCACCAACATCTAGACATCTCCATCTTCCCATCCTTGCATATTGGTGTCTTGGCCTCCGATTGTATTTCTTGCGACATGATTGCATTAAAATATTTTATCCCATCTTTTTCGTATTATGATCTAACACCAAACATTATATTTAAGTTTTATGTTATCAGTACATTCCCAATACGTATAAAATTCATAATTTCAATTTTTAATATTTTTCAATTACATTAGTTGTAATTAGCAACAATTAGGAGCCAATTAATCAAATAAAGAATAAGAAAATTGTTTCTAATTATACATAATTCAAATGCGCTCTAGGAGTTGGTGGATTGTACATTCTATCTTAATTACTTGATATAATTATGAGAGAAAATAAATAGTAATTACGTGCATATCGTATGCCATCAAATGAATACGTGGATACCTACAAGGTTATGCAGATGAATTTGAATTTAACTTGTTATAAGTAAGTCAAAATCAAACAAAAATATACTAAAACATATTAATACTACCTAATGTGTAGAATGCGTGTTCCAGACATTGGTTGTGTGTTTTTATATAATGTAATTACGTATGAATTTTTAACATCACATGTAGGAATTGATTTTTTAGTCTAAATCAAATATTTTGGGCTTATTTCACCGGAACGATTTTTTTAGCTTGATTTATAATAGGAAAAAATGGGGCTGCCCCCGCCTCATTTTTCGGCATTTTTTTTATTTTTTTTGAAAAATAAAACCATGTATATTCATCCATATATCCCTCCTACATGCCATTCGAATTTCGTCAGAAACAGAGACTCCTACGGCCTCCATCTCGATGGCATCGATTTAAAAAAATCCTGTTACCGTTAAAAAATTAATGTCCGGATGGAGGCCGTAGGAGTCTCTGTTTCTGACGAAATTCGAATGGTATATAGGAGGGATATAGAGATGAATGTAAATGGTGTTATTTTTCAAAAAAAAAATTTTGTCCAAATAAAGCGGGGGCAGCCACATATGACCCTTTATAATATCTTATATGTATGAACAACACGTGCATGTATAAAATATTTAAATTTACGACCATCATTATTAGAGCGGGTCCGTCACCAGATAAAACTATATTAAAAATGGGGTAAAATGGGGTTGTCCCCTGTCCACCGTCTTATTCTTATTTTCCGCGTATTTTTTTATTTTTTTAAAATCACTTTTATGGATTTTTGTTATTATATTCATGTATTACATCATTCAAATTTTGTGTGAAACAGAGACTCATATGATCTCCATCTAGACAGGATCGATTTCAACAGTTCTGCGATCGTTAAAAACGACTGTATAGATGGAGACCGTAAGAGTCTCTGTTTCTCATGAAATTTGAATGACATAATATAGAGATATAGTAATGAATTTACAGTGATTCATTTTTCAAAAAAAATAAAAAAATATGGAAAATCAAGTGAGGGAAGTCAAGTTGAGCAGTTTTTAATGCACAATAAAGTTGTCTAAATACTGTATAAAATAGTAAAAAATATGTTTACTTGGGCTGCACCTGGATGGCTGAACAGGGACGAGGACAGCGACGGCCATGCACCTAGATGGGATCATCAACTCGGATTACAGGAAGCAAACGTCTCATCCATGCGCCCGCAAGTGCTCGCTCCATCGGATCGAACTTGAAATAAGAGGTTTCTTCGTTTAGGGACACGGGGATGACGATCATGCTACAAGAGTTAACCATAATGCTTGTTTGTGATCAAGATGAAATGACATGGGAATGGTTCCCATGTCATGTGGTTTCCTCTAAAATTTTTTAATTTCTGATGCCCCTTATGACTAGTCGACCTATATCACATAAGGTGCAATCTCCACGCTTTCGTGATGCGTGAGGAGAATATCCTCGCCTTCACTAATGATGTTTCAAATTCTTGTTCATGAAAGCATTTTAAGCCAACTAGTACTAAAAAGGAATAGGCTGCAACAAAGCAAAAGATGTACTAAAATAGATGAGCAGTGTACTCACATTTGCATTATGAGTAAAGAGAATTAGGCTCACTCATCATGGAAGTGAAAGAAATACACCTCTGATGAACATGCATATATTAGAGTTTGGTTCGATAAGGAAGTTCGAGGGTTAGAATTAGAGTTTGGTTCTATATAGGACTGGTAGCTTATCTTCGAGTTCGGGTTCGAGTCTGTCTGCATAATGAACGTTCGAGTTTGGTTTGATAATAGTTCATTAATGTATTTTTAATCAAACATCTAAAAATGAACAAATTCTATAACAAAGCCTGATAGTTTTAAATTTTAGTCTTATGATATACATATGTATGTGTATGCACGTGCGCGCGCGTGTACGTACATATCTGTGTATGTGCTTAAAATTTTCAGTCAAGCATCTATGTAGTTTGCTTGTTCTGTTTTTCATTATATCATCATCTCATCACCAACATCTCCATGTCCCCATCCTTGCATATTGGTGTCTTGGCCTCCGATTGTATTTCGTGCAACATGATTGCATTAAAATATTTTATCCTATTTTTTTTATTATGATCTAACACCAAACATTATATTTAAGTTTTATGTTATCAGTACATTCCCATTCCCAATACGTATAAAATTCATAATTTCAATTTTTAATATTTTTCAATTACATTAGTTGTAATTAGCACCAATTAGGAGCCAATTAATCAAATAAACAATAAGAAACTAGTTATACATAATTCAAATGCGCTCGAGGAGTTGGTGGATTGTACATTCTATCTTAATTACTTGATATAATTACGAGAGAAAATAAATAGTAATTACGTGCATATCGTATGCCATCAAATGAATACGTGGATACCGAAAAGGTTATGCAGATGAATTAGAATTTAACTTTTTATAAGTAAGTCAAAATCAAACAAAAATATACTAAAAGATATGAAGACTACCTAATGTGTAGAATGCGTGTTCCAAACATTAGTTGTGTATTTTAATATAATGAAATTAGGGATTTTTACCCGGCAGACCCTATAATCTTTGCCAATAACCTCTACAACCTTTGAAACATCGATATTCCTCCCTCGACCCCGTAAACTTGTTCCGTCTTACCCCACAGACCCTGCCG
This sequence comes from Ottelia alismoides, assembly GCA_037367405.1. NCBI lineage: Eukaryota > Viridiplantae > Streptophyta > Magnoliopsida > Alismatales > Hydrocharitaceae > Ottelia > Ottelia alismoides. Next base: position 775,678 of record JAZKJV010004856.1, read on the forward strand.
TTTATTTTAACTTTATTTGAGTCAATTGCTTGGGTTAGTCTTAAGTTAATCTAACCAATGGAAATCCAACGGTGGATATTCCACCCCCATGTACTTTCCAAAGGCCATCCTCTCCTTCGTGAACATGAATGTCATTCCGAACCCACGATCGTCTCGTCCCTCCCGTCGGCTCCAGGGACACACGAGGCAGACATCGGAGGAGCCGCAAGGTGAAGGAGGGCTCCACCTGCTCGCCCTCCCCATCCGAACGTCGGAGCTCTCCGACGCCATAAAAATTGAAACTTGGAACCTTCAATGACTCCAGGAGGGCTCCACCTGCTCGTCCTCCCCATCCAGAACCTTCATGCGCATAACAGCCGCCTTCCTCCGATGACTCATTCTGGAGGCCTCCAGGAGGTCGAACTCTGCGAGATCTGAAGGAGGTCGCCTTCGAACTCTGCGAGATCTGAAGGCGTTCGCATTTCCGATTCCGAGAGGTTGAACCATGGGGAACCGTCGATGTGGGTCTTCAGAGAAGGATCGAAGGCGTCGGAATCTGCGAGATCTGAATGTGATTGGTGGTCGAGATCGACCATGAGCTCCCAGATGTTGAGAGATATGAGCCGTTTATTAAACGACGGAGCGACGTGAGCGGTTGAATGGCAGTGTTGGCGTAGGAGGTCTGCTTTCACCTTCACCGGAAGACCTTCTCGCAGGAAGGAGGTATAGCATATTTCCGGACATGTACAAGGGTTCCTGCGAAGCTGGAGAAGATGCACTGAGAACCTTGTGGATTTCTGGAGAAGATGCACTGAGAATCTTGCGGATTTCTGGAGAAGATGCACTGAGAATCTAAAAATTATGATCTTCTGCAGCGACAGAGAAGGTCGACGGACCTTGCGGATTTCTTCGTCTTGGGACCTGTAGATGATTAGAGGAACATACGAGGACGTGCTACCGCCTGATTGTCTATTCAATGCGTGGAAGAACCGGTGGGAGATGAAGTGGAGTTCCTACTAAAGGACGGAGAAAACAGACCTGGAGGAGGACTACGAGGGATGAGATCGAGGGCGGGAGGACGAGGGGCAGAGGGCGGAGGGCGTGGGAGGGAGAGGGTGAAGGACGAGGACAGAGGTGGCAAGGGGGAGATCAGGGAGGTGGTGGATGTTGGGAAGGAAAGGGGGATGAGGAGGAGGTGAGAAAAAGTGACAATCAAGGTAAATTTGATAAAGAAAATGGTTATAATGTAAAAGGATATAACGGAATCCGGTTAGTTGTAACGGGTAAATGGATGTGGGTTAACCACAGGGTTTGTAGGGTAAGGGTTAGTAAGTTTACGGGGTCGAGGGAGGAATATCGATGTTTCAAAGGTCGTAGAGGTCATTCGGAAAGATTATAGGGTCTGTCGGGTAAAAATCCCATGAAATTAAGTATGAATTTTTAACATCACATGTAGGAATTGACTTTTTAGTCTAAATCAAATATTTTGTTCTTATTTCACCCAAATGATTTTTTTAGCTTGATAGATAATATTTTATATGTATGTACAACACGTGCATGTATAAAATATTTAATTTTACGACCATCATTATTAGAGTGGGTCCGTCACCGGATAAAACTATATTAAAAATTGGGTAAAATAGGGTTGTCCCCTGTCCCCCGTCTTATATTCCGTATATTTTTTTATTTTTTTTAAAATCACTTTTATGGATTTTTGTTATTATATCCATGTATTACATCATTCAAATTCTGTGTGAAAGAGAGACTTATATTATTTTCCATCCAAACGAGATCGATTTCAACAGTTCTGCGACCGTTAAAAGCGATTGTCTAGATGAAGATCGTAAGAGTCTCCGTTTTTCATGAAATTTGAATGACATAATATAGCGATATAGTAATGAATTTATAAGGATTCATTTTTCAAAAAAATATGAAAAATCAGTTTTTAATGCACAATAAAGTTGTCTAAATACTCTGTATAAAACAGTAAAAAATATGTTTACTTGGGCTGCACCTGGATGGCTGAACAGGGACGAGGACAGCGACAGCGAAGAACAGCCTAAGTCGTCGGGGTGCCGGGGCCAGTGATGGAGGCAGGGTCGTTGGTAGTCGTGGAACCGGGGGTAGGGCTGTTAATCGATTGGTGTCCAGTTTGCAGTTGTCAATCCATGAACCCTCTGACTTGAGTATCAAATCCCATCGGAGAGACTAAAATAAAAGTTCTTGCGTTGCACAAGCCTTACGTGGAACTGCAGTTGAGAAACATGGTTCTGCTCACTCAATAATATTCACAGAAACTCCTGTTCATCACTTTCGTATTACTAACACCCAAAGAGCCTACAAAATAACTTTGTTTTTTTTTTCAAAACCAATAAATTGTCAAAGCTAAACAAAGATTAACTGGTAACAACAACATAGGAAAGTGATCTTCTCTCGGAAACAAAAATAACAGCTAAGATACGATAAACCCGTTGCAGGATAATACTCAACAACTCGGGTTCGTATTAACATATGGAGTGGGTGAACTGGTCGGAGATTGAAGCAGAGAAATGACATGGAGCCTCAAATCAACAGGAACTGATGGGGATTGGATGTTTTTTCGAGAGAGCCGAAGAACTGGCGAGCTGAACTAAGGGAGTTAGAACGAAATCAAGGTGGAATCGAGGAGGACAAGAAGAGAAAAGATGAAAGAAACCAAGAAACTGAACCGAGTCTAACCTTAAGTAAAAGAAGAGAAGATTCATCTCTATCAAAGGAGGGGAGAGGGGAGTTTACCTACAGAAAAGAAGGACCGGGAAGAAGAAAGGATGGATCGTGGGAAAAGGGTGATTGCCGAGTATCCGCCACATACAGGGAGGCTGGATGCAGCAGACTTGGAGCTGTGCCGCAACTTGGATTCTTGTCGCTCTACCGGAGTTGAAGCTCGACTGTCAGTCGATGTGGTTCTCCCTCACAGGACCTCGGAAATGGCGGATCATCCTCAGTAGACAGACCAGGAAAGAACCTTATAGGCGGAGCAGCGGGGAACCGAGGAGAAGCAGGCCTCCGTTTGTTGCGGATTTAGTAATCGAACCGGTCTTTTTTTAAGAGGTCAGATGAGTAGGACAGGATATATTAAAAAATACCATCCTATGATAATGCATACCAATATAAACATTCATATGAATTAATCAAAGAAGCATGTGCTTCTAAATCCATACCAATATAAATATGAGATTTTTACACCCATAACTTCGAGTAATTTTGTAATAACATTCATAACTCTGTATAATCAGAAATTACACTCATAACCCTGAATAAATGTGTCGTCTTACACATATAACCTTCCGTTACTTTACTAGATTAACTCAACCATATGATTGAGTTAATCTAGCCAATAAATGATCTAACGGCTAGAATTAATGTAAATAAAAAAATATCCCGCAACCATCGTGACTCTAGGTTTGGAGAGTGGGGAGGGGGCGGCTGGGTCTTGCAGAGGTGGTCTCATCGGGGGCTTACAGAGGTAGTCGGTGGGGCCTGCAGACTCGACTCGTCGGGGGATTTACAGAGGTGGTCGGGTCAGCGGGGGCTTCCAGAAGTGTTCTCGACGGGGGGAGGCTTCCAGGATACAAGGGGGAGGTGCGGCAAGAGGGCGGGCTTGCTCCTGAGGAGGGAGCTTTGCTTGCAGAGGGGAGAGGGGGCGGCGGAAGGGGGGTGCTGTAGACTCGACGGGGGGTTGCAGAGGTGGTTCAATTCGGCAGGGCAGCGACATCGAGCTCGGCGGCAGGGGGGGTTGGGGTTTGCAGAGGTTGTTCGGCGGGGCGGCAACAACGAGCTCGGAGGTAGGGGAGTAGGGGGTGGGGGAGGAGGGCTTTTCTTGCAGGAGGGAGGGGTTGCAGGGGCTTGCAGCGGTAGTCTCCCTGCGTGCGTGCGTGCGTGCGTGTGTGGGGGGGGGGGGGGGGGTCTCATCAGGGGATTACAGAGGCGGTCTGCAGGGCCTGCAGACTCGACACCTCAGGGACTTACAGAGGTGGTCGGGACTCAACGGGGGCTTCCAAAGGCGTTCTCGAACGGGGAAGGACGAGGGGCTGCAGAGGTGGTCTCGACCCGAGGGTGGGAGTTGCTTCGAGGACGCGGGGTGGTCCGGTTGAGCGCAGCAGCGGTTCCCGACAATGAGCTCGGCAGCAGGGGAAGGGCAAGCTTCGATATCTATAAGAGCTCCTGCAACCTAACGTCCTGCCTACCAGCGCCTCTCAAATGATGAAGAGAGAACACTGGCATGTTTTGCAAATAAGAATGAATATTATGGTCAATTTTGTCTTTTTCAACGGAAACCGTCAAGTATAACACCTATCTCAAACAGAATATAACACATGATTATGTCATGTAAGAGTTAATCATTACTCGAGGTTTCACGTATAATTCATGATTATGTAGGGTTATGAATGTTATTACGCAGTTACTCAAAATTATGGGTGTAAAAATCCCTATAAATATTGATATATATAATCAAGAAGCATGCAGTTCTACAGTTGTCTTATTGGGCGTTTCTTAATTGGAAGATTAATAGATTAATTGGTATAAGGACATATGTTTTAGTTAATTAACATTTTGATTTGGATACTTGTTTTATGAAATTGCCTTGAAAGTTGAAACCAAAGACCCGTTGCTCTTCTTAAGTTTTTTTTACATAACAACAATTTTGGATTATTCTTTAGAATCAAAGCTACTTGCATGCAATTATTGGATATAAAAATCGCACAGGGTTGGATTTGATATTGTAACGGAACGGGTCATGACGACCGATGGAAGCATGCGATAAGAGATCACACGACCAAACCGTTACCAAAAACATACATGACAATCAATGAGCAGGGATAAAATCAAATCCCCATAAAATCCAATCAAAATAAGAGATCCAATATTGCAACTCCAATTGGGTATTTTTGTAAAACTACTCTAAGAATTGAAATAGCATTTCAGCAGTTCCTGTGGGCATATACATATCCTCTAAAACTTCACGAGTTGAATCGTACCATCACTACAAGAAAAAGCACTTTTGGCGAGCACAAAAGTCCTCCCTAAGTGCTCTCCAAGTACTCTTTAAGTCATTTGACGAGCACATGTGCTCACCAAGCTTGTGCTCGTTAAAACCCTACTCGCTAGCTCATATTAGCGAGGACATGTGCTCGCTATTAAAAGTGGGCGAGCACATGTGCTAGCCAAGTCCTAGCCAAGTGCTCTCTGGGTCTTGTATTAGCTAGCACTTAGCTAGGACTTGGCTAGCACACGTGCTCGCCACTTGTGGAGAATATGAAAAAAATATATAGGTTCTTCGGGGTTCGAATCCCCGTTGAATCTGTATTACCTACTATAAAGTCATTTTAAAACTCTTATACTATATAAACATAATTTATGCCAAGTTGGAGACCCATACTTCAATTTCATTGTTTTCTTCTCCTCTAGTGTTACCTTGATTTCTCATACACATTCTTTCTCTCTCATTCATAACATTATAGTGTACAAGCATATACAATAACATACACTCACAATCAATAACACATGTAGGTATACTAACACAAACACCATACTAACATAAGCATTTCATATCTAGAACCAAAACACTATATTTACACACTCTACACTTTCTAACAAACATACACACACTATATCTCTTGCATTCACATGCTAAAATATATAATACATACTAATACACACTAGTATTCACATAAGCACGCACAAACACAAATGAACTTAAGCCAAACATGCACATCCTCTCTTTCACAGTGTAACACATGTGAACTATAGCACAAACTAGCATAATGTAACACACACACACACATAAACACACTAGCATATACATACGAGCACTCTAACACACACATAAATACGCATGAACCTAGACAATACACATATGAACATGCAAGTACTCAAAAAATCATCTTGCAAAAACATGAAAATAATACATGAAGAAAGAGTATGGATCATAATACAAAAGTAAAACATCATCATATGCACTAACCTCATACATCTAGTGAAGTGCATCCTCCTTATCATCTTCCTATTATATTTTATATAGATCATACCTTATACCTAGTCGACTCAAAGTAAAATTAAATTAATAGTTTGAAACTTGAATATACATGTATCAAAGAAATATGATAAAATTTAATCAAGCATACCTATTGATGTAGGACTTGGCCTTCTGCATCCTCAAGATCATGTTCATACTCTTTCCAAAAACAATCATGTTCATACACACGATCATGTTCAAATGTAAGGGCTCGAAATCCTGGAATTCTGAAAAATTGGAAGTGAATACACTTTTCAAGAATAAAAAGAATAACACCGCTAGACATGCATGCTCAATAAATCATCTTGCAAAATCATGAATGTAAATACATGAAGACAAAGTGTGAATGGTGATACAACAGAATTGCATGTGCGTGAATTTAGAAAGGCATGTACATGACTCTATACTTACAAATAACATGATCATCTTTTCCTAAATAATTATTCACACGGGATCCCATCAAATTTTATATGGATACTAACATTTTCTAATCACTTAATTATAAACTTTAGTTCAAAGTTTGAAACTTGGATATACATGGATAAAAGTAGGAGGACAATATTTAATTGAGCATACCTAATGATAGAGGAGTTGATGTCTGGAAAACGAATCTACATTATATGTGTAAGCCTGCATTCAATTATAAATGATAATCTCAATAGAAATCTAAATAAACTAAAGATAGAGAAGTTTTTACTGGAAGATAAAGTGTTACCAATAATACCGTGAGCTTTCTCCTACTATATCCAAAATAGGAACAAATAAGATAATATATGGTCACCCTCACAATCACATTCATCTACAAAGTAATAAAAATATAAAATATAAAACTTGGTTAACACGTATATCCATGGTAGCCTTCTACATGTAGAAACTTTAGGTATTTAATCAATAACATCAAAATTAAAGAGCATTTTATCGAAACTTTACAAACAAATATTACACACTAAAATAAATCTAACATATTAAGAAGTATGTCCTCACTCTCATAGGTTTGTGCTCTGAGCATATTAAACTAATGCACTCTCTAACACATACTAACGCATACTCTAATATGCATGCACACTCTCCCCGATACACAATATACTAACACACTCCCTAAGATACATGCATATGCATGCACACATAACACACATACATAAATAGCTCACACAAATAATTTTCCTACCCCCCTTCAACACTTTATTAATACACTCTACATTCTCTAACATACACATCACACACACACAAACACACACACACACACACACACACACACACACACACACACACTAGCATACTAACACACACATGTACACATGTACTAACACATCCACAATCACACACACATACTTAAATACCACAAGAACATATAAAATAAACCATTTCTATATAATCCTAAAAATGTAGGAAAATATGGGTATTTAGTCTATGTATAGGTTATCACATCACATATAACAATGAAAGTTCTCAATTTTTCATTAGCATGTCATACATCTTGCATACATGTTGATTTGCATATAAAATAGCCTCACAAAATTCGTTCTAAATATAATCTATGGTAATCTGATGGTATAATATCCAACATACAAGTAAACAAATTTGAACAATATGGTTGTTTTGTAATGGTAATGGTTTAGACATTTCATCGTACACCTTCCATACATGTTAATTTGCATATAGAATTAGCTAACAAAATCTATTCTAACATTAATATACATCAATATAATCGTATGATGTACAATAAACAAGTTAACAGATTCTAAAAAAACACGGTATGATGTTCTATTCTAAAAAAATTGCAAACCGTAAAGCATTGAATATATTTATAATATGCAATCAAAATAAAAATAACCAAGAGAGGAGTGCTCAAAATACCTTATGGAACAAAAAGTAGCGTATAGTGAAGGTAAATGATGGTCGATGGAGGTGGAGGATGCCGTTCAAAGATCGTCGGAGGAGGGTTTTGGGGTTTGGTTTCATTTGGAATGAAGGACAGGGAGCCCGCTATCGTTCTGTTTATAAGACGTGGGCGAGCACATGTGCTCACCAATGTGCTCTCTAAGTACTATCCCCCAAATTTTCACGCGCCATTTAAAATCGTACATTGAAATTTAAATGGGCGAGCACAAGTTCTCTCCAAGTGCTTTCCCCCAAATTTTCACGCGTCATTTAAAATCACACATTGAAATTTAAATGGACGAGGTCGGTGGGCGAGGACAAGTGCTCACAAGGTGCTCGCCCAAAGATGGCGAGCACATGTGCTCTCCTCGTCCTAGCCCTTTTGTGCTCGCCAAATCGTGTTTTTCTTGTAGTGCACGTCAGGAATCTCAAGGAGCTCGAATTACGACCATGAATAAGCATTCAACCATGCACTTCACCTGAAATTGATAAAAAAAATAATTTTGCGTGAGCCTAATGTGCAGTATGCATCGGGGTCCATGCATGGGTATTCTAACGGTCCTTGATCCGTTATAAATCATGTACTTGGATTTTCATGGATACACATCATTACGTGCATAGGTATTTCCCATGCATGTCTAAGTTCGATCCTTATCATGTATAACTTGACTTCTTTAAAAAACATGAATGTGCATGTAAATTACATAAGTAGATATGACAAACATTTCTTTCAACTTGTGGGGCTTATTTCATAAAAGACATGGCAAATTACATACCTCATAAATTATATAAATCATTTTGCATATTAACCCCTATGACTTTGATGGTTTAACTTTCTTAAACCACTTCTTGTATAACATGCAATGGTTTACTCTTTTTAAACCATTTTCTTACATAACTCATAATAGTTTACTTTTATAAATTAATTTTCTTTTATAACTTGCATATATGTATCTTGTTATACGTTTTCAACCTTTGGCATATGCGGTCCATGGCATGACAATATAGCTACAACTGTAGAGGACTTAGCTTTTGCCTCTATGGTTCCTTGCAACCATATATGCGTCCCTTGTGACGTTGCCACTTGCGGCGATAACAGTGTAAGTACAACTGTAGAGGACTTAACTTTTGCCTCTATGATTCCTTGTAACCATATGTCCCTTGCAACATTGCCCCTTGGGCTAATACGACCCCTTGCAGTCCCATGTGACTCTTTATGAGTATGTGCCATAAATTCCTTACATTTTTATCTCCGGGATATTTTTCTTGATTGGGCACAGATATTCAAATATTTTTAGAATATTTATCAGGGTTATCATTGGTAGTGTAACATTTGGTGATTTATATAGTCAAAAATCCTTTGATAAGGTTTAGATACCCACTTAACATCTCATCTCTTCAGATGTATTGCTGGTAAATGTTATTGTATTTACAAAGTAATAATGATCTTAATGTACATGAATATGGTCTAGTTTTATTTTAGATGATCCATGTAAAATTCTATACTTAACAATATATATCTTGCGATCTAAACATTTGTGCATTCTGTAAATCCTTATAAGAGGATTTCGGTATTTAGAGAATAGTAACTACCCCAATTATAACTAAGCAAAATCTATTTAAATTTATTTTGTTATACTAAATTCATGCTTTGAGCATCAATGACAACTTGAAAAAAAATATTGTATTAAAAAATCTGAATCATCATATTACCCATCACCATTGAGGGATACATGACATAATCATGCATCACCTTAATAACTCTATTTTTCACAACTACGGTTTTAGATCTAAGCAGCTTTTGTTATCACTAATATGAATACGAATCATATTATACGCATCCAACTTTCCAAGGATCTATGTCCATGATTTTGCTTATAATAATGAAGGTATTGACAACGGCACTCATAAATCACTATTCTCCACATGACCTTGATTATCATAAAAACAATCAATATTAAAGATACTCATTTACATAGTGTGTTTAATCATACCATCCAATTAACATACACATGAATCGTACAAGGGATAAAAAAACATAACTTGTTTTTGTTACAAGTTTTGGAAAAGAGAATGACAATTCAAGCAGTTAACTACACGATCTGTCACTAGTGTCGATCGTTATTGTGAGATTTATGACGGAAGGTTCAACGCATATTGTTCGGATTCATATGTATTAAATTAAAGATCCTTCTTATACACCTTGATATCTTATCTCAAATAAATCAATTACCTATGTGTATCATCCTACGAATCGATACATACATTAAGAGATTTATTTCGGATGTCATCAATGTCCTTAAAAAAATTATAAACTGATACATACTTTCAAAGATCCCTTCTAGATTGAATTGAGGTATATACGTAATAACCTAGAGCCGATACATACCTTATTCGACGGTTGTGTTTTTACGTCACGATCAATGCTCTCCCTCATCGGCACTTGTTTCTATTCAATTACGACGTCTCCGACGATGAAGGCAATCCTCTCTGTGAGACCTCTCTCTAACTCTCTCTCCCTCCCTCTCTCTCTCTCTCTCTCTTTGCAAAGAGCAAGTGACGTGAGGGGGCATCATTGGATTTTTATGGTGATTGAAGGGAGAAAATAATGGTGTAATGAAATGTCATTCAATTGCATATTAATTGGCCAATAAATAATACAACAATAGTAATATGTGAGTATATGGAAATTTGCTTGGAGAGGAGAGGGATTTGGTTCTATTTATGAAAAAGTCCAGTCCGTTACAATCTAGGACCTTTAAAAAAATTTCATCCTCGAAATTTCTTTTTAAAAGACATACTGTTGACCGCGGATTTTCTTTGTGTCCATTCCTATTGTTCAATACACTCCTTACTAGTATGGAATTGTTTTGCCCTCAAATAAAAAAATATATCTTCTCATCTCTATCACTCTAACGAGAGTGTGATTTACCAGATCCTCTATACAATTCTTCATGCAGGGTCATCGTCATATTCAAATGATAATTATTTATTCCATGCAAACTCTACATAGAGAGATGTATATCTCTGCTACCTATGAAATGATAAGCATATGCTCTCGCTAGCTCTTCTTATCCATGGATGATGGTATCTGATTGACCATAAGTTGGCTGGTGAAATGAGGTGCTAACTTGAGTGTTCATGGCCTCTTTAAATCTTTCTCATAATTGACTGATTTCACATGATTGACATTGGATGCCATATACACTAACAATCTTCTCCACAAACAGTTCAACCAAACTCATTGTCGATCGGCCTGCACAAATGTGTAAAAAGGTGAGGCAATTTGGTCAACAATCATTTAGAACAAAAAATCCATCATTGTATCTCACATCCTCATCGATCATAAAAGTTTATTCTTCCTTTGAAGGAGTTCAAATCATTTTTGATAGATTAGTATCTTTGTACCTTAGCTTGATCCATTGCCTTGCATCATTTTTTCCATAAATATGGATTATGTCGCCAAATTCTTAGAGTGAATATTGTCACAGTTTACTTCAAGTTAAGATTTAGACAATTACTCTCTTATGATTTTATTAGTGTGATACATAACCTTTCCCTTCTACAAAAGATGTCCATATTTTGTGCCCAATATATCAATGTAACCCGCAAACCCCATACTCCATAGTACTGAGTGATAAGGTCAAATTTGTAGATATCGCCAATCTCTACTTCAAGCTGGAAACTCCTTTCACATTCTTTTGGTCATATAAATTTAATGTACTTTCTAGTGGGCTTCGTCAATGATAATGAGATATGCAAAACTCGTATTTATTTCTTCACTGACTTCAATTCACATAAGTTTCATCTTGACTAGGTCCACTTCGATCCTATCGTTGAATATGGCTAACTCAGGAATGTGATTTTGTCTAACTAGATGTAACACTTAGAGAACTTTGCATAGAACTAGTGTCAACATAAGGTTTATAATTCAACACTGAGATGTACTCGGTGTTTTTTTAAAAAAAAAATCCTCCAAGGATATGATCAAAATTTTATCAAGATAATCTCGAAAGATCATATAAATAAGCTTCACAAAAGTTGTAAGAGACCTTGTGAGATCAAATGTCATGATCAAAATTTGCAACCGCTTGACCTTTTTCTGAAGGTCATTTCTGAAGTGTCATCCTCGTTAATCATGGTTCCATTTAACTTTATGCATAATTATTTTAAACTAAATCTTTCATCCCTAAATTTATTAGCTAAATTATTGATCCAAAGCAGTAAATCATTGAACCAAAGAAGTAATATTGATCCAAAAAAGTAACTATTAAGAGCATACCTAATCACATTTCAACAATGAATGTGACACCTGTGACATATCTTTCTTTTCTCAAAGAGCATAAGTGCTCGTTATGGAGATTCATTCAGTCACGTAAAAAAATTCTCTTATCTAACATGACTATAACTGATCCCTTAATACTTTCAATTCAATTGGTCTTATAGTGTAAGGAGCTTTTGAAATTAATGTGGTTAATGAGATAACATCAATGGAGAAATCCAGTTCTCTATAAGAAGGTAAATTGAATAATCATTTGATAAAGGCATAAAAAAGTCCTCAACAATATTTTTTTGTGATGTAATTTAGATGATCATGGATACCTATTGAATAGTTTACTTCCTTCTCATACATTTAAAACTCCATGTTACTATGACACATTATTTTCTCATCTTATCACAATATCTAAGGTAAAATCACTTCTCGTAATGGAAAGCATCTCAGAAAAGTGGATTCTATTGTATTCAATATGTCACTCCTTTTCCCTATCTTTTAGATAAAAATATCTCAAAGATTCATTTCCTTATAGCAGTCTATAACTTCAAAGTCATCACCATCTAATGCATCCAATGTTAACTTTCTCCATATCATCACCCTATAAGATGAATGGATTTGAGAATAAAGATCTTCAATATAAAACCATCAAAGCTTTGTGTATGATACTTTCACTGCTGAGTCATAATTATCACCAACTCTAATAATTATTAGCGTGTATCCTTGATAATCGTTATCCAAAGACGACTCGCGACCTTTGTTTACCTTAATTCCATATGGCAAATTGCATCATGCACTGTATCTTTTGCACATGAATGGGTCTCACTCTGTTTTGAAGGAAACTATCTCCAAATCCCAACGGTGTTGATCATTCTGCAATCTGCCTTTGAAGATGAGTAATCATTACTACTTTCTGAGTCGGGTTGCTACTATTTTGTCTGCTTCATCTCAAGGTTCACCTCTCCATTTGGAGAACGGAACTTCATCATTCTCGTACCATAGTCGAAAGCTACTCCTATGATCCTAAGGAAGGATCGCCCGAGAATGATATGAGATTCTCTCCAATGATTGGGGGTCTCCATGTCTAAGACTACGAAGTCAACCTTATAGTCCTACCCCTCAATTGAGATAACAACGTTCTTCACCTCTCCCTTAGGTCTTTTCATTGAACGGACAATGAATTGGAGTAGAGATCTGGATTTGCAAAGTGGTCCTAACTCCGATTTTTGATATAATGCTAAGGGAAGTAGGTTGATTGAAGACCCGTTATCTAAGAGATTGTGTGCAACCACAATGTCATCGATACGACTCTCCACGTAGTGAGCACTCATGTCTCTTTTCTTCCTTAGTAATTGTTGATTCTTGAGACAATAAGTTGTGGCAACTAACAAGACATGAATCTTTACATATTGGTTCGGTTTATTCTTGCTAACCCTTGTAGGTGTGCATCTCACCTTAAGGTACTTTTGGAATGCATGATGATTAGCCACATACTCATCGAATGGCACTTTGACTATGATATTATCCTTGCAAAATCGTTCCATATCGGGGTCATCCTTCTGAATCTTTATGTTGTGCTTTCCTCTCGTAAGAGCACGGGGGAAAGGGATGAGAGGGAGGAGAATAGAAGATGAAGAATCTGAATTGAAAACTAAAAGATCATTCTTGGAATTAATTGAAACAGAGTTCTTCTTACATAAATCTTTTTGTTGCAACATGGAATCAAAATCAAAATTATCTACCAAAGGTTGTGGGAAAGAAGCTACAGTGGTATCTGCCACAACCGGAGGTGCAAGGTTCTCCATAGCATCCATGATATCTCCATGTTGTTGATGTTGCATTTGTTCTCTCCTTCTCTTCTCGACTCCTTGAGAAAGGATCCTCAGATGTTACTGGCGGGGCCTTTGTATGTGTTGCCTCTCCTCCTCGTCCTCTGAAGACTCCTCAGATAGAGCTCCAGAGAGGCCCCTCCTTGCTTCCCTTGCCCGGTCAGGTACAGTTATGGTCCTTTCGCTCCTAAGTGACATATGGTTAGCCTTGTCACATAAAAGAATTTCATGTTTAGATCTAAGAGATGCTGAATAATATACCTGACCAAGATGTTGTTGAGAACTAGAATAGTTCAGGCTATTAGGGTTAGCCTGAACTTGGGCTGGGACTGAGGTAGAGGGTGAAGATTGCTCGTCTCTCCATCTAAATAGGCGATTGACATCACCTGCAAATCATGATTTTCATTATGCATTAAATTCTGATACGAATGAAGGGTATCGAGTATTTGTTGAAATTATGAGTCTGTGGGACCAGACGAAGAAGGAAGTTGGAAAGGATGAGAAGAATGGGAAGACTAGCCCTGCAAGCCGGGATACTGCTCTGTTGATGTTGATGTTGTTGGAACTGTTGGCTTTGCTGGTACTGAACATGTCGGTCGTATTACTAGTGCTGATGCATCTGTTATTGGGGTGGTTGAATCTAGGGCTCTATTGTGAAGGATGGGGTACGGAGGTGAATGCGGTGTTGTGAAAGGTCGGGGGATGTTGATAAGTCTGTCCATCCCTCATACTTCCCTACCTGGTAGGGTCCAAAGTATACCATACTCCATTCACCTCCCAAACCGACAGAGGCTCCTCCTGAGCTGTCTCTATGGATGGGGGTTGCTGCTGCGACGAGTGGGTATATGACTAGTCCTGCTCCCGTGGATGGGGTTGCCCTAACACTAGCTGCTCCCGAACATGGTGAACTCGATATACGGGAGTAGAGGGTGCAGTCATTGCATGTATCTTTATCTTAGATACCTTTTTAGTCAACTCCTCCATCTGATAGAGAAATTTGGAGATGCTCCGATCCAATTCATCAATCCTCCTATCAATCCTCCTATCAATCCTCTCGACTACAGTAAGCTTGTCCGCAAGGAGTCTCATGCATTGGCAGTCTGTAAGCGGCAGGTCTCAGCCATCTCTTCAAATACCTTCCAGACAATATCTTCTCTGCATGAAGTGTAGCTGCCTCCACAGGCAGCGTCCACTAAACCCTGCATCTCAGGGTTGAGACCGATGAAGAAGGACGTGACCAAGATGTTGTCATCTAGACCATGATAAGGAAATTCTGCAGGATGTCCTTATACCTCTCCCAAGCATCACAAAAGGATTCATGGCATAGTTGGGAAAAGCTAGTGATGTGTGTCCTCATCATGTTAGTCCTACTAAGGGTGTAAAACTTTTTCAGAAATAGGTCCTTGAATTGGGCATATGCAATGACTATAATTCCAAAATTCCTCACCCAGTAGTCAGCCTTGCCACTCAAGGCAAATGGAAGGGTTGTGAGCCATATATAATACTGGCTAACATTAGGATGTCTAAGGTTGGCGCAGACAAGCTTGAAGTCCCTTAGGAATGCATAGGGTTCTTCAGAAGCATTCCCATCAAAGTGTGGCAGCAGGTTCAGGAACTGCTGTTTCAACTCAAAATTGACTTTTGGTTCAGCCAGACTCAGATAATTCTAAATTCTATATTGTCCGGGGTTGTATGTCGCATCCACCAGTTCCACCCCAACATTCAGTTGTCCTAGCTGATCTCAAAGTAAAGCGTGTTGCTGCTCAGATGCAGTGAATATGGCTAGTATTATCCTCATAGGGTCTTCGCGATGTTCTTCTTCCTCTTATTTCTTTTTCGGAGGCATTGTAATTGAATCTTCTTGAGGTCCTGGGTCAAAAATGTGGTCTTGATTAGAAGAGGATTCGGGAATGAAAATATTCTCGCCGAAGCGAAGGTCTTCCTCTGTAAGGTGGGAGGAGATAAAGGGAATGGTTTGAGAGTGATCATCCCGAGAGTGAGAGATCCCAAACTAAAGAGGGTCATGAGTCCAGGTTGGCCCAAGTTGTGCTTGAACCTTTGAAGACATACTTCTTGAATGGTTCAATGAGAGATTCACGGAGCCTGAATACATATCCCCCCAGTCAGTCATCTTCGATGGCAAAAAGAACCGATGAGAGCAAGGTATTCAATGAGGTTCTAGTTTAATGGTGCACCCAAATAGGCAGAGTAAACTCACAATACAAACAAAATACAAAACCTTCAAATTCATCAACTCAATGCGTGATGGCCGTAAAGGTTCGGCCGAATTATCTTGTCAATTTTAGTTGGCGGTAGGATAATTTTTGGAAGAGTTAACAAGCTGTTAGATGCATGTACTTCCCTACAGACGGACCCGGTTCTTACAACTAGTTGGACTTACTTTCAACCAGTATAGGAGTAAGTACGGACCGTATAATACAAGAACACGTTCCTTGATGACAAAGCCTTATAAGGCAACCTCTAAGACTCCAACTCTGCTAAGGAAATCCAGACCGTTTACCGACTACCCGTAGATCCTTAATGAAAAGTAGCTAATCGCCTAAAAAGAAAGAACCAGTAGTCTTGTAAGAAAATTCTGGCTTGACTCTATCCCAGTGTCGTCTCTCTCTCTCTCTCACTTGTAAGTAAATCATATAATGAGGGCTTTATGCACCTGTAAAACAAGGTTCGTTTTATTTCAATTTAGTTTAATCAACCTTCTCAATTCAGTCCCAATTTTAAATTAGGTTGTTGATGAATACCCATTCATCACTCTTTATTCTTATATTTTAGCTACAAAAACCTTTGCAAATACATGTAGATATGTGTAAATAGGAATAAATACCAAAAGCATGCATTGTGTAAAAATCTATAATTAGCATGTCTTTGTGCAAAAATAAAAGAATAAAGATTAAAAAGAAAAAGAAGGAAATATTTAATATAAATATTGAGCAACCTAACCCAAGGGAGGGCTCAGCATGGGCCTGACCGCATAAAAGCCAAAGTAGAGGGAGATAGGGGCTCATGTGTAAATATTTGTGTAAATAAATAAAACTATATTTTCCTCACCCAAAAATATGCTTGTAGATACTTGTATATATTTATAAAAATATAAAAACAAAATAAAAAGTTAAAAATCAAAAAAAGATCAAAAATACTCCCTTTTATCATGTACATAATCCACACCTATATATTTATTTAGCTTTGTAACTATATAAAAGTAATTTTTATAATTTTTGTAAATAGTCTATGTTATATATTGTAAATAAATAAAATAAAAACAATTAAAAATCAAAACAAAATAAAAATTGAAAATTTGAAAATATAAAAATACATTGTACATATACCATGTATATAGATGTATATATATTTATTTTACCTATGTATATAAATAATAAAAATAAAATAAAAATACCTTTTTATTCCTTATTTTATTCTACAAATAAATAAAATATAAAATAAGGATAAAATTGTATAAAAATAATAATTAAAAATCAAAAAAATTCAAAACCCTATATATTGTATATACCTATATATAGTACATACTATGTATATAGCTTATTTTCATTTCAGAAAAATTATTAAAAATAACCAAAAAATAGAAAAAAATAAAATAAAAATAGTTTGTGTTTGGAGTTTTTGCAAAATTGGGCCCTAGCTACCTTAATTTTGAGCTTCAAGATCCTGCCACGTGGCCCATCCTCATTGGATCCTGGGGATGTTGACCGCCCGGTCAACTGGCCCCCCCAGGACCACTTCTCACGGGTCTGAGCAGCGGGCCCGATTTCTCCAATTTTTGCCCGCTCAACCCGATCCCCATTTCATCAAACCCCGGCTCCGAATTGCTCACGTCACATCCGTCAACCCCGCCGGGGTATCCACCTTGAGATCCGCGCTCCAGAATGCCCTACCCGCGCTCGTCTTCTCGGACCCCTCCGGCATATATAAGCGAGCTCCGCCACCTTCTAGCGCTATCTTTGGTCATTCCCCTTCTTCCCTGTGAGCTCCAGAGAGACCGCGAGAGTGACAGCGAGCGCCTCGACCTGTTGCAACGAGGAGAGGAGGTGAGAACCATCGATCCGGCGACGTAGCCGCCGTAGCTCCGCCACCTGAGCGAGCTTCGAGCCTCGGGCCGAGACGACCCTTGAGGCGACGACCAGGAGCACCCCCTGCTCTTCCCCAGTCTCGCCGTTCATCCAGGTAGTCCCGTAGCTTCGCCATTTCGTCCGATTTTCGTTTACCCCCAATTTGCACCGCCGTTGTCTTTCTTCGATTCACCCCGGTTCCGACCACCATCCGATCATCGGACCCGACCTTCACGTTCGCCCTCCTCCGACGCACGTTCTCCACCCGCTCACGCAACCCAGCTCGCACAGGAGCTGGGAACCGGGCTCCTCCGTCTACCACCTTCGCCGGAGCCCGCCGTCCCGACGCACCAACCACCTCCACATCGCCTAACCGGGTCGAGGCAATTTGCCCTCGACCCGCGAGTCTTTTGGTTCACTTTGCAGGTCAGAACGAGGGCCATCTGAGGCTCTCCGTCATTCGGCTAGAAGACCAGCTCCGCCGACCGCCCCTGAGCGCCTCCGAGCTCGGGTCGATCATCGGAGCGCCGCAGCAGACGCAGGAGCGCACCAGCTTTCTTCTCCGATCATCAGAGCGCTCCGAGGAGGAGGCCAGCGCCAGCACGAGCCCGACGAAGCTCGCCGGGGCCCAGTTCTTCCAGCACCCTCCAGCGTCGTTGGATCATCCCCCAGCTCCAGACGCCATCCTGACCGTTGGTTCCTGGAGCGCCCCTCGACGTCAGATCTGAGGCGACTGATCCGGACCGTCAGATCCACACGTGTCCTGGCCTAGACCGTTGGATCCACCAGAGCAGTTCCAGCGCTGAGAGCCGCCCCCGTTTGGACCGTCCGATCTCCACGTGGCAGTCATCCAGCCGCTCCGGTTAATAAAGGGTAATTTACCCTTAGGCCCTTATCTTTGCTTTATTTCGTATTAGTCCTATAAATATTTAAGTACGTTGTTTATTTTTAGGTTTAATTGCATAGAGGACCCTGAGCTTTAGATATTTGCATTTATACCCCTGCCTGTTGTGAGCCACGTGCTTCGTCACGTGTTATTTTGGTGTATTTGCAACATATGCCCTTGTAGTTCTGGATGTTCTTAAAGGAATATGAAATCTTTTTGATATTTGCATTTATGCCCTGTGAATGATTTATTTCCGCATGTGTGTGATATCTTGGGTAATTTGCAAGTGAGGCCCCTGGACTTTTGGTACGTGTTACCAATAAGTCTTCGGGACTTATTTTTGTTACATTTAGGACCCTGAGTGCCCCAGGCACGCGCTTTGTGCGTGTTTAGCTGGGTTAATTGCACCGGGACCCCCCAGAACTTTGGGTATTTGCATTTTAGTCCCTGTGCACATTACTCTCTTTTTATTTTTGAATAAAATATCAAATCACCTCCGAATCCAATGAGAATTTGACACATGGCTCCTGCCATGGTGTAGGATTTTCACGGATTTTTGAGGACATTTCTGATTTTGTTTGCTATTTTTAAAAATTCAAAAACCCATATTTTCGTCACTGTCTAGTTTGAAAAATCACAAAAAAAATAAAAACTCCCCAAAAATTCCACAAAAATTAGCTACTGTTTAGTTTAGTTTGTTTGAGTTTCCAGCCAATTTTGGCTATTTGTCATCACTGAAAACCACTAAAAACTTAAAAACACTCAAAAACCCATAAAAATTCTAGTAAATAAATTAAAAATCCAAAAACAATAAAATTGGTACCTAAATTTTCCTTGTTTGGTGATCTTTACAGGAAAATTACCTCCAGGCCATTTTAAGGCCCTTAGATATTTTATCTAGGGACTTTTGGCTTGGCTGGACAGTACCACTGTTTTCAGCTACTGTTTGATTTTTAGAAAATAAAATAAACATCAGAAAATTATCAAAAATTCACCAAAAACACAAAAAAATATAAAACACGCAAAAATATTTTTGTTTCAATTTTTGGTTGCTTTTTGTTGCTTTAAATAATTTGTTGAATTGTGTTCTTCCTTGCTTTTCTTATTTTCTTTATATATTCAAAATCCAAAAAAATATAAAACAAATTAAAAATCACTAAAAAGATTTTCTCCTTTTATTTTGACTACTTCGTAGGCCTTTCGGCCAATCCGTGCTCCTTGAGTTCGACCCTGGGTGCTATACCAGGTTAATCACATAGCAGGACCGCTTCTTCGTTTTGATTGATTTTATTTGTATCGAGTGGTTCATTTTTTCTTGATATACATGGTCTGATCGCTTGGGTCACAATGACCCTATTTCTGTACCTTATACCCGAGTGGTCAGACGTGTTATCAGTTGTCACTTGAACTTTAATCTTAACACACAAACACATCTACCATTAAGTCCTAATTTCTCTTTAAAATCCTAAGTTATAAAACATGGGAGGAGTCGGAAATCAGAATGCAAACATGAAACTATGATGCATGCTCAGAATAAGGTATATTTACAGTGACCCCCAGCACTCTCCATGCATTTATGCAGAACTGGATTTTTTAAAATTTACATTAAATGCATGTAGATCGAGAAAACCACAACTAAGCAATATACTATTAGCGGGGAAGAAATGATTTTGATTTGTCTAAGTTCTATGTTGTTATGTGTATATCATTACAATCTCAGAAGATGTGGACCCTCCGAGATGTGTGGCCTAAACTACGATTGGCACATGCAAATTACTATTAAATAATCAGGTGTCAGTCCTAATTTTGTCACTCAAGTCGAGCCCTACCCTCACCGGAGAGTAAAATAGCTCCGACGCACCACAAAATATTGTCCAAGTGTCCAATTACACACGCGAGATTCCGAACGGAATCCACTGGAATTTTTTGCAATAAAATAAAATGCATAAAATAAAATCATAAGGACTCTACACTCTCTCACGAATCGACTCGATCTTAACTTTATGTTGTTCCTTCAGTTGGTTATTTTCCCAGAAAATGCGGCCTCCAAAGTTCCTGAGTTGTGCAGCTAGGCAGCGGCTCCATCATGTCGAGTCCCTCGCATAACAATAAGGCGGTGGTTAGAGAGATAGACATAAAATACTAAAAATTAATAAATAAGGATTGCATAAAAATAAATACATAAATATTCACAAGAAAATCGGAGGTCAGACTACCTGGTGGTGGAAAATCTAAAATCTAGACTTGCTAAAAATTAACCTTCGTTTTGCCTCCTCGACAACGACACCATTTGACAGAACCCGTGAATCGCCCCCTTAATTCAATAAAATTAATGATTAAATTGATGTTCATTCATTGCAGTCAGGGAAATTCAGATTGATCAAAAACCATTATTAATGAATTAATTGATCAAAGTAGACGGTTATATATTTTTTACTTGGGCAAACCAAGGTTGAACTCAGGGAGGCCACTGTCTCCTTAAGTTTATTTAAAGTTGATCTAGATGCTAGGTTTTCAGGAAAATATTTTTAGTCTTTTTAATTGCAATACATCAAGAACATGTAATTTTACAAAGTTCAAGGGTTATAAATGCAAATTTTGGTCAATCTAAGTCCAAAAATTCTCAAACTTAGTCAGAAGTTGAATAATGATGAAATTAAGCTACTTAATTTTTTTGAATTTTCTAACTCAGTATGAATTAAGTATAAATAAAATATGCATGCTATGTGATTTTCACAAAGTTAATTTTAATAAATAGCAAACTAATTTATTTTCAGGAACTAAAATTATCCTAGATGAGTCTATGGGAA
Source organism: Ottelia alismoides (assembly GCA_037367405.1). NCBI lineage: Eukaryota > Viridiplantae > Streptophyta > Magnoliopsida > Alismatales > Hydrocharitaceae > Ottelia > Ottelia alismoides. The sequence goes on from JAZKJV010004856.1 coordinate 797,476, forward strand.
GAGTCGAGGAAAATTATTAGATCTAAAAAATAGTTTATTTATGACCTATTAAAAATAAATTACTTGAATCACCAATTAATATATTCTGACCATGATCTGCATGGAAATGAGATGAATTTTAGTTAAAATGTAGAAAACACTAAACTCTAGATACTCTGAATTTTGGAAAATTTTCATAGCAATAATTAATTTACTATCATTTAAACATCAAGCATTAGGTAAAATAATCTATTTTCCACAACAATAATGACATTAAATAAAAAAACCATCCAAAAAATATATTCAATGTCCACAGTGATAGAGCAAGAGTTGTTCTACAAAATGGAGTTTTCAAAATAATAAAATGATGATAAATGTGAGTTCAATTCAAAATGTAAACACAGGGTTCTATATGCAATTATAGGAAATAATACTGCTAAAGAATGCTAACACGGATTTTTATGCAGTTACCGCTACCTGAGAGGGTCTTTATGCAATTTTCTTAGGATGGCACGCACACCTCACGTGCCTCTTGGAAGTGGGGATATAGGCGCTATTTGTTGGATGAGCAGGGTGTTCGGTGCAGTTGACCTCCAAGGCACGTGTAAATCACGTGTCTACTTGCTGGCTGAGATGTTTGTGAAATTTGCTGAAGCATCGTGGTTGTCTATGCAAGTTCCCCATACGAGGGTGTTGCTCATGTGAGGGCAATCCTTGCTTGTGTAGTCTTCGTTACTCCTGAAGGGCAACGCTGCGAGGGCCAGTATCGCCAGGCGATGATGTGAGGCGGAAGCAACGACAAGAGGAGGTCATTCTCCTGTGGTAACGCCGCTAGGGTGACGAGCCGGTGGAGTCCAAGCTCACAAGGCTCGACCGACACACGCCCGACCTCAAGAGTAGCAACCTGTTGGTGGAGGTGAGCGATCCAAGCGGCGATGCCCTGGAACTTCAGCCTGGTGGTGGAGTAGCTTTGAGGTTTGTTGGTGAAGATGTTGCTGCGAGGTGAGGAGGCAGAGCCAAAAAGGGCAGCAAAGTATGTCGATGGAGGGGCGTGACGGATGATGAATCTCGGATTCATCACTCTAAATCTCATTATTAAGCTTAAGTCCCTAAAAATCAACAGCATATCTGCATCTATTTCGCATAATTAGCATTTGTGCATGATTTCATAAGAATTGCATTTTAGCATTAAAATTCTGCATCAAATAAGAAGCCAAAAATCCCAGCCCAAATTGACCTGTAAATAGCCTAACTTCCCCTATTTTTAACTCCTTCATGCTAACTCTGAATAACCCAAAACCACTTCCATTGTGTACATATCACTCACAAGAGTAAATGAAAAATACAAAAAAAATCACTAACTCAAATAAGAAGCCAAAAAAACCCAAACCCTAGTGTCGGGATTTGCGGACTAAAAGCCACATATCTTCCCCATCTAGTGTCCGATTTGATCCTACTCACTTTTGAACTAATGCACATTCAATTACCTTCAAAACAAGACCAAGTTCAAGTGAATCGGAGCTCGTATGTGAAAGTTGGGTTTTGGGCCTCTTTTGTACATTGTATTTTCGCGGTTTTCAACCTTGTATTTTATGTACTTATTTTCTTCATTAATAAAAATCCAAAAAAAATTAGATTAAGGTCTCTTTTATTTATCTTTGAGTTTTCCATATTTTTCCGGATTTTTATCTTGTTTTAAAAATGACAAAAAAAATACAAAACCCAAAAATCAAGGTATTCTATGTACATAGGATACCCCAAAAAATTTACTTTTTACATTTGACCGAATTTGGCTTTGATGTCTTCATGAAAATTGTAGATCTCTTCGAGACGAGCATTTTTCGTGAAGAAACTTCTTCGATCCGAGGTCATTTGCTATTTTTTTATCTATTTTACAAGAGGTTTTGTTTTCGATTTATCTGGTGCTGACACGTGGCAGCCCCAGAGGCCGCCACGTGTCAGCATTTTTTGGGGTTTTTATTAACTCGTTTAAAAAAATTATCGAAGCACGTGCGTCGCACGTGCCCCCAGGCACGTGCTCCGCACGTGCCCCCCCATCTCTTCCCCTCACCACGTGTCACGTCCTCGGCCATTCGATCTCGGCCGATCGAACGGCCGAGGACTTTCGTCTACCTCCCGCGCCCACTCCGTGAATTCCGCCGCACCTCTCGCCGAGACGCCCAACGCCCCCCCGGGGTTTCCTCCTTTAACCTCGCAACCACCGCGCCGCCCCTCTGATCTCGCAACACCCTCTCCTATTTAAAGAGTCCCACCGCCACGGGCCCCCCTATCCGCCGACGAAGGAAGCCTCCGGGGTGGCAGACCGGAGCCCTTATCCTCGACGAGATCCGAAGTCCCCCTCGGCTTCGTTGCAGGTGCGACCGCTGATCGCCTACTGCCGCCGCTCCGCCCTTGGCGTCGAGCCAACTACTCCGACGTTCTCCAGCTTCGCCTTCATCAACATCTTCACTAACCGCGCTCCGTTCATCGTCAACAACGCCGCCCCGACTTCGTCCTCGTCGATAACATCTCCAGGAGCTCAGGGCCCCTCCACCTCCGAGCCGCGCCGCCAGCCGCTACAGGAGCAACTCCACTCTCTCCGCCTTCGCCAACCTCTGCACCGACGAGCTCCACCGTCCCCGCCATCATCGACCACCTCCAGAAGGCCGTGCCCACCGCCCCAACGCCGGACCCACTTCGCCCCTCCGCCAGGCCGGCCTCCAGGGCCGAGACCCCCCACGTGCGAGGCGCGTGCGTGTGGGGGTACGCCAGCAGGACGTCAGAACCCAGGTCACGTGCGCAGCACGCGACCTTGGGTAATTTATACAAAACCCCCTCGGGTTCTTCCGTATTCGCGCCAGGTCCCTCCAACCAGAGGTCACGTGTAGCGCACGTGACCATCTGGAACATTTGCATTCAGACCCCCGGATCTTTCGGTAATTACATATAGGCCCTTTTGCATATTTTATTTATTTATATCTATTGCAAACATACCCCTGTGTTCCCCCTTTGTTTTGAACCTTTTCTCTACATCATTTTATTTATTTCAAAATAGCATGTTGTTCATCTTTTAATTCTCTACATCTTGACATGTTGTGGACATTTTTATGATTTATGGTTGATTAATAAATAATTGTTTTGTGGAAATTGGAATATTTTGCCCAATCTGTGCTCTGAAATTCATAGTTAATTAACCGTTGTTCTAAAAATTCCCCAAAAATCAAAGATCGTAGAGATTACTTTGATCGACATTGTGCCCAAAAATCTTTGCATTTGCATGCATAATTTGCTCTGTAAAAATCATTTTGCATATTTCACTATTTAATTTTAATAGGTATTAAACTCCACATTTTCGAGATCTAGGATTTTTCTAAGATCCATTACCTAGTGATAGATCTTAGATAATTTTATTTCTTGAAAATAAGTAGGATTAATATTTATTATAATTAAATATTGAAAATCATTCTGTCTGCATTGAAAAATTCATAAAAAATTCAAATTGCATTAGAAAATTCCAAAAAAATTACAGTGCACTTATTTCATCATATTTTACATCTCGGCCAAGTTTCGTATTTTTCGGACATCATTTGAACGTAATTCACATTTTAGCCCATAAAATAGGTTGGATTTGCACTTTGCACCCCATATTGCATTAAAAAAATTCCAAAAAAAGACCGCCTTGAAAACCGAACTAAAAATTGGATAGACACAACTCTAGGTTGTTCCTTTGCCTCCTTGTGATCGACCTTGGGACTTGCCCAAGTAAAATAAACATCAAAACCACTTGATTGAAATTGAATAAAATTTGTGGTTATTTTCTTGACTGTTTTCGAAAGCCGCCTACAACGAACGACATATTTATTTTCACGATCGACGATTAAAAACACTTTCTTAACGTGGCTTTTGCGGGCACGTCAGATGGCGCCGTTGCCGGGGAGGCAAACGGCTTAGTTTTTTTGTTTTGAAAATTTTTTTGTTCGGTTTTTCGAATTCGGGTAGTCTGACCCCCGAATCTTCCACTGTAAATCCCATTTTATTTCTTGTATTCATTTTTTAGCATTTCTTTCATTTATTTTATTTGTTATTATTTTCTGAGTCACTCTCTTACATTCTCTCTCTCATTTTTCTTGCGAGGTACCCGGCGCACGTGGAGCGGTTTTTCAAGGAACCGACGCATCTTCACCGACACCCGAAGAAACCGCAATTAAATTAAGATCGAGTCGAGTCGTGAGAGAGAGTAGAGTCTAGGTTTTTAATTTCTGCAAATTTCCATTTCTGCTCATTTACAGCGGTGTCCGTTTGGACTCTCGCGCATGTAAAAAAGACCTTGAACTTTTCTGTGGTGTGTCGTGGCCTGTTTCACTCTCCGGTGAGCGTGGGGCCCGACTTGAGTGGCGATTAGGATAGACCTGCACATACGGCTCTTAGAGCATTTTTATATTTTTGATTGTGCTCGTAGGATCTTAAGCCACACTACACTTTAACTGAGACGCACATTAGATCGTTCAACTTAGCCAAATTCAACTCAATTCTTCCCGCTAATAGAACTTTCTGCATAGGTGCGGTTTTTATCGGCTTGCACGCATATAGAATAATTTTTAAAAAATTCTGTCTAGCATCCCACATGGAGATTGCGAGGAGGCACTGTAAGTCTTTCTAACTGAGCATTCATCATAGTTTTCCACGTGCATCGGCTTTTCCCGACTTTCTCCCCCTTGTTTTATCAGATAAAACTAAAGGAAATTGGGACTGGACGGTAGACGTGTATTTGTGTTCATCTAAATTTTTCAGTGATCGCCTCAATAAAATTGGGACTGCTAAATAAAGCCGATCTTAAAAATCCATAAAATCAAGAATTTCTGCGGGAGAGCAACCCCGACATTGTTTGATTTTATCTTGCAGCGAGGAGAGAGAGACGCACACTAGGATAGAGCCCAGCTCCAAACCTAACATCTCGTTTAAACGGCTTGCAAGATTGAATTTATCACCAACTAAATTTGAAAAGATAATAGCCGAACTCTTACGGCTTCATTGTGTGAGTTGGTGAACGCAGGGTTTGAATTGTGTTTGCATTGGTGTGCGTGAACCGATTTCAAGATCAATAGCCGCACATTTGATTTCTCTTGACTATCCCGTGCAATCATTTCTCGCCTCTCTTGATTTAAAATTCACCATGGAATTCTTGTCCAATAATTCTTGCAGACCCAACCCCTCATTCCTTTCCGCTCTTTCAAAAATAGCCGCACGTTTATCCGAGAATCCATCAGAGCTATACTATGAAAATGAATTCGTATCGGTTAGACCCAAAACACCTCCCCCTCAACCACCAATAAATCCATCTCCTTCTGCTAATCTGACCTATTTCATGAATGACAACCCTTTGTATTCAGAGCAGACAAACCAAGAAATGATTGAGGGCTCTACTTCTTCATTTAATCCTCTTTACATTGATCATACAATTCACCCCTCATATTCGGTAAATGTCAATCCATCATTCATGGGAGAAGATAACCACATGATCGAATTGAACACTTCTTCACCTCTTCCATCAATCTCGAACACCAAAGAAAAATCATTACCTTGGATTGAACATAATAATCCTCTCTTCACTCATACAGAGGATTGGACCGACCACATAAGATCACAACTCCCCTTGGACCAACTCCACTTACCTAGACCATATGAGCAGCCACCTTCCATGATTATTGAGGAGATACTTTCAGAAAATGATGATTGTACATCGGATATTTCCAGAGATCCCTATCCTAGTACATATAGAAAAATGGAAGAGGACATTGAATTACAAAAACATACCCCAACTGCTCCCATATTTGGCCAAGAAGAGATTTTGAAGAATATTTTGAGGATGAATAAGAAATTTGATTTAATGGAGGATAAATTTCAAGAACTTGCCGATCGATTAATCTCTGGTAGCTCGGCTATAAAAATGGATGAGGAAATGATTGGATCTGAAATTGAAAATTTTGAGGATGTTCAGGGACCTATGGACAATTCTGAAAATGACTATGTCGTTGGCCCTCACCCTGAACTCCAGAGCCCATCTAAAGAACACCCCACAACCCCCACACCACCCAGAAAATACCAAAAAAATGGAAACATTTGAAAACCACAAAAAATTGAAAATTTAGAAAATTTCATAAAAATTGAGACTGAAGACGATCTGAGGAATTTGGATCCAACTGTACGGGAAGCATTAGGAAAGAAATTAATTTTTGAACTTCCCTTTCTACAGGCCATTGAACACTTCCCCGATCTTAAAGGATTTGTATTGGACAAATTAACGATGAAGAAATCGGGCAGGATTCGAACAAAAACCGAGAAACATATATTGTCAATGGCCTCCTCCTTGGTGTTGAGGAGAAAAACCAAGAGCCCCATAGTGAAGCGGTTGCCCAGATTTGAATGTGTACTCAAAGGCATAATTTTCACCCATGCTCGGATTGATGACGATTCACCAATTAATATCCTCCCGACCTCTGTATTTCATGAACTCAAACTCGGACCGATTCGAAAGATACGAGAGATCATTCAATTGGCGGACCGATCGATAAAACGGCCGAGAGGAACCATTTCTATCATCATGAAATTCCAAGGTGCTCCGCTCAAAGTAGAATTCACGATCATTGATATTGAGCATCAAGGAGAATTTACCCAGTCTCCAATCATTCTCGGAAAGCCATTCTTGGCATTGGCCAAGGCGAGTATCGATTGTGAGACTCGAGAAATCAATTTCACAGCATTGGAAGCATTTAGATCTGACCATGTCTTTGAGGAACCACGATCTTCTGAGGCAACCCACGAAGTCCCCGACAACCGTAACCATGAAGCGGTAGAAGAGCCCTACCCCGCAGCCACACCTGAGATAGCGGTTGTTGATGAGACTATTGGTTTAGAAAATCTTCCCCCTGCTCCATTCCCAGCCGCTCTCACCAGGGAGAATCATGTATATGAAGCACATGATCTGGAGACTTATGCATGGGCACACCCTGGGTCGACCTACTCTGACTATGTAGATTACATCAACTCGACACAGGATTGCGCCAACATCGAATCAATGGAGAAAGAACATGCAGAGACTCCCCCCAATATTCAAATCCCCGAGGATCTCAAAATAGACAAATCTTTCTACTACGATCCTGAGACTTATGCATGGTCACACCCTGGAGCAACATTCGCTGAATATCTTGACCAAATCATCCCAAATCGAGAGTGCTCAAACATACGGGAGACTAAGAGCAAGCACGCAGATCGAGCACCGACCAAGGAGAATTTCAATGGCTATTCATCTGGATACTCAAGTGAACCGACACCTTCACGACGAAATAAAAAGAGAGTCACCTTTGACCTTCCGGAAGAGGTATCGTCTGATGGTCCCTCATCAGGTCCGGAAAAGGTAGTCTACATGAGTGAAGTCTGTTCGGCAGCCCTAAAGCCATATCTTCGTAAGGATCCAAAATTCAATTCTCATTGGACAACTCCCGTTCCTAACTACTACTCATCCAAAGCTGATGCTCCTGCCCTCTTCAAGTACACTGGAATTCTTTCGTATGAGCTGACTGAGACCGGTGCTTCTGAGCTATCATCTGAGGACAAATTGATTGACCCCAAGAAGGAACGAATTCTGAGGAAACAATTAAAGAAACAAAGAGATATGCATACTTGGAGTATGTCCACTTTCAAATATTACTCCTCTGAAGATAACTCTGATGATGGATATCTTTCATCTAACTCAAACACTTCATCTATTATCCATCATGATTTTTCTGAGGATGACACTGATTGTAGTTGGGAATCATATGCTCCATCTTCACCTCATCATTATGATCTCCCACCGCAGGCTCACAAGAAGATCAGCCGAAAACCGCCTTAATCATTCGGCTACCCACCCTCCCTCCCGACCACATCGGTCTCCTTGTACATCTTCTTCCTTTACTTAGGCCAAGGCCTAAGTATAGGGGGGACCAATGCCATCTGTATATATCATTCTTCTCCTAACTCCCATTCGCTCCATTTCCACCGTTCTTCCATACTTAGGCTGTCCAGAGCCTAAGTATAGGGGGAGCCGACATCCACCTGTATATACTCTCCTCATTCCCTCTGTTCCGCTTTACTTCCTAACCCATTGTACATAAATTTTCCACTCCCTTACGCTTAGCACGAGCTATGTCTTTATTACGCTTTTTTTGTGCTCTGAGGACACAGCACTCGCTAAGTATAGGGGGGTCTGTATATACTATGTATATATTTTACCCATATCTCGTACTTTCGCGTAAGTTTATATGTATTTACAGGGTGGGTACTAACTTCAAAAAAAAGAGAGTTTTTCTACTAACACTGACTTGCCCAAAATTTTTGAAAAAAAAATGGCTTCTTATTTCATCTTTGCACACACACACGCAAAAAAAATCTGCATTTCACACACTTGCACTTCATCCAACATCACATGCATTTACATTTGTGAAAAGTCATTGGGTTCTGAACCGAGTTATGAGCCGAAACCGAGAGTGGTCTGGGCTTGCCCTTAATCCACCTAATTTTCAGAGGAACTTCACCGAGAAATAGGATTTTAAGAGCTTCAGGTCTTTTGACTTAATTCTTTAAGTTCCACATGACAATGTGCAGCGTTTGACTCTTAGTGTCTAAACTGGTCTCTTCATTCTGGGTACAACTCTGGAATAGGGAATTAATTTGCACTCTCACACTATGCACTTAGCTCAACCCAGACGGGATGTTGGAAGACTATGTGAGTTTCTTTTCTGGTAGCGTGGAAATCTAAAGACCGGAGTTCGGGTTGAAATAAAGCTTCGGAAAAGGGATGGACGGCTGGGCACAATTTTTCTAAGACCCCAAAAAATGTACGGAATAAAAAGATGCTATATCCGTAGGGGCAAAACAAGATCCAAGCAGAACCACCAAAAATTCCAAATACAAAGAAGCAGTCTACCAAATAAAAATTCGACCAAAAAGGTCCAAACTTCAAGAAACCTGCAGATCTTGGTGGAGACTTGGCTACACTGGCCATCTTCACAAGGAGAGGTGACTACACTGGCCACCCCCTCCAGTTCTTTTCTCTTTCTTCTAGCTTCTCCCCCATTTCGATTGTGAACACAGCACGACAGACCTTAGAAGGAAATACCTGACTCCCCGAGGACGAGTTACTGGAGAGGAGAGGAGCATGGTAGTCCGGCATTCTGGATGGGAAGAGCTAAAAACCCTTCACACACATGAGTCGGTTATTCAATGTTCATAGGGTATACTTTGGGAAGAGGATTGATCTAAGATGACTTCTGAGTTGAAACTGTGTCAATGATGTGTAGAACTTGAGGGCTGTTGACTTTGAAATTCTAAGTCTCACAGAAGTTCCGCCACACTATTAATCCAAAGGTCAAGTTTAGTTTCACTTTCACCTTCAGTTCATGATCTTGGTATGGAACCCAGTCTCATTTCACTTCATGGCATTTCTTTTTGATGCTCAGGGACGAGCATGGTTTAAGTATAGGGGGATGATGAATCTCGGATTCATCACTCTAAATCTCATTTATTAAGCTTAAGTCCCTAAAAATCAACAGCATATCTGCATCTATTTCGCATAATTAGCATTTGTGCATGATTTCATAAGAATTGCATTTTAGCATTAAATTCTGCATCAAATAAGAAGCCAAAAATCCCAGCCCAAATTGACCTGTAAATAGCCTAACTTCCCCTATTTTTAACTCCTTCATGCTAACTCTGAATAACCCAAAACCACTTCCATTGTGTACATATCACTCACAAGAGTAAATGAAAAATACAAAAAATCACTAACTCAAATAAGAAGCCAAAAAACCCAAACCCTAGTGTCGGGATTTGCGGACTAAAAGCCACATATCTTCCCCATCTAGTGTCCGATTTGATCCTACTCACTTTTGAACTAATGCACATTCAATTACCTTCAAAACAAGACCAAGTTCAAGTGAATCGGAGCTCGTATGTGAAAGTTGGGTTTTGGGCCTCTTTTGTACATTGTATTTTCGCGGTTTTTAACCTTGTATTTTATGTACTTATTTTCTTCATTAATAAAAATCCAAAAAAATTAGATTAAGGTCTCTTTTATTTATCTTTGAGTTTTCCATATTTTTCCGGATTTTTATCTTGTTTTAAAAATGACAAAAAAATACAAAACCCAAAAATCAAGGTATTTTATGTACATAGGATACCCCAAAAATTTACTTTTTACATTTGACCGAATTTGGCTTTGATGTCTTCATGAAAATTGTAGATCTCTTCGAGACGAGCATTTTTCGTGAAGAAACTTCTTCGATCCGAGGTCATTTGCTATTTTTTATCTATTTTACAAGAGGTTTTGTTTTCGATTTATCTGGTGCTGACACGTGGCCGCCCCAGAGGCCGCCACGTGTCAGCATTTTTTGGGGTTTTTATTAACTCGTTTAAAAAAAATTATCGAAGCACGTGCGTCGCGCGTGCCCCCCCATCTCTTCCCCTCACCACATGTCATGTCCTCGGCCATTCGATCTCGGCCGATCGAACGGCCGAGGACTTTCGTCTACCTCCCGCGCCCACTCCGTGAATTCCGCCGCACCTCTCGCCGAGACGCCCAACGCCCCCCCCCCCCCCCTCCCCGGGGTTTCCTCCTTTAACCTTGCAACCACCGCGCCGCCCCTCTGATCTCGCAACACCCTCTCCTATTTAAAGAGTCCCACCGCCACGGGCCTCCCTATCCGCCGACGAAGGAAGCCTCCGGGGTGACAGACCGGAGCCCTTATCCTCGACGAGATCCGAAGTCCCCCTCGGCTTCGTTGCAGGTGCGACCGCTGATCGCCTACTGCCGCTGCTCCGCCCTTGGCGTCGAGCCAACTACTCCGACGTTCTCCAGCTTCGCCTTCATCAACATCTTCACCAACCGCGCTCCGTTCATCGTCAACAACGCCGCCCCGACTTCGTCCTCGTCGATAACATCTCCAGGAGCTCAGGGCCCCTCCACCTCCGAGCCGCGCCGCCAGCCGCTACAGGAGCAACTCCACTCTCTCCGCCTTCGCCAACCTCTGCACCGACGAGCTCCACCGTCCCCGCCATCATCGACCACCTCCAGAAGGCCGTGCCCACCGCCCCAACGCCGGACCCACTTCGCCCCTCCGCCAGGCCGGCCTCCAGGGCCGAGACCCCCCACGTGCGAGGCGCGTGCGTGTGGGGGTACGCCAGCAGGACGTCAGAACCCAGGTCACGTGCGCAGCACGTGACCTTGGGTAATTTATACAAAACCCCCTCGGGTTCTTCCGTATTCGCGCCAGGTCCCTCCAACCAGAGGTCACGTGTAGCGCACGTGACCATCTGGAACATTTGCATTCAGACCCCCGGATCTTTCGGTAATTACATATAGGCCCTTTTGCATATTTTATTTATTTATATCTATTGCAAACATACCCCTGTGTTCCCCCTTTGTTTTGAACCTTTTCTCTACATCATTTTATTTATTTAAAAATAGCATGTTGTTCATCTTTTAATTCTCTACATCTTGACATGCTGTGGACATTTTTATGATTTATGGTTGATTAATAAATAATTGTTTTGTGGAAATTGGAATATTTTGCCCAATCTGTGCTCTGAAATTCATAGTTAATTAACCGTTGTTCTAAAAATTCCCCAAAAATCAAAGATCGTAGAGATTACTTTGATCGACATTGTGCCCAAAAATCTTTGCATTTTCATGCATAATTTGCTCTGTAAAAATCATTTTGCATATTTCACTATTTAATTTAATAGGTATTAAACTCCACATTTTCGAGATCTAGGATTTTTCTAAGATCCATTACCTAGTGATAGATCTTAGATAATTTTATTTCTTGAAAATAAGTAGGATTAATATTTATTATAATTAAATATTGAAAATCATTCTGTCTGCATTGAAAAATTCATAAAAAATTCATATTGCATTAGAAAATTCCAAAAAAATTACAGTGCACTTATTTCATCATATTTTACATCTCGGCCAAGTTTCGTATTTTTAGGACATCATTTGAACGTAATTCACATTTTAGCCCATAAAATAGGCCGGATTTGCACTTTGCACCCCATATTGCATTAAAAAAATTCCAAAAAAAGACCGCCTTGAAAACCGAACTAAAATTGGATAGACACAACTCTAGGTTGTTCCTTTGCCTCCTTGTGATCGACCTTGGGACTTGCCCAAGTAAAATAAACATCAAAACCACTTGATTGAAATTGAATAAAATTTGTGGTTATTTTCTTGACTGTTTTCGAAAGCCGCCTACAACGAACGACATATTTATTTTCACGATCGACGATTAAAAACACTTTCTTAACGCGACTTTTCTGGGCACGTCAACGGGCTGGTCGACGAAGAGGAGTAGAGCTCTCTCAAGTAGGGAAGAGGCGCTCGATGATGTGGTGATGGATGGTGAGTGGGCTTGGACGGAGGGCGCATGCGAGGTGGGATGCACGAAGATGAAGCTCACTGCGTGAGGTTGGCTGGTGGGGTGCTTGCTCGTCAAAGGCTGCTCCAGGTGCGAAGGAGGCACAGGCTCAGTGTAGCTACTGGAGAGTGGTCTTCATGCAAGGCCGAGCCCAGAGGGTGGTGCAGCTTGAAGGAAGGTGCGGCCAGCTGCAAGTGGTTGTGGCTCGCGTGGGTGGTGGCCAATCGCGGGCGAGGTGACCAAGCGACAAGAGGTCGATGGCCGAGGATCAGGAGATGCTTCAAGGATGAATCGAGGGCGTGGTTTGATCGATATAGGGGGGAATGAAGAGGAATAGGGGAATACGAGAAAAATATAGGATAGAGAAATAGCGAGGAGAAGGGAGAAAGAGTATACCTGCGGATGGAGTCGAATGCCTCAGGAGAAGCTCCCCGAGGGAGCTTCGATCGTCGCTTAAGAGCACGACGATGCTCTAGCTCTAGCAGCTTCATGAAGGAGCTACAGTGAGGACAAGGCCCTTGGAACTCGCCAACAAGGATGAGGTTCTTCGATTAAAGGAGGAAGGCCCACCGCTGTTACCAATGAAGGAGTTCCTGATATCCCTCTCTTTGCTTAGGAACATGGCGGATGATCGCAACATGATAGAGCAGTTGCACTTCATAGGTAGTTGAATTGCATGGAGGACGCGAAGGGGATGGGTGTCATGGGGTGAATATCGTAAAGAGATAGAGAAAGAGATTGGAGGCTGAGTCGTGTGGGCGTATGGATGGTGCGAACGTGATACCGCGGGAGGAGGCGAGATGGAGGAAGTGGGTCGCAAGGCTCGACGGTTGCCACGAGAAGCAGATGAGGCGTGATAGTTGCGCACGGGGAAGGAATTGCGCAAGATGCGGACAAGGGTGGTGAGAAAGAGAGGGTCATATGGTAGTTTGGCACTGGGCAGTTACGGAGATTCAGGTTGATCGTGGGCCTCACATCACCACAGGAGGCGGGACGACGATTGGGCGAAGAAAGAGAGACACAGAGGAGAGAGAGGTGAGGGAAGGTCACGTGCTTAGCATGTGATCGGGCGGAGAGAGAAGAAGGGGAGGGGTAGAGAAGCCATGTGGCACGCACAGGGGCAGCCACGCGGTGGGATTTAAAAAATAATTAAAATATATCAAATAATAAGTAAATAATAATAATTAAATTAAAAGGTAGATAAAATAAATAAAGTAAATAATTAAATAAATAATAATTAAAATAAATAAAAAGTAATTAAAGTAATAAGTAAATATAAAATAAAAAGTAAAATAAAATAAATGGGGATGACACATGGTGGCTCCAATAGCTGCCACGTGTCGCTTCGAGAAAAATCAAAAACTAAATTTATGTAAAAATAAAAAAGAAATAACAAAAGGTTCAAATCAAAAAGTGATCAACATGAAAGTTGCTCATCTCGATGAGATCTACAACTTTCATGAATGATCAAAAATCAAAATAAGCCATATGTATAACATGTATTTCTGGGTGGTATCTTATAGGTATAAAATACCCTATTTTGTATTTTGCAGATTTTTTATCATTTTTAAATAAGATAAAATTCAAAATAAAATTACAGAAAATATGAAAGGAATATTTACATCTTAATATATTTTTTGTATTTTTAATAAGTAAAAAAATAAAACTACATGGTATTTTGGTCAATGTGTACAATATACAATAGGAGCACAAAATCCAAGTTTCACATACGAACTCCGATTTTTATGAAATTGGTCTTGTTTTGAAGGTTTTTGAATGTATATTACTTTAAAAGTGAGTAGACCTAATCGAACATTGTATGAAAGAGGTATGGGTATTTTAAGGTTCTTAATCTAAAACTTGGATTTGGGTTTGGTCAATTTTACAAGTTAGTATTTTTCTGATATTTTTCCTTTATTGGTATTAGCAATATATACACTAAAGAGTTGGTTTTATTGGATTTGGAGTTAGTATAAAATAGATACAAATAAGTGAATTTGACTAATATACAGGTGAATATTTACACGTGAATTTGGCTCCTTATTTAATGCAAATATGAATGTTAAAATGCAGATATTATTTTTAAATGCATGAATGTGAATAATGCACAGTAAATGGAAGTACGTGGCTAATTGCTCAGGAACAAAGTTATATTTTTAACTTTTAGAGTGATGAATCACATATTCATCAAGTTCCTCTGCATAGGAATAGGGATTCGAAGTTGTTAGATAAGATAGATCAAAGAGTTGACTTAGCGAGATCTAGATAACCAAGTCATATGCCGTATGCTGTCACGACATAGGCTTGCATCCTCTGACCAGAGACGGATGTATTGGTATATATTTGAGTTTGTACATTTGGCAGAACGATATGTTGATGATCTAATCAAGGTCTGTATGCCGACGATTGGTGTGCATACAAGGGCATATGAGTGATATGATCTCTCAAAGTGATCCTATAGGTTCATTACTGAAGCGGAAGATATGAGCTCACTCATGAGATATTGGGAATCAAATTCTTTACACGGTCATCTCGCTTTGGAAGCCTTATTGAATTTTAGGTTTGATATATCTTTGGAAACTATATGATCAATACCTAGGTATGATATATGTTTTTGGAAAGCATATGATCGATACCAAATCCCAATGATTAAATGAGAAACTTAATGGTAAAACCCTGAAGAAGACAATCTAAATTGATCTAAATCTTCGGTTTTATTCTAGGTCTTCCAGTATGCAAGATGTACAGGTATTAGGAATACGTGAGGATGATGTGATCAGAAACGATTGTATAACCATGAAGCTTCCATTTTGAGAGAGTGATGAAATATGTTTGGATTTTAATAACTGCTAAATCTGCATTTCATCTTTTTTATTCATTTATTTTAGCTTAAAATCTCTTATAAAATAATTATAAATATCAATAAAATTATTCTTTTACTAACCGTAATTCTTATGTAAATATTGTATATGTATCACTATTTTAACCTAAAATAAATAAAAAAGAAATAAAGGTAAAAATAAAGAAAATAAAGACTGTATATATGTATTAGATACAGGTTGATTCTTACCCCGAAAGAAGATCAAGACTTGACCTGATTGACAAGGAATAAAGTAGGGGGAGATAAGGACCAAAATACCAAAAATTATAGAAAACCATTTATCACTTGTACATAATGATTTCTTCTTGAAATTTGTGCATAAAAATCTATTATAAATGATAAAAATAATTGCAATAAAAATCATTGTATATTGTGTAAACTACAACACTCTCAAAAAGTCACAAAGCTCAACTTCTAAGATATCTCAAATTTCATCAGACTCACTTTCATTATGTTCCAAAATAAATAATCTTTAAAATGGAGGTTATTTCATAAAAATTGGAGTTAAGGTGTGTAATATGGCTAATTAGGGTACTACTGCGTATTGTATTTATGTATACTATATGCATTATTTAATTATTTATTTTCTTACACATATTGTAAATATCATATTTTTGATTAATTGTAAATATTGTATATCTCTTATATAAAATACAAATAAAAGTAGTAAAATCAAAAATCAACAAAAATAAAATGATGTGTATAATGTATAGGTATCACTATGTATATACTGTACATATACCTATTTATTGAACCTAATAAATTAATTCCTAAAAATCAATAAAAATTCCGTTAAAACCCTTGTAAAATATTTTAAATTAATAAAATATTAAATTATGTATATATTTGTATAAATAATTAAATAAAAATCAAAATCTTTTATTTGTAGGTATACATACCTATGAATAATACATTATATTTATTTTAACCCTTGTATATACCTTATTTAATTAATTTAAAATCATCTAAATTAACTTTATTTTATCCTTAAATTTTTTTTATTTATATTCTTTAATAATTTAAATTAATTTTCGATTTTTAATTCATGTATTTAATCTTTTATTTCCTTTTATTGTCTAGCTTATTTTATCTTCTTCCTCTGCATGCCCTGATTGGCCAACCCGGGTTTGTTGACCCGGGTCAACTACTTATTCTGCGCCTTCTGCCCGCACATCTCGCTCACCCCCCTTCCTTCATGGATTTTCCCTCATGTTGTAATCACTAACAACTCACGCATTCTTCTCCACTCTTCTAGCCCAACTAACCTTCTCCATCGCCAGCCCTTCCGATGCTAAGATCAAGCCTGGAACTACTCGCAATTTCAAATTCAAAACCCACTGGAGTCATATGTCTATATATTTCTTGATCCTCCGTCGTGTTTTTTGATCTGATTTTTCTTGGTTTTTCTCCTGAGATTAACCATAGGAGAGGCTAAGATGTGACAACTCTTCAGCCCCCTCAATTGGGAGAGCGAGGAACCCTTAAAGACTGTGATCCAGCCACACCATCTGAGTTCTTCACTGCATGTATCGCCTCTCCGTCGCCCATAGCAAATCGAGGCTGATTTCATCCTGATTCTTCACCTTAGATAACAGTATTTAGTTCTACTTTGAATCCATATCTTTATTTTTACCTCTTAATTTCTGTTTAAGCTCAGATCCACACATCTCATCCAAGCTCCGATCTGCATAATTGGAATATTGTGTTCACCTTCATCGCTTTCTGACTCGACCATCATATTAGCACTGACCTTCTCCATCTCCTGTCATATTTGACCCTCCTCAGATCACTCAAGATCTGAGGTTCGGCTCCATCTCCGACCATCCTCGCTAAAGCCCTCACCCATTCACCATTTCTTTGTGCTCATGTGTAAATAAACTTCGTCGGAGTTTCTCCTCCGAGCAAGGAATCGATTGCACGTCTCAGGAGCGCACAAGGAAAAGTGAATCGAGTTCTGGAGGTTCATCTGAAGCACCTTCCTGTTCGACCTCTAGAACCTTGATTAGGTGTCATGGAGCTCTATTTCCCCCATCAGTCGACGTAGGGAACCAATAGGCAGTCGTAGCACCTATCAGAAGATGACTTAGATGGAGATGGTCAAGATCTCCTCGATCGAACTTCGTCGACGGGTACATGCTTCCCAGTTCTTCTAGAGCGCCTCGTGGCCCTCCGATCAAGAACGATGCATCCATATTAGATATCAATCATTGATTGAACCCCAAATAGTAGTCATGGATCTTATTTCCACATGAAATCCTATCCATCCATGCAAGCGTCAACCTCAGTCATCATATCAGAGCTTCATCGCCATCCAACCATCCAAGGTGCCACGTATTTTAAGGTTAAAATTGTGTCCTACTCACCTGCATTGACTTACTTTGCAAATAACTCATGTAAGGAAACATGTTTGTTTGTCTTTTATTGACTTTTGCATTATTTTCCCCAGTTTTTATTTTATTTGCATTCAAGTCCTATTTGAACTTCAATGCATGCTTCGCATGTGATTTTTATCAAAATTGCAATAAAGTCCAGCATGTTCTTTGTTATTGATTGGTCCATGAACTATTTTAATTACATATAGCTCCAATCCATAGGGCTCACATGCTCTCGCACACATTTTTCTAGAACTTTTGCCCAACTGCCCCTCACCTTTATTTATTTGTTATCACTTAGTCTACAAACCATAAATAATGCCATATATAACCATGTGCATCTGCATTTATTTTGCATGTTAGAAATTAAATAAAAAAGGAAAACATCATTAAAAATTCCATAAAAACCAAGTTACCTTCTTGTTGGGTACATTTTTCATCATTATTTTTTTACATCTTCATTATTTTTATTATTTTTAAAATACAGAAACAACTTAAAATTCCCTGTTTGCATTTAAAAATCAATAAATATAAAACTTTTACCCAAATTCTAGAAAAATTTTCCAATAGTGTATTTTCATTTATATCAATTTCCATGCCATTTTTGCATTTTTATTCCACATAAAAACCAAGAAAATCATAAAACACTCAAAAACATAAAAAATATATAGAAATTCATAGAAAATTCCAAAAAAGTAAAATACCTTTTTGGAAAATATAAAATTTTTCTTTCTTTTTTATATATTCCATTTATTTTTCATTTCATTTTTTTGAAATACAAAATCATTTTGATTTCATTTTTACTTTATTTTATTTTTTTGAATTATTTAAAATCTTTAAATAATTCTAAAAAAATTGGAACATGATATAGACGTTGTAAATTATCATAAACCAAAAAATGTTTGAATTTTCTATGTATTTTTTGCCACTTTAAAAATCTCTACAGTTACATTCTTCTCTTTTTCTTATTTATTTTTCTTCATTTCTATTTTATTTTATTTTAAAAATAAAAATATTTTGTAAAATTAAATATCATAAAAAAATATAATAAAATTAAATTAATTAAAATTAAATTTACATAAAAATAAAAAATAAAAAATAAAAACCAATCATAGTGGCCATACTAGTCCCTCTTTATTTCACCGATTCTTCTATTTATTTAATAACCCTCAGGATGTTTGTAGCCTCCCTGAGTTCGATCACGTACGCTATACAGGTAAATAAATTACACTCGTTGTTTATTGCTTACATTCTTTTATTGATTGTTGGTTTGAACCGTGAATAAAAACATTAATTTTTGTTGAGGAATTTTTAGGGGTTGCAACGACACTACAAATAACGTTCTCATAAATTAAAACCTCGGAAATCCCTATTCAACAAATGGCCTATGCTTTGTTTTGCTATTCCCTTAGCAAACACTTATTAGAAGAATAAGCGACTAAAAGAAAATAAAAAGAATAAATGAATAATAAAGATCTTAGAAAAACATTGAGTATTAAACTTATCTTTATAAAATCAAAGTATGAAGTCTGCTCATACCTTTAGATTATTAGTTTGGGAAGAACCTTAGTGGGAAACGGACTTGACACTCAACAACCTTTAGAAACCACACAACTCTTGCTCAGGCCTCCTCAATAACCAAGTTAGAACAAATAAACTCATATGCAACCACTTATGATTATGAATCTTTCTTGTACAATGTAAATAATATGTAGCTCTCCTCGGCTGAAGCAGTAAAAGTCAGTCTTCTCCAACATGGTGATCATAATTCCTCAATCCAATAACTCCTTCCTTGAGAAGAAGGGTATTCCCTTCTAAGTTCAAGTCAACCTGCTCAGGAAGAGGAGGTGGAGAGAAAAATGGATGGTAGCCAATGTAGCTACCTATCGTAGGATGCCTGGACAATGTAGCCAAGTCATCCAGTTGCATGCTCATAAATATTTAACTCGGAAGCTCAAGCTTGCTTATTTGACAATACAAATGTAAAAATTCTGGTAGACATTTTATTTTCAATCAGGCCTCTCCACTTTTTTGGAGTTTTTATTTTTATACATTTTTCTAAATATATACAAGGGCACAACATGTACATAAGGAATTTTTCCTCTTGGGCTAGTAGACTATCCCTCTTTTGAATATGTATTGAATCCCACAACATTCTATCCTTAGACCTTGTTGCTACTGGACTAGGTTGGGGTACAATGGCCACAAATGTGTGACTTCTAATGTTTCCATTAGCTTGTGTCTAATGCCGGCAAATCCAACCCTCTACCACTCCAACTGAGGTGAGTAAAGTGTAAGTATAGATGTGTAAGTTATGTCATTATCAACCAGAATCATGCATGTGCTCTGAAGTACTCTACTTACGCAGTCAAGACGACATTAAACAATGTCTTGTGGTTCCCAAAGAGTTAAGTCTATAGACCTGAAGAGTCTCAAATCCATTTCCTATAAGGTTCCTCTAAAATTAAGTTGATTAAGGTCCAACAAAGATCCATTCTTAGACTTTATTCCAAGCTAGTTGAAGTGTCAATACCATTTTGAAAAATGTACATGCAAATGCAAGAAATATATACAAATGTTTTTTTAAATGAAATAAAACGGTTAGAAAATTGAACGTATTTCTAAGAATCATATACAAATTTTCAAACAAGGATTATGCAAATTTTATACAAGATTTTACAAGAGTATTTTATGCATAAGTTTTAAATAAAAATTTTATAAAATAGTTTTATATACAACAAAGAATTTTGTTTACAAGAGGATAAGTCATTAAGGTTTTATACACATGTAGATTTTACAAATATATATACATCCCATAATTTATATCCCACATGACAAAATAATTTTACAAAAAAATTTACAAATCTTTAAAAAAATATAAAAGATTTTTCACATATTTTTCAAAATATTTTGCAAAGGTCTTTCAAAAAGTTTTACAATTTTTTAGCAAACTATTCTATAAACATTTTGACATATCATTTTATAAACAATTTTACAAACATCTTTTTGCAAACATTTTTCTTTAAAAGATTTTACAAATATTTTATACAATACACCTAATTTTGATACAGAAAATAATTTACAAACATTTTACAAAAAAAATATTTTTTAAAATATTTTTTTCAAAGATTTGTACAAAAATATTTTTTTGGAAAAAAATTTACAAACATCTTTACACACACTTTATAAACATTTTCACAAAATTTTTTTTACAGAACAATTTTTACAAACATTTACAAAAGATTTTTGTAAGTTGTTTTATAAATAATTTTTAAATCATTTTAATAATTAATATCCATATTATTTATAAAAATATGAGTTATAGTAAAAGTATATATACAATATATACAACAACGACTCCTCTCACAAGAGAAGTAATCTAATCTTTGTTCAAATGTTGGACAGTGATCAGAACATGATTCAGATGCAACGAGAAGATTGGATTTACAGATGTAATTTAATCAAACATCTTTGGGAGATCCTCGAGATCTGAATTTGAGATGTGATCTCAATATCCAAGTCACTATACATGGAATGTACAGCCACCATGTCCTTATCTCCAAGAATCTGCGAAGAACGTGCATTATTCTTGAAAGAGTTCAAGAATAATTCCATTGTTGATATTGTATCTGAGCATTGAGAAAAATATATAGTTAAATGTGATTTAATTATTATGAATAATATGAATTTGAGCACATGAGAGTGGACATCCAAGATGATTAATTTTTATTTAGTTACCAATGATGTAAAAAATGGATAGCACTATCCATATTATTCATGAATATTACAAATGTAATTTATAATATGTTAGAGAGAGATAATTGTAATTTGCATTTACAAATTAATAATTTATGTGAATTAGATTCTCATTGAACCATTAATTGTAAATGCAATTTACATTTTATTTTAGATGTGTGCATATGATTCACAATTTATCAATGGTGTTGACATAAAAACATCCCTTTCCATGTCTTCAGATATACCCCATAAAGGGTCTCTCGTTCTTTGTATGTAAACCTTTGTAAGGTTTCGCGAAGTTTCAGTAGCTCTTCCACTTCCAGGATAAATTCCCCTGCTTCTGGTTCATAAAAAGAACTGCCATGATTGAAATTATAATGAAATAATTTGGAATTATTTTCCTACATAATTATGCAATAAAAGTTATTCCATATATGGAATTATTATTGGAAAATAATATATCAACAAAATTGGAATGATGAAGCCTTCTTGCCATACAAAGGTGGACAACCAAGTTGAGCTCTCTCAACTTTATGGTTGTCCACCTCATATATGGAATGGGGCTCCATTCATTTAAATTACTTCCATCCTTGGTTGTGTGATTTAAATTGAAATATATTGATTGATTTCAATATATTTGATTTAATTAAACACCAACAAATTGTTGTTGGTAATTAAAACACGATAAGATTATGACAATTAATGGAAAGCACAAATCAATATCAACCATTGAATTTGTGAGCACATGGGTTGTGATCCATTGACATCCAGAATTGCATAAATAGAAGGGTAGTCCTAGCCTTTTATTTTTACACAAACACACATACACACACAATTTGATACACATTTATCTGTCTCTACAAGTCTATTCTTTGTCTCATTATGGTTGTTCACCTTGGTGCCCTAGAGAGAGTTGCCATCATTGCCGCTACATCGTCGTGCTGCCACTTTGACTGCCTGTGGATCTCAATATCCTTCGGTGCACATCGCTCATGAAGAAAACATCGGATCTCGTGTGACAAGATCAAGAGATTCACCGCTTGGATTATCAACTTGAAGAGGAGCATGCATTTCATCAATGCACTCGCAATCGTCTCCTTTGTTGGATCAAACTTGAGACAGGAGGTCTCGTAATTTAGAGACACGACCGTAACCATGCTTCAAGAGGTAATCCTATATCTTGTTTGTGATTTAGATGAAACGATTCGAGAAGTGTTCTTAGATCATATGATTTCATTGCTTTAAAATCTTAAATTCCATTGCCTTGAGCAACTAGTGCAATTAATCGCTCCCGATTGCATATGATACGATCTTCACGTTTCTGTAATGCGCTTAAGGTTTTCTCCATAACCTTCACAATGCATGTAATGCTTTTCTATTTTTTAGTATCTTTCTTATGTAATTCTACTTTATCTTTAATAAGTACTTAAGTTGCTCTTTGGGCTTGTTTTTGGTCTTTTTTAATTATGAGAAAAAAAAGGAAGGAAAAAGTTCTAAAGAGAAAAGAAGTTTGAATTTTTTTTGCTATTGGCTTCGGGGGAGAGTTTGACTTAAAGTTAAATCAAGTTTAAAGTTTTAAAGTTTAATTGCAAAAATTTTTCAAGTATTACATTGCGTTGTTTCATCATCTTTAAAAAGAGGAAGATTGTTAGAATATTTTGCATATTTCAAAGCTAAGACATATATTAGATATACTTGCAATTGTTTATTGATTTTGTAGGATCTTTAAATTATGTTCAGAACCTCAGGAAAAACTCTTCAACATTTTTTCTTAATATTCTATGTTGTCTTCAACTTTTAAGATTTGTAATTATTTTTTAATTCTAAAGCATCCAAAAATTATATCTCAGATGTTCTATACTAGAGTCAGTCTTGTTCTTGGTCAAGTCACGCTTTTGCAGTAAAATCAACCTTCAAGTCAAACTTCCAACTGATTGCTCATTCTATTTTTGAAGATCGATCGTCGACGGATCGCTCATTGACTTTGACGTGCTCAATCATTTGTATCTTCTTAAAGAATGTCTTGAATTGATCGATCATTCCAGTTCGTCTGATCGGTAAGATTGTTTAATTGGTGTTGTCTTTTTTATCGATCATTATGTGAATGTTATTTTACCTATGACCATTTCTTTTCATTATCGGTAATAGAACTTTTATGATCGCTCATATATTTGAATTTTTAACATTAAAACCGACCTTCTGACCATATACCTTGTCTGATCAATCAATCAAGCACTGATTGATCATTATATTTTGTTATTGATCAATCCATTTTTGAACTTACTATTTTTTGTCTCTTACGGTTACAAGCTTCAATCATTATAAAACGAGGCCCCTGCCCTCTCATTTCTACACACAACTCATTCTGAAGATCTCTCTCTCATTCTTGTCTTTCAAGAGAGAAGCAATATAAGATTTTTTGTTAAGAAAGCTAGTTTCAATTTGTAGCAAGCTCCTTAAGTGTAGAGTCAGAGATCCTCTTGATGCTACTGAGAAAAATTCGTTGATATTTTTCCAAGTACATAGTTTTCATCTTTTTAGGGATATACTTGTTTGAATCAAGTATTATATTGATATCATCTCAACTGCTCTGATTGTTTTATTTGGCTGTTAATACTGATATTTCATCTACTCAGATAATTATTTATCTTGTTTAGCTAACAATGTTCTATATATACTCTTGGAGTTCTCTCGCAGAAAGCTTGAAGTGAAGACTCTAGCAGTTTCATAGCTAGCTCAGTTGTAGTGGTGACTTTCGGTGTGTGATCCAAAGTTTTAAGCATCCACACTTGTAATCGATTGAGATATCCATCTAAATATCTTAGGATATAGAGGAATAAATGGTTGGCTCGGCTAATCGGAAATCCTAAGTCAGGAAGGCTTGGGTCGTGGTTTTTACCCGCTTGGATTTCTATGTTAACATATTATGCATTGTGATTGTTGGCTTACTGCTTCTGAATGAGTTTTGTCGTATGCATTTGTTTTCGTGAAAAAGTTTTATTTTACCATACTCAATTCACCCCCTTCTAGAGTATCGATCCACAATTTCTATCAAATACTTTATAATGTCCTCTAACCATGCACTACTCTCCCTCATCATTCCACCTCGGTATTGCTCTATGAATCGATAAAATTATGGTTCGTGTTTACCCAATGATTTAGGCCCAAATATGGATAAATATTTGATTTATTATCTATGCTATATTCTGCTATCCTATTAAATTTAGTTCCGATAATTCGGTAACTAATCCATTCATTTCATGGGATGCGATATGAAAACAACAAAAAAGAGAGAGTCTAGTAACTTGAGAACATAACTAACGGTTCAACAGCAAAAGTTCAAACTTTTCGTGTTGTATGTAAATCTTCTCTTGAAATATTCAAGAAATTAGACAACAAAATGCGCTGAATTCTTGAATTATATTACAAATATTTGTCAACTCATATATTCATCCTGGATTATTACAAACATAGGAGTTATCAGAAGAAAATTTTACAACTTTAGTGAGGAATAACTAATCGGATGAAGGCCATATAAATATGATATTAATTATTTAAAAGACTTATATGAACAAATCGAGGATTTCGTCGAAATTGGATTCAGTAATTCTTTTGAATGAAGTGATAGCTTATAAACTTGAGACGATCTACGGCTGGCAGTCACAATAACAAAACTAATCTAAGTCAACGAACGATTTAGATCGTTGCCATATTTTTTACAGTTAAATATATAATAACGGATATTACTCGTTACTTCATCTTTAATTTAACAATGATTATTGTATTCATTGCTATATTTCCATAAATGAAACATATAACAATAGTTATTCGTTGATATTTTCATCTAATCTGTGCTAAATTTAGTACTGATTAATATAAGTTTTAACGAATAAACCAACGGATAAATCATTATTATATAAACTTCTAATAATGAATATGGTTTTCTTTAATTTAGTGTTGGTCTGCTTAATAGTTGGTGTTCATTAAATTTTTATACTATAAGAAAATCCTACATTAAAAAATAAATAACTTTGGCAGTACCTATTCTTTTATGTTGTGGTGGTTTGATCGAAGTTGGTGTTCAACAGATTTACGATCTTGCAAGACTTTTTAAAAATTGTATTACCGTGTAAGAAGTACTCATACACTTAAGTTCAGGTGTTAGTAGTGGACATATTTTATTTATAGGCAAAAAATAAGGAAAAAATGGCGAAACTAATAGACAAAAGGCTAACAGATAGACATATGGAGAGAGGAATGAGACATTTTATCTCAAAATGGGGAACCATGTTCCCTTGGAGGGGGAAGTAGCTGGAGGGAGGGTGATTACTACAACAAAATTGAGTTATAGTGATGATTTTCAAAATCTGTCACTAAATTAGATGTTGCTAAATATATAACGATGATATTATTCATTGCGAAAAGTAAGAGATGTTATATCCACCTTCATTCATCATATTTAATAATGATATATCGGTTCTTTGTGTTACATTTTTTCAAATTATTTAATTTCGATGCCTAATAAAGTATTTACTTGATACATGATATGAGATGGAATGGTAAAAAGTAATTCTTCAACGAATATATTTAAGGAGATGGCAAAAGTAATGTATTCAAAGAATATATTTAGGGAGCTGATCATTTGTATGGTCAATATAGAGATTGAACTTATTCTCATTTATTAGTTACATTGTTGGAGTAATTATTACAATTTTTGATATCCTATTATGGTGATAAAATTAAGAACTTATGTACATTATACGTTAATTGTAGCTTTTTAAGAAATCTATCCACCACCAACACCATTTTTTATGTATGTCATTTCCATTATTTAGCTTGAATGTAAAGTATTTTAGCAATTTATTACACCCTTTCAATTTACATATATGATTGATTTATTGGCTATAATTTTTCACTTTTAAGTTAATTATGTTAGTAAATGTTAGAAGAATTAAAAACACGTTGGAAATAAATTGAAGTTGCTTGAATATGATAAAATAATAGATGGTATGGGAAAATGATGTGTAATAATTTTATATGAGAATTTATTCTAAACATAGAAATAAAGGGGAGAGAAAATAAAAAGATGAGGGGTACGTTAAATATTCACCTTTCACGTAGTTGGGGAGAATGAACAAATAATTGAAAACTAAAATACAAAAAGTTATCACGATCTTTATCTTTACTAAATCAGGAAAATGGAGAGAGATAAAGAGGGAAGGACGGAGGTTGTGGGAGATAAAGATGGAATAGACACGTGGATGAGAGGATGCATGGGAAGAAAAAGGAAAGAGAGATATATGAGCGAGACAAGGAGTGAGAGGAAAATGCTGGCCATTGGAAAGGCCACGTGTCCATTAGCTGAGAAAAAACTCAGCTTTAACATAAGTTATAGATAAGTAGATATGACAACCATTTCTTTCAATTTCATAAAATACATGGTAAATTACATATCTCATAAATTATATAAATCATTTTGCATATTAACCCCCATGATTTTGATGGTTTAATTTTCTTAAACCACTTCTTGTATATCATATAATGGTTTACTCTTTTTAAACCATTTTCTTGCATAACTCATAATAGTTTACCTTTATAAACCAATTTTCTTGTATAACTTGCATATATGTATCTTGTTATACGTTTTCAACCGTTGGCACTTGCGGTCCATGGCATGACAGTGTAGCTACAACTATAGAGGACTTAGCTTTTGCCTCTATGTTTCTTTATAATCATACGTCCCTTGCGATGTTGCCCCTTGTGACAATGACAGTGTAGGTACAACTGTAGAGGACTTAGCTTTTTCCTCTATGGTTCCTTGCAACTATACGTTCCTTGTGGCGTTGCTGATAAACACGAAATTCACGGGGTCTAAAATACTATCTCACACAAGGCGGAGACAATCGTCGCTGTGGCGACCCTCAAATGAATCTCGTATTTAATCAACAATTAACCCACACTATAGATCAAGCAATAAGAAATAAATGTGAAGTTAAAATTTATTTTTAACTCTGCACAAAAGATGTATAGAAGCAAGTATGCAGAGAGTTCGAACACAGGGAGCAAGGCAGGATAGATCTACAAAATGTGTATGTGAATGAGTGTGAATGTGTTGCCTACAATATGCAATGCAAATATTCTTGTGGGTTTTTTATTTTTCTTTTTTTTATTTGATTTTTGATTTTATATTTTTGTATTTTCTTCTTTTTTAATAATAGAGTATATAGCTATATAAAGAATAGATGTATACAAGAGAGAGGAGATATATATATGTAGGTAAAAATGCTTAAAAATCAGGGAATAAGATTTTTTGGTCTTTTTATATTTTTAAGATGTTTTTATGATTTTTGGGGATTTTTCTAAATGTTTTTGATATTTTTAAAAGGGAAAATAAAAGAAAACAGTTAATAGCAATGCTGGCCGAAAGTAGAAAAGGGATGAAAAATAGCAAACAGCCACAAAATTTCCCAAATTAGTTTTAAAATATAGATAATGAAATAAGTAAGACACATCAACTGAGTTTATATTTTTGCGATTTTTCTGTGATTTTTTAGATTTTTATGAAGTTTTTAGAGGTTTTCGAATTTTTAAGGTTTTTCTTTTGCAATTCTTTAGTGGTTTTTGGACTGACACTAGTAGATGACAAAACACACAAATATAATTTTTTTGGAATTTTTCAAAATGTTTTTATAATTTTTATGGATTTTCTAATGCAAACAGTATGAAAAATGCATGTTTTTAATTTTTAATAAATATAAAAATGCAATAAAAATGCAATGCAAAAATATGGCGTTAAACTACAATGCAACAGGAGCCTATGATATTTTTTTGGTAATTTTTAGAGTTAAAGTGATGCATGAAATGAATGCAAACATCCAAGCAAGAATACAATATTGGCAAGGGCATAATTGTAATTACACAGAAGTTAAAGGGCCTACTTGTAATTTCTCCAAAAATATATAACGTTAAATACAATTTTATGGATTCAAAATAAATACCCAAACCCGAAGGGGGTTCGTTGCAAAATGTCCAACTCACGTGCATTGGGCACGTGACCTAGTAGGGGTATTTTTGCAATATGACAAAGTTCCAGGGGCTCAGATGCAATTTCTCCAAAACATTAAAACTTAATTAAAAATTTCATGGACTAAAGCGTAATAAACAAACCCCAAGGGGGTCCTTGCAAAATACCCAACCCCCTCACGCGCTCGGGCACGTGAGGTGACGTGGAGAGGACCTAAGGGCAAATATGAGAACTGCAGGGGTCTGGATGCAAATATTACAGAAATATTTAACTACAACTAAAAGTTTATGGACTGCAATGAAAATACGAAAATGGCGAGGGTGTAGGTGCAAAATACCCACGCCTTATATCCTCGTGCGCGATCGAACGGTGGAGATTCGCTCACTAATCCACGTGGCGCGCGCACAACGCGCGATGACGGTTCGCAGCTGGACGGGCGAGATTAGATCTTCGGTCGGAGATCCGATGGTGGTGACGCGGCGCGATCCAACGGCTGTGATCAGGACTGGGGCGGGGGCTCGATCGAACAGCGGAGGAGAGAGGTGGAAGAACAGGGAAGAACGCCGGCGAGGCGATCTTCCCCGAGCTTGATCTCGGGTCTCCGAAGGTGAATGGGCTTGAAAATTGGGCCGCGCGCTTCTGGAAGGTCGAAGAAGATGTTGGGGTGCTCAGGTGCGTCGGAGGAGCGTCGAGGCGCTGTCGTTGAGGCGGCGGAGCTCGTGGCTCCAGGTATCTCCAGCGAACCTCACAAAATAGCCCCCAGTGGCTTTGACTGTTCCTTGACTTGCAAAAAGGGGTGAGAGGGTCCAGGGCAAACTGCCTGGACCCCGAGAAGGGGAAATGGAGGTGGGAGGTGCACGGTGGAACGCGGAGGAGCTCAGCCAGAGGTGCGCTCCGGTGAGGTGAACGTAGGGTGCGAGATATGGGTTGGCGATGAGATCTAAAGGTGCTAAATTAATCCTAGGATGACAGAGAATAAGGAGCGCGAAGAAAAGGGGAAAGAGAGGCAAACCTCGAAGGTGGAGAACCTGAGGTGGGGAACCTCGACGCCGAAGATGGCATAGGTGGTGGAGACCGCCTTGACGCTTGCTCGACCAATCTGAAGCGCGGAGATGGAAGTTGTCACTTTCCTCTCTCTCTCTCAAGGGTACGAAAATGGGAGCGAAGCGGGTGCTAAAGGGGTTCAAAATTGAGCTTGAAGGTGGCGGTGTGCTTAAGTAGAAGGTGTTGGCGTCTTCTTCAAGCGAGGGCCACGCGCGCATCATGAGGATTTTGCGTGATCTGAAGGCACGGCATGGGAGAGTGATGATCAGGGAAGAAGTTCCAAGAAGGATTCGAGGCGAAAAAAATGGAAGAATCGGGCGCCAAAATTTCTTGAAAACGGGCAAAATCAAGGGTGTCAGAAGGTGGCAGGTCTTGGTCAGGGAGTTGACCGGGGTCAACTCTAGACCGCGACTGGTTGGTCCACGTGGACCAACCAGAGAAATCCAGGC
Source organism: Ottelia alismoides (assembly GCA_037367405.1). NCBI lineage: Eukaryota > Viridiplantae > Streptophyta > Magnoliopsida > Alismatales > Hydrocharitaceae > Ottelia > Ottelia alismoides. The sequence goes on from JAZKJV010004856.1 coordinate 827,415, forward strand.
AAAAATTATTTGAAAATTCAAAATAAAATAGTAAATAACATTATAAAATTTAGGTTATTAAATAAAAAAATATTTATTATTTTATGTAGTATTTTATTCTGATTTTTAATTATTTTTATGGAATATATTTTTACAAGTTTACTTTTATACCCTGTATAGGTATAATATCTATATATTTTATTATTTGATTTTTATTTTGGTATTTTTAATTTCTTTAATTCTGTTTATTATTTTATAACATTATAAAATACTTTTATACATGTAATTAAATTTTTATTTTATTTTTCTGATGTATTTTATACACTTAATAAAATAGAAGTATACATTTTACAGGTATATTTATAGGTATAATACCTATGTATATGATATGTATAAGTATTTTTATTTTGTGTTTTATTTAGGTTTTTATTCTAATTTTAATGCACATATACACTGTGAATAATATTTACAAAATTAAAAATAAAAAATTATAAAAATAATGAATGAGTAATAAATTGAATATTTTAATCTGTACAAGTATACTACAAGGGTCCAAAAGTCAACTTTCAAATCGTAACTCCGAAAAATACGAAACCATCTCCATTTAATAGATTATTTTATGCTATATACAATTAAAGGTGATTTTGCTATATTTCGAGTTTTTATTTGCAAGATACAGGTCTGAGAAGTCGGAGTTTCAGAATCTTATTCAAACCATAACTTTTTATCTGTACATTATTTTTCAATGAAATAAATTTTGTATTTTTATTTATTTAATTATCTACAAATTTCATTTACAAAGTTTATTTATTTGAGGTATAAAAAGTGGAACCAAAAATAGGTCCCAAAATAAATAAAGAATGAATCAAAAGAATAGGTATTTGATGGTATTTTGACCCTTATCTCCCCTACTTTATTTCTTGTCGACCTATTCATCAAGATGCCTGGGTCTCGAGGTTTCGGGTCATAAAATATTTACAATATTTTATTCTTTTTCTTTTCTTTTGTTTATTCTATAATTTTGGCTTTAATTACAGTATTTTATACACTATTTATAGGTGCATGCATGAATGCTAAGATGTAGGATTTAATGCTATTTACACGTGTTTGCTAGGATTTTTGATGCCAAAATGATAGAATAAAGATGATGAAATGTGGATTCATCAGTTGCCACTTGGACTAATACGACATGTTACGGTCGTCCATGTGACTCTTTATGAGTATGTGACATAAATTCCTTAGATTTTCATCTCCTGGATATTTTTCTTGATCGACACATATATTCAAATATTTTTAGAATATTTATCAATGTTATCATTGGTAGTGTATCATCTGGTGATTTATAGAATCAAAAATTCTTTGGTAAGATTTAGATACCCACTTAAGACGACATCTCATCTCTTCAGATGTTATGCAGGGACATGTAGGGACATGTTACTGTATTTACAAAGTAATAATGATATTAATGTACATGAATATGATCTAGTTTATTTTATATGATCCATGTAAAAATATATATTTAACATTATATATCTTGTGATCTAAACATTTGTGCATTCTGTAAATCCTTATAAGAGGATTTCAGTGTTTAGAGAATAGTAACTACCCCTATAACTAAGAAAAAACTATTTAAATTTATTTTGTTATATTAATTCATGCTTTGAGAATCAATGACAACACTTGAAAAAAATACTGTATTAAAAAAATCTGAATCATCATATTACCCATCACCATTGAGGGATACATGACATAATCATGCATCACCTTAATAACTCTATTTTTCACAACTACGGTTTTAGATCTAAGCAGCTTTTGTTATCACTAATATGAATACAAATCATATTATACGCATCCAACTTTCCAAGGATCTGTGTCCATGATTTTGCTTATAATAATGAAGATATTAACAATGGTACTCATAAATCACTATTCTCCCCATGACCTTGATTATCATAAAAACGGTCAATATTAAAGATACTCATTTACGTAGTGTGCTTAACCATACCATCCAATTAATATACGCATGAACCGTACAAGGGATAAAAAAACATAACTTGTTTTCGTTACAAGATTTGGAAACGAAAATGACTACTCAAGCAATTAACTACAAGATCTGTCACTAGTGTCGATCGTTATTGTGAGATTTATGACTGAAAGTTCAACGCATATCATTCGGATTCACATGTATTAAATTAAAGATCCGGCTTATACACCTCGATATCTTATCTCAAATAAATCAATTACCTATGTGTATCATCCTACGAATTGATACATACATTAAGAGATCAATTTCAGATGTCATCAAATCCTAAATCGATACATACTTTCAAAGATCCATTCTAGATTGAATTGAGGTACATACATAATAACCTAGAGCCGGTACATACCTTATTCGACGGTTGTGTTTCTACATCGCGATCATTGCTCTCCCTCATCAGCACTTGTTGGTGTTCTCCTCATTCGTTCGATTATGACGTCTCCGATGACGAAGGCAATCCTCTCTGCGAGACCTCTCTCTCTCTAACTCCCTCTCTCTCTCTCTTTTTGCAAAGAGCGGGTGAAGTGATTGCAATTAAATAATCAGGTGTCTGTTCTAATTTCACCACTCAAGTCAATCCCTACCCTCACCGGAGAGTAAAACAGCTCCGACACACCATAAAATATTGTCCAAGTGTCCAATTACACACGCGAGATTCCGAACAGAATCCACTGGAAATTTTTGCAATAAAATAAAATGCAGAAAATAAAATCATAAGGACTCTACACTCTCTCACAAATCAACTCGATCTTAACTTTATGTGGTTCCTTCAGTCGGCTGTTTTTCTAGAAAATGTCGGCCTCCAAAGCTCCTAAGTTGTGCAGCTAAGCAGCGGCTCCATCGTATCGGGTCCCTCGCATAAAAATAGGGCGGTGGTCAGAGATATAGACATAAAATACTACAAATAAATAAATAAGTATTGTAGAAAAATAAATGGATAAATATTCACAAGAAAATCGGAGGTCAGACTACCTGGGGTGGAAAACCTAAAATCTAGATTTGTTAAAAATTAACCTAAGTTGTGCCTCCCCGACAACAGCACCATTTGACGAAACCCGTGAATCACCCTCTTAATTCAATCAAATTAATGATTAAATTTGTGTTCATTCATTGCAGTCGGGCAAAGTTCAGATTGATAAAAAAACCTCTAATTAATGAACTAATCGATTAAAGCGGGCGGTTATATATTTTTTACTTGGGAAAACCGAAGGTTGAACACAGAGAGGTTACTACCTCCTTAGGTTTATTTAAAGTTGATCTAGATGCTAGGTTTCCAGAAAAATATTTTTTAGTCTTTTTAAGTGCAATATATGAAGAACACGAAATTTTAACAAAGTTCAAGGGTTAAAATGCAAATTGCGATCAATTCAGGTCTAAAAATCCTCAAACATAGTCAGAAGTTGAATAATGATGAAATTAATCTACTTAATTTTTTTAAGAATTTTCTGACTCAGACTGAATTAAATATAAATAAAATACGCAGGCTAGGTGATTTTCACAAAGTTAATTTTAGTAAATAGCAAGCCAATTTATTTTCAGGAACTAAAATTATCCAATATGAGAAGAGTCAAGGAAAATTATTAGATTTCAAAAATAATTGATTTATGACCTATAAATTATTTACTTGAATCACCAATTAATTTATTCTGACCATGATATGCACAGAAATGAGATGAATTTTGGTTAAAATGTAGAAAACACTAAACTCTAGTTACTATGAATTTTGGGAAATTTTCAGAGCAATAATTAATTTATTATCATTTAAACATCAAGCATTAGGTAAAATAATCTATTTTCCACAACAATAATGATATTAAATAAAAAAACCATCTAAAAAAATATATTCAATGCCCACAATGATAGAGCAAGAGTTGTTCTACAAAATGCAATTTTCAAAATAATAACTGATGATGAATGTGAGTTCAAATCAACATTCAAACACAAGGTTCTATATGCAATTATAGAAAATAAAAGTGCTAAAAAATTGCTAACACGGACATTTTTGTAGTTACCGCTACCCGAGAGGGTCTTTATGCAAGTTTCTTAGGATGACATGTGCGCCTCACGTGCTTCTTGGAAATGGGGACATAGGCGTTATTTGTAGGATGAGCAGGGGGTTCTGGTGCAATTGACCTCCAAGGCACATGTAAATTACGTGTCTACTTGCTGGCTGGGTTGTTTGTGGAATTTGCTGAAGCATGGTGGTTGTCGATGCAAGTTTCCCCATATGAGGGTGTTGCTCACGTGAGGGCAATCCTTGCTCTCATAGTCTTCGTTACTCGTAAAGGTCAACGCTGCAAGGTCCAGTAGCGCCAGGCGATGACGTGAGGCGGAAGCTGCGACAGGAGGAGGTCATTTGCCTGTGGTCAGCGACCGGTCATAGCAGTGGTGAGTGCACGAACGGCTGCTGGGTGACGGGCTGGTGGAGTCCAAGCTCACAAGGCTCGACCGACACATGACCGACCTCGAGAGAAGCAACCTGTTGGTGGAGGTGAGCGATCCAAGTGGTGATGCCCTGGAACTTCAGCCTGGCGGTGGAGTAGCTTTGAGGTTTGTCGGTGAAGATGTTGCTACGAGGTGAGGATGCAGAGCCAAAAGGGGCAACGAAGTATGTCGATGGAGGGGCGTGACGGGCCGGTCGACGAAGAGGAGTAGAGCTCTCTCAAGTAGGGAGGAGGCGCTCGATGATGTGGTGATGGATGGTGAGTGGGATTGGACGAAGGGCGTAGGAGAGGTGGGATGCACGAAGACAAAGCTCACTGCGCGAGGTTGGCTGGTGGGGTGCTTGCTCGTCGAAGGTTGCTCCAGGTGCGAAGGAGGCATAGGCTCGGTGTAGATTCTGGAGTGTGGTCTTCATTCAAGGCCAATCACAGAGGGCGGTGCAGCTTGAAGGAAGGTACGACCAGCTGCAAGTGGTTGTGGATCACGTGGGTAGTGGCCGATCGCGGGTGAGGCGACCAAGCGACAAGAGGTCGATGGCCGAGGATCGGCAGATGCTTCGAGTATGAATCGAGGTCGTGGTTTGATCAATATAGGGGTAAATGAAGAGGAATAGGGGAATACGAGAAAAACAGAGGATAGAGAAATAGCGAGGAGAAGGGAGAAAGAGTATACCTGCGGATGGAGTCGAATGCCCCAGGAGAAGCTCCCCGAGGGAGCTTCGATCGTCGCTTAAGAGCACGACGATGCTCAAACTCTAGCAGCTTCGTGAAGAGGCTACAGTGAGGACAAGGCCCTTGGATCTCACCAACAAGGATGAGGTTCTTCGATTAAAGGAGGAAGGCCCACCGCTGTCACCGGTGAAGGAGTTCCCAATATCTCTCTCTTTGCTTAGGAACATGGCGGATGATCGCAACATGGTAGAGCAGTTGCACTTTATAGGTAGTTGAATTGCATCGAGAACGCGGAGGGGATTGGTGTCGTGGGGTGAAGATCGTGGAGAGAGAGAGAGAGAGAAAGAGATTGGAGGCTGAGTCGCATGGGCGTATGGATGGTGCGAGCGTGATACCGCGGGAGGAGGCGAGGTGGAGGAAGTGGGTCGCAAGGCTCGATGGTTGTCGCGAGAAGCAGACGAGGCGTGTGATGAATCCACATTTCATCATCTTTACTCTATCATTTTGGCCTCAAAAACCCTAGTAAATGCATGTAAATACCCTTAAAACCATCATTTTAGCATTCATGCATGTGCAATCAAATAGTGTATAAAATAGTGTAAATAAAGCCAAAATTATAGAATAAATAAAAGAAAAGAAAAAGAATAAAATATTGTAAATATTTTATGACCCAAACCCCGATACCTAGGCTTCTTGATGGATAGGTCGACCAGGAATAAAGTAGGGGGAGATAAGGGCCAAAATACAATAAAAATACCTTTTATTTTCCTTCATTCTTTATTCATTTTTGGGACCTATTTTTGGTTCCACTTTTTATACCTCAAATAACGAAACTTTGTACATGAAAGTTGTAGATAATTAAATAAATAAAAATACAAAATTGATTTCACTGAAAAATAATACACAGATAAAAAGTTACGGTCTAAATAAGATTCCAGAACTCCAACTTCTCAGACCTGTATCTTACAAATAAAAACTTGAAATGTACCAAACTCACCTTTAATTGTATATAGCTTAAAATAATCTATTTAATGGAGGTAGTTTTGTATTTTTCAGAGTTACGGTTTGAAAGTTGAGTTTTGGACCCGTGTAGTATACTTGTACATATTAAAATATTCAATTTATTATTTATTCATTATTTTTGTATTATTATATTTTTATAATTTTGTAAATATTATTTATAATTTATTTTTACATTAAAATCAGAATAAAAACTTAAATAAAACTCAAATAAAAATACATGTATATAAGATACATAGGTATACTACATATACTTATACCTATATAAAGTATACTTCTATTTTATTTAATATGCAAAACATATCAGAAAAATAAAAAAACATATTGGTGTATATAAAAGTATTTTATGATTTTATAAAATACTAAATAAAAATAAATAAATAAAAATCACAAAATAAAAATAAATTAATTAAATATATAGGTTTATGTACCTACAAAGGCCTAAATTAGTAACTTGTAAAAATATATCTCATAAAAATAATTAAAAATCAGAATAAAATACTACATAAAATTACAAACATTTTTTATTTTATAACCTAAAATTAATAAAATCATTTTTGATTTTTAAATGAATTCTTAAATCTTTTTCAGAACCTTTTTCCTGGTTGGTCCACGTGGACCTACCAGGGGGAAGTCGCAGTTGACCTCGGTCAACTGTTTGCCCTAGGTCCTGTAGCCCTTGTCAGACTATTTTTTTACCATCTTCGAGGTTTTTGGGGAGCGCACCTTGTATACTTTGATGTTGTGCTCTACACAACTTTTCTTCCTCGTTGAATGGTGATTCACGCCCATGTGCTTCCTCGGGCCATGGATCAAAGATTCATCCGTTCTTCCTTGGTCTTTGGACCACCTCAGTCATCGGGTCAAACCACATATATGCAACCCTAATTTTCGATTTGAATTCGAGTCCCTTCGGTCCACCCCTCCTCACTCCTCTCGTGCTCCACGAAGACCTGGAAGTGACAGCTCCATCTTCGTGCCCTCAGCCAAAGCTAAGGAGGTCGGAGGCATCTCCATTACCTTTGGCAAAGCCCGCCGTCGAGGTACTCTACCTCCGGTCATTTACCGTTGAGGCAGCCACCTTCCCCTCTAATTTTTATTGCATTTCATTCGCCTTAGTCATAGGTTTAAAAGCCCTCAAAAATAGCCACCTTCCATCGATCAAATCGGCCAATTCATTCACCTCGCCGGAGCGCACCTCCGGCCGAGATTCGCCCTGTCGAATCACGCCTCCTTTTCTCCACCGCGGAATCCAAGCAATTTGCCATGGACTCTCTCACTTGTTCTTGCAGGTACTTGGACCCCCACACACGCCTGGAGGTCATTTTGACCTTCGCCGGAGTCGCGCCAGCAGCTCCAGCTCCGCCAGCAGCTCCAGCGAACCTCGGCCTTCGCCGAGGTATTTTGGACCTCCCCGCGCATAGACAAAGCCCCTAGGAAGCTGCAGCTCCATTTTGAAGCCCTGAGAGCGACGAACCACCGAGATCGAGCTCGGGGAAGTTCGCCTCGCCGGCGTTCTTCCCCGTTCTTCCTCCGCGCTTCGCCGCCGTCGGATCGAGCTACGCCTTCAGTTCGCACATCGACCATTGGATCAGCCGCACTCCTCCACCGTCAGATCTCGCTCTGAGATCTAATCTCAGACGTCGAAGCGAAGCGCCATCCACCGCCCATCGGCCGCCACGCGTCAAGAGAACCATCCTCCGCCGTTGGATCCGCCCCGCGAGGGTATTTTGCGTTCAAACCCTCGCAACTTTTTGTATTTAAATATTAGTATTAAAACTTTCATTTGCCATTTAAAACTTTTGTAAATTTTATAACTAGGCCCCGTTACTTTGCAATATATCACTTAGGTCCTCGGCCATGTCACCTCACGTGACTTGTTCACGTGAGGTGCGGGGCTTTTTGCAGAGAGGCCCCCGGCCTTTTATGTATTTCTTTTTAGTACCTGAACTTTGAATCATAGTGTAAATGTTTTGGAAATTTTGCAAGTTGGCCCCTGGATATTTGGAAAATTACAGTTAAGTCCTTCCCAGCTGTGTGCCAGTCACGCGCCCTGGTGGACATTTTGTAAGCGTACCCCCCCCCCCAGGTTTGGATATTTGTGATTGGTTCTTGAAATTAAATATTCAGCATAATATTTTGTTGGAAAATTGCGAGTGTTCCCCTAGATGTTTAACTATTTGCATATATACCCCTGCTAGGCCATACATTTTTGCTTGCTTGTTTTATTTATTTCATGCACCACATTAATTCCAAAAATCACCAAAAAAATCACATAGACTCCTGTTAACTTGTGCTTCCACGCCATATTTTTGCATTACATTTTTATTGCATTTTCATATATATTAAAAAGCAAAAACATGCATTTCTCGTACTGTTTGCATTAGAAACCCCAAAAAAATTATAAAAATATTTTGAAAATTTCCAAAAAAAATATATTTTGTGTGTTTTATCATCTATTAGTGTCAGTCCAAAAACCACTAAAAAGTTCAAAGTAAAAACCTTAAAAATTTGAAAACATCTAAAACTTCATAAAAATCAAAAAAATCCTAGAAAACTCCAAAAAATGAAAACCCAAGTTCTGTAGTTTCCCCAGTTTGTTGCCTTTATTTTAAAATTAATTTGGAAAATTTTGTTACTGTTTGATATTTTTCATTCCCATTTTAATTTCGGCCAGCCTTGTTGTTCATTGTTTTCTTATATTCTGATTTTTAAAAATACCAAAAACATGTAGAAAAATCCCCAAAAATCACAAAAACATCTTAAAAATATAAAAAGATCAAAAAGATTTTATTTCCTGATTTTTTGAGTATTTTGACCTATTTTTATAAATACCATATCCCCTCTTATCTTATATTGTGTATAGATCCTATTATTGAAAAAGAAAATATAAAAATACAAAATATAAGAAGAAAATACAAAATCAGTAAAAAGAAAACCAAAATAAAAAATTAAAAATTAAAAATAAAATAAAAAAATATATAATTAAAAACCCACAAAAACATTTGCATTGCATAGTGTAGACAATACATCACATTCACACACACATACCTGTTGATCTATCATGCATTGCTCCCTGTGTTCGAACTCTCTACGTACTTGCATCTATACATCTTTTATGTAGAGTTAAAAATAAATTTTAACTTCACATTTGTTTGTCATTTGTTGATATCTATATTGTGGGTTAATTGTTGATTAAATACGGGGTTTTGTAGTGGTCAATACACCGACTATTGATTCACCTTGTGAATCAATACGACCGCTCTGAATTCCGTGTATATCAAATGGCGCCGTTGCCGGGGAGCAACAGCGAATAGATCACATTTTTGTCTGATTGTGTTTGTTTGTCTCATTTATTGCTTCAATTTATCTTTCTTCTATTTTTGATATATATTGTTGAGCTTTCTTACCACCTCTTTTGTTATCTTCTTGCGAGGGACCGCGGAGCGAGGCGGATCGCCTAGGGGATCCAGTGCAACCTTGGGAAGCGGAGTCGGCTTTTCTTAAGCCAAGCCGGCAGGAGAGAGAGGGAGACTTGAGAGAGAGTGTGTTAGATTAGTTGTCTTTTATTTTGGAGAGAGAGAGACTATTTGAATTTGTAATAATACAGGTACAGGGACACTCGGGACACTTCGGGACCAATTTCCAGGTGTTTGTTCACCTGGGGGCTCATCGCAGTTTTCTTCGCGTTTCTCGACTGTCATTTTCCGGTTTTGATTTCTTTTTCATTTCTTTTGTGGATTGAGCCCTTAGATTTTTAGGCTTTTGCTTGATCGATCAGATTAGGTCCAAACACCCTAATAACCATTGCATGTACCTATAGTGCGTATTTGGACTTAGTTTAATTAAACAGTTAAATCATCATCTTAGATCCGTCGCGCTGCGAGCCCGCCCCATCAAGCGCTACTCCTGAACTCGATTTGTCGAGAAGAGGAGGGGTGAGTCTAGACCGGACTTTTTGGATTGAGGATTGGTGATTAACTTGTGGTTCTTCACGCTAGCAATTGCCTGCTTAGGACGATTCCCGTGTGCATATCGGCATGTAGTATAGGTTTGTAAATTCCTTCTTTGCATCCCGCATGGAGAGAGCTGGGAGTCATTGTAAGTCTTCTATCTTTGCATTCATCATTTAGGCATTAAGGTTCCATCTTAGTGCCACTTGCATTGGCTTTTCGGACTCTATTCTCCCTCTGTTTTTGGATCAAATAGGAATCAAGAAAAAACAAAAATGTTAGACGCTTGTTTGAATTGACTCAAAAGAAGCGATAACACCAAAAAAATTAAAAAGGGACTGCTAAAGAAAACTTGACCTAAATAAAACTTGTAATTGGATTCATTTCTTGGGGAGAGTAACACCCTCACTTGTATTCAGGTTGCATGGGAAGGTCTCCTTCCAAGTTAGAGAGCGGCTTCGTAAGGATTAGAACCCAAAACCCTGTCTGTGGATGCCTTGTGTATCGCCTGGATTTCCGAAGTATTTGCGCTTCTATCGTACGTGGACGAGTAGGGCTTGGTCAACATTGGTGACTCTCTATTGTGTAGAGCATCGACCTTGTCCGAAGTATCGAGCCTAGGCCACGCCTTCACGGGGGTGTCTGTCTCATCGTCTCGCATCCGAGTAGGTTCTTGCACGCTCATGGGTGATTCCGTTGCGAGCGAGTTCTGAAGTATCGATTTCACCTATTGGCTTCCTTTCTCTATTTCTTTGGCTGAGTAGGGATCCAGGAAGGGTTACAAGGATCTTAAAAAGTGCAGACTACATGTTACACAGGAGGAGGATAAGTACGGGATACTCTTCCGGGAGTACTCTCTCTCCTTTAGGCGTAGCGCTCTAAGGACTCGTTGAAAGATAACTTCCTAAATTCAAGCTAAAAACTACAAAGATAATAACCGATCTCTTACGGCTTCACGTGTTGAGTTGGTGAATCCCTTTGTTTTGTGTTTGATTGCTAGTCGATTTTAGATCAAGATCAAAAACACCGCACAATCGTGCGCAATTTTGCCACCCCTTATTCTTCATTTCTCAACCTTCCTCTTCTCAAATAATCAAGATGATGGGACGGAGATTTCTTAGGCCGATCTTGTCGGCGCTGCTATCCAGCACTCCTCCCTATTCATCTAGGACAACATCGGAGAGTCCGCTCTCCGAGCCTGAGTTCACTTCCGCCCTGTTCCCCCTCGATCACCCTTCTTCTTCCATCAGTCCAAGAGTTTTAGAATTTAGTGCATCACAGAGCTCAGAGCATTTGACGGCACCTGAGATGGGTTCTTTTGCCTTTTCAGAGAACCCAACCATGGCAGATAGAGGAGAACACCCAGATGAGCAGGAGCAACCTCAATTCTTATTTGATCAAGCTGCCATCAACAATTCACTTCTAGCCTCCTTGAAGACCATGCAGAGACAAATCAGAGACCAAGGAGAATTCATGGGTGACGTGATGCGAGAGCTGGTGCAGATGAGAGCAGATCGAGAGAACAAAGCCGCAGGTGGTGGAGGAGATATACCCGTTGCAGAGGGAGGAGATCCTGATGCTGAGAGACCACCATAGACGATAATGAGGGAATTACACAATCCTGCTGCATCCCTCACTCACCGATGGATCCAACATCCTACCATCCATGGAGACTTCGAGCTTCGGCCCCACACCATTCAGCTATTGCCCAAATTTCACGGGCTGCCAACCGAAGAGCCACACCTCCACTTGCAAGAATTTGAAATGATCTGCAGTACCATTCATGACAGGCTGATGACTGAGGACACAATAAAGATAATAGCCTTCCCATTCTCCTTGGTTGATAGAGCCGCTTACTGGTTGAAACACCTGGGGAGGTTCATCGACACTTGGGCAGATCTCTGGACCACATACTTGAAGAAGTACTACCCTCTCGGCCGGACTAATGCAGCACGAGCCATGATCAGCAATTTTACCATGATCCCTAATGAACAATTTCATGAAGCTTGGGATCGCTTTAGAGAGCTCATTGACCGGTGTCCGCATCATGAAATATCCAAGCCCAATCTGGTGCAGAGTTTCTTCTGTGGGCTGACACCAGAGCTGCAGGGGCTTGTAAATACCTCTTGTGGTGGATCATACTTTTCCAAGGGCGAAGATGACGTCTGGGCCATCTACGAAGGCATGGCAGAAAACTCAACTGTGATGACCCAAGCCAGAGTCTACACACAGCAGAAGCCACCCCAAGGGGCAGGATCATTTCAGAGGATCGCCCGCATCGATGATGGTCTTCACACTCCATCGGCAGCCGCAGCCCAAGCCGAATCCACCGCAGCCGATATGAGAATCATCAGTGAGAAGTTGGACCGCATGGAGATCCTCGAGAAGAAGCAGAACCAATGTCTTGCCCAGATGGACCTTCTCACCAAAACCATGAGTGACCTGAAGACTCAAATTCTCTGCATTCAGGAGGCACAGACATACACTCAGCAGCCTCCCAGGTCACTGGCCGATCCGAGCAGTAGCAGCTCTACCCAGCCCTCTGCCCCACACCGCCAGGTCAACCACATCTAGGCAGAGCCGGTTCCGCAGCTACAGTACTACCCATCGCGGCCATCATCTCAGGACACTTATATGGTGGTCTATCAGCCGGATCAGCCACTGGCAGTTCTTCCCCCACCATCCTTCGAGCAGGACCCATTGATGGAAGTCAATGGGATTTGGTACGACTGGTACCTGCAGCCCGTGATTCGTCGTGATCACCCCAGATTCCGTTGGGATAATGGAGGCTCCTCATCCCAACAGCAGTCTCCCGTTCAAGGATATCAGAACAGCCAGTTGCAGCAGCAGCATCAGCCCCAGTATGCCCACCAGCAGAACCAGAATGGTCCTCATCCCTCCTATCAGGGACAACAGTGGAGGCAGCGTCAGCAGCCTCAACAGTCGTATCCCCAGCCTCGTGAGCACTTATCCTCGCAGCAACAACCTTATTTCCAGCAGGGGAATACATCCGGGTCTCAGGCACCTGCCTTTGAGAACCCAGCATTAGATGACCTCGCCTGACTACTCTTTGAACATCGGAAATCCTACCAGCGAGACATGGATGAGTTCCGGCAGGAGGTGAGGGATTTGATCAAGGGCAAAGCCGCCATACCAGTTCAGATTGAGCCCAATCTGAACAGCTTGAAAAGAAAGTCTGAGCAGGTACAGTTCACAGAGGATACCTCTCCTAGTGATTATTTGAGTGACATGTCTTCTTCTTTGTATGATGCTGATTTTGTGACTACTAGGAGCGGTAGGATGCCAGTCGGCGGCGCCTCATCTGAGCGACAGCCACATACAGAATCCAGAGCACCAGATGAGCAGAGTAGCGGTGTTGATGCCGCTGATGATGATGTTGATGACGGTGGTGCTGAAGCCACCAAGGATGGAGATCCCGACGACGGTACTGAGGCCGTCGTGATACCTGATGCAGACGGTGGTGCTGAAGCCACCATTTTTGATGCAGAGCCAGAGCGCGGTGCTGAGGCCGCGAAGACAGGTGCCGGTGGTGGTATTGAGGCCACCACTTCTACTTATGTTGAGCTTCCTTCTATGGTGTTACCACCTTTTGTATTTCAAGACTGTGGTAACAAGAAAAAGAACAAAAATATGAATAAAGGAAAAGCTTCTGTGTATACTCCAGATCCATATGTGTTGCATGATGATGATTATATGGATTCTATTCCTTCACAGGCACAGGAACCTCTTCCTAGCCCTCCATCTGCGGAGGCCCCTACCATCCCCTTCCCTGAAGCACTCCGCTTAGCGAAGGGGAATAAACGAGAAAATCAAAAAAGGACCAACAAGTAGAGTTCAACATTCAGATGATTGATCGATTCCACATTCAACTGACTCTACAGGAGGCACTTGAGCACATCCCCCTCCTCAAAAAGAACGTGAAAGAGAAGACTACCATCTGCAGGAAGAGGAGGAACCACAGAGATCAGATTCATGTGCTCACTCATTCCACTTGTTGTACCATTTAGAACAAACTGCCAACCAAGAGACCCGATGCAGGAGATCCCTATGTTAGATGCGAGATGCAGGAGTAGCAGTTTGATCGTACTCTATTAGACAGCGGCTCTTCGATTAACCTTCTTTCGGCAGCCTTACTCGACCGATTCGAGTTTGGTCCTCTTCTTAGGAGCAGGACAGTCCTTCAGTTTGCTGACAGGTCGACTAAGAGGCCGAAGGGGTTATTGAAAGATGTGGTCGCTACCATTCAGGGCCTGAAATTCCCCGTGGACTTTGTTGTATTGGACATGGAGATCCCTGAGTCGGTAACCGATGCCCCCATCATACTTGGACGCGCATTCTTGGCCACAGCCAAGGCGGTGACCGATCATGATAGCGGGAAGGTGTGCTTTCGTGTAGAGGGCGAAACCATACAAATAGAGACGATCGAGGAAACCAGAGCCAGAGAATTAGAATGCTTAGAGCAGTCCAGCGAAGCCGCGCAGATGCCAGAGTAAGAGGTAGACGTCCACCAGGAGTGTGATTTTGTTATGACAGATGATGAATCCAACTGGAAAGATCCCGTAGCATAGACCCTCGCCTTGCCTACAGATTCACCGTACTTACGGCTTATGGTAGTCGAGCATCTGGAGAGCACCCCCCTGGACGAGGACACCGTTGAGGCTGACAGTGTTGGGACGAGTGGTGCTGATGATTTTCAGTCATGTTCATCTACTTCAGATCCCTCGGATTCAGACATTGATTGGGATGATTTTGATGACTATTTGCCGTGTCTGATTCCTTCTGAGCCGACAGCTAGGACGGAGTGCGAGCCAGTACAGTTTATTGAAGATTCAGTAGGCTCCCCTTCGTCGGATATTCATGCAGAGCGTGAGTTCTTACATGCAGACCTGGTCGCCTTCACACAGACATATCAAAAGCCAGATATGCCACCTCCCAGTTGTCCAGAACTGAAACCTCTGCCGCGGTCGCTGAAGTATAGATTCCTTGCGGGTGAGCCAGATATGCACCCAGTCATTATCTCAACAGGTTTGACTGGAGAACAAGAATCTCGTCTGATGGAGGTTCTTGAAAGAAACCGCAAGGCGATAGGTTGAAGTATAACTGATCTCCAGGGGATAAGTCCGGCTCTGTGCTCCCACCACATCTATATTGAGGAGAACGCTAGGCCGTCGCGTGAGTTCCAGCGATGGTTGAACCCTAATCTTCGAGATGTGGTCATGAAAGAAATATCGAAGTGGTGGAGCGCTGATTTTATCTACCCCATCTCCGACTCTAAGTGGGTTAGTCCATTACATGTGGTACCCAAGAAGACGGGTATCACTACAGTTGTGAATGAGTCTGGAGAGGAGATCGCTACCCGAGTACCCACTTCTTGGAGGGCCTGTGTGGACTATAGACGATTGAATGAGGCCACCAAGAAGGATCATTTCTCGCTGCCATTCATTGATCAGATTATCGAGAGGCTAGCTGGGAAGAGTCACTACTGCTTTCTTGATGGGTACTCCAGATATAATCAAGTGGCCATTGCGCCCGAAGACCAGGAGAAAATGACATTCACCTGTTTGTTTGGGACGTATGCTTTCAAACGGATGCCCTTTGGTCTATGTAACGCTCCGGCAACATTCCAAAGGTGCATGTTGTCCATTTTCTCGGACATGGTGGGTAACTGTTTAGAGGTCTTCATGGATGACTTCTCGGTCTATGGCGACATGTTTGATGCTTGTCTTGATTGCCTAGACCGTGTACTTTAGCGCTGCATAGAGGTCAATCTTGTATTGTCTTGGGAGAAGAGTCACTTCATGGTGACTTAAGGGACGGTCCTCGGTCATATTGTCTCCAACAGGGGCATGAAGGTTGATCCGGCCAAGGTGGATATCATTAGAAAACTCAATCCACCGTCCAATCTGCGACAATTGCGGTCTTTTCTGGGGCATGTCGGTTTCTACCGACGGTTCATTCAGGACTTCAGTCGTATTGCCCGACCGCTTACTGATCTGCTGACGAAAGACACCAAGTTCATTGTAGATGATAAGTGTCTTGCGTTCTTTGAGACTCTCAAGAGTATGGTTGTTTCAGCTCTTGTCCTTTAGCCACCTGATTGGTCTCTCCCATTCGAGATCATGATGGATGCTTCTGATTTTACCGTAGGGGCTGTGCTTGGACATAGGAGGGATGGATTATCGTTTGCCATTCACTACGCCAGCCGGACTTTGGATGCCGCTCAACGGAATTATATTGTAACTGAGAAAGAGATGCTGGCCGTAGTCTTTGCTTTGGATAAGTACAGATCATATATTCTCGGATCTAGAGTGACCATTTACACAGATCACACCATCATCCGGTACTTAATGCCAAGAAGGATGCCAAAGCTCGTCTTACCAGATGGATCATTCTGCTCCAGGAGTTTGATATTGAGATTAAGGATAAGCCTGGAGTTAAGAATGTGACAGCGGATCGTCTCTCCCGTTTAGAGAATCTTGAGGAATCTGAGCCCAGCGCACCTATCACAGAGACATTTCCAGACGAGGCGATCTTGGTTATCGCCTCACTCCCATGGTATGCCGACTTTGTAAACTATCTTGTTGCCAAGACGGTCCCTCAGGGTTGGCCCAGGCAGAAACTTGAGACCTTCCTATCTAAGGCCAAGTTTTACCATTGGGAGGATCCCGTCCTTTATCATGAAGGAGGGGATAACATCTGGAGGAGGTGCACTCCTCAAGAAGAGCAGCAAAGCGTCCTCACATACTGCCACAAGCTTGAGGCAGGAGGATATCATTCTGGGAAAAGGACAGCACGGAAGGTGCTTCAATCTAGCCTTTGGTGGCCTACTCTCTTCAAGGATTCAGATGAATTCGTGAAGAGGTGTACTGACTGTCAGAAGATGGGAACCTGCGGAGAGAGAGACATGATGTCCATGCAGCCCATTCACTTTTGTGAGGTTTTTGATGCATGGGGGATTGATTTCATGGGCCCATTTCCTAAGAGTCAGGGATTCGAACACATTTTGCTCGCTGTTGATTATGTCAGCCGTTGGGTTGAGGCCATCCTTGCCCGAGCCGCAGATGCTAAAACTGTGTGTAAATTTTTGAGGAAAAATATCATTTCACGGTTCGGGGTACCTAGAGTTCTGATTTCAGATGGGGGGTCTCATTTCATTAATGATAAAGTCAGGGCCCTTGCAGACGAGTTCGGCATTGACCATCGGGTTGCCACGCCATATCACCCTCAGACTAATGGTCTTGCCGAAGTATTGAACCGGGAGATAAAGACTATCCTGCAGAAGGTTGTCCTCCCAGACCGAAAGGATTGGTCGCAGCTTTTGGACTCGGTCTTGTGGGCCCATCGGACCTCCTTCAAAAATCCATTAGGGACATCTCCCTTTCGTCTCGTCTATGGCAAGCCGTGCCATTTGCCAGTGGAAATCAAGCATAAATCATTTTGGGCAGTCACTGAGTTACTGTTAGATCCCAAGAGTGTAGGAGAACAAAGGAGAGCAGAGTTGGCAACCTTGGAGGAACTGAGAGATACAACCTTTTCTAGCAGCCTATAATACAAGGAGAAAGTAAAGACATGGCACGATTCCCATATCAGCCATAAACAGTTTGAGCCAGATCAGCGCGTATGGTTGTTCGATTCAAGGCTGAAATTATTTCCAGGGAAATTACAGAGCAAGTGGAAAGGTCCTTATGTGGTCAGGAAGGTACATGACAATGGTAGTATTGATATATCCGAACCGTCATCTTCCTCTACCTTCCGCGTCAATGGTCAGCGCCTAAAACTATATCTAGATCATGATCCGTTGACCGTTGACGTTGCCCCCATTCTTCTGGTATGAGATGTGTTCTTTGACTCATATCACTTGCATCTCATACACGGTGATCAATTCTATCTTCCGTTGTATAGATTCATCTGTCTATATCATTCTCTCATCTGTTGATATCTTTTCTTCTTTTCTTCTTTTCCTCTTCTATCTCTTGTATCTATCAAAAAAGTGTCGCCCCTTGTAGACAGTTTTCTATACTCAGGATGTACTTTGTCCTAAGTATAGGGGGGTGCGCACCCCGAGTGATTCTATTCTTTTCGATCCTCTCCATTGTCTCCTCTTCTTGTCTATACTTAGGGATATCTTACCCTAAGTATAGGGGGAGACAATCTGAGTACGATCTGTTCATTCCCACCCTTGACCCTCCCTGCTTTGTATACAGTCTGCTATACTTAGGATTATTTGATCCTAAGTATAGGGGGGACAGTCGACTTCTCATTCGTTTATTCATCTCTTATTTATTTATTCTATAGCCTTGCCTATACTTAGTACGAGTTATGTCTTCTCTTTTCTCTCCGATCTATGAGCATATAGCTCAAGCTAAGTATAGGGGGGTCGCATATACTGTGTATATACTTTAGCCATAACTCGTACTTTCATATTTTCTTAATAATATGGTTAATAATTCATTAAAAACCTTAATAAAAAGATGTGAACATTCCTCAAATTCTTTTTGTATACACTGATTAATAAATCAGGTGAAAATGTTTTATGCAAAATGTTTGAAAAATAGTTTGAAAATCTTTTTGAAAAAATCTCTTGAAAACTATTTGAAAACGTTTTGTTACATGTTTTCAACCTTTGTAAAATATTTTGATTGTAAAATTATATTCTTTGTGTGAAATAAAAAGTTTGAAAAATGATTTGCAAATGGTTTGAAAAACGGTTGCAAAAATATTTTAAAAATCTATCTATATTGTTTGAAAACCTTTGCAAAATGATTTTCAAATATGTGTACATGTTTGCAAAATTATTTGTAAAAATTAGTTTGGACTATAGTCTTCAAAATTGTTTGAAAAACCTGTGTCAAATAAGTTTGAGAAATACTTACATCTCACCAAAAATTCTTTATATATGTATAAATAAATCCACTTCTTGTATATATAAGAAGCACTCCCGTGTAAATATTTGTATCTAGTTTTCAGCCAAAACTTTTATTTTCAAAAATCCAAAAATATTTGCAAAATTAAAATCCAAAAACATTTGAAAAATCTTTTTGAAAAATCTAAAAAATGCATATGCATCATCATCTTTTCAAAAATCCATAAAAAGTTCAAAATTCTTGAAAATTACATCACAAAAATATTTTCTGCATAGCATTGCATGGCATTCGCATTTTTCGGATTGAGTTTGATAGTTGAACGAGTCTAAGTAAAATCCGAAGATTGGAGCTTGGTTGGACCTTAAACCTACCTAATTAACAGGAACCTTATAGGAACTGGGATTGAGGTACTTCAGGTCTAGTTTACTTAATTCTTTGAGGATCACGAGACTTGGTTCAATGGATTCTTGACTGCCTAAGTAGAGTATTTCGGAGCACACGCACGACTCTTGTTGATAATGACCTAACTTGGACACTTGCACCTTTCACATGGCTCAACTCAGTTGGAGTGGTGAGGGGGTTGGATTTGCCGGTATAAGACGCACACAGGTGGAAACATTTGTCCTCCTCTAGGGAGGGAAGTGCGCCCCAACCCGTCCAGTAATGATGAGTTTCGAGGATAGGAGATCGTGGGTTGCGATAAAGCTTCAAAAGAGGGATAGTCTACTGCCTCAAGAGGAAAAACTCCCTATGTAAATGCTGTTGTATAGTATATAAAAAAATGCAAAAGCAAAAACTCCAAAAAAGTGGACAGGCTTGTACAAAAATAAAATTGCCTGTCGGAGTGTACATATGTTGTAAAGTCAAATAAGAAAGCTTGCGCTTCAAAGTCAAATCATGTGAGCCTGCAGCTGGATGACTTGACTACACTGGTCTTGCATCCTAGGATAGGTAGCTACACTGGCTACCGTCCATTCTTCTCTTCACCCCCCTCCTCTTGGGTTGGTTGCCACTTGAACTTAGAAGGGAATATCCTGCTCCTTGAGGGATGAGTTGTTGAATTGGGGAATCATTGGGTTGTCATATTGGAGAAGTCGGTCTCTTTATCATTTCAGTTGGGGAGAGCCACTGTCACTTACACTGTACGAGTCAGATTCATAGTCGTAAGGGTTTGCGTATGAGTTGAAATATTTTTGACCTGGCTATTGAGGAGACTTGAGCAGAGTTTTGGGATTCTCAGGGGTTGTTGGATTTCAAATTCGGTTCTCATTAATGTTCCGCCCGCACTAAAATTTTAAAGGTCTAACTTAAGCTCCAAACTTTGATTTTGTGAAGACAAGTTTGATAGTTAAATTTAATCCATCTTTCTTCTTTTTCTTTTCTTTGTTTTTCCTTTATGCACTTATTGCATAAGTGTTTGCTAGGGACTAGCAATGGTAAAGTATAGGGGGATGATGAATCCACATTTCATCATCTTTATTCTATCATTTTGGCCTCAAAAACCCTAGTAAATCCATGTAAATACCCTTAAAACCATCATCTTAGCATTCATGCATGTGCATTCAAATAGTGTATAAAATAGTGTAAATAAAGCCAAAATTATAGAATAAATAAAAGAAAAGAAAAAGAATAAAATATTGTAAATATTTATGACCCAAACTCGAGACCTAGGCATCTTGATGGATAGGTCGACCATGAATAAAGTAGGAGGAGATAAGGGCCAAAATACAATAAAATACCTTTTATTTTCCTTCATTCTTTATTCATTTTTGGACCCTATTTTGGTTCCACTTTTTATTACCTCAAATAATGAAACTTTGTACATGAAAGTTGTAGATAATTAAATAAATAAAATACAAAATTGATTTCACTGAAAAATAATACACAGATAAAAAGTTATGGTCTAAATAAGTTTTCAGAACTCCAACTTCCCAGACCTGTATCTTGCAAATAAAAACTTGAAATGTACCAAACTCACCTTTAATTGTATATAGATTAAAATAATCAATGGAGGTAGTTTCATATTTTTCGAAGTTATTTGAAAGTTGAGTTTTGGACCCTTGTAGTATACTTGTACAGATTAAAATATTCAATTTATTATTTATTCATTATTTTTATATTCTTATATTTTTATAATTTTGTAAATATTATTTAAAATTTATTTTTACATTAAAATCAGAATAAAAACTTAAATAAGACTCAAATAAAAATACATGTATATAAGATACATAGGTATACTACATATACTTATACCTATATAAAGTATACTTCTATTTTATTTAATATGCAAAACATATCAGAAAAAAATATATTTGTGTAAAAAGAAGTATTTTATGATTTTATAAAATACTAAATAAAAATAATTAAATTAAAATCACAAAATAAAAATAAATTAATTAAATATATAGGTTTATGTACCTACAAAGGTCTAAATTAGTAACTTGTAAAAATATATCTCAAAAAAATTAAAAATAAGAATAAAATACTACATAAAATTACAAACATTGTTTATTTTATAACCTAAAATTAATAAAATCATTTTCGATTTTTAAATGAATTCTTAAATCTTTTTCAGGACCTTTTTCCTGGTTGGTCCACGTGGACCAACCAGGGGGCAGTCGCAGTTGACCTCGGTCAACTGTCTGCCCTAGGTCCTATAGCCCTTGTTAGACTATTTTTTTACCATCTTCGAGGATTTTTGGGGAGCGCACCTTGCATCCTTTGATGTTGTGCTCTACACAACTTTTCTTCCTCGTTGAATGGTGATTCACGCCCATGTGCTTCATCGGGCCATGGATCAAAGATTCATCCGTTCTTCCTTGGTCTTTGGGCCATCTCAGTCATCGGGTCAAACCACATATATGCAACCCCTAACATTCGATTTGAATTCGAGTCACTGCGGTCCACCCCTCCTCGCTCCTCTCATGCTCCACGAAGACCTGGAGGTGACAGCTCCATCTTCGTGCCCTCAGCCAAAGCTAAGGAGGTCGGCGGTGTCTCCATTACCTCCGGCGAAGCCCGCCGTCGAGGTACTCTCTCTCCGGTCATTGACCGTTGAGGCAGCCACCTTCCCCTCTCATTTTTATTGCATTTCATTCGCCTTAGTCATAGGTTTAAAAGACCTCAAAAATAACCACCTTCCATCGATCAAATCGGCCAATTCGTTCACCACACCGGAGCGCACCTCCGGCCGAGATCCGCCCTGTCGAATCACGTCTCCTTTCGCCGCCGCGGGGTCCAGGCAATTTTCCCTAGACCCTCTCACTTGTTCTTGCAGGTACTTGGACCCCCACGCACGCCTGGAGGTCATTTTGACCTTCGCCGGAGTCGCGCAAGCACCTCCAGCTCCGCCAGCAGCTCCAGCGAACCTCGGCCTTCGTCGAGGTATTTTGGACCTCCCCGCGCATAGACGAAGCCCCCAGGAAGCTACAGCTCCATTTTGAAGCCCTGAGAGCGACGAACCTCCGAGATCGAGCTCGGGGAAGTTCGCCTCGCCGGCGTTCTTCCCCGTTCTCCCTCCGCGCTTTGCCGCCGTCGGATCGAGCTACGCCTCCAGTTCGTACATCGACCGTTGGATCAGCCGCACTCCTCCACCGTTAGATCTCGCTCTGAGATCTAATCTCAGACGTCGAAGCGAAACACCATACACCGCCCATCGGCTGCCACGCGTCAAGAGAACCATCCTCCGCCATTGGATCCGCCCCGCGAGGGTATTTTGCGTTCAAACCCTCGCAACTTTTTGTGTTTGAATATTAGTATTAAAATTTTCATTTGCCATTTAAAACTTTTGTAAATTTTATAACTAGGCCCTGTTACTTTGCAATATATCACTTAGGTCCTCGGCTACGTCACCTCACGTGACTTGTTCACGTGAGGTGCGGGGCTTTTTGCTGAGAGGCCCCCGGCCTTTTATGTATTTCTTTTCAGTACCTGAACTTTGAATCATAGTGTAAAGTTTTGGAAATTTTGCAAGTTGGCCCCCATATATTTGGAAAATTACAATTAAGTCCTTCCTAGGCGCGTGCCAGTCATGCGCCCTGGTGGAAATTTTGCAGGCGTACCCCCCGGGTTTGAATATTTGTGATTGGTCCTCGAAATTAAATATTCAGTGTAATATTTTGTTGGAAAATTGTGAGTGTGCCCCTGGATGTTTAACTATTTGCATATATACCCCTACCAGGCCATACATTTTTGCTTGCTTGTTTTATTTATTTTCACGCATCATATTAATTCCAAAAATCACCAAAAAAATTCACATAGGCTCCTGTTAACTTGTGCTTCCACGCCATATTTTTGCATTACATTTTTGTTGCATTTTCATATATATTAAAAAGCAAAAACATGCATTTTTCATACTGTTTGCATTAGAAAACCCATAAAATTATAAAAACATTTTGAAAATTTCCAAAAAAATATATGTTGTGTGTTTTATCATCTATTAGTGTCAGTCCAAAAACCATTAAAAATTTAAAAGTAAAAACCTTAAAATTTTGAAAACCTCTAAAACTTCATAAAAATCAAAAAAAACATAGATAACTCCAAAAAATGAAAACCCAGGTTCGTAGTTTCCCCATTTTGTTGCCTTTACTTTAAAATTAATTTGGAAAATTTTGTTACTGTTTGATATTTTTCATTCCCATTTTAATTTCGGCCAGCCTTGTTGTTCATTGTTTTCTTATATTCTGATTTTTAAAAATACCAAAAACATGTAGAAAAATCCCCAAAAATCACAAAAACATCTTAAAAATATAAAAAGACCAAAAAGATTTTATTTCCTGATTTTTGAGTATTTTGACCTATTTTTATAAATACCCTATCCCCTCTTATCTTATATTGTGTATATATCCTATTATTGAAAAAGAAAATGTAAAAATACAAAATATAAAAAGAAAATACAAAAACAATAAAAAGAAAACCAAAATACAAAATTAAAAATTAAAAATTAAAAATATAATAAAATAATATATAATTAAAAACCCACAAAAACATTTGCATTGCATAGTGTAGACAATACATCACATTCACACACACACACACACATACACACACACACCTGTTGATCTATCCTGCCTTGCTCCCTGTGTTCAAACTCTCTACATACTTGCATCTATACATCTTTTATGTAGAGTTAAAAATAAATTTTAACTTCACATTTGTTTGTCATTTCTTGATATCTATATTGTGGGTTAATTGTTGATTAAATGTGGGGTTTTGTAGTGGTCAATACACCGACTGTTGATTCGCCTTGTGAATCAATACGACCGCTCTGAATTCCGTGTTTATCAGCATGATAGTTGCGCAAGGGGAAGGAATTGCGCAAGACGCGGACATAGGTGGTGGTAGGTAGAGAGAGAAAGAGAGTGTCGTACGGTGGTTTCGCACTGAGCAGTTACGGAGATTCGGGTTGATCGTGGGCCTCACGTCACCACAGGAGGCGAGACGATAGTTGGGCGAAGAAAGAGAGACACAAAGGAGAGAGTTAAGGGAAGGTCACGTGCTTAGCATGTGATCGGGCGGAGAGAGAAGAAGAGAGAGGGTAGAGAAGCCTTGTGGCACGCACAGGGGCAGCCATGCGGTGGGATTTTAAAAAAATAATTAAAATATATCAAACAATAAGTAAATAATAATAATAATAATATACGTAAATAATTAAAATAAATAATTATTAAAATAAATAAATAATAATTAAAGTAATAAGTAAATATAAAATAAAAATTAAAATAAAATAAATAGGGATGACACGTGTCGTTTCGAGAAAAATCAAAAATTAAATTTATGTAAAAATCAAAAAGAAATAACAAAAGGTTCAAATCAAAAAAGTGATCAACATGAAAGTTTCTCGTCTGGATGATATCTACAACTTTCATGAATTATCAAAAATTAAAATAAGCCATATGTATAACATGTATAAAATACCATATTTTGTATTTTGCAGATTTTTTGTCATTTTAAATAAGATAAAATTCAAAATAAAATTACAGAAAATATGAAAGGAATATTTACACATTAATATATTTTTTGTACTTTTAATAGGTGAAAAAATAAAACTACATGGTATTTTGGTCAATGTGTACAATATACAATAGGAGCACAAAATCCAAGTTTCACATATGAACTCCGATTTTTATGAAATTGGTCTTGTTTTGAAGGTCTTTGAATGTATATTACTTTAAAAGTGAGTGGACCTAATCGAACATTGTATGAGAGAGATATGTGTATTTTAAGGTTCTTAATCTAAAACTAGGATTTGGGTTTTGGTCAATTTTACAAGTTAGTATTTTTCTGATATTTTTCTTTTATTGATATTAGCAATATATACATTAAAGAGTTGGTTTTATTGGATTTGGAGTTAGTATAAAATAGATACAAATAGGTGAATTTGACTAATATACAGTTGAATCTTTACACGTGAATTTGTCTCCTTATTTAATGCAAATATGAATGTTAAAATGCAAATATTATTTTTAAATGCATGAATGTGAATAATGCACACTAAGTGATGTATGCAGCTAATTGCTCGAGAACAAAGCTCTATTTTCAACTTTTAGAGGGATGAATCACATATTCATCAAGTTCCTCTGCATAGGAATAGGGATTCAGAGTTGTTAGATAAGATTTTGATCAAAGAGTTGAGTTAGCGAGATCTAGATAACCAAGTCCTATGTCGTATGATGTCACGACATAAGCTTGCATCCTCTGATCAGAGACAGATGTATTGATATATATTTGAGTTTGTACATTCGGCAGACTGATATGTTGACGGTCTAATCAAGGTCTACACACCGACGAGCTGGTGTGCATATAAGGGCATATGAGTAATACGATCTCTCAAAGAAATCATATAGGTTCATTACTGAACCGGAAGATATGAGCTCACTCATGAAATATTGGGAATAAAATTCTTTATACGATCATCTCGCTTTGGAAGCCTTATTGAATTTTAGGTTTGATATATATTTTGGAAAGTATATGATCAATACCTGGGTATGATATATGTTTTTGGAAAGCATTATGATCGATACCAAATCCCAATGATTAAATGAGAAACTTAATGATATAATCCTGAAGAAGACAATCTAAATTGATCTAAATCTTCAATTTTATTCTATGTCTTCCAGTATGCAAGATGTACATGTATTAGGAATACGTGAGGAAGAAGTGATCATAACGATTGTATAACCATGAAGCTTCCATTCTAAGAAAGTGATGAAACATGTTTGGATTTTAGTGACTGATAAATCTGCATTTCATCTTTTTTATTCATTTATTTTAGCTTAAAATCTCTTATAAAATAATTATTAATATCAATAAAATCATTCTTTTACTAAACCTAATTCTTGTGTAAATATTGTATATTCATCACTATTTTAACCTAAAATAAATAAAAAAGAAATAAAGGTAAAAATAAAGCAAATAAAGACTGTATATATGTAATAGATACAGGTTGATTCTTACCCCGAGAGAAGATCAAGACTTGATCTGATCGACAAGGAATAAAGTAGGGGGAGATAAGGACCAAAATAACAAAAATTCTAGAAAATCATTTATCACTTGTACATATTCATCATCTATACACTGATGTCTATAATAAACATTCCATTCTATAATAAACATTCCATTCTTTATTTTACTTATCACCAATTTTTTAAAATAAAAATGATTTCTTCTTGAAATTTGTGCATAAAAATCTATTATAAATGATAAAAATAATTGCAAGAAAAATCATTGTATATTGTGTAAACTACAACACTCTCAAAAAGTCACAAAGCTCAACTTCTAAGATCAATATCTTCTCCACCAAATCTCAAATTTCATCAGACTCACTTTCATTATGTTCCAAAATAAATAATCTTTAAAATGGAGGTTATTTCATAAAAAATGGAGTTAAGGTATGTAGTATGGCTAATTAGGGTACTACTGCATATTGTACTTATGTATACTATATGCAATATTTAATTATTTATTTTCTTATACATATTGTAAATATCGTATTTTTAATTAATTGTAAATATTGTATTTTTCTTATATAAAATACAAATAAAATAATAAAATCAAAAATCAACAAAAATAAAATCATGTATATAATGTATAGGTATCACTATGTATATACTGTACATATACCTATTTATTTAACCTAATAAATTAATTCCTAAAAATCAAATAAAAATTCCATTAAAACCCTTGTAAAATAGTGTAAATTAATAAAATATTAAATTATGTATATATTTGTATAAATAATTAAATAAAAATAAAAATCTTGTATGTGTAGGTATACATACCTATGAATAATACATTATATTTATTTTAACCCTTGTATATACCTTATTTAATTAATTTAAAATCATCTAAATTAACTTTATTTATCATTAACTTTTTTTATATTATTTAATAATTTAAATTCATTTTCAATTTTTAATTCATTTATTTAACCTTTTATTGCCTTTTGTTATCTAGCCTATTTTATCTTCTTCCTCTGCACGCCCTGATTGACCGAACCGGGTTTGTTGACCCGAGTCACCTACTTATTCTGTGCCTTCTGCCCGTACATCTTGCTCACCCCCTTCCTTCATGGATTTTTCCTCATGCTGCAATCACTAACAACCTATGCGTTCTTCTCCACTCTTATAGCCCAATTAACCTTCTCCATCGCGAGCCCTTCCGATGCTAAGATCAAGCCTGGAACTACTCGTAATTTCACATTCAAAACCCACCAGAGTCATATGTTTATATATACCTCTTGATTCTCCTCCGTGTTTTTTGATCTGATTTTTCTTGGTTTTTTCGCCCGAGATTAACCATAGGAGAGGCTAAGAGGTGACAACTCTTCAGCCCCCTCAATTGGGAGAGCGAGGAACCCTTAAAGACTATGATCCAACCACACCATCGGAATTCTTCGCCGCATGTATGGCCTCTCCGTCGCTCATAGCAAATTGAGGTTGATTTCATCCTGATTCTTCACCTTAGATAACAGTAGTTAGTTCTACTTTGAATCCATATCTTTATTTTTACCTTTTAATTCTTGTTTAAGCTCAGATCCACACATCTCATCCAAGCTCCGATCTGTAAGATCGGAGCATTGTGTTCACCTTCATCACTTTCTGACTCGACCATCATATTAGCACTGACCTTCTCCATCTCCTGTCATATTTGACCCTCCTCAGATCACTCAAGATCTAAGGTTCGACTCCATCTCCGACCATCCTCGCTGGAGCCCTCACCCATTCCCATTTCTTTGTGCTCCTGTGTTAATAAACTTCGTCAGAGTTTCTCCTCCAAGCAAGGAATCGATTGCAGGTCTCAGGAGCGCACAAGGAAAAGTGAATCGAGTTCTGGAGGTTCATCTGAAACACCTTCTTGTTCGACCTCTAGAACCTCGATTAGGTGTTATGGAGATGTATTTCCCCCATCAGTCGACGTAGGGAGCCAATAGGCAATCATAGCAACTATCAGAAGATGACTTAGATAGAGATGGTCGAGATCTCCTCGATCGAACTTCGTCAGCGGGCACCTGCTTCCCAGTTCTTCTAGAGCACCTCATGGCCCTCCGATCAAGAACGAGGCATCCATATTAGATATCAATCATTGATTGAACCCCAAATAGTAGTTGTGGATCTTATTTCCACATTAGATCCTATCCATCCACGCAAGCGTCAACCTCAGTCGTCAGATCAGAGCTTCATCGCCATCCAACCATCCAAGGTGACACATATTTTAAGGTAAAAATTGTGTCCTACCTGCCTGCATTGACTTATTTTGCAAATAATTCATGTAAGGATACAAGTTTGTTTGTCTTTTATTTAACTTTTGCATTATTTCCCTCGATTTTTATTTTATTTGCATTCAAGTCCTATTTGAACTTCAATGCATGCTTCGCATGTGATTTTTGTCAAAATTGCAATAAAGTTCAACATGTTCTTTGTTATTGATTGGTCCATGAACTATTTTAATTACATATAGCTCCAATCCAGAGGACTCACATGCTCTCGCACACATTTTTCTAGAACTTTTGCCCAATTACCCCTCACCTTTATTTATTTGTTATCACTTAGTCTACAAACTATAAATAATGCCATATATAACCATGTGCATCTGCATTTATTTTGCATGTTAAAAATTAAATAAAAAAGGAAAACATCATTAAAAATTCCATAAAAACCAAGTTACCTTCTTGTTGGGTACATTTTTCATCATTATTTTTTTGCATCTTCATTATTTTTATTATTTTTAAAATTCAGAAACAACTTAAAATTCCCTATTTGCATTTAAAAATCAAGAAAAATATATAACTTTTCACAAAAATTCTAGAAAAAATTTCCAATAGTGTATTTTCATTTATATCAATTACATGCCATTTTTGCATTTTTATTCCACATAAAAACCAAGAAAATCATAAAAACTCAAAAACATAAAAAAATGCATAGAAATTCATAGAAAATTCCAAAAAATAAAACACCTTTTTAGGAAATATAAAAACTTTCTTTCTTTTTTATATATTTCATTTTTTATTTCATTTTTACTTTATTTTATTTTTTTTTGAAATATTTAAAAGCTTTAAATAATTCTAAAAAAATTAGAACATCATATAAATGTTTTAAATTATCATAAACCAAAAAAATGTTTGAATTTTCTTTTTATTTTTACCACTTTAAAAATCTCTATAGTTACATTCTTTTCTTTTTCTTATTTATTTTCTTCATTTTTATTTTCTTTTATTTTAAAAATAAAAATCTTTTTGTAAAATTAACAATCATAAAAAATAATATAATAAAAATAAATTAATTAAAATTAAATTTCCATAAAAATAAAAAATAAAAAAATAATCATAGTGGACATACTAGTTCCTCTTTATTTCACTGATTCTTCTATTTATTTAATAACCCTCAGGATGTTTGTAGCCTCCTTGAGTTCGATCACATACGCTATACATGTAAATAAATTACACTCGTCGTTTATTGCTTACATTCTTTTATCGATTGTTGGTTTGAACTGTGAATAAAAACATTAATTTTTGTTGAGGAATTTTTAGGGTTGCAACGACACTACAAATAAAGTTCTCATAAATTAAAACCCCAGAAATCCCTATTCAACAAATGGTCTATGCTTTGCTTTTGCTATTCCCTTTGCAAACACTTATTAGAAGAATAAGCGACTAAAAGAAAATAAAAAGAATAAAGGAATAATAAATATCTTAGAAAAATATTGAATATTAAACTTATCTTTATAAAATCAAAGTATGAAGCCCGGTCATACCTTTGATTATTAGTTTGGGCAGAACCTTAGTGGGAAACGGACTTGACACTCAACAACCTTTAAAAACCACACAGCTCTTGCTCAAGCCTCCTCAATATCCAAGTTAGAACAAATAAACTCATACGCAACCCCTTATGATTATGAATCTTTCTTATACAGTGTAAATAATATGCAGCTCTCCTCGGCTGAAGCGGTAAAAGTCAGTCTTCTCCAACATGGTGATCATAATTCCCCAATCCAATAACTCCTTCCTTGAGAAGCAGGGTATTCCCTTCTAAATTCAAGTCAACTTGCTCAGGAAGAGGAGATGGAGATAAAAATGGATGGTAGCCAATGTAGCTACCTATCGTAGGATGCCTGGACAATGTAGCCAAGTCATCTAGCTGCATGCTCATAAATATTTAACTCGGAAGCTCAAGCTTGCTTATTTGACAATACAAATGTACATACTCCGGTAGACATTTTATTTTAATTCAGGCCTCTCCACTTTTTTGGAGTTTTTATTTTTATACATTTTTTGTATATATACAAGGCCATAGCATGTACATAAGGAATACTTCCTCTTGAGCTAGTAGACTATCCCTCTTTTAAATCTTTATTGAAACCCACAACATTCTGTCCTTAGACCTCGTTGCTACTGGACTAGGTTAGGGTACAATGGCCACATATGTGTGACTTCTAATGTTTCCATTAGCTTGTGTCTCATGCCGGCAAATCCAGCCCTCTACCACTCCAACTGAGGTGAGTAAAGTGTAAGTATAGATGTGTAAGTTATGTCATTATCAACAAGAATCATGCATGTGCTCTGAAGTACTCTACTTATGCAGTCAAGATGACATTAAACTATGTCTTGTGGTTCCCAAAGAGTTAAGTCTATAGACCTGAAGAGTCTCAAATCCATTTCCTATAAGGTTCCTCTAAAATTAAGTTGATTTAGGTACAACAAAGATCCATTCTTCGACTTTATTCCAGGCTGGTTGAAGTGTCAATACCATTTTGAAAAATGTACATGCAAATGCAAGAAATATACACAAATGTGTCTTTTCAAATAAAAGAAAATGGTTAGCAAATTGAACGTATTTCTAAGAATCATATACAAATTTTTAAATAAGGATTATATAAATTTTATACAAGATTTTACAAGAGTATTTTATGCATAAGTTTTAGATACAAATTTTATAAAATAATTTTATATACAACAAAGAATTTTGTTTACAAGAGGATAAGTCATTAAGGTTTTATACACACGTAGATTTTACGAATATATATACGTCCCATAATTTATATCACGCATGACAAAATAATTTTACAAAAAATTTACAAACCTTTAAAAAAATTATAAAAGATTTTTCACATATTTTTCAAAATATTTTGTTAAGGTCTTTCAAAAAGTTTTACAACTTTTTAGCAAACTATTTTACAAATATTTTTACATATCATTTTATAAACAATTTTACAAACATGTTTTTGCAAACATTTTGCTTTAAAAGATTTTACAAATATTTTATACAATACACCTAAATTTGATACAGAAAATAACTTACAAACATTTTACAAACAAAATATTTTTAAAAATATTTTTTTCAAAGATTTGTACAAAAATAGTTTTGGAAAAAAATTTACAAACATTTTTACACACACTTTATAAAAATTTTCACAAATTTTTTTACAGAACAATTTTTACAAACATTTACAAAATATTTTTGTAAAACATTTTATAAATCATTTTTAAACAATTTTAATAATTAATATCCATATTATTAATAAAAATATGATTTATAGTAAAAGTATACATACAATATATACAACAACGACTCCTCTCACAAGAGAAGTAATCTAATCTTTGTTCAAATGTTGGATAGTGATTAGAATGTAATTCAGAAGCAGCGAGAAGATTGGATTTACATATTTAATTAAATCAAACATCTTTGGGAGATCCTCGAGATCTGAATTTGAGATGCGATCTCAATATCCAAGTCACTATACATGGAACGTACAACTGCCATGTCCTTATCTCCAAGTATCTGCGAAGAAAGTGCATTATTCTTGAAAGAGTTCAAGAATAATTCCATTATTGATATTGTATCTGAGCATTGAGAAAAATAGATAGTTAAATGTGATTTAATTATTATGAATAATATGAGTTTAAGCACATGAGAATGGACATCCAAGATGATTAATTTTGATTTAGTTATCAATGATGTGAAAAAATGGATAGCACTATCCATATTATTCATGAATATTACAAATGTAATTTATAATATGTTAGAGAGAGAGATGATTGTAATTTGCATTTGTGAATTAATAATTTATGCGAATTGGATTCACATTAAACCATTAATTGTAAATGCAA
The DNA here is from genome assembly GCA_037367405.1 of Ottelia alismoides. Taxonomy (NCBI): domain Eukaryota; kingdom Viridiplantae; phylum Streptophyta; class Magnoliopsida; order Alismatales; family Hydrocharitaceae; genus Ottelia; species Ottelia alismoides. Next base: position 860,006 of record JAZKJV010004856.1, read on the forward strand.
TTTACATTTTATTTTGGATGTGTGCATATGATTCACAATTTATCAATGGTGTTGACATAAAAACATCCCTTTCCATGTCTTCAGACCCCATAAAGGGTCTCTCGTTCTTTGTATGTAAACCTTTGTAAGGGTTTCGTGAAGTTTCAGTAGCTCTTCCACTTCCAGGATAAATTCCCCTGCTTCTGGTTCATAAAAAGAACTGCCATGATTGAAACTATAATGAAATAATTTAGAATTATTTTCCAGGATAATTATGCAACAAAAGTTATTCCATATGTGGAATTATTGTTGGACAATAATATATAAACAAAATTGGAATGATGAAGCCTTCTGCCATACAAAGATAGACAACCAAGTTGAGCTCTCTCAACTTTATAGTTGTCCACCTCATATATGGAATGGGGCTCCATTCATTTAAATTACTTCTATCCTTTGTTGTGTGATTTAAATTGAAATATATTGATTGATTTCAATAAATTTGATTTAATTAAATGCCAACAAATTGTTGTTGGTAATTAAAACACGATAAGATTATGGCAGTTAATGGAAAGCACAATCAATATCAACCATTGAATTTGTGAGCACATGGGTTGTGATCCATTGACATCCAGAATAGTATAAAATAGAAGGGTACTCCTAGCCTTTTATTTTTACACAAACACACACATACACGCACACATAATTTGATACGCGTTTATCTCTCTCTCTATCTCTCTCTACAAGTTTATTCTCTGTCTCATTATGGTTGTTCACCTTGGTGCCCTAGAGAAAGTTGTCATCGTTGCTGCTACACCATTGTGCTACCACTTCGACTGCCTGTAGATCTCAATATCCTTCGGTGTGCATCGCTCATGAAGAAGACATCGGATCTCGTGTGACAAGATCAAGAGATTCACCGCTTGGATTATCAACTTGAAGAGAAGCATGCGTTTCATCAATGCACTCGCAATCGTGTCCTCCGTTGGATCAAACTTGAGACAGGAGGTCTCTTAATTTAGAGACACGACTGCAACCATGCTTCAAGAGGTAATCCTATATCTTGTTTGTGATTTAGATGAAACGATTCGAGAAGTGTTCTTAGATCATATGATTTCATTGCTTTAAAATTTTAAATTCTATTGCCTTGAGCAACTAGTGCAACTAATCGTTCCCTATTGCATATGATACGATCTTCACGTTTACGTAATGCGCTTAAGATTTTCTCCATAACCTTCACAATGCATGTAATGCTTTTCTATCTTTTAGTATCTTTCTTATGTAATTCTACTTTATCTTTAATAAGTACTTAAGTTGCTCTTTGGGCTTGTTTTTGGTCTTTTTTAATTGTGAGAAAAAAAGGGAAGAAAAAAGTTATAAAGAGAAAAGAAGTTTGAAATTTTTTTGCTATTGGCTTCAGGGGAGAGTTTGACTTAAAGTTAAATGAAGTTTAAAGTTTAATTGCAAAAAAGTTTTCAAGTATTACAATGTGTTGTTTCATCATCTTTAAAAAAAGGGAGATTGTTTGAATTTTATTTTGTATATTTCAAAGCTAACACATATGTTAGATCTACTTGCAATTGTTTATTGATTTTATAGGATATTTAAATTATGTTCAGAACCTCAGAAAAAGCTCTTCAGCATTTTTTATTAATATTCTATGTTGTCTTCAACTTTTAAGATTTGTAATTATTTTTTAATTCTAAAGCATCCAAAAATTATATCTCAGATGTTCTATACTAGAGTCAGTCTTGTTATTGGTCAAGTCAAGCTTTTGCAGTAAAATCAACCTTCAAGTTAAACTTCCAACTGATTGCTCAATCTATTTTTGAGGATCGATCGTCGACAGATCGCTCATTGACTTTGACATGCTCAATCATTTGTATCTTCCTAAAGAATGTCTTGAATTGATCGATCATTCCAGTTCGTCTGATCGGTAAGATTGTTTAATCGGGGTTGTCTTTTTTATCGATCATTATGTGAATGTTATTTACCTATGACCATTTCTTTTCATTATCGGTAATAGAACTTTTATGATCGCTCATATATTTGAATTTTTAACATTAAAACCGACCTCTTGACCATATACCTTATCTGATCAATCAATCAAGCACTGATTGGTCATTATATTTTTTTGATTGATCAATCCATTTTTGAACTTACTATTTTTTGTCTCTTACGGTTACAAGCTTCAATCATTATAAAATGAGGCCCATGCCCTCTCATTTCTACACAACTCATTCTGAAGATCTCTCTCTCATTCTTGTCTTTCAAGAGAGAAGCAATATAAGATTTTTTTGTTAAGAAAGCTAGTCTCAACTTGTAGCAAGCTCCTTAAGTGTAGAGTCAGAGATCCTCTTGATGCTACTGAGAAAAACTCGGTGATATTTTTCCAAGTACATAGCTTTCATCTATTTTAGAGATATACTTGTTTGAATCAAGTATTATGAGTATCTTATTGATATCATCTCAACTGCTCTGATTGTTTTATTTAGCTGTTATTATTGATATTTCATCTACTCAGATAATTATTTATCTTGTTCAGCTAACAATGATCTATATATACTCTTGGAGTTCTCTCGCAGAAAGCTCGAAGTGAAGACTCTAGCAGTTTCATAGCTAGCTCAGTTGTAGCGATGACTTTTGGTGTGTGATCCAAAGTTGTAAGCATCCACACTTGTAATCGATTGAGATATTCATCTAAATATCTCAGGATATAGAGGAATAAATGGTTGGCTTGGCTAATCGAAAACCCTAAGTCAGTAAGGCTTGTGTCGTGGTTTTTACCCGCTTGGATTTCTATGTTAACGTATTATGCATTTTGATTGTTGGCTTACTGCTTCTGACTGAGTTTTGCTGTATGCATTTGTTTTCGTGAAAAAGTTTTATTTTGCCATACTCAATTCACCCCCTTCTAGAGTATCGATCCACAATTTCTATCAAATACTTTATAATGTCCTCTAACCATGCACCACTCTCCATCATCATTCCACCTCGGTATTGCTCTATGAATCGATAAACGTCAACCCTCATCACTTTCCATCTCTTTGCTAACCCTAAGTCCAACCTTACCTCTGACGAGCTTCCATGAGTGACATGCGCTTTTCTCTGATGCATTTTCCCTCGAACTTGAGCTTGGACTCCAATTTCAACTCCAGAGCGACCATTTGGATATCAGATTTTGATATTTTCGCTACTATTTGCATTCAAGTTCGATGAGATATTCAAGATTGCAAGCCATTCTTTGAGAATCCAATGTGTGACCTTTTGGCTGTAGGTTACATATCCGAGTAGACACACACCCTCGACAATTCTCCCCTTGTTACTTATTTCAATCATGGTAAGTAAGACATGGGTGTATTTCAATCAGAAGAAAAATTCACAACTATGGTTAGGAATAACTAATTGGACGAAGGTCATATAAATATGATATTAATTATTTAAAAGACTTATATGAACTATTTTGATTCAGTAATTATTTTGAATGAAGTGATAGCTTATAAACTTGACACGATCTACAGCTGGCCGTCACAACAACATAACTATTCTAAGTTAACGAACGATTTAGATCGTTGCCATATTTTTTACAATTAAATATATAATAACGGATATTACTCGTTACTTCATTTTTTTTATTTAACAATGATTATTATATTCATTACTATATTTTCAGAAATGAATCATATAATAATAGTTATCCATTGATATTACGATTAATATACATTTTAACAAATAAGTCAACGGATAAATCGTTGTTATATAAACCTCAAATAATGAATATGGCCTTCTTTGTTAATTATAAGAACAAATATAATTTGATAACAAATAATATTCATTGTTATATTTTTAACATCGAAAATTATGCAAACAGATATTCAAATTATCCATTGATTTAAGACAAATTTATTGTAATACATGTTTGGATATAAAAGATCATTATTGATTGATCCAATTTGCAATTTGATGAACTTGAAGCCAACTAAAAAAATAATGCATGCACTGTAATTTTTTTCCGAAAAAATAGGGACAATCTCGAAATTCGAAGAAAATCCCATATTTACATGTAGGGAGAGATTGTGAAAGAACATAAGATAAAAGAAAAGAAAAAAACGAAACCACCGTCATCTCCCATCATAATGAATAGCTAGGGTGTACAAATGAGAAGCTTATTCAGCCACCTCGGGGATGATCTCGAGGGTCGGTCGCCAGTGATGCTCCTGGCAGACGTGCACCTTATCGGCTTTCGAATCGATCAAGTTCAAAAGCAGCATTGAGGCCGACTCCGCTCCTCCCTCGGAGTGTCGCAACAACTCCTCAAATTGTTTCTTTGTCAACTTGATCTTCACCTCCATTGTCGGCTGACGAGTCTCTTCCTCCTTGCATCCGACCTTCTCCTCATCGGACACCGTCCACTCCCAGTCGTCGTCGGCCCATGATGCACCAGCGTGACGGTTGATGCAGTTCCCCATCAAGGGAGCTTGGATAGGAGCTCACAAGAAAGGATTAGTGAAGAGTAGGTGGTGTGAGTAGAGATGGTAGATGGATACCGGACGTTGTGGGATATATATAGGGTGACGGATGGAATGTGCCACGTGCAATTGGGTTCGTGTCCGGACTCGGTCGGGGTCGAACGCCCGCCAGCGTTGTCCGTCGCCTTCCATTTACTTTTCGGTCCACATGGTTAAGCCTTTTTTCCTTTGAATCGATCGTTGATCTTAACATATAATAACATCTATGTTATTTTACACTCTGCCTTTCAAAATATGAGAGTGAGTTTAAGAGGTCGAGATTACAATATCATAATTTGAGTTTAAGTTATTGGGATCGAGTTTCCTTCACTGCAGTCGAAATGACTATCAGAGAAGTGGAGTCATCATACAAAAAAAAGTGCACATCTAGCAACTAAAAACCACGGGAGTGTATTATAAGATAGTGTGATTAATAATTCACAACCTAAATTTTAATATGTCAAGTGATGGTCAATGAGTTCAATTGGATCCAATCACAAAAAATTACACAACTGGAAGAGGGTAATAAGCAAGGGTTGTAGCAAACTCTACTGTAACGAATTCGCACTTTGGGTGGGCCCAGATCATGCGAATTCGTGGGAACTGCTCGATCAAGATCGAGCGGCTCACAGCCTTGCAACAGAGTATGTTGCAGCCCTTGCTACAACAGACGATCCAATCTCTCTTAAATGAGATCATCTGCACTGGTAAATTTCACCATCTTGATTGATTTGCATCACCATGACGACGACTGTAAACTTAGTTGGTTTCCAATTAAATTGGATAAGGAAAGAAAGCCTATTTAATTTATGGGTTATTATGACGGTGTCTTGTTAACTTCTACAATTACAATATCAGTTATGCCTTTTCTTTTTTGAAATATCAAATATAACTCTACCTTCTTACAAAATTAACACTTCTACCCTTTTATTATAGTAAACCATGGGTTATAAAAAGTAGAATCGTGAATTTTGTAAGAAAAAATGGCATAACTGATATTGTTGAGGTTAAGAAGCGCATAAACGATAAAAACCTTTAGTTAATTTAAGCTGATCAGGCGCTGACGGTTGAAATAATAATATGAATTGGATGCATTGTTTCTTAATTAACAAGCCTGATTAGAGCCGTGTTCTAATCAAATGTTATCGGACTGTTTTTAATTCAGTGAGTCAGCTGCACTTATCAACCCAATCCAATCTATCCAACAAGTTAATTTGAACCATTCTAATCTATATATCTATATATCTATATATAATATACTAAAGCTGGGTTCACCCAGCTTTAGCCACTGCAGTGACACATGGGTGCAGCATATGCATCTATTTCAAGCCCCGCTTCTTTTGTCATGGTGATATGTGGGTGACAATATGGCTTTGCTCCTCTTTTGTTTATCGATCTCCCTCGAATTTGTTACGTTCCCAACCTCTTTTTTCTGCCTCCACCTCCATCGCCCCAGCAAAGCTGCCACTCACCGTTGTCGCAACTGCCTCACCCCCTCCGGCGACCAGAACCTCCCGACGGTCGCTTCATGTGTCCCTACTGCGGCCACATCTCTAAGAGCCCCGTCCTCAACGCCCCATCTCCCCCCTACATCATTGGAGATCTCATATTCAGTCCTGGAGCTTGGGCTTGTGGTTAGGACTGAACCGTATAACGATGACTGTTGCCTCCCTGAGATGTCCTACTCGGATGTTGCGGTGTTCGCCTGTCGGGTCTTCTCCGGGCTCCTGCTATGTGCTAGGTGGATCGGCAAGCTTTTCCGGAGAATAGGTTCCTCGACAGGAGATGACGCCACAGGTGCGGATGGGCACGGGTCCTGTAGGAGAGGCAATGGTGAGTGAGAAGGCGAGGCGGAAGGCAGAGGAGAAGCGACAAGGGAGGCCGAAGAGGGAGATGCTGGAGGAGGAGGAGAGGAAGCAGCGGGAGGAGATCTTAAGCTGATCGAGAACAGAGAAAGCTGAGTGATCGGTGTATGTTTAATGTTTGGTTATCTTTTTCAATAAAAAATACTTTATTATCTGGATTAATTTTTATAATTTTGAAAATAATTCGGAAAAGGTTTCCCCCAGCGAAGCCCCAAAATCGACTATGGATTTCCATTGGGATCCCCCAAAGATATTCATCCATCTACTGTGTTTGTCATTTCTCCTGTTTTATTGTATTGATCAGCTCCAGCTTAAATTAGCTAAATTTGTACCTTCAGATGTCAATCCCTGCTACCCATCGCCGATAAGCTTCTCTCTCCGCCCCTCCTTATGTTCGCGATCTTCGATCTTCCTCAAATCCTTCGAGATCTTGATGTTTCCTTTCCTATTCTCACGATTGGGTGATATGATGTGTTGATCTGCATGATCGAGACCATATCCTGTGAAACATGCTTTCAATTTTTTGCATGTTTTCCTCTTCGGTATTTTTTTGCATGGATTTCTTTTTTCAAACACTTCTCGAGGTGAAGCTAAGCCAATTCTGGATCCATTAGAATGTAAAGGTTAAGATTTCACAGAGGATTTTTGTAGCTGACATAATTAAAAAGTTTGCTAGCTATTGGAGAATGCGTATACAGTAAAAAAAACATACTGTGAGATTCTAATAGAGAAGATGTCATCTTGGCCTTTATTTACAATGCAATTTTGCTGCTTTGTTCTCATTCTGGGAATAGATACAGAAGGGTGTCATGGTATTATTCATATGGTAGTTCCATGTGAAGGTGCTCCTTGAGTGATTCACTATTCGATTTCAGAATTGGAAGTTACCTGCAAGTTTGGTCAAGATCAATAAATTTAGTTAGCCTGAGAGAGATTTCAAAGCAGGAAATCTGTTCACATTACAAGTTATTTTGACGAAACTTGATATTGTGCACGATGAGCTTATCGATTCTAGATGATCTTTAACATTTTTTATTGTTGTTTTACCTGTTTGTTGCATTGTATCTCATTACTTAGATCCCAACAAATTCAAAGACATTAAAAATAACTTATGTGAGTTTTAGCTTTATAAATAAAGTTTTGTTTTTTTGTCTTAAATTTGAAAGTGCATGTGCGATGAGAATGCTGGAGGTAATATTTGTTTACAATTTCTGTGTATTCATATTCTCAGAAATTGTTCCTGCGTTGTACTGTTATATGAAATGTGATATTTACTTTTTAAGTGAATAGTTTATTCCCTCCATCATGTCAGATTTGGATACAGATCTTCATCTGTTCTATTATAATGTAGATATGTTGATTTTTTTTGAGTTAATGCCCATATGTTGGTTTTCTTTGATTGTATGTAACGAAATAATATTCTGTCAATTGTTGGTGTATTATATTTGTAAATTGATCATTTCATTATTTGGGACCCAATAAATTTAAAAACATCAAAAAGAACTTATGTAGGTTTAAGTTGTTTTAATAAAGTTTTGGTTTTTGACTTAAAATTGAAACTCCAAGTTCAATGAGAATGAGTGTAGTATATGTTTGCAATTTCTAAGTATTCATGTTGTCGAAAATTGGTATCACGTGTTTTTTTAATAATGTTATATAAACTCTGATATGTGTTTTTAATTGAGTAATTTGTTCCCTCCATGTATTCCCATATATAAATGCTCATCGATGTATTTTCAGTATTGATTTAATAACTTTGTGAGTTGAATTTATGGAATTTGGATATAGATATTTTCCCCTAATATTCTAATGTAGATCTATTGATTTCTGTGATTGTGTATAGCTAAAAAACTCAGGAAATTTTTTCAGTGTTGTATTTATAACTTGGTAATTCTGTTATTTAGGACCTGAAAATTTTGGAGATGTTAAAAACAATTTTGTAAGTTTTATATTTTTTATAAAGTTTTGTTTTGTTGTAAATGTGAAAGCGCAATTCTGATGAGAATGGAGATAATATTTATCTGCAAGTTCTGTGTATTATTGTTGCTGGGAATTGGTCTTGCATGTTTTTACTTTGTCATAATGTTATATGAAGTTCCATATAATATATATATATATAATACCATATCAAACTTATATATACACACACTTTTTATTGAGTAATCTGTTAATACTGAACATCTTCACTCTTCAACTTCCAGTAATCATACATGATATAATGATAGTTTCAGAGTTTTTATGGATATTTTATTTTTTACTTACTTCATAAATCTATTTCGGGTATGTCTTGCTTATATCAAATTTTTTTGTATGATCTATTTATTTGCTAGAGCTCTTTACATGTGTCTTTAAAAATTGATACCTTTGGAGTGTTTGTTTTGATCGCAAAGATATCTACACTTTCCAGTTATCATACTTCTTTTATCTTTTTACTTAACAATGATGAAACATTTCTAATTTTTTAAAGGTCGGGTGCAACAAATTTCATTATATTTCTCAATTTGTGTATTGTTAAGATAGATAGTATTTGGTTTCCATAATTGTTGATCTATTGTTCTATTGTAGGGGACCTTTTTTAAAAAAACCCTAATTGTAAGTAGAGAAGAAAAACATTTAAGTGACACCATGTATATAAAGCAAAATGATCATTTATTGTTTATTTTTTGGAATGGAAGGAAAACATGAATATTTATATTTCCCTCTCATTAGATCGAACAACAAAATTAAAATTTATTGAATTATCGATATGTTAAATTTATGTATTATTTGAAATTATTAATGTTAAATTTATTTCTTATTTTGAACTTTATATCCATGTATTAGTGTTGGAACTTTTCATTGAATTTTACACCATATACCTGTTCGTCCCATGGACCGAAACGAATTTATGTACTCCATATCAAAGAATTGTATTCATCCCGTCAGATAAAAAAGCCATACATTGTACTTTTCTCTCTCATGATTCTACATGTACCCATTTAGTTCTTTCATATTGATGTAAGGTGATTCTTAATATTATATATTAGGATTTCTCATTAAAACACTTATATGCATAGGCTCATATGCAACTTCTCAATGATTATTTTTTAATCAGTAGCTTTCATGGGTTATTATCTTCCATGCTAGACTTCATTTGCCTTCACATTTATAATTATTTTATTTATTTTATTTAATGTTATTCTTAATAATTATATAAGACTTTGTTTTCCGCAATTATCATATGGAGTCTAAGTATGAAGTATAAAGGTGATTGCAAAAACAAGATGTAGCAAGGTTATATTTTAAGCTCATCTAGAATGACTGATGCACACTTCAAGAGTGCTAACCACTGAATATTATAGTCAAATGTTGAAACTACTCACAATTAAAAAGCATTTTAATGTGTGTGTACGTATATATATAAGAGTAAAAAGAGAATATTTTTTCTAAACAAGTATATAGTGGAATCATAGCTCTTCCAATTCTCAAGAATAATTTCAATGTATACTGAATCATTCTCTATTCATATGAAAATAAATATTTATTTTACCATCCTGCCGCGAAGCGCAGGTATACTTACTAGTAACTATATAAAAGCTGGGTTTTTACCGCCAGTATTGCCATGTGGATGGGTTATCTGCTGGGCAAAGCTAGAGCAAAAAAACCCAGCATTCTTCCTCCGATGTTACCTTCTCCCCATGATCAGTCTCTCTCTTCCCCTCTCTCTCACCGGACATGTGATCATCTATGCACAATTTCTTCCACAATATGCCTCACTCTGTCGTGATCTTTACCTTTCTTTAGTTTTCCTGCACGTCTCCCTCTTCCACCCCTATTTCTCTCTCGCATTCCCTCATTCGCTCTCGGTATTGTTCCGACAAAACTCACGGAGGAAGTGGATGGCGATAAACCATCGTCCCTCCAATGACATCCTGCCCCACCCACCGCCATCCTGCCCCACCTCCATAACGATCTCTCCTCCCACATCTTCGGTCATGCATGTACATGTTCAACCTCCTCGATCACCCATAAATCCGTCGAAATCAACCCGTTGTTGCTTCAAATGCAGCATCCTCCCCCTCTCAAGACTGCCCTCCCCGAAGCCAACCCGTGGTTGTGTTTTTCTTTTGTCTAATACTTCATCAGAGATTTAAAACTGTTGCTGAAACGAGAAGCAGAGCTTCTCAGCACCTTCCATTAGTGTTGGTGGATGGCGAGTACCAGGTAGCCTTCTCTATCCCTATCCTTCTCTGATTCTCCTTCTTCCTTAGCTTCGCCATCCTTCCCAACTCGCACGTCGTCATCTTTGATCTATCAAACCCAATCATATCGACAACCATCATGACTTAAGTTTCCCCTCACCTTCTTATTCTACTCCTGCAACTTTCCATCTCTGGTGGAATGCCACAGGAGCAATTGGGTTCCACCTTCCTCCACCTGATCTAGGAACCCTCACCCTCATCCCATATTATTATTTGTGCTTTCACACCATTGCTGAGCATCTTGCTCGAGTAAAGCCTTTCTTGCTAGAGCACATTAGAGCGAACCGTCTCCCAGGAGCTTCCAACATAAACCTTTGCAGGAGCATCAGGCAATTAGACCATCGGGGGTTGGGCTGGACCGCCTTCGTCAAAGCGACAATGACAAAGAGGTCCAGGGATACAGGTACCCTCCGATCAAGGCAGACTCTTCATCTTAGCGTCCACATCTCGAGGCTTTGTATCCATCAGATCATCCGAGTTCTTAATCGTAGCTGTTCATGGCTCTCAGATTATGCTCCTTGGATCCAACCACAACCAAGAGTTAGAAGAAGCTCCAGATGTTACATTTTGCATCCACCGGATCGGAACACCAACCCGGATCGTCGAACATCAGATAGAGCACCACATGGCATGTCTTATTGGGATACGATCAGAACAGGAAAACCAAGTCCTTGCCGTCTGATTGAGCCAGCCAGCACGTGATCTGAACACGTGTCTGGCAAATTTGTGGAGAAGCCTTCACCCGTTATGGATATTGCAAATAAAACTTTTGGATATTTTATAAAGAACCCGAGGAGGTCTTGAGAATATCATTAAGGCCATTTTCAAAAGCTAAGTTCAAATTTATCTGTTTACGTACATGGATTTATTGATTATCTAGCAATCACTTGCAATATTGCATAAATTTACCGGACCATTTAGATAATTGGTGAACATGTCCTCAACTGCGACAACACTTGGCACTTGCCAATCATTGGCGAACATGTCCTCAACCGCGACAACACTTTCCCATCACGTATGAACTGGAACTTTTTGCGAAATTTTCCCGGGTGTTTTTTATACAGGACCCTCTATCATTCTATTATCCACTAACATGTATAGGGTGATTTGTGTGCATGCACCATGTGCATGCTGATCTTTTTATGGGCATATACCCGCATTTGCCATTTCACGTGCACTCCTCTTAGTTTCCAATAAGTACACCTATACTCTTATTATACATTACTGAATAATACCCCTTAATAAAATCGATTAAACAAAATACACTTTATAAAAATAAAACAAAAATCAGAAATGCTAATCTAAAACATAGAAATGGAGATTACTATTTACTCTACTTTTGGTAAGTATGCTTCATGTGATTATGTAAAGAGATATTTTCTTAAATGTTAACCTCTTAATTCCATGCTTAACCGTAAAAATTAACTTACGCCGCGAAGCGCGGGTCTACATCGTAGTATTTAAGTATATCGTGGATTCGGAACCTTATTTCAGACCAAGATCTATTGTTTGACCACTTAAATATTGATGTAGTTTCATTCAGTGACTTCATTTTTCTGCACTATAAGAAAAACGGGTTGTAATGACAGATTAGTGACACTAAATACTATAGCAACGACAAAGTGATTGCCACAAGGAAAAAATAGCTTCTCCTCCCGTCTTTAAACTTATGTTAAAAATACCACTGAACTTGATTTCTTAGGGCATATTTGGTTACTGGGATTGGGTGTGTTGGGGTAACCTACTGTGAATAGTAGTTGTTTGGATAGTTATGAGGATTGGTGAGGGTTGGAATAAGAAATGTGATGTGATATCACATTGATTTGTGATGAAATTCCAACTCAGGAATGTGAACAGGTAAACCGGATTACCACGAGGTAACTTGGTAACCAAACGAACCCTTAAGCTTGAGCTGTAGGCCTCCACTCCCCTCATCGACATAGGAACTTCATCTCACTTCCATTCCATCACACTTTCATGTGCACCTTAACGGGTTCTTGAACTAAGTGGAGAAGAAAGAAAATGTGTCAAAGGTCGCTTCGAACTTAGGGTTGGGCATTGGGCTGGGCCGTCCCGACTCGACCCAAAACCTGACCTGCATAACCCGACCCAAATCCGAATCCGAAATTCAGTGGGCAGGTCGTGGGCTTCAAAATGAGCCTATATTGATTATCGGGCCGGGTTCGGGCCTGATAAGGCCCCAACCTGCAAGCCCCATAGCCAGACCTATACGATATAATTATATTCCATATCTTCATGTTTGCTCCAAATACCATGTTCTAACTTTCATATCGTTATTTCGAGTTCAGTATAAATACTTAAAACCATTAATAATCATATCCATTAGCGTGGATTGAGAACATTGTTACATTAATATGCAAGAATGGAATCAGTATCCTCAAGTGCTAGAGCAAGTACAAACTGTAAGTAACCAATCTGTATGGGTTCATAGTGCATGCATCTACAATAGAATATGTAATGATGAATTGAATGGAGGTTTAAGTCGCCATATTTTTTTACCACATTTCTATTTCAAACATACAACTGATGTTAGAAACACGAGTTAGTCGGCGTACTTAAGGTATTAAACATGCATACATGCATAAGAAACATCCCAATAAATGCAAGAAGAACAAAACACATGATATTGGTGTATATAGGTGTTAAATTGGGTCGGCCCGACCCGAACCGACCTATTTTATTTGGGTCGAGTTTGCTTGGTCTTGGAATTTGAAAATAAATTGATCCTAGGTCCGACTCATTAGTCTATATACTTAAATGAACTTGGACCGAGCCGACTCACACCCGACCTAACCTAGCCCTATGTCCAACCCTATTTAAACCCATATATATATATATATATATATATATATATATATATATGTGTGGGTAAAATGGGGCTGCCCCCTGGGAGTAGCCCACTTGGCTACTCCCACCCCTATTTTTCCCTCATTTTTTATTTTTTTGGGAAATAAAAATTTGTATATTCATCACTATATCCCTCTAACATTCTATTAAAATTTCGTCAGAAACAGAGACTCCCATGCCCTCCATCCAGACGTCATTTTTTTAACGGTCGTAGGATTTTTTAAATCGACCTTGTTTTGATGGAGGCCGTAGGAGTCTCTGTTTCTGACGAAATTTTAATAGAATGTTAGAGGGATATAATGATGAATTTACAAATTTTTTTCCAAAGAAATAAAAAAATGAGGGAAAAATAAGGGTGGGAGTAGCCAAGTTGGTTAAATGGGGCTGCCCCCTAGGGGTAGCCAACATGGCTGCCCCCGCCCCATTTTTCGGCGTTTTTTTTATTTTTTTTTGAAAAATAAAACCATGTATATTCATCCATATATCCCTCCTACATGCCATTCGAATTTCGTCAGAAACAGAGACTCTTACGACCTCCATCTCAATGGTATCGATTTAAAAAAATCCTGTTACCGTTAAAAAATTACTGTCCGGATGGAGGCCGTAGGAGTCTCTGTTTCTGACGAAATTCGAATGGTATATAGGAGGGATATAGGGATGAATGTAAATGGTGTTATTTTTCAAAAAAATAAAAAAATTTGCCCAAATAAGGCGGGGGCAGCCATGTTGGCTGCCCCTAGGGGGCATCCACATATGACCCTATATATATATAGGGCTTATCCAGAGAGCACTGGATTTGAGAATTTTTAAGCACGCGTAATCATCCGTGTGATGATGATCCTGTGGTTCTGCGTAAAATTGATTAGTTTCTAAATTTAGCACTAAGAATGAATTGCCATAACCACCCACTGCATATAACTCGCAATTTAATTCCCTTTTTTAAGTTATAATTGAGTACTCATTAATTGCCGCATTGTTTTTTCTAAAAATAACCATGAGAATCTCCTCCTTCCTCCGATGTCAATTAAAATACGACTCACGTTGAGTTGCTGAAATAAATACAAAGTTATTTTTCGTAATACAAAGTTACTGATGCCATTGCAAACATTACTGAAATAAATACAATGTTACTTTTTATGTTGTTTTTTATTCTTAAAAAATTACTGTTACGTTTGTATAAGTTACTTGCTATTCGTAGTAACTATTGTCCATACAATAATTACTAAATAGATAAATTACTAATGTCCATACAACAATTACTAATTACAAATGTTGATATTACTGAACTCATTCTGATTCTTACTGATGATATAGTTACTTAGTACAATGTTACTTATCATGTATGTTTTTTATTCGTAAAAAATTACTGATAATGTTTGTATAAGTTACTTGCTATTTGTTGAGTGTTACTTGCCTTTCATTCATTCTTATTAATAACACTTGTACAAAGTTACTAATGTCAATACATCAATTACTGATTACAATTGTCCATATTACTGAACTCAACGAAATTATTACTGAAGTGTATTAACTATTTTGTATACAATAATTACTGAATAGATAAATTACTAATGTCCATACAACAATTACTTATTACAAATGTTCATATTACAGAACTCATTCTGATTGTTACTGATGATATAGTTACTTAGTACAATGCCACTTTTCATGTATGTTTTTTATTCGTAAAAAATTACTGATAACTTGTGTATAAGTTACTTGCTATTTGTTGGGTGTTACTTGTCTTTCAATCATTCTTACTAATAACACTTGTACAAAGTTACTAATGTCAATATATCAATTACTGATTACAATTGACCATATTACTGAACTCAATGAAATTATAACTGAAGTTGTAGTAACTATTGTCCATACAATAATTAATGATAGATAAATTACTAATGTCTATACAACAATTACTAATTACAAATGTTCATATTACTGAACTCGTTCTGATTGTTACCGAAGAAATAGTTACTTAGTACTTCTGAATAATTGTTAGATAATTGAGTTGTAATATTACTGACGCTATACGCACAATTACTGAAGATTCATGTCCATGTTACTTACTCATTGTTATTAGTTACTGAAATTATAGTTACACATCAATTATGTACTCAGTAAATGTATTTGTTAATGACCTCTTTTATTAGTTACAGAATGATTTGTTCTTAATATTATTGTCAAATATGTTCTTTTCGCTTCTTTAGTCAATAAGTATGCAACGATCATCAACACTTCTTGTTTTTTTCTTCCACGAAACATAAGTGTCCAGACATCTGGCAAACCTGAAATAATAAATTGTCAGTAGCATTTGTAAGATGAATCAATAACTATGTAAGAGAAATATATATACATGAAAATTAAGAATTACATCAGTAACATATTATGTTGGAAGACGATACATTTATTTAAGTAATATCTTTATCTATTTCAGTAAGAATAAATTCATACACAAGTAACATCTAATGAATTGTCAGTAATATCCCTAATATGAACCATTAATCATGAAAGATAAAATTATGTCCATGAAAAGTAAGAATTATATTTATAAAAGTAACTCGGTGCAAAGCATAAATAATTTGATGAGTTACTCCAGTATCTTTTGATACAATATCAGTATCCTTATGATTTTTTTAAATGTTTTCAAATTAAAACTCAATATCCAAACACAAATCATTGATTATCATTCCTTCTGAGATTTCATGATACAAACCCAATCGCAAGTCAATATCATTTGAAATTGAAATCGAAAGAGAAATCATACATCGCAATTCATCTTTGCAAATCCCACTTTCTCATGATCCAGAAACATAACAAAAAAATCAAAATCTGGTCTATAAACAGTCAGATTCAAATCAAAATGTCCAAAAAAATTAATTCTTTCTACATACTATCAGATTCAAATCAAAATACGAAAATAAAAATCTAATCGAAATATAATACCTTGCAATAGATAAAAATGTTCGCCTCTTTTTCCACGATTGATCGCCTCACTTTGCAAAACGCTAGATCCAAAAATGCCAGATCAATCTCCTCTCGTTGAACTCTCAATACACGTTTCCATAAACGTATACTAATTATAGAATTGCTTAATATTTCCAATTAGAGGAAATTCCATTTTGGTTACGGTTCCTATTTTTTAGGGATTGAGAGATACAAATCTTACGGCTGGAATTAGAGGCCCATTTTATCTCAAATGGGCACAGTGCCCTCTGGATAAAAATCCTCTATATATATATATATATATATATATATATATATGCTTTTTAGCGCTCCTTTGGGCTTAACATCTACAAGCATATAAAGATCAAATCAGATCATATGCGAACTCCATGTGCCTTAGAGCACTCAGGCGATCCCCTCAAACCTTCGACGGAACCACATTAGACTCAATCCGGTAGGTGGTCGTAGATGTACAATGTGCTGCCACATTAGACTCAATCCGGTTAGTTACATCATTCTTATTTTCATGCATTTTAAAGTTTGTATATGAAGAAAGAACATTGGCTTTGCTTAATATTTTGAACTTCATTTTTGCTGTTTCTTTAACAAAATACCATATAGTAGCGCAACTAATTATCTTTCTAGTGCCTATTTTTACATAATTTTATGCATTCTATGTGATTTATTGGAATTAAGTTGGTGAAATTGCTAATGGTTATCGATTTTACTCATTTAATTCATAACATTATGTGTAATTCCTAACAATCCAAACAAAATATTCCATGCAACTTTGTATGTTTGCAATATTTTCAGATTAGTATAAAAAACTTGCTTTATGTTCTTAGAATAATTAGATCATTGATTTTGGTATTTAATTTAGTAAAAATTCATTTTGCAAAATTTGAAGTGTCGTTGTATTCATTGTATTCTTAGGCATAAGTAGAATTTTGGATTGCAAAAATATAGAATTTTAATATTTTCGTGAATTAGACATTCAAATCAAGGTTTACTCAGTAACTAATTTATAATAATTTATGTAATTATTATACTTCCATGTATTTCATCAATCGTCAAAATAAGTTTATTTTGTCCTGTAGCTCATATGTTTGCCAAAAAAACCCAAAAATATGTTCATTTATATTTATATTTGCATACAAATATAAATACAGGAATGTGTTTCTTAAAATATTTAGTGTGCTCTAAATAGGGAAAATATTAATTTACAAAAATATGCACTTTTTTGTGTTTCTATGCATTTGTTATATTATTCGCTTTCAAAAATATCCAAAAATTGGTTTAAGATAGATTTATTTTTCCTATATTCAAAAATATTTTGTCTCATTTTTATGATGTGTTTTGACCATGAAATTGATTTTTTCAAAATCCTTATTATATTGGTAATCTCAGTTTGAAAGATACTCTACTTGCATTCTTTTGTCATTTGCATTAGAATCCCTTAAAACATGAAAATATCTTTCTTGGATAAAATGGTTTGCTTTGGTGATTGTGTGATTTGTCTTAGCATGTGATTGCCTCCTTGAGACTGACCTAGCTAAGAATCATCAACCTAATAAAATATAAGAATCACATTTTTTGATATTGAACTTTTTGTAAACTAGAGCAAAACATTAACTAGCACTTAAAGAAAAGCCCATAACAAGGGGGATGGTGACTTTGCTAGGAAATGATAGTGCTTTCTCTCAACAACACCATTCTACTAGGTGGTATATGCATATGAGTTCCTGTTAATAATGCCCAAGTTAACAAAAAAAGAAGACAATGAGTCATCAACAAATTCAAAGGCATTTCCATATAATTCTTTTTAAACAAATGAAAGCTGACTTTTTATTTCATAGTTGACTGAAAATATCAAATTATCAAGATTTAGCTTTGAGTCCATTTCTTTTTTACTTTTGATTATGGATGAGTTGACAAGTCACATTCAGGATGAGTTACCTTGATGTATGTTATTTCCTAATGATATTGTGTTGATTGACGCGACTAGAGATGGAGTAAATGAGAAGCTTGAGGTCTGGAGACATGCTTTGGAGACTAAAGGATTTCGTATAAGTAGGGCTAAGACGGAATATATGAAGTGCATCTTTGATGGAAGCAATGATGAAGGAATCGATGTGAAGGTTGGTGACAATAACATTCGGAGGTGAGATTCTTTTAGATACTTGGGATCTATTTTGCAACATGATGGGGAAATTGATGGATATGTTACTAATAGAATGAATATAGGCGGCTAAAGTGGAGAAAAGCCTATGTTGTTCTCTGTGATAAGAAAATTCCTTTAAAAATTAAAGAAAATTTTTACAAAGCAGCCATGAGACATGCTACGCTCTATGGATCTAAGTGTTGGCATGTGAACTATATACATGTGCATAGAATGACTGTAGCAAAAATGAAAATGCTAAGGTGGATGTATGGACACACATGTAAAGATCAGATTCAGAATGATGCAATCAAAAAGAAAGTTGGTGTAGCTCCGATCGAGGATAATATGCGATAAAATCGCTTAAGATGGTTTGGTCATTTGCAAAGAAGATCAACTGATGCACCAGTTAGGAGATGCAAATGTTGGGATTTTGAGCCGACTAAGAGAGGGTGAGGATGGCCCAAGAAATGTTGAAAAGAGACTATACGAAGTGATCTTAGTTTTTTGGATATAAACCTGAAATTGACTCAAGATAGATTTGAACGGAGGCGAAGAATCCATGTAGCCGATCATACTTAATTGTGGGAAAAGGTTTTGTTGTTGTTGTAGTAGTTGACCGATAAGGTTATATCACTTACTTCAATTTTATTTCTATAGAAAAAGTGATTGTGTCATATGACTACAGTTGTTAACTATAATAAAAAAACTCCATATAGATCAAGGTTACACAACAAAAAGCCTGGCTATCTAAATGACTTAGCATAAAAGCATAACAACCACTCTTTCATCATCGTCTTGGAAAGGAGACACAATGATGCTTCCGAAATTAATAATTCCCTTTGAAAAGAAGAATATAGTACAAATTTGACTCTACAAAGTATCTCAATCCGGTAATTGGCCAAATTGGAGATATCACACGTAAAAAATGAAGTCTTCCATGACACAAAAGTGCTGCCAACATATGAGGGCTACTCAAGCTTATAAAGACAACCCCAATTGCCCTATCAATTTGTATATTTTTTACCACGAAGAGACAATATCAAAAATAACATGATAATTGATTTACTATATATTTGACTAAAAATAACAAAATTAAAATCATGTAAAACATCCTTAAATCTCATAAAGAGTAAGACTAAAGGGATTTTTACCCGGCAGACCCTGTAATCTTTTGCAATTACCGCTACGACCTCTGAAACATCCTAATTCCTCTCTCGATCCCGTAAACTTGCTCCGTTTTACTCCGCAAACCCTGTCGTTAAATTGACACATTTGAACCTAACTTGTTTGGGTTAAAAGTGAGTTAATCAAACCACATCAGATCTAACGGTGTCTTTTCTTCCACTCTCTCCTTCTTCTTCCTCTTTCCAACTACACATATTGAGAATGAACGGACAATGAGGAGGGGGTGGAATAACAGCTCAGGCAGTAGCTGGGCACCGGGGGCTTCGAGGGGAGGGCAGGAGGGTTGCAGCAACGGGAGGGGAAGCTGGACGCAGGACCTTGAACGACGGGCCCGGGGAGGGGGGGCTTTGAGGCGAGCTGGGAAGGCGGCGACGTGGTGGGGGCAGCTGGGCGTCGGGGGCTTCGAGTGGCAGGCAGGGGGCGGGCGACGGAGGAGGGGCAGCTGGGCGCAGGGAACTTTGAGCGGCGGACAGGGAGGCTGCCGGGGGTGTTGGGGGAGGCTTCGGGCGAGGGGGCAGCTGGGTGCGCGCGCGGGAAGGCAGTCGGGTGGGTGGGTGGTGGGGTTTTGGAGGGGGGGGGGGGGGCGACGGGGGCTTTGAGGCGACCTGGGAAGGCAGCCGCTCGGAGGCGAGATGGGAAGGCGGCGGGTAGGTTTCGAGTGAGCACGCAAGGGAGGCAGACCGACGGGTCGGGAGGCGAGCTGGGAAGGTCGACGGGTGGGTTTCGAGCGGGCACGCAGGGGAGGCGGACCGCCGGGACGGGAGGCGAGCTGGGAAGGTCGGTGGGTGGGTTTCGAGCGTGCACGCAGGGGAGGCGGACCGCGGGCCGGGGGGGGGGGGGGAGGGACTGATGGGCGCTGGGCTCCTCAACGGCAAGGGGCTTCGGGCCGGAATGGTTCAACTGGAGGTGGAGGGTGGGAGGAAATGGCACTTGCCGTAAATTTGATAAATAAAATGGGTATCATGTAAAGAAGATAACGGAATCTGGTCACTTTTAACGGGGCAAATGGATGGGAGTTAACCACAGGATCTGTGGGATAACGGTTAGCAAGTTTACGAGGTCGAGAGAGGAATTAGGATGTTTCAGAGGTCGTAGCGGTAATTGCAAAAGATTACAGGTCTGCCGGGTAAAAATCCCAAGACTAAAATCCCCATATTTAATGATAGGTGAATGGCTTTCCGTTAGGATAATCGATCTTCCTAGGACCACATGATTAATGGTTATAGACTAACTTCAATACCTAAAAAGAGATTTCTTAAATCCATGAAGTTTTGTATAGAAACATCTGAAGAATTATTGTTGCACATAAATGATATACCAAAAGGACGAAGAATGGGAATTGTGTTTATACATATAGCATGAGAGTTGATGAGCCGTTTATCATTGCATCACGCTTCTCATCTTGTCAATATTGTGCAGAAACCAAATCGATTGAACCCTTTATCTAAAACAAGCCCTGCGGCATCCTTATATATCATTTGTCCAAAACCAGTAAGGATTTTTACACCCATAATTCTGAGTAATTCTGCAATTACAATCATAACCGTGCATAATTGTGAATTACATACAGAACCCTCAATAATCTTAACTCTTACACTCATAACCTTCGAATTAACTTCCATCCAATATTCCGTTAACTGTATCCGTCAAATAATTTACATTTTCTACCTTTTAACTTGTGCTATTTACAATTAGTACACTCTCCCTACCTCCTCCTCCTCCTCTTCAACAACCACCCCTCCCCTCTTCCTCCTCATCGACCACCTCCTCCTCTCCGTCGACCACCACATCCTCCCCGCCGACCCTCCCCTCGACCTCTGTTTGCAGCCCAGGTTGTGTTATTTACAAATAACCTTAATGGAATGTTATGGGTGTGAAATACAGTGATTATTTGGGGTTTGTTGTGTAATTCTCAACGATGCATGATTATGACTGTAATTACAGAACTACTCAAGATTATGAATGTAAAAATGCCAACAAGTAATGTGAGGTGTTGCTAAAGTTAGATTAGTATGTAAAACTCCCAAGCACATCCCACAAGCTTTGAGATCCGAAATCATTACTTTGCAAATAATGAAGGTTACATTAGATAACAAGCGATCAACTCTTTGTTAACCAGCGATCACATTCAACTCCATAAAAAGTCAAAAGCTTCCGTTGCAAGAGCCCCCAATTATCCGACGCTACTCTCGATCCCACTCACACCACTTGCTTTGCCATCAAATAAACACCGGACTTGACTTCGTTCATGTTCATAACCCACAGATATATAAAGAAATATATACTGAGAAGTTAGTGCAGTGAGCCCCCGGCATTCATGTCTCTGGAGCTGCCACTGTCCCCACGCACACCCTCGCTCCCAGCATTCATGGCGTCTGGGATCCGAGTCTACTCCAGCTCATCCATGCTCACCTATTGAAAGTGGTAGCAATCCCTCCCCCTTTGGTTGGTTCTCATCCTCTTCCGTCATGCTTTTCATGTGATACCAACTTAGCCCTTGCCGAGATGGGAAGCGGGGATCTGGCGTGCCTGCTGCTGCTGTTCGTCTTATTTTGTGAGTACGGATGTGGAATTTGGCTGATTTTGCCCGTTCTTCAAATTTTTTGGTTAAGTTGGCGCATTTGCACACTTGGGCTGTCCTAGCAATTGATGGGTAGTTGGAAAGATTTGATCTTTGGACGGGATGTTTTTGATTTTTTAGTTGATTCTGCTTTTGAGGTTATAATGATGTTTGGGCGTGGGCGGGTTTTGAGATCTGCTGAGGTGGACGGATTTCTGATGGTGATGCTTATCTAGGGTTTTTAGGGTTGAGCTTCTGTTCGATGAATGTGAGTGCCGTTTCTTCGGTGCCTATGGTTGGTGTCAATGAGATGTAGGTCCAGTTGTAGATCGTGATTATTTGGTTGCATAAGAAATATTTTTCCTGCAACTTAATTTGTTATTTGAAGAAAATTTTCAGCTCATTTATGTTGATTCTTGAGCTTTCAGGTTATCTGTGTTAATCTGTGCATATGTTGAAATTGAATAACTAGAGTGAAATGTGCAAATAAACACATGTCTCTATAGAGAAACTGTATTGAAACTCAGGTGCGATGGGTTATAACTTATAAGCAGTTGGATGATGAATCTTATAAAAAGGCTTGGGAATATGGAATAACTGTTGAAGTGAAACCATTAAGCGTGATCTTTCTGGTCTGGATATTTTTTCTGTGTATGATGTAGGACCGATGAAGTAAGTTGAGGCAAAAAAACTATATAGGTCCGTGTGGGAGAAAGGCATGTGAGCAAAAGACTTTGTTTTGGTAGAAGGCATGTGAGCAAAAGACTTTGTTTTGGTTTCGAAATATGCTGCATGTGAATTTAGTCCTTAGAATCAGTTGGGCATCGGCCCAAGTGGAATTATCCATGCTTTGAATGTTATTCACAGGGCAGCTTTTTTTGAGGAACAGTGGGATGACCTCCTTTAGAGGGCCATCCAAAAAATATAAAAAAGTAAGTTAGTAATTACACCCGTCAAGATTCAAAGTGGGCTCTGGCATTCCCAAGTACATTTTTGGACTAGAAACTCGTCCCCTCAAAGATCACACAATTTCTAGCCAGCCAAAGGGACCAAATAGTCGCACAAATCTTCGATCTCCCTTCCTCTGAGCCTGACCACCTTCTGCTAACAGATTCCCAGAAGGCATCTCTGTTGCTCCAATCTAGACCTGATGTTGCTGTATTTCTCTTAACTTCAACCGACCCTGGGCAGTTAAAGAACAAGTGATCTATAGCTTTTGACGGCTCACCACATCTTCTACACCCCTCCACAGTCCTAGGAAAGAGCCTTGCTCTTCTAGATGCCGTCAACACCCACTCTCTCCTTAGCAACCAAAGAAACACCTTGATTTTAGAGGGGATTCTCCAAGTCCAGATCCTCGCACATTCTCTCGAGATCATCGGCTCCACAACCGAAGGCTAGGTGACCATAGCCTTGTAAGTCTTCTTTACCGAGAAGAAACCGCCTCTCCAACACCACGAGTCCCTTTCCTTCGATGGCGCCTCAAGGTTAGTCAACCTGCTTGACAGACACAAAAGATCTTCAGTTCTTTGATCCGACAGTTGAGCCACAAAATTAGGTGTCCATGAGCCGTCCGACCACACATTTGCCACACAAATGTCCTTGTTCGAAGCCAACACATACAATCTCAAGTAAAGGTCATAGAGAGCACCATCTTCCGTCCAGTCATCTATCCAAAATCGGAAACCATGACCATCCCCTAGCATAGGACGCAAACATCTAGCCAAATTTGGCAAGATTGAACACACTCCTCTCCAAAAGTAGTTGGAGATCCCACACCATCAATTTGAGCCACCAAAGCTTGTAGAAACACCATAGATCGACCTAATCAAATTTGAGCAGAGATCAGTTACAGGCCCTAGATCTTCAGTTCACTTCGCAAGCAACGCCTTATTCATATTCCCAATCTTCAAGACTCCTAGGCCATCCTCGCTGATCGACGTAGATACCGTCGACCATCTAACCAAAGTAAGACCCTTGGCCCCCCGAGCTGATGACAAAAAAATGACGCATTAAAGATTCCATTCTGTTTCGGATCCCCACATGCATGACTCTCATAGACATGAAGAAGTCAGGAATGGCATAAAGAACGACCTTGATAAGGATTAATCTCCCTCCCTTTGACATGAAATCTGCTTTCCAACTTGCGAGCTTCTTCTCTAATTTCTCCACCAGGGGCAACCAGTCAATCTGCCACGCCCTTCCTGTCAGCAAAGGCAAACCCAGATAGCTAATAGGCAGGGACCTCTGCACCATCCCCAGGACCTCACTGCAAACCGCCGAGTCTGCTGCTGCCATGTTGAAGGGTACAAATGCCGACTTTGCTCCATTCACCCTCAGACCTGAAAGGTCACCAAAGATGTCAAGCACCATCTTTACAACCCCTGCAATCATCTACCCCACCAAAAAAAGGTGTCATCAGTATATTGTAACAGTGGCACAAAAAATCCGCCCATGGAGTATCCACTGAAGAAACCTCCCTCCTCTGCCACATTAGACATAACTGCTAACACATATGCTACCAAAACAAACAACAAAGGGGCCAATGGACAACCCTGTCTCAACCCCTCTGTGCCTGGAAGTAAGCTCCTTCTTGCTTTACGTTCACCAACATCGAAAGTGAGGGTGGTTGTAATGCACTTCTTCATCCAGTCAATCCAAACATACGGAAACCTCTCCTCACCAAAGACGCCCAAATAAACTTCCAGTTCATGCTATCATACGCCTTTGAGAAATCAACCTTACAAAGGAAGGCTGTAGTTCCTCTTCTCTTCCAATCAGAGACCATTTCTGCTGCCATAACAACTCCCTCCAGAAGTTGTCGCCCAAGTATAAAAGCCAATTGCATCGAAAGGACGATATCATCCAGAATCCCCCATAGACGATTAGCCAAGACCTTGGCCAACATGAGATATATAGCATTCAACAACGCAATGGGGTGATAATCGTCAATACTCTCAGCTCCCTCTTTCTTTAGAAGAAAGAATAGTAATGATTTGTTTAACTTCTCCAGACCCCTGCCCGCATCCATAAACTCAAGCATCAGGGCCATAACATCCTCTTCCAACATCTCCCAGAAATCCCTATAAAAAGAGTCCGAGAAACCATCTGGACCTGGGCAATCATCAATATTGAGATCAAAGACCGCCTATGGACCTCCTCCATCGCGAAATCTGCTAAAAGTGCCTCTCGTTGACCATTACTCAAGCATTTTAGCCCCCTCCCGGACCATCTAGCACCAGTTGACGATAGACACCTGTTGAAGCAACGAAAGTGATCCACAAGAACCTCCCTATCTCCCTATCTCCTTGAACACTATTATCTTCGGTTTTTGGCCTGTGAACCATAGACATGTGTAGAGAATGGCTGTAGCAGAAATGAAAATGCTAAGGTGGCTGTGTGAACACACCCACAAAGATTGGATTCGGAACGATGCAATTATAAAGAAAGTTGGTGTAGCTCCGATCGAGATAAGATGCGAGAAAACCGCTTAAGATGGTTTGGTCATTTGCAAAGAAGATCAGCTGATGCACCAGTTAGGAGATGCGAGTGTTGGGATGTTGAGCCGGCTAAGAGAGGGCGATGACGACCCAAGAAGTGTTGGAAAGAGACTATACAAAGGGATCTTAGTTTTGTGGATATAAGCCCGTGATTGATCCACGATAGATCTGAATGGAGGCGAAGAATCCATGTAGCCGCCCTACTTAATTATGGGAAAAGGTGTTGTTGTTTTAGCTTGTGAATCATATTCCTCCTTCTTTCAATAGCCACAACATGGAAGAAATGAGTGTTCGCATCCCTTCTTTCACCCACTTCGGCCTGGATTGCTGGCGCCACTCCACCTCCCTTCGCTTGTCGTCGTCGACCACTACATGATGAAAATCATTCCGTGAATTCATCATCTTACTGTTCAGAGCACGACTGTCCTCGATCTCATTCAGTCTCGCAATCTCAACCACCGTTGTCTCCCGTCTTTCACTTCTGCATCTTCTCACCTCTTTTTGTGCTCCATTAGTCTTTCTTGCGACAATTATGCTTCTGTGCCAATCTCTGTGCCGCAGAACCCTCCACATGTAGAGAGCCCCAAAAACCCCAAAAGGTTGAGACCAATTCTCTGAAACCATCGTCCAACATCCATGATTTTTCAAACCTGAACATCGACATAGAGATCACACCCTCACTCGAATCCCAGCAAATGGGTGTGATCAGATCTCGACCTAGGAAGAGAACGAGCCACAACAAGATGGAACAACTCCAAAATCTCAGTAGAGACCATGAATCTATCCAAACGCGACCACGAGGAAGCGCTACGCCAAGTATATCTCCTGTTCCTGACATCAAAAACCTCCAACTCCACAACACTAACACAATCCAAGAAGCCATCTGAACCCGGGTTCCTTCCACCCCGGTCATTTGGACGGTCAAATGCGAACAAAGTCACATTGAAGTCCCCCCAACCAACCAAGGGGTGTTTGGGAACCTCATCCTAGCCGCTTGCAACTCTTCCCTCAAGACCACATCATGCCCATTGCTAGAAACCCCATAAACTGAGGACCATGGTAAACATGAACCTGCCAACCCAGACTTGTAATCTAGCAACACCGAGATAGGTCTGAGGTCCACACTCTCCTCCATAAAGGAGAACAAATCTCCGTTCCACGCCAAAACCATACCCCCAACACTACCAATGGATGAAACCATTCTGAACTCCGACAACCTAGAGCAATCCATTGATCTCCAGGAACCCAAGTCCCAACTCGCAATCTTTTATTCCTGCAAGAAAACCACGTCAGCACCCTACGAACCCAAAAGCTCCCACCGTCTTTCTCTTCTCCTTGTCCCCCATCCCCCTCACATTCCAAGAGACGATCTTCATTTGGATCCACTCGAAGGGTTTTTGTTGGGAAGAGATACCCCGAGACATTCCGCAACCCGCTCGTGAATGTGTCACATTGTTCATCAAACCATTACCAAACTCTTCATCCATGCAGTTCTGAGTATCAACAGGAGATGCCACAACTAATCTTGCTACTACCACCTCAGATGTGTCAGAGCTCCCCTCCTTGTCTTCCATTTCTCGCTCCAACCACATGGCCGTATTAGGTTTCCTTTTCTTATGCGAGAACGATTGGATTGGATTGGCTCTCATCTTCCGGCAATCTCTGCCCAGCGCCAACCTCCGCTTCCTTCGCTTTCGTTCAACCGCTAGAATGCGTTGCTCCATCTTGCAGCTCCGAGCCAGAGTAGCCGCCCTCAGAACCGAATCATCCTCCAGTATACAAACCCCATTGGGAGACACTCCACCGACAACCATGACCACAAGTCCCAACCGCAAGGGAGAGGGAATGGACTACCCAACCGCCAGATCCATCAGGGTGGAGAGATGTGTCCCGCCCATCTTGGCCAGAAGAATCCCATCCACGCTCCACCAAGAGAAACTTGACGTCGTAAGGGGCCAGGTACGACGTCAAGTTTCTCTTGGTGGAGCGTGGATGGGATTCTTCTGGCCAAGATGGGCGGGACACATCTCTCCACCCCTGATGGATCTGGCGGTTGGGTAGTCCATTCCCTCTCCCTTGCGGTTGGGACTTGTGGTCATGGTTGTCGGTGGAGTGTCTCCCAATGGGGTTTGTATACTGGAGGATGATTCGGTTCTGAGGGCGGCTACTCTGGCTCGGAGCTGCAAGATGGAGCAACGCATTCTAGCGGTTGAACGAAAGCGAAGAAGCGGAGGTTGGCGCTGGGCAGAGACATATGCTTGCAGGAAGATGAGAGCCAATCCAATCCAATCGTTCTCGCATAAGAAAAGGAAACCTAATACGGCCATGGCGAGAAATGGCAACATGAGGTGGTTGGACTAGTCTGTAGAGTCCCTGCTGGTCATTGCCACATCCAATCACCCTTCCCGTGAGTATGACTTGAAACACAAGAGACGAAAGATCAAAGATGGCATGCCAATGCAGATACTTAATAATCTGACTAATGGAAAGTAAGTCACCTGAAAGTCAGGAGCATATAAAACATTCTAAAGACGCATGGATGGCGTCAAATACACCTCCCCCTGTCCTATAATTGGTAGGTCGCCGTTGGCAATGATAACCCATCTACCAACTGGTATGGTCCTTTAGGACCTCAGCTGTGCTCTGTCTCCTCAAAGATGATGGGAAGCACCAAAGTCCATCATGGAAGGCCATAGTATCGGTATCGACAGGTCACCGATATATCGCCGATATGGTCGATATTTGGCCTTCCAAGGTCATTTTATTCGCACTCTCGGTTCGATATCGACGATATGGCGTATCGACATGGTACCTATATCGATACCGATATCGATATGACCATCTTTGGAGTCCATAATCCACTCTGTCATATCTGCACCATTACTACAGGTGAAAGCATAAGCGATACCTGAGGAGCTCGAGGAAGCTCTGGCGGCGGCTGTAGTATCTGTAGTGGTGGTTCTTGCAAGAGGGTCATCATCTCTCGTATACGAGAGACTATATCATCCAGGTGAGGATTAACCTGGGAAGCAAGAGTATGTGAAGGAGGCGCAATTTGTTCTACCATGCGCCATAAACGGGATATCCATGCTTTAGGTAGCATGTATCCTCAGCATGTGCCGGTCGACGACAGAAGGTGCAAGGGCCACGCGGACGTTCACCCCCTCTGCCACACGGTGCGTCCTCTAGACTGGGTAGTCACCCCTCGGCCACGAGACACGGCCATAGCTGACGAGGGATGAGGAGTGGCCGTAGGAGGCACGATGATCCGACTGAGATGACTATAGGCCTCCTCCATGGGTGGTATGGTAGCTCCAGTGAGAAGTTGAGTACGCGCATCATCATATTCTGTATCAAGGTCGACCATGAACACTCCAACCATCGTGGAATTCCTATATGCCTTCTGCTGCTCAAAAGATGTAGTAATGGGCTTATAGCTTTGAAGCTTCTCAAACATGCCACTGAGAGAACTGTAATACACGTGCAGAGGGCGACCATTCTGCTTGGCCTTGTAGATGTCAAACTGTAGCTGAAGAATTATGACCTCATTTTTCGCTTGAGCATAGGAAGAGGCCAAAGTATCCCACATCGCATTGACAATGAGCTGGTTCAGAATATCATTGGCTATCTCTGTGGTAAGTGCCCCACATAACCAAACACGCACATATGCTTCATCTTGCTTCCAAGAAGCATTTGCCCCAGTCTTATCCGTTGGCTCTGGATCTGTCAGGATGTGCTCCTTATTGTTGTATTGCATGAGGGTGAGAAACTGCATGGACCACAACTCATAGTTGGTCCCATCCTTCTTAGCGATGGGAGCGTGTCCCTTGAAGGCTACAGACGAAAAAATGTCACCCTTGTTCTCTGACATGATGGATGGATGGCAGGATAACATAACTCAACTGGGTAATAGATCGATATAGACAAGTCTACACGATCATAAGGAGGATTGGTTGTATGTGTAGACTCATACAACCATCTTCACCAATCTTCTCTGCTTGCTAGGATCGGAAAACATGATTTATAGGTCTGAAGTCACGTTTTCGGTTAAAATCAGAGTGCAGAAGGACTTAGAGATTCACAGAGATGTGCGAGAGGGCCAACAGTGCCCTATGTTGTCAAGGTGACGACCGATAAGGGGCCTGGGTTGGCCTGAATGGCTAGGGTAATGGGGCTGGGGCCGAACTGTAGCCTTGAAAGCCGGGTGGCAGCCTGGGTAGGCCCAGGCGATGGTCGGCCTACTGTAGGAAGGAGGGGCGGCAACCCCCTTGGGGGACTGTGAAGGATATTGTGAATCCTTAAGCGCATCACGGAAGCGTGTCGATCGCATCGTATGCAATCGGAGCAACTAGTCGTACTAGATGCTAGATGCAGCGGAAATTAAAATTTTAACTTTAAAGATGAAACCACATGATCACGAGAACACTTCTCGGATCGTTTCATCAAACCACAAAGTACAAGGAATACCTCTTGAAGCGTGGTTGTGATCGCGAGATCCCAAAGTAGAGATCCTCCTATCTTAAGTCCGACCCACTGAGAATGCGCTTGCGGGCACGATGATGAGTCGCGTCCTTCCCGCAATCCTTTGACGAAGATCCAAGCGTCGAGGCGTAGCAAAATGATCTCCTTCCTAATACACAAAGTGGACGGCCACTTGAATATTAGGGAGACCCCACGAGAATGAGAGAGAGAGAGTAGAGTTCTTCAACTCAAGAATGTTGTAACTAGGAAAGGCTACCCTAGCCCTCCTTTTATACTAGTTTAGGATCCAATGGATCTCAATCCATGGGACACATGGATCCAAGGGCTATGCTTGGTCCATGCTAAATCAATGGCTATGATTGTTGTTGGTTAAAACCAACAACATTAATTTAAATAAAAAATGTTGCAACATTATCAACATAATTTAATTTAACATTAACTAATTAAGAGATAATGTGATAAATAAAAAATGGAGTCAACCAACCTCCCTAAAAAAGGGGGGCGTCACCCATGAACAATTCATGGGTGACGCCACCTATGGAGGGTGGTTTATTTTGCTCCATTTTATTTATCTTATTATTCCTTAATTAATCACAATAAATATTCACCAAATTAATTCCAAATTAATTTGTGAATATTTCAATCTTGCCATTGAATATTATGTGAATCATATTCACAACCCAAACTAATTAGTAAATTGCATTTCCAATTAATTAATAAATGTGAATCCAATCCACATTATTAATTAACAAATGCTATTTACATAAATTCTCTCTCTTATATATGTATATTATAAATCACATTTATAACACACATATATCATGGATAGTGTTATCCACATTCTATTAATCCTTGATAATTAAATCCCATTTAATTATCTTAGATAATCATTTTCACAATATGAATCATATTCATATTTAAGCTTGATAATTAAATCTCATTTAATCATCAAGTCCTTGCTTGGATATTTCATCAAAAGAATTATTCTTGAACCCTTTCAAGAATAATGTGCTTTCTCCGCAGATACTTGGAGATAAGGACAGGGCGATTGCATTATTCCATGTATAGTGACTTGGA
This sequence comes from Ottelia alismoides, assembly GCA_037367405.1. Lineage (NCBI taxonomy): Eukaryota > Viridiplantae > Streptophyta > Magnoliopsida > Alismatales > Hydrocharitaceae > Ottelia > Ottelia alismoides. The sequence goes on from JAZKJV010004856.1 coordinate 891,375, forward strand.
TGTTGAGATTTTATCTCAAATCCAGATCGAACGAACCTCCCACAGATGCTTGATTAAATCAAGACCGCAAATCCAATCTTCTCATTGAATCTGAATCCCATTCAGACCAATGTCCAACACTTGAACTAAGATCGGATTGCTTCTCTACTGAAAGGAGTCACTAAAATCCAGACCTGTTTCATCACTCCCTCGGAATGGAAGCGTCATGGATATACAATCGTTTATGATCACATCACCCTTCAGGTATTCCCAATACCTGTACATCCTGCATACTGGAAGACCCATGATCAACCCGAAGATCAAGATCATTTTTTTATACTGTCTTCTTCAGGGTTTAATCATTAAGTTTCTCAATCTTGGTCATTGGGATTTGGTATCGATCATATGCTTTCCCAAAGCATATATCATACCTTCAAATTCATGTCATGCTTCCAAAGCATGACGACCATGCATGGAATTTGATCGGTCCCAATACCTCATGAGTGAGCTCATGTCTTCCGGTTCACGAGTGAACCTGTATGATCCCTTTGAGAGATCATATTGCTCATATACCCTTATATGCACACCAGCTCGCCGGTGTATAGACATTGGTTAGGTCATCAACCTATTGGTCTGCCAAATGTACATACTCAGACATATAGCAATATATCTGTCTCCGGTCAGAGGATGCGTGCCTATGCTGTGACAACATTCAACATAGGACTTAGGTTATCTCGATCTCGTTAGGTCAACCCATTGACTTAACTAATCTGACACCTCCGAATCACTATTCCCATGCAGAGGACCTGCATCAAGAGGTCGGTCAGATATCAGCCTATGTGAGAAAGGATTGCCATCTCCTACTCAGGCTGGAGATCTCCACTTGACAATCATTTGACGGTGCTTGATGAGTCCTCTATCTAACTCTTTAGATATTCATCCAAACACCAGCCTCTATGATTCATTTAATGAATCAACAGCTATATGATCATCAAGCTGGCCATGGTACATAACCCTAATTGTACAGAGGGACCTTATAGTGCATTCATTCATATAATTTCAGAAAGGGAGTGAAACATCAATAACTTTTATTGATAAACTTAAATATTACAATAACATTTATTGTAAGAATGGTTCGCCAAGGGCTCACAAGTCTAACAATCTCCCACTAGCCCTCAGAACCATTCAAGTACAATCCGTAAACCCATACTCATTACATGTTGGTCAAAAACCTTCTGTGTCAGAGGTTTGGTAAGAGGATCAGCAATGTTGTCGGCAGAGGCCACCTTGGTGATGATGATATCACCACGCTTTTGAATCTCCCGAATGATGTGGTATTTCCTTTCCACGTGCTTGCTCTTCTGATGGCACCTGGGTTCCTTTGCTTGGGCAATGGCTCCAGTGTTATCGCAGAGTAACGGGACGGGAGTATCAGAGGAAACTACGCCAAGCTCCAAGATGAACTTGCGTAACCACACCGCCTCCTTTGCAGCATCCGATGCGGCAATGTATTCGGCTTCTGTTGTTGAATCCGCCGTAGTGTCCTGCTTCTTGCTTCTCCAGCTCACAGCACCACCGTTCAACAGGAATACAAACCCTGATGTCGACTTTCGATCATCAATATCTGACTGGAAGTCTGAATCTGTATATCCCAAGACTTGGAGATCACCATCCCCATAGACCAAGATGTAATCTTGCGTCCGTCTCAGATATTTGAATATGTTCTTTACTGCATTCCAGTGTTTCTCTCCATAGCAGGATTGGTAACGACTTACCACTCCCACTGCATGGCAGATGTCTGGCCTAGTACAAATCATGTCATACATCAAGCTTCCTACGGCTGATGCATAAGGGCATCCAGCCATGGCCTTCTTTTCCTCAACACTTTGAGGAGCCATCCCTTTGGACAGATGGATACCATGTCCAAAGGGGAGGAATCCTTTCTTTGAACTATCCATGCGGAATCGTTCAAGAATCTTCTTGATGTATCCATGTTGTGATAATCCCAATATTCTCTTTTCTCGGTTTCTGAACAACTTCAGGCCTAAGATGTAAGAGGTTTCTCCAAGATCTTTCATCTCGAAGGTATGGGATAGCCAAATCTTCACACTGGTCATCATTCCTGTATCATTCCCAATGATAAGGATATCATCTACATAAAGCACGATGAACACAATGGCGCTCCCACTAAGCTTCTTGTACACACAAGGTTCATCAGGGTTTTGCATAAAATCATAACTCTTTATGGTTTCGTCAAATCTGATGTTCCAGCTACGAGAAGCTTGTTTGAGCCCATAGATGGATTTCTTCAGCTTGCATACTTTACCATCCTCAGCTATGAAGCCCTGGGGCTGCTCCATATAGATATCCTCCTCGAGGTATCCATTGAGGAAAGCCGTCTTGACGTCCATCTGCCAGATGTCGTAGTCAAGAGATGCAGTTATAGCCAGCAGTGTCCTGATGGACTTAAGCATGGCCACAGGAGAGAATGTCTCATCGTAGTCGATGCCTTCTCTCTGTGTGTAGCCCTTGGCTACGAGCCGTGCCTTGAAAGTCTCTACTTTCCCATCAGGTCCCCTCTTTCTCTTGAAGATCCATTTACACCCAATGGGTTTTACCCCTTTAGGTGGATCCTCTAGGGTCCATACACCATTCTTATGCATGGAGTCAATCTCTGACTTCATTGCTAGCATCCATCTATCCATGTCATGATCCGCAAGTGCTTCATCATATGAAGAAGGATCATTGTCAGTCTCACCTGACACATGGAATCCATACCTTTCAGGTGGTGCAACCACCCCTCGAACTCCTTCGAAGAGGTATGGGTGTTTCATCTTCATTTATCTCTTCAGTTTCTGGTTCAGGAATCTCAGAATACTCAGGGGATTCAATGAGCTCCTCTACTTCATTCTTGTCTTGAGCTTTAAGGAAATCATCCTCCAAAAATTTCACATCCCTAGAGACAAAAACCTTTTGGGTCTCAGGGTCATAAAGCTGGTATCCAATACCATCTTTAACATACCCAATGAAGTAGCACTCACGAGTGCGAGATTCTAGCTTACTTGCGTCCACGTTCTTTGCATGGACCAAGCATCCCCAAACCCTGAAGTGTTTAACACTAGGTTTGGTTCCATACCAGAGCTCATGAGGAGTCTTGGGTACAGATTTGCTAGGAATCTTGTTTAGGATATATATTGCAGTCTCTACTGCATATCTCCAGAAACTAAGAGGCAAATGTGCTTTGCTCATCATTGAACGGACCATGTCCATGATGGTCCTGTTGCGTCTTTCAGCAACACCATTAAGTTGGGGAGTTCCAGGAGGAGTGAGATTGGAGACAATTCCATTCTCTTTAAGGTATTCCTTGAATTCATCTGAGAGGTACTCACCACCTCGGTCAGACCGAATTCGTTTGATCTTCCTATCGGTTTGGTTCTCAACCAAAGCCTTAAACTCTTTGAACTTTTCAAAGGTTTTAGATTTATGACGTAGTAGGAAGATAAACCCGTATCGCGAATGGTCATCAATAAACGTCAAATAATATCGATATCCATTTCTAGTCGCGATATTGAAGCGACCACATACATCAGTATGTATTAGGTCAAGAATACCTTCACATCTCGTAACCTTGTTACGAAAAGGTGTTCTGGTCATTTTACCTCGAATGCAGTGTTCGCAGGTAGGTAAAGATTGAACCTGTAGAAAATCTAAAGGTCCATCATTTATCAATCTATTGATCCTATCAACAGATAAATGACCAAGCCTGTGATGCCAAATCATGTTTGAATGATTTCCATCCTCCCTGGATCTCTTGGGGTTTCCATTATTAGTGGTAGTAACATTCACGACACATTCATCAATGCACAATTCATAGAGTCCACCAGAAGTCAAAATACCATCTGCAATATATTTATCATAACGGTTTATGATTAATTTATTACAGAAAATGAAGGAATATCCATTTCTAACTAACTTAGATACATATATTAAATTCCTTCTGACTTCAGGTACATAAAGACACTCTTTAAGTACTAGGACTCGACCACTAGATAACGATAGTCTGCATGTCCCGATGGCGACTGCTGCAACACTTGCATCAGATCCCATCTGGATAACTATCTCCCCATGCTCCAGATTCCTAGTTTCCTGAAACAAATGTAACGAATTGCATACATGAACAGAAGCACCAGAATCTACAACCCAACTTCCTTCTCGTCCAACGAGAAAGCTAGTTTAAATGATGAAAGTAGATTTCATACCTGTTGGGGCTTTACCTTTGTCAGTGGACTTCAGGTAATCTGGGCAGTTACGCCGCCAGTGCCCCGACTTCTTGCAGTGGTGACAGACATCGGTCTTTTTCGATGTCATCAATGTGGAAGCACTATAAGATGAACCAACTCCTTGATTCTTCTTCTTTCTCTTCGAGGCTGGGCCCTTCTGAGAACCTTGCTTCCGCCCGCGCTTTCCTCTCACCTGTGCAACCATTGCACTAGCAGAGGGGCCGTCCTTCTTCATGACGTCTTCTGCAGACTTCAATGCAGCTAACAGCCCAGCGTTTGTGAAGTCACCTTTGTTCATGTGGTAAGACACAACAAGTTGTTGAAAGACTTAGGGAGCGATAGGAGAATGAAATCAGCTTGCATTTCAGAATCCAAGTATGCTCCCAGGGTTTCCAGCTCAGAGAGGTACCCAAACATTTTGAGTACATGTTCTCTGACAGAGGTCCCTTCCTGCATCTTGCAGCGAATAAGCTCTTTCATCACATTATAACGCTGTGTGCGGTTTATGTCACCGAACATTTCTTTCAGATTCAACATAATCTCTTGGCAATTGTTCATTTCCACATGTTGCTTCTGAAGCACATTGGACAATGACCCAAGGATGTAACACCTTGCTAGATTATGGTCTTCATCATATTTATCATTATATGATTTATCTTCATCAGTCATAGGGTTTGCTATCTTGTCCTTGCTAAGCATGTAGGAGATACGCTCTGCAGAGAGAACAATATCCAAATTTCGGATCCAATCCGAATAATTTGGTCCGGTCAATTGGTTGACCTCCAGAAGCCTGCTAAGTGGGTTCATGGACTTCATTTTCTGAAATTAAGAATGCACTATATTAGAATATATAGATTAAGTATATATTCATTTTAAGAATAATTTGATTAAGGTATTTTAAATCAAATTTGTCTTGCTAGGTCAACTTTGAAAGATTATTCCCTAATTGTCTTTCAAAATAAGAGATATACTTACCGCTATATCTCAAGCAAGATCTGGGATCTCCTTTCCTATCTTTGTCACATCCCAATAATATGAGAACTTGCGACTCCGATAAAAAGAAGCGGGAACTCATTCCGCCTTTTGCAAGTCCAACTTGCATTCCCAATTCGGTCTTTAACACCCGGGCCCACCACCCCTAAGATGATGTTGACCCGTTGTTAATTGAACCAACCGTCAACAGGATTAGAACTCGCTATGCGCAATCCAATATCGCCCCAATAATATGAGGACTCGATATTGGGGTCACTACGCATACGGCCTTACTCTTTCGAGAAGCAAAGAGCCCGATCCAGATGCGCTTGCATACAGGAGCTGTCACTTCGGACAGGCGTCTCCTACATACAATCCCTGGCGACGGAAACCCTTCGCCTTGATGGGAGACCATGGATGTCACTTATGTGATCCTCCACCTCGTATTCAAAATTTTTTTTTTGAAGCTCAAAAAAACGGGGGACGCACTCGTTGGTGCTCGCCCCATTATTTATTGAAAATAAAGTAAAGTTGAGAAACAAACTTACAGCGAGTACACGGAGAGAAGAGAAGGAGAAAGAAGAAACCCAAAAAAAAACACCGAAGGTATCACAATATGATAGCTCCAAACAGCAAAGACCCCCTAAGGAACATACCAATCACAGGCCAAACGAGAAGCAGAGATGAGGACGTTTTCCGAGTAGAATCGCTGACCAGCAAACAGGGCTTCATTCCTAGCAATCCAGATGCACCATAGCCGTGAAATAGAAGAGAGAATATCGTTCCTACTCCTCGCCCGAGAACGAACCAAGCAAGCGCAGAAGGAGGCGGAGCTCGAGACGTCGAGCCAATCCAAGTCCGCCCAAATGCCAAACGTTTTCCCACAACGAAAGAACAGGTGGTCAGGAGTCTCGTCCTCCAAATTGCACAGACCACAGGTAGGCGAAACCGAAGGGAAAATAGCAGAACACCGGCTGCGAGTTAAGAGACGCCCACGACGGAATAGCCATAAGAAAATGCCAATTCGTTCGGGAACCCTGAGGCCCCAAAAGAATTTACAGTCCCGAAGCAAAGAATCATCAGCCACAACCAAGGGCGGAAGAAGAGCACGGTAAGCCTCGCGAATGGAGAAGCAGCCGTCCTTCCAACAAAGGTGGTCGCGACCCACAGAAGGCGAGGGCGAGACCGCAAGAACCTCCAGCAAAGCCAAGAAATCCGATTGGCGCTGATCGGAAAGATTGCCCGCAAATCTGGGCCCCCAAGCAGCCCCATCCCAGAAAGAAACAACCCTCGCGTCTTTATCATCCACCAACGCGAAGAGGCGAGGGAAAACATCCTTCAGAGGCCCCCTACCAGTCCAATCATCGCCCCAAAAGCGGATGAGCGAGCCATTGCCCAATTTAGTGACGAAAAGAGCACGGTTACGGACCATAATATTCCAAATATCACGAGCGAAACAGGATGGAGAGCCCAAAAGGCGAGCATCCAAACCCCAACCCCGGTCAACCCCCACAACCAACCTCAAGAAGTTAATCATAAGATTATCCTCCGGACCCCAAAGGCGAGTCACCCATTTGAGGAGAAAAGCCTCGTTCACGACTTCCAACCGCCTCACCGCCAGCCCCCCATCCTTCTTTGGCCGAGCCACATCATCCCAAGCGACCAAAGGAACACCGCGACGCGCAACCCCTTTCTTACCCCAAAGAAAAGACCTCAAACAAGAGTTCAACCGCCGACGGACCCCCTTAGGCATACCTTTCACCGAGAAAAAGTATATAGGCATTGAAGAAAGAACGGACTTGAGAAGAACCAAACGACCTCCCCGAGAGAGGATAGCGGCACGCCAACCAGCCAAACGAGCAGCCATGCGATCCACCAGCGGCTGCCAATCACGTAAGCGTGCCCGACCCGTAGACAACGGGAGCCTAAGATAGTTCAGCGGAAGAGAACCCACGGGACAACGCAAGATCCTCGAACAAACCATAACCTCCTCAGGGGGAATGAAGAAGGGGACCATGGAGGACTTATTATAATTGATGAGAAGTCCCGACGCCTCACTAAAGAGCTCCAAAGTGGTAGCCATCCCAGCAACATTCGACGCCCCGCCCTCAATAAAGCAAATGGTATCATCCGCGAACTGAATAATCGGCATAGAGAAGGGCCCAATGGAGCAGCCGCTGGACAGGCCCGCCGCAACGACATTATGAATCATGCTGGATAACACGTCAGAGGCCAGAACGAAAAGTAAGGGAGCAATGGGGCATCCCTGTCGAATACCCCGACGGGGCTGGAAGAAGCCCCCCGCCAGCCGGCCATTGAGAGAAACAGACAGAGAGGCAGTCGAAACGCAACGTCGAACCCACGAGATCCATAACGGAGGGAATCCCCGCCTCTTAAGCACAGACCACAAAAACCTCCAGTCCAGAGAGTCATAGGCTTTAGAGAAGTCTATTTTCCAAAGAATTCCCCTAACATCGTTTTTGTGCCAAGCATGGATAATTTCGGACGCCACCGCATAGCAATCACCAATTTGTCTACCCTTAATAAAAGCCGCCTGGGAAGGCGAGATGAGCGAATCAAGCAGCGGAGCCAGCCGGCGAGCCAAGACCTTAGCAATGATTAGGTATATGGCATTTGAAATGGAGATTGGCCGGAAATCTTCAATGCGGGTGGCAGAAGAGGACTTGGGAATGAGAGCAATAATAGACTTGTTAAGCTTATTAAAACCGTTGTTGCCGGAGCAAAATTCGCTAGCGACCTCCAAGACATCCTGGGAGATGACGTCCCAAAATTCCCGATAGAAAAAGACCGGGAAACCATCCGGACCCGGGGCTGCGTCAGAGTTAAGAGCCCAAACCGCCTCTTTCAATTCCTCCAAAGAAATCTGACCGATAAGGAGATTTGCATTCGCCTGGGGAAGCACAGCGGCGCCCCTACCCGTCCACCGCCACTGACGCGTAGCCCTGTATCCATACCACTCCCTGAAATAAGCCGATACTGCCAAACCCAACTCCCGCTCCCCCTGCACCTGAGAGCCATTAATAGACAAAGAAGAGATAGAATTGGATCGTCGGCGACCCGAAGCGACCCTGTGAAAGAAAGAGGTATTTGCATCCCCCTCTTTTAACCATCGCAACCGAGAACGTTGGCGCCATTCAATCACACGCTTCCGATCCTCAAGCTTCACCTTATCCATTGCATTGGCGTGAGCAATCAACTCCTCCTGGGAAAGGTCACGATCATTTTCAATACGATCGAAGCGCAAAATTTCTTCATCCGCCTCCACGCGGGTGGCAATGCGGGCGAAACGAATGTCCTTCTTAAAAGACGCCAACATCTTCCTGAGAGATGAAATCTTAAATTCAAACCGACTAGCGGCACTGCCCGAAGGAGAAAGCTGAGACCAATGCTGACACACGAGATCACGAAATCCCGACTCCAGTAGCCAAGAGCGCTCAAAACGGAACATGCCATGCGGGCGGATCTCCTCCCCGTTCGACCAAAAAATAGGATTGTGATCTGAGAAAGCGCGCGGTTTCGAGGACACAAAACATAATGGGAAACAATCCATCATAGAGTTATTTGCCAAAAAACGATCAATCCGCGACCGCGAGGAGCTATTCCTCCATGTGAAAGAAATGTCGTTTGGAACCAAAGATTCAAAAGCCAATTCGTTGATGAACTCCAAAAAATCCGAGGATCCCGGGTCGAGACCACCGCGACCCCGAGGGCGATCCTGAGCGTGCAAAGTTACATTAAAATCCCCGCCAATCAGCCATGGAATGTCTCCAAAAACAGCAACATCCTCCCGAATGTCCTCCCACAGTTCACGACGGGCAACATGACAATTTGGGGCATAGGCACAAGAGAAGGCCATACAAATATTAGTCCGAGCGCAAATTAACAGCACCGAAATAGAGTGACGGCCCACCCTACAAGATGAAAAGGAGAAACGCGACGATCGCCAAGCCAAAAAAGCACCTCCTCGAGCACCCAAAGCATCCAGCGCACGGAACTCGTTTAACTGACCGGCCCCAAAAGAACGCCACATAGCATCGTCCAAAGCCAGCAGTTTCGTCTCCTGAATGAACGCGATATCACAAGACCATTCAACAAGGCGCGCGCCCAAAATGCGCCTACGATCCGCATCACCCAATCCACGAACGTTCCAAGATACAATCTTCATCAGAAACAGAGAAGAAAGCCCAAAAACGGAAAAGCCCCAACGAAAACACCAGAAAGGAGAGGTGCAATCAAAAACCAGGGTGGCGCTGGTCAGCCAACTGAGCAAGGCCTGCCGCCTCCGCAACCGCTTCGCGCAAAGATTGGCAAGTAGAAAACACAGAGGGACTGGAGAAAAGATGACGCCTCCGTGAGTAACTTCGCCCATACCGGGACGCAGGAGAAACACCCACCACCACAGCAGAATCACAGATAGGGGACGACGCCGCGTCATAATCAGAGAAAAGCGAATCCCAAGACGCCGGATTAGGAGGCTGACCCACAGCACCCGGATGGAGGACCACATCCTCCCCTTCAGCTCTTGAAAAGGAAGCAGATTCCGAGCAAAGAAGCAGCGGCTGAGACACCGGAGATGAAGGCGAAAACGGATCGTCCAGGCGACCGTCGAAAGGCACCGCGCTAATAGGGAGAGGGCATAGAATTTCGGGAGCCGTAATAAGGAGATCCGAACGGAGGCCCGAGCCCGAATGCGGATCTGAGAAGAACTGCTCCGAAGAAACCTGAAGGGGGGCCCAAATAGAACTTTCCAAAGGGTCATAAGGGATAAATGACCTGACCTGGGGTGGGGCCACCTGCAATAAATTGTCCGGCATAAAGGAAACATCATGGGAGGACGAATCAATATCCAGGGGAACTGCATCAGCAGACGAAGGGATTTCCTGGAACCGAACCGCCACCATATCTTGGAGGGGCCCCCTTGGTCGCGGAAAACGAAGGGCCTCCACACCCGCACGTGATGAAAGAGCCATGCAAGGCGCCGCTTTGGAAAAGGCCCCTGAGAGGACCACGTGGCAAGAAGGAGATGAACCGACACCCGCAAGCATCTGCCCCCGGCCTGCCGGAAGCGCGACAGAAAATCCCTGCCGACCCACCTCCGGAGAAGGCGGAGCCGACCTCGCCGGCGAAGGAATAAGAGAAAGCTCCAGAGAAAAGATCCAGCGTCCCAAAAACATCTGATCAAAACGGGACTTACCCGCCAAATCAACGAAAAAAGCTGACGGAGCCTCGACCAGCACACGGCAGCACCGCCAGTCAGCTCCAGGGGCGAGGCCGTCATCAAGGATCTGGAGAACTTGCCCCCAGCTGGAGAAAGCCTTCGAGAGAGCGTGCACCGTCTGAGAAAGGAAAGGCACCCCCCTCACCACAGCAACCCGGACCTCCGTCGAGAAAACACCACCGTCAGAGACCCGCAAGCTACGCCATTTAACCCCTGCAACACCTTGGCAATGAACGAGCCTCTCCCGTTGCTCCGGGGAGAGACCTCTAACGCAGCACCGCATGGCATCGAGAGAGAGGAAATCCCCCCCAAAACCATCGCCCAGGAAAACCAACGTAGCAGCACGAATAGACTCCCAGTCAGCGTCACGACTCTGAAGCACCCCAACCAGGACCGAGAGGGCAGAGGCCGGGCCCGAACGGGCAGACGAACCTTCCACCCCCGCCATCCCAGACACGAAAAACTCCTCAGCAAGCCCAGCCTCCTCCTCCGAGCCAACCGCAGAAACCCCCCCTACCAAAGAAACCGAAGGCTCCGGCAACTGCGAACACACCGCACCACCCAGCAAAACAGGCTCCGCGCCCATGACCACGACCTCCGGATCAGTAGGAGACGCAACCCCAACCTCCGAGGAGCCATGCAAGGCCGAACCTGAGGAAAAAGAAGGAAGAGCCGAAGGACCCACAACCTGAGCATCACCAGCAGCCCCATGCAAGGGAGGGGAAGACCCAGCAGCCGCCACCACTTGGGCGAACGAGCGAGAATCACGGCCCCAAAGCTGGGGAGTTGCACCAACGCACACGGGGATGGGATTTGCACCAACACGTACGGGCTTGGCACCAACCCGCAACCCCTGAGCAGAGGAAAAAGACCGGCAGGAAGCCCTACGATGGCCAAGTTTCCCACAAAGAAAACACCGCGGGGGAGCAAGACACTCGGACGCAGAATGACCCCGAGAATCACAGCGGAAGCACCGCTTACCCGGCTTAGCGCGAGAAACCCTGGTCCATCCGTCATCGCCGACCTCAGCCATAGAACCATGAGACCGCGAGGAAGCATGGCGTTCCCCGAAAAAAGGACCCGCAGCACCCCGCGCCTTAGGACGCCACGCCCATCGCATCTCAGGAACCCACCTAGCGCCAAAAGGCCTGCGATAACCATCCACACGTCGCTCGCGACCAGACGCGCGAGTCCCATCAGCCAAAAACCCCCGACCAACCCTCCGCACTTCGTTCGCCCCACGAACCCCGCTCCCCATCTGCTGCCCTATTAATCTTGTATTCAGGGTTTAGGGTTTAGGGTTTAGGGTTTGTAATTAATTATCGTGAATCATATTCACATAATTAATTCTTCCAAGGGAAATACACATCTATTCAAAATAGAGTGTTTATTGGATATGATTAATTTAATCATATTAAATTAATCATTAATCCAATCATCAACAAACATGTCTTTTACTTGAATAGTAGGTATATTCTCAAAATACGTAATATTCGAATTTTAATAATTAGAAAAATACATATTGTCTGTCTCCGGTATTATACAGTCCCTACCCGCTGTCATGGCCAGTACCGACGAGAGTGGGACGGACTACATACGTTGCAACCCGCGACCCCAATGCTCTCCGACTAGGCACCACATCCGCCTCGGGAAAGGATAATACCGGATAGACCATCATGTACTTTGAGATGTTCATCGGTTTTTCAACCGAAATTATACCATATAATATAAATAAAAACATTTTTTATTATAAGGAGATTTGCTAGACAAATCCCCAATCCTATTCAAGCAAAAGGGTTTTTCATGTAAAAGTTGTCCTACAACTATTGTAGGATAAACTATAGTTTTCATGAAAGCAATGTTTGTTGATGAAACAATGATCAAGATCTAATATCTCATCATTGTGGTTTAGGCAAGTGTCATTCAATGAAATAATTATTTCTTTAAATATTTCACAAATATTCATCACTAATTATTCCAGAAAATTAACAATTAATTTTCATCATGATAATTGAATGACATATCACAAGGTTCAAGATCAAAAATTGTTAATTTCCAGCAGTGACCCCCAATCACTAAAATTAACTTATCTTGATCAATTTAAATCCAAAAAATGCAAACTCAGTTTCCAAAGATTGCCTATTTGATTTATTAAAGAACCCAAATGATAATTCACGTATTTCAAGGCGGATTAAAACCGTAATTATCTCATTAATTACGTTCAAATCCACAGTTCCCGCAACAGTGAATATAGTCATATTCAAAAAGCCATATCTTGAGCAAATAAAGTCCAAATTTAGTAAACTCAAGTCCTATGGTTTCCTTGTTTAATGAGGAACAAAATCCAATTGAAAATTTCGTGTTTAAACATTTTAAACAGTACAGAAAAATTCAATTAGACAGAGGTGCGAAAATTGAAATGCAGTAAAAATTTCGCAACCCTTTCAAGAACCAAATCGTCTAAGGTGTATGGATCATATCCAAAACTTTATTTGACCTATGGCTCTGATACCACTTGAAGGATATTGTGAATCCTTAAGCGCATCACGGAAGCGTGTCGATCGCATCGTATGCAATCGGAGCAACTAGTCGTACTAGATGCTAGATGCAGCGGAAATTAAAATTTTAACTTTAAAGATGAAACCACATGATCACGAGAACACTTCTCGGATCGTTTCATCAAACCACAAAGTACAAGGAATACCTCTTGAAGCGTGGTTGTGATCGCGAGATCACAAAGTAGAGATCCTCCTATCTTAAGTCCGACCCACGGAGAATGCGCTTGCGGGCACGATGATGAGTCGCGTCCTTCCCGCAATCCTTTGGCGAAGATCCAAGCGTCGAGGCGTAGCAAAATGATCTCCTTCCTAATACACAAAGTGGACGGCCACTTGAATATTAGGGAGACCCCACGAGAATGAGAGAGAGAGAGAGTAGAGTTCTTCAACTCAAGAATGTTGTAACTAGGAAAGGCTACCCTAGCCCTCCTTTTATACTAGTTTAGGATCCAATGGATCTCAATCCATGAGACACATGGATCCAAGGGCTATGCTTGGTCCATGCTAAATCAATGGCTATGATTGTTGTTGGTTAAAACCAACAACATTAATTTAAATTAAAAAATGTTGCAACATTATCAACATAATTTAATTTAACATTAACTAATTAAGAGATAATGTGATAAATAAAAAATGGAGTCAACCAACCTCCCTAAAAAGGGGGGGGGGCGTCACCCATGAACAATTCATGGGTGACGCCACCTATGGAGGGTGGTTTATTTTGCTCCATTTTATTTATCTTATTATTCCTTAATTAATCACAATAAATATTTACCAAATTAATTCCAAATTAATTTGTGAATATTTCAATCTTGCCATTGAATATTATGTGAATCATATTCACAACCCAAACTAATTAGTAAATTGCATTTCCAATTAATTAATAAATGTGAATCCAATCCACATTATTAATTAACAAATGCTATTTACATAAATTCTCTCTCTTATATATGTATATTATAAATCACATTTATAACACACATATATCATGGATAGTGTTATCCACATTCTCTTAATCCCCATTTAATTATCTTAGATAATCATTTTCACAATATGAATCATATTCATATTTAAGCTTGATAATTAAATCTCATTTAATCATCAAGTCCTTGCTTGGATATTTCATCAAAAGAATTATTCTTGAACCCGTTCAAGAATAATGTGCTTTCTCCGCAGATACTTGGAGATAAGGACATGGCGATTGCATTATTCCATGTATAGTGACTTGGATGTTGAGATTTTATCTCAAATCCAGATCGAACGAACCTCCCACAGATGCTTGATTAAATCAAGACCGCAAATCCAATCTTCTCATTGAATCTGAATCCCATTCAGACCAATGTCCAACACTTGAACTAAGATCGGATTGCTTCTCTACTGAAAGGAGTCACTAAAATCCAGACCTGTTTCATCACTCCCTCGGAATGGAAGCGTCATGGATATACAATCGTTTATGATCACATCACCCTTCAGGTATTCCCAATACCTGTACATCCTGCATACTGGAAGACCCATGATCAACCCGAAGATCAAGATCATTTTTTTATAATGTCTTCTTCAGGGTTTAATCATTAAGTTTCTCAATCTTGGTCATTGGGATTTGGTATCGATCATATATGCTTTTCCAAAGCATATATCATACCTTCAAATTCATGTCATGCTTTCAAAGCATGACGACCATGCATGGAATTTGATCGGTCCCAATACCTCATGAGTGAGCTCATGTCTTCCGGTTCACAAGTGAACCTGTATGATCCCTTTGAGAGATCATATTGCTCATATACCCTTATATGCACACCAGCTCGCCGGTGTATAGACCTTGGTTAGGTCATCAACCTATTGGTCTGCCAAATGTACATACTCAGACATATAGCAATATATCTGTCTTCGGTCAGAGGATGCGTGCCTATGCTGTGACAACATTCAACATAGGACTTAGGTTATCTCGATCTCGTTAGGTCAACCCGTTGACCTAACTAATCTGACACCTCCGAATCACTATTCCCATGCAGAGGACCTGCATCAAGAGGTCGGTCAGATATCAGCCTATGTGAGAAAGGATTGCCATCTCCTACTCAGGCTGGAGATCTCCACTTGACAATCATTTGACGATGCTTGATGAGTCCTCTATCTAACTCTTTAGATATTCATCCAAACACCAGCCTCTATGATTCATTTAATGAATCAACAGCTATATGATCATCAAGCTGGCCATGGTACATAACCCTAATTGTACAGAGGGACCTTATAGTGCATTCATTCATATAATTTCAGAAAGGGAGTGAAACATCAATAACTTTTATTGATAAACTTAAATATTACAATAACATTTATTGTAAGAATGGTTCGCCAAGGGCTCACAAGTCTAACAGACTGGGCGGTATGCTACTCGGTTTGGGAGGGGGGGTCTGCTGCCGGCGATAGTGTCACGGGAAAGGGGGCAGCTACCGACGGCGTTAAGGGGGGTTTGCACGGGTAGGATTAGGGTTTTGGTGGGATACGAGAATTCCGATTTAGGACCGTCGCTCTGATACTATGTTGAGGGAATATAATAGGTTGTACTAATGAGAGGTCCTAAGGTTCTCTTATATAGGAGAGGAACCTATTGGACAAATTACAAGAAGAAGATAAAACAAACAAATAATAGAAAAAACATAAAAGATAGCACATATCTCAACAATTACCAACAGTTCATCTTTTGTACATAGTAGGTGGTGGAGGTACCTCTAAGGATATATCACTGATAGACTGTACGGAGAAGCTTGTTTGCTCAAAAAAAAGATGACATCTGCAGAGATATAATAACGATGTCCAACCATATCATAACATCTACAACCTTTTTGTGTTCGTGAATAACCAAGAAATGCATACTTTACTACACGAACATATAGTTTATCCGGAGTGTGAAAATTGTGAACAAAAGCTGTGCCCCCAAAAATTTCTAATGGCAATGGAAACAACATTTCATTAAGATAAAGTAAAGAAAAAGGGCAACACCCTTTAAGACATACGAAGGACCCTATTAATAAGATGAACATCTGTTAGTATGGCGTCCACTCAGTAGGTTTTAGGAACCTTCATATTTAAAAGAAGAGATCCTGCAATATCAAGAAGATGACGGAGTTTTTGCTCAGCAATGCCGTTTGTTGAGAGGTCTAGGCACAAGAGGTATGATGCACAATCCCCTGAGAGCAAAAAAAGAGGCCAAACCATATTGAGTAAATTCAAGAGCATCATCCATTCTGAAATCTGAATACATTTTGAGAAAGCATTTTTAGTGAGATGAAAGAAAGATTTAACAATCTTATTTATTTCAAATATCTCCTTTATTAAGTAAATCCAAGAACATATGTTGTCTGGATCATTTTCATTTTGAAAATGTGGTGGCACATACTAACACGTTGGTACTGAGTTGGAGTCATTAAACAAATGTAATTTTGTAAATACATTTAGGCGTGTAACATTTACTTGGTGATCAATGGTGAAGTTTTTGACCATGCACCTTTACGGTACATGTCCTTTTTTCTTTCGAAAAAAATGATATTTACAAAAAATGATAAAATATTTGTGACCATATATAGAACGGGCATACATGGTCCCCATATATCACAATGAACCAACGCAAAAGGAGTAGATTGGCGAGGCTCAACTTTGACCGGGAAGGACGCCCTATGATGTTTTTCGAACTGACATGCTTCACAGTCGAAGGCTTTAGTGGAGACATTTCGGGAACACAATGGAGAGAGACTGAGCAGACGGATGACCAAAATAGTAATGCCATATGAGAGGGTTAGAAGAGATGGACATGACACAAACAAAGGTAGAATCTGTCGGGATATCAACATAATAGAGTTCATCCTTTTCACGTCCCCCGTCAAAAAATTTGTATCATCTGAATGCCATGAAAGTAGCAAAATTGCTCATCAAAATCACATGACATTTTAATTCAGCGTACATCATATGAACAAAATGTAAGATGAAAGGAAAATCTGAGGAACAATGGACCTGGTAAGATGGAGTTTGGAGGAGAACTCCATCTTCCAACTGAGGTAGCATGGGAATGAATCCCATTTGTCGATAAAAGACTAAATGGCATTCAATCAGAACTTGTAGTAGTTTGTGTAATATGTTGCTGGAAAATTGAACACGAGCTTCCAATTTTGTGGTTGGATGGGTTTATGTGCAACATCTTGTGGACTTATTTCATATTCATTGTTGAACAATTAGTTTGTAATTGAATTTGATGTATTCGGATTCTTCTACATTTAGATTTGTAATTTATAAGAGAAGTTCACTGAATCTAATAATAAGCAAGGAATTATGAACTCCAAGTATTATACTTGCAGTTCTTTATAGAAGTGAATTTGTACAATTTCAGTAGGATTGTCCAGAGGATGTTTAGGCGTTGAAAAATCTAAGATACAATCAGGTCAAGCTTTCCCCCGTTGAGGTGTTTAGACTTAGCTACTACAAATCTAATTCACAATCAGGTGATGCAGAGGACTACAAATACCCTTTTGATCAGAAACTCCATAACGGCTTGCTTTGGAATTTGAGTGAACTACTGCACTATTTAGACTTATAGTTCAACTGATGTCTGATGCTTTCAGTAATTATTCGAGTGTATTTATCTACCAACAATGATATTGGTGATTAGAGATCCTAATGCTCTTGATTACTTGAGATTGTTGTGACTTTTAAAACCTTACTGGTATTCGTAGTATTTTAGGTTCATTTATATTTAATCAACCGATCCTTAACATAAAATAATAATTAATTCTGTAGGAAATGGTATGTGTTCTGCGTGTGTAACAAGAGATCTGTTGTTAGGAGCATATATCAATCTATGGCTGAATTTTATTCAAATGTATACCCATTTTAGTGCATTTGCTTGCATCCATATTGTTATCGGTTAGAAGTGAATGCATGCATGTCCATTGCCATTGTTTGATTGATAATTGGGTATGTACTGGATGTATGGATGTATGAACTTTGATTGATATTTGGTTAGTTGATGGTAACAGGTATCAGTTAAATAAATCTCTCATATGGGATTCGAGTGCACGGATGTAACTAACTTCATTTGCATAGAATCAACGGTAAACATGTTGTAATTTTAGGAAGACTTGTTGGGAGAAGAATTTTCCATAGCATTAGAATAGACTGAGGGCTCTCTTATATAGGAGAAAAGCCCTTGGGTTAATTACATACTGAGTCCCGAGAAAAGATAATAACTTAGAATAGACATAGAAACATATATAATTATCTTAACACCCCCCTCAAGCTGGAGCATATATATATATCATGCTCAGCTTGGAACAACACTTCTGAAATGGACCTCGAGAAAGAGCCTTGGTGAAGATGTCGGCTGTCTGATCCCCTGTCGAAATATGAGAAGTAGCTATGAGCCCTTTCTGTATCATGTTTCTTGTGTAGTGACAGTCCACCTCAATATGTTTTGTTCGCTCATGGAAAGCATGATTATTAGCAATAAATAATGCAGCTTGATTATCACGTAAGAGTCGCATTGGAAGAGGTACTTCAATAGTAAGATCAGTTAACACCGATCTAACCCACATCATCACTGTACTTCCTTGTGCCATGGCCCTGTACTCAGATTCTGCACTTGATCTGGCCACTACAGTTTGCTTCTTGCTCTTCTACGAGACAAGTGAGCTTCCAACAAAGACCGCAAATCCTGATGTAGACTTCCTATTTATGGGACAACCTGCACAGTCTGCGTCCGCACATGCTGTCACCTCCAGGGATGTGATTCCCTACGGAATAATAGACCAGTACCAAGTGAATTCTTCAAATATCTCAAAATCATGTAAATGGTATCCATATGCACCTTTCTGGGTTGTTCCATGAACTGGCTAACCTTGCTCACTGCAAACATGATATCTGGTCTGGTGATAGTAACATATAGCAGCTTCCCAACCAGTTCTCTGTATCTCCTGCTATCTACTTCCTCAGTATCCTTGTCATAATTTCATACTTGGGTCCATAGGTGTAGTAGCAGGCTTGCATCCAGTCATACCTGCCTCAGAGAGAAGATCCATCGCAAACTTCCTCTGAGTCATTACTAGACCCCGCTGGTTTCTGGCAAATTCTAGCCCCAGAAAGTAACGAAGAGTACCAAGGTCCTTAGTCACAAACTGTTGACCTAGGAATTCCTTGGCTAGTCCAATGCCATGAGCATCATCACCTGCAACAATGATGTCATCTACGTAAACAAGAATGGCAACCGTACCTTTCTTTGTCTTCTGAACAACAAGTGAGTGGTCCGCAGTAGATCTCACAAAGCCATGGTGTTCAATCAACTCCGATAGCTTCTGGTACCAAGCTCTCGGACTTTGTTTCAGGCCATAAATCGCCTTATGTAGCTTGCACACACGCTGGGACCCCCCCTCAGCAGCAAACCCAGGTGGCTGCTGCATGTATACTGATGCAATTCATGCCCAGTTCGAGGGGCTAAACAGAAATTTACCTTGAAAGAAAGAATCTCAGGAGACTTCTTACAATTTGTTATTTATTTATTTATTTATTTATTATTTATGTAATTTTCTATTTTTGGAGTCCATAGTCTAGGGTTTTGTTCCCATTGCTATAAAAGGACCCTTATGGAGGAAAGGAGGGCAGCTTTTGACATATACCAACAAGAAAAAACCCCTCATGGGCCCTACCCCTCCTTCTCTCATCTTCCCTCTCTCCCTCCCCGAAACCCATTCCCCCTCTCCCCACCGTTCTTCCCCTATAACCCTAACCTTCTTTCTCTCTTCTATCCCCTACCGCCGCCGATCTACCCTCTACCCCTCCGCGATTCACCGCAGTCCACGCCAAACCCGCCGCCCACAACCTCGTCCCCCAACTTCCCTCTCGTGAAATTCATCACCACCAATTCCATTGGCCCCGACTTCGTGCTCCAGCCTGATCAACGACGATCACAACAGACTGATCTCAGGCCGTGCCTGCGTTTATGCCGTTTAGCTCATCGTGTCCCTCTAACTTTTGCCAAAGCATGCACGATCTGCAGCCCTCCTTGGTCCTTGGTTTGTCTTATTTCAAACATTTATTTGTTTTTACTCTTGTTTCAGTTTGAGTCCAGTTGTCAGTTACTGTTTCTGATTAAAGAAATCGAATTTTTTTCTGTCAATCTCCACTATTTATTCTTGTCATCTCCAGAACGTCGGAAATCATCCACCATACTTTTATCTCTCAGGTACTATTCCCAGTTGATTGCGTGGCTAAATAATTCACGTTTCCTATTACGAAGTGACAGGTATAGTGTGGGTTTGTGGTCTCCTGTAAGGCTGCAACATTATTTGTAAAATCTAATTGCTTATTACTCCTGTTTGGCCTATCCGGGCGGTAAATTGATAACCAAATGTCATGCACTGTATTTCTTTCCACATTGTGTTTGGATTGTTGCGACAGTCTGTTATAATCATGTACTTGCATTTCTTGTTAGTTTAATCTGTGTGTTAGATTGCGTCAAGTGGTATCAGAGCGAAAGATCCGAGTCATATTCATTGTCTTGCATTTCACAAAAAAACAAAAAAAATCATATTGCATTTGTTGAGTCCCTAGACCCGTGAGAATCGAACTTCTATGGCTTGCCACCCTGATCCACATCCCATGGCACGATTGGAAGCATTGATAGCAAGCTTGGGTGAGGAAATTCGACGCACTAACACCCGTCTAGAAAACATGGAGAGGACAATAGCCAATAACACTCAACAGTTGGTAGTCTTGAATTTTGACAGAATGGATAGGGAGTACAGAAGGGAACACTATAGAAGGGACACTAGTCGCTCTTCAACTTCAAGTAGGCGGGATCATAACCCTCATAATCCCCGACATCGTGGGCATGACCCAATTGTCTTTGATCCTAATTTTGAAAGCAATGTTAGAGATGAACCATCTCTACATCTGGAATCGCCTCCATCCTCAGGTGACAAGGAGGGTGAGAATCGACTACCCCGTAGACGTCGACCAGAAGAACGTGATAGAAGGAGAGAGCCTGAGCTGCACGGTCGACCACACAATCAAAATCAAGATCCTAATTGGGACCGGGGGATAAGGATTGATGTTGCCGACTTTGATGGACGACGCGATCCAGACATCTTTCTTGATTGGATGGATCAGTTGGAACATTTCTTTATTTGGAAGGAACTGCCGAGTGAGCGGAGAGTCCAGTTTACTATGTTAAAGCTGAAAGGATTTGCCTTACTTTGGTGGAAACGTCTCCAGGAAGAACGTCACCGCCAAGGAAAAGAACGCATTCGTTATTGGACAAGAATGCAACAGAAACTTCGGGACAAATTTCCTCCGGAGGAGTACCGACAGAACTTGTACAATCGCCTTCAAAACCTTCATCAAGGAACACACACTGTTAGGGAATATACTGAAGAGTTCCAAGTTCTGATAGCTCGGAATAACTTAAAGGAAAACGATTCTCAACTGGTGGCTAGATACACACATGGATTACGAACCAACATCCAAGATGAATTGTACATGTGTGACTGTCGAACAGTAGACGCTGCCCATGATAGAGCTGAGAGGGCTGAAGCGAAGTTATCCAGGAACCTCACACGACGCACGACGATCACAACTGCCTCTGCTGCTATGCCCTCTGCACCAAACATCTCTACCGGACAAACTAGGGTGGGCGCATAGTCAACCATCAAATCAGTGGGCCCCCCCATACCTCGCACTATTACTGGAAGTACAAGTGCTCATCCCCGACCAGCTCATGCTGGGTCAGGAATTCTCGGGGCTCGACCTGCAGTGGGACCCGATACTTATTTCAGGTGCCTTCAGAAAGGGCATCGCGCAACAGAATGTCCCAACCCACGTGTGGCAAGCGCACACTTAGTGCATGACGAACCTGATAATGAGAACACCCCTACCGAGGAGAATGAACCAGAAATGGTGACTGGCTACACCAATGTCAGTGAGGATTACGAAGAAGTTGAAGTTGAAGCAGAGACCCATGAACCCTTCCTTTTGATTGAACATGATGACTCCATATAAGAAGATGATGCACTTACCGAAAAGTTGGAACATCTTATGCTGGCCCCAAAAGTTGAGAGTGACGATGCTTGGTTAAGGAGAAGCATCTTCCGCACTACATGCGCATCCAACGGTCACCGTTGTTCTTTAATCATTGATGGAGGAAGTGTGGAAAACGTTGTAGCCCAAGTGATGGTGGATAAGTTGGGACTGCAAACGCAACCATTGGTCGACCATATAATGTGGCTTGGTTTAAGGGTGGGACTCAAATGCCAATCCAACGTCAATGCCTTGTCAAATTTTCCATAGGACCCACATATAGAGATGAGATATGGTGTTATATTGCACCTATGGATGTGTGTCACATCTTACTGGGACGACCTTGGCAGTTTGATCGAGACACAGACCATAAGGGAAGGAAGAACACCTACACATTTTTGATGGACAAAATGCGAATTACCCTCAAAGCTCAGCGAGATGCCCCTAGCCCTAAGCGAACAACATCCATTTCTTACAAAGGCACTTCGATTGATCGTCAAAATTCGGTAATTGCCCAACCACCACCACACTTAGGTGAGTCACTTGTGGTTCTCCAAGCATCTCCCTTCCAACGCCAACTCCAAGAATCACAGGTTGTCTTTGCCCTTATTGGAAAGGAGATTGAGAGTGACATTGTGGATTCAGATAAAGTAGACCCAGAAGTCGCCCCGATCCTGGAAGAGTATGCAGATATCATGCCAGACGACCTCCCCGAAGGACTTCCACCGCTAAGGGACATACAACACCATATAGACCTAGTCCCTGGAGCTAGCCTGCCCAACCTGCCCCACTATCGAATGAGCCCGAAGGAACATGAAGAGATGCAACGACAAGTAGTGGATCTGTTGAGTAAAGGATATGTATGCGAAAGTATGAGTCCTGTTGTTGTTCCTGCCCTCTTAACTCCAAAAAAAGATGGAAGTTGGAGAATGTGTGTGGACAGTCGAGCCATCAACAAGATCACGATAAAGTACCGTTTTCCGATACCTCGACTAGATGACATGCTGGATATGTTGACCGGGGCATGCATATTCTCTAAGATGGACCTGCGGAGTGGTTACCACCAGATCCGGATTAGACCTGGAGATGAGTGGAAAACGGCCTTCAAGACTCGTGAGGGCTTGTATGAGTGGTTAGTGATGCCCTTTGGCTTGACCAATGCTCCTAGCACCTTTATGCGTATAATGAACCATGTCTTGAGACCTCTTATTGGGAAGTTTGTGGTTGTTTATTTTGATAACATCCTAATCTACAGTGGCAACCGGAGCGAACACTTGAGCCATCTACGTCAGGTGCTTACCATCTTAAGAGAACATAAGCTCTTTGTTAACTTCAAAAAGTGTGCCTTCCTCACCGACTCAGTTAACTTCTTGGGTTACATTGTCTCCGCTGATGGTATCAAGGTTGACCCGATTAAAATTGAAGCCATCAAAAGTTGGCCAACCCCTAAGACCCTTACAGAGATACGCAGTTTTTTGGGATTGGCTTCCTTTTATCGACGCTTTGTGAAGAATTTCAGTAGCCAAGCTGGTGCAATCTCAGACTGCTTACGTGGAGGTAACTTTTCATGGACATTGGAAGCTGAAGAGGGTTTCCAGAAGCTCAAAGAACATCTAACTCAGACCCCTACATTGGTTTTACCTGATTTCAACAAGATGTTTGAAGTTGATTGTGATGCCTCACACGTTGGTATTGGCGCCGTCCTTAGCCAGGAAGGACGACCAATTGCTTATTTTAACGAGAAATTGAATGATGCACGCTCACGCTACTCCACGTACGATGTGGAATTCTATGCCATTGTTCAAGCTCTTAAGCATTGGCGCCACTATCTCATCCAACGTGAGTTCATCCTCAATTCTGACCATGAGGCCTTACACTATCTGCAGTCCCAGAAAAATCTCAACAAAAGGCACGCAAAGTGGGCAAGTTTCTTGCAAGAATACACATTCCATTTGAAACACAAGGCTGGTATTAAGAATCGAATGGCGGATGCTTTGAGTCGTCGAGCCCACCTGCTTGCAGAAGTCACTGTAGAGACCCTAGGGTTTGAGCATATCAAAAAGTTATATCAAGAGGACCATGACTTCAACAAACCATACCATGAATGCCTGAATCATCTTACCGATCAATATCTCCTCCAAGATGGTTATCTCTTCCGTGGGTCACAACTGTGCATTCCAGCCACGTCATTACGGGAAGGCTTAATTTTGGAATTGCATGGAGGGGGTCTTGGTGGACATTTTGGGATTGACAAAACTTTAAACCTCCTTCAAGAGAGATATTATTGGCCACGAATGAAGAAGGATGTGACGCATGCAATTCAACGTTGCCAGACTTGTCAACGTTTTAAGGGTCAAAAAGAGAACACCGGCTTGTACACCCCCTACCCATTCCTGCACGTCCTTGGGAAGACATCACTATGGATTTTGTTATCGGGCTCCCTCAGACAGCTAGGAAAGTGGATTCTGTGTTTGTCGTAGTTGATCGGTTCTCCAAGATGGCACATTTTATCCCATGTAGGAAAACATCTGATGCATCTCATATAGCTGATCTTTTCTTTAAAGAAGTTGTCCGTTTGCATGGCATACCACATTCATTTACGTCTGACAGGGATACTAGGTTCTTAGGTCATTTTTGGAGGACATTATGGTCTAAGTTGGGCACTCGTCTACAATACAACACTGCATATCATCCCCAAACTGATGGCAAAACAGAAGTAGTAAACAGATCTTTGGGAAACTTGCTTCGTTGTCTTGCAGGAAAACGACCCACTCAGTGGGACTTGGTCCTTCCTCATGCTGAGTTTGCGTACAATAGTTCGTCTTGTCGGTCTATCGGAAAATCTCCTTTTGAATGTGTCTTCGGTTACCTCATTCCACATGTCCTTGATAGAGTTCCTCTGGTTCGACCCGGACGGGCAAGTGCTACTACGGATGAGTTGGCTGATCATATCCATCTACTCCACCAAGAAATCCATGCCAAACTTCAAGAAACTTCCACCAAATACCAAACCCAAGCCAACACCCACAGGAGGGAAGTTGAGTTCAAAGAAGGAGATTTAGTAATGGCCCATTTTCCGAGAGAGCGTTTCCCTGAGAGAACCCACCACAAACTAAGCCCAAAGAAATTTGGTCCTTTCAAAATCATTAGAAAAATTGGTCCGAATGCCTATGTCTTGGATTTGCCGTCGGAATTCAGCACCTCACCAATATTTAACATATCTGATTTATGCCCATATTTTGAGAAAAACACAGCTGGTCAAGAAATCCTACCAATGAGCTCATCATCTACAACCACTGCAACTACACCATCTCCAGATGCTGTTGAAGATATCTTGGATGTTCGTGACTTGGCAACACGCCACAACATTACTCGACGCTTCCTAGTACGATGGACGGGACGCCGCTTGGAGGATAGTTCGTGGATTGAAGAGCGTGAATTAGAAGAGCTTCGTCCTGATCTTTTGCAAAATTACTACAACGCAATCTTGCCGGAGCAAGATTCTCTCCAAACAGGGGGAAATTGATGCAATTCATGCCCAGTTCGAGGGGCTAAACAAAAATTTACCTTGAAAGAAAGAATCTCAGGAGACTTCTTGCAATTTATTTATTTATTATTTATGTAATTTTCTATTTTTTGAGTCCATAGTCTAGGGTTTTGTTCCCATTGCTATAAAGGACCCTTATATAGGAAAGGAGGGCAGCTTTTGACATATACCAACAAAAAAAACCCCTCACGGACCCTACCCCTCCTTCTCTCATCTTCCCTCTTTCCCTCCCCAAAACCCATTCCCCCTCTCCCCACCGTTCTTCCCCTACAACCCTAACCTTCTTTCTCTCTTCTATCCCCTACCGTCGCCGATCTACCCTCTACCCCTCCGCGATTCACCGCAGTCCTCGCAAAACCCGCCGCCCACAACCTCGTCCCCCAACTTCCCTCTCGTGAACTTCATCACCACCAATTCCATTGGCCCCGACTTCGTGCTCCAGCCCGATCAACGGCGACCACAGCAGACCGATCTCAGGCCGTGCCTGCGTTTATGCCGTTTAGCTCATCGTGTCCCTCCAACTTTTGCCAAAGCATGCACGATCTGCATCCCTCCTTGGTCCTTGGTTTGCCTTATTTCAAACATTTATTTGTTTTTACTCTTGTTTCAGTTTGAGTCCACTGTTTCTGATTAAAGAAATCGAAATTTTTTTTCTGTCAATCTCCACTATTTATTCTTGTCATCTCCAGAACATCGGAAATCATCTACCGTACTTTCATCTCTCTGGTACTATTCCCAGTTGATTGCGTGGCTAAATAATTCATGTTTCCTATTACGAAGTGACAGGTATAGTGTGGGTTTGTGGTCTCCTGTAAGGCTGCAACATTATTCGTAAAATCTAATTGCTTATTACTCCTGTTTGGCCTATCCGGGTGGTAAATTGATAACCAAATGTCATGCGCTGTATTTCTTTCCACATTGTGTTTGGATTGTTGCGACAGTCTGTTATAATCATGTACTTGCATTTCTTGTTAGTTTAATCTGTGTGTTAGATTGCATCATATACTTCCTCTTGGAGGTCACCGTAGAGAAAGGCATTCTTGACATCTAGCTGATATAACGGCCAATTATTTGCAACTGCTACAGAAAGTAGGATCCGCAGTGTCGAATGTCTCACAACTGGAAAAAACGTGTCCTGGTAATCCACCCCATAAGTCTGGGTGAATCCTCGTGCCACCAGCCTCGCTTTGTAGCGATCCACGCTACCATCTGCGTTGTGTTTGACGATGAATATCCACTTACAACTGACAATTGAAGCACCATTGGGAGCGGGAACAATGCTCCATGTTCCTCTAGACCGTAACTCTGCCATTTCTTCTTCCATTGCCTGGCGCTACTGCGTGCTCTGTAGTGCCTCTGTGTAAGTACGTGGGATAGTAACTGCGGATAGTCCCACTACAAACCTCTTATAATCATCAGATAGATGATTTAGAGAGACATGCGCTGCAAGCGGGTAGGTAGCACACTCGCGTCGAGGCTTCCTGAGGGCAATAGGAAGATCATCATCCCCACTGTCCTGATGGTCTAAATCACCCTGTATGCCATGAATAACGCATGTAGCATCAGATGGAACAATATTATCTTGACATACCTGTGGCGTGCTGGATGATGTGGACGGCCTAGGAGCAGAGGTGCCAGTATTCGACCTGCGAGTGTAAACCAAAGGTAGGAAACGCTGTGGAATAGCTGGAGGTGGTGGTGGCGGTGGTGGAAGTTGTGTTTGGTGTTGAGTACCATGAGATTCATTTGGTGGAATAGACAGTGGAGGAGGAACAACAATTTCCTCTCCAGTAGTACTATTGGATAGCCTGTCACCTGTGGGAGAGAAATACATAATGGATTCAAATAAGGTAATATCAGCACTCACATAGTATCTTTTGCCAACAAGATCAAAGCATCCATATCCTTTTTGGGTGTGAGAATATCCGACAAACACACATTTGACCGCTCGAGGTGAGAGCTTGTCACGACCAGGAGGGAAATCATGGACAAATGCGACAGACCCAAAGACTCTGGGAGTAAGAGAAAATAGGTCCTTCTCGGGAAACACAATCAAGAAGGGAATTTTCTCTCCAAGACTAGTAGACGACATACGATTAACCAAGTAACCAGCGGTGAGAACCGCATCCCCCCAAAAAGAATGTGGTGTACGACTCTGGATCAACAATGTACGCGTGACATCAAGAAGATGGCGATGTTTTCTTTCCGCCACACCATTTTGTTGTGAAGTATAACTGCATGCGTTTGATGAACAATACCCATAGAACTTAGAAACTTTGATAAGTTAAGAGTAGTAAACTCCAGTGCATTATCTGTACAAATGAATTTGACATCTGCAGAGAGAACATTTTTGACTTCCAAAAGAAATTTTTTTATAATAGCACCTGCCTCAGATTTGTGTTTCAACAAGAACACCCACGGCACTCTAGAATAATCATCGACAACCACCATATAATAACGATGTCCCTGATGATCAGGAACACGATTTGGACCCTAAATATCAAAATGAAACAACTCAAAGGATCGACTACTATAACGACTCGGACGACTCGGAAAGGAAGAGCGATGATGTTTCCCAAGCTGACAGGCTTCACAATGCAATGTAGTGCGGGTGGATATCTGTGGTAGAACATGACACAACTTCTGCAGCGGTAGATGACCAAAGCGAAGATGCCAGAGTAGTGGTGAAACGGGTCCAAAAGGAAGGGTAGCAACGCCATCGCATGATGGTCAGGCAAGCCTATACAAACCTCTCTGCTCACGGCCATGTCCAATCATCCTGCTAGTCAGTATGTCCTGAAACACAAAAGAGGATGGATCAAATATGGCACGACAATGGAGATCTCTTATAAGTTGACTAATTGACAACATATTCATCTGAAAGTCAGGTGCATATAAGACATTCTGAAGAGTGAGAGAATGCGCAATAGATATCTCCCCCTGACCAACAATGGGTAATCAAACCCCATTGGCAATGGCAACTGATCTGCCAGGTGAAAGAGCTCTGTAGGTAGAGAATTGCATCCTGTCGCCACACATATGATGGGATGTCCCAGAGTCCATAATCCAATCTGTCAGGTCTGAATATGAACTACTGGTGAACACATAATGAGTACCTGAGGAGCTAGACGACGCTCTAGCGGATGCACCTCTGTGGTACCTGGAGATGAAGATGCTGGAGTAGTCATCATCTCTCGGAGCCTGGATACAATGTCATTAAGGTGAGTGTCTGACGTAGGTGCTGCGGGAGTCTCTGTCTGCTCAGCAACTCGTGCTGAGGCTGGATAGCCATGCTTATGGAAGCATGTCTCCTCGGAGTGGCCTGGACGATGGCAGTGAGCACATGGGCCACGATGTCTACCACCGGCGTGACCACGCGGTCCACGACCGCGAAAGTGTGATGAACCTCCCCTGCCTCTAGTAGCAGCCATAGCCGAAGGAGTAGGCTGCGCAGTGGTCGTTGAAGTAGTAATCCTGCTCAGGCGCTTATAGACCTCTTCCATTGGTGGAATAGTCTCTCTAGTCAGAAGTTAAGTACGAGCTGTATCGTACTCAAGATCAAGAGAAGATAGAAACACTCAAGTCATGGTGGCGTTGCGATACGGTTTTTGTTGCTCTGTGCTGGTAGTGATGGGCATGAAACTATGTAATCTCTCAAACATGCCCCGCAGGTGAGAGAAATGAGCATGGAGCGGGCGACCATTCTGTTTGGTCGAGAAGATATCGAACTACAATTGAAGTATCTTGCTTTCATTTTTCGACTGGCCATACGTATCCGTATCCGCAAGGATATCCCACATGACCTTCGTAGTGGGCTGATTCACAATATCATTGGCTATCTGTAGTCAATGCCCCGGAGAGCCATATGCGGGCATAAGCATCATCTTGTTTCCATGTTGGGTTCATCCCAGTCTTGTCCGTCGGCTTAGAGTCAGTCAATATGTGCTCCTTATTGTGGCACTACATGAGGGTATGGAACTGCATAGACCAAAGCTCATAATTGGTCCCATCCATCTTCACAATTGGGGCCGGTCCTTTGAAGGCACCCGAAGAGGAGAAAACGTCACCCTTGTTTTCTGCCATGATACGGAAAAGCCACGAAACACGGACCGACTGAAGGATAGAATGAAAGATCTTTGTCTACAAATTCATAGAGGAGATAGGTTGTATGTGCAGACTCATACAACCATCTCAACCTCCACAAATGTGCCTCTACCCCGGCAGTAGAGGTATTTTTCTACCCGCCTAGGTCTGTGCACGGACCTCTAGGCTTATCCGCGGCAGCCCTAAAGGACCGCACCACCACAGGCAGAAGCGGGGCCCCTTTGGGGCTAGACTGGAGGCCGCAGTGGTGCCCGGGGAAGGAAGGGAAGCCGCTGCGACGACCTGGACATCAGGCGGGGATTTGCGACGTACGGGGGGGGGGGGGGGGAGGGGGCACTGCGCGACGCACGGGAAGATGTGGCGCTCGGGGGCGGCGCACGGGGGGGGGGGGTGTAGGGTTAGGGTTTCTGGGTGGGATACGGGAACTCCGGTCTAGGACCGTTGCTCCGATACCATGTTGGGAGAAGAATTTTCCATAGCATTAGAATAGACTGAGTGCTCTCTTATATAGGAGAAAAGCCCTTGGGTTAATTACATACTGATTCCTGAGAAAAGATAATAACTTAGAATAGACATAGAAACATATATAATTATCTTAACAAGACTATCGAGAGAATCAGTCCAAATCCCACTAAATTTCTTGATAAATTTCTTAGTGGGTTAAATTGCTTTAGTGGCTTGAATCATCTACATGCCCTAAATTTGGCATAATGGTTAACATCAGATATATGAATTCCATAATAACTTAGTACCTTACCATCTGACGTTGACCATCTTATTGGCTTAACACAAAAATAATCATTGGTGTATCCAAGGAGAAGCATGACTCCTTGGAAAATCGGATAGAAACTTGGACAACCGTAATAACTCGGTTGAAAGATTAATGCTGCTTTAGCTCACCATGTGTTGTGTGCGTTGCTTGGTACTCCTTTTGACATCTTAGTGATTTTTCCGCCATAAGCATCGAGCTGTTATGTGTCCCTGATTATGCGCCTTGTGCTTTGTTCTGCGCAATGTGTTCTCCACCTGGCGATAAGGCCTACAGGCTTTATATGACTCCTCTTGAGAATGCATGTTACAAACAAGGGGGTATGAGTGGTGACCATAAGCAACATTAAACTACAGTCGAAAATCATCTTTTCTTTTGACGTGACTTCTAGGTGCTTATAGGTGTTGGCCCCATGTATAAGTACCCCGATTCACCTCGGTAAGAAAAGATACCGAGATTATTAATTTAAAAGCCATAAAACTATGTGATTAGTACTATTATACATGATCAAATGAATTTAATCATATCGTGCTCTCCCGTCGGGAACTCTATCGATGGAATGTTGACTTGGACGGTTCGCGATGATTCGCGGGTTGAAATTTGAATTGGGAATCAGATACTACGGTTTGTTGAGTGAAGCTAGTGGACATGTTGGGAACTTAGTTAGGATGCATTGTACCCCACCACATGCCTACAGAGGCACCCCAACCCTAAGGCCTTCATCTTGCCTTAGAGTCATAGTGTGAGGTCTCACCCAGATCAAAACCACCGATTATCCACGAAGCTTGAGTTATATTTCTATTGTGGTCCTTCTCTCCTATAAGTTAGAATTGGTGGACAATACATATTCATATTTGGATTTGAACTATAAGTCGAGTTGTTAGAAGCCGCTTTGCATAGGATGGTTGTTCTTTGTAAGGTGTTATTTCTTGGTGGATGTTAGGAACATGGAAGTTCGATATACCTTGTGGGTTTTCACAACTATTTCTTATACACTTTTCTGTTTACCTTTCTAGTTGTTTTGTATTCGTACTGGGCGCTTTTTTTATAGACGTAGTTTGCGTGAATTCGACATGTTCGCAGGAGCAACAACTGTAACGGTAGGTTGTCTGTTGTTGACTTTGTTGCAAATCTTTTTTATGGTACAACGGGTCCCATTCCTTTGTTTACTTGTACCTGTATATCTTTTTGTGAGGCATGATTTATCTATACATGTTGCTATATTCATATGACATTCTACATAATTTTGGTGGACATGATGTTATGATTGGAAATGGAATGAAAAATGTGGTTCTTCTTTCTTTACTATTCTCTTGCCTGTTTGTCACAACTTGGTACTTCGAATGTAGAATCGTATGTTGTGGGTGTGTATTGCTGAGTATCTGGATCCCTAAGGGCATTACAGATCTCCACCTTTAATTGAATTCTCAGAATGCAGAACGTCACCAACTAGATTCCACCATTGCCTTCAACTCCAAGGGGTTGCTGCTTGACTGTCTGCTAAAGATCGAACTCGTTCTTGCTGGTGAACTCTTCTATCTTGTTGTATGTCATCATCTCCTAATTCGGACGAATCTGATGGCTCTGATACCAGTTTGTTGCGAGTAGCAGAAACAAACATGCACAAACACGATCAAACAAGCAAAAACACAAATACACTGATTTATATGGTTCACCAGTAACTGGACTCTCCTTAGCGGTGACGATGGATCTCTCTCAATATGGTAAAAGAACTAGCGTACAATGGGATGATTCAAAACACTAACCTTATGGGGATTTATATAGTACCCCATGCATACAAATCTCTATAAATAGATAGATTCTCAAATCTCTCTAAACATGCAGAGTTCCCAATTTTCCTTAAAAGGATGATCTCTAAATCTCCTCTAATGGGAAAAACAAATGGTTTAAGAAATAATTAGACTCCATATGAATTCTCCAATCAATTATGATTTGGATAGATTCTCTGATCAGAATCTGAATAGATATCATGATCAATCAAAATCGAGAAGAATCTTCACATCAATCAGAATATGAAAAACATACGGCTTATGAAATAATCATGACCAATCAAAATCGAGAAGAATCTTCACACCAATTAGAATATGAAAAACATATGGGTTATGAAATAATCAGAGTCCATATGGATTCTCCAATCAACTATGCGTTGGATGGATTCTCTGATCAGAATCTGAATAAATATCATGATCAATCAAAATATGGAAGAATCTTCACTCCAATTAGAGTTTGAATGGATCCCAAATTCAAGATTCAATTCATATCAACAGATATCATCACAACCAGATGACAAAGATGATTGTTCACAAGAAGAAAGTTGATTGATGAGGGTGCTGCCAGACATTAGAGATAATCAGTTAAAAGGGGATGTGATGGCTGAACATCCTAGACAGAACCTAGATAGAATATGAGACTGATTGAACAAACAGGAAAGAGTGAACAATCACCCCCCATATAGTAGGTTTTCACTTTTCAGGTGATAGATCTATGGTTAAAGGTTGATCGATCACAACCCATCTCTGCTTGAGGCCTTGAATGATCCATCGCTTAGGAAGGTGGGATGATCCTAATCAAGCAAAGTCGTGGAGATTGATAAATCACCATCGGCTGTGATGACTTAGATAACCGTATAAGAACAGTGAAGTCCTAGGAAAGACCACAGACTCCGTGTCTAGTTGTGCAATAAAAAGATGAGCTGGATGCAGGGGTGGACTTCTCGAACCACATGGAACAAAAAATACGAATACCCTAAATGTGTTTTGAATACACGTAGAGCGTCAACAAAAAAAGCAAGTCCTGGATTGGATAGGCCCCGATATGTCATCGACAAAATAGGAAAGAAGCAAGCCACAAAACATGATGATTTACATGTAAAACCG
Organism: Ottelia alismoides; assembly: GCA_037367405.1. Taxonomy (NCBI): domain Eukaryota; kingdom Viridiplantae; phylum Streptophyta; class Magnoliopsida; order Alismatales; family Hydrocharitaceae; genus Ottelia; species Ottelia alismoides. The sequence continues at coordinate 924,774 of JAZKJV010004856.1, forward strand.
TTTGCAACGAAGTGAAAAATACATCCATAATGTTAATGGGCAGCTTAGATTGTCTTCACTTTTCTAATGAAACGTGATAATGAGTTACACATATAGTCCCACGGGATTAGATGTACGACCAATTAGCCCATATAACAACTCAAAAATTGATTCATCTAATTAAACACTCATCGCAAGTAGTTGACATCCTGGTGCCTAAAAACTTGGAAATCAGCGATGCCAATCTGTATATATTGTGTTAATAGGCCCTAAATGTCGGTTTCGGTATCGACCAAAACAGAATTTCAATGGAATTTCGGTGGAATTTCGACCGGAATTTCGGTCATTTCGGTCGAATTTCGATTTCGACTGGATATCGATATTCGGTAGAAATTCGACCGAATTTCGCTGAAATTTGAGGCCATAGGCATCTTTATAGTAACCTCTGCTTGGGAAAGAAACCATTTTCTTTATAAATTTTTATATCAAGCTTGAGATTCTATAAACTTTAGCTAGCACTGTTGCAACTTGGAATTCAAGATTACAGTGCATTAATTCAATGAATATTGTGGCACTTCATACTAGTAGCTTATTTAAAATATCTTAAGGCCATCCTATATATTTAGTACACTGCTGGGGCATTGGCGAGACATCCAAGTAACACTAATTCATGTTATCGAAGTTTCATAAGTTTAAGATTACTCCAGTTGAGAACTGGTTTTCTTATAATAATCCTCGTCTCTTGTTATTTCTTTGTAAAAAACAATGATTGTTTTTTTCCTTTGAATTCACATTTCACTATCTCATGAGCTCATATATTTTCTCAGGTCGAGACTCGTGCTATTGCACATCCCTGACTGCTGCAATAATTCCCTCTCTAACGAAGGTGGCATTAGAAAGGAAGGAAAATGGCCCTCCTCCAACCATTTCTCCAACTGTTGCACCCCAACCCTTTATACCATTTCTGGCGCCGTCGCAACTTATACCTTTTGCAAATATCAGCTCACCAAAACTATCAGGTTTCTTTCCCAAAAATATGCTGGGATTCGAGAATTTTGTTTTTTTTAATATATAAGCAGATGTTTTACCAAATATTTTTTTAAATATTTTGTAGGACACTGTGCATTTAACTTCTCCTCGGCTGAGGGTTTGATGAGAACAACTGCATTTGATTGTTGGACAACTTTTGCTCCTTTTTTAGCTAATGTTATTTGTTGTCCTCAGTTGGATGCCACTCTTATTATTCTTCTTGGGCAATTTAGTAAAACATCTGGGATGCTTGCTTTGGATGGCACTCATGCTAGTTATTGCCTATCAGATGTTCAGCAAATTCTAGAAAGCCAGGGTGCTAATGCAGAAATTCAGAAAGTCTGCTCTATCCAGGCTCAAAATCTCACTAAATTCTCCTGCCCTGTTAACGATGTTAATGGTTTTGAGGGTGTTGTGGACATGGACAGGCTCCTTACTGCATGCACGAAAGTTGATCCAGTTAATGAGTGTTGCAGCCAGATTTGCCAAAATGCCATTCTTGAAGCTGCTAGAAATCTCACGTTAAAAGGTGGTGATTTAGCACGGCCTAAAAGTGCATATATCTTACCAGGACACTCCTCAATTGTTGATGATTGTAGAGCCATTGTTCTTAGATGGTTAGCTAGCAAACTTAATCCTTCATCTGCAAAGCAATTACTGAGAAGCATCTCAAACTGCAAAGTTAATAGAGGTAAGTCTATCTAATGTGTTTTTAACTCATTTCTTTGTATTTTTTGTTCAAGTTTTATGGGTGAGAATCCACCATGATTCGTTTGAGCTTTAACTGGAGAAGTCCATGTACCTGATATAAGCCATTGTAACTGTTGACATATTTAGATCAAGGGTTTTGTTAGAAAATATAACGCGGAAGCGTATTAGAGATAAAAGATAAAGGACAATGAAGAACACGTGATTTTAACATGGAACTCTACTCCCTAAGGAACGAGATGAAACCACGGGAGAACACACAAAGGGTTGATTTATGCATTGCAGTTTCTCAATGGAACAGAGGGTGGGGGGCTTCTTATATAGCCTTCATTGAGTCTCCACATCTCACAACTGATAGATGTGGGAGTAAACAGCTGTGGTTTGGTAATTGGACCCTAGAGGGATCCAATTACCTACATACACAAGTGACACATATACCATATGCTCCAACATCCCCCTCAAGCTAAAGCATGCTATACTCATCTTGGACAAATAGAAAGAAATATCTCAAACTCACAATTCAAGACACTACAGACAATATCAGCTCAACGCGCACAACTGTCGGTTGCTGTCGAGGATGCTACTTCTCATGCCGTGCAGGTGAGGACAAATGGGTTGGAGTGTGAGTTGAACTGAATCTCCTCGTCGGAGAGCATGTGCTCTGTATTGCGCTTGTCATAGTCATTGCAACTGAAATGAGTCTCCACTTGGAGAACTCTGGCCCACCACAATAATCTGGACAACTGCTCCATCTCTGAAGGGGTCGAACTGAAAAAGTTGTGGAGACATCCTCGTCGAAGTCCACGGTCGCTGGAGAATGGAATCTGAAAAGTCTCTTCATCGGAGAACTAGGTCTCTCCCGTACCGTCTCAGAGAATGGGATCTCTAATGTGGAGTCCCTATGAAACCACATGAAAATCCTAACCCCACATGTCATAGAGAATGCGACCTCTACTATGAAGTTCCTATGAAACTTTGTCCGCAACATTTATTTATATGAACGAAACTTGTCTAATTAATCATTATCTACATTTTAGAATCAAATGATCATCTATTTTTATGAACAAAAGACGTCTTCTAAGTGTTGTTAACTTAGTTTTTTTTATTTCCGCATCCAGTATCTACCAGTCAGCTCAATATGTCTGATATAACCGGTATGCGTGATATAAGGCGTATGGATGAGAGATATATGTGATATAAGTGTGCATTTGTAAGCTATTGTTGTTTTAAAATCTTGGATTGGATGGTATCCACTTCCAGTATGTATCAACTAAGAATCAACATTAACATCGATTTGACCGATATGTGTGATATAAGTGGCATACGAGAAATATATGTGATATAAATGTGTATTTATAAGTTAGTTATTGTTGTAATAACTAGGAAGATCTTAATTTGCAAAACAATGATCGAAAAATGATTTTTTGAGTCATTTTGACATTTCCATCGAAACGGTCGAAATTTCATCGAAAATTCAATTTTGGGTATGGGGGACCAAAATGAAATCAAAATCGAGATTTCGAACCTTTCTATAAATCTCCATCATTCTCCTCAGCAAGTGGATGTCTTTGATAGTTGAGCTACTTGACATGAATCCGAATTAGTTTTCATTTACTTAGGAACATTGCCTCAACCTTCTTTCGATCACACATTCCCAAATTTTCACAGTGTGAGTCATCAGCTTGATACCTCTGTATTTTGAACAAATTTGAATGTATCCTTTGTTCTTATAAAGAGGCAACACAATGCTTCTCCTCTAATCTTCAGACATTTTCTTCTTTCGCCAAATGACATTGAATAAATTTGTAAGCCAAATCAAATCACGATCACCTTAAACTCTCAAAACTTCTATAATGTCATCAGGCCTTATACCTTTTCCAGGTCTCATAACCTTCAAAGCCTCATCTACTTCCTTTGTATTCGTCTATCGCTTGCACGATTCAAATAACTTTCGCTACTAGATAGATCTCCCAAAGTGATTTATCTGTTTCCTTCCCCAGTGAAAAGCTTATGGGATATCCTTCTGAGCAACAAGCACATGACCTTCCTCATCATTAATGCATCTCACTTGAGAAATGTCTTTGATCTTTTTTTCTCTTGCTTTAGCCAACCTGAATATATCCTTTTGACCCTCCTTAGAGTCAAAATTTTTGTACAAACCTTTATGAGCTTTTGACTTAGCTTCGCTTACAGCTTTCTTTACTTCCTTTTTCGCTATTTTGTAGTTTGTGACGGTTTCATCTGTTGTATCATCAGACATAGCTTTAAAGCATGTTCTTTTAATTTTGAGATTCCCTTTGACTCGCCTAACATCTCTTTGGCTACCTTTCAGATATAAGATGCCATCGCCTCCTGCATCCTGTTTGCACTTCCGTTACAATCCCAAGATAAGTCTTCTAAAACCTTCTCCCTAAACTTTGATTGTTTCAATTGAAGATTCCACCATGTAGTTCTAGCGATTAAAAACCTTCCTTTCCTTTACCAGCCCTTTTATTTGCACATCTATAACTAACAAGCGATGTTGGGTGGTCAAACTCCCTCTCGGGATTACTTTGCAGTCTTTGCAATCATAGAAGGAAATATCGGCGATATATCGACGATATATCGCCGATATACATGGGACGGATATGGGCACCGATATGGCGATATATCCCGATTTTTAGGCATTTTCTTCACAAAGGCTCTCGATATGGGCGATATTTCGGCGATATATCGTCGAAATATCATATCGATACGATATCGAAACGATATCGATATCGATACGACCTTCCATGTTTTCAACACAACCGATCTCTTATCCTTAACACAGTAATGTATTTATGTTCTGGTTGAGCCACTTGTTTAAGTAACTAAATGCTCATCCCTTTTCTTGAAGAGAGTATTTGCTAAGAAAAGTTCATAAGTCGTTACAAAATCCAGGATGTATTTTCCTTCTTCATTTCTATCCCCGAAGCCATGGCCTCCGTGAATACTAATATACTCTGAAGCATCCTTTCCCACGTGTCCATTAGGATCTCCACCTAGACAAATAATCTCTCTTTGTGGCATTCCTTGCTTAATCTTATCCAAACCCTTCCAAAAATCTTGTTTAATTCTTTCATCTAAACCAATTTGCGGTGCATAAACTGAAGTTATATTCATAATTTATTCTTCGAGCACCACTTTTAGCAAAATAATCCGATCCTGGAATCTTTGCACCTCAACTACACAATCCTTCAAATTCTTATGAATAACCACTCCAACACCATTACCTGAATACCATAGCTTAAAGCATGTCTTCTCGATCTCCCTTACTTTCCTTTCAATCTATTTTGTCTCTTAGAGACATAGTAATTAAATCTTCCTTTTTCCAGCGTATCTACAATCTCCATCGATTTGCTAAAGTGTCAATATTCCAACTACCTATCCGCAACTTCCTTTGCAACCTATTTTGGAATAGCTTCTTTACTCGCATACATCCATCATGTGAGAACCCTTGCAAATTTTGGACTGCATCCGAGCGACGATGCAACCGAACTAGTTTTTTTACTCGCATGTGTTCTTCATGCGAGAACCTTGCAAATTTTGAACTACATTCGGTGCAGTGATGTAGCAACCCTTGCCAACTTCTCATTGCATTTGGGCGATGCAAACCGCTTGTAGCGAACATCCCAATTAGATCTAAATATTTGCTTAAATCTATGTCGAAAAGATCCGAACTATTTTGAGACAAATTCCTAAATAATGTTCTTAAAAAGAATACTATTTAGGAAGTTGTCTCTCTTGCGTTGGTTGTCGGCTCCCTAACGTGCAATCCTTCTCAATTTACCTGGGCTTGGGATCGACCATGGCTGAGTTGAAATTGGAACCAACAATGCCTCTATCCTGACAAATTTCCTATGTGGTATATGGATCCGTTCGCATCATGGATCCTTTTATACCAGGAGTAATATATAAACTCCTTAGGAGTAGGATTCTTTGTATCCTTTGTATTCTTTCTTCAGAAATAGTGAAAATTGATTGTCACCACCCAAAGACATAGCCCAGTTATGAGTAAACCTTGTGAGTTCGTGTGTTTATGTGTTTGTGTTAGGATATTGTGGTTGTATTACAATATTCATGTTATCCAGTCCTTTAGTTGTAATTTACCCATAGAGCTTTTCTCCTATATAAGAGAGCTCTAGGGTTTCATAATAAACAACTCTTGATTTTCCCTCAACATGGTATCAGAGCGACGGTCCTAGACTGGAGCCTGTGCCCTAGTTCCGTGTCCCCACCAAAAGCCCCGCTCGATTGAGGAGTCTCGCCTCTGCAAGCGCGAGGAGCGCCGCCTCTGCAAGCCCCGCTCGCGCGTGAGGCTTTCCAGCCCTCCTAGGGCGCCGCCTCTGCAGGCCCCGCTCGCGTGTGAGGTCTTTCTAGCCCTCTCAGGGCACGCGCTTGCGCACTAACCCTCCTGCAGTCGGAGCCCTCCTGCGCGCGAGCCCCTTGCCTGGCGCGCGAGCCCCTTGCGGGCGATCCTGCTGTCGACGCCCTCTTGCGCAGGAGCCCCTTGCGCGCGTGCCAGAGGTTCCACGCATGAACAGCCAAGGGAGCAGGAGGGACTCGCCCGATCACGCGTGCGTGGGTCCTGCGGGTCCTCTCTTGTGAATCTTCTGTGCACGGGTCCTGCAGTGAACAGTACCTCTTCTGTGCGCGGGTCCTGCGAGAAACAGTACCTCCTCTAAAAGAAAGGAAGAACCTCAAGACATGGAAGGGGTTGTGGAATAAGTCTACATCCATAACCACCTTCATTATGTCCAAGTAGACATTCTTGTCTAAGCCTCTTGTAGTCCCAGTCTATAGAAAATTGTTGTCATCATGTCTGACAACAAGGTGGACGTTCCATCCTCGGGTACCTTCAAAGGTTCCGCACCCATTGCTAAGATGGATGGAACCAATTATGAACTGTGGGCCATGCAGTTCATGAGTTTTATGCAGTGCAATGGCAAGAAGCACATCCTCACTACAGAGGAGCCAAGTGACAAGACTAGGATACACGCCTCATGGGAGGCAGATGATGCGTATGCTCGAGTATGGCTATCCTGTACTGTTTCCATTGAGATAGCCAATGATATACTAAGCCAGCCTACGACAAAGGCTATGTGGGACATTCTTGCCGCGACTTACTCTCAAGCAAAGAATGAGTCCAAGATCCTCCAGCTCCAGCATGATATTTTCACATCAAAACAGAATGGTCGTCCGCTTCACGCCCTCTATACGTCTTTGTGGGGTATGTTCGAGAGGCTGCATGGGTACCTACCTTTGACTGCTACACCAGAACAGCTTAAAGAATATACAGACTCTGTGATGACTGGGGTATTCCTTGCAGCCCTGGATCCAGAGTATGATGCAGCTCGTGCACAGATTCTTACTGATGCTACGATACCTCCGATGGAGGAGGCATATCGGAGATTGAGCAGACTATCTATATCCTCTGGTAGTACCATACAGCAGCAAACATCTTCAGCGATGGCAGCCTCATGTAGAGGCAGTCATACAGCATATCGAGGCCGAGGAAGCTCAAACCGTGGTAGAGGAGGTGGTGGTCGAGGTCGATCATGCACTTTTTGTCACAGGGTAGGTCATTCTGAGGAGACCTGCTACTCTAAGCATGGGTTTCCAGCGTCATCCAGACTTGCAGAGCAGACAACAGACTGGGAGTTTACCTGATCAGAGGTTTGATGAGTTTGTAGCAAAACTGAGAGAGATTATGCCTGGCACATCTGGCTCTACCAGTTCTCCTTCAGGATCTTCGGAGGTGGCTGCTTCTGCTTCGGCATCCACGACAGGTACGTCATTTCCCTTTACTACGTGTTACAAGGCGGATCTATCAGAATGGATCATGGATTCAGGTGCATCACACCATCTTTGTGGTGACAAAGGTCAGTTTAGTGTTTTTCATCCTGTTCAATCTGAACGATTGGTGGTGATAGCCGATGGTACATATTCCCCTATTACTGGTTAGGGGGAGGTGCAGTTGACTCCTACCTTGAGACCTCCTAATGTTCTCTATGCACCTAAATTTTCAATGAATTTGCTGTCAATTAGTCAAATCACCAAAGATTGACATTGACGTGCTATATTTGATCCATCTGCTCTTGTGTTTCAGGATATACTTACGGGCAGAGTGATTGGAACTGGCCGTGAGCAAGGGGGCCTTTACAGACTTGTGCAATCTTCATATGCTGGTGTCTCATCCTCCCTACACACTGGGTCTGTTTCTCCGTATATGTGGCATCTGAGATTTGGCCATCTTCCTCTGCAAAAGCTGGTTCGTGTTCTCCCTCAGATTTCTCCTCGCTCTACTTTCCAGTGCGAGGCCTGTCAGCTTGGGAAGCACCACCGGTCTTCTTTCCAGAGTCGTCAGAGTCTGAGTAGTTATAGTCTATTTGAGTTGTTCCATTTTGACATTTGGGGTCCTAGTCGTGTCTATGATCATCAGGGGCAGAGATTTTATCTTGTTGCCGTTGATGAGTTTTCTAGGTTATGTTGGGTTCTTCTCAAGAATAAGTCTGATGCTGGTTCTGTTATTCAGTCGTTTATTAATGAAGTTAAGAACATTTTTTCTGCCAGAATTAAGTACATACGCTCAGACAATGCTCTAGAATTATGTACTTCTCATCTTTCTCGATTTCTTCAAGCTCAGGGTATTGTGCATCAGACGTCGTGTCCTTATACCTCCCAACAGAATGGGGTGGCTGAGAGGAAACACCGTCATCTATTGGATGTCACCAGGACTCTCTTGATTCAGAGCCGTGCTCCTCATTCCTATTGGGGAGATGCGGTTCTAACTGTTTGTTACCTAGTGAATCGTATGCCTTCTTCTGCGTTAGGGGAAAAGGTCCCGTTCTTGATTGCGTTTCCCGAAAAGATCTTTTCTCCCTTACGCCTCGTGTTTTTGGATCAATTGCATTGGTTCATAAGTCCTCTCCTGGTCTTGACAAGCTTTCCCCTAGATCAGTTAAATGTGTGTTTGTTGGGTATTCCAAAATCCAAAAGGGCTATCGTTGCTTTGACCCTGTTCGACGGCAGTACTACGTCAGTGCTGATGTCACCTTCTTTGAGTCTATCATGTATTTTTCACCCACAGGTGACAGGCTTGCTTCTTCGGAGGATGGTGAAGATATTTATATACCTCCACCTCCATCACCACCACCATCAACACCACCACCGCCGCCACCACCACCTCCGTCGTCTCCTATATTCTTCCCACAGGTCTACCAGCGAAGGCCTCTGGCTCAAGCGCCTCCTCCATCACCCAACACGTCCGAGGTATGTCCTGATCATTTGAGTTCGTCTGATGGCAAGGGTGATTTGATTGCACAGAATGAGCTACAAGTTGTTGATGATACTTCTTCGGCCAATATTGATGATTTGGATATCCCTATTGCACTCCGGAGGCAGAAGCGAGCACGTACAGTGAACCCGAAGTATGGGTTGGACTTTGGTTCTCATGTTTCCTTGGGACGTTTATCCAAGGACTTTCAACATTTTGTTGTGAGCTTGTCTGCCATACAGATACCGCGCTCGTATCAGGAGGCCCTGCAGAGTAGCCAGTGGCGCTTGGCCATGGAGGAGGAAATGGCAACATTACAATCGCGTGGTACATGGAGTGTTGTTCACCCTCCACCAGGTGCGTCTATTGTTGGCAGCAAATGGGTATTTACTGTCAAGCAGCGTGCTGATGGTACAGTTGATCGTTATAAGGCCAGATTGGTTGCTCGTGGGTTCACCCAAACATATGGGGTGGACTATCATGACACGTTCTCACCTGTGGCACGTCATTCTACCTTACGGATTCTTATTTTCGTTGCTGTAGTGCGAGATTGGCCTCTCTTCCAGTTGGATGTTAAAAATGCTTTTTTGTATGGTGATTTGCAGGAGGAAGTGTACATGCAGCAACCTCCTGGGTTTGCTGCTGAGGGGGAGTCCAGTATGGTGTGCCGTCTTCATAAGGCCATTTATGGTCTTAAGCAAAGTCCGAGGGCATGGTTTCAGAAGCTCTCAGAATTAATTGAACAGAAGGGCTTTGTTAGATCTACAACAGATCATACTTTCTTTGTAAAGAGAGACCAGCGAGGTATTGTAGTCATCTTGGTTTATGTTGATGACATTGTTATCACTGGCAGTGACGCACAGGGAATTGAGGCAGCAAAGGACTTCCTTGGACAACAGTTTGTTACCAAGGACTTGGGTATGCTTCGTTACTTCCTAGGACTGGAATTTGCACGAAATCAACATGGTATGGTTATGACACAAAGGAAGTATGCCACTGATCTTCTATCTGAGACAGGAATGACAGGATATAGACCAGCGACTACCCCGATGGATCCTAATGTTAAGCTTCATGATGATGGATCTGAGGAGGTGGATAAGAGACACTATAGAGAACTGGTAGGGAAATTGTTGTATGTTACTATTACCAGGCCTGATATAGCTTTTGCAGTGAATAAAGTAAGTCAGTTCATGGAGCAACCCAGGCAGACACATATGGATGCTGTGTTTATGATTCTGAGATACTTGAAGTCATCTCCAGGTGCAGGCCTTTTGTTTAAGAGAGATACGTCTCTCTCAGTTACAGGGAGTGCAGATGCGGATTATGCGGGATGTCCGAATGATAGGAAGTCTACTTCAGGCTTTACTGTATTTATTGGTAGCTCGTTAGTCTCATGGAAGAGTAAGAAACAAACTGTTGTTGCTCGCTCCAATGCAGAATCAGAATATAGAGCTATGGCCCAAGGTAGTGCTGAGATGATGTGGGTCAAATCTGTCCTCGCCGATTTAACGATCGACGTACCTCTTCCTATGCAACTTAACTGTGATAATCAGGCAGCATTATTTATAGCTAACAATCCTGCATTTCACGAAAGGACAAAGCACATTGAGGTAGATTGTCATTATACTCGTGACCTGATCCAAAAGGGACTTATCTCAACATCCTATGTTGCATCCAGAGATCAGATTGCAGATATGTTTACAAAAGCTCTGGCTAGAGGTCCTTTTCATCATTGTTGCTCCAAGCTGGGCATGATAGATATATATGCTCTAGCTTGAGGGGGAGTGTTAGGATATTGTGGTTGTATTACAATATTCATGTTATCCAGTCCTTTAGTTGTAATTTACCCATAGAGCTTTTCTCCTATATAAGAGAGCTCTAGGGTTTCATAATAAACAACTCTTGATTTTCCCTCAACAGTTTGCTTGCGTGATCATGTTTGTACATGTTTGCTTCTATTACTCGTAACAAACTAGTATCAGAGTATCATGGCTTGTCAAGATCATCAAGTTGATGATATTACATAGTTCAAAGATTGAGAAGTTCACATGGAGGAACAAATGACAGATCAAGATATGTGCCCTTCTGAAGCAACACGACATCTGGACATTGTTGGATCAAGATAGGGTGAACGTATTCGAGTCCTTTGAGTTGATGTTGCAGGAAGAGAAAGCACACTCGGCAATCATGCTATGCTTGGCGGATGAGATTATCATGGAGGTGGTCGACGAGAAGACCACATCCAGTTTGTGGTTGAGATCGAAAGTCTGCACATGACGAAGTCTCCGATCAAAAATTTGATGTTGAAGCAATGCCTATTTTGCTAACATCTCTCTTTTTAATAAGTGGCAATTTAATTAGATGAGTTTTAAAAAACATATTAGGGCAATTCAGTTGATTGTAGTAACTCTAAAAAAGTTCATCCTAACATAGTCAGTGATCTTTAATGGAAAACTTTGCACTTTTTCAAACAACTTTTTCTCTTCTCTCCGTTTTTGTTATAAAAAATATTAACTATTAGAGGAGATTAGAAAACAATATTGAAAAAAAATAACAATACAATAAAACGTTAATAAAACATGCAAATAAAGAAAATAGAGTATGGTATTTCGAAGGCATCCACTATGTTCCATGGTATTACACATTAAACTAGAAAGGAACATAAATAAAGCTTGATAGAAACTAATAGAAAAAGGAGTCAAAGTCTTTGTCAAGACTGCAATGAGGGGCAGATCACTTTTTCTTCCTTGATGAGATAATTGCTTCGATGGTCTTGTCATCATAAGTGATGCTATTAAAGTCAACTTCTTTTCTGATCATTGCCATAGAGGTGGTTTGAACCACATGAAAATCTCAGCTAATTGGAGATGCATGACAAGTAGGAGAAAGAGCTCGACTAGGAGGAGGTGGAGGAGTTTATGTAGTAGATTTCTTCATGCCTTTAAGGAGTTTCTATTTACATTGAGCTGTAGGTTGTAGAGGGTCTTCGTTTAAGTGTTGATGTAGATAACACACTCGTTTGCGAATTGGACCATGCAGGTATTATGCTCAAATTGCATTTGGGCGGTTTCCTTTTGCCAGTCAAAAGGTATGAGAAACCATCGACAATGGCTTGCGAGTCGAAGTGTTCTTAGGACTAAAGTTGGTAATTTTTATAAAATCAATCTGAATACAAGGTTGATGGCTCATGCCTAATGGGAGATGGAACAAAAGCCTGAAAGTAAGGTACAAGAGATGGTAATAAGATGCCCGGCTATGGTCTTTGTGGGGGAGGAGGGGTCTATTGCCGTTAAAGTGGTGGATCGATCGATGACAATGATGCTGAAGAGGAGATTTCAAAAAATAAATAGAATAAAGTAGAAATTTGAACATATGAGTCTGCTTGTGAATAATCCAAGTTTACTTCTTATTTTCTCAAATTGCAGGTAGCTAGGAGTTTAGCTAAAATATATATGCTAATTTGCCCTTTTTAGGAACGAATTCGACTTGAATATCATCCTGGAGGAATTTTCACAAAGAAAATGGTGACACATGTCAATGTAATTTTTTCAAAGTAGTTGTCATGATTTAGCCAAATTACCCGCGGTTATGTTATCTTCAAAAGTTAAACCACAATCAGAGAGTCTTCATCCATATACTTGGAAAGGAGTTAAAATAGCAACTATATATTCTGCTTCAGTTGTATATAGTACTATGGATTTGGGAATTATAACTCAATATAAATTCATCAATGTAGTGACAAGATGATGGGCATAAAGCTTCGATTGGTGGATGCTCTAATATTTCTTCTTAGACCAAATTTATAGTACATGGCCTTATATGCGCCTCACAAAAGCCATATTGGCAGGCCATGCCCATTGGTTCTTTTGTTTTTGCCTGTGATGATATTGTTTTTTATTTCGTGTTTCACTAATTTTTTGTATGTTAGGCTCAAATTTCTTTTTGACGCCTTAAATGTAAGACATTCTGATTTCCTTGCAGTATGCCCCCTGATGTTTCCTGATCCCAAACTTGTTGCAAAAGATTGTTCATTTGAGGTTAGGAACCAGACAGCTTGCTGCCATTCTTTGAATGGTTACGTCTCTCACCTGCAGAAGCAGAGCTTTATAACAAACTTGCAAGCATTAGATTGTGCTGCATCACTTGGTCTCCGATTGCAGAAAGTTAATGTCAGCAAGAATGTTTATAGTTTCTGTCACATCACTCTCAAGCACTTTTCAGTCCAAGGTTTCTTCGACTCTATTTTTTTCTTGCATTGCTATTTCTCATTCTGTACATGAATAATCTGGCCCCAACATTACTATCTCATTAGCCAGTCTTGTACATGCCAAGATATATTTGTGATTGTCCATTTTAAGTTACTAACATTTTTTACTTGTCTCTTTATGGCGGGGACGGAACTTTCAAATGGCAATACCAGTTGGTTCTCAAGGTAAAGATGCGTTGTATTGCACTTTTCTTCTTTTGTTGCGTTTGTGAAACTCTGACATGGCTGATGGGGTTTTAATCTTTTGTTCAATTCAATTGACTGGAATCTGAAATGAAACAACTCATACTGAACAATTACACTGTAATTTTTTTGGTAATTCATCTTCACAAGAATGTTCGTTCTTGAACAAATTATTATGACGTGTTGGTGAAATTAATACTGATCTGACACCTGCCAGCATACAGATGAAGATAACTTGGATCTAAAGTATAATAATAATAAACACTGTCCAGTTCATAATATTGCTCTTGTTTTATTTTTATATGCAGAATCTGGGTGCCTTCTTCCAAGTTTGCCTTCTGATGTGATGTTTGATGCGACATCTGGAATAAGCTTTACTTGTGACTTGAATGACAACATTGCAGCTCCTTGGCCTCTTACATCTCAGTTGCCAACATCTTGCAATAATTGTACGTAGAATGTATTCTCAATTGATTATACTATAGGAATTATCTGGAATTGTAATAATATGAATTTAATTGATTATGATATCAGCTCATTTTGTCTTTAATTAATTGTGATTGCGAAACCTTATGCTTTCGCCCTCTTGGCCCGGACTTCCTCCATCTGACAGTATTCCATGCATATATACACATAGATGCAACACACTTATTTTTACAAAAGATTTCTATCATTTTGATCAAAATATTCATTGTTTTACAATGTTACATCATACTCTTACTATTGGTTATCATTTTCACAAAAAAGTAGTTCCTAAATTAATACAAATAATTGTATCACTTTTATACTACTGATGTCTATTCTATTTTTACTAATGACCATTTCTTAATATTTAAACTTCATTTTTTTAAATGATTACTAATAGTAAGTATATGATGTAACATTTGTAAACCAATAAGTATTATGCATAAAATGAGATGGGATAAGAAAGGGTCCCAGTCTGAGAGGCTAAGATCGTTTTTTTTGCCAGAATGGTTCCCAATCTCTCCTGAATTGGGATTCGTCCCTGCCCCCCGGGGGGCTCCCCTCTCTACCCTACCCCCGGAGGGCTATAGGTGGGAGGCTAGCCCAATTATTCAGTTAGAATCAGTCTTGACTGAGAAGAAGCTATTCAACTTCCCATGGGACTCCCGGGTTTGATGCCACTTTCCATAACAAGAGATGTCATGTTGAAAATGTGACAACATATATTGTCACTACTTAAGACGCAGTTATTGAACTGATAACTTTTTATTTGCTTGTTATTAATGGAGGTTTCTTCTGGTGAATGATTAACACCTATTGGCCACTTCATTCCTTGAATAATACTTAGTTGCTTGTTGTTGTTTGATTTGGGGGTGCATGGATCCAATACTTGTTACATTGATGTTCAGATGAAATACTATCTCATTTAGTCATACCTACCCAAGTTTGCAGAGATTGATTTTAAGTATTTAGTCGAGTAGTTTTCTTTGGTTACTAAATAAAAATTAATCATTCTTGAGACTACTCAATTACTCATTTTTATAATATTTACTATTTTAAATATAAAATAGATACCTTTATATATTTATATCTTAACATAAAGTATGAACAATCCTAAGTATGCTATTAATGTACAAATGATAATTTAGTACTTTATGTGAAAATATAAAACATAAAATGTGAAAAAGAATCAATATGAAAACTTGGAATTACACAAAAACCTACTTCTTGAGGAACAAGATGAAACCATGGGAGAAAATCATTAAGGATCGTGTATTCTGTTAGGTTTCTCAATGAGTATATAGGGTTAGGTTCTCTATATAGCCCCATAACTCAACCAAGTCCCACCCCTTGTCTATGTGGGACTAAACAATCTTTTTATATTTAGACCCAATTGCACAATTATCTCAACACTCCCTCAAATTGGACCATGGGATGCTTAGCTTTAACAATAAGACACTCAATATACATAAGCATAGTACATAATTCAAGTACAACTCTCAATGCTTTTTTTCTACCTTGCTCGGAGCAGAAGGTCCTAGTTGCGGAAGTGGCGGGGGTGGTTCGCACTCAGGGATCATTATCGTTCGCCCAATGAAGGTCCTCTCATGGAATGTTAGGGGTCCGGGGGACCCGAATAAGATGAAGATTCTTGGTGCGCATTTCAAGAGTGGGGTTGTGATGCTGTCTTACTTCAAGAGACGAAGCTTCAGTCTATGTCTGATTTAGTTTGGCGCTCCTTTGATGCGGAGGGCCTTGATGATTTTCGGACGGTCGATGCCCTTGGCTCCTCGAGTGGCTTGCTATTGGCGTGGAGGCGCTCGACTCTCTCTTTTCATGCGGAGCTCAGGGGGAGACATGAGCTACGGTCGTCCTGGAATGCAGCTATTCTTCCTCCCTTTGGGCACTCTCTTGTGTCTAGGGGCCGCGTGTTTCTTCTGAGCGGCATGAGCTGTGGGCTGATTTGCAGGAGGCAAGGTTGACTTTTGTGGGGATTCCTTGGCTTGTTGGCGGAGATTTCAATGTTACGCTTCGGTCTGAGGATCGGCCCCGGTCTAGGGGGCAGGATCCGAGCTCCGAAGACTTTGTGGTTGCTATTGATTCCATGGACCTGGAGGTGCTGGATGCGGCGGGCTCGAGGTACACTTGGAGAAATTCTGCCTCTCGATATCGTATTGACCGATTCTTGGCCTCCTCGGAGTTGTTTGATATTTATCCTTTGGCCTTTGCGGTTGTCAAGCCAAAGACTCGGTCCGATCATATTCCGATCTATTGGGATTCGGGTGACCTAGGGCCACACAGGGGTTTTTCAGGTATGAGAGGAGCTGGCTTTTGGAAGACTCCTTCCGGGGCCTGGTTGGGGTGCATTGGTCCTCCTTGTCAGTGTCGGGTTTTGCGACATCTAGATTTGTGCAGAAGTTGTTCTCCTTGCATACACGCTTATCTGCTTTCAAGACGGAGTCCAGAGATGCGCGTCGTGCGACTCGAGTGGAGGCCGAGGTAGAGGTGTCTAGGCTGGACGCTGTTGAGGATCTGCGGGATCTTACTGGTGAGGAGTTGGCCCTGCGTGCGCTTGCCCAGAAGAAAATCGCCGATGAGGATCGGAAACGCGTTACGGAATGGAGGCAGTAGTCTAGGAGCACCTGGCTCAGTGAGGGTGACGCGAACACAGCTTTCTTCCATCGTGTGGCCAGTGGTAGGCGTAGGAGTAATGCTTTGAGATCTGTGATTGTGAATGGTGCGTGGGTGGAAGGCAACAAGGAGATGGGTAAAGTGATTGCGGACCACTTCCGGGATTTCTCGGATGCCCCTTTTGCGAGAAGGTGGAGGTGGACAGGGTTGGGGGCTCCGTGTCTACCTCCGTCTTTGGCTTCGAGTCTGACGCAGGCTATCTCCATGGAGCAACTTAAGGATGCGGTTTGGTCTCTCAATGTTGATAGGCCCCCTGGACCCGATGGCTTTCCGATGGCTTTTTATAGAGACTTTTGAGACTTGGTGGGTGTGGATGTCTTGGAGGTCATCTCGGAATTTTGTGGCGGGAATGCGGGCTTTGAGAGGATCAATAAGGCCGTCATCTTTCTCCTTCCTAAGATCTTGGCGGCGGAGCGTATCGAGGATTTCCGGCCCATTACGCTATCCAACGCTCTTTACTTGATTGTGGAGAAGGTTTTTGCAGTTAGGTTGAGCCATACTCTGGAGCACATTATCTCACCGTTGCAGCTGTCTTTCGTCCCCGGTAGGCAGATCTCGGACTATTTGGTTCTTGCCTCTGAGATTGTTGCGGATTGGAAGAGGTGGGGGAAGGCGGGGTTGCTCTGGAAGGTGGATTTTGCGAATGACACTTTGGACTGGAAATTTCTTTGGTTTGCGCTGCACCGAAGGGGGTTTCCGGACTTGTGGATTTCGTGGATGAAGCGCTGTGTCACGACCTCATCTATGTCTGTCTTGGTGAACGACCGTTCGGAGGGGGTTTTCTTCCAGCCGAGTCGGGGTGTTAGGCAGGGATGCCCTCTGGCCCCTCTTCTTTTCGCCATTGCTTCGGATGTCTTGGCTCGAATCGTGACCTGTGTTACCAATGGTGGTTTCTCGGCGGGTTATTCTAGGGATGGACTTGAGATCCTGCTCCTCCAATACGCAGACGATACCGTTTTCTTCATTGAGGGGGGGACTGGTGAGGCTTCTGGCATGGCTTTGGCCCTTGAGCTTTTTAGTGAAACTTCTGGTCTGTTTAAAAATGAGAGCAAGTCCAAGGTCGTCAGTTTCGGGTTATCGGAGGAAGAGGCAGACATATGTGCTCAGGTCCTGGGTTCTGATTGTTGTGCCCTCCCGGTCAAGTATCTCGGGGTGCCTTTGACTGTGGGGAGGTCCAGATTGGCGGACTGGTTACAGGTTGTTGAGAAACTTGAAAGCATGCTTTCGGGTTGGAGGTCGACCATCTTATCTAAGGGAGGCCGCCTGGTGCTACTCAAGGCGGTTTTGTCTTCGATCCGGATTTTCTTCATGTCTTCTCGTCTCATGCCAGAGGGGATCCGTTCTCGTCTGGAGAGATTGATGCGCAAATTCCTTTAGGGTAAGGTTGGTCGGGAGACTGGTGGGATTCATCTTGTGGAGTGGGATGAGGTCACGCTTCCCAAGGGTGAGGGGGGTCTCGGCGTTCGGATATGAGATGCTATGAATGAAGCCCTGCTCCTGAAGTGGGTCAATAGACTCTGGGGTGCCTCTGATGATCTGTGTTGCAACCTTCTTCATCGGATCTATGGTATCAATGGTGCCTCGCCTATGACTAGCTGCCGTGTTTTGCCTCCGACGCCGTTCTGGAAGGGGATCCTGGGGATTCTTCCCCGTTTTCGGGCTCTTTTCAGGCCGGTTCTTGGTAGCGAGGACAACTTTTCTTTCTGGACCGATGATTGCACGAATGATGGGCCTTTGAGTGAGCGTTTTCCCTGTATGTTTGCTTTGGCCGCGGAGCGGGGGGCAACTGTTGCTGTTGGAACATAAGTTGTATGCGTCATATATGAGGGAGATGGGTAAATGGATCCTGGAGAAGATCCATTTCCCCATCCATGTGTTTAGTCCCACATCGACCAATGGTGGGACTTGGAGGCTCTGAGGGGGCTATATAAGGAGCCCCAGACCTCCTGTATCCATTGAGAAAGAGCAATAAAGCATATGCCCCTTTGAGGGCTTCTTCCGTGGCTTCATCCGGCTCCATACGGAGTAGGGTTCCACGTTAAATCCCGTTGTTCTTCCTTGTTCTTTATTTTTTTTCCATGTTCGCTTCCGTATGTTTATTTTCTAACATGGTATCAGAGCGGGTTCGATTCTTGAGGATTTTGTGTTCTTTATTTATTCGAGATTCGATAGTTGTTTATTCCTGAAGATTATTTCATTGAAGATTATTGTTGGTCAAAAATTTTGTGGGAGAACCTCTAGCGAAATGACATCGCTCCCAGCACCAACCGGCGCAAGACTCGGTGCCCCTGCTTCCTTCTCGCACGGGTAATCTACCTCATCTCCAGGTTGGCCTAGGGTTCCGCCAGCAACAACAGGTCGTGCTCCACGATCTCCCATCCGCGCGCTGCCCTAACACGCGCAGGCGCAAATTCCAGTAGGCAGAGGCGATCGTGCCTCCATCGTTCAAGCCCCAGAGGCCTTCATCGCTCTCCCGGCGGCGCGAGTCTCCAGATCCAGGCGGATCCCCTCGCGCACCTCTCTATCAAGGTGGCGCGCTCCTGATCTCCTTCCACATCTTTAGACTCGCCCTTGGCGGCGCTATCCACAGGTCGCACACTTCCTGGCAGAACCCAGGCACCAGTCCCGTACCTCTCCCCGAATCCAGGCGCGCAACCTAGCAGGTGCGCCCCCCAGGTAGCTATTACCTCCTTCTCATGCGCGACTTCCATCGAGCCCCAGCAGACTCCATCTCTTCTGCTGGTGATGGTTCATTTCCTCGTCATCGACCCTGGCGGCACATCCTCGAAGCCGCGACTCCCTTACAGCGCAAGCTCTGAGCAACATCATATCCAGGCCATCTTCGCGCCTCCAGACAGAGGCACATCCCCGAGCGACACAGCGTGGCGGCGCCCCTCGTGCTCCAGCGACGCTATCTCGAGAATAGGGGAACCCGTGATGAGAACCCTAGGGGGCCCGATACCATTTCACTTAACATGTAGGGGTGGGCGGTTCATTTCTGCAAAAAAGGGGGGAGGGAGCCCCTGCCATGAGTTTAAAAAAAATATTGATTTGTAAGGCCAGTAGGGTCGTTGCATGGTTTAAGCCCAAAGTTGGGCTGTGGCGATTGGAAAAAAAAGAGAGATTTGATTGCATACAAAAAAAGGGAGTACGCGGAAAAAAATGATTGAAAATGTAGGGTGTAAATATCCCTGCATACAAATCACCTCCATTTACTTATCTTTTAAATCATGAAAATTGTGACATATAGTGGTCTGATTTTTTGTCACATTCATGTCAAATTACCCCCAATTATTTAAAATTTTATGGCATGAACTAGTACAATAACAATGGTTAGGATTTATACTCAAATTGCATGCAATCACCATCAGATTGTCCTCTTTTAAGCATGAAAACTATAGCAATATAAGTATGAGTTCTAGATTAAATTGTGTGCTATTCATCCTTCATCCTTTTAAATCCTAAATTATGTAGCATATCTTAGTCTGAAATTAACATCAAAT
Source organism: Ottelia alismoides (assembly GCA_037367405.1). Taxonomy (NCBI): domain Eukaryota; kingdom Viridiplantae; phylum Streptophyta; class Magnoliopsida; order Alismatales; family Hydrocharitaceae; genus Ottelia; species Ottelia alismoides. Next base: position 944,893 of record JAZKJV010004856.1, read on the forward strand.
TCACGCTAATTCTTCACATTCTCATCAACAAGCAGGAGTAATTATAAGGATTTTGATTTTTGTTTCTAATTAGCATGGAAGGCAGCAAGAGGGGGTCTTAAATTGTACCTTTGGATCTTCATGGGTTGGAGATCAACTTGCATGCATGAAATTCCAATTTAGGGGAAAAGGAACAACAAAGAGAGCTCTCCGGCAATTGGAATAGCGGCTAGACAACATCTATTTTTACCCAAAATGTGCAACAAGAAGGCTCAAAGGGCAGCAAGAGGCTCCAACAGCAGGGGGGAATGGGTCTTCCAGCAAGGGGAGTCTAAGAGAATTGAAGAGGGTTTGGGGTTATATTAATAAGGAGAGGGCCTCTTGTTGCCAAATGGAGGAAGACTTGGGTCCAAGTGGAAAGAAAAGAAGTGGTCAAGTGGGTATGTAGAGATATATGTTGTTCTCTGTCTTTTTTTATCTATTTTTATTTCATTCGTCTACTCTATGTGATTTACCCATAGGTCTCTCCTCTATATAAGAGAGCCTAGGGCTTATGGAATAAACAACAACTTTCATTTTTCTAACAAGGTATCAGAGCGGCGGTCCTAGACCAAAGCTCCCGTACCGAACCCTAATCCTAGCCCCACCTCTAGCCCCTTGCACCGCTGCCCCTCTCGCGGTCCCCAATCTCGCCGCACCCAGGCGGCTTCAACCATTCATCGCCACCCTCCAAGCGGTACAACCTGCCTCCGCCAGCCCGCATGCGGTCTTGCCGGCCCGCAGGCGGCACCGCCAGGCCCCAGGCATCACCAGTTTGCCTCCCGCCAGCCGCCAGGCGAGCATCTCCGTCTCGCAGGAGACCCCCCATCATGCCTCTGCCGGCCCAGGCAACCTCTGCCAGCCCATATTGGCTCTGTACAACCCTCGACGACTGTGTTGGGACTGCTGCAAAGTCGATCTTGCAGCCCTATGCATAACCTTCTGTTCCCCATGTCCTTATAGACGCTTATTGGTCTAAGTCGACAAGCTTTGTCTTCTTCGTTTGGCAAAGTAAGAGTGATATCCCCACCACAGGTGCCTTCAGAGGTCCGACACCCATAGTCAAGATGGATGGGTCAAATTATGAATTGTGGGCCATGTAATTCATGAGCCTAATGAAGTCAATGGGTAAAAAACATATTCTTACCGAGGAAGAGCCGACGGAGAAGATGGGGTTGTATGCCTCTTGGGAGGCTGATGATGCGTATGCACAAGTCTGGTTATCTGGTACCTTGATACCAGATATAGCAAATGATGTCTTGCACCAACCCACAGCTAAGACCATGTGGGATATTCTCGCTGTCACGTATTCACAGGCCAAGAATGAGACAAAGATTCTCCAGTTGCAGCATGACATTTTCACAAGTAAGCAGAATGGGCGACCACTACATGCCCACTATACTGCCCTACGTGGAATGTTTGTGAAGCTTCATAGCTTCGTACCTCTCATAGCGATTCCGGACCAGATGAAGATACTCTGGAATGCTACAATGGTTGGCGTTTTTCTGGCATCTATTGACACATAGTATGAAGCTGCATCCTCCCAGATATTAGCTGATGCTACCATTCCTCCAATGGAGGAAGTCTTTCGAAGGCTAAGCAGAATAAATGTTCCAAGTCCGGCTCCAAACCCATCTGCCATGGCCGCATCTCGGGGAAGAGGTGGTTCCTCTCAATCTCATGAAAGAGCATCAAGAGGACGAGGTGGACGTGGTCGTGGACCCACATGTACCTACTGTCACAGGTCTGGCCATACAAAAGATACATGCTACTCTAAGCATGGATTTCTCGCATCAGCACGTGTAGAAAAACACGCTCACCATCAACCGGCAGTGCCATCTACATCAGATCAACGATATGATGATCTTGTATCTCGACTAAGAGACATTGTTCCACTTTCTGGTAACTCAGGAACTGCCCCAGAGACAAGCCCAGATGTTGCCGCTACTGCAGGGGCAAGTACCTCAAGTAGTACCCAGGCCTCTATTGTTTATTCTCGTTCAGATATATCTGAGTGGATTATTGATTCTGGAGCCACACATCACTTATGTGGAGATAGAGGTCAGCTTGCTGCCTATCGACATGTTCAGCCAGGTAGGACAATGATTATAGCAGATGAGACTCATTCTCCTATCACAGGACAGTGGGAGATCACCTTGACACCATCTATGCACTTACAGAATGTGCTACATGCTCTTGATTTTTCAATGAATTTATTATCTATCAGTCAGATCACTAAAGATTTACACTGTCGAGCAATATTTGATCCATCTTCTCTTGTGCTTCAGGACATTCTTACGAGCAAGGTGATTGGTTGTGGCCGTGAGCAAGGCGGACTTTATCGACTGGTCCAAACATCTTATGCTGGCCTATCATCCCATTCTGCTGGATCGGTTTCTCCTTTTCTTTGGCACCTGAGATTTGGTCATTTGCCGCTTCAGAAACTACGTCAAGTCCTTCCACAGATTTCACCCCGCTCGTCTTTCAATTGCGAAGCATGTCAGTTAGGGAAGCACCATCAGTCGGTCTTTCCTCATAGTCAGAGTCGGAGAAGTAGCTCCCCGTTTGAGTTTTTCCATATTGACATTTGGGGTCCAAGTCGTATTCCCGATCATCAGGGACATAGATTTTATTTAGTTGCCGTCGATGATTTTAGTCGTCTGTCTTGGGTTTTCTTGTTGAAAAATAAATCTGTAGCTGGAAATGTCATAATAAATTTTATTAGAGAGGTGCATAATGTTTTTGCCATTACTGTCAAAACTGTGAGGACAGACAATGCGCTTGAATTTTGTACAAATGTGCTTTCTCATTTCCTTCGATCCCATGGTATTCTTCATCAAACTTCGTGTGCATATACGTCTCAACAGAACGGTGTAGCTGAAAGAAAACACCGTCATCTTCTTGATGTCACTCGTACCCTCCTAATCCAGAGTTGTGCCCCACATTCTTTCTGGGGTGATGCAGTACTCACGTCATGTTATCTCATTAACCGCATGCTCTCATCAGTTCTAGGGGAGAAAGTCCCTTTTTCACTTGTGTTTCCTGACAAGGAACTGTTCTCCCTTAGCCCTCGTGTCTTTGGATCTGTGGCGTTTGTCCATCGCTTGTCTCCAGGGACTGATAAGCTCTCTCTTAGGGCTATCAAGTGTCTTTGTTGGGTACTCCAAGACTCAGAAGGGCTATCGTTGTTATGACCCGTTACACAGGATATATTATGTTAGCGCAGATGTAACATTTTTTGAGTCTGTCATGTATTTTTCGCCCACAGGTGACAGATTAGCATCTTCTGATTCTCACAATGAGATCTATATTCCACCTCCATCTTCCCTGAGTACACCTCCACCACCTTTGCTACCTTCTTCCTCGTCACCTCCAACAACCCACCACCACCCATTACTCTGGTTCCACCGCTACCATATCACTATAGTCGTCGTTCTGTCCCTGCGCATGCTCATGGCTCGTCACCTACCATGCCTCAGGTTTGTTCCGAAACTATTAGTTCTAATGATGGAATTACTGCTATTCCCCTACAGGGCTTCTCTCAGGATGTTGATGCTCAGATTGATGACGGGAATGATGATGATGATCTTGATTTGCCTATCGCTCTTAGAAAACCAAAAAGCTCCTGTGCCTCGTATCCTATTGCTTCTCATGTCACCTTTGAGCGTCTAACCGGTGAATTTAAGAGGTTTGTTGCAACCTTGAACACAGTTGTCATACCACGTACCTATACAGAGACTTTGGCAGATGGCAAGTGGCGTGCAACTATGGTAGAGGAGATGACGACTCTTCGATCTAGAGGCACTTGGAGTTTGGTCTCACTGCCCGTTGGCGCATCCTTGGTGAGTTGTAAATGGGTCTTTACAGTGAAGCGGAATGCAGATGGCAGTATTGATCGGTACAAGGCTCGATTGGTGGCGCGTGGTTTCACACAGATATATGGTGTAGATTATCTTGACACCTTTTCTCCTGTTGCTCGACAGTCTATATTACGGATTCTTCTAGCGGTTGTCGTGATTCGTGATTGGCCCATATTCTAGTTTGATGTGAAGAATGCATTTTTGTATGGTGATCTTCAGGAGAAAGTCTACATGCAGCAGCTACCTGGGTTTGCTGCTGAGGGGGAGTGTTCACTGGTGTGTAGACTTCACAAGGCAATCTACGGCCTTAAACAGAGTCCTCGAGCATGGTTCCGGAAGCTCTCTGATCTGTTATGAGAAGCATGGGTTCAAACGGTCAAATGCAGACCATTCACTTTTCATACAGAGAACCTCCAGAGGTATGATTGTTATTATAGTATATGTGGATGATATACTTATTACATGAGATGATATACAAGGAATAAAGAGGGCAAAAGAATTTCTGGGCAGTGAATTTGTTACCGAGGACCTTGGGTCCTTGAGATACTTTCTGGGATTGGAGTTTGCTAGAAGCCAACATGGGTTGGTGATGACTCAGAGAAAGTATGTCACTGATTTGCTTAGTGAGACGGGAATGCTTGGATGTCGACCCGCCACCACGCCTATGGATCCAAGAATGAAGCTATATGAAGATGACACAGAGGAGGTTGATAAGAGACGGTATAGAGAACTGGTGGGAAAGGTTTTCTATGTTACCATCACCGGACCTGATATCGCCTTTGCAGTCAGTCGTGTGAGCCAGTTCATGGAGCAACCTCGCCAGGTACATATGGATGCTATTCACATGATACTAAGGTATTTGAAATCATCTCCAGGTATATGGCTGCTATTTAAAAGAGGTGGTACCATCACCATCTCCGCATATGTAGATGCAGATTATGCAGGGTGCCCTAAGGACAGGAAGTCCACAACAGGATTTGCTATATTTGTTGGAGACTCACTTGTCTCATGGAAAAGCAAGAAGCAAACGGTAATAGCTAGATCCAGTGTTGAGTCAGAATATAGGGCTATAACACAAGCCTGTGCAGAAATGATGTGGGCTCGAGCAGTTCTTACAGATCTACACATAGATGTCATGTACCTCTTCCCATGTGGCTAAAATGCGACAATTAGGTTGCCATGTTCATTGCAAATAATCCTGCATTCCATGAAAGGATGAAGCATATCGAGGTAGACTGTCACTATATACGTGACATGATTCTGAAGGGTTTTGTCTCTACATCCCACGTTAGCTCAGGAGATGAGACAACCGACATCTTCACCAAGGCATTACTCAGAGGACCATTTTAGAAGTGTGCATCCAAGCTGAGCATGATGATATCTATGCTCCATCTTGAGGGGGAGTGTAGAGATATATGTTGTTCTCTGTCCTTTTTTATCTATTTTTATTTCATTCGTCTACTCTATGTAATTTACCCATAGGTCTCTGCTATATATAAGAGGGCCTAGGGCTTATGAAATAAACAACTTCTTTCATTTTTTCAACAGGGTAGATATGAGCTGCTACTGTTATGGAATTTAATTTTTTTATTTTTTTCATTTTCTCTTTCTTATTTAGAATATCAAAGTCCTCTGTATTCGTGCCTCGAGACTCAGATTTTGATGCATAATAGCTCGTTCTGACCGTCTCCAATGATGATCAAAATGAGTATAATATTTATATACTTTGAATCGAAGATGAATTTCTGAAATTTCCGAGATACGGTCTTGATTTGCGACTAAGTTTTGTGATTTTAAATTATCACATGACCTCCGATCGATGAACGGTCGATTTCGTTGGTCTTATTTTATCAAATCGGATCTTATAGTGGTCTCGATTTGTTTTGCAGTTCGGATTTCGCATCGCAACTTTTTCTGATGGAACACATTACGATGCAGTCGTCTTTTGGTCGATTTTGCCTGAACGAATTTTAATCTACGATCTATAGATCTATATGAGTTTATTCAATATTAGTTGAATATTAATTAATCGTGTAGACCCTTAATCGGGTTTGATTTAGTACATTTGGATCCGGATGTCATAAATATGAAAACCTCAAAGGGAGTCTCGTCCTCAAGACTTGGGTTAAGGTCACTATATGTTTTATCTGGATTTCATCTGGCCATAAAAAAACTCAAAGGGTTTTGAACCCGTAAAAATCTCACAGGAAAAACAAGCCATATTCTTTAAGTATATATAATTAAATGGGCTTGTTTTGACAGTTACCTAAAAAGAGTTGCGGATATCGTACCCACGTGTCTGTTTTAGTTTCTCATGTTGCCTCTTTGACACCATATTGGTGTTATAACACCTTGACTAGGGGAATCTCTTTGTTGCGAGGCTTCTTCACATCACTATCGAGTATCTACACTGACCTTTCCTCATATGTCAAGTCAAGCTCCACATCAAGATTGTCGTAGCTGAGGACGTGTCGAGATCTTATACGTACTTCCTCAGGTTGGATATATGAAAGATGTCGTGAATGGTTGATAGGTGTGGAGAAAGGGCTACTCGATAGGCCATCTTCCTCATACGAGCAATAATCTCAAATGTGCAACATATCGTGGTACCAACTTGCCACATGCATCCAACCACTCTCTTGATGAATCTCTACTGCAACAATGAAGCAACAATTACCCTTACTAACAATCTTGTTCAACACGATTGTACCAAGTATGTTAAGGTGGATTAGCAATTATACATGAAAAGATGGATGCTAGCCAACTCTACATGTCATTCATCATGTTGTAAGTCATGGATATAAAAAACAAGCCAAACGAAAGAAGAAGCAAGCATGACAATCCCAATGGACGAATGTACATGGTTCACATTTGTTAGAAAATGAACTATACAGAAGCAAATATCAAAGATAGAATAAAACATTAAATAGCACATGATTTTACGTGGAACCCTACTCTCTAAGGAGCGGGATGAAACCACGGGAGAACACCTCAAAGAGCTAATTGTTCATTAAACTTTCTCAAATGATACAAAAGGTGAAGGGCTTCTTATATAGCCCTCACCGAGTCTCCACATCCCACAGACGGTGGATGTGGGACTAAACGAATGGATGTGGTAAATGGATCCTGGAGTGATCCATTTACCCATCTACTTGATGCATATACTCCAACACTCATCCACAAGTAGGAGCATGCAATGCTAAGCTTGGACAAACAAAATCTCAAGGGATTTTTACCCGGCAGACCCTGTAATCTTTTGCAATTACCGCTACGACCTCTGAAACATCCTAATTCCTCCTTCGACCCTGTAAACTTGCTCCGTCTTACCCAACAAACCCTGCCATCAATTTTAACTATATTTGAGTCAAATACTTGGGTTAATTTTGAGTTAACCTAACCTATTTACCATCGAACGGCTAGGATTAGCCAAAATAAAAAAAGAATAGGAAAAAACAGGGGGGGCGAAGCAACGGCAGAGGAGAGGGCCTCCATCGTCGGTGGGCCGCGCGAAGCAGCAACCGGTGGGCCGGGGGGAGGGGGAGCTCCATCGCGCGGGGGCGCAGGTGGGGTTGGGCTCGCGCGGGGGCGCGACCAGGGGCACGGGTGAGGGAGCGGCAAGGGGGTTGGGCTCCATCGTGCGAAGCAGCAACAGAAGTAGCCGGTGGGCCGGGGGGGGCTCCATCTCGCGGGGGCGCGGGTGGGGTTGGGCTCGCGTGGGGGAGCGACTGGGGGCACGGGTGAGGGAGCGACAGGGGGTTGGGCTCCATCATGCGAAGCAGCAGCAGCCGGTGGGCCGGAGGGGCTCCATCGCGGGAGGGCGTGGGTGGGGTTGGGCTCACGCGGGGGCGCGCCCGGGGGCGTGGGTGAGGGAGCGGCAGGGGGTTGGGCTCCATCGTGCGAAGCAGCAGCGGCCGGGAGGGGGGGGGGGGTGGGGCTCCATCAAGCGAAGAAGCAGCGGCCGGAGGGGTGTGGCTCCATCAAGCGAAGAAGCAGCGGCCGGTGGGGTGGGTTTGGGGGCGAAGCAGCAACGGCCGGAGGGGTGTGGCTCCATCAAGCAAAGCAGCAGCGGTCGGTGGGGTGGGTTGGGGGGAGGGGGTGTGCTCCATCACGTGAAGCAGCAGCAGTCTATGGGCCGCCGGGGGGTGGGGGGTGGGGAGGAAGCAGGCTCCATTGCCGGGTGGTCTCAGATGAGGCGTGGCATTTAATGTAAATTTAATAAACAAAATGGGTATAATATAAATGAACAGAACGGAATCTGGTTAATTTTAACGGGGCTTAACCGCAGGGTCTGTAGGGTAAGAGTTAGCAACTTTACAGGGTCGGGGGAGGAATTAGGATGTTTCAGAGGTCGTAGCGGTAATTGCAAAAGATTACAGGGTCTGCCGGGTAAAAATCCCAAATCTCAAACTCACGCTACATGACACTATGGGCAATATCAACTCAAAGCAAACACAACTATTGGCTGTTGTCGAGGATGCTCCTTCTCATGCGTGCATGTGAGGAGGAAAAAACGGGTTGGAGTGTGAGTCAAATTGAATCTCCTCATCGGAGGACATGTGCTATGTACTGCGCATGTCAGGGTCATTACAACTGAAACGAGTCTCCACCTGGATAACTTTGGCCCACCACAACATGTGGACAACTGCTCCATCTCTGAAAAGGCCGAACTGAAAAGCCATGGAAACATCCTCGTCGGAGTCCACGATCGCTGGAGAATGGAGTCTGAAAAGTTTCCTTGTCAGAAAACATGGTTTCTCCCATACTGGCTCAGAGAATGGGATCTCTACTCTGGAGTCTCTCTGAAACCACATCCTACATGGCATATGGAATGTGATCTCTACTCTAGAGTCCCTATGGATCACATGAAAACTCTGACCAAAACAAAAGATGGGAACCACACAAAATGATGGCAAACATGTGCACATCAAACGGAAGACTCGAAACATCTAAACATCGAGTCTGAACATCTGTAGAATATGGAAAATCTGACTGACCTGGAGTTTAGAGAATCTGAAAATGTGGCATGTAGAACTCTACACAATACCCCTTTCTCCCAGACTGGTCGAAAAACAATGACGTCGATCATGTTGGGAGAAGACAAGAAAATGGGGAAAGAAAACATCAAGTTAGATGATCTCATTTTTTCGGCTTCTCTTTTTTTACATTTTTTTTCTCGACTATTTTCCCTCTTTTTTAATAGAAAACTTTCTTCATTTTTTTCAATAAGCCGTTCATTCTCTTTTTTCTCGGCTTTCTTTTTTTCTTTCTTGCGTACGACTTTTCTTTTATACGCCTTCTTTTAAAAAAACAAACACACATTTTTTTGAATGAGCCCAATTGGACCCAAAATACAAAGCACCTCCGCCTTGAACTAGGAAGAGGGTGGCATAATGGGGCTTTGTGTATGGTATGTGCTAGAGATGGTTGCGCCTGAGAATTGTGCACCAACACGAGCACCACCTGGAAGATGGAGGGGTGTCGGCGCTGGCACTGAAGCTGTGCGATCTGGAGTAAATGGCGAATCATTCGTTGGAGGAGGCTCGTTGGATGGAACTCCTCCTGAAGATAGAGAACGGAACCCTAGAGTCGCATTGAGTCTTAGGGCCTGTTTGGTTGCTAGGTTGGACTGCACCGGGTTGGGGTACACCGGTGTACCCCTCCTTCCAACCCTCTCAATCCTCCTCACAGTTTACTATTCACGGGGGTACAATTTACTATTCACAGGGATACCCCAACCCAACCCAACCCAGTACAACCCAGCAACCAAACAGGCCCTTAGGGTTCCCAGACTGGAACCCTAGCCGCCATAAACATGCTGGAGAAGAAGCATTAGGATTTCATGCAGTTGTTCATGAATTAGGGTTTTCAACCACGCAGAAAGTAGGGTTTCGGAAAAAACCCGATCTTGAACGAAACAAATCTTGAACACGGAGAATAATCTTTGATCAACAATCATACATACTCGAATCTCAAACAGAATATGAACATAAAACTAAATCTTCAAGAATGAATCCACGAGAATCGTAACCATGTTAGAAAATGAACTATATGGAAGCAAATATCAGAGATACAATAAAACATTAAAGAACACATGATTTTACGTGGAACCCTACTCCCTAAGGAGCGGGATGAAATCACAGGAGAACGCCTCAAGCAGCTAATTGTTCATTGAACTTTCTCAAATGATACAGAGGGTGAGGGACTTACTATATAGACCTCACTGAGTCTCCACATCCCACAGACGGTCGATGTGGGACTAAACAACCGGATGTGGCAAATGGATCCTGGAGTGATCCATTTACCCATCTACTTGACGCATGTACTCCAACAACCCTTAACTGTGGTACTCCTTGGCTGGCAGTAGAGGAACTTTCTTCCATGATGGTAAACTGTAGTATCGAGGAGACAAAAAGAAGCCTTATTCCTAGGGGTTTATATAGCCCTAGTCAGGCAGATCCGTAAAGCAAGATTGTATTTTGAAATAGCACACTTCACCCAAAATGATAGGGAGGTCACAAGATCGGGCTCTACAATGTCTGAGATTGAATAAATGGGTTTGGATTCAAGGTAGTTCTACACAACAAATCCGATTAATTCCTGCAGTGCAACATGAGAAGAATGTGGGAAAGTAGGGCAGTATTGGCATCCATGCCCTAGTTGGGGGGATGTTGGAGTGTATTTGGGTAAACAAATCTTGGGTGACTAGATCCGTTTATCTATTTCCCCATAAATACATTACACATGCCTCCATTTCACAAAGTGGAATAGAAAGAAAATTTAACCTCTTGCACGCATTAGGTCGTCCCCTCATGTAGTTTTTCATTTTATTGAGAAGGATTTTCTATTCAAATCGTTAGGTTGTGTGTTTATTGTTTTATCCACAGTTCTTTAGATTGTTTTTCTACAAAATTTTAATTATTTGCATGTCAGTTATTTTGGTAAAAATCTAATCTCTTGATTATTGCAGCGCTTCGCTTGCCAGCTCTTCCTACTGCTACCTCTGCTGATATTGGTAAGATTCTGAACTATGCTACAGTGCATTGTTGTCTCTGTCGTTCCTGTAGAAGTTTATAACTTTGTTTTATATTAAGTATATTTTTTTGCTGATTTTTCCTGTTGACTCTACTGCTTAAACAAGTGCAGTGACCTAAGGTTGTTGACTATGACATGATGCATATATACTTTTAATGTATATGACTTCTATATTGTTGAAACTATTAGGGCCTATTATTATTGAGATGCCATTTCATAAATTTAATTGCCATTCTGGAAAAATACTTTGGGGTCCCAATTTATCTTTGGTTGGAGAGAACTATTACCATTAAATTATCATAATAGATTGTCAATCTCTATTTTGGTACCTTCTCTCTTATCTTTAACTACAACCAAGCTGTTATCCATATACGTTTTCATTGTAGTCTCAATCTGTGCCCATCTTTTCTTACCGAGAAAGAAAACCTGTAAATGACTTTGAGATGTCATTATGTAATTGTTGAGATATACATAGATATAACTGGAAGTGACAATGTTGGAAAACTCGATGATCGATACCATCTATAGTAATATCATTCTGTATTTTATCTCTTGTTTAGAGTTTCTATAGGTTTTATTCAGTTTCCAACCATTTTTTAGCTATATTTTATCATTTTTATAGTACCCACTTCAATGGTCTGGTGATTCAAATTCCTCCTTGTGAGGGGTTGCATCAGCTAACCGACAGCCAGTGTAAAAGATAGTCGGATTTTTCAACATGGATTTGAGCAAGAATCCATGTAGCCGACCCTACTTAAAGTGGGAGAAGGCATCACCATTTTTTTATTTGATATTTTCTAGAGTTTCTTTAGGTTGTATGTATTCCATGTTTATCTATGATTGAGCTTGGCAGCCCGGCAGTCTGCTTGGCTGGTACAACCACTGTTCAGATGCTGCTTGGACTTGTACCTAAGGTCCATAATGGAACCAAGATTGTCATGGCCTGAATCGAAAATCAATAGTGTCATAACATTTTTCACTGAAAAATGTTTCACCCTACAAGTCATCCAATTATATTTGAAAACAGATGGTTCTATGTATGCATCAACAAAAGATATTGTTACACATGTATGGCTTTCCTTGTTTGTGTTTTCAGTTTAATATCTTGTACATCTTGTAACCTTGAGGGAAGCAACTCAAAACATACAATTTCATTGTAATTCTGACACAATCTATTGCCTTCAGTTTATGTATTTTTTCGGCTTATTATGAGTTTGTTATTCCTCCAAAGTGTCTGCTAACTTGAATATTTGCGGGGTTAGAAGAAAATGTGCTTCTCAATGCAGTTGTGATTTATATGTTTTCTACTGTGCTTCTGTAGGTACAAACTACCGCATGAATTCGCTGGTGATTGTGGCCTTGATCATGGTTTATGGCCTGCTTGTATGATGCAACTGTACGTTTCTCTTTCTTACTCTTTGCATTGGATAACTCACTGTGCTATCCTCCAATTGATGGAAATGATCGGATATGCCGTCTAGAAAATATGCTTCCGAAGCTGAGGATTTTGGCTTTCTTTCTAACCCTATGCATCCTTAAGCCACGATATGATTTAAATTCCTGTAACATTAGTTGATAAACGGTTATTGTGAGAGTATAAAATTTAGTATAGAGAAAATCCCAGTATCTGGCTGTAGTTCCCTTTGTATGTAGGCAATAATGTGTTCCATTGCTCGTTCATCATCTCCTGGAAGGTCTTTAAAATTACTTTGTTCCTACAGATCATGTAAATTCGGTTCTGATTTATTCATTATACGTGGTGTGCATGCTTCTGGCTTGAATTTGATGACCAGTAAGTTTTCCAATATTTCATCAAGCCCTGCATTAGATTTTTTATGACCAATGACCGTTAAAATCCATTCTGCATTTCATGACCAGGGCGTTGGAGACGGTGAGGTGGTAGCAGTGTGTGGAATAGGCGATGGAGTGGCTGATGACGGTTTCGGATGCAATGTCGGAGGAAGGGTGGAGGAGATTGAGGGAGATGGTAGAAGGATGGAGTGCCAGCATCGCGAATGTGATTGATTTTAAGGTGTAAAATTGCCAACATTTAAAGGATCTTATTATTGTTAACAGAAGATGGTTGACAAAGAATAACACAGTAGTATGGTAACTGTCCATGAGCCTGGAGTCTAATTACAAACTATGAAGGGGTTAGACTGTAATAATGGAAGTACATAGGGACATGTGAAAAAGCTCCAGATAATATAATATAATAAATGTACTTTTATGCATAATATTATGTTGTATAAAATAGTATTATTGTGTTAATTTTTTCTTAAAGATAACTATTACTGTAATGTGATAACTTATTTGTAACTTTATACCAGGTACAGTACGTTTACGATGGGTTGTGGTATCCAGAATTTCAAAATATTGCAACAAATTTGAAATTTAAGGAGAATCTGTTTTTGGGATTTTAAACTTGTATTATTCCAAGGTTTGCTAGTATTATGGATGGCCCTATCTTTTTTTTCCCAATTATGCTTGTGCCTATCAAAATTATTGAACAACATTTATGTCCTTCCAATTAATTGATTTTCCTTTCACTTGCAAATATATGTTAATGGTATTGTAATTTATGTCAAAATTTATCTTCTTTCTCGATTCTTGCAGCCCCCTCCCGATTCCAACAATTGTCATCGTCGTAGTCTCTACTCTAGCCCCTCCTACCGTAACATGATCTTCCTCCATGGTCTTAGCTAGACTCCACACACAATGCTCATTTTACGAATAGAACATGTTGACCTTACAAACCCTCTAATTGTCTCTATCCTAAATTTTCAAGAGCAAGAAGGCGAGGGGGTGGCTGCATACGATAAATGGTTTGCAGATATGTGTGTGTGTTTCTGTATTGTTTTCTCAGTTTACTTTATTTCTGTCTATCTTATGTAATTTACCTATAGGTCTTTTCTCTATATAATACGGGTCCATGGAATAAACGATTCTCATTATATTTCTAACATGATATGGGAGTGGTGGTCCTAGACCGAAGCCCTAATACCTCACCTTCCAAAACCCTAGCCTACACTCGCGGCCCCCTCCTTTCCCTCTCTTTTGGCTACCTCTGTCGTTGTTGGCCGCCTGCTGCAGCCACCTGTGGCCCTGTCGCCACCAGTCGAAGCCACTCGCGGCCCATGTTGACGTCTATAGTAGCTGTCGTCGCATTTGCCAGCAGTTGTTGTGCCATCATCAGCTGTAGCAGTTGCCTTCGATGACACCACTACATCCTAGGATGCCTCTTGTTGCTCCCTAAGGTTTCAAAGGAGTGATTTGGTGATCACTCACAGTTTGTTTTGAAGTTTTTGGGTGATTCCAGATCTAAATATCACTTGTTTCTTGTCTAAGACGCATTATATGATGACTGGAAGGGTTGTACTTAGTCTCCATATGCATCCACTTCTCTCCATGTCTGTTTACATGAACTTATGTGGTCTACAAGCCTTAGTTTCTTGATCCAGCAACATGTCAGAAAGTAAGTCGAGATCCCCACCACTATCGCTTTTTGAGGTCCAACGCCAATAGTTAAGATGGACGGGATGAATTATGAACTATGGGCCTTGCTTTTCATGAACCTAATGCAGTCTACGGGTAAGAAGCACATTCTTACCGAGGAGGAGCCATCTGACAAGACTGGGGTGAATGCCTCGTGGGAGGTGGACGATGCTTATGCTCATGTATGGTTGTCTGACACACTCGCATTTGAGATCGTCAATGATGTTCTGCATCAGCCCACTGCTAATGCGACGTGGGACATTCTCGTTGCTACATATTCTTAGACCAGGAATGAGATGAAGATCCTTTGGTTACAACACGATATCTTCATGGTCAAGCAGAATGGTCATCCTCTGTACTCTCTGTATACCTCTCTCAAGGGCATGTTCGAGAAGCTCCATAGCTTTATGCCACTTATAACCACCCCTAAGCAGCAGAAGTCTTACATGAACATAACCATGGTTGGTTTGCTTCTTGCAACACTTGATCCGGAATATGATGTTGGTCGTTCACAGATACTTATGGATGTTACCATTCCTCCCATGGAGGCATATCACAATCTTAATAGAATTATTGTTCCTTCCTCTACTACTTCTAGTCAAACCTTCTCTACAATGGCCACCTCTCACGACAAAGGAGGTTCCTCTCAGTTTCGTGGTTGTGGGCCTCATGGTAGAGGAGATCGTGTTCGGCAGCCTTGCACTTATTGTTGTCGTCCTTGGCATACATAGGATACATGCTACTCCAAGCATGGTTTTCTGACATCAACTCGTGT
This sequence comes from Ottelia alismoides, assembly GCA_037367405.1. Classification (NCBI taxonomy): domain Eukaryota; kingdom Viridiplantae; phylum Streptophyta; class Magnoliopsida; order Alismatales; family Hydrocharitaceae; genus Ottelia; species Ottelia alismoides. Next base: position 960,073 of record JAZKJV010004856.1, read on the forward strand.
AGCATAATGTGTTGACTCTCTTGTAGCTTCCTCCTCAAATAAGAGGTTTGAGGACCTAGTAGCCCGATTGAGAGACATTATGCCTCCTGCTAATCACATTCCTTCCTCGCCTACTCCTGCATGCCACTCGGATGTTGTTGCTTCTGCCACAGCCAGTACCTCAGGTAGCATCTATATTCTTTCTACTTGTCATGAATCTAATATTACAAAATGGATTATGGGCTCCATGGAAACACATCACTTATGTGGAGAGAGAGATCAATTTACAATCTACGGACAGGTACCTCCAAGAATTGTTGTCATAGCCAACGTTACTCATTCCCTATCACATGATAGGGGAGATCATTTTGACACCTTGGATGTGTCTGCAGAATGTGTTGCATGTACCTAACTTTTCTATGAATTTATTATCTATTAGTCAGATTATGAAGGATTTGCATTGTCGGGCTATTTTTGACCCATCATCTCTTGTATTTCAGGACATTCTTACGGACATGGTAATTGGGTGTGGCCGTGAGCAGGGAGGCCACTATCTATTGGTCTGAACTCTATATGCAGGCCTATCCCTTCATTCTACAGGACCAATCTCTCTGTTCATGTGGCACCTACTCTTTGGTCACATTCCCCTTTAGAAGATGTGTCAAGTTCTCCCTCAGGCCTCACCTCATTCACCTTCTAATGCGAGGCATGTCAGTTAGGAAAGCACCATCAGGTTGTTTTCCCTAGTCATCATGGTTGGAGCAATACTCTCTTTTTGAGTTATTTCATATTGACATTTGGGGTCCAAGTCATGTTCCCGATCACCAGGGACACATGTTTTATGTAGTTGTTGTTGATGACTTTTCTTGTTTGTCATGGGTCTTTTTATTGAAGAATAAATCTGAAGCTAGGATTGTGATTACGACTTTCATCAATGAAGTGCAGAATGTTTTTTCTCCTTCTGGCAAATTTGTGAGAACTGATAATGCATTAGAGTTTTGTACTCGTGCACCCTCATAATTCTCGTCATCTCATCAAACATCATGTGCTTACACTTCTCAACAAAATGGGTTTGCTGAAAGAAAGCATTGCCATTTACTTAATATTACTCGAACCATTCTTATTCAAAGTCGTGCCACACATTCGTTATGGGGGTGATGCGGTTCTTGCGGCTTGTTATCTTGTGAATCGTATGCCCCGTCTTTTTTGGTTAAAAGTTTCTTTCTCGCTGGCATTTCCAGAGGTGATATTCTCACTTACTCCTCGTGTTTTTGGCTCGGTTGCCTTTGTCCATCAGTTGTCTCTAGGTCTTGACAAGCTCTCTCCTAGAGCTGACAAATGTGTTTTTGTTGGGTACTTCAGGACGTAAAAGTGATATAGAAGTTATGATCCGTTGCACACGAAATATTATGTTAGCGCTAATGTTATATTTTTTGAACGGTGATGTATTTTTCTCCTACAGGGATAGGTTCACTTCATCAGATTCAGATGATGAGATCCACTCCTACGACGAGCCCATCACCACCATCCGCACATGTGATTCCTACTCCATCACCTCCTTCGGTACCTCCACCTCCCATAGTCCTAGCTCCACCCTTGCCACGATACTATACACATCGGCATGCTTCTGCTCATGGACATCGCCAGTCATCCAGCAGGCCTCATGTTTGTTATGAATATGATGTTTCTAACAATAGGTCTGGAGATGCGTTTGAATAGGAACCTTTGCAGGAAGCTGGCTTATAGATTGAGGAGATTCCCAATGACCTGGATGCCCCTATTGCTCTTCGGAAACATAAGCGTACATGTGACACATGTCCTCTTGCTTCTCTGGTTTGTTATAATCGCTTGTCAAGGGAATTTAGGAAATTTGTTGTTACTCTATCTGCCATGGAGATCCCACGGAACTACCAGAAGGCCTTGAGATAGAGTCAGTGACGTAGTGACGTCTGTCCATGGAAGAAGAAATGACTGCACTACAGGTCGTGATACCTGGAGTTTGGTCCCCGCTCCTACTAGGGCATCTATTATTAGTTGCAAATGGGTGTTTATTGTGAAACACCATGCAAATGTGAGTCTTGATCGTTACAAGGTCAGATTGATTACACGAGGATTTATTCAGACTTATGGAGTGAATTATCTGGGCACATTTTCTCATGTTGCTCGTCACTCCACTCTATGAATTCTTTCCATTTAGTGGTACATGATTGACCTTTATTTCACCTTGATGTTAAAAATGCATTCATGTATGGTAGTCTTTAGGAAGAAGTCTACATGCAACAACCTTCGGTATTTGTTGTTGAGGGGTAGTGTTAGCAGGTTTGTAGATTTCACAAGGCAATATGTGGCCTTAAGTAAAGTCCAAGGACATGGTTTTAAAATCTCTTGGATCTAATTGAGAAGCAAGATTTCAAGGGATCAAATACAAATCATTCACTATTTGTACAGAGAACCTCCATAGGTACAGATGTTATCATGATCTATGTTGATGACATACTTGTTATAGGAGATGATGTACATGGGATCAAACGACAAAGGAATTTCTGGGCTGATAATTTATCACCAATGATCTTGGCACCCTACCGTATTTTTTGGGGCTAGATTTTGTAAAGAATCAACAAGGTCGTGTGATGACCCAAAGAAAGTATGTTACAAGCATGCTAGTTGAGATGGGCATGATTGGGTGTCGACTTGCTGCCACTCCTATGGATCCCAGCATGAGGCTATATGATGTTGATATAGAGGAGGTGGACAGGAGCAGATACAGAGAATTGGTGGGAAAACTTCTCTACATTACTATCACTAGGCCAAGCATATCCTTTGTTGTTAGTCTAGTTAGCCATTTCATGAAACAACCCTGCGAGGTATATATGGATGCAGTGTAAATGATCTTGAGGTACCTATAATCTTCTCCAGGTGTAGGATTGCTATTCAGAAAAGGAGCATCTCTTGCTATTACAGCTTGTGCAGATGCAGAATATGTTGGATGTCATAAGGACAAGAAGTCTACCTCGGGCTTTGTTGTATTTGTTTGAGGCTCTCTCATATCCTGGAAGAGTAAGAAGCAAACTGTGGTTACTAGGTCAAGTGATGAATCAGAATATAGGGCTATGGCACAAGGGATCACAGAGATGACGTGGGTTCGAGTAGTGCTAGCGGACTTATATATAGATGCACCTCTTCCTAAGTACTTACAATGTGATAACCATGTCACTTTATTCATTGCAAACAATCCTTCCTTTCATGAGAAATATAAACATATTGATGTAGATTGCCACTATACATGGGACATGATCTAGAAAGGCTTTATCTCCACTTCTCATGTCAGTTCAGGAGATCAAACTGAAGATATTTTCACCAATGCTTTGCTTAGAGGACCCTTTCAGAAGTGTTTATCCAAGCTGAACGTGATTGACATCTATGCTCCATCTTGAGGGGATGCGTGGGTGTGTGTGTATGCGTATGTTTCTATACTATTTTCTCAATTTATTTTATTTTGATCTATCTTATGTAATTTACCCATAGGTCTCTTCTCTATATAAGAGATCCCTAGGGGTCCATGAAATAAACCGTTTTTCATTATTTTCCAACAGTTTTAGGCCCACATATATCAAGACCTTGTTTTCTTAAAGGAGTATTGAACCGTCAATATGTCACTCTTTAGAAAATGCATATTCTAAAGTAAATCTCCTCGGCCAAAGCGGTAAAAGTCAGTCTTCTCCAACATGGTGACCCTAATTCCCCAATCCAACAACTCCTCGAGAAGCGGCATATTCCCTTCTATGTTCAAGTACAACCAGTTCAAAAAGAGGAGGTGGAGAGAAGAATGGATGGTAGCCAATGTAGCTACCTATCCTAGGATGCTTGACCGGTGTAGCCAAGTCATCCGGTTGTAAGCTCACATACATAAGACTTTGAAGCTCAAACTTGCTTATTGACTATACAAATATGTACAATCCAGCATGCATTTTATTTTCAATTAGGCCTGTCCAATTTTTTGAAGTTTTGATTTTTCATTTTTTAATGCTAAATACAACAGCATCTACATAAGGACTTTTTCTTCTTGATTCAATATACTATCCCTCTTTTGAAGTTTTATTGCAACCCACAACTTCTATCTTTAGATCTCGTCTCCATTAGATCGGTTTGGGGTATAATGACCATAAATGTGTGACTTCTGATGTTTTCATTGGCATGTGTCCCATGGCGACAAATCCAGCCCTCAACCACTTCAACTAAGGTGAGCAAAGTGTAAGATGCAGGTGTACAAGCTAGATCATTATCAACAAGAGTCGTGCACGTGCTCTAAAATATTCTACTTATGCAGTTAAGACGACACTGAATCAAATCTCGTGATCTCAAAGAATTAGGTCAAATAGACTTGAAGTACCTCAATTCCAATTCCTATAAGATTCATGTGATTAAGTAGATTTAAGGTCCAACCAAGCTCCAATCTTCAGATTTTATTTAGACTAGTTCAATTATCAATCTCAATCCAATATGCACAATGCAGAAAATATTTTTGTGATGCAAGTTACTAATTTTAAACTTTTTATGGGTTTTTCAAAAAAGGTTTTGCAATTTTTACGTAATTTTTGAAAAGATTTTTGCAAATATTTTTGGTTAATTTTGTAATTTTTTAGGGATTTTTCAAAACAAAAAATTTTGGTAAAAGAAGTAGGTACATATATTTACACGGGAGTGCTTTTTATATTTACAAGAGTTGTGGTCATATGGATTTACAAGTTTGTATAGGTTTGTAAGGGATGTGCATAGTTTTCAAAATAATTTGAAAGAATTTTGCAAACATTTTGAGAACTTTTTTCTGAAAACTAATTTGACAAATAATTTTTACAAACATTTTACAAAATTTGAAAATCATTTCCTAAAGGTTTTTCAAATGGTATATATAGATTTTTCAAAATATTTTTGCAACCATTTTTCAAGCATCTGCAAATAGATTTTCAAAACATTTGTTTCACACAAAGAAAAGAAATTTTTACGAACAAAACATTTTTACAAAGGTTGAAAACATTTAACAAAATATTTTCCAAACATTTTTCAAAAGATTTTTAAAAAGGATTTTCAAACTATTTTTCAATCATTTTACAGAAAATATTTTTAACTTGATTTATTAATCAGCATATACAAAGGATTTTAAGGAATTTTATACAAGTGTATAGTTAATTGCACTTTAGTCATACTTATTGAAAATAGGAAAATACAAGTTATGGTTAAAGTATATACAAAGTATATACGACCCTCCTATACTTAGCTTGAGATATATTCACATAGATTAAAGAGAAAAAGAGAAGACATAACTCATATTGAGTATTAAAGAGACTATACTACAACGATGAATAAAGAATGAAAGAATAAAGAAATGAAAAAATGAGAAGTCGACCAGCCCCCCTATACTTAGGATGAAATAATCTTAAGTATAGTAGATTGTACACAAGAAAGGAAGGGTCAAGGTTGGGAATGAACAAATCATCAGCTCGGCCTGTCCCCCCAATAGTTAGGGTAAAATATTCCTAAGTATAGACAGAGTGGCAGAAGTTGAGGGGACAGGTGAGGGATCAAAGAATGAACAACTAAGGGCATACACCACCTATACTTAGGACAAAGTATGCCCTAAGTATAACAATGAAGAAGGGGTGACATCTTTTTGAAGAAAGAAGAAATGAAAACTAAAAAAGAAAAGAAGAAAGACCACTCAACTCATCCACCTCCCCTATACTTAGGACAAAGTACGTCCTAAGCTAGGCAAAACACACAGAATGAGGTAGATGAGTAAAAACGAAAGATAAAATGAAAGCAGATATACAAAGAGGTGGATGTACAGAGATCAAGAAGTTTGAAAGTGGACCTTCTTGCGTGATCGCTGAAGAATGGATCTAACAAAGTGCATGTCGATATCAAGGTCATCGGCATACACAAACTAGTCAGGATCGGCCTGATGAAGATCCTCAGCAATCTCAAAGTAGAAAGGCACGAACTGGTTAGTGGAAGTAGTGTGGTCGTGCTCGGCTTGAGAAGTCTCCGCTAGGTCACAATCGAAAGGCCCGAATTCCTTTATGAAAGAAGTACAGTCAAATTCGGCCTTTGCAGTCTCTGCTAAGTTTGTCCTCCGCTCTAAGGTGTCTATGGTGTAAATACCACGGATATCATCAATGCATCGCCACTCACCGGAAGGGGGAACTTCAAGGTTTGTCCTTTCCAAGTCTTCCTCCTTGGAGAGGAATTCTCGGGTCTCAATATCATCCAACATACAACAAAACTCTCTGATATCATCATCAGGGTCATAGTCCTTGGGGTCTGCTAACACGGGCACGCTCTCGTGGGATGCGAGTCTCTGGTCAACAGTGGGTGTAGTGATCAACACGTCGCTCCCGACATCAGAATGGAAGTTAATCTCTCCAGATCCATAATCAACAACGGCTCTCGTAGAGGCGAGAAAAGGTCGCCCTAGGATGATTAGAGGGTGCTCCACAGGGGTGGAGGTCTCCATGGGCAATACAACAAAGTCAGTAGTGAAGCTCATGCCCTGGATCTGAATGACAATGTTTTCTATAATACATGTCAGCCTCTTTATTGATCCATTAGCAAATTAACAAATCACCCTGGTTTCTTGAGATGCCCTAGATGAATAGATTGTACCAATGGGAAGGGTATTATTTTAATCTAAGCATCGTCGTCAAGGAGAGTGTGATCACATGATTAGTCAGAAATGGTGCAACTCACAAGAGGTGTGACAATGTTTCCTTTCCTAGAGTGTGGATGGTGAGTGATAGCGTGGACAGTGTCCGTGATCAAAATGTGTTGCTCAAATCTGCTCATTCACTTTCTCTTCTTAGTTTAGGAGCATATAATTGGGTCATGGCCTAACGAAGTGGGGCCTCAATAATCTCATGTATAGATGCCACCACTTCAGGTTCAATTAACATTTTTTTGAGATTTTGGATCTCCTCCATAAAAGGGAGGAGATCGGAATCATCTACACAAGGATGACTAAGAGCACTTTGGTACAGTGTCATCCTTGGGGTCAAAGGTGGGAACTGTGGTGAAAGTTGTATGAGTATAGGATCTAGCAGTGGTGCCCCCTCCTCACAAGCCGATCTACTATATGTCTCTCGAAGTTTTTTTGTATTTTTGATTTTTTTTCTCAATTTTTTGTATTTTGGGTGATTGCAATCTCTCACGGGTATCCTCAAATGAATATATATCCTCATATGGTGAAGTGGTATTGTAGCTCTTATTTAGCCTAGTTAGGTCATCTATCCTCGAGTCCACTAATCGGTTCATGTGCTTAAGAGTGGTCTAAATGAGAGGTGACTCCAAAATATCAGTATCAAGGTGGGTGGAATGGGGGAAAATGTGAGGGGGTGGTGGTGGGTAAAACTCAAAATCCGATGCCTGAAATAATGGATTAGGCGGATATGTACAAAAAGAAGAATCGGAGCAAAGTCTGGTGAAACGTAGGTGGATCGGCTGGAGGGTATGAGGGATCCACAAAGTCCGGATAAAAGTCACTTTAGTCGGCCATCTTTGAAATAAATAAACATGATCGGGAGAATATGATAGTTAAATCAAGATATGCAAGAAAAATGCACAAAATGCGTAGAGAAGATCGAGTATGTACACAAACAAATACAAACAAATATACATAAAACAATCCCCTCAATTCACCTACTCAGTATGATGATGACCGTGAAAGTTCGATCTTTTTTATCTTTTCAATTTTAGAGTTAGGTGAATTTCACAAAGTTGTACAAAAACATAGGTAGGCTTTTGGGATGGGCAATAATCCTTAATGTGTACGTGATAAATTAAATATGAATACAATAAGGTGGTTACTCTCCCCTAGACAAATATTTTTTTCTTTTTAATTATTGGTTCGAGTAATCTTAGGAGTTCAAAATTGATTGGTTATCACTTTTTGTATTTTTTAATAGAAATGCATGATCCTAACGAGGAGTCAATTCTTTTTAGATCCTAAGTGACAAAATCAGAGGGAGAGAATCAGAAAAGCAATGCTAGGCGAAATCAATGATGGATGTTAAGTAGAAATGCTCACTTTGCCTCCAGCTCTCTTCACGCAAAGATGCTAAGCAGAATTGAAACCTATCTATATGCAAATGCAATCCGATGAAATCACCCTAGAGTAGAATATGCTATTAGTGTGAAGCATCGGATGCTAATTATCTAGATATGAAACCGAAGTCCGATCTTGGGAACCTCTCGGTGCCCACCACAGTGGGTCCTGCAAGTGCTATGTGAGGTTCCTCACGGCACATGGTCTTAAAGACAAACAATAAATAATTATGATTTGACTAAGTTCAAAAGTAAATATATAGGTACATGCAAATATATTAGAGCTTTGGACCATTAATATATCGTCAAGGAAATCATAAACTAGTGCCCAATCATACAAAATAAATAAAAATAAAATCGAAAAACAAAGAAAAAGAAAAGCGATGAAAATGTGACAAAAACCAATGAGGCCCCCAAGTGAAAAATCACTCGGGCAGTGAACCTCTTGAAGTGTCAGAGTCCTGGAGAATCCAACTTATTACAATAAATGCCTCTCTCCCACTTTAAATTACAAATGAAATAAATTAAATAAATATGCAAAAATGCTAAGTGGGACTATCTTCCAAAGTTCCCCCAAGCTATCTTTGTCACTCTCTTGCCGGTTGGTGATGAATAGATGATTCCGCTTCATGTGGGTGCGCAGGATCTCCTAGGAGAACCTCCCTCGATCTGCGATCCCTCAGAACAAAATTAAACAAAAAAGTGATTATACAATTCACAAATAATATCAAAATAATAGGGTAAAGAAATAAATGCACACAAGAGACAAGAAGGAACAAATAAAGGTATGCAATCTACATAGTGTTGCTCCCCGACAATAATGTCATTTGAAATAACGGAGATCTAGAGGCTCGTGTTAATTCACAAGGTGAATCAACAGTCGCTGAGTTGACCACTCAAGAAATCTGCTAAATTTAAAAATTAACCCACAATATAAATCAAGCAATGAACAATTAGATGTGGAGTTAAAATATATTATAACTCTACAACAAAGGTGTGTATAGGTGTAAGTATAATGTAGAGGTCGAACACAGGGAGCAAACAGTAGATTGGGAAAATGAATTCCAATTTGTGTTCTTCTTCTTGTCTAAGTGTTTTTGTGTAGGGTTTTAATTATATATATTTATGTGTTTCAACTTTTATTTATTTTTAATTTTATAAATTTTATTTTATTTTTATATTTTCTGATATTTAATTTTCTTTTTCGTTTAAATATATAATATAGGGATATATATAACTATATATACTATATAAGATAATAGATTTATAAATACAACTAAAAATAATCAAAATAGAGGAAATAAATTATTTTGGGATTTTATATAATTTTTTTACTATTTTTATGATTTTTAGAGATTTTTGCTCATTTTTACATTTTATAAAGTCAAAAAATCGCCAAAATGGGGATTAAATAAATAGACTGAATTGATTTGAAGATAAAAAATTAGCAAAAAGTGTCCAAAATTGTCTAAATCAATTTTAATGTATAATAAATAATATAAATAAAATTACAAAATAGAAATGACTATTTTTGGAAATTTTGGGTTTTTTTCTATTTTTATAAAGGGTTTTTGGAGCTTTTTAAATTTTTAGTCTTTTTCTATTTCAAGGATTTTTGTCTGAGTTGTAAAGTAATAAAATAAACAAAAAATATTTTTTTAGATATTTTTCAAAATGTTTTTATATTTTTGGTATTTTATAAGTCAAACATGGGAAAAAGTACTTTTTATTTTTAATAAATACCTAAATTTCTAAAATGCAATGCAAAAATATGGCATGAAAGTACAAGCAAACATGCACTTAACCCTATTTTTTCGTATTTTTTTGAGTATGGATGATATTTTTAATAAATATAAAATTATCAAAAAAATAATGGACTAGCAAGGGTATTTTTGCTGTTAAAAATAAAGGTCGGGACTTCAGTGTAATTTACCAGAAAGATTACAATTAATATTGAAAATTTTAATACTAAAATAAAAAACAAAAAGGTGCAAGGGCCTTCACGTAAAATGGCCACCTCACGTGGGACCACACGTGAGGTAACTTGACATGGACCAAATAGAAATATTAAATATACTCTGAAGTTCACATGCAATTTTACCAAAATATTTGAACATTCAAAATAAAATATAGGACTAAAGTATAAAAATACAAAAATTGGGGGTATTAGTATAAATTACCCCCACAAAGGTGTGGATCGATGGTTCACAGACACCTGCTTATACACATGGTGTACGCGGGAGGTGTGATGATGCTTCGTCGGGTGAAGGCTAAGATCAGATCCAAGGAGCGGATCCAACGATCATCCTCTGCAAAATCCGACGGCTGTTGTCAAGACAGGGACACAACCTTGATCCAACAACAAAGGAGGGGTGTAGAAGAACAGGGAAGAAGCTCCGCCTAGGCGAGCTTCTTTCGACGAGATCTCCCTCATCTAGCATCCTCTGTTGCTGCAAAATGTACAAAAGAAGCCCGGTGTCTTCCACTAGTTGTTGGAGGGCTCAAAAGGGTCTGAGCACTGCCGAAGTAATCCATGGAGTTCGAGGATGGTCCGGTGACCCAGACTGCTTCCCAAGCTTCAAAATCACCTCCAGCTCGAGTGGGAGGCATGTCCACCTGCATAGGAAGAAACTAGGGTCGATGGCAAACTGGCCCGACTCATTAGCAGCAAAATGGGCGTAAAATGGTTGCGGACATACGTCTCCGGTAAGCGGAGCAGTTGGAGATGGTGATCTTTAGATCCATGAAGGATCTGGGTGAATGGAAGAATAGGGAGCGTAGGTGAAGCAATGGGGAGCGATATGGTGGCGGCAGACGTGTCGGAATAGGGCTATTTCACGGTGGAATGGCTCGGGGAGTGGAGCTATGGCGAACTACGAATGGGGGATTTTATGCTAAATTAAGCGATCAAAAAAGAAAACAAAGCGTGGATATTAAATGCATAAATTAAATCTACCTAAAAAGGAGGAAAAGGGACCTCAAGCGGTCGTATCTGTGAGATGGGGACCTCATGGCAGAGTATTGTCATAGATGGTGGAACCGCCCTCTACCACGCATCCTCGACCTGCATGATCGATGAACGAGCTCCTTGTCACAGAGCTCGAGCCCTAAGACGCAAGAAGGGGGAAAAGTGGGGTAAATGGGATTCAAAATATCAAAGAATAGGAGGCAAAGCTTTTGTACAGGTGATGGGTGGAGAGGGAAGATCGTGGTGGGGCGATTGATGCAACGTTCCTCCGGTCAAGAAATCACGCTAGTGTGATGGAGAATTGATCGAGGAAGAAAAGTTGTCGAAGAATCAACCCAAATCGATGACTACATAAATCAGGGAAAAGGGAGAAGTGTGGGTTAAACGATAGGTCTGACATGCTACGCCTGGGGAGAAGAGTTGACCGGGGTGAACTCTTGACTCCCTCTGGTTGGTCCACATGAACAAACCAGAAAAAAGGCAACCCGATATTATTTGTAAAATCAATAATAAAAACTAAATGAATTAATTAATTTTATGTTATAAAATAAAATTTATTTATTATTTTCTATAGTATTTTAGTATGATTTTTATATTATTTTTATGAGTTGTTTTATTATAAGTTACTTTTTCAAGTACATTTATACGTATATTTACCTATATTATGTGTCTTTTATTTTTATTTTTATTTTATATTTTTATTTTATTATTTTATATGCACAATTTATATCTTTGTAAATTATTTATATATATAAATATATTTTTATTGTATTTTTTGTGGTATAATAAGTACACTTAAATTAATAGAGGTATATATATTATATAGGTATAAATATATATATATATTTCATCTATGTATCTTGTGTGCTATTTTATTTTATTTTATTTTTATGTTTTTATTTTATTTCTATATTTTTAACATAATATAAATAATGTTTACAGGGGTATTAAAATATAAAAATGAATAAAAGTATTAAAATAATAATTTCTCCTTTTATTTATATACATGCATATTGTACAATAGGGGTCCAAAACCTAACTTTTGCATCTTAAGTCCAAATCAAATGAAACCACCTTCTTTAAATAACTTATTAAAATTTATATACAATTAAAGGATTTTAATACAGTTTGAGTTCAAATGGAGGAGATATGAGTATGGGAAGTTTGGGTTTTGGAATCTTATTCGGAGTATAAAATATATACGGTATATTATTTTTATATGAAATTAATTTTGTATTTATACATTGTTGTCTACAACTTTCGTATACAAAGTTTATTGATATGATGAATAAATAATCAAGAATAAAATAGGTCCGATAAATGCATAATTGATGAATAAAAGAATGGGATTTTTATTGATTTATTGGTACTTATGTCCCCCTACTTTATTCCTTGTTGACCCAATCATCAAGATGCTTAGGTCTCGAGGTTTAGGGTCATAAAATACATTTGGTATTTTATTCTTTTTCTTTTCTTTATTCTATAATTTTGATATTAAATACAATATTTTATATACAATAAATAAATTAAATAATAAATACTAATTTGTACAAGATAATGTTATTTACATGCATTTAGCTAGGGTTTTTATAGCCAAAATGGTAGAGTAAAGGTGATGAAATGGAGATTAATCACTATTGTTGGACCGAGTTGGGCTGGAAATTCCACCCTCCTTATTGTTGGTGAAATAGTCGGTTGGTCGGATTCTGACTCTATAGTTGTCCCTAAGGACGAGTCAGTTGATGATCATTACCACAAAAATCACTCACCTCTTAGATGTGTGGGGGAGGTGAAAAATAAGGCTTGAGAAACTGTGGCTAGCACTCAAGTAGTTGCCAGACAACCATATGTGTCTGCGGTTGTGTCTGTTGCTACTCTAGGGCCTACACGTAGTATACGTGATGGACCAGAGGTTGAATGGGGCTCGGCTGAGGTGGTTGTGTCTGTATCTGCTCCTTCTTAGCTGGAGGCTCAATGGCAACGATCACTGCGTTGCAGGCATTGATGGTGTTTACCAGCATTTCCAGCTGCTTGGTGATAATATCGAGCTTGTCCAATCCCTTCATTCTTTGTTCGATCTCGGCGAGCTTCTCTAGGTCCTCCGACCTCTTCTCAATTATATCAACCTTTGACAGGTGGTTCCTGATGATGGTCAGGTCAAAGTTGTCACACCTATCGACTTCATGCATATCCGCAATGTTCACATTCTTGCAGAGAACCTATGGTGGCAGCTAGATCTGGAAGGAACGAGATGAGGATAACACGACCTCTCCTTCGTCCATCTCCTTAAAAATCTACCATACTGCATCCTCGTCCTTGTTGAAGTGGGATCATCCACAAGCGGCGTCAACCAGATGTTGACTAATTTTGTCAAAACCCCAAAGAAGTGGTGGACTAAGATGGTCCTCGGGATGACATGGTGGGGTCACTTCTCGATCAGATCATTGAACCTCTCCCATGTCTCATAAAAGGATTCTTAGGGTCCCTGAGAGATGTGTGAGATCTTCGTCCGTATGAGATTGAGGTAGCCGAGAGGGTACTTGTGTAGAAATATGGATTTCAGATCCTCCCAGGTCCTCGCCACCTTCCCTATATGGTATATCCAGTATAGTGCTTTGCCCTGAAGGCTAAACGGGAAGGCAATCATCTTGACTACGCCCAACAAGACGTTGAAGTAGTGCGTCGTGCTGCAGATTCGGCCAAAATGTTGTAGATTGCAGCTTTAATTCAAAATGTCTGTGGATTGGTGGAATCTAGATCCACTCATTGATGCGGTCTACCCCAAGGTTATATGAATGTTTTAGGGTTGGCTTGGGTCAGCCTCTCCCTCCCTCATCCTCGCCTTTATGAGATCCATCTACATAGTGATTATCCCTATCATCATCACCACCTCCTCAAGGCATTTTCCTCTCTTCTGATCTCCTCCTCAGGTCATTTAACATATCTTGGAAGGTCTAGAGCTTGGTCAGTAAGCTTCTGCTGAACGGCTTGGATAGAGGCCAAGAGTTAACTGTTGACTTGTTGACTGATGGATACCGTTCACGCCTCCAATTTTGTAGATAAAAAAAATAAAAAAATACATAATTGTTTTTTATTCAGAACATTTGTTTTGCATGAAAAATAAAAAAATACAAATATATAAAAAAATATTTCATCTTTGCTTTTGTTTACAGTTCCTATTAATAAAAAATAAAAAAATATTTTTCTTCTGCTTTGATTACAGTTTACAAAAGAAAAATAAAAAACAAAAAAATTAAAACAAAAATTGCAGCAGAACGGGCGGTGAAAGTCACCACCGCACAGGCCCGCCACCGCCCAAGCGGTGCGCACCTCCGCTAGAGTGCGGCGCCCTCCGTCTCCAGTGGCCCTCCACTACTTCGCCGTCCATGCCTCCAGCGCTCGCGTGCAGCGCGACGCCTCTGCCTGACTCCCAGCGACCCTCCGCCTTCCGCGCACGACGGATCTTCTCCTTCACCAACGCTCGCGGGCGCCAACTCCAGAAACGCGGTCGTGCCTCCAACGACGCGTCCGTGTGCACCGCCCTCCGCCGCGTCATCCATTCAGCCGCTGTGTGTCTCCTGCCCCATCGAAGCCCTTCACCGTCGATCGGCGGCCGCCTCCCGCGAATTCTAGTTGCTTCAGCGCTGTGCCTTCCATGCGTTGTAAAAGCAGCGACGCCGACCTCCCAACAAGCGGCGGCCCCCTCCGCCAAAGCCGCACGTAGACCCAGGCCGCCAACCTCCAGCCCTGCGAGCACCTCCATCCACCATCTTCCGCCAGGCCGCAAGCGTCATCAAACCGCCCCTCCGTGGCGGTGGCAGCGACCCCTCCTCACCCCTTGTTTGCTTGAGAATAAAGAGAGACAAACATTACCCTAGGGGGAAATAAAATATATGGAAAATTGCATTTGACACCCCGAAGGTTTTCAAAATTTCAGAAAATCCCTGCCACGTAAGCATTTATTGGGAAAATTACATTAGAGTCCTCAGAAGTTTATGAAATTGCAAAATAGACCCTTCTAGAGACAAATCACGTGAAGAGCATGTTTTTAGTGGGTAAACTGCATTTTCTTTCCTGCTCTTATTTCCAGTTAATTTTCATTCAAAAACTTTGAATAATTTACTTCTTATTCTTGTTTTCATGACTATTTATTTTGCATGTTCTTTTGATTGAAATAAAGGTTTTCTTCTCTCTAAAAATTCTACAAAAAATTGTATGTATTCTTGGTGTATCTCTCTACATTGTGTATAAATTTCATTGCATTTTATTTTTATCTGATATTTTAAAAAATTCAAAAATACTGTCTTTTTTGTGCCCAAATTTTAAAAAATCATAAAAATTCGAAAATCTGCCAAAAATTCCAAAAAAATTTATAAGTGTATTTTATTCTCCTTTAATTTCCAATATTCGTGCAATAATCATTTATAAAAACCAAAAAATGTGAAAAATTAAAAATATTAAAAAAAGTGTAGAAAATTCTAGAAAAATCCAAAAATTCTGATTTCAATCTCTATTTGTAGATATTTATTTATACTTTAGCATAAAAATAAGTTTCATGAGCTCTAGGCATTAAAGTACTTTTAAATTGCAAAATGCTCTTAGTTGTGCATTGTTTACCTTTATTTCAATTGTTTGATTTTTATAAAATCACAAAAACATCAGAAAAAATTGAAAAATTACCAAAAATATTTTAAAATGAATGAAATACAAAAACATTACTAAAAATTTTTATCTTCGAAATTTGACTGCTAAGTTTTTAAATTGTGCTCCCTATGTTCCACCATGATCACTATACCAGGTAAATTGAATAGCGAAGACCGCTTATATTTCATTGCTTGATTTCATTAAAGTGGTTTATAAATTTTTCTCGTTGACCAAATCGATTGGTTGAATACAACGACTTGTGTAAATTTAATCCATCTCGATTGCATCGCATTTTTCGTGTTATCACCAGGAACGTGAGGCTAAGTTCGGTAGTCAACAAAGGCTTGGATCGAGGCTCGAAGTTGGCTCAGACCACGCATCGTTTGGTAAGGCCCTGGCTTGGATCGGGTGCTCTGAGCCTGGAAGCTCGGGATGGAGGCTCGGTGAAGACACGTGTCGTTCTGTAGACCATCCGATCTGCGAAATCGGACGGTGTCTGTGGCATGTGAAGGGCGCTGACGCGGTTGAATATAGGTCGTTGGATGAGTACCGGGAGGTTCCATCCAACGGCACTTGGGAGCTCTTCATCCTCTGCGATGGTGGCGACACGTTCAAGACTCCGGCGTAGTTGCAGGACCTCCACCACTCCCCTTCGATCTCGATGAAGCTCTAGGAAGCGACCTGGAAGCACATTGAGCTTGCTTGAAGCATGGGCGAGGCGCAGGTCGGCCTGGAAGAAGCCAACAACGTCTTAACATCGGAGGCGGATCTTGCGAATTCTGCTCTAATGAAGCTCCGACCATTGAGCCTTTAATACATGCAATGTTAGACCAATAGCCGAGGCATGCAAATGCGAGGTGATTCTGAGTGAAATGGGGTCTCAGGTGAGTGGAAGAGTGGGAGACCAGAGCTCCCCCTCCGATGAACTGGAGAGGAGATGGTTCAGAGGTTGTAAGGTGATGAATAAGGGAAGGTTGCAGTCGGAAGGGTACACAAGGATGAGTGAAGTGTGGCGACGCGAATTAGATGGTCAATGGAAGGTGAATGTGCAGAGAGGTGTATAATTAAATCAATTAAATCAATAGAAAAAGCATAGAAAAATTGAGGAACTTACCTGGAGAATTGGCGGTCGCGGCATTCTGGGATTGAGTGCTGGAGAGCACTCTGGTCTTCGCTGAACTCCATTGGTCGTGTAGGGAAGCTCGATGGTACTCTAGGGCACCGGGGTGAGGCCTACCATGGCCAAGGGTCTCACCGAAGATTGGGTCATCGTTACAACCTCGATCCGGCCTCCCCCTATCATGGGGAGGCAGAGAGGAGCTGGTCCCATTCCCACGTACAAGTGGACAAGCTCGAAAGTGGTTGGTGATGGTTTGTTTGAAGAGGGGAGGTTAGAGGCTCTGATGGTGGACAACGTGGTTTGTGAGGGAGATATGGAGCGAGAGGAGACGAGCGTGGTGATCTAAGTGGTCCGCGAGGGACGTGGATGAGTGGTCTATGGGAGAACATGGTCAGCAAGTGGAGAAGATGGCTGAGGAGATGGGGGAAATGGAAAGGGTGTGTTGGTTGTGTGAGGTGCAGGTCGTGGGAGAGAAGGGGAAGCCATAGGTAGAAGATAGGGTCTCAACCGTTAGATCTCGTGATCCAACCTCTGAGAGGAGGGCATGAAGGAGTGGACTTGATCAAATGATCAGGGCACGTCCAAGGGTCGACGGTCGAAGCGCTTGATGCCATTGGATCTGATGATTCAATGGATGAGGGATGAGCGGGCGTGAACGGGAAAAATGAAATATGGAGCTATGATCAGAGGGTGGAGGATTGAAGTGGTACGAGTGGTGGAGATTGAGGCATGTAGGAAGATCGAGCAGTTGGGAAAAGAGGCCATGTGGCGCAAAGAGAAGCGGGCCACATGGGTCAATCAGAAGGAGTCACGTGGCCCAATAAGGTTACTCAGACGAAAATCATGAAAAAGAGGAAGAAGGAGGGTGAATTTGGAAAAACTCAAAACATGAAAGTTGTAGATCTCGATGAGTCTACAAGTTTCATGTTGATCAAAAATGCAAAAGAGGTCAAGTAAAGGGAGAAATATTTTTGTGAGCATTTTTAGAGGTATAAAAACACTATAATTTTGGTTTTGTTATTTTTTGTATTTTTAATTTATTTTAAAACTCAGGGATAGACAATGATTAATTTGGTTTTTATTGACACTAATTTAAGCTAGGGGGTTAATATCTGGAAATCAATATGATAAAACCGAGGTTCATCATCCGTGCACAGACACTTCAATACTTCGCATGTCTCATGATCCATCATGGCATGAAATTTCCTAAAGCAATCAAAGACTTGATCCTTCGTCCTCATCATATGAACTCACACATTCGTCGATGCATCATCAATGAAGGTCAGAAAGTATTTGTTTCCTCCCAAAGATGCTATGTCCATGGGACCACACACATCAGATTAAATCAATTGCAGAAGGTATTCATTCACCTTTGATCTGGTCTTGAAAGGTGCACTCTTGTTCTTTTCGATCTCAAATGAATCACAAGGTGACAACGCTATGTTAGTGTGACATGGTATCAAATCCTTCATGCTTAAAAGTTGTAAGCTCTTTTGGCTCATATGTCCGAACTGATGATGCCAGAGATCCGACGTGCCAGCTTCACTAGCATTTAGGTTGTCATCCATGACCTTCACCTGAGTCTTGTAGAGCATGCATCACAGCCTGCTTCTGGCCATGATAAGAGAGACCTTGCTGATCTTGCATCTATTGTTGCCAAACTTCATATGGTAGCCCTCCCTATCCAGTTGAGAACTGGATATGAAGCTAAGCCACCGGTCGGGAATGTACCTAACATCCTGTAGAGTCATTGCACATTCAATATCAGTCTGAATTGAGATGTTGCCCATGCCAACAATCTTGGAGTAACTATTGTTACCCATCTTGACTCTTTCAAAATCTCTCTTTGTATAGGAAGTGAAGAACTCCCTGTGCGGAGTCACGTGGTATGAGGCGATCGCATCGACAGCCCACTCAGAGCCATCTCTTTCATGTAGACACTACTCCTGAATAGTGAGAACTAACTTATCCTCATCGCCATCAGCCACTGCTGCAGCAACGTTCTCATCTTCATCTTTCTTCTAATTCTTTTTGGTTTATGCTTGCTCTCTTTTCCCGACTCTATAGTCTCTCTTCTAGTGACTAGGCTTGTTGCAATGATGACACTTTCCTTTGTCCTTGGACTTTTCCCTAGATTTTTGTCTCTCTTATGATTTTCCCCTGTTGTTGGACCTGCCTCTTCTCTTAACTACGTACACATGTGAAGAAGAAGACTCTTTGGATGATCATCATCTGATTTCTTCATTCAAATGACTCCTCTTGATCATAGGTATGGCGAGCTTCCTGTCCGCAGTAGAGTTGCTCAAGGTAATCGCCAGAGTTTCCCAACTATATGGCAGGAAACCCAAGATAAGAAGCACCTGCAGTTCACCATCTAACGCCAAGTTCATGATACTCAGTTGATTGATGAGACTCTGGAAATCATTCAAGTGCTCAACAACTTTCATTCCGTCCTTGTACTTTAGATTCACCAACTTCTGAATCAACGCCTTGTTGGTGATCGTCTTCTTCTCATAGAGCTTTGCCAGTTTCCTCCCATAGTTTCCCTGCATCTGTCTCTTATGCGATATGGTGGAATACAAATAAGTCCAGCCATTTCTAGATGGTGCTGACTACTTTCCGTTCAGCTTCGTCCAGTCACCTGCAGACATGCTTTTGGGTTTGACTGTTTCTCCTTCCACCGGATCATGGAGGTCCTTGCAATACAAGATGTCCTCCATCTTGGCCTTTCATATTTGCCAGTTCATGCTAATCAGCTTGATCATCGTGCCTTCGTCATCCTTCCCCATCTCGATAATTTGTGCTCTGATAACACTTGTTGGATTGAGGGATTCCCTTAACCTGTCCTGCAAAGGATGATTAGCAGCGGAGCGTTCCCCATATGGAAATTAAGAAAAATAATCATAGCACAATAATCAAGCAAGCACAGAAAGATGAGAAACGTGGAAAAACCCTCCTCGATATGAAAGAGGGGAAAACCCGGGTGCATGACGACCCGCTACAAAATCCACTAGGCTAGAAAAATGAGAGAGCGCAATATCTTCTCAGTTTTGTTGCCCAACAAAACTGAGGCTCAGTTACAAGAATAAATCAGATAACTGTTATCTTGTACTTGGAGAACGCGATCGTTGCTTCTCCTCATCACGTGATGGCCCTCTTCGAGAACGAACCTCCCTGGCGGTTTCTCCTCGCACCTCTGGCGCAAACACTCCTCACGGATGTGACTTCTCTTCATGCCCCTACGGGCTAACTCTTCGCACCTTGCACGAACTTTCCCCTCGTGCCTTGCGTGGGCTACTTTTCTCCTTATTTAGAGAGAGAGAGAGAACTAAGAGAGAAGAAAGGGAGAGATGCTTGAGTTTGTATGATCCTCAATGCCATGCATGGAATCTTATTTATACTACTCTTATCTCCTCTTTCTCCAATCCTACCCCTACATGAAGTAGGAGTCCCCAAAGGGATAATCAACTTTTTTCTTTTTTTAAAATTATTGAGAAGGGATAATGTTCCCAACATCTTCATCCTCTATCCCTTGTTGACCCACATTCTTGTATTGCATCCTTCCCTCTTCCTTCTCCCCTCTCTCTATCTTGTTGTTGTTGTTGGTCGAAAGGGGATGAGGGAGTGCTACCTAGATCTGTTGGGTTGGAAATCCAACTCATGTCGATATCGGTGTTGTGACGGTGTCTGATGTGGGGAAGAGAAGTACCCTTCTTTCTCTGTATAAGGCAAAAGGGGAGGATGAGGTATGGAGGAAAATGTAAATAATGAGAACTTAAAGGGTTAAGAATGTAAATATTTGATGGATTCTGTCATGGTTAACGGGAAATGGGACAGAAGTTAACACGGGCGTGTATTATGTAAGAGTTAAGCATTACTGAGGGTCATGAGCGTAATTCATGATTATCGAGGGTTCTCGGGGTGATTACGAAACTACTCAGTGGTATGGGTGTAAATATCACTATATATATATGGGGGGAAGTGGGGCTCCAACTTAGCTCCCCATCCTATTTTCCCTATTTTTTATTTTTTTCAAAAGTTTCTTCCCTAAATATTCATCACTATGTCTCTCAATTATGTCAATCAAATTTCATGTGAAACAGAGACCCCTAGGGCCTCTATCGAGACAATCCTTTTTTTAAGGTCGCAGAATTATTGAAATCGATCTTGTCTGGATGGAGAACGTAGAAGTCTTCGTTTCACACAAAATTTAAATGGCACAATATAAGGATATAATGATCAATATTCACGGAAGAAGTTTTCAAAAAAATAAAAAAAGGAAAAATAAGGCGGGCAGAGTTAAGTTAGCTCCTCCCGCCCTAGTTTTCCCATTTTTATTTTTTTTGAAAATTCCTTCCATGAATATTCATCATTATTTTTTTTTAAATTCCTTCCATGAATATTCATCATTATATCCTTATATTCTGCCATTCAAATTTCGTGCGAAACAACGACTTCTACGGCCTCCATCCAAATAAGGTCGATTTCAATAATTTTACGACCAATAAAAAATGAATGTCTAGATGGAGGCACTAGGCGTCTCTGTTTTGCACGAAATTTGAATGGCATATTATAGGAATATTGTGATGAATATTCACG
Organism: Ottelia alismoides; assembly: GCA_037367405.1. Lineage (NCBI taxonomy): Eukaryota > Viridiplantae > Streptophyta > Magnoliopsida > Alismatales > Hydrocharitaceae > Ottelia > Ottelia alismoides. Next base: position 981,477 of record JAZKJV010004856.1, read on the forward strand.
GAAGAAATTTAAAAAAAAAATGAAAAAAATGAGGAAAATGGGGAGAGCTAAATTAGCTTCCTAGAGGGTGCAACCCCATTTTCCCTCTCTCTAGGGATATAGGGATAAGTATTCATGGAAGAAATTTTCAAAAAAAATAAAAAAAATGAGGAAAATGGGGAGAGCTAAGTTAGCTTCCTAGAGGGTGCAACCCCATTTTCCCTCTCTCTCTCTCTACACACACGTGCACGCATATAGGGGAAAATAGGGCTGCCCCGAGGGGAGCTAACTTAGCATCCTCGTGCCATTTTTTGTTTTTTGTTTTAATTTCTTCTGTGGATTTTCATCAATATATCTCAATATTAAGTCATTCAAATTTAGTGTGAAATAGATATTTCTACGGCATCCATCTAGACATGGTCGATTTTAACAATTCTGTTACTGTTAAAAAATGAATGTCTAGATGAAGGTTGTAGGACTCTCTGTTTCGCACGAAATTTGAATGACATAATAAAGGATATAGTGATGAGAGTTTTACGAAAGAAATTTTCGAAAAAAAATAAAAAAAATGAGGAAAATAAGATGGAACCAAGTTAGCTACTCCTAAGGAGCAACCTCATTTAACCCATATATATATAGAGAGAGATTAATTGAGACCCGGTAAGGATAAAATAAATTATAAATTGAGAGAATATAGGTAGGCAATGCAAATGCGGTAATTGAACAAGTTTAGAAAAGAACATTTTAAAAGCATCTAGTAATATACAATCAGATATAGTCTAGGCCTTTAACATTTACGCAATCAAAATAGATACTTTGACTTATCTTAAACCAGATTCCCATTTACTTATCCCAGACTCGCTCGTCAAAGGAGAAAGTCTACACTAGGAATGAAGCCTGCAACACTCCATTCAGAGTGCAACCTAAAACCTGTGCGCAAGCACGATCCTTCAGGTAGTCTAGTTGGTAGTACTATGACACTCGAGACGGGCATACATGCCCAATGAGTCGCAACTCTGTCAATCGAGTCTGCCGGAGGAGTCTCGCTCGCTCCCTAATAAGTGCAACAAAAACGGATCCGTATGGTGCAATGAACGCGTGCATCCACCTCAATTCCACCAGAGTACCTACCACCACCCCACTCTGTGATGCCCCTCGAGTGGGGGTGCCTCACTGTCGGTTCAGCCGGTCTACAAGGGTGTGCACCCACCTTGTAGTGACTACTATCCATTCAATGCATGTGTATTTATAAATACTTGAAAGAGATTAATCTTGGATGTGACAATGGTTTTCATATGTCAACAACTGAATCGTTAGTATCTAAAACTTGGAACACCAAATGTAAGCACATCAACCGTGTATTTCAAGGTGTACCTACCAGTATCAGATATTATACCCAAGGTGTTTGTTTGACTCCAAAATCCAGTTACTACGAGCTTTGCTTTGACACTCTGTCTAATGTATCACATTCTAGAACTTAATCGATCATATACATAGACAACAAAACTTATAAAGGATAAAATAAATATGATCCCGGTATTAAACCAATTAAAAGTATGCACTGAGATTTGTCTCTACCTACAGATACCCACGTCTTTGCCTATTTGAAACTCTTAAGTTGGGCTTCCGTTAATTTCTCTCATCTTAGGATGGAGGGCACTGCCTTAACGTACAAGGCATTTCTGCATGTGGTAGAAAAGCCGTAGTCACGGTAATGATATGGATCTTAAGTAGCAATCTTGATCTAAATAAATATGTACACAATGAGAGGATTATGCGATCACGATGAATCTCCGATATCAATACGTCTCTCCAATCACCACAAAATCAAGTGTTATTAAATAAGCTATGATATTAGACGGATGTAATAATTAAATATAATCAAGAATATAAGTCCCCACGTATCCACATATCATATTATTTGAGGGTAAAATTTTTGTTGTAAATTGAGGTTTTAATTAGAGATGAAAATACAATAAGGGATACCATATAAAGTTTAAACTCTATCTCTTATTTTTCCATAACTACCCACACGTTCTGTGATAAGAACACGTGCTCCGCCAAAAATTCAGGAAGTCAACTTTTTTTTAAACAAGAGCTATACCATTTACTATTATTAGATACTATAATTTGCATGTAACCCATGGATAAGATGCTAACGGTCTACGTTGCATTTTACAAAAATAAAAGTTCATATCTTGTGTAAAGCATAGCATCCATAATCTGTTGCTCTAGTATGAATAGGGAAATGTGTCCATCTGAAGAAATTTCAAAACATATACTTACGTGCGATCCTCCAACATCTGCGACATCCCATTTGCATGCAAGTGCCATCCCAGTATTTGATAAGATTAAATAGTATAGAAAGACTCATTCAATCACGATGAGTTATCACTTTTTTTTGTTTCCTATGCAACCAATCGAACCCAAGAAATGGAAAAACCATGTGTTCTAAAGAAACCTTTGACCATGAGAAGCTTGACAAGATAAATTATGAGGTATCAACAACAAGAGGAGATCCTGGGGTTAGGATCGAAATCAACATTAAACCCCAAAATGACAATCTCCAAAATCGTAATATATGCGAAAGCACAAAGTGGAGAGAGTCAAAGATCCGTTACCTATGCTTGTGCATGCATTTGATGCACGTGTTCGATCGCTCGATCAAGAATCCGATGAGAGAAGTGCTTTTTCCTTGTGATGGCGCTCCTCCTTTTCTTGTTGTCTTAAAACTACGGAGTTTGCGCTGTTCTCTCTTTGGTTCTCTGGAGAAGGAGAGGGAAAATGAGATAAGAGAATGACTTGGGAGAGGGGGGAAGGATGGATTAGGGTTTGGAAGGGAGTGGGAATGATAAGAGATGAAGGGTGAGGGTCTTAATATAGTATGGTGTTAAACCCTAGTTCAAGAAGTCCGAAAGCAAACCTTAGCCCGCACGTAAATAAATAAAAAAATTAGTAACCATAATTTCCCCTATAACCATGACTCATCTTCACTAAAACACACATATCTCATACATCCGAACTCGGAATTACGCGTTTTTGACTCGTTGGAAAGCTTGCGATGAGACACTTTTTTTAAAAAATATTGAATAGGTTTTAAGACTTCGTAAAAAGTCGAAAATCACAGGGTGTTACATTAATGGGACTGACCCCTTCCGCATCATTTTCAGCCTTCTTTTGGTTTTTTTTTGAAAAATATCGTCATGTAAATTCATTCATATATCTCTCCTATATGTCACTCGAATTTTGTCAGAAACATCGACTCCTATGTCCTCCATCTAGAACATGTATGATTACAACAGTTTTAAAACTGTTATAACTACGTGTTATACATGGAGGGTATAGGAGTCTCTGTTTCTGATGAAATTGGAATGGCATGTAGGATGGATATAAGTATGAATATACATGACAATATTTAAAAAATGAAAATAGGTGTGGGACAATCATGTTGTCTACCCCAACGAGGCTGCCCCATTAAATCTATATAGAGATTAATGGGGTTTCCCCCACGCCATTCTCGGTGTTTTTTTTTTGAAAAAAGTTCACTATGTATATTCAAATTTATATCTCCCTTATATGTCATTCGAATTTCATCAGAAACAGGGACCCCATGCCCTCCATCTAAAACATGGTACGATTACAACAGTTCTAAGATCGTTAAAATTACATGTTATATATGGAGGGCATAGGAGTCTGTTTCTGATGAAATTGGAATGATATGTAGGAGGGATATAGGGAAGAATATACATGACATTATTTAAAAAAACACCGAAATAAGGAGCGGGATAGCCATGTTGGCTTCCCCAAGGAGGTAGCCCCATTAAATCCACACACGCATACATACATACATACATATAGTTGTGTGTTGTGCGCGCACGTGTGTGGGCGCAAGTGCATGCGTGTGTGCGCGCGCGCGTGTGCGTGTGTGTGAGTGCGTGCGTGCATGCATGTGTGTGTGGGAAAAGGCAGTATGCTCCCTAGGTGTTGCTAACTTACATGCTCCTACCTCTTTTCCCCTATATATTTTTTTATTTTATTGATATAAAAACCTATTGGAATTTAGATCACAATATGTCTTCAAGGTGTCATTAAAAATTCGACTTGATTCGAGACTTCTACCCCTTCCTTCAAGACTGGCAATTTTAACGATCTCAGAATTGCAGAAATTGATCCCCTTCAGATGGAGGGCATAGGAGTCTCTGTTTATGACGAAATTGGAATGACATGTTAAGGAGATATAGTGATGAATATACATATTTTCATTTTCAAAAAAAAATAGGGGGAAATGGGGGTGGGAATAGCCAATTAGATGTAACCTCTTTTAACCCTACATACACACACACATGTGTGTGTATAGAAACACACATATATATACATATACATATATATTTACACCCATAACCTTGTGTAGTTTCGTAATTATCCCAGGAACCTTCGATAATTCATTATTGCACCCATAACCTTGGATAGTTCTTAACTCTTACATATCATAACATTGAGAAGTTTCTTAATTGTAGAGACTTATATATGTTACGTTTTATTGTTCTGTAATTTCTATTTATATTTTGTAAGACTCTGTAATTTACCCAAGGGTTTTCTCCCTATATAAGAGACCCGAGGGCTCTATGGAATAACACATCAGAATATTGTTTACTCTAACATGGTATCAGAGCCAAACCCTAACCCTAGGGTTTTTTTGTCTCTCCACCCGCCCCCCCCCTCTCTTCCAGCCGCCGCCAGCCAGGGCTCCCAGCCCTCCGCCAGGGCTCCCATCCCTCCGCCAGCCCTCCGCCAGGGCTCCAGCCCTCCGCTGGGCCCCTCCCTGCCGCCCACAGTGCTGCCAGCCCTCTGCCGAGCGGCCCCCAGCCATTCTCTGCACCGCCAACCCTCCGCTGGATCTCTCTCGGCCGCCCCAGGTGCAACCAACCAACCGCCGGGCATCTCCTAGCCGCTAGCGGTGCCCAGCCTCGCCGTCGGGTATCTCTAGTAGCCGCCTCTCCCTTCCGCCAAGGCGTCCACAGTTTCTCTTCGTCACCGGGGAGGCTCATCTTCGATCGGTTCCGGAGATATGATGGATTCAAGTGCATAAACATCTACATGTGCACTTGAATCCTCACATGTCAAGGTAGACACCAGTTTCTTGGTCTATTATTCCTAGTTTTTCTTCTCCGGCAGTATGTCAGATCAAAAGGTCGATATGCCCGCCATCGGTGCCTTCAAAGGTTCGGCACCTATCGTCAAAATGGACGGGACGAATTACGAACTGTGGGCTATGCAGTTCCTCAGTCTCATGAAGTCGTGCGGTAAGAAGCATATTCTTACCGAAGATGAACCGCCGGAGAAGACAGGAATATATGCCTCATGGGAGGCCGATGACGCGTACGCAAAAGTCTGGTTGTCAGGTACGCTCACAACGGAGATAGCAAATGATGTCCTTCATCAACCCACCGCCAAGGCGATGTGGGATATTCTGGCCACAACGTACTCCCAGGTACGGAACGAGACCAAAATGCTGCAGTTGCAGCATGATATCTTTACCACGAAGCAAAATGGGAGGCCTCTTCACTCTCTGTACACTTCTCTTCGTGGAATGTTCGAGAAACTTCATAGCACAATTCCACTCACAGCCACGCCGGAACAGCAGAAGACGTTCCGCAACGCTACTATGGTTAGCGTCTTACTTGCTGCCCTTGATCCTGAATATGAGGCAGCACGCTCTCAGATCCTTGCTGATGCCACCATTCCACCCAATGGAAGAAGTCTACAGACGGCTCAGTCGTGTCCCTGTTCCATCGAACACCACGGACTACACCTCCCTCGGCAATGGCTGTCTCCAGAGGACGAGGTAGTTTCTCCTCATTTCATGGCAGAGGAAGTGGTGGATGTGGCCGTGGAGGTCGCATACGTTCTACGTGCTCATTCTGTCGTCGTACTGGTCATTCGGAGGATACATGCTTTTCCAAGCATGGCTTCCCTCCTTCTGCACGTGTCGCTGATCATGTTCAGGGTCCACCAGCATCTACTCCAGATCACAGGTTCGAGGAGCTAGTGGCACGGCTTCGTGATATCATGCCACAGTCATCATCAGAGGGTGCTGATGCGTCTGATGTTGCGGCTTCAGCATCAGCGAGTACATCTGCCTCAGCCAGTGCCTCAGGTAGTCCCTCCGGCTCATATCATAACCATGATCTCACAGGATGGATTGTTGATTCTGGAGCCACCCATCATCTCTGTCGTGAGAAAGAGATTCTGCAGTCCTATAGACCTGTCCAGCCTGGTCGTTCAGTACTCATTGCTGATGGCACTCATTCCCCTATCATCGGTCAGGGGGAGACAGCGTTGCTGCCATCTATGCACTTACAGAATGTTTTACATGCACCAGAATTCTCGATGAATCTTTTTATCCATTAGTCAGATTACACGAGATTTGCACTGTCGTGCTATTTTTGACCCATCGTCTGTTATTTTTCAGGACATACTAACGGGCAAGGTGATTGGCTATGGTTCTGAGCACAATGGCCTCTATCGTCTTGTACGGAACTCTTATGCTGGCGTCTCACTACATTCCCAGGGCTCCGTGTCTCCGTATACCTGGCATCTTCGATTTGGTCACCTGCCACTACAGAAAATGCGTCACCTCCTGCCTCAGATTTCTCCGAGTTCATCATTTCGTTGTGAAGCTTGTCAGTTAGGAAGCATCATCGGTCCAGCTTCCCCAGTCGTCAGAGTCGGAGCAGTCGCTCCCCATTTGAGTTATTTCACATAGATATATGGGGTCCCAGTCGTGTCCCAGATCATCAGGGGCACAGGTTCTATTTAGTTGTGGTCGATGATTTTTCTAGAGTATCCTGGACTTTTCTTCTCAAAAATAAATCCGAAGCAGGGAGTGTTATTCAAAATCTTATCAATGAAGTTCAAAATGTTTTTTCGTCTACTGTTAAGTATGTGCGTACAGACAATGCCTTAGAGTTCTGCACTCGTTCCCTTGCTAGTTTTCTTTCTTCTAAAGGCATTATCCACCAAACAACATGTGCATACACATCTCACAAAATGGGGTTGCAAAACGGAAACATCGCCATTTCCTTGATATTGCTCGCACATTACTTATTCAGAGTTGTGCCCCATTATCTTTTTGGGGGGATGCTATTCTTACAGCATGCTATCTGGTCAACCGCATGCCTACAACTGTTCTTGGGGAGAAGTCTCCTATCTCTGTTCTCTTTCCTGACAGAGATTTGTTTACTCTTACACCTCGGGTCTTTGGCACTGTTGCTTTTGTCCACCGCTTTGTCTCCAGGACTTGATAAGCTTTCTCCTAGGGCTATCAAGTGTGTTTTTGTGGGCTACTCCAGGACACAGAAAGGATATCGGTGCTATGACCCCGTTCATGACAAATACTATGTGAGCGTTGATGTTACATTTTTCGAACCCGTCATGTACTTTTCTCCTACAGGTGACAGATTGGTCCCCTCCACATCCACCGATTCTAGTGTCTATGTACCTCCACCTCCAAGCCTGGGTCAATCCTCTAGTCCACCACCACCACCACCACCTCCAATTGAACCTTTTCCTAAGTTCTATACAAGGCGTACAGGACCAGATCAAGCTACATGTCAACCATCTAATACGCCTCAGGTATGTTCTGACGTTATCACTAATGATGGGTTAGAAAATGCACCAGTGCAGGAGCCTCTACAGCAGGACGAGGATCATCCGGTCGACATAATGATAGATGATCTGGATCAGCCCATTGCTCACAGGAAGCAGCGAAGACAATGTGCTTCATATCCTCTTGCCTCACAAGTCTCATTTCATCGTCTCAATGGGGACTTCCAGAAGTTTGTAGCTGTTGTCTCGTCTGTTGAGATTCCACGGACCTATCAAGATGCCATGAAGATTGATTGCTGGCGTCTAGCTATGGAAGAGGAGATGCGTGCTCTACAGTCTCGAAGGACTTGGTCTCTTGTTCCCATTCCTCCAGGTGCCCCCGTGGTAAGTTGCAAGTGGATCTTTACAGTGAAATATCATGCGGATGGATGTCTTGATAGGTACAAGGCAAGACTTGTAGCACGGGGATTTACCTAGACATATGGGGTAGATTATTTGGATACTTTTTCACCAGTGGCTAGACACTCCACTCTTCGCATCCTCTTATCTGTTGCTGTGGTACGTAACTGGACCATTTTTCAGCTTGACGTCAAGAATGCTTTCTTGTATGGAGACCTGCAGGAGGAAGTCTACATGCAGCAGCCACCAGGATTTGCTGCTGAGGGGAGACTCAGATGGTGTGCAGAGTTCATAAGGCTATCTATGGCCTCAAACAAAGTCCCCGAGCATGGTTCCTTCCAGAAGCTTTCTCAGCTAATTGAACAACAGGGATTCAGGAGATCAAATGCGGACCATTCATTGTTCATCCAGAAGACCCTAGAGGTACAGTTGTTGTTATGATATATGTTGATGACATCTTGGTCACAGGAGATGATGCTCAGGGGATTGAGATAACCAAGTCCCTGTTGGGAAACCAGTTCATTACGAAGGATCTTGGCACGATACGATATTTTCTGGGGATAGAGTTTGCACGAAATGCACAAGGAATGGTTATGACTCAAAGAAAATATGTCACGGACTTGCTAGCTGAAGCAGGAATGACTGGATGCAGACCTTCAAGTACACCTATGGACCCAAGCATGAAGCTGTACGATGATGATACCGAGGAGGTGGACAAAAGAAGGTACAGAGTGATGGTGGGTAAGCTCTTATATATTACTATAACTCGACCGGATATTGCCTTTGCAGTAAACCGGGTGAGTCAATTTGTGGAGCAGCCAAGGCAAGTTCATATGGATGCCTTGTATATGATATTGAGATATCTGAAGTCTTCCCCAGGCATAGGGTTGTTATTTAGGAAAGATACAGATCTGTCTATTTCAGCTTGTGCAGATGCAGATTATGCAGGATGTCCAAGGGATCGTAAATCCACTTCTGGATTTGCTATCTTCATAGGAAGCTCTTTAGTTTCTTGGAAAAGCAAGAAACAGACTATTGTGGCGAGGTCCAGTGCGGAATCCGAGTACAGAGCCATGGCACAAGCAACTGCAGAAATGATGTGGGTTAGAGCAATCTTAGAAGATTTGACTGTAGATGTCCCCTTGCCTATGAATCTCCAATGTGACAATCAGACAGCATTGTTTATTGCCAATAATCCGGCTTTTCACGAGAGAACAAAGCACATCGAGGTGGATTGTCATTTTACTAGAGACATGATTCAGAAGGGCTTCATTTCCACCTCTCATGTCAGTTCAGAGGATCAGACTGCTGACATATTCACCAAGCCACTGCTCAGAGGACCTTTCCAGAGATGTTCTTCCAAGCTGAGCATGATAGATATCTATGCTCCATCTTGAGGGGGAGTGTAGAGACTTATATATGTTACGTTTTATTGTTCCGTAATTTCTATTTATATTTTGTAAGACTCTGTAATTTACCCAAGGGTTTTCTCCCTATATAAGAGACCCGAGGGCTCTATGGAATAACACATCAGAGTATTGTTTACTCTAACATTAATTACATACATAACCCTGGAGAATAACTTCCATCTGTTTCTTCGTTAACTATACCGAAATATATTATATAACCCACCCTTGAGTTCAACGTATTTACAATCAATGCCACTCCTTCCCATCCCTATTCCTTTGAGCATATCCAATTAACTAAATATAAATCCCACGATCCATTGCCAAATCAAATACATCAAAAACGGTTGCAGAAGATCCTAATATACGAGGAAGAATGACATTGGCATGCTCATCTCCCATCAGCTGCTGCAGTGAGCCCTTAAGCACGGCGCATGCCTTGCCGACCCTCGCATCACGAGTTCACGAAAACAATGATGGGAGACTTCGAGGGGCACTCCTGGTCATCCGGATTGACGGCCCCCACCGTGTTGCCGCCACCAGGATCCTTGGTGAGGATAGCACGGGTCATTGTCATGCGGAGGTAATCTGGGATCCTGATCCTCCTCTTCAGGTCCTCATTGTCAATGCGCAACCCTGAGAGGCGGCATCCATAGAGGGATTCCACCAATGAGGACCTCGCGGAGATCCTCAGAGGTGGCAGGAGGGGCTCGGAGGCATCGTCCCATGACATGGCGATCGTTCGATCTTGAACACCGATGATCATGATCGATCATGGCACTGCAGGGATCAACAATGGATGTTTGGTGGGGATGGAGGGAGAATGATGGATGAGGAGACGACAGGGAGGATCGAGAAGTTCGAGGGAATCAGCGGTGGCAGTTATTTCAAAGTCTTCCCCTCCTTCTTCACCACCCCCTGCAAGATTATCCGATCGATCACTTCCTCCGACGGCACCTTGCCCATCACCAGAACATACTCGGTGATCCACCGCCTCCTTGTACTCCACCATCGTGCACTGCCTGAGCGCCTGGAAGTTGACCCCGTTGGTTGCCGAGCTCTACGTGCGGTCGGGTGTGTGAATGCTATTCTTGGCATTCAAATTATTTTAAGTGTTTTAAATAAGGTCATATATTGGCTCTATTATCTAGCAACTTGAGACTATGTGGATGGTCCTCCTTGCATGGAGGAGTTTCTATTTTTTATTCTTTTTATTTGCATTCTATTTTTATCCATGAGATGTAGCTATATAAGCATGTGCTTTCAATCTTCCAAAGCACACATTCACCAAGTGTAATACAACAAGAGTTCTTCTCTTCTCTTAGTGCTTCTTCCCTTCTCTCCATGTCCCAAATATCCTCTGTTTTCTATCATCTGGTATCAAAGCCACTTCCATGGCAATCGTCCCTGGAGAATCGTCATAGGCGTAACAACTGAGTCGTACGCTCCAATACCCTCAGCTGACGAACACGAACTACACCAGTTGGGTGATTCGTGTTCTGACCATAATGGAGGATCAAGGCCTCTAGGGGGCTGTTGCTTCGGTAGAGGGAATACAAGTCGACGTCCGGCTCGACAAGAAGGCGAAGATGCATCTCTTCCAAGCTCTTCCGGAGGACCTCCTCATGTTGGTGGCCAAGAAGACGACAGCAAAGGAAGTTTGGGATTGCCTCAAGACGAGGTTCATCGGTGTGGACCGAGTTCGGGAAGCACGATTGTAGACGTTGAAGCGGGAGTTCGACGGCATGCGGATGAGTGATGGAGAATCCCTCGACCAATACACTGATCGACTAACGGCCATTTCTGTCAGGTATGCAACTCTTGGCGAGACGATGACATATCTTATGCTCGTAAAAAAATTGTTCGACACGGTGCCAGAACGGTTTATCAGTGTGATAGCCGGCATCGAGCAATTTTGTGACTTCAAAACCTTGGTTTTTGAGGAGGCTGTTGGCCGACTCAAAGCCTTTGAGGAGCGGACATGCCAGAAGAACACTAGCACAGGTGGAAGTGCAGACGGGCAACTGCTCCTCACTCAGGCCGAGTGGGAGGCACGATCTAAGAAGACCGGAGGAGATTTGTCAAAGAACAGGGCTCCCGTAGATGGCGGGAACCGCGACCGAGGAGGTCGTGGGCATGGCAGAGGAGGCTACAAAGGTGGTCGTGGAGGACCACGCAAAGATGAAGCAAATGGCTCTAACGGTGGTGGTCGTGATAAGAGTCACATTCGGTGCTATAACTGCAACGAGATGGGACATTACTCGACAAACTGTCGAGCCCCGAGGAAGAAGGAGGAAGCACACTTTGCACGTACCGAGGCATTGAACCAGCACTTCTACTAGCGGTCTCAAATGAGACTTTGCTGGTTGAGGAAGAGCGGCAGGAGGCCGTGATGCTGAATGAGGAGAAGGTGTAGCCGGAGTTGCATGCTCCCGAGCATGTTGAGGGACCAACAGATGTATGGTACCTCGACAACGGCGCTAGCAACCATATGACCAGTGATGAAGCTAAGTTCCACGAGTTGGATAGAGCAATCACCGGAAGCATCAGATTTGGCGATGGCTCGACGGTGCAAATCAAAAGGAAGGGATCAATCCTCTTCACATGCAAGAATGGTTATCAGTGGCTTCTTCAAGAGGTATTTTTTATCCTTAAACTTCGTAGCAATCTAATAAGCCTTGGTCAACTCACTGAGTCTGGGCACCAAGTGCTTATGGATGAGGATACACTCAAAGTATCGGTGAAGAACACCTCTCGCTTGATCATAAAAGTAAAGCGAACACAATTATGTTGTTTCAAAGGTCATGGAGATAATTGGCAAAGTTTATATGATCTGTCGGGTAAAAATCCCTTTTATATTCATGGGATTGTTTGGCGTCATTGATTGAGTGATATAACACTATCCGATCATGATTCCTTTTGTAATGTTCGTAATGATATACGGCTAGCTAATCATGATTCCTTTTCAATATAATCTCGTGATTGCAAGGAATGAACAGCGATCCCAAGATCAATTGCAAGAACGGAATGCACAACATACAGGTAAATTTTAAAAAGTCACAGTCCATAAAAGCGAATCCAATTAAAATCTTAAAACCAATACTAACTTGGGAACATATAGGTGTTTCTGACATAATAAGAGAAATCAGTATACTGAACGGTTTCGTAAAGTCAACAAACTTTTTTTGAAGTATAACCTAATCCATTAGCCAACGGATTAATAGCAGGTTGCCTGTGTTTAAGACGAAGAATATCGGCATAAACACTACTTTTAATAGTTTTTGGACAAAATAAACAGAAAATAAGGTCTCCAGACCCATCTCAACTGAGCACATGAGTACTTTTTTTATAACTTAAGAACCTCTTTCAGTAAACATGACGGGTCGTTAATAACGACCGCAAGCTGCTTACTATATATCCCATATAATGCAGTTTGTATGCCTTGACATAGATTGCAAGTCTTTCTGGGCAAGCTGCACACCATGCAAGGTAGGAATAAAGATCATGCAATTTAATTATCAATCGGCATCCATTTTTACTGCACAAACAACGATAAAGTCTAACATCTGGCATCTTTTCCTAACTACATAATCCATGGCAGTATTTCCGTGGTTTTTCGTATCAGCAACATGACATCACCATTTTTTGTTGGACATTGGTGCCAACTGCCCATGCACGAAAGGTGCATTACAGTCAGACAGAAAAAAAAGGGAGTGCTCCTGATTTTGGCAACTGCAATTATCGTCCGCCAAGTGGTATTAACAAATCTAAAATTTTAATCTCGCATGCATGATCTTATAAAAATTATATACTGCACATAAATCTGCATGCCTATTATTTCATATCCAAACAGGCATAACATCACATACCCAATTGATGGGGTTTAAGATGTGCGAGGAATCCATTGAAAAGAATGGAGGGAGGAGATAAGCTGTCATGCTTACCAAATCCCATATGCCTCCTTAAGATTTGGCCGACATCCATGCCTATATAAAGGGGGTGGGAGGCACAAGTATGCTCAAACTGTGATTGGAATCTAAAGGGATGGGGTCCTCCTTCGGAAGGCGGATCTTTGCCTGGGTGGTGGTGTTGGTCGCGATGATTAGCAGAGCGGATTTGACGACAGGTAAGGAGACAATAACGATGCGACTGCCAAGCTTATCGAATGCGAGTCGATGCACTTGTTACACCACGCCCTTGAAGGATAACAAGGGTGCAACGTGGTATTGGAGGGGAAATGGAACAGGAAGTGGGTGGGGAAGAGGCGGCCTCAGAGGCACTGGAGGAGGAGGAGGTGGTACGGGTGGAGGCGGTGCAGCTGGCGGCGATTGTCATGGGTGGTTTACGAGTTGGGGGTGGGGGAATGGGTGGGGATGGGGCAATGGCAGAGGAAGAGGCGGTGGAGGGGGTGGGAGTAGCTCAGGAAGCATAGGTGGCAGTGGTACCGGCAGCAGTGGTGGTGGAGGTCGAGGTAGTAGCAGTGGGAGTGGTGGTGGAAGCGGATATGGATCGGGCTATAACAGTGGCAAAGGCAGTGGAGGCGGAGGTAGTGGTGGTGCAAGCGATGGTGTAGGGGTGACGGCAGGGAGCGGGAATGTGCATGGAGGAGAGAGCAAAGGATGGTACATGCTCGGGGAATACGCGAGGTGTATGAACAAGGGTAGGTGTAGAGGTATGAAGCTCATCTGTCCCATACATTGCCATGATCCTTGTTTCTATGATTGTGAGAACAACTGTAAGGCTCATTGCTTCAAGTAGAAGAGGAGGAAAAATCGGCTCGCTGCTTGTTTGTTGCCTTTAGGCTCTTCATGATTGTGTTTGCTGTGATTATATGTAATCATATATATTTATCACTGAACTTGTTTGTAGCTTTCCATTCTGCCTAGGGGTTCGGAGTAATGACAAATAATTGATTTCCATGCGTCTGTGACCATTTGATGTGCTTCCGTGCTTATTCCTAACCCATTATCAGGAGGAGGAGGAGGAGGAATTTCCAGTAAGATCGATGTTGCCATATATCTTTCGCTGGAACAGAAGAATGCATATCGTAGTGTTGTGATCTCTCGCCTTCCTCCACACCTTGGATGGATTGAAATCAATGCACGTGCATTTAAGGGTTAAAATTAGTACCATGCATGGTGTTTATAATGGACGTGCACCATTATTGACATGCATTTTGGAGCATAACATATGAGACAATTATGTGGCTAATAATTATTTCATTCATGATTCAACTTATGGAGAGGACGTACATGAGATAGTGGGCTACGTCCGTTTTTTTGTCTTTTCATTTTCCCCCCGCAATGTATATATATAGTTGTGATTGCTCAAATAAAAATGTATGTGAGCTTTTGCATCCCTCTTCCTGTGAATTGCTTGTTCCCACTAACATTCCCATACACCAACACTCTACGCATCGATCCAGCAAGTCAAAGAGGTTTCTAGCCAACGAGGGGCTTTGAAACCTAGTGGCATTCCTTATCAACTAGTATCAGAGCCGGGATCGCTACGTCGTGGTGTTGATAGAAGGAGGAGATGGATTCAAGCACGAGCAACCAATTGATGTCGACGACCATGGTGAAGCTGAATTCCACCAACTACACCGTCTGGAAGCCACGGATGGAGGATCTCTTATTTGTAAGAGATCTGTACGACCCCATCGAAGGAGACGAGAAGAGGCCAGATGGCAAATCGGATGAAGAACGGGCCAAGCTTAATCGCAAGGTCGTGACATTCATTCGCCAATGGGTGGAGGACTCCGTCTTCCACCATGTCTCGACAGAGACAAATGCAAGCAACCTGTGGACGAAGCTTACAGCCTTGTAGGAGCCAAGGACAGCTCAAAACAAGGCATTCCTCATCCGAAAATTGGTGAATCTGAAGTACCGATAGGGCTCCTCCATCAGCGAGCATCTTATTCAGTTATAAGATTGTGTAAACCGACTTTCCAGTCTGAAGATGGACATTGATGATGAGATGCAAGTGCTTCTCCTCTTGAGCTCTCTACCTGACTCATGGGAAACGTTGGTGGTTTCCCTAAGCAATTCCACGTCGAGTGGAACGCTCTCCCTCAACACCGTGAAGGACAGTATGATGAACGAGGAGCTGAGAAGGAAGGAGCACGGCGAGGATCATTCACAAGCCTTGGTGAATGAAAGGAAAGGCCGCAATAAGAGCCGTGGTGATGGTTCTCAAGGGAGAGCCAGGTCTCGAGGACGCTCGATGTCGAGGCCCCACAAAGACATCACATGCTTCAACTGCGGGAAGAGAGGGCACATCAAGAGGTTCTGCAAAGAACCTAGAAGAGAAGATGCACAAGAGATCGGTGAGGCTAGCTCTTCAGCTGTGGCTAGCCAAGAAGAAGCTGTTATTATCATGTGGGACATTGGATCAGCCAATATCTCACTTCAAGAGTCCACTTGGGTGGTGGATTCCGGTGCTTCCTTCCACATCACACCCAGGAAGGAGATCTTCTCTTCGTACACGCCTAGTGACTTTGACGTGGTGAGAATGGGCAATGATCAAAGTTGTCCTATTGTTGGTCACAGGACAGTGGTTCTGGAGATGACATACAACAACAAACTCAGCCTGAACGATGTGAGGCACGTCCCCGAAGTGCGCACGAACTTGTTGTCCACTGGCGCACTTGATGATGAAGGGTATACCAGCAAATTTGGCGGAGGCAAATGGAGACTCTCCAAGGGCTCTCTAATAGTTTCCCGAGGAAAGAAGGAAGCCTCATTGTACATGACTCATGGTCGGTCATGTGGGAGCTCCTATGAATCTAAAGGAGACAAAAAAACTCTTTGGCTTTAAAGTCTGGGACACATGAGCGAGAAAGGTATGCAAATTCTCGCCAAGAAAAATGTCATTCCATCTATCGGAGTTCTCTCGGAGGTTTGCAGCCATTGTATGGCTGGCAAACAAAGGCGTACATCATTTCAGATGAGAACGTCAAGGAGAAGATACCCACTTGATCTTGTGCACACAGACGTGTGCTCCATGGGTGTAAAGACGCTTGGAGGTGTGTTGTACTTTGTAACATTCATCGATGACCACTCAAAGAAGGTGTGGGCCTTTTCCTTGAAGACGAACGACCAAGTACTGGACATCTTCAAAACATGGCACCTTTCTGTGGAGAGAGAGATCGGAAGGAGACTAAAGGTCATCTGATCTGGTAATGGTGGAGAATATCGAGGGTCGTTTAAGGGCTATCACATGAGCCATGGCATCCGCATGGAGAAGACGGTGCCAAAGACCCCACAACAGAATGGGGTTGAGGATAGGATGAATCGCAGCTTGTTGGAGAGAGTACGAACCATGCTCTCTTAATCGAATCTTCCGAAGAGCTTCTGGGGAGAAGCACTATACACGACCGTATATGTGATCAATCGTTCTCCGTCTCACCCCTTGGATGGAGACTATCCAGAACATGCTTGGAGAGGTAAACATGTCTCATTTGATCATCTCAAAGTCTTTGAGTGCATTGCATATGTTCATGTACCCAGTGATGAACGCCCCAAGCTTGACTTGAAGATGAGGGTGTGCATCTTCGTAGGATTTGGTCAGGATGAGTATGGGTATAGGCTGTGGGATCCTACTCAAAGGAAAATTGTGAGAAGTATAGATGTCAAGTTTGTTGAGGACCAAACAATCCAGGATATCCTCAAGCCACAATCACAACCTCCTGTCACTTATAGTGATGAGCCCTCCCTATTTGAAGAAGCCCTCCATGATGGCGCAAGGGAGCAATCCAAGGCCATAGAATACTGAGTTGAAGAAGGGATGCCACCCCTTGAAGAATCAGTGGTAGAGCCTGTTGAAGAAGCAGTACAATAACCTCAATTGAGAAGTTCAACAAGGGTCAGTAGACCGTCTATGAGATACTCACCCGACCAGTATCTCCTGCTCACAGATGATGGTGAGCCCGAGTCCTTTGATGAGGCAAATGGACATAGCGATAGAGAACATTGGCTGAAGGCAATGCAGGAGGAGATGGATGCTCTCAAAAAGAATGAGGTGTTCGACCTTATGCCACTGCCCGAAGGAGCCAGAGCCTTGAAGAAAATGTGGATTTTCAGACTCAAATGCGAAGCTGATGGCTCAAAAAGGTTCAAAGCACGGCTTGTGGTCAAAGGCTTCGAATAGAGGAAAGGTGTCGATTTTGATGAGATTTTTTCCCCTGTGGTAAAAATGACTTCCATCAGGATGGTGTTGGCTCTAGTTGCATCTCTAGATCTTGAACTAGAGCAGATGGATGTGAAGACCGCTTTCCTCCATGGTGATGTCGAAGAAGAGTTGTACATGGAGCAGCCAGAGGGATTCCAATCCAAGAAAAAGACTCATCTTGTTTGCAGATTAAAGAAGTCTTTATACGGATTGAAGCAAGCGCCCAGAAATTGGTACAGGAGCTTTGATAGCTTCATGTCAAACCAAGGCTTCACTAGAAACACTGCTGACACATACGTGTATGTGCGAGGTAATGGGCATGAGAAACTTGTCCTTCTCCTATATGTTGATGATATGATTATAGTTGGCAAGGATAAGCCTAAGATCAGCAGGTTGAAAGAAGATCTAAGCAAGTCCTTTTCCATGAAGGACTTAGGCGCAGCAAGACAAATCCTTGGTATGAGGATAACTCGTGATAGGGTGAATCACAGGTGGTGGATCTCTCAACAGAAGTGCGTAGAGAAGGTACTTGAGAGATACAATATGAATGGATGCAAATCAGTTAGCACCCCACATGCCATCCATTTCAAGTTATCAAAGGATCACGTGCCCAAGACTGAAGAAGAGCGTCAAGGTATGGCCCATATACCTTATGCTTCTGTTGTAGGGTCATTGATGTATGCCATGATATGCACACGGCCAGATATTGCACATGTCGTGGGAGTTGTGAGCAGGTACATGTCGAATCCAGGAAGAAAGCATTGGGAGGCCTTGAAATGGATTATGAGGTACCTCAAAGGCGCGTCTAGTCTATGCATTTGTTATGGAGTAAGTAAAGCTTACATGGAGGCATACACAGATTCAGATTGGGCAGGTGATGTTGATGGTAGAAGGTCAACATCAGGATACTTGATCACTCTCGCATGAGGAGCCCTGGCTTGGCAATCCAAGCTACAAAAGAGTGTGGCATTGTCCTCTACAGAGGACGAATACATGGCCGTGACAGAGGCTAACAAAGAACTTCTGTGGTGCAAGAAGTTGTTGCATGGTCAAAGCACATTGAGTTACAACACCACTGGATACGTCATGCATTAGAGAGAAAAGATTTGCAGTTGGATAAGGTGGACACAGATGACAATGGAGCTGATATGTTCACTAAGGTGCTACCACAGTCGAAGCTTCAAGAATGCAAGAAGATTGATGGGATGAATGCTCGTGAATGGGGGAATTTGTTGTGATCTCTCTCCTTCCTCCACACCTTGCATGGATTGAAATCAATGCATGTGCATTTAAGGGCTAAAATTAGTGCCATGCATGGTGTTTATAATGGACATGCACCATTATTGGCATGCATTTTGGAGCATAACATATGAGACAATTATATGGCTAATAATTGTTTCATTCATGATTCAACTTATGGAAAGAACGTACATGAGATAGTGGGCTACGTCCGTTTTTTGTGTCTTTTCATTTTCCCTCGCAATGTACATATATAGTTGTGATCGCTCAAATAAAAATGTGTATGAGATTTTGCATCCATCTTTCTGTGAATTGCTTGTTTCCACTAACATTCCCACACACCAACACTCTACGCATCGATCCAGCAAGTCAAAGAGGTTTGTCACCAACGAGGGGCTTTGAAACCTAGTGGCATTCCTTATCACGTAGGTATATTAAGATTAGAATATTAAGAACTCGAGCATGCTACTACTATGTACATGCCAACAAGATTACACGCTGCTGCAGGGGAAATGATTAACTGCATCGATCCTTTGGTTGCATACAGTACTATAATACACATGGAATGTAACAAGTTGCAATCCCTGCCGTCGGCTGGCTTTCACGTGGCCTACTCACAGCTCATTATCATAGGCATCATCGTAATATTTATCGTGCATCTCTCACCAACTTTGTCCGACTGATGTCTTGGATGGATCCGCGAATCGCCAAATTTTGGCTCGATCCAGAACCCATCTTGTTGTATACAGATGTCTTTGATCACAAGAGAAAGGAAAAGAGGAAACTATTATTATTGTTGTTATTGTTAGATGGGGCTGTCATCTATGGGACTTAACTTAGCTTCCCTGCACTATTTTCTCATTTTTTTATTTTTTTGAAAAATACTTTCATGAAAATTCATCACTATATCCTTATATTATGTTATTCAAGTTTCGTGTGAAACAGAGACTCCTACGTCCTCCATCAGACAGTCATTTTTAAACGATCGTAGAAGAATTGAAATCGACCTTGTCTGGATAAAGGTCATACGAGTCTCTGTTTCGCATTAAATTTGAATAACATAATATAAGGCTATATTTATGATAATCCGCGGAAGCATTTTCAAAAAAATGGAAAAATGGGGCTCTCCCTAGGGGTACCCACATTTTCCCTTATAATAATATTATTATATAATGAGTAAAATGGGTTGCCCTTAGAGAGAGCTAACTTAGCTCCCCTCATCCTTTTTCTCCGTATTTTTTATTTTTTTGAAATTACTTCCGTGAGTTTTTATTATTATATCACTATATTAAATCATTCAAATTTTGTGCGAAACAGATACTCCTATAGCCTCCATCCAGACGGGGTTGATTTCAACAGTTCTGCAACCATAAAAATGACTGTCTAGATGGAGGTCATAGGGTTCTCTGTTTCTCACGAAGTTTGAATGGCATAATATAGGTATATAGTGATGAATTTTCATGAAAGATATTTTCAAAAAAAATAAAAAAAATATGGAGAAAATGAGGTAGGGGAGCCAAGTTAGCTCCTCCCATGGGACAACCCCATTTTCCCCTATATATAACCACCCATTTTGCTATGTTTTTAAAATTTTTTTGAAAAATACTTCCATGGAATTCATCACTATATCCCTATATTATGTCATTCAAGTTTCGTTCGAAACAGAGACTCCTACGGCCTCCATCTAGACAGTCATTTGTTAACATTCGTAGAATAGTTGAAATCGATCATGTCTAGATGAAGGCCATAAGAGTCTATGTTTCACACGAAATTGGAATGACATAATATAGGGATATATTATGAAAATTCATGGGAGTATTTTAAAAAATAAAAAATTGAGGAAAATAGGATGGGGGAGCTAAGTTAGCTCCCCTTGAGGGTAGCCACATTTAACCATATATATATTAAAGGGGTCCTACTCCATGAAGTAGATAACTTACCTATTCCACTTTCATTTTTTCAAAATTTTTTATTTTTTTGAAAAATACTTCCATGGATTTTCATAATATATCCCTCTAATATGTCATTCAAATTTCGTCAGAAACAAAGACTCCTATGACCTCCATCCAGACAGTCATTTTTTAACGGTTACAAATTTATCATAATTTACTTATTCTAAATAGAGGGTATAGGAGTCTCTGTTTCTGATGAAATTTGAATGACATGTTACAGGGATATAGTTATGAAAATTCATGGAAGTATTTTTCAAAAAAATAAAAAAATTGAAAATTTTAGTAGGTAAGTTACATACTCCGATCCAAGGAGTAGGAACCCTTTCTTCACTCACTCACACACACATATACGAGGAAAGAGATCTTACTTTATGAAGTAGGTAACCTTACCTATTTCACATCCATTTTTGACAATTTGTTTTGAAAAATATCACCATGGATTTTCATAACTATATCCCTCTAATATGTCAATCAAATTTCGTCAGAAGTAGAGTCTTATGCCTTCCATCCGGAACAGGTAATTTAACAGTCTTAGATTTGTTGTAATCGACATGTTCTGGATGGAGGGCATAGGAGTTTATGTTTCTGACAAAATTTGAATGACATATTATAGGGATATAGTTATGAAAATCTATATTGGTATTTTTCTTTAAAAAATAGAAAAAAATTTACCAAAAATAGATGTGAAGTAGGTAAGGTTACCTACTTCATGAAGTCGGCTCCCTTTCATGTGTGTATGTATGTGAGATGAAAAGGAGCTTAGTTCATGAAGTAGGCAACCTTACCTACTTCACATTCATTTTTAGAATTTTTTATTTTTTTTAAATACTTCCATGGATTTTTGGAAAATTTTTTATTTTTGGAAATATTATCACATGAAATGCCATCAATAACTAACGTAAAATCCTAAGATGTCTTAAAAGAATCTAACTGCTCATTTGCTCGAATAACTTGTAGATGGTCCACTCGACAAATCAGGAACCTGTAACATTAAAGAAAAAATAAGTAGCATAAATCATGTGAGTATTTTCAAATCATGAGTTCATGAGCACTAATATTTTTATATTTTTCCACTAAAAGGAACTATATATGATAAGTTAAAGCAATAAGCATCCTGATTATTAAAAAATCTTACTTGAAATTTAGGGGGCAAAGTAGAAACATCTCCCATGAATCGTAAAAAGTAACTCAACACATCATACAAAATTATAAAATCGGACAAGTTGTGGGTTTGTTTTCAAACCGGAAAATCTTTCGGTGATCAAAACTTTACAAAGAAGACTAATTAGTAGCAGTGAATGTTATTTTCTTTCAACTCAACGAGTATTCAGCCTAAACAACAAGCAATATGATCTAAAGCATTTATATGCATCAACGACTAAACTGTAAATTCACAACCTAAACATAGCAATTACAACAGCAAGTAGATAAACTGTAAATTCTAAACAGCTACGACTAAGAAATATTTAACAACATTTCCCTGAATTGAACAACATTGTCATTTTTATTGAGGGGAACGTTGTCATTTGCACTGACTCTTCTGCCTTTTATGGCAAAGAAGGTCATCGGTGGTTTTTTTACAAGAGAACCCTTTTCGGGTTCTATTTATTGCCGATAAGCCCATCCTGTGCATGTTTAATTAATTTTTAATTTGCTTTAATTTTGTTTTTTATTGCGAAAAATCTCTAGAGTCTTTGTTAATAACTTGAGCTACATAACTCTAAAATAAATTACATGAAATTAATCTTGTTTTAAAGCTCTATTAATTACCAATCTGATGGCATGCTGAACTCTCTAATATGGTGCTTCAATAACTATTGGCAAGTCAAAGAAGTTTGCTGATTGTTAGTCATTGTTTTAGTTGTATCTAATTGCATATTGAGCCAAAAATTGCATATAAATAGGCCATGAAATCTATGATTCATGGAGAACTCAATTATGAAATTAGATCTCTGATTTGTTGTGTTTAATTCTCTGATTTGATGTTTTATATGGATTAATTATTTAAGGACCTAGAATTCCATGTGTGGATTTTAACTTGTAATCGGAGTAAAAGTGCTTCTATTTGGAGATTAATTTATGTCATATGTGAACTAGATTTTCATTATTGATTTAAGAAGTTGTTTGCATTTGTGTTTGCATTCCCTCGTATTTGCATATCATTCATTGTGTCACATTTATTTATGCATTAAAAAATGGTTAAAAACAAATCCATGCATTGCACCAAGTAGTTGATTAAGCTTGAGATTAATGAAATTGCTTAGTTGACAATAGGTTAAGTCATTATATACACTATCTCCTTGTGTCAACCTTAGGGCTTGCCCAAGCTAAAGAAATAAACAACACACCTCTTCGCATATATATACTTTTGTGTGGTTCTGATCGAGTCGCTTAAGTGTCAATCTACAACGTAATGGACATTAGTTAACTTAGGCATTTTAGCGCTAGTCATTAGGAGAGTACATCTTGATTGTGATATGCACATTTTGAGATATTTCATGGTGCACTTCAGAATAGATCTCTTATTCAAGAAAGGATCCTCACAGATAGTGGATATTCTAATCTAGTCAATAATGGGCCATGAAATCTACTATAGGCTTATGTGCCTTTATTGGGGGCATTTCCTGTAGGAAGCCGAAGAAACAAAGTGTAAAAATACTATTGCTTGATTAAGTGCATAATCCTAGTCTAGGGGTGTGGCTTAGACTACAATTATAATGGTGAGTTTGATTTGCTATACACTAATGGATATCATCGAGGTACGTCTTTTACTCCTTTCCTTCGGTTACGAGAGAGAACGAGATAAATGGAGAGGATGGGAGAGGGCTTCCTTGGAGAGGGTTGTTCTTCGATGATCGACTCCTCTCGATGGAGGTCGTTATTTATAGGGCATGAAAATCCCCCTCGCGGAGTCTTCCCTCTCCCCACGTCCTACGGTTAGGCCTTCTGCAAGACCCGGTCGTCGTAACCGTCGGCCGCCGCAACGGCAGGTGACGGTTCTTGACCTACGTGGTCAAATCCGTTCTACATCTCCCACTTGACCAAAGTGGTCAAGACAAAACCCACTCCCATTGTTCGGGTTGTGTATGAAGATGTTAGCAGTGAGGTCCATAAAACCTCTTCCTTGACTCGTGTATTTCTGAGTCCCATTAAACCAACATATTTAATGTATATTCCTGCTGCTATTCCCTTGGTTAGAGAATCAACCAACATATCATTGGTAGGTATGTAGGTTACCGTGATTTCTTGCTTCCCCATTATATCTTGTATATAGTGATATTGGATCTCAATGTGTTTTCCTTTAGATCTATTAACCCCACTATTAATCAAGCTAACCGCAGCTTGATTGTCACAATACATTTCAATTGACCTTTTGACCAATTCGATGCTTAGATTCTCTAGAAAACGTCTGATCCATACAACATGAGTGGTGCCCATGCTACATGCAATGTACTCAACCTCTTGTGTATGTCGAGATACACATCCTTGTTGCTTGTTGCCCCAAGAAATGGTTGCACCACCAAAAATGAACAGGTAACATGATATAGATTTTCTATCATCGACATCACCTCCGAAATCGGCATCAGATTATCCTACTACTTCAGGCGATTCTGCTTGATACACAAGTTTCAGATGTATTGTCCCTTTAAATATCGAAGAATCCTCTTTAAAGCTTCCCAATGTGCTGAACCGGGTTTACTTTGATGTCTACTGACTAAGCTTACTGGATAGGCTAAGTCAGGTCGAGTACACGTCATTGCATGCATTAGACTTCTCACTGCTTGTGCATATGGTGCATCCAAAGGTTTCTGCCCCTTTTCGGGACACTAACTCTTGCTGAGTCTCTTTCCCATCACAAGTGGTGTTGAAGCTGGAGTGTTGTTCTGCATTCCAAATCTCCTTAATATAGTATGCAAATATCTTTCCTAACTAAGGCTCAATGTCCTTAAGTCCATGTCTCTTGTTATTTGAATTCCAAGAATATAGGATGCTTCGTTCATGTCCTTCATCTCAAATTCATTGCTCAAATTTTATTTGATTTCATTGAGCATTTGTATGTCATTACCTGCAAGCAGAATATCATCCATATACAATGACATGATTGCAAACCTGCTCCAACTCTTCATGACATACACACAGTTATCTAATTTATTAGAAACAAATCCAAATTGGATAACTTTCTCATGAAATTTGAGATATCATTGCCGTGAAGACTGCTTCAAACCATATAATGACTTTCTTAACTTGTATTTTTTTTTCTCATGACCTTCAACCTGAGATCCATCAGATTATCATAGATAAATCTCCTCCTTTAATTCTCCATTAAGGAAGGTCATCTTCACATCCATTTGAAATAATTCCAAATCCATATATGCGACTACGGCTAAGATCATCCGATTGGATGCAAACTTAGCCACTGAAGAGTAGGTTTCCTGAAAATTTATTCCAGCTTGTTGAGTATAACCCTTGGAAATTAATCTTACTTTGTATTTATCAGTTGTACTATCAATTTGGTACTTTTTCTTGAACATCCACTTACATCCTATGGATTTCCTACCTTCTGGAAAATCACATAATTCTCAAACACTATTTCGTTCGATTGAGTCCAACTCATCCCTCATGGTAGCCGACCATGATTCCGACTCAGACGAAGTCATAGCTTCATCAAAAGATTTGTGATATATACAATCACAACATCCTCATCTACGGTGTAGCATGATCTCTCGCATCCATAAGTGGTAATCTTCCATCCATGCGGGCCGTGTTCTGGGTCTCTTGTTGTCGATTATACTTGTGAGTTGTGTGGGTTCACCCACTTCTTTTAAAGGATCATCACTTTCTATAGGTTCATTCTCTATATTTGGATGATCAAAATCATCTACAAGTTCTTGTCTAATGCTCAAGTCGTCTTCATTTTCCTATCGGACAATCAGAGGGTCTGATTCCTCTACTTCATGCTCCTTTTCTTGATGATTTTCAAGAAAAGTTGCATCACGACTTTCAATTAGACCTTTGGATTCATGAAAGAACATATATCCTTTAGAATTATTACTATATCCAATAAACTTGCACTTTAATGTCCTGAAGTCTAGCTTGTCCCTAAGTTGACTCAATACCAGAACATGTGCAACAGATCCCCATTTCCGGAGATGGCCCAACTCGGACTTTCTGCCATTCCATATTTCATATGGCATTGATTCAACGGACTTGGTGGGAATTCTATTCTTTATATAGTTCGCAGTCAACACTGCCTCTACCTATAATTTCTTTGAGAGTCCTGAGTGTGAAAGCATACATCTTACTGCATTCATTAACGTTCGATTCTTTCTTTCTGCTATGCCATTCTATTGTGGTGTATAGGGCATTGTAGTCTTCCTACAAATGCATGTTTGAATGCAATAATCCTCAAACTCCTTTGAGGTATATTCCCCACATCTATCTATCCTAAGATTCTTGATTGGTTTTTCGAATCTTGTCTCCACTTCTGTCTTATATCTCTTAAATGTTTCAAGTACTTCCGACTTTTTTCCTAAAAGATAGACATAGGAGAACTTCAAATAGTCATCAATGAATGTTATGTGTGCTGACGCTCAGTGATCCACATATATTTGAATGAATCAAATCTAGTAACTCGGTTGATCGAATTCCGATTGAGAAGGATCTTCTCGTCATTTTATCGGTCAGACAGTGTTTGTAGGGCAATGTCCTTGCACCCGTGATCTTAGACAATAGATTTTCCTTAACCATTTGATCCATCTTAGAATTTCCTGGATGATCCAGTCTCGTGTTCCACAAGTCATAGTCAGACAAACAACACAAGAAATACTCAGAAGAGACATTCATTGAGTCACTAAAGTTTATTACAGGAAGACAAAACAAGTCATGCTCGGGCACAAACTTTCCCATTGCATAGACCTTCTTATTCTTTACTATAGAAACACATTTATTATAAAACAGACTTCGAAATCTTTCTTGAGAAGCACTGAGACAGAGATCAGGTTCCGACGTATCCCTGGGGTAGTTAGTACATCATTCAGTACCATAATGTTATCCCAAGGTCAAGTTTGTACGTTCCAACACCTTCCACGTCCAGGTAGGTGTTTTTCCCAAGAAGATCCTTTGTTTTCCTTTCCTCAGCTCCTTGAAGTCCACCAGGCCCTCCTTCGTCTTTGCGATGTGTCTGGTTGCTCCAGAGTCAATCCACCATCTGTCACTGTCCGTGATAATGTAGATTCATTCCACGATAGTCGTGAATTCCATTTTCTTCTTTCCTTTGTTCTCGGACATCTTAGACTTTACTAGCTTCTTCTTGTTGGGGCAATTGACCTTGAAATGACTATATTTATCGCAATTGTAGCAAGAGCCACGTGGGTATTTCCCACTCTTTCCCTTGAAATTCGCCTTGGAGGGACCTATACTTTTTTTGTATGTATCACATTAGCTTCTTCTTTCTCCTTCTCAACCTCAAAGGTCTTGATTTTCGATCTTTGCTTTGAGAGGTCTTATTCAATCGCCAGCTGTGCAGATAGGTCCATCACACTTTTTATATTGTCATTCATCCTCAAGGATGTAGCAACCATATTGAATGATGGTGGGAGACTTCTTAAGATGGTTGCTATCTGCATCCTCTCTGGAATTATGCATTCAGCAACCGCCAGATCTTTGGCCATCACGATCATCTTGTTCACATGCTCGAGGATGCTTTCAGATTCCTTCGTTCTACATGAGTTGTACTTGTGTAGAAGAAGCTGGACGCTCACTCCCGATTTGGAGTGATATTTCTCCTTAATCGCAGTCTAGAGCTCATACGCTGATTTACAGGTCTCGAAGACCCGAATCAGATTCAACTCCGTATGGGTCAGTATAAAACTTCTAGCCATATTATCTGTTTTCTCTCATTGTTCGCGGGACCTAATTTCTTCCACGGTTGGATTCTCAGATAATGTAGGGCCGGATTTGTCTATTATGGAGTGTATGCTATCTTGTAGCAGGCCAAAGCAGATCTTTTTACTCCATAATTCATAATTAGTATCGTAAAGGTACTCAATTTATCCTACCTTAGTGGTAATTGTTTGCTTGTCATTATGAATCTATTGAAATAAATATAGGTTGTGTGAGAATAAGTAAAAGATCTAAAAAATAACAAAACAACTATTAAGAATGGTTTAAGATGAAGGTTAAGCATACTATACTGAAGTTAAGCAATGAGGTTCTAGGAAAAAGATACAATAAAAAAAGTTCTATTTTAGTTCATCCAACAAAGTGCCTAAAAGTTAATGGAGATATAAGATTAACTAGTTACGCATAAAAAATACAATTAATGATGCAATTGTGTTTTTTAAAATTAAGTTAACAGTTGATTATAGTTAAAAAAATTAACTACAAGGAATTACAAGCAATAAATCAAAGATCAATGTTGGTATGAGATTAAGCAACTTTAATAAAGGTACTTGGTAATTTAAAAAAAACTTGGAGACAAAAAAATAATTTAATAAGAGTAAGCAAAGGTTTTTTTAACTAGATAAAGCATAAAAACAAAACTAATGAAATCAATCAAGAAATCAAAACCCCCTTTTTTATTTAACAAATAGTGATATAACTAATACGCAACAATTGAAAGTAAATGTCAAAAAAATCTACGAAAATTAAACTTAAATTAATCAGATTTATCTTTTTAATCGTTTAATTACACGTAGTCTAATCCTTCTCCCTTTACAAAAAAAACTTAATTAATATTTTATTAACAAGGCTAACGATTTCAAAGAAAATAAAAGATGTTATCTTCTCTTGTTAGTCCAAAAAAACATGTATTCCTAAAAAATTTAAAGGAAAAAGAACAAGGTGTAATTAAAAACTCTACCCAAAAAGAAACTTTAATCTCTACTATTTTCTTAAAAAAATGTTGTATTTACTAAACAAGGCAATATTCACTGAGATTTAGTTTCCAATTAAAAATTGTAATGAGCCCCTTTAAAAGAAAGCACACGCGGGTTTTGTATCTGATGACGAAAAAATCGACGAGAGACTAAGGAGATAAATATCACGGGTCGTTGCGACCTCAATCCCTTGAAAATCGATCAATCAAGAAAAAGAGACCACCAAATCAAAAATAATCAGAAATGAAATCCGAATAAGCGGCCCTCGCTATTTATTTAACCTGGTATAGTGACCAGGTTCGAACTCAAGGAGCACGGATTGGCCAGATCGGCCTACAAAGTAGTCAAAAAGAATAAAAAGAGATAAAATGTATTTTTGGTGGATTTTTATATTTTAAAATTTTCTTGTATTTTTAATTCTAAAGAAAATGTAAGAAAAAGCTAAAAAGGACACATTCAACAATTTATTCAACACATCAAATCAACTCAGAAAATTCAAATAAAATTATTTTTGTGTTTTTTATTTTTTTAAGTGTTTTTGATAATTTTCTCATAATTTTATAATTTTTAGTTGTTTTTCTAAAAATTAAAAAAGGCAAAAGCAGTGAAGAAATGTGCAATCAGATTTGAAAGGCTAATCAAAAATAGATAATTAGCCTATAAAAATCTGAAGATAATTTTTATGAAAAGTAGGTATAAAACCTAACTACAAAAACCAAAATTGCAATTTTTTATAATTTTTAATAATTTTTATAAGTTTTTTTGGGTTTGTATTTTTTATGGGTTTTATGAATAAAAAATCAACAAAAATTGGATAGAAACTCAAAGACGACAAAACAAACAAGTCCTAATTTTTTTGTAATTTTTAGAAAAGTTTTTATATTTTTAGTTGATTTTCTATTTCAAACAGTAGAAAAAATGATGGTTTTTTATTTTTTAAAATAGCAAAAAGCAACAAAAATGTCCCAAAAATTTAGTGAAATTTTTACACAGTGGCAGGAGCCAGTGTCCAAATTTCAGTGGATTTGGATATAATTTGATATTATATTCAATCACCACAAAGGCTACAGCACACAGAGACCTATACGCAATAAAAACAAAGTTTCAGGATTGAATGAATAACATGTGCGACAACTAGAAGGGTATCAGTGTAAAAATCACATCAATTTCCACACATGTCGAATACAGCACACATAGGGGTATAAATGTAATTTTCAAAATATAAATTCCAATCAAGAACAGTCAAAAACCTTAGCCCAAATAATGCAAAAAGCCCAGATATCACGTGCCTAGCACGTGTCTCACATTCACAGGGACCAAAGTGTCATTCTAATTAATAAACATGCAAACCATAACACCTTGAATCTATAGGATCAATATTGCAAAAAGTCATAAAAGCACGTGTCGAAGCACGTGTCTTACACAAGCAGGGACTAAATAGCAAATATACAAAATTAGAGGTCCGACTATGCAAAATAACCAAGTGTGCACTTTTATTTCATAGACTAAATAAAAACTAAAGAAAACTGTAGGGGTGTGGGCACAAGTTACCCAGCCGAGGTGCTGCGGGGTGCATGAGTGCCAGGTGTCGAGCGTGGGATGGCTGCGGGCGCACGGTCCTGATGAAGCCCTCTGGAGAATCCAACGATGCTGGCGCAAGGAAGAACGTGGGGCGGACGTGGCCGTCAGATCGTGGATCTAACGGTCTGACGGTGGCAGGCTACGTGCGGCCCTGATGATAACTGGCACAGAAGGACGATCCGACGGCTGCGAGGGGATCTGGAAGAACTCCTCCTAGGCGAGCTTATCCGGCTAGCTGGGAGGGATCCCAGCGTCCGATGGAAGATCGGAGAGGTGGGTTCTCCTCGTGATGACGTTCCGCGTCGGGTGGTAGCCTCCGATGAAGGCCCCAACGATCGGATCCTCCGGTGAGGGAGAAGGGACCTGGAGCAGCTCCGGTGAAGGGTGGAAGCGCGGCCAAGGGAGGTCTCCTGCGCTTATTGACCTGTAGAAAGAAGCTCGTGCTCGGAGGGACGCTCCGGCATAGGTTATTGGCGAAATGAGGAAGAGGAACGGCATGGATGGGCTACGAGGGGTTCCGGCGAAGGTGGTAGATGGAACCCGACTCGATCGAAGCTCATATGGGCCAGCTTGAGGTGAGAAGATCGTGGAGCGAAGGTGGCGATGGGTCGATGAGTCGATCGATATGGATGGGGTAAACTGGCGGGGCTCCGGCCACTGGGGCGAAGCTGGCAGAGCTGGCAGGTGAAAATCGAAGATGAACTGTGCTAAAGAGGCTAAAGAATCTACATGATGGTCGAAGCCGACTGGGGAGGAGACACTGGTTCTCCGGTGATCTTCGCCTCGATGGAGCGTCGCCTCCAGAGGCTCGAGCTACGCCGGCGGCGGAGCACGATGACGATGGTCGTCGGACCTAGGTTATAACCCTTTAAATCCTCACTTAGACACTCGCACTCACTCGCTGTCACTCAAGGAACATGGTGGAGGTCCTGGGAGTAGAAGACGAGAGCCAAAGGTGACACAAATGGCGGAGGAAGACGCAACTATATAGTGGTAGGGATCCGGCAAAGATGGAGTCGGGCATGGAATTCTGGTGCATGGATCCCTAGGTAGATCTCCGGGCGTGGATCAGGGATGAATCAAGGTAAATCAGGGCCTGGGGTTAGAATGAATGGCAATCGGATCGTGCTTGGAAAAAGGGGAGAAGATCGGGTCGGGGCACAGATCCGTGGGTCCAGTACTCCTGGGGAGAGAGTTGATCAGGGGTCAACATCCCCCGTGGACCAATCAGGATCCGTCAATTATTAATTATTTTTAAATTAAATTAAAAATAGTAAATGGCTTTATTTCAAAGTAATTTCAAAATGGAAAATGTTTATTTGATTTAAAAGTATTTTTTAGTGATTTTTATTTATTTTTTTGAAATATAAATTATGTATTTACATTATATTATTATTATATACAGGTATGTATACCTAGGTATTTTTTAATTTTATTTTTATTATTTTATTTATGTATATTTATTCCAATTATATATTTTATTTATTTACATCATAAAATATGGAATATAAAATGATTTGTATTGGATTTTTATTAATTAATTACAAGGGTGGAATAAATACATCTTGTATTGTATGTACCTCGTATATATACACTGGTGAGAGAGAGAGTATTTATTTTTATTTTTATTTTATTTTTATGTTTTTATATTATTTTTATAAATATGTACAAATTATGGGAAACACAAATATATTTTTATTTTTAGAAAAGAAAGTATTTACACATAGAGGGGGTTTTACACAATGTTGAGTCACCCTATCTCTCTCTACTTATTTTATTTTGCGGTCAGGCCCTTGTGGAGCCTTCCCTTGTGTTCAGGTCACCAATATTTATTCTAAATATTTCCCTCTTTTTCTTTAGTTCTTTATTCCTTTATTTTTACACAAAAACATGCTAATTATTACAATTTTCATGATGCGTGCATTTTGACAAATCATTGTATTTACAAACATTTACATGGTCCTTTACCAAGGTTTCTAGCTAAAATAAAGGAATAAAGAGTGATGAATGGGGATTCATCGCCCCCCTATACTTTACTTTTGCTAGTCCCTTAGAAAACACTTATTTGAAAAAGAAGTGCCAAAGAGAAAGAAAAAGGAAAAGAGGAGATATCAAGGTTGATTATTAAACTTTCCTTCACTAAATTGAAATATGGAGCTCAGTCAGACCTTTGGATTATTAATTTGTCGGAACCTTATTTGTACTTAAGCTTAAAACTTAACAGCCTCTAATTTCCACCAATCTATGGTCAAGACTCCTCAATAAACCAGATCAGAACAAGTCTACATACACAAACTCTAATGACCATGAATCTTTCCTTGTACTGTGTAAGTGATATGTAGCTCCCCACCTCAGAAGTGACAAAGAAACAACCTCCCTCAACCTGGTAACTCTAATGCCTCGGTCTAGAAACTCTCTCCTCAAGGAGCGAGGTATTCCCTTCTAAGTTCAAGTACAACCGGCTCAAGAAGATGAGGAAGAAGAAAATGGACCATGACCAGTGTAGCCATGTATCCTTGGGAGCTCTAACCAGTGTAGCTGAGTCTCCCGCTGCAAGCTTCATGAGATGGTCATGTGTAACATAAGCTTTGCTTCATTTGACTATCTACACTCTGGTGGGGTTATTAAATTTTCAATCCGACCCACCACTTTTTGGAGTTTTTCTTTCTTTGCACATTTTTTTCGATGTGCATATGTACAACATATCTACATGGTGCAGCATATATATACATAAGGAGTTTGTCCTCTTGATCCAGTAGACTATCCCTCTTTTGAAGCTTTATTGCAACCCATAACTCCTGTCTTTAGACTTCATAACCACCAGACCAAGTTGAGATGCACTTCCTTCACTATAAGAAGAAGAGAGGTTTTGCCTAGAAGTACTACCCTCATATGCTACCCCAAGCCAAAGGAAACTGCCTCCTCACCACCTCATCCGTGGAGAGCTATGTGTAAAGTGATGGTGCATGTAAAGCCATTATCTCTGAGAGTCATGTGTACGTTGTTAAGTGCTCTACTTAGGTCATCAAGATGACATATGCTCATAGCCTAGTGCACTCAAAGAATTAAATCCCAATGGACCTGAAAAGTCTTAATCCTAAGCCCTATAATTTCCTCTTATAATTAGGTGGATTAAGGTCTTAACCAAGCTCCATTTGTCAATTTAATTCCAGGCCAGTTTAAATGTCAACTATGATCTGGAAAAACTGTACAAATATTTACAAAGATGCAATTTACAAATTTTTACACACGTGCAAATTTTTTGAAAAATGTTTGAAAACATGGATGTATGCATGAATGCGAAATTTTGCAAAATATTTACAAAAATTTACACAAGGTTTTGCAAACTTTTTGTTTTTCAAATATTTTACAAAAATTTTGTACTATATACATAATTTTGGTAGGAAAATATTTACGAACTATTTACACAATTCATTTTTACAAACATTTGTACAAAAATAACTTTTATAAATAAATAGGTATGTGCAAGAAGAATTTTATGTACAAGGGAAATTTTTTTAAATTTTTATGGATTTTTAGCCATTTTATTTATTAACACACTCACACAAAGTACGAGTTATGGCTAAATTGTATATGACATATATACGACACCCCCCTATACTTAGCTCGAACGATGTCCTCAAAGTGATCAAGAGAGATGAAGAAGACATAACTCATGCTTAGTATAGGGAAGTGAAAAGGAATGGTATATACAAAGACGAATCAAAGAATGAAGAGGACTCGGTGTTTCCCCTATACTTAGGATCAAATAATCCTAAGTATAGTAAGTTGTACATGAAGGGAAATCCGAGTGAAAGGATGTACAGGGTCTACTCCCCCCTATACTTAGGGTAAAATATCCCTAAGTATAGGCAGCAAAACAGAGGTAGAAAGAATGAATTGAATACCCGAGAGTCCTACACCGCTCCATACTTAGGGTAAAGTACACCCTAAGTATAGCATAATCATAAGATGAAGAAGGGATGTGGGACTAAAGAATAGAGTGATATGGACAACTGGATCTATACAAGTCAGGAGAACAATGATAATCAGGCGTGAGATGCAATAGATGTGAGGCAAGAGACCACATCTCACGCAAAGTGAATCAGGGCAACATCAACGACCCGTGGCTCATGATCTAGATATGGCTTGAGCCGTTGGCCGTTAACACGAAAGGTAACATCAGAAGACAACTCAGATATATCAATACTCCCATTGTCATGTACCTTTCTAACCAAATAGGTTCCCTTCCATTTCCTCTGTAACTTCCCTGGAAATAAATGAAGCCTAGCATCAAACAGCCATACTCTCTGTCCTGGCTCAAACTGCTTGTGGTTGATATGAGAATCATGCCACTCCTTCACTCTCTCCTTATACTGTAGGCTGTTTGAAAAGGCTGTATCACGAAGCTCCTCCAGGGCTGCTAACTCTACCCTCCTCTGATCTCCTACACTCTCTGGATCCAAAAGTATATCAGTAACATGCCCAAAGTGACCTATGTCTCGGCTCAACAGGTAAATGGCAGGGCTTGCCATAAACGAGGTGAAAGGGAGATGTACCCAAAGGAGTCTTGAAAGACGTCCTATATGCCCACAAGACCGAGTCCAAAAGTTGTGACCAATTTTTTCGGTCAGGGCGGACGACTTTCTGCAATATAGTCTTGATCTCCCTGTTCGACACTTCAACAAGACCATTCGTCTGAGGGTGGTATGGAGTGGCTACTCGATGGTCTATGATGAACTCGCTAGCAAGGGCCTTTACCTTGTCGTTGACGAAATGAGACCCCACGCCAGATATCAACACTCGAGTTATCCCGAACCGTGAAATGATATTCTTCCGCAAAAATATGCAAACAGTCCTAGCATCTGCGGTTTGGGTGGGGATGGCCTCAACCCAACGACTCACATAATCTACGGCCAACAGAATGTACTCAAATCCCTGACTCCTAGGGAATGGACCCATGAAATCGATGCCCCATGCGTCAAAAACCTCACAGAAGTGTATGGGTTGCATAGGCATCATATCACGATGTCCACAAGTGCCCATCCTCTGACAGTCAGTGCACCTCTTCACGAACTCATCAGAGTCCTTGAAGAGAGTAGGCTACCATAGGTCGGATTGGAGCACCTTCTGTGCCGTTCTCCTCCCAGAGTGATGTCCTCCTGTCTCAAGCTTGTGGCAGTAAGTAAGGACGCTGTGGTGCTCCTCCTGAGGAATGCACCGACGTCAGATACTATCCCCTCCCTCATGATAAAGGATGAGATCCTCCCAATGGTAAAACTTGGCCTTCGCGAGGAAGGTCTCAAGTTTCTTCTTGGGCCAATCTTGTGGAACTTTCTTGGAGACAAGATAGTTCCCAATATCGGTATACCATGGGAGAGAGGCGATCGTAAGGATCGCCTCATCTGGGAAGGTCTCACAAATAGGCTCAGTATGCTCAGAATCCTCAAGATACTCCAATCGGGAGAGATGATCTGCCACCACATTCTTGACTCCATGATTATCCTTAATCTCTATATCAAACTTCTGGAGTAGAAGGATCCATTTGGTCAATCTGGCTTTGGCATCCTTCTTTGCCATGAGGTACCTGATGGCGGTATGATCGGTATAGATGGTCACTCTAGATCCAATGATGTAAGATTTGAACTTATCAAGGGCGAAAACTACGGCTAGCATTTCCTTCTCAGTGATGGTATAGTTCCGCTGCACGGCATTCAATATACGGCTAGCGTAATGAATAGCAAAGGGGACTCCATCCCTCCTCTGTCCCAGCACGGCCCCCACGGCAAAATCGGAGCCATCTGTCATGATCTCGAATGGGAGAGACCAATCAGGTGGCTGGAGAACAGGAGCCTCTACAACATAACTCTTGAGAGTCTCAAATGACAATACACTTATCATCAACAAGGAACTCGGTGTCTTTCATCAGCATATCAGTCAGGTCGGGCAATCCTACTGAAATCATGAATGAAGCGCATGTAAAAACCGACGTGCCCCAGAAAAGATCGTAACTACTACAAGTTGGACGGTGGATTGAGTTTTCTAATGACATCCACCTTGGTCGGATCAATCTCCATGCCCCTGTTGGATATGATATGTCCAAGCACTGTCCCTTGAGTCACCATGAAGTGACTCTTCTCCCAAGATAACACAAGGTAAACCTCAATGCATCGTTGAAGGACTTGGACTAGGCAGTCAAGAAAAGAATCGAACCCATCGCCGTAGACTGAGAAATCATCCATGAAGATCTTCAAGCACTCCCCCACCATGTCCGAAAAGATGGACAGCATGCATCTCTGGAATGTCGCCGGAGCGTTACACAATCCAAATGGCATGTGTCTGAAAGCATATGTCCTGAAGGGACAGGTGAAGGTAGTCTTGTCTTGGTCCTCAGGCGCAATGGCCACCTGATTATAGCAGGAGTACCCATCTAAGAAACAGTAGTGGCTCTTCCCTGCCAGCCTCTCAATAACCTGATCAATAAAGGGCAAGGGGAAATGATCCTTCTCGGTGGCCTGATTCAATCGTCTGTAGTCCACATAGACCCGCCAAGAAGTGGGTACCCAGGTAGCGATCTTCTCTCTAGAGTCACTAAAACTGTGGTGATGCCCATCTTCTTGGGCACTACATGCAAAGGACTAACCCACTTGGAGTTGGAGATGGGGTAGATAAAATCGGCGCTCCACCATTTCGAGATCTCCTTCATGACAACCTCTCGAAGATTCGGGTTCAGCCGCCACTGGAACTCACGCGACGGCTTTGCCTCCTCCTCGAGATAGATATGGTGGGAGCACATGGTCGGACTTATCCTCTGGAGATCGACTACACTCCATCCAATCGTCTTGCGGTTCTTTTCAAGAACCTCCATCAGACGAGATTCCTGCTCTCTAGTTAAATCAGCGGAGATAATGATTGGATACATCTCATGCTCACCTGCAAGGAACCTATACTTCAACGACGATGGTAGCGGCTTCAGTTCTGGACAAGTAGGTGCTGGCGGATCTGGCCTCTGAAAAGTCTGAGTGAATGCTGTCAAATCTGCATGGGAGAATGAGAACTCTTGCTCACAATCTGAATCTGACGAAGGCTGCTCTGCTGGATTGTCTCTGCTCTGCATGGAATCAGCCTCCTCCCTAGTTGTAGGCTCAGTAGAAGTCAGACATGGTATCAAATCATCAAACTCTGCTCAATCAATATCTGACTCCGAGAGATCTGTATCAGACACAAAAATCTATCTCGCGGTCGGGAACCGGCTCTGCTGCCTGAGATGTATCTTGGACCAGGAAAGCGCTCTCCAAGCTCTCCTCTGCTAGCATCTCTGCGTCAATGAACTCTGCAGGTGAGAGGATGGACTGTGCGACTGGATCTACCCAA
Source organism: Ottelia alismoides (assembly GCA_037367405.1). Taxonomy (NCBI): domain Eukaryota; kingdom Viridiplantae; phylum Streptophyta; class Magnoliopsida; order Alismatales; family Hydrocharitaceae; genus Ottelia; species Ottelia alismoides. Next base: position 1,019,061 of record JAZKJV010004856.1, read on the forward strand.
ACTGTCTCGTCATCTGTAATCACAAAATTGCAGTCCTGGTGGATGTCTCACCCTGCCTCTGTCATATACTCTGAATCTGAAGTCGGCTCTGAGCAAGATGAATCTCTGGCTTTAGTCTCCTCGATCGTCTCTATTTGTATACTCTCGCCCTCGATGCGTAAGTATACCTTCCCGCTATCATGGTCAGACACTACCTTGGCTGTGATCAAGAAAGGGCGTCCTAGAATGATCGGGGTATCGGTCACGGACTTAGGGATCTCCATGTCCAACACAACAAAGTCCACGGGGAATTTCAGGCCCTGAATCGTGACGACAACGTCCTTCAGCAACCCCTTCAGCCTCTTGACAGATCGATCAGCAAACTGAAGGATCGTCCTGCTCTATCGAAGAGGGCCCAACTCGAATCGGTCGAGAAGGGTTGTCGGAAGTAGGTTGATCGAAGAACCGCTGTCTAATAGAGTGCGGTCGAACCTCTGCTCATGGATGTGGCATCTGACATACGGGGCTCCTACGTCTGGCCTCTTGACTAGCAGACAGTTCTGAATCGCGAAACAAGTGGCACGAGTAAGCACATGGATCTCTGACTGATGGTTCCGCCTCTTCCTCCTAACTGTGGTCCTGTCTCTGAGTGATCTCTGGAGTAGAGGTATGTGCTCCAAGACCTCTTGTAGAGTCAGATGTATATGGAATCTATCTATCATCTGCTGGCTGAACTCTATCTGATGGTTCTTTTTTGGATTTTCTTTTTTCTGCCCCTTACCCAAATGGAATGCTTTGGGAAAGAGGACTACAGGGTCCTTCTCAGATGAAGGACTAGGAGAGGGTCTGGCATGCTCATGAACAGCAGAATCCACACAAACATCATCAATCAACACATGTGGATCCGAAAATAACAAACCCTTTCCTTTATTTGCAGAAACATCCCGAGATACATGTACGAAAGGAAAAACAACAAGACTAGCAGAACTGAAAATGGGTGCCTCAGTACCACCCTCGGCATCTAGACTCGCAGCATCAGTACCGCGCTCTGGCTCAACAACTGCAATGGTGGCGTTAGTACCATCTCCTCCAACTAGTGAAGCGACGGCCTCAGTTCGTCGGTGGGATCTACATCCATGGTGGCATCAGCACCACCGTCATCATCTCTCGCGGCATCAGTATTGCGCTCCTCCTCGTCTGGCACTCCTGAAGTAGCATGGGATCGTCGCTCAAATGAGGCGTCGCCTGCTGGCATCCTAGCGCTCCTAAGTGTAACAAAATTAGCATCAAACATGTATGCAGACATATCACCAAGTGAAGCACTAGGAGTGGTAATCTCAGTGAACTCTACCTGCTCAGACTTCCTCTTGAGGTTGTTCGGGTTCGGCTCAATCTGGGCAGAGATCGCGGCCTTCCCTCTCATAATTTCCCACATCTCCTAGCGGAACTCATCCATCTCCCGTCAAAAAGTGGCATGCTGCTCGGTCATGAGACGGGCTATATCATCCAAGGTGGGGTTCTCATAGGTCGGCCCATGAGAACCTGACGGGTGGCCTCGCTGGTAGTGAGGCTACTGCTGCTGGTGTGGGTGAGAGGGGTACTATTGATGATACCGTTGCTGTTGAGGCTGCTCACGCCTCCAAGACTATCCCTGGTGATAGGGATGAGGACCATACTGCTGGTGCTGGGATGGCTGTTGCTGCTGGTGTATTGAGGGTTGGGGCTGCTGGTGGTGCTCACGCTGCTGGTCGTACTGGCCACCCTGAACTGGAGGTTGTTGCTGGGAACTGGTGCCTCCGGCCGACCAGCGGAATCCGGGATGGTCTCGTCAGATACCGGGCTGGGGTCGGTCGTACCAAATCCCGTTGACATCCATCAACGGCTCCGGCTCGTAAGTGGGTGGAGGGAGTACTGACATGGGCTGATCCGGCTGATACACCACCATTTGAGTGTCCTGGAATGGTGATGGCTGGTAAAACTGTGGTGGCTGCTGGTACGACTCCGTCTGTACAAGGTGAACCTGTCTAAGCTGACTGGAGTGCTGGGATGAGCTACCACTGCCGCTCGGATCTCCTCGTGATCGAAGACGGGGTTGAGAAGACGTGTGTGCCTCCTGGAGACACATGAGTTGTGTCTTCAGGTCACTCAGCGTCTGTGCCATCTGATCCATCTGCGTGATGCCCTGTCACTGCTTCTTCTTGATCAGCTCGATCCGATCCAGCATCTCGCTTATGAAGCCCATGTCTGTGGTTGTAGACTCGGTCTGTGTGGCTGCCGCAGATGAAGTAGAAGGACCGGCATCGACCTGTGCTATCCTCTGGTACTGCACGGTCTGTGGCTGGGGGCGTCCCTGAGTGTAGAGGCAGGTATGGGACCACTGTATAGTTCTCAGCCATCTTCTTATAGATGGCCCAGACTTGATCCTCATCCTTGGAGAAGTAGGAACCGCCACAAGAAGCATTCACCAGGCCCTGCAGCTCTGGTGTCAGACCGCAAAAGAAGCTCTGAACTAGGTTCGGCTTCGTGATGTCGTGGTGTGGGCATCTGTCTGTAAGCTCTCTGGACCTCTCCCATGCCTCGTGAAACTGCTCGTTGGGGAGCATGGAAAAGTTGCTGATCAGGGCCCTCGCTGCATTGGTCCACCCGAGTGGATAGTACTTGTTCAAGTACTTGGTACGGAGTTGCTCCCAGGTGTACACAAATCTCCCCAAATGCTTCAGCCAGTTGGCTGCTCTGTCAGCAAGGGAGAAGTGGAAGGCAATCATCCGGATGGTGTCCTCGTCCACCTGCTGATCGTGGACGGTGCTGCAGATCATCTTGAACTCCTGGGGATGTAGATGGGGCTCCTTAGTGGTGAGCACGTGGAAGCGGGGAAGAATCTGAAGTGTCTATGGGGGGAACTTGAAGTCCCCCACGATCGCTGAAAGAAGTATCCACCGGTGTGTAAGTGTCGATCCGGGGTTGTGCAACTCCTGCATCGGTCTTGGCTTCTCTGCTGCTGCTGCCGACTGAACTGGCTCCTCTGGATGATCTGGGTCTCTTTCTCCTGCGGCTCTCGGCTGCTCTCGCGCTGTCCTCAACCTCTCCATCTCTCTCCTTATCTCCACCATGAAGGCTCCCTGATCTTGTATCTGGCGCTGCATCGTCTCTAGGGAAGCCAACAGGGTGTTGTTGATCGCACCCTGGTCCAATACATAGGTAGTTGTCTCTGCCCTCAGACCCTCGGTGCACTCCTTACTGCTGGCCATGGTCTCTACAAAGGCAAAAGATCCAAACTCAGGTGCCGATAAATCATCTTTCTGCTATCTCTCATCTGGCACTGGTATCTCTGGACGAGTAGAAGGGTGGTCAAGGGGGAACAGGGCGGAATTGACTCGGGTTTGGAGAGCGGATCTCGGCTCTCACGAACCAACCTAGATGAACGAGCCAGAGTGCTAAAAAGCGGTGCAGCCAGAGGCTGCCTAAGAGACCTACTGCTCATCATCTTGATCTGACGAGTTGGACGGATGAGATCTGAAAACACACAAGATGAGCAAATAAACCCCCAGTTCACCTACTCAATACAGAGATGAAGACCGTAAGAGATCGGTCGATTATCTTGTCAATTTTATCTAGGTGATAATCTCAGTCTATCAGAGCGATTATGCGAGCTGATGGGAATCCAATCCTCCTACCAGACTGTCCCGTATAAAAGGCCAGTAGTCTGATCGGGGTTCGAATATGGCTCTAGGCTAGTGTGCGGGTCGCTCTCTCGATCATCCAAACTAGACAATGAGGGGGTTGCTCTTCCCAAGACAAATTTTTCTGTGAGGTATCTTTTAGGGTCAAGTGTGTTTAGCAGTCCTAATTTTATAGTTTTTCTTTTTATGTATTTTTCAAGCAAACAACGCCTAACGAATTTTTCGGTTCTCCTGATTATTTAAGTCCGAAAACAGGGGAAGAAGATGAAAAAGCAGATGCGCGATAAAATCAATGATGCATGAAGAGTAAGAGATGCGTACCTGACTCCAGCAGTCTACATGCAAAGTGATCTGTGCATAAAAATAAAGATAGTAATAAAACTACTGATATGATGCACGAGAATCCGGCCCTAGACGAAGCAGTTTCTACATGTAAAGCACAGTGGCCGGGTAATCAAACCTAAGTCCAGAGTCCTACCTTGGGAGCCACTCGGTGTCCGCCACAATGGATCTTGCACGTGTTGTATGTGACTACTCAAGGCACGTGGACTAGAGTCTAATTAATATGGCTTTTTCTTATGATTTAATTAATTAGGTCCAACTACGAGCTAATAGGTGTAGACAGATAATTAAGGTTTGGATTCTAATTAATTACGCCACAATCAATAGAAAATCCTAAGCTAAGGCCAAAACTGCCTAAATCAGATAAGCAGTAAGAAAAATACGAAAAATCAATAGCCAGCGAAAAACCACGGTGAGGTCCCCCGAGCACACCGGTGCTTGGCAAAACAGACCCCGATAAATCACCAATAGAGTCCCAAGTGTGTGTCCCTGTATTATTACAAATAAAGTCTGCTGAAAATTAAATCTAAACTACTCTACGACTATCTACGATTATTTTCGCGGCTATTCTGCGGCTCTCGCACTCCTGCTCGGCTCCTTGCGCTCTCATGCAGCTTTATGCAGAAAAGAGGTCGCCTCCGACTCCTGCGGTTGCTTCGGCTTCTGAAAAAGCCGCCTCGGTCCTCAGGCCCTCGCAAAAAGTCAAACAGGAATGTGTCAGACCAGAAAAATATACAGAGAAATCAGATAAAAATATCTACAAATATCTACAGAAAAGCCGCGAAAGAAAATCGCGAAAAAAATCTAAATTGACTACTAAGCCGTGCTCCCCGACAACGACGTCATTCTAATGACCGAAAAATTGACGAGAGACTAAGGGAGATAAATATCATGGATCATTGTGACCTCAATCCCTCGAAAATCGATCAATCAAGAAAAAGAGACCACCAAATCAAAAATAATCAGAATCCGAATAAGTGGTCCTCGCTATTTATTTAACCTGGTATAGCGACCAGGGTCGAACTCAAGGAGCACGGATTGGCCGAATCGGCCTACGAAGTAGTCAAAAAGAATAAAAAAGGGATAAATGTATTTTTGGTAGATTTTTATATTTTAAAATTTTCTTGTATTTTTAATTCTAAAGAAAATGTAAGAAAAAACTAAAAATGACACATTCAACAATTTATTCAACACATCAAATCAAACTCAGAAAATTCAAATAAATTTATTTTTGTTTTTATGTTTTTCAGTGTTTTTGGTAATTTTCTTAGAATTTTATAATTTTTAGTTGTTTTTCTAAAAATCGACAAAGGCAAAAGTAGTGAAGAAATGTGCAGTCAGATTTGAAAGGCTAATCAAAAATAGATAATTAGCCTATAAAAATCTGAAGGCAATTTTTATGAAAAGTAGGAATAAAAACTAAACTACAGAAACCAAAATTGCATTTCTTTATTTTTATATAATTTTTAATAATTTTTATAAGATTTTTAGGGTTTTATATTTTTTATGGGTTTTATGAATCCAAAATCAACAAAAATTGGACAAAAACTCAAAGACAACAAAACAAACAAGTCCTAATTTTTTGTAATTTAGAAAAGTTTTTATATTTTTAATTGATTTTCTATTTCAAACAGTAGCAAAAATGATGGTTTTTTATTTTTTAAAAATAGCAAAAGGCAACAAAAATGCCCCAAAAATTTAGTGAAATTTTTACACAGTGGCAGGAGCCACGTGTCCAAATTTCACAGGATTTGGATTTAATTTGATATTTTATGCAATCGCTACAAAGGCTACAGCATACAGGGACCTGTATGTAATAAAAACAGAGTTTCAAGGCTGAATGAATAACAGGTGCGACAACTAGAAGGGTATCGGTGCAAAAATCACATCATTTCCACACATGTCGAATACAACACGCACAGGGGTATAAATGTAATTTTTAAAATATAAATTCCAATCAAGAACAGTCAAAAACCTTAGCCCAAATAATGCAAAAAGCCCAGATATCACGTGCCTAGCTCGTGTCTCACATTCACAGGGACCAAAGTGTCATTGTAATTAATAAACATGCAAACCATAACACCTTGAATCTACAGGATCAATATTGCAAAAGGTCCTAAAAGCACGTGTCGAAGCATGTGTCTCATACAAGCAGGGACTAAATAGCAAATACACAAAACTAGAGGTCCAACTATGCAAAATAACCAAGTGTGCACATTTATTTAATAGAATAAATAAAAACTAAAGAAAACTGTAGGGGTGTGGGCGCAAGTTACCCAGCCGAGGCGCGTGCGGGGCGCATGAGTGCCAGGTGTCGAGCGTGGGATGGCTGCGGGCACAGGTCCTGATGAAGACCTCTGGAGAATCCAACGGTGTTGGCGCGAGGAAGAACGTGGGGCGGACGCGGCCGTCAGATCATGGATCTAACGGTCTGACGGTGGCAGGCTACGTGCAACCCTGATGATAACTGGCACTGAAGGACGATCCGACGGCTGCGAGAGGATCTGGAAGAACTCCTCCTAGAAGAGCTTATCCAGCTAGCTGGGAGGGATTCCGGCGTCCGATGGAAGATCGGAGAGGTGGGTTCTCCTCGCGATGACGTTCCGCATCGGGAGGTGGCCTCTGATGAAGGCCCCAACGATCGGATCCTCTGGCGAGGGAGAAGGGAGCTGGAGCAGCTCCGGCGAAGGGTGGAAGCGTGGCCAAGGGAGGTCTCCTGTGTTTATTGACCTGCAGAAAGAAGCTCGTGCTCGGAGGGACGCTCCGGCATAGATTATTAGCGAATTGAGGAAGAGAAGCGGCGTGGATGGGCTATGGGGGGTTCCGACGAAGGTGGTAGATGGAACCCGACTCGATCGAGGCTCAGATGGGCCAGCTCGAGGTGAGCAGATCGTGGAGCAAAGGTGGCGATGGGTCGATGAGTCGATCGATACTGATGGGGTGAACTGGCGGGGCTCCGGCCACTGGGGCAGAGCTGGCGGAGCTGGCGGGTGAAAATCGAAGATGAACTATGCTAAAGAGGCTAAAGAATCTACCTGGTGGTCGAAGTCGACTGGGGAGGAGACACTGGTTCTCCGGTGATCTTCACCTCGATGGAGCATCGCCTCCAGAGGCTCGAGCTACGTCGGCGACGGAGCACGACGACGATGGTCGTCGGACCTGGGCTATACCCCTCTAAATCCTCACTCAGACACTCGCACTCACTCGTTGTCACTCAAGGAACACGGTGGAGGTCCTGGGACTCGAAGACGAGAGCCAAAGGTGCCGCAAATGGCGGAGGAAGACGCGATTATATAGTGGTAGGGATCCGGCAAAGATGGAGTCGGGCATGGAATTCTGGTGCACGGATCCCTAGGAAGATCCCCGGGCATGGATCAGGGATGAATCAAGGTTAATCGGGGCCCGGGGTTAGAGTGAATGGCAATCGGATCGTGCTTGGAAAAAGGGGAGAAGATCGAGTCGGGGCACAGATCTGCGGGTCCAGTGATCCTGGGGGGAGAGTTGACCGGGGGTCAACATCCCCCGTGGACTAATCAGGAGCCACCAATTATTAATTATTTATAAATTAAAGTAAAAATAGTAACTGGCTTTATTTCAAAATATTTTCAAAATGAAAAATGTTTATGTATTTTCAAAGTATTTTTTTGTGATTTTTATTTATTTTTTTGAAATATAAATTACGTCTTTACATTATATTATTATTATATACAGGTATGTATACCTAGGTATTTTTGAATTTATTTTTATTATTTTATTTATGTATATTTATTCTAATTTTATATTTTTTTTACATCATAAAACATGGAATATAAAATGATTTTTATTGGATTTTTATTAATTAATTACAAGGGTGGAATAAATACATCTTTTATTGTATGTACCTCGTATATATACACTGATGAGAGAGAAAGTATTTGTTTTTATTTTTATTTTATTTTTTCCATTTTTATTTTATTTTTATAAATATGTATAAAATATGAGAAACACAAATATATTTTTATTTTTAGAAAAGAAAGTATTTACACATAGAGGGGGTTTTACACAATGTTGAGTCACCCTATCTCTCTCTACTTATTTTATTTTGCGGTCAGGCCCTTGTGGAGCCTTCCCTTGGGTTCAGGTCACGCAATATTTATTCTAAATATTTCTCTCTTTTTCTTTAGTTCTTTATTCCTTTATTTTTACACAAAAGCATGCTAATTATTACAGTTTTCATGATGCGTGCATTTTGACAAATCATTGTATTTACAAACATTTACATGGTATTTTACCAAGGTTTCTAGCTAAAATAAAAGAATAAAGAGTGATGAATGGGGATTCATCAGTACCTGCTACCAAAAAAACGATAAGTGAGATTGCTCACAAGAGTGATACACGATTATATAAAAGCAGGTTTCCAATTGATAAATAAAACCTAATGTCAGGGAAAAAATGCAATCGATTAAAAAACTTTTTATGCACGGTTATAAAAAAAGTTGCCAATACCCAAAGGGCCCTTAACGTCAAAAGGCCAAAAAAAACGTGCAGAAAAAAATAGAGCTTTCTTATTAAAAAAAGACTAGGGGTTTCATGTAAAAACAAAGAATAAATAAGGGACCTCAAAACCTGGACTTAGGGTTTTCTCCAAGAAAAGAACATGCAGTGTTGAAAGACGGCAGATGCATTGGGAGGTAGTCGATGGCGGTGGGGATGAACGGCGGAGGAGCCCGATTTCGAAGGAGATCGATTGTGGAGAAGCTCGATGATAGCTCGGATACCAGTGATGGATATCACCGATTACTCCTTTCCTTCGGTTGCGAGAGAGAACAAGATAAATGGAGAGGATGGCAGAGGGCTCCCTTGGCGAGGGTTGTTCTTAGATTATTGACTCCTCTTGATGGAGGTCATTATTTATAGGGCGTGAAAAGCCCCCTCACGAAGTCCGCCCTCTCCCCACGCCTTATGCTTAGGTCTTCTGCTAGACCCGGTCGTCGTAACCGATGGCCGCCGCAACGGCCAGTGACGGTTCTTGACCTACTTGGTTAAATCTGTTCTACATCTCAGTGATGGGTATCGTCGAGGTACGCCTTTTACTCCTTTCCTTCGGTTGCAAGAGAGAACGAGATAGATGGAGAGGATGGGAGAGGGATCCCTTGGCAAGGTTTGTTCTTCGATGATTGACTCCTCTCGATGGAGGTCGTTATTTATAGGACGTGAAAAGTTCCCTCGTGAAGTCCGCCCTCTCCTCATACCCTACGGTTAGGTCTTCCGCAAGACCCAATTGTCGTAACCGTAGGCCGCCGCAACAGTCGATGACGGTTCTTGACCTACTTGGTCAAATCTGTTCTACGTCTCAGTGATGGATACATCGAGGTACGCCTTTTACTCCTTTCATTCAGTTGCGAGAGAGAACGAGATAGATGGAGAGGATGGGAGAGGGCTCTCTTGGCAAGGGTTGTTCTTCGATGATCGACTCCTCTCGATGGAGATCGTTATTTATGGGGCGTGAAAATCTCCCTCATGAAGTCCGACCTCTCCCCACGCCCTACGGTTAGGTCTTCCGCAAGAACTGGTCGTTGTAACCGCTGGTCGCCGCAACGGTCGGTGACGGTTCTTGACCTATAAGAGGACTTTTCCGCAATTCGGCAGGAAGAGGAGTAGGGAAAGAAGAGTCACCAAAGGTGCGTGAGATATCCAGAGGTAGGGTTCGCTGAGAAAAGCGCCCGGCCAGAGAGGAATGAGGCCGAGCGAGCCGAAGCCTATTTTCTTTTTTCGGAGTGAAATCAGAGTAGCGAATGAAAATCAAGATCAAAAAAGCTGTGTCATTATAGGGGCGATTGCCGTGGGGGACGTCGGGAGGACTGCTAACCTTTCTACATACATGACATAGGCACTGAGATCAAATCATTCATGAAAATGTTAAGTCAATATCGTGATCTTTCATGAGAGAACTAAACATATGGATATTGATTGGCATTGTTGTTTAAAAGCACGCCTCAAGATGTTAAGGTGTACGCATAGTGTTGATCCGATTGATTAGAGAGGCAAAGCTGTTCTTCTCTGAATTTTTACCTTATCTTAGTTTATCATGAGCACATTTTAAGTAGTCTGGTTCCCGAGTGCCTATATGATCGTGCAGTTAATCAACCTCCTCCACCCCCCCCCCCCCCCAGTTCAAAGAAAATGGAGGGAGGAACTAAAGAGAAAATGATCAGACTCTTCCACGACTACCAATCTGGTCTGTAGTAAGACTAGTGGGAAAAGGGGTAGTAGTTGGATCCTCAAGAGGACATCAACTCAAGTAATATAGTATTGGCCCGCCGCTTGCCACTTTATATCCTAGAAGAGAACTTTATATTTGCCTTTGACAGATAAAGGAATTTCAGGAAAGGGTCCCTCACAGATAATGGGATACTCTAATCTAGGTTATAATGGGTCATGAAATCTACTATAGGTTTATGAACCTTTATTGGGGGCATTTTTATCACATTCCCTCGGAAGAAACAAAGTGTTGCTTGCTGCTCGATTAAGTGCATAATCAGAGTCTAGGGGTGTGGCTGAGAATACACTTGAAATGGAAACTTTGATCTGCTCTACACGACTTAGGCATTTAGATCAAACTTGTCCTTGAAATGTTATGTGGTTCAATATTGTCATTTTTCATGTGAGGACTAAACATATGGATATTGATTGTACATTGTTTTTAAAAACAAGCCCCAAAGCGTTTTCTTGTGGAAAACCACCTCGAGGCTATAGCCTCAGAGAGCCAATGTGAGGCGTGCACCTCACGCACCTAAGGCAGCTTTGATGCATCACAGGAGCGAGGCACTCACGAGGCGCTACCTCAGATCTAATCATGTATTCAAAGTCCTTTGCTCAACTTTTTTTTCCATTGTGTTTTTTTCTCTTCTTTCCATTATGACCACTATTGTATTTTTTTCTCTTCTTTCCATAAAGACCACTACCTCTTACTTCTTCTAGGAGGATGTAGCATTGAGTCCTTGAGCTCGTGTCCCCCTGAAGCACATCCTCTAAAAACTTAGACACGAAAATATAAATATAGAATTATGTTCAACATATAATAAAATTTAGACATGAAAATTGTGTTTTCTTTAATTTCATTACATAAATAAAGTTGCACAGCCTGCATATGTCCATATTTTTCGCAATTGCTGCTGCTATTTATTTGATAACATTGTCCAGTTTATTTGCCCATCCCATCTAATATTGTTGCTACATAACTACGGCCAAAATTAAAATTTGGGTAGATCAACCATGAACTGTCCCTAAAAAAACTGATATTATCCACATGTTCAGCAACCTGGTATTATAAACTTATTCATTCCATTGTCTCAGTACTCATACCGCATGTTATATTCGAACTTGACACCATATTTCACTTGCTATTCTAATCAACTTTGAGTTGTATGATTAGCAATTAACAAATTAGACCGCCTAAAGTTGGACATCTAGATATATACCCCAGTTTTTTTAATGCTTTTCTCTGTAGTATTTGTCTGGATGCTTACACCTTGCTTCAATGGCATAGAACTGCCTCGATATGACTCGCGTTCCTTGAAACCTTGATTGACATCACTCATGATCTGATCCGGAAAGGACAACTTCAAACTCAAATGTGGCATCCACTAAATCACTAATCTGCTTGTGGATCTCTTCACCAAACCTCTAACAAGGACCATATTTTGTGATGTGTTTTCAAGTTGAGCATGCATGGTATCTGTCACACCCTCAAATTCCGTGATCGAGAATGATCGTGCAGACACGGTAGCTGGATACTCGAGAATGATCGATGAAGCTGGACTTCAGGAGGAGTCCGAAAATGTGTGGATATCAGGGAGGTTATCCACGAGAGTCTGGAGGCTCTACCGTACGTGATGGAGAAGCGTCACACAGGACACTGGCTCGGTAGCAGAGTGTCGTGGTGCTTGTAGCAGTGCGAGCACAGCGGGTACAGACAGCAGTGCAAGACATGACAGTGGATGCACGTAGTCATACATACGCGAGCGCAGAAGGGCGGTACGTAGTGAAGCAGTACGCATCGAGGAGCTATGCGATACGGTCACATAGGCGTACGCACGAAGGCGCACGGTATCGGTATTGATGCGTGGCGGTCCAAGGAGGCATGGAGCGTAGCAGGTGTTGAGTACGAGCATTGTCGAGCATGCTCGGTCGTACACGTACGAGAGTGGTCTGGAGGCCACGATAGCGAAGTTCTGGAGGACTTCCCCTTAGCATGGAGAATGCTAAGGAAGGGTTTACCGCACGAGGGTCTGGAGGCCGCGGGTTCCCTTTGGCACAAGACCAAGTGTTCGGTGGTACTTGGTGAATTACGGCAAAGCTGCATCAGCAAGCGTTGGAGCGCGAGTGTGCTGATGACTGGGCGGTTGACTGGGCGTCAACCGTGCAGGAAGACGAAAGGACAACAAGGGAGGCGAAGAGACGAGCAGACGAAGAGTTGCTGAGGAACGCGAAGGGTTGCTGAAGAACTCGAAGGGTCTCTTGTGTCTTTATGTATCATTATTGTAGATGTAATAATGAGTGTCCCTTGGGTTGCCTTGAGTCTTGTATATAAGGAGAGGTGGTGGCTCATTTGTAAACACACAAGTGTAAAGAGTACACAAGTCTACACGAGAGAAAGTTGTAGAGTGTCCACCCACTCCAGAGAGAGAGTTCCCCTTCTAATAAAGAGAAGAGCTTTGTGCCCGTGCTCGTGTGATTTCTTGGTTGAGTTCTTGAGCATTCTTGAGCGTGTTCTTGAGAGTGTTCTTGAGCGATCCGGAGTTCGTGCTCGTGTTTGTGTTGAAAGCGTCGGTGCGCTAGCAAGCAGGAGTACGAGAAGAGTTGGAGCGCGTCCGTGACCGTTCTACTCAGGGAAGGCTGGTTAGCTACGGGTTAGCTAACGCCGCACAGGATCGGTCGAAATCGATACCGGGATTTTGACCCTGTGACAGTTGGTATCAGAGCACGGTTCGTGATACAATTCGTTGGTGCGAATTGGTATCAGAACAAGGAGCAGATTACAGATCTTGGTCGGTGCCAAGAAGCGAGCAAAGCTACGAGCGACTGTCGTTGCAGTCGATCGCGGGAACAGAGGATACTTGTTGGTGCAAGTACATCTTCAATCAACGAGCGAAGATGGTGGGTGTTACCGATCGCGTAGCAGCACTGGAGCAGGCGATGGCAGAAGTGGAGTCCACTATTGGGACTCATGCCCATCGCATCGTCGCCTTGGAGGAGCGCTATTCAGAAGGATCGGATGTTGGGGACGAGATCCAACGCTCAGCGGAGCCGATCAAGTCCTTGGAGGACAAACTGGAGACGTTCAACACGATGATGGAGGATCTTCGGAGTGAGATCTTCCTCATCAAGAAGGCGTTGGCGAACTGTGGGAGCTCCACGGAGGTGCAGCGACGCAAGGTACCCAAGCCCAAATCCTTTACAGGTACGCGGAGTGCCAAGGATTTGGAGAACTTCCTATGGGATATGGAAGTTTACTTCGAGGCGACCAAGACGACGGAAGCCGAAAAGGTTGGTTTGGCATCGATGTATATGTCGAGCGACGCCAAGTTATGGTGGAGGAGCCGTGCAGCAGACGAGGCAAGACCGAAGATATCCAGATGGGATGATCTAGTCGCGGAACTGAAGACGCAGTTCCTGCCGAAGAACACTGCGTGGATTGCACGGGAGGCTCTTCGACGCCTGAAGCAGACAGGCACAGTTCGTGAGTACGTGAAGCGGTTCACGTCCTTGTTGCTGGACATCAAGGGGATGTCCGAGGAGGACAAGCTGTTCAACTTCACGATCGGGTTGCAAAGCTGGGCGCAAGCCGAACTGCGGAGGCAGGGCGTGAAGGACCTGAATTCAACAATCGTGGTGGCAGATGCGTTGGTCGATTATGGGGCAACCCAACCAAGTCACAATGCTGAAGAGGAGGAATTCACCAGCAAGCCGAGGGTGCGGTCGAAGGATAAGGGCAAAGGCGTTGCCCATGATCCACCAATGGAGGAACGAGAGTACTCCAAGAGAAGGGGGCAACCCAAGAGTAAGGGATGCTTCATATGCGACGGACCGCATAGGGCGCGGGAGTGCCCAAAGAAGGAGAAGCTGAACTCTCTTCGTGGGGACGAGGAGGAGGAGTAGAAGGTGAGATACGCTTGGGAGCAATAGGTGCGATGCCTAAGGTACGTCTCACGACACTTCGAGCTGGAGCTTCGAATTCAGTGGAGGAGGGAGCTCCACAACAAAGAGCTTTGGATGCTCTAAGGCTCGATCGAGGACGCACAGGAATGCGCAAGTGCATACTGAGCACCAACATGTGTGCAGAAGGCACACAACCAAAGCCGCGGATAGGAGAACATCCGTGCACGAGAAGACGAGGCAGAGCTCTGGAGGGCGATGCTGCATGGGCAAGAAGATACATGTCCATGGGGGTGGAGTGGTGACGAACCACACTACCAATGATCTTGCAGGAGGCAAGATACCGAAGATGCTCGGAGCACAGGAGGTGCTCATTTCCCAAGATGTAGGGACGCCTACAGGGAACGATCGGGATCGTCAACGAGCGAGCGTGGAGGTGAGTACTCCACATGTGGAGCTGGAGCTGCCACAAACCAGCGATGGAGCTGTTGTATCCAGGAGGGATACACCGAAAATGGGAGCTGACGAGGAAGCTCCACTTTTCACATTGAAGACCAAGTAACGGAGGGACGTGGTCCGTGAAAAGACCAGGTGCAGGAAGGGAGGCGGTGCAAGGCGGCACCACCCTTTCAATTGAGCCGCATCAGGAGGTGCGTAGCGGATGGAGGATCGTGACGGGACGCCAGCTGAAGAGGGAATGCTCGGTTGAGGACAACCGATTCTTCAGGTGGGGAGGCTTGTCACACCCCCAAATTCCGTGATCGAGAATGATCGTGCAGACACGGTAGCTGGATGCTCGAGAATGATCGATGAAGCTGGACTTCAGGAGGAGTCCGAAAATGTGTGGATATCAGGGAGGTTATCCACGAGAGTCTGGAGGCTCTACCATACGTGATGGAGAAGCGTCACACAGGACACTGGCTCGGTAGCAGAGTGTCGTGGTGCTTGTAGCAGTGCGAGTACAGCGAGTACAGACAGCAGTGCAAGACATGACAGTGGATGCACGTAGTCATACATACGTGAGCGCAGAAGGGCGGTACGTAGTGAAGCAGTACGCATCGAGGAGCTATGTGATACGGTCACATAGGCATACGCACGAAGGCGCACAGTATCGGTATTGATGCGTGGCGGTCCAAGGAGGCATGGAGCGTTGCAGGTGTTGAGTACGAGCATTGTCGAGCATGCTCGGTCGTACACGTACGAGAGTGGTCTGGAGGCCACGATAGCGAAGTTCTGGAGGACTTCCCCTTAGCATGGAGAATGCTAAGGAAGGGTTTACCGCACGAGGGTCTGGAGGCCGCGGGTTCCCTTTGGCACAAGACCAAGTGTTCGGTGGCACTTGGTGAATTACGGCAAAGCTGCATCAGCAAGCGTTGGAGCGCGAGTGTGCTGATGACTGTGCGGTTGACTGGGCGTCAACCGTGCAGGAAGACAAAAGGACAACAAGGGAGGCGAAGAGACGAGCAGACGAAGAGTTGCTGAGGAACGCGAAGGGTTGCCAAAGAACTCGAAGGGTCTCTTGTGTCTTTATGTATCATTATTGTAGATGTAATAATGAGTGTCCCTTGGGTTGCCTTGAGTCTTGTATATAAGGAGAGGTGGTGGCTCATTTGTAAACACACAAGTGTAAAGAGTACACAAGTCTACACGAGAGAAAGTGTAGAGTGTCCACCCACTCCAGAGAGAGAGTTCCCCTTCTAATAAAGAGAAGAGCTTTGTGCCCGTGCTCGTGTGATTGCTTGGTTGAGTTCTTGAGCGTTCTTGAGCGTGTTCTTGAGAGTGTTCTTGAGCGATCCGGAGTTCGTGCTCGTGTTTGTGTTGAAAGCGTCGGTGCGCTAGCAAGCAGGAGTACGAGAAGAGTTGGAGCGCGTCCGTGACGTTCTACTCGGGAAGGCTGGTTAGCTACGGGTTAGCTAACGCCGCACAGGATCGGTCGAAATCGATACCGGGATTTTGACCCTGTGACAGTATCTATGCTTGGGAAAGTATTGAGAAGCACAGTGTTTGAGTGTTTACATTATTATTTATGTACCTGTTTTCTCTTTTATGTTTTTGTGTCCTTGTGCATTTTGACCACCTCCCCTTCTAAGTAAGGAGGGATAGACCTCTCATGAGAAAGAGGATAAAAAACATAATCTGGGTAGTTGGTACTGCAATGATTTTCATGGGCATATTGGAAGAGGCCATCCTTAACAAGTTCAAATCTACTTTGGCTTGTCTTTGTTTGCATATGTTATTGGTTTTCTTTTCAGAATCTTGATTAAGATGCCATGGGAAGTACTAGGGGTGTTCAAAAATGCTGAGGTTGGACGGGTATCCATACCGACCCATAGGGATGTGCATGGTTCACGGGTTTCGCGATTATCCGACCCGATCCGTATGGATCAACCCTAAATCAATTGTTATCCAAAGAATTACATCGGATCGGATATCCAACCCTATTTGACCTGTGACATACGGGGCTCCGATCCAATGGTCCGCGGATAACCATGGGCCAACCCATCTCATAACTCCTTTAATCGGGATGATGTCTATGGGTCTACCTAGATGGTAATCATTAGGAATGCAAATGGACGGATACAGATATGGGTATAGGTGTTACCATATGCATTATTATATATTTCACAGCATCACTTTGATCTATCTGTTTAATTTTGTAGGTCTTTGTGGACCGTTAATTATCGGTTGTTTGAGCCGAATTGTCGAGGATAGTGTAATAATGATAATCAATTTAATAACCATCATTAGTTAATTTGCTTTATTTCGGATGTCATAATACGATAAAGTGCTAAATTTCACAACAATATTTACTAGTACTAAGATGAAAATATAGCAAAGAATATTTTTTTTGTTTGTTTTCATATCTTCGGCAGTAAGATATATAATAATTGAATATTATTTATTACTTGATTTTTTTAAAATCACATGAACTTTGAAAAAAACAATCGTATTCGTATGTAGTCTTTATTCGACATGTATTTAAATACCATGTTATTGGATCCATATTTGGATTTCACTTTTTTATTTGATTCATATTTGGATTAGCTCTTTATCCGATATATGGTTGGGCCCGCTCTTTATTCGATCTATATTTGGATTCGATAAATATCCGATTCGGATTCGTGACCATATTTTTTAAGGATATGGTTTCCTTAACGCATATCCGAATCATATCCGTATCCGTTTCGTATTCGATAGAGATGAAGCGAATATGGATATAGAAATAGACATATCTGATCCGTATCCGATCCGTTTTTATCCTTAGTCTTAAGCACAACAAAAACAGTTAAGATTTATGTATGATCTGTCACCATATCCGACCTGCAAGCAATCGATAACAATGCATGTTTCGACATCGATGTTTGGGCGGGGTGGGGCTCCTTCGCCCACTGCTTTGTTTCCCATATTTTATACGGAATTACCGTTGAAGATAAGAATTTTTAAAAAAAATACTAATTTAATCATAGTTAGATAAATAGGAATGCAGAATTTGTGATTAAGAGAAATTTTATGTTTGAACATTGGAGAAGTCGAAATAAAAGACCGTGCCAAAGCGGTATCGATATGAAATTGTCTCGTTCTATATCACTATGTAAGTGTCAAATTGATATATCCGTGTATCATCTGGCATATTCATTTCATACATATTTTGACTTCGGACATTTAAAATTTAAAATATAATCGCAAATTTTGTAGTGTTTGACTTTTTTTGTCATTTATATTTTTATACGAAATCCTATTTCGGAAGCTTTAACAAATTTTGTTTGGCTTGCATTTAATTTTTTTTGGATCTGCGGATACCCACGGGTAATCTGATATCCAATGGGTATCCAATCTAATGGATAACCATTTTGATTGGAGCGGGTTGATCCGTTGATCCAATATCATGGATCGGATTGGGTCAACTCTAAATGGAGCGGGTTTTCGCCCACGAACACCCCTATCGACCCGGACAAGTTGACCCTAAAGTAATGGGTACCCGCTTGAAGATATCCGGTCGGGTACCGTTAAATTTTGAAACCACGAAGTTTTGTCGATGATGATCTATTTTACATTAAAATGAATAATTATCTTACAGGATTCGATTTACATAAACAAAGTCCCAAATTTGCTATAGGATACTATTGTTGCTATTATGATCGTCGTCGTCGAAAGCTGAGGCCTGTAATACATGCTATAATAATAACTCAACAATAGTAATAACGTCAAACTAATCAGGATTACCTATCAAAACACCTTGGATTCTGTAGATCTCTTGGGGTGTGTTTGGTTCGTGGGTTATCCAGGGGTGGATAACCCAATTTTGTGTTTGTGTGTTTGGTTGGTGGGTTAAGGATTGGGAGGGTTTGTGTGATGTGATTGTATTGGAATTTGAAAAGGTTGGTAGTTATTATGGTATGATTGTATTGAAATTTGAAAAAGTGAGTGGTTGTTGTGATGTGATTGTATTGAAGTTTGGAATAGTGAGTAGAAGTTGAGTATTTTATGATTTTTAAGATGATATGATGGTATAATATATATTTTTTTGGTTGGAAAGAGAATGGACCCCACTAGTAGGTTGGGAATATGGGGTTTTGAGGATATCCCACCCAAAGTGGGGGTAACCCTCAACCAAACGCACCCTTAAGTTTTGTCATTTTAATGAGAAAATAAAATGGCATGAAACAGCATCATAGTAATTTTGTTCTTACACCATACCTGTCCTTTTCAAGTGTAGATATTTTTATAAACTTGATCTGAAACGTAATGCTATATATAATAAAATAAATAATGAGGGAGGACAGATATTTATAAATAAGGGATTTTATCACTTGTGCCCCTCCGAGATGTTGCAATATCAGTTATGCTCCTATCTTTTTAGTAATATCAGCTGTGCCCCTCAAAACTTGCTATTTTATCACTTGTGCCCCTCAGGTTAGTGACCGTCCATGTACAGTGCAAACGGACGTTAACTTTGAGGACATAAGCGGAATTATTTTTTTTAAAGGTTATATGGTCATTTCTTCCTCCTCTTCCCAAACCTCTTCTTCTTCCTCCTCTTCCCATCTTCTTCCTCCTCCTCCTCCCTCTCCGCCCCGAGCTCCTCGCAGCCCCTCCCCTCCCCGGCGCCGCACCTCCTCCCCCCGCACCTCCTCCCAGCCCGCCGCCCCTCCCCTCCCCGACGCCGCCCCCCACCCCCGCACCTTCCCCTCCGCCCAGAGCTGCTCCCTCCGCCCCGAGCACCCAACCCCCCCCCCCCTCCCAGTCCAAGCACGACGCCCCGGCTCTCAGGGAAGTTCTTGACGCAGGTGACGAGGGAGCCGGTGTTGGCGAAGGCCTGGGAGTTGGCGCCGACGCAGATGTAGAGGCACATCTGCCAGACGCGGGGGTCTAGGACGCGGGAGGTGATGGAGAGGTAGATCATGAGATAACCGGCGAGGTTCATCGCGGCGCCCATGGCGAGGACGACCCACGGTGGGGTGACCTCATTGATGAGGCCGGAGAGGATGCCGACGTTGGCCCCGAGGTCCTTGAAGAAGCCGAGCGTGTTGAGCGTCTGCTGGTGTAGCCGAGCGAGCTCTTGATGTCCTTGGAGTATATGCCGAAGATGTAGGTGGCGCCCGCCGCCGACATGATGAGGAACGACGCGAAGATGGTGAACCATCTCCCGCGCACCACGTGGGTCACGAGCTCCAGCCCCTTCGTCGTCCCCGCGAACGCCATCGCCAGCAGAGAAGTGGGCGCGGTGCCAGTGGAGGAGAAGGGAAGCGTGAGTCGTATTATATGGGGGAGATCACGGGGCCGTGTGGATCTGCTGTTTGACTACTGGAGTGTCGACTTGGCCTTTCTCTGGAAGTCACATCGCATGCTGTAATGCACCTCTTGATTTTCTTGTTCCCTTCTCTTTCTCGACACTGTTACGGTATGGATATGCTGCAGTTTATGTTGACTGTTTATGCTCCGCCTGTGCTGTGGGTGGAACTGGAGTTAGGTTTTTTTGTTAAATTTTGATAAATTTTTGACAATTTGATTCATAAAAATATCATCAAAAAATTCAATAAAATTTACCGTTTGATCCGTAATGAATGATATATCCGTGAAAATGCAAAAATTTTAGAGATTCCATGGATGTATGAAGGTGTCACTAAGAGAGAGAATTATGAAGAAAAAGAAAGAAGAACAAATGGAGGAAGAAGATGAAGAAGAGGACTGGACAATAATACCCCTCTTAACTGCACCAAGGTTTGAAAAACCATGGTTAAGTCAACTCATAGACGGTCAATCTGACGGAAGGGCACAACTGATGACGGAGCAAGTTTTGAGGGGCACAACTGATATTACCAAAAAGATAGGGGCATAACTGATATTGCAACATCTCAGAGGGGCACAAGTGATAAAATCCCTATAAATAAAGTGGCAAGTCCCAAACGTCTCAATCATCCCATCCTATCCGTCTAACAAAACTATAATATCCTCTGCACATCCAATCAATCACTCGCTCCTTTTTTTTCCCAAAACAAATCCCGAAACATATCTTCTTCCTTTGAATCTCTGCTGATCAATCGCTCTTGACAATGGCTCTCTACTACCCGTTCCAATCGTGTGGCCTCTTCCTCCGCCAAAGCCCTGCGAACCACGTTCCACTGGACCCTCACCCCCGACTCCCACCTCTACACCGCTCTCCTCCCCGGTGCTTGCTCCTCCTCCATCCATCACTCCGCTCTTCTCCCTCTCTC
This sequence comes from Ottelia alismoides, assembly GCA_037367405.1. Classification (NCBI taxonomy): domain Eukaryota; kingdom Viridiplantae; phylum Streptophyta; class Magnoliopsida; order Alismatales; family Hydrocharitaceae; genus Ottelia; species Ottelia alismoides. The sequence continues at coordinate 1,039,915 of JAZKJV010004856.1, forward strand.
TCTGATCGAATTTCCATTTGAATCGGCTCTGTAGGAACGAGGAAGGAGGAGATCAGGGTGGAGCTCGAGGACTCCACCTACCTGGGTGATCGCACGGACCGGGGTCCCGGGACGGAGGGGAATGGGGACTTCATGAGGAAGTTCAGGCTGCCGGAGCTGGTCGACCTGGAGGGAATCGCCGCGGAGTTTGAGGACGGGGAGCTGCGGATCACGGTGCCCAGGATCACAGCAGCGCGGAGGAGGCGGAGCTCATGCGCATCGCCGCCGCCGAGGAGGACAACGCCGGGGCACCGGCAGCTTAGTTTAGATTAGATGTTGAGATAGCAAGGCTCGTTTAGATCCATTATAAACAGAATTTCCATTTTGCAACAAACTTTTTTTTGCGTGTGTTCTTCCGTTTAGTTTTTGAAGCACAACAATCGTATTAAACATTTTGTCCGATAGACGGAATTAGAACCCGGATTATTAATTGGGTTAAATGGGGATGCTTCATGCGGAGCTAACTTGATTCCCTCTGTCCTATTTCGCTCGATTATTTTATTTATTTTTTTTGAAAATTTTCCGTAGAATTTCATCATAATATCCTATATTATGTCATTAAAATTTCGTGCGAAATAGATACTCTTACGGCCTCCATACAGACAGTCATTTTTTACGGTAACAAAATTGGTAAAAACAACCTCGGTATGGTGGAGCCGTAGGAGTCTTTGTTTTTGCAACGAAATTTTAATGGCATGATATAGGGATATATTGATGAAAATCTACGAAGAAATTTTCAAAATAAAATTAAAAAATCGGGTGAAATGGAGCGGGGAGCTAAGTTAGCTCCTCCAGGGGGCAGCCCCATTTTACCCTTATTAATTTAACCTACAATATATATTTTTTAATATATTAGGGTTTGACATATAAAGTTTAAATATGAAGTTATGTCAAATTTATAGATTTCCGGGTAATGTAAATATTTATGGTTGATTTACGTTTGCCTTTTTTAAACTTATTGGATGCATAGTTTTTACCACTAGCTTTCCTATTTGGTCTTATGTGTATTTATATTTCATAGCATAAGTGTACTAAGTATAAAATTATATTCTCTCGTATTAGGGATGTCAGCGGGATGGATTTGGACAGGTATTAATATTTTGAAATCCGTACCCATTTATCATATCACTATTCCTGCATGTCAATTTATTAACGGGTAATATCTAGCGGGTGTCCATATATCAGGCGGATATCCGTTGCATCCAATGGGTAGCCACATATTCGACATAGTAAAATCATAATCTATTCATACATGTACATCAAATTTTCACATATAAATCAGACAGACGGAGAGCATGTAATATGACGGTAGAAAAAGATGTGCAATGCAGAAAGAAATTGATATATTAAGTGACTATTTTGGGTTGATAATTTCTATTTATTAAAAATATAAAAAGATAAATGAATATGAATAAATGAACAGAGATGAGAAAATTGAGTTAAATTTTATATATGCGTATCGACATTTATTGAATATGAAATGGATTTGATGAGTTTGACTGAAATGCAACACACATATCTATGTTTATAGTTATTTTTTATTCGGGTTTGAAGTGCATTTGGGTTCGAATACCTATAAGACAATCCCGAACCAATACTCACACCCGTATGGATAATAAATTTTAAATCCAAACTAATCCAAAAATAAAAGAGACAGGTTTCGATTCCTTAAACCACATTCTTTTGACATTGTCATACTACTTACTCATTTTCCCTACTGTTGTGATTTTACAATAAAGGATGCAACCCGTGAAATCTTGACATTTTTATTCGAATCCCTAAATTAAACACGGTACTTTATTACATTATAAGTAAGATGAGAAGATCGATTCATCTAAAAAGTAAATACTTGATAAATAAAAAGTAAAAGGTAATATATAGTTTGGTTGTATCATACATATGTCTACCTTCAAGAGTTCCTATCTGTTTATGGTTAAATCCTTCTCACTTTGTTTGAATTTTTATTTATTCTAAGATACCTTATTTAATAATATATTCTTAAATAAATATATAGATTTTTAAAAAAATTTGAATTTAAAATAAAATATTAATTTTCCATGTAAATTGTACTTGCTTTTATTTTTCTTATTTTTATAACTACTAAATTAAGCTAAATCGTGAAATTTATGTCTAGTACTATTTCGTAGATAATTTAGTTTCCTACCTAGTTGATGAGCACACCTTTTTTAATTTTTGCCATTTGGACACGTGTCCAAGAGACGAAAATTTGTAGTTCATTTTTTCTTGGACTTTTTTTAGGTTCTCTTCACCCATCTTCTTTTATCTTCTTTTCCATCTTCGCTGGCTCTTCGATCCTTCACCGTTGGTGAGCATGGACATGTCGGCATTCAGGTGAACCTTCCAGGGTTAGAACTCCATGTCTGTTTGATTAAGTAGGTGGTCAGAGACAGCCAAATCCTCCATCTTTGATTTCTATTCCTGCGAAAGTCCTCGTAATTTAGTTTACCTCCCTTTAACACCTAGTCCGAGATCCTCTCCTGGACAAACCAGATGATGGATGGGTTGACCAGTAGCGGATAATGAACATTATTAATCATTAAGGAGGAAAGAGGGATGATGAGACTAAGCGGTAGAACATTAACAAACCAAGAAGAGAATTGCAGGAACCCACACGGATGAAAGGCAGACCACGAAGGCTCTGTCCCTCAACCCGCAACTATAGAAGAGTGGTAGAGAAGAAAGATAGTGAATGAGGATGAGGCATGAGTCAATTCATAATACATTGACGTTAGGGATTCTTCACTGAGGTCTCAATTCGGAATGAGGAGGCTTCTTGAAGAATGCTTAAGCCAAGGTCCACCGCCTGCCTTCCCAACTTATTAGTTTATATTAGAGCTGACTCTAACCCCCAGGCCCAAGTTTGAAAGGAAAAATGGCTAAGGTAGTTCTAAGAGTAATACTAGAAAACGCAAAGACTCTCTCTATGACTTATGTTTTTTTTAAATTTTCCACCCAAAATGTTCTCTACAATGTTGTCTCATTTTATGAAAGGGATTTTTATCCGGCAGACTCTATAATCTTTTCGAATTACCTTTACGACCTTCGAAACATCATATTTCCTCCCCCAACCCCGTAAACATGCTAATTCTTACCCTACAGACCCTGTGGTTAACCCCCGTTCATTTACCCGTTAAAATTAACCCGATTCCGTTATGTTCTTTTATATTATACCCATTTTATTTATCAAATTTACATTTAGTGCCATTGCACCCTCCCCCCGCCGATGCACCCTCACCCCCCCCCCCCCCCCGCGTCGCCGCCAAGGTCCGCCGCGCCCAGGAGGCTGTCGTCTCCGGTCGACCCTTCTCCGAGACCCTCGTGGAGGTCCTCTACAACATCAACTCCCAGCTCCTCACGGAGGACATCGACATCCCTCTCACCCGTGTCCCCCCGTCCGCAAGGTCGCCCTCGTCGTCATCACCGGCGACCGTGGCCTCTGCGGCGCCTTCAACAACATCCTCAAGAAGGCCGAGTCCCGCATCACCGAGCTCTGCTCCCTCGGCGTCGACTTCACCGTCGTCAGCGTCGAGAAGAAGGACATATCCTACTTCATCCGTCGCCCCCACATCCCCCTCGACCGCTCCCTCGAGGTCGGCGGCCTCCCCACCGCCAAGGACGCCCAGGCCATCGCCGACGATGTCTTCTCCCTCTTCATCGGAGGACGTCGACAAGGTCGAGCTCCTCTACACCAAGTTCGTCTCCCTGATCAAGTCCGAGCCCGTCATACACACCCTCCTCCCTCTCTCCCCCAAAGGCGAAATTTGCGATCTCAATGGCAACTGTGTGGATGTTGCCGAGGATGAGCTCTTTCGCCTGACTACGCACGAGGGGAAGCTCACCGTGGAGCGTGAGGTTGTGTGCACCCCCACACCTGCCTTCTCGCCGATAGTGCAATTCGAGCAGGATCCTACTCGATGTGTTGCTCCCCTTGTACCTCAACAGTCAGATTCTCCGTGCACTGCAGGAGCCCCCCCCCCCCCACCCCCGGGCGCCGCTGCTCCCGGCTCCCCCTCTCAGGCGATGCCCCCCACTGCCGATGGAGCCCCCCCCCCCCCCGGATGCTGCTTCCCTGCTCTCTCCCCCCCCCCCCCTCCCCCACCGGTCTACTTTGCACGATTCTTTTCCTATTCTTTTTTTATTGTTTTGGCTAATCCTAACCATTCGATGGTAAATTGGTTAGATTAACTCAAGACTAACCCAAGTAATTGACTCAAATATAGTTAAAATTGACGACAGGATTTGTTGGGTAAGACGGATCAAGTTTACAAGATCGAGGGAGGACTTATGATGTTTCAAAGGTCGTAGAGGTAATTGGAAAAGATTATAGGGTCTGTCGGGTAAAAATCTATTTATGAAATAGGATTTCTTAGATTTGGCGAACACATGAATGTTCACGTGTATACACGTCACCACAAGAATACACAAACCATATCCTTTATAGCCATGGTCAACCCTCTGCTCAATGTATTCCATATTTAAAATGATTTAAAAAAGCCAACCCATAACAAATCGAAACTAAAACAAATAAAATAAATTCACATATAAAAAATCATGTTATATTCAAGGATAAATTATAGAAAAGAACTTTAAGTACTGTCAATTCATAAATAGAGGCCTCATGTTTCACTACGTAACAAAGAGGCGCATGAACTTATTTTTTATCTCATTTACATACCCCTATAAGCTTCCACGACCCTTTCATTTAGGGGTGCTAATCGAATCATTCGAATTCGATTAGGATTCGTTCGATAAAAATTCAAAAAAAAATCAGTTCGAAATCAAATGAATTGAATTTAAATTTAACTTGTCGATTTGATTCATAGATGAATTGAATCTGAATTCACTTGCATTCGTTCGATAACAATTCGATTCGACACACACATAAATATGTATATACACATAGTATAACATAAGGCATTATATATATATGTGTTTGTAAATAAATGTAGTATATATTTTACAAAATCTCAACAAATGATACACAATTTAATATAATAATTAATATTGTTAATGATCTTATTATGAACAATCCATTTTTGAGATACAAATTATAAAATTCCCATATCCCCATCTTTATTCTCCAAATTCTCTCTCCCATCCTTAATCAGGAGAAAAAATCCCTAATCTTGCATTTTCTTCCAACATCATTGGCTGCAATTGTCGCTCCAGTGTGTGCTCCAACCTCGTTGGCTCTAGCCTCCAACAACCCGCTCCAACGTCGGCTCTAGCCTCCTACAACCCCGCTCCTAGTGCTCGCTCTCTCTAACGTTGCCAGCCTCCCTCTCCTGCACGTTCTCACCAACATTGTCGGCTCCAGCCTCCCGAAGCCCGCTCCTGCTCAATCCCATCGTCGCCAGTGCCACCCTCCCGATCGCAAACCCCACCACCAGATCGTGCTCTCTCCCATCATCAACAACGACATCAGTTCTGGACTCACCAACGTCGCAACATCTCTCCATAACTCCCGCAATAGCCAGGATAGCCAAACGTACCATCAACGTTGGTATGGAAAAATCTTTGCAGATCAAGTTCAAAGAACTCTATTCTATCAAATATACGATCTTAAAACTTGCTCAATATTCGTGACATGTTATGTATGCTAATCTAATTAAGAAGCATGCATGTATAACTTCATCTAATTAGTGCATAAGGAAGTCGGATGGGAATACTCCCAAACACGAAATGGATAGAGATGTTCAAATCCGGATAGATATAAGCAATTTGAATTTTTTTCATCAAAACAATAATATGAGCAAACTAAAATACAGTTTGGACAATACAAATTTCAACAAATTCTCTGTGACACATATTTAGACTATAAATCTAATGAAGGGGCTAAAATTCGAGCCTTTAATAGGAAATGGTTATCTACAAGCTTATTGTTGCAAAAATTCAATTATATATTCTTTTTTATTCTTCTTCATGTGCTTTTGCAAGTAGGGGTGAAGGAAATTCCCAAAAAATACCATTTCTAAATTATCCTGATGATGATGAACAACTTATTTTTATCCAGACAAATTATAGAATGAAGTGATCCCTATTGGTAGAAGAAGATTTATTGTGAAAATAGGTAGCATGATTTCAAGGAATCAAGGTCATACACGTAAAGATGAACCAATTTCAATCATGAGACATATCTCGTTCTCTTCACAGTTACACATCTTTTGTAGACAACATAACTTGATTGGTTTGGCACCAATGAATTGGTTAGTTCTGTTTCTAAGTATTATGGGGACCTGTAAAAATAATTCGATATAAATGAATCGAATTTGAATATTCAAAATTCCAAACGAATTGAATTTGAATTTAGACTAGAAGTTCGTTTAAAATTCGATTCGAATTCAGATTCGAAAAATTTATAATGAATTGAATCTAAATTTAGGTGGATTGGAATATATTCGATTCGATTAGCACCCCTACTTTCATGCTGACATGAAACCCTAAATCTAAAAGTTGACCTCTTTTTGTTACATTTGAGATGCAAAGCTCCTAATTGGGAATCAATACATAATTAAGGCTCTTTTTTTGTAATTTATCCTGATCATTCAATCCAGTTCGAACTCATAACTAACTTAAAATTCAATCCGACGACTGGAGATGGGTTTGAAAGGTGGTGTAATTGTACTCAACTTCGGTGGTGGGGTTTAGGCAATCATAGGCTATCGCACGCATAATCCAGGGATTTAAGATAATAAATTTTCCAATAAAACAAATGAAACAGAGGAACCCGTCTTATCTGAATTTAGTGATTCGTCACCTTTCAATGCATACCATGATCCTACATTAAGGAGAAAAAAACAACTAGATGCGACGACATCCATTGGATGTTTTACCTTCACAAGTAGAAATGAAGCACAATTCGATTAACATGACTGCTAGCCCACCAAGCTCACATGAAAGGAGACAAAGTATACAGGTTTCCAATTTCATACCAAATTCTCCATTAACAAATTAAGGATACATATAGCACCATCACCAGTACACAAGGTTGGCAGAACAATGCCCTTGCTCTTGAGAGCTTTATAACATTCCGATAGTTACTAGAGTCACACCGAGATCGAGATCGAGATCGAACACAAAAAGGCCTTACGGGGAATAAACAAGCTTGCGCTTCACGAACGTCAACGGGATTGAAGAAGAGACCATGTTACAGGACACATACGTGAAGGTCTCACAAGCTTTCCTGCTCACACAAGTCTAGCAACTGCAAGGTCTGCACAGCAAACACGAGAAATTAAAAATAAAACTTAAGAGGGCAAATTTAGATGGTCAACAACAAATCATGAGGGATCTCGGAAGGTCAATCAAGTTCAATGACTCTTTCGAATGTTTAATAAAGAGACCGGGATGGTGGTAACAATACAGAAAAATCATAGGAAAAATCAAGGACAGAACATATAATATGGCGTTTTGGATTATAAAAGGAAAAAACAGGTACCTAGCTGACCTAAAAGAGCAATTCTTTGATAAAAAAACATATTAGAAGTGACTGTAAGAAAAATGTGAAGGCCAGTTTGCATCACTACCTCGGGAATGGAGAGTTCCAAGCGAAATTTAGGGCCATCGTAGTGGTGCAGAACGGGCTGAATGCATCTTCCTCCAAGGCCTTGCAGAGGTTCCTGACACGGATCCTCACCTGTAATTTTTAGCCAGAAGAAGAGGTGTTATTATTTTTGTCGACATTGTGCAGAAATGGAACACTCCAAAACACTTTATTCACTTACTTGTGCAGGAAATCTAGATTCCCCTTGCACTTTTTATCTTCCCAGGCAGTGGGATCGATGTTGGACCCACCGAAGCTTGCAGCCTAAGATCAAAAGGCAATACAAGTAAGAAAAAAGGCTGCCCATCGTAATACCAATTTACTTAAGGTACATACTTCCTAAAAAGATAAACTCGTGTAACAAGACAAGGAACAAATTCCACAGATTCACACCCCAGGTTTATTGGAAATCACCGGATTGGGCAAAATCAGAAACAAAATCAATGATCGCCCTGAACCTCAAAGATCAGTTCTTTGAAGCCGATACAGTTTGGCAGAGTTGCACATTAACTGCTGATAATATACTTGCCCTGTTGATCAGTTAAATTCTTTCACCATATAATGGTGTAAAGATATCTAAAACAGATACCCGATGTGATTGTTGATCATTATTTACACATTGGTTTGTATCAACAGGTTGATGCGGGAGTTTTTGAATGATCCAAAGCAGCTCAAAAGATGAATTGTTATCACGTATGTTCCTGCGCATGCAACTTTCAGCATCTTGACAGTTCATTTTTCAGCTCTGAACATTTCCCCGACAATAGACGTGACACGGGCTAACATGTAATTATTGCATAAATTCTGGGTAACATTAAACCAATCACAAGATCAAATTTCTTCTCAGAAAACCTAGCAAATACAAGGAAAGAAGTGTCCAAATTTTGGTATAACAATAACTACAGCGATAAGATATATCTAATCAAGTACTGCTAATCAAAATTTTGTGTTGGACGCTGCTTATCAAAATTATATATTACAGACTAGAGAATTGTTTGCTGTTGTTATTGAGGATGACATGTATCTAATCAGGTACTGATATCAAAATTTTCGTTAGGTAGATGATGCCCATAAGATTAATTTGTCATTTTGAAATACAGCACCATCATTTAGTGTGCGGATACATTGGATACATATCGTTGTGTAAACATAAACAAAATCAGTACAGGAACATTTCTTGTATAAAACAGGGATTATCCAACCTCACAAAGCATGCATTTCTAGTGTACGTATCAGCGTTGCAATATTTGACCGACTAGGCCGACTTTTCGGTCAAACTATGAGGTGCGGGGGGAGAGGGGGTTCCTACTGAATAACTTCTAGTCAGTCCTACTATTAGGCCGACTGGTAGTTAAATTTGGAATTTTTTATTTTTTAAAATTATCAAGAGTTACCATTTGTCATGATATTACCAAAAATGTCAAATCTCTATGTTGTTAACAGATACTTTATGTTGGATTCTTGTTGATTGATGATAATATATGTATAAATATATAAGAATACTTACTCAAAAATATATATATAAGAATATATGTATTAAACATTCATTTTTAAAATAAAAATAATTAAAAAAATACAAAACCGAATAATTTCGAATAGTCACCCGAATACCGATTATTCTTTATTCAGTAAACCCTCCGAGACTTCTGCAACACTGGTACGTATAACAAAAAAAGGTACAAGAATAGACAGTGTCTACCTCAAATATACCATGCAGCTGGTGAGTAGTGTAGTTATACAGAAAAAGAGGTAATCCTGGGGTAATCGCCCGAACGGAGTCCCTATATCTAGGTGGCAGTCCTGAAAGATGATCACAATTATATCCATTAAGAGGGATGAAAAAGTATTTGCTGGCAAAATGAGAGGAAAAAGAGCATTTCAATCAGCATAAAACTACGTTTATCATGCGATATAATAGGAGCTATGCAGAAAAAGATCACATGATTTCGGGTATAACAGGATCTCAATTTGATGGCAGATGAGAAAACATTTCTATCAGTTTGAACACTGCTCAGTGGATCGTTGGACAAACCTGGCCTGTAGGGTTTTCTTTTCTGGCAGTTTCACCCTTCCTTGATGTTACTCTTTCATCGCTTGCTCAAAAAATGAGAAAACACTTCCAGAGGAGCTCATGTGCCCCGTGCAGGATACACCATAAAATCAGGCATTTTCATTTGTATGAAATGGTCAGTTCAGTATACTACCGACCATCTGCCTAGGCAAATGTTTTTCACAATATTAACTAGAAGATTAATCACGGTTCAGAAAGCGATATGCATATGCGTTCGGACTAGTCACTGAATACCGATTAAGCGGTATGTGAGGGCATATGCGGAGTATATGCGGTTCTACAAGGTTTCCTGATTTTTTATTTAAAATAAATAAATATATACAAAAGTGACTACAACTGAAGTAATCCAACAGAAGATCCAAGAAAATGACTTTCATATAAAGCTTGAAACAATCTTTATCAATCAAATATCAGTACTTCAATAGAAAAGTTAGCACACATAATAATTGACAACAATCACCAAAATATGCAAGTATTTGAAAGAAAACCGAAATTTAACACAAATAACATTAGTAATGTAGACAATATTCTAACAGGTTAACTCCAATATGTAGAGGTGAAACTTGTAACTCTATATCTACTAAATTCATGATACAGCGGTATGATGTGCTTCTTAATAATAAATTAAGTCGGCTGACTTTTGTTGCAACTTGTATACCAATGTATGTGAATATATATTTGTATAAAGGGATTTTTACCGGCAGACCCTATAATCTTTGTCAATTACCTCTACGACCTTTGAAACATCGTAATCATGGCCTCAAATTTCAGCGAAATTCAGTCGAATTTCTGTCGAATATCGATGTCCAGTCGAAATCGAAATTCGAGCGAAATGACCGAAATATGGGGGTCCTAGTACAAAAAATGACCGAAATGATCGAAATTCCGGTCGTAATTTCACCGAAATTCCATCGAAATTCTGTTTTGGTCGATACCGAAATGGTGACCGAAACCGACATTTAGGGCCTTGATCGTAATTACTCTCTCGACCTTATAAACTTGCTAACTCTTACCCTCCAGACCCTATGGTTAACCCCCATCCATTTGTCCGTTAAAACTGACCGGATTCCGTTAGGGATTTTTGCACCCATACTCCCCTCCGCAACGTCGTCCCCGAGCAGTCCCGTGCCTCAGACCCCCCCCCCCCCCGCACACCCCGGCACATTGAGCTCGAAACCCCTCTCCCCCCACCGCCCAGTTCATCATCCCCTGCTCGGCCCACCCCCCCTCGAGCTGCCTCCTCCGCCCAGCTACTTGCGCCGAGTGTTGCTCCTCCCCTGGTAGGATTCCCCCGCTGCCGCCGTGTCAAGCCCCCTCCCACCGTCTCCGAGCTGGAAGCACCCAACCCACCCCATCGCCCAGGTGCTGGAAGCCCGCCGAGCATGCTCCTCCCCTGCTCGGTCCACCCCCGTCCTCCTCCTATAATCGGATTCCCCCCAGCCCTGCCACCCAGCTACTTGAACCCACCCCCCGCCGAGTGCTGCTCCTCCCCTGGTCGGATTCCCCCGCCGCCGTTGTGCCAAGCCCCCTCCCACCGTCACCATCCTGGAAGCCCCCAATCCACCCCATCGGCCAAGAGCTGGAAGCGCCCCAACACCCCCCCCCCCCCACTCAGGTTCTCCCCCCGGCGTCCAGCTACTTGAACCCTCCCCTGGTCGGATTCACCCACCGCCGATGTGCCAAGCCCCCTCCTCGAAGCCCCCCCCACCGCCCAGGTCCTCCCACCGTCACCAAGCCCCCTCCTTGAAGAGGACAGATTTTTCTTCTCTGGGTTAATTTTAGCCGTCCGATCGCGGATTGGTTAGATTAACTCGTTTTTAACTCAAGAAAGTTAACTCTATATGTGTCAATTTAACGGCAGGGTTCGTCGGGTAAGACGGCGCAAGTTTATGGGGTCGAGAGAGGAATTACGATGTTTCAAAGGTTGTAGAGGTAATTGGCAAAGATTATAGGATCTACCGGGTAAAAATCCCTTGTATAAATGCCTCTATTGTTGAATTATAATGTCATTTATCTCTATCATTATATTTATTACTAATTCTCCATTAAAAGTACCGAACTCTACATACACCAATATATTGCATTCAAAATAACTATTAGTTGACTAAATTAGTTTGCTAAATTATTGGTATATTCTTCTGTTTCTTCCTCCGTGTTTACTCCAATCTCATAATACGACTACTTCAACGATGGATTTAAATGGTGATGGAATATTTGGTTGACAAATACACAAAAACAAGGAATAAGGGTAAAATGAGGGTGCAATGTTATCTAAATTATGTCAATTGAAGAAATTCTGACAAGTGACACAAATCATACTAAGGTTGCAGAAGTCGGCAGTCGGTACTCAATCGGCCGGCTCACTGACTAAGGATTAGTCGGCAGTCGGACGACTAATCGGATTTAGTCAGACATTAGTCGGTTTTGAATTTTTTATTATTTTAAATATATAAATTATATATATATGTGGGAAAAAAGAGTATGTTACCTGGGAGTAGCCAATGAGGCTACTCCCACCCTTATTTTTCCCACATTTTTTTAATTTTTTTGAAAAATAAAAATTTGTATATTCATCACTATATCCCTCTAACATTCAATTAAAATTTCGTCAGAAACAGGGACTTTTAAGTCCTCCATCCAGACATCATTTTTTTAACGGTCGCAAGATTTTTTAAATCGACCATGTTTGGATGGACGCCGTAGGAGTCTCTATTTCTGACAAAATTTTAATAGAATGTTAGAGGGATATAGTTATGAATATACAATTTTTTTTATTTTCCAAAAAAATAAAAAAAATTGGGGGAAAATGGGGGGGGGGGAAGCAGCCCGTTGGCTACTCCCAGGGAGCAGCCCCATTTGCCTCTTAATATATATACTCAATCATAAATATGCATAGATTAGCAATTTTCAATTTTATAAGAGCTAAAAAATGAAGCAATTGAAGGAAAAAAGTAACAAGTTAAGAACAAATGTTTGCTACATAACATTAGCTAATGTTCACTAACAGATACAACATTTGAAAATAAAAATAATTCAAGCAAGCATGAAGCATCAAGTAAAAAGTCATTCATCTCCATCAAGGTCATCATCCAAATCAATCTCTTCTTCTTCATCATCTTCTTCTTCTTCATCTATGTCTTCAGGTAGAAATTCCTCCTCTTCTTCATTTATAGATGCAACATTTGAGATCGAAGATGAAGCTCCATTGCCACGTTCACCTCGTTGACTTCTTCTCAACTCCAAATTCTCTTCTGCATCACTTGCATGAACCACTGATCCCCAAGTCAATCCGGAACCTGGAAAGACCTCCTCATCTTGAGCTTGTACATTGACCTCTCCAGTCCATTCACGTAAATATGCATGATCACGAGAGGAAAGCGAACATTTTCCTTTCTCAAGACGGTGTTCCATCAGGTTGGAATTGAAACGAACGTACACAAGATCATTTAGCCTCTTTGTCTCCAACCTGCCTCTCTTCTTGGTATGGATCTGTAAGCAACATTACAAAAATTGTGACTAATGACTATATCACTTACTAATTTACAACTAGTATTTCTATTAGGTGGGTCACTAGAGTCATTACCGAGTCAAACGTACTCCAATTGCACTCACATCCAGAGGATGCAGAAGTCAAGCTCAAGATCTTGATGGACATGTGTTTCAAATGTGGTTTGTCATCTCTATAATTGTACCACCAATTAGCTAATAAATATAGAATAGTTAAGTCAATGAAAACAACGAATCAAAATTACAATAATGGAAAATAATGTCTGAAATACCTAGATCGAATTTTTCATCATTTCTCATCCTTTGTCTCACAGCTAATGGCATCCCAAATGCCCCAAGACCATTTCTACAATCAACAAGCTCCTTTGTAGTGATAGCATCTTGTATATCCAAATCTGGATAAAATCGTTTCATGCAATCCATAAAACCTCTCTTCACCACAATATCTGCATCACCACCACACTCCGTGAAAAAGAAGTATGGGTTCAAATAGTAAGCCGTTAGATGCAATGGAGTGTCAAGTCTGCCCTTGGTCTTGGAGATAATAGCATCCACAAAAAACTTGTAAGATGACTCCACTCTATTAAAAGATGCAATTATCTCTCTCTTTGCCTCTTCAAGCCCTCCATAAACAAAGCCCATGGATGGGCGGCAATCTGCATCAACCACACGCAATAGACGAACCAAAGGTGTAAAACTTTTGATTGCAAATGCGTTGTGGTTCCAAAACGTAGCGCTGAAGACAATAGACGCCGCTTGTTCTCCTTTTTTGGTCTTGTACCATTTGCAGGCCCTCCACTCATCTGACGAAAACATCAACCTGAGCTTGTCTTTTTTCTCTAGAATACTTTCAAGAGTGAGAAAAGTAGTAGCAAACCTCGTTTGCCCTGGTCTAGCAATGTCTCTCTTGTTTGTAAACTTCTGCATCAAGTTCAAAGTTTTAGTGTGAGCATAAATAAAAATTGTGAGCAACCTCGCCTTTTTAACCGCGCAGGATCAATGGAATAAGCAGCACATGAAGTCCTAATTTGACTCTAACCGACTAACTAATTGATTTGAAATAAATTCAAATCCCTAATTGACTCCAACTAACTAAATTGAAATTCAAATTGAGACCAATTTGAGATCACAGGCGATCTCTTTTATTTAAATAAAATTACGACGACTCAAATAAACGTAAATAAAATTAGCATCTAAATAGCGGATAAAACATAGAAAATGAGGCCTTATTTATCCATTTCACGCTGCATCAGTTCTCCTCCGCTTGAAAAATTCGTCTCCCGACGAATTGTTGGATCTGCAGGCTTGGAGGTTGATAAATTTAAATCAACGTTCTCGATCATCCCCTAGAAGAACTGGTGTGGAGCAAACGGCGGAATCCAAGCGTGCGTAGGGTGATGGTTGGAATCGTTGTCTTCATGATGGAAGAGCATGTGTGGCGCAAATGCCGGTGCCCACGCGGATTTTACCCTATCGATGTGGTGCTTGAAAATTTGGTGGGGCATCTTCATTCCGTGCTTCATCGCCTTGGGAGAACCCATAACGAAGCAATAGCACAAATAGAGTAGAGGAGATGTGGCCAATGAATTAAGCCATGGGGCCTTTAAATAGGTGATACCCATGATCCTAATCTTAATTGGATAGAGACGAGAGAGAGAGAGAGAGAGAGAGATAAATCTCAATTTTTCATATATTCTGACCTGTCAAAAACAATAGCATGTCATCCCTTTATATAGGAGGGATGAGATTACAAAAATAGAAATTCCAATTCAAATTCAAACTATTTATCCTAATTTGACTCTAACCGACTAACTAATTGATTTGAAATAAATTCAAACCCCTAATTGATTCTAACTAACTAAATTGAAATTCAAATTGAGACTAATTTGATATCACAGGCGATCTCTTTTATTTAAATAAAATTACGATGACTCAAATAAACGTAAATAAAATTAGCCTCTAAATAGCGGATAAAACAAAGAAAATGAGGCCCTATTTATCCGTTTCACGCTGCATCGGACTATCTCAAAACGGGGCGGTCAGTAGGCCGATTCGAAAAATCGGGCCGACTAGTCGGCTTAGTCGGCTGATTTTGCAATTGAATCATACAATAAAAAACGTGGCACAAAAAAACGTGGCACAAATCATACTATAACACACATTTCATACACATTTGACACATTTCAGAACAATAACATGAAATAAGTGGCTTAAAAATCACATATAAAAAAATTACATATAAAAAATCATATCATATATAAAAAATTCACATAAAAAATCACATTTAACCCAAAGCAGGCACACAGAGAGCATATGCGGCCGCATAGTTCGCATATGTGACCCACATAAGAGCCAAGGCCCTAAATGTCGGTTTCGGTCACCATTTCGGTATCGACCAAAACAGAATTTCGATGGAATTTCGGTGGAATTTTGACTGAAATTTCGGTCATTTCGGTCATTTTTTGTACTAAGACCCCCATATTTCGGTCATTTCGGCCATTTCGGTCAGATTTCGATTTCGACTGGATATCGATATTCGACAGAAATTCGATCGAATTTCGCTGAAATTTGAGGCCATGATAAGAGCCATGGGCGCATAACTAGGGGCTTCATGAAAGCGGTGCGGTGAAGGAGCCGTGCATGCATATGCGGACACATAGGTCGCTTTCGTGAACACTGAGATTAATCAATAAATGGTCTCATAAGAATAGTATTGGTCCAATCAAACACAAAAAGTTCTTGCCATGTCAAATTGTTACACTACCAAAAAAGTACGCAAATCAAACAAGCAAAACTAGATAATCCAAGGTGATCCATGACAAGAGGAAGCCCCACATAGACGAGGCAAGATGGCATTTACTAAAACCATCAACCTAGTGGCGGGTGGTATGATAAGTTTCTGATGACCCTGAGATTTTTTGAACTTTTGATATAAAACTAAAAATGGGGATATAACGACATGCAAGTCATTAACTTATGTGTATCGACCTTTAGTTTGTTTTCTCATGCCATACCGATTTGATTGGCAGTAAAACAATGTGCGTTTTTACGAGGAAAACGGTGGGATGGATATCCTTTAGAGGTCCATCCAAGTAATATATATAATGAAATAAAAGTAGAAATTACATCCGCCAAGATTCAAAGAGGGCCCTAGCCTAGCATGCCCTAGAATATTCTCAAAATAAAATCTCTCTCAAAGACCACTCCATTTCTAGCTAACCACAGCGAACAAATAATCGTGCAGGTCTTCGTTTGTTGAATTAAGCTAAGAAATGACATATCAACTCCAGGAATTTAACAAAAAAATATACCAGGTCGTATTTATTTATCGTGGAAACAGATCAGTACAATTATCAGTGCCATTATATTATCAAGTTCGCAGGAACATCCATCTTTAGGGCAGCCATTAACCAGGATAGAAAAAAGAAGTGACATCCTCCATCCATGCAATCCAAAGCTTCAGAAAACCTTTACTGTGCACCGAACTCCTATATACGTCAGTCGAGGTTGTTGTACACCTTAAAGAAATCAACCTTTCACATCAACCCCTATATATCCCTTATCCAAGAAGGTATAATCTCTGCAGTCATAACCACAGTATCCACTATCTTTCTACCACGAATCAAAGATGTATGTATAGGGCTAACAATGGAATTCAGAACACCTCTAAGCTTCTTGGTCAACAACTTTGATGCAATTGGGTAAATAAAGACGGAGAGGGCATTAGGGTGAAAATTTTCAATACGATACATTATCATATAGTGTTTCTCATGCGAATTAAAGATACATATGAGAATATAAGTACAATCATTTCATTATCCATTTTAAAATATGATTATGAATGTGTATACAAATATTGATGGATACAAAAAATATATTACCATATTCTTAAAGATGAATATGAATATAAACCGGATACAAATTGGATGCAAAAAATAACAAAAATACTGTATAGGTTAACTAAATATACAAGTTCAAGGTAGTTTACACATAAAATAAACATATTAAAATACTGTATAGGTTAACTAAATATACAAGTTCAAGGTAGTTTACACATAAAATAAACATATTAAAATTCTTTAATTCCGTAACAATTATATCAATAATGGTGAAAGGAGTCAGAAAATTTTGTAAAATGATTATAAATAAATCTACAACTAAATGTATCTGTTAAATTGAATATAAAAATATGAATAAAAACATTTGCAAATATCAGTGTGATATCCATATCCCTATTCTTTTTAAAATGAATAAAAATATAAATATATAAATCTTTATAAAACGAATATAATAACGAATCAAACATGAATATTTCCAAATTCATTTTCATCCCTAGTTCCTTTGCCTGAATTCATCAAGCATCTCACCTACATTATTTCAGATCACGTCCTAGAATCCCTTAAGAAAAGAACCAGAAACACATTTAGCCTCGCAATCCCTCTACATTAGGTCACAGACGGCCTTCCAAATCTCACCCTCGGAAGAGTGATTCACCAAAGACTTGCCAATGCTCTACGGAGAGCTTCCCACCAACCTTCTCCAACCATCTACATCATATATATCCTTCCTACACCAGATAACAGACTTGAAACGATCATCAATTATCCTACATGTCCGGTCATCTCCCTGAACCCATTCACCAAGGATCTTAATGGCATGGATAAGGTTCCTTTGCCTCCTATTAGTCATCGCATGGAAGAAGGTAGTATCTGCGTTCCCTTTCTTTTACCAGATCTTTCTTGAGTATTGACATGATTTAATTTCGCTGATATGCTCCTCTTCATTAACTTGTTGCTAGGGCAACCTGAGCTCTCTCTGAATCTAAAAGGTGATTATTCTCCTCCTACACTAACCTTCTAGTCTACTCCTGCCTATCCAACGACTACTTCCTTAAAACATTCAAGGACTTGCAAAGATCCATCAGCTTGGATGGAAGGCGAAAGGATGCCAATCTTGTCGATCTCCATGTAGTCCACTCCGTCAGCCACTCGTCGAATTCAGACTCAATCAACTAAAACTTCTCAAATCTGAAGAAGGATGAGGGGTGCCTCCCTTCTCCCAATCCCAAACCAGATTGTGATCTAATTTGGTACGAGGCACGACCTTCACCGAAGAAAAGTGGAACTTCTTGAGCATATATATAGACGGTATGAATCTATCTAATCTTGAATTGGGGGATGAGGTTTCCAAGTATTTCGAGGCATCCCTAGTGATCTGCCATGACCCATCACCACCGGGTCATGGGTTGACCCGGCCCATTCCAAGAGGTACTTGATTTCATTCTATAGGTAACAAGCACCCACGGGTACACATGGAAATATCACTTCTATTAAAAGGAAAAGTATATATAATATATTAGATAAATAGCAAACAAATGCACAAAATTGATCAAATTCTTTATATTTTGGCATATGTATCTGTTGGAGTATTTGATGGTGCGCTCACATCAAACAGTTAGGAGATGTGGAGACTCGGTGGGGGCTATATATAGACCCCCACACCCATTGTATCCAGTGAGAGAAGCAATAGACTATCAGCCCTTTGATGCGTTCTCCCGCGGTTTCATCCCGCTCCTTAGAGAGTAGGGTTCCATGTTAAATCCTCGTGTTCTTTATTTTCTTTATCATTTATTTTTATGTACTTCATCATTCCTATTTTCTAACATGGTATCAAAGCGGGTTCGATTCTCGAGGATTTTATGTCCTTTATTACTTTTTTTTGAGATTTGATTGTAATGTTATTATTGTTGAAGAGTATTCATGTTCCAATTGGTCTCGTAGTTCAAAACCATGTTAATTGTAGCTGGAGATCTCGTCACAAAAACACTAGGGTTCTATGAACCCTAATCTTAGAGCATGCGACAGCAGCATCACATCTACCAAGCGCAAGACAGGACAACGCCTTTGCGCGCAAGCTCCAGGCTATGAGTCACCTTCAATCGCATCTTCTTGCGGTGGCTCCCTCCCTCCTACCGAAGCCAGCGACGATGAGCACCGGTAGGGAGAGGCCCATCAGCCACAGGAGGTCGCTACTCCATCTCAGGAACAAACGGCGCCGCTGCAAACCAATCTCCAAGCGATACATCTCCCTCAGGAGGCGCTACCCTCTGCCCTCTGGTGCTCCCTCTTCAAGCGATGCCCCTCCACGCAAACCCATCGCTCGAAGGACCCAGTGGCGGCGGCCCTCTCCTCGTTGCAACGTAGCACAGGATACACTGGCGGCGAGACTCGTGCCTCCCCGACTTGGAACGGCAACGCACATCAGATGCCCTAATCCCTTGACCTCTCCTCTAGTCTTTTTCGGCCCTTGCCACTCTCCTCGATCGAACGTAGCTGCAGTCTTTGGAGGCCTCTTTCAAAAGAAGGTAGGCGAGAAGTTCAAGAAGACCGATGCCACCCTTGTGAAGCGCTCTGTCGAAGCGACGGATACGAAGGTTGTTGATGCCTCGAAGTCTTCGGTTGTCGCCGATGATGCCAGGAAGGTGGCCGTTGCTGTCGACGATGGCAATGCTTCTAAGGAGAGGATCGCGGGGTATATCTTCATGTGTAACACTGTGACAAAGCCGGAGTGCTACAAGCGAAGGGTGTTTGGCCTCCCCAAGGGCAAACTCGATGACGTTGAGAGGATCAAGCCCGGGACTAAGCTATTCTTGTATAACTTCGATTTGAAACTCTTGTACAGTGTCTACAAAGCCAGTGGAGTTGGCGGGGAAAATCTCGAGGGAGATGCATTCCGCGGGAAGTTCCTCGCTCAGGTTAAGTTCAGAATTGTTAGTGATTGTTTGCCATTGCCAGAGAGAGAATTTAAAGATGCTTTGTAAAAAGAGGGCAGCACCATCATTTAGGCCCAGTTTGAGTTGAGAGATTTTCTTTAAAAAAAGGGGGGCACGTACAAAAAAATCATACACAGAAAATTTGAAGAAAAAAGGGGGGAAAGAAAATGAAAAGCCGAAAAAAACGAGAACGGCTTATTTAAAAAAAGATAAAAAATATTCAGAAAGCCAAAAAATATGATGTTTATTGGCTTATTTGATTCATATTTCCCCATTTTATTATCTTCTCCCAACTTTGTCGATGCCATTGATTTCCGACAAGTATGGGAGAAAGGAGTATTGTGTAGAGACACAGGTCTGTTGCAGATTCAGACGACAGATTCCAAACCAGCCAGATTTCGAGACTCTACAATTCAGTTTCAGACTCGACGTCAGATTTTTCCGAGTCTTCAGTTTCAGATATGCACATGTATGTGGTCTTCTTTTCATATGTGCACGTGTTTGTCATCTTTTGTGTGGTCCCCATCTTTCATGTTTCGACCAGGATTTTCATGTGATCCATAGGGACTCCAGAGTAGAGTACCATTCCCAATGCCGTGTCGGTTATGGTTTTCATATAGTTTCATAGGGACTCCACAGTAGAGTATCATTCTCTGTGCCAGATGGGAGAGACCCAGTTCTCCGAAGATGAGACTTTCAGACTCCGTTCTCAAGCGACCGTGAACTTCAGTACGAGATCCTTCCGATGTTCCTGTGAGAGAGAATCCACTTCGAGGTCCCTATGAGAGAGACCCATCTTCAGAGATCAACGTATGGATAATTAGTGATGCTCTTTTCGACCCTTTTTCAGAGATGGAGCGGTTATCTACATGTTGTAGCGGGCCAGAGTATTCCAACGAGGAGACTCATTTCAGTTGCAGTGACTTTGACAGGCGCGGTACAGAGCACATGCTCTCCGACGAGGAGATTCAGTTGACTCACACTCCAGCTCGTTCGTCCTCCTCACATGCACGGCATGAGAAGCAATGTCCTCGACAGCAGCCGACGGTGGTGCGCGTTGAGTTGATATTGTCCATAGTGTCTTGTATTGTGAGTTGAGATTTCTTTTTGTTTGTTCAAGTTGAGCACTGCATGCTCCAGCTTGAGGGGGAGGGTTCTAGTATTTGGTTGTGCACCACTTACCGCATCCATGAGTTTAGTCACACATCTACCAGTTAGGAGATGTGGAGACTCTGTGGAGGCTATATATAGAGCCCCACACATATTGTATCCAATGAGAAAAGCAATAGACTATCAATCCTTTGAGGTGTTCTCCCGTAGTTCCATCCTGCTCCCTAGGGAGTAGGGTTCCACCAATGTTCAAGAAGGCGGTATGCAGTATTCAGTCGGAGGGGTCACTGCATAGAGAGTATGCGGTATGCGGGAGAATATGTAGGGAATATGCGGTTTTATGCGGTTTGATCTTTTTTATTATTAAAAATATAAATAATGTTTTAATATCATGTTAATATCATCTAAATATTATATCTCTTGATTATAATAATAAAGAATTGACGGTACAAGGAACAAAATTATTGGGATAAAAAGTAATATAGAGTCAAATGAGCAAAAACATCAATTGAAAGAGCGTTAAGTCGGGTGTGCGAGTTTAGGTTAAGGTTTTAGAAAATGTTTATTTGAAAATCGGACGCATACTCAGCCGAGTAAGCGGCCTGACCCGCCTAGAGGCCGATTTGGTCATACTCGGAGTGCTAAGGCTTCCGAGTATGAGTATACGGCCGAGTATGCGGTATACTCGGCCGATTTCCTGAACACTGGGTTCCACGTTAAATCCCCGTGTTCTTTATCTTCCTTATCATTTATTCTGATACGCTTTCGCATTCCTATTTTCTAACAATATCTATATATTTATTATTTCAAAATGGATGTGGTTATGAACACGAACATCGTCACATTTAAGCCATCCAATGTATGCAAATTTAAGCCAATTTACGTATTTCTATAATTATCCATATATGAGCAACATCAATTTCATATTCGTAGATTTTCTCACAAAAGAGAGTGGTTGACGAAGTAGAGATGTTATAAGAATAATATAACATCTATATTCATATTTGATATCACAATTTGCATTGCTTTAGATAAATGGAGGCAGTGGGTAGGGTAGAACACTAGGCCAGGCCAACTCGAACTCAACCGCGGTAAGCATGCAAAAGCATGGGACAGGTCTAGGCCTCTATTTTCCTAAAATATTGATGTTCGGCCAGGCCTACCCTGAACCAACAGAGACATGGATTGATTCGATCATGCTCCCTTCCTCAACTATTACATTTTGCATGTACCATATATAACGATGATAACGATTGGATGATCGAATCTTATCATAATATAACATATTTCATTATCATGAATTTTTTATAGCGACTTTGATAATAAGATTGCAATCAACCTTTGACGAACTTAACTATTAGATTCCAAATTCATGGATTTATCATATATAATCTTATCTAACTATGCTATGATATTACAAACCTACGGATATTTTGGAATATTTAACTACATAAATGGAAGTGTTTTACCATGTTTCCAATATATGATATAGAATAACATATTGCACATTGGAATCCAAATTGACCATTTATGTCGTGGTAACTTTAATTGCTTTTGTTGATTAATGCTAAAGTTCAAAATCGAATCAAATCGCCTCATTTGAATCCGATGCGATCCAATATATGGTAAGGATTCAAAGACCAAGTCTTTTTTACGAGCGTGATCAGACACTACAACAATAGATTTATTATGCAATGTTGGTGGCAAGTCAAGCCCGACCAAACCCGCAAGCCTTGGGCCGGGTGTGGGTCATCAATTTATCAAAAAACACAGACCTTGACTTGGCCATGGCTCGAGAAAAATTGACAAGCCCGAGTTTCTCAGGTTGGGCTAGGTTGAGCCCAGTGCTCCGCCTAGTAAAGGGAGCTTTCAACTGGGTACTCGTTGGGTACCCGTTTTTCCAAATGGTTTTTTTGATTTTGCCATGGGTTATGGTACATCGGGCACCCTACCCAGTATTTTCCACCCGGTACCTGTAAATTTTAGGATCAAAATGCATGGGTCTAAAGGATATGGGGAAAAATCCTCAAGCGCATCACAGAAACGTGAGGATTGCATCGTATGCGATCGGGAGCAACTAGTCGCTCCGGGCAGCGGAATTTAAAAATGTTTAAATGATGAAACCACATTATCCAAGAACACTTCTTCAATCGTTTCATCTAAACCACAAATAGGTATTAGGGTTACCTCTTGAAGCGTGGTTGTGATCGAGTCTCTAAACCAAGAGACCTCCTGTCTCAAGTCCGATCCGACGAAGGAGACACTTGCAAGCGCGTTGATGAGATGCGTCCTTCTCGCAATCCAAGTTGATGATCTAAGGCCAAGCGGCGAATCTCCTGATCTCGTCACACGAGATCCGACATTTTCTTCATGAGCGAGGTGCACCGAAGGAGACGGATATCCACGAGCAAGAACTCCAGCAGCATAACGACGACGCTGCGGCGATGTCGACTCTCTCAATGGCTCCATGGTGAACGGTCATAAGAGAGAGAGGGAGAGGGGCTCATGACGTGTAGAGAGAGAAGAGAGAGCATTAGTTTACGTTGTAAACCTGTCACACGAAGAGCAACGGATGCCTCTTCTTATATAGGGTTTTGGGAACCCATGGATCCCAATCCATGGATAACACATAATCAATGGATAAGATTGATTTGTGTTTCTTTCAATGGTTAAGATGTTGTTGTAAAAACACAACTAATGATTTAATATAAATTAATTTTCATTGATAAATCAACAAAATTAATTTCAAATTAAATCATCATTGATAAGAGAAAAGATAATGAAGAGAATAAACCAATCTCCTAAAAAGAGGGGACGGCTACTTTTCTCATGGAGAGTTAAAGCCGTTCACTTCTCTTTGGTAGACTTGGTCCATCTCTTCTAATTATCATGAGATCTCATTATCTCATGATATATATCATCATCTCTTGTCGACAATATTTTCACCAAAAAATAATTCCAAATTATCTTATGGAAAATATCAACCATGCCATTGAAAGTATGTGAATCTCATTCATAACTCAAAACTAAATGTAATTATATTTTCAATTAATCATTCAATGTGAATCCAATTCGCATTAACAATTAATCAACAAATATAAATCACAATATGCTCTCTCTAATATATTATAAATCATATTTATAATATACGTGCTTAATATGGATAGTGTTATCCACATTATTCATATCCATGATAATTAAATTGTATTTAATCATCTTGGATCTCTATTCTCATGTGCCAAAATAATATGAATCACATTCACATTATTCACATCTTTGATAATCAAATCACATTTAATTATCTCAGATAACTCTCCTTATAATATGAATCAAATTCATATTATACATGATAATTAAATCATATTTAATTATCAATTTTCTCGATGCTCGGATACATATATATCAACAATGAAATTATCCATGAACTCTTTCAAGGATAATGCGCTTTCTCCGCGGATACTTGGAGATAAGGACAGTGCGATTATATTGTTCCACGTATAGTGACTTGAATATTGAGATCAAATCTCAAATTCAGATCTTGTGGACCTCCCATTAATGCTTGATTAAATCAAGACCGTAGATCTAATCTTCTCATTATATCCGAATGAAATTTAGATCAATGTCCAACATTTGGACTAAGATAATGATGACTTCTCTACGAGAGACACTAAAATCCAGACATGTTTCATCACTTCCTAGGAATGGAAGCGTCATGGTTATACAATCGTTTATGATCACATCACCCTCAGGTATTCCCAATACCTGTACATCCTGCATACTGGAAGACACAGATTAAATCCGAAGTTTTAGATCTCTTTTAGACTGTCTCCTTCAGGGTTTTATCATTAAGTTTTCTCATTCGATCATTGGGAGTTGGTATCGAGCATATACTTTCTGAAAGCATATATCATACCCACGTGTTGATCATATACTTTCCAAAAGTATATATCAAACCTATAAATTCAGTCAACCTTCAAAAGCGAGACGACCGTGCACGGAATTTGATCTTCCCAATATCTTATGAGTGAGCTCATGTCTTTTGGTTCAGTAAATGAACTTGTATGATCCCTTTGAGAGATCGTATTACTCATATACCCTTATATGCACACCAGCTCGCCGGTATATAGACCTTGATTAGGCCATCAACCTATCGGTCTACCAAATATACTTACTCAAACATATAGTAACACATCTGTCTCCAGTCAGAGGATGCGTGCCAATACCGTGACAGCATACGACATAGGTCTTTGGTATCTCAATCTCGTTAAGTCAACTCTTTAACCTAACTAATCTGACACCTCTGAATCTCTATTCCTATGTAGAGGACCTGCATCAAGAGGTCGATCAGATATCAGCATTTAGAGATAAGGATTGCCATCTCCTACTCAGGCTGAAGATCACGTCTTAACAATCATTTAACGGTGCTTGATGAGTCCTCAATCCAAACTCTTTCGATATTCAGCTAAACACCAGCCTCTATGATTCAATAATTGAATCAACAGTTGTGTGATCATTAAGATGGCCATGGTACATAACCCTAATTGTACTAAGGGACCTATTATGCAAATTAGTTATTCTTCATTTTAGATTAAGGAGTGAATTGCAATAACATTTATTGCATAATGGCTCGTCGTGGACTCGCATGTCCAACAATCTCCCACCATGGTTATTAAGGCGGCAAGGCGACAAGGCGTTGAAGCTGGGCGCCTTGGCGCCTAGGCGCGCTTAGGCGCGCCTAGGCGCGCCTAGGTGTTTTCCTGAGAAACCCTTTTTTATCATTATTTAATTATCAGTCTAACTAACATAAAAGTTTTTTGTATTTCCTGGTAATGATCTGTGCTCTGCTGGAAACTCTTACGAGGTTCTCTCCGGTTATCGATAAGTCTATTACCGATGCCAGATTTCCACATGTATTGGGCTCTTAGTATTTTAGTACAGTTGTTAAAGTAAGTCTTGAGATATACTTTGTTCTGATATTTTTTCACGGCGAAATTTATGGCCGATTAGAGGCTTGCATATATAATAACAGTATTTATGACATGATTGGATCTAATTGAGCTGATTCACATAGATTGTGTTCATTTTGGCTTTTGAGATGGACACATGTATTGTAACTGTGTGCCATGTGGTTGATCATTTTTTATCATGGGATTTGGACCCAGTTTGCTTGATAGCTCTTGGAGCAGTTGCAACTAATATGTAGTTATCAGGCTTTCAGTCACTATGGTCAAAATTTTCTAACAGATGCCAAAAACAGAAGACAATCTAAACTGTATCTTTGGGCTCATGTAGTTGCATAGGCCATAAGACGCACATAGGTAGCTATTTGGCCTTGAATTATAACTAACAATTATAGTCTGGGCACCCATATAATGAGTTATGACCTACATTTTCATTCATATGTATGGATTTATGTTAGAGTTGTTTTTTCATCCTTTTTCAGCATATATTTTAATATTCAGATATTCAGAACGTCTAGGCGCCTAGGCGTGCCTAGGCGTCTAGGCGTGCCTAGGCGGCCGCCTAGGCGGCCCAAGGCGCCGCTTCTTTTAATAAAAGCAAGGCGCGTGTGCAAGGCGCACGGGCTAGGGCGCCTGGGCGCCTAGGCGGCCGCCTAGGCGCGCCTAGGCGTGCGCCTTAACATCTATGTCTCCCACTAGCCCAAAGAGCCATTAATGGGCTAATCATTAAACCTGCACTCATGTGACAATCATAGGCTATTTAATATAGCCAGGTAAGCTGATCAGTCACACTGTTCCCGAGAGACTATGCCAAGTCCTTTTACGGCACTTGCATATCCCTTAGTAACAATGCTCGCATCCAATGCGAATGTTGCATCTTATGCAACCAATACTCAATATTGAGGCAATCATAATGTCTTTGACACTACAACTCAACAATCATTATGACCAGTGTATAATTTTAATTATCCTTATTAGAATACCCTTAGTCCTGGAGATCTCTATCTCCTAAGGTATCTGCAGTTAAGACCTTTTAGATCACTATCTATAAAGTCTTAGGTTCTTGATGATGAGACTTTCAGATCATTATCTCTAAGTCTTGTCATCTTTGAAGATATTGTTTTATTACTGCAACTAAGGTAGCGTTTGGTTCACGGTTTACCTGCGGGTTAGGGGAGTTTACCCACATCCCCCTCTCTCCCCGTGGGCCCCATTTTATTCCTTTTTTAAAAAATTAAATAAATCAATTTTACATCATCAATCCTATCAAAAAATAATATATTATATCATCATATCATATAAAAATTATAAACTACTAAACTTCTACTCCCTTTTCCAAACTTCAATACAATCACATCACAATAACTACTCACTTTTTCAAACTCCAATACAATCATATCACCCCAAATCAATTTCTAACCCACCCCCAATTTAACCCTTTATCCAAACACCAAAACACAAAAACGAGTTACCCTCTACCAGTTTAACCTGCCTTAACCCGCCAACCAAACGCACCCTAAGTGTTTTATCTCCATAGTAGGATTAGCAACAGTTTACTACTCTCACTGCATGGCACTCATCTGTCTTTCTGTACATATCTAGCATATATCAGGCTTCTAGCAACCGATACAAAAGGGCAAGCAGTTTTAGCATCATCAACACTTGATATGTTATCCCTTCAGATTGGTCAGCACCAAATCTTAAGGGAAAGGAGCCTTCCTTGGACAAAATATATTCAGGATGTACCAATAATGTGACAATCACAATTCTCTCTTTTCTCTTTGCTTCTGAACAACTTCAGAACTAAGACCTAAGAGGTATCCTTGAGATCATATCTCAAGGTATGAAATAGCCAGATCATAAAACACGTATTATCATTCTTATATAATTCTAAATGATTAGGATATTATCTACATTTAGCACGATGAACACATTAATACTCCCATTAAGCTTCACATGGTTCATCAAGATTCTATTTGAAATCATAACATTTATAATTTTATCAAATCTACAAGAAGCTTATTTGAGTCCACGGATGGAGTTATTCAACTTGCACACCTTGCTTTCCTCAACCATGAAGCCCTGGGGCTACTACTTATGAATATCCTCGGAGAGGTATTCATAAAGGAATGCAATCTTGACTTCCATCTCGAAGATGTCAAAGTCAAGTTGTGCAACTATAGTTAGCAGTATTCTGATGGGTTTAAGCATGATCACTGAAGAAGAAGTCTCATCGCAAACGATGTCTTCTCTTGTGTGTATCTTGCGGATACGAACCATGCTTTGAAGGTCTTTACCTTCTCATCAAGTTTCCTCTTTCTCTTTAAGATCCATTTACATGTTAACGGGTCTTGCCCTTATAGGTGGATCCTCGAAGGTCCATATACAACACTTGTATATGAAGTCTACATTTAGACTTTATTGTTAACATCCATCTCTCCATGTCATGATCTTCAGAAGCTTTATCACATGAAGTCAGATCATTGTCAGACTTATCTGGCACATGGAATTCATCTTCAAACTCATTTGAAGAGGTATTAGTGTTTCATCTTTAGTTGTCCTTTTAGTTTCCGACTTAAGGAGCCTCATTATCTTCTCAAGATTCAATGAGTTCCTTCACTTCATTTTCATCTTTATTCTACAGAAAGTCATCATCTTAGAATCATATTCTTAGAGATGAAATTCTTTAAGAATCTCAAGGTCATAAAGTAGGCATCCAATACCATTCTTTATTTTCCTAATGAAGTAGCAATCTAAGGATTCTAGATAGACTTGATAGTCATACTATCAACACATCATCTTATTGCAGTATGGGCATTTATCCAACTATCTGGATGCCATATGGAAGTCACAAAAATAGGTCAACTCTTTGACTTTCCTTCTTACTTGGGTTCGACCCATGCTTCCACTGTGCTCCCTTCATCTATAAACAATCATTGCTTAAGATAAAGGGTCTCTTATGTTGAATTCAAAAGGATTTCAAAATGAGAGATTTAAACATTTATATATGCCTCATTTAATTCATACAATATGATTATTATGAAGCTTCGTGAATGACTTGAGTATAGACAGTAGAATGATGACACTCATCATTTCAACATCCATCTTAACTCAAAAAACTTTGGTTCAGGTAGGTATTCTAACATTTTGAATACATCATCTCTTTCGAGCTACCATTCTGCATAATGCAGAGAACCATGGCATTCATGATTAAATGTTTAGAGCACATATGTATGTCAAAATATCTTCTTTGATTTTATAAGGATTAATTTGATAATTACGATAATCATCGACATGTCACTTCTAAAGTACACTCGATGAAAGATCAAGACTATAGAGACATACGAACCCTAAGGTGATGTCTTATTGCCTTATTTAATTGTCACTCCTCATTTTGATGAGCAAACTTGCATATTGCAACCACATACATTATGTGTTCAATTGCAAGGATAATATCTTGATCATGGATCCAATCCATGATATTTACTGGTTATTATTGAGTATAGAATTGAGTGGTTTTAATGAAGGATTATCTATAAGAAATTTGCATAAGTGTATATATTACATATACATATTTTACTTTGATTTAGGAATTTTTATATCAAAGTTGTCTTGCCTTGTCAACACCGAAAGTTCATTCCCTTAATCACTTTCAATGTAAGAGATATATTTACCATTATATCTCAGCAAGATCTGGGATCTCCTTCATTATCCTTGTTACATCCCAATAATATGAGAACTTGCAACTCAGATAAAAAGAAGCGGGAACACATTCCGCCTTACAAGTCCAACTTGCATTCCCAATTCGATCTTTAACACCCGAGCCCACCACCCCTAAGGTGATGTTGACTCGTCATTAATTGAATCAACCGTCAACAGGAATACAACTCGCTATGCGCAATCCAATATGGCCCCAACAATATAAGGACTCCATATTAGGGTCACTACGCATACGTCATTACTCTTTCGAAGAGCGAAGAGCCCGATCCAAATGGATTTATGTAAGAGTTGTCACTTCGGACATGCGTCTCCTACATACAATATCTGGCGACGGAACCCTTCGCCTTGACAGGAGAGCATGGATGTCACTTATGTGATCCTCTATATCATATTCAAATTCTAATTAATCATTATGAATCATATTCATTATGATTAATTCTTCCAAGGAAAATAACACATCTATTTATAATAGAGTGTCTTAATTTTAATTGGATTCCAATTAATCTAATCATATTAAATTAATGATCCAATTAATATCCAACAAGCATTCTTATTTGTTACTTGCACTATGGTATTATCTCAAATATGTATTATTTTGAATTTAATGATTAGAAATACATCATGATTTCTTAAGCATTATACCAACCCTACCCGCTGTTAAGGCCAGTACCGACGGGAGTGGGACAGACCGCACACGGTGCAACCTGCTACCCCAACGCTCCCCCACTAGACACCATATTCACATCAGGAAAGGATAATGCAAAATAGATAACTTTATACTTGAGATGATCATAGGTTTTTCAACCGAAATTATACCATATGATAATAATCAAAACATACTTATTAACATTATAATGAGATTTGCTAAACAAATCCCAAATCCTATTCAAGCAATATGTACATGTAACCAATTTTGTGATCTAGATCACATCTAATCGATAATTGGTTAGGACAATGTCATTTAAGTAAATAATTATATTAAAATATTTCACAAATATTTATCTATATATATTCCAAGAAATTAACCATTAATTTCACAAGATTTTTAAATGACAATCACAAGGTTCATGGTTCAGTATGTAATTTTCAGTAGTGACCCCTACTCACTAAAATTAAAACATATCTCATTTATTTTAAATCCAAATTAAGCAAAATCAATTTCCAGAGTTTCATAATTTGATTTAAATTAGAAACCATATGATTAACACGCATTTCAAGACATTTTAAAACAGTAATTAACATCTTAATTACGTCACTAACCGTCATCCCCGAAACAATGGACATATGGTCATTAAAAAGATCATATCTTGAGCAAACAAATTCCAAATTACGTAAACTCAAATTCCACATTTTCCTTGTTTAATGGGGAACATTCTCCAAGTGATGTTTTCGTGTTTAAATATTTTAAACAGGGCTGGAAAATTATCACAAAACAGGGCTGCGAAAATTGAAACGCGACAAACATTTTCACGAACCCCAACGAGCTCAAATCTTTGTAGGATCATGGATCTCATCCAAAACCTTCGACAACCTGGCTTTGATACCACTTGAAGGATATGGGAAAAAATCCTCAAGCGCATCACGTAAGCGTGAGGATCGCATCGTATGCGAGGGAGCGACTAGTCGCACTAGTCGCTCCGGGCAGCGGAATTTAAAAAAAAAATAAATGATGAAACCACATGATCCAAGAACACTTGGATCGTTTCATCTAAACCACAAATAGGTATTAGGGTTACCTCTTGAAGCGTGGTTGCGATCGAGTCTCTAAACCAAGAAACCTCTTGTCTCAAGTCCGATCCGACGGAGGAGACGCTTGCGAGCGCGTTGACTAGACACGTCCTTCTCGCAATCCAAGTTGATGATCTAAGCGGCGAATATCCTGATCTCGTCACACGAGATCCGACGTCTTCTTCATGAGCGATGTGCACCGAAAGAAACGGAGATCCACGAACAAGAACTCTGGTAGCATAACGACGATGCTACGGCGATGTCGACTCTCTCAATTGCTCCATGGGGGACGGCCATAAAAGAGAGGGAGAGAGGCACATGATGAGTAGAGAGAGAGAGAGAAGAGAGCATAAGTTTACGTTGTAAACCTGTCACACGAAAAGCATTGGATGCCTCTTCTTATATAGGGTTTTGGGAACCCATGGATCCCAATCCATGGACAACACATAATCAATGGATGAGATTGATTTGTTTTTCTTTCAATGGCTCAGATGTTGTAAAAACACAACAACTAATGATTTAATTTAAATTAATTTTCATTGATAAATCAACAAAATTAATTTCAAATTAAATCATCATTGATAAGAGAAAAGATAATGAAGAGAATAAACCAATCTCCTAAAAAGAGGGGACGGCTACTCTTCTCCTCATGAAGAGTTGTAGTCGTCCACTTCTCTTTGGTGGGCTTGGTCCATCTTCTAATTATCATGAGATCTCATTATCTCATGATATATATCATCATCTCTTGTCGACAATATTTTCACCAAAAAATAACTCCAAATTATCTTATGGAAAAAATCAACCATGCCATTGAAATTATGTGAATCTCATTCACAGCCCAAAACTAAATGTAATTATATTTTCAATTAATCATTCAATGTGAATCCAATTCACATTAACAATTAATCAATAAATATAAATCACAATATGATCTCTCTAATATATTATAAATCATATTTATAATATACCTGATTAATATGGATAGTGTTATCCACATTATTCATATCCATGATAATTAAATCGAATTTAATCATCTTGGATCTCTATTCTCATGTGCTAAAATAATATGAATCACATTCACATTATTCATATCTTTGATAATTAAATCACATTTAATTATCTCATATAACTCTCCTTATAATATGAATCAAATTCATATTATCCATGATAATTAAATCATATTTAATTATCAATTTTCTCGATGCTCGGATACATATATCAACAATGAAATTATTCATGAACTCTTTCAAGGATAATGCGCTTTCTCCGCGGATACTTGGAGATAAGGACAGTGCGATTGTATCGTTCCACGTATAGTGACTTGGATATTGAGATCAAATCCCAAATTTAGATCTTGCGGACCTCCCATAGATGCTTGATTAAATCAAGACCGTAGATGTAATCTTCTCATTGTATCTGAATCACATTCAGATCAATGTCCAACATTTGGACTAAAATTAGATCACTTCTCTACGAGAGGAGTTACTAAAATCCAGACCCGTTTCATCACTCCCTAGGAATGAGTGAGTGAGCTCATGCGTTCCGGTTCAGTAAATGAACATGTATGATCCTTTGAGAGATCGTATTACTCATATACCTTTATATGCACACCAGCTCGTCAGTATATAGACCTTGATTAGGCCATCAACCTATCGGTCTACCAAATGTACATACTCAGACATATAGTAACACATCTGTCTGCAGTCAAAGGATACGTGCATATACCGTGACAGCATACGACATAGGTCTTTGGTTATCTCGATCTCGTTAACTCAACTCTTTGACCTAACTAATCTGACACCTCTGAATCCTATGAAGAGGACCTGCATCAAGAGGTCGGTCAGATATCAGCCTTTAGAGATAAGGATTGTCATCTCCTACTCAGGCTGGAGATCACGTCTTAACAATCATTTGACGGTGCTTAATG
Organism: Ottelia alismoides; assembly: GCA_037367405.1. Lineage (NCBI taxonomy): Eukaryota > Viridiplantae > Streptophyta > Magnoliopsida > Alismatales > Hydrocharitaceae > Ottelia > Ottelia alismoides. The sequence goes on from JAZKJV010004856.1 coordinate 1,073,314, forward strand.
AGTCCTCAATCTAACTCTTTAGATATTAATCCAAACACCAGCCTCTATGATTCAATAATTGAATCAACCAAGGCCCTAAATGTCGATTTAGGTCACCATTTCGGTATCGACCAAAATAGAATTTCGATGGAATTTCGGTGGAATTTCGATCGAAATTTCGGTCATTTCGGTCATTTTTTGTACTAGGACCCCCATATTTCGGTCATTTCGGCAATTTCGGTCGAATTTCGATTTCGACTGGATATAAATGTTCGACAGAAATTCGACCGAATTTCGCTGAAATTTGAAGCCATGGAATCAACAGATGTATGATCATTAAGATGGCCATGGTACATAACCCTAATTGTACTAAGGGACATATTATGCAAATTAATTACTCTTCATTTCAGATTAAGGAGTGAATTGCAATAACATCTATTGCATAGTGGCTCGCCGTGGGCTCGCATGTCCAACAGGGTCAAGCCGAGTAATTATTGATCCGGATATTTAAATGTCCATATCCATCACCTCAGTTGAACCTCTGCAACCAAACTCCACAAGTCATCTGAATCAACATCACCACTTCCAAAATTAAACTCTACAAGTCATCTAAATCAACAACACAACTTCCAAATTTATTTAATTATCAGAGATAAAGAGCATATAATTAAAGTCCCCGCCACCAACCACGGACATAAAAGAAATCAAAAGCAAGCTTCCCACAATTCCAGCTAAAGCCCATCCCATTCATTTGCCCCTGCCAAGCCATATACCAACGAAACTACCAAGTACCACATAAACGCCTCCCTCTTTAAGCAATCACTACTCCAATCCAACAATTTTCAAAATCTCATTACAGATTTCTACCTAGATTCATGCAGTGTTGCATCTCATTCCATCCGATGTTCTGCCACCACCCTCCTTTTTTCCCAATCATAAAGACTGCAAAGTTCCAAGTAATGCACTTCATTTAAAATTATGCACCATCCCCCTTGCAATACGGGTGCTAAGTAGGTCAGTTAACTCCAGGTTGATTAGCACTTCCTCCTCTTCCTTGTACAGGTCTTTCGCTACCTCTGGGTCATGTGTCTAGTCCCTCCGCCACTTAAAAAATCATCCATTGTTGCTTCCCCTTAAAGCATCAAGTCATCCTAGGTCTATGACTCTAATCAGGGATGCAGCCTCAAGCACAAGATCAACTCCACAATAGGATCCCTACAACATTTGATGCCTAACATATAAGTACTCAGCAGACGGATCCCTTCCTAGGTGAGGTTATCATCGTCCAACTTTTTTTATTAAAAAGAGGGTACACTCCCGAGATGGGAGTCACCACAACAAAAAATATATTAAATTTAGAACGGCAACCTTACATTTAAGACGAGAAGTTATAAAGTGCATTACAATGTGAGACAACATTCTCAGAGAAGAACCTCTGGTTCTTGAAAACGAGCTCATTTCTCCCTGCCCAAATAGCCCCAACACTGCAAACGGCTTGGTACAGTCGCCCCACCGTACGCAGTGACCTCCAAAACGGCTCTAACCCTGCCGCCTCCACCAAAGAAATCCTCGACTCCCTTCACACATGCGTCGAAGTCTCGAATCCAAAAAAAAGTGATATGCATCCTCGACCAAGCCCCCGCACATGTCACATCGTATGTCCTCCAATCCAAACATCATTCCCCTCCTCGCCTTATCACATGAGCGGTTTCGTCTCAGACACCAAAGAAAAATCTTCACCCTGAGAGGGATCATGGCCGCCCTGATAATCTTCATATCCTGACAGAAATCCACATCCCGCTCTTGTTTCACCGTCAACCCCCTCATCGCCTCATACGCCTCCTTAACAGAGAACCTCCTCCCTTACACACATAGTGATCCTCCTCCAGTGATTGTTCCCACGGTAGAGGCACCTCTGCCAGCATCGTCAAGAACTCCTCCATGCACTGATCCGAAAGATCCAAGATGAACAGAGGCGCCCAGGAACCCCCAACCGCAACATGAGCAAGAGTGGCTTCCCTCGGCACCACCAGAGCCAAAAATCTAAGGAATCTCCTCCCGAGGGCCCCCTCCCCTGTACAGTCATCTCTTCAGAATCTGAACCTCTGACCATTCCCAACCTTTAGCCGCAACCGAGAAGAAATAGAAGGCAGAACAGTGTGGACCCTGGCTCAGAGTGGCGACTCGAATCTTTTCCTGCTGGCAATTAGCTCATCATTGACCCCATATATGTTTCTTAGCAATCTGACAGCAATGGATGTAGAGGGGCCCCAAATCTAAATCACCCACTTGACAAGCAACGCCTTGTTCATGATCTCAACATCCCGAACACCAAGGCCGCCATCACCTCGCCCATTGGTAACATCATCCCATCCCACAAGGTGCAACCCGGATCTTTGTTGCCTACCATCCGACCAAAAAAATGTCTTCATCAGAGTTTCAACCTTCTTCCTGACCCCCACCGGCATCAACCGAGTCGAATAGAAGAAAATGGGAATGGCGGCAAGCACATGCTTAAGGAGAGTCTACTTCCCACCCGCCTTCCAACCAGCAAGTCTCTCCTCCATTCTACTTATCAGGCAATCCTAATCGGATTTCTTTAGCTTATTGTCCACTAGAGGCAATCATCATCCAACTTAAATGCCATGAGGGACCTTCCCATTATGAAAGCCCCAATCTAGTTTGAAGACTCACAAATCTGCCTGTAATTTGGCATCCCCCTCATGAAAAAAGGATCCACCCCCTAAGGTCGTCAAGCAGGTGACCATCTTCGTTAAGGTCAATTGAGGACCTTATCATCCATCTGAAACTAACGTGACAGAGATCTTCAAGGGAGATACCTTACCTTCAGAAATTGCATAGAATCCATGCAAGCGTGTTGATTGCAACAAATATGACGTCCATATTTATAGATATTATCTGATTATTTGTATTCTAAGTTTATGTCATGGTATTAGGTTGTTGATAATGTTGTTACGTCATAATATTTTAATAACTTTCCTATATATGTGTTTTAACTTTACAATTGCAAAAACTGCATATACTCTGAGTGCTTACTCCGGATATAAAGCGCTCCCACATATTGAATATTCTCTTTAATCCACCTTGCCCAGAGAATGAAATATATCCCAAACTTGATTGCAAACACATATCAATCTTTTCCCTTTATTTTTAAGAGATATTTACACCCATCACCATGTATATTTTCATATTTACATTCATAAGGTTCGATAATTCATAATTACACGAGAAACCCTGAATAGACACTATTTCATCCATAACCCTCTATTAAGCTGCTCCAATAACCCAATCACTGATGTGAGTTAATCTAACCACACCATATCCAAGAGTTATCATTTATTGATTTTTTATACTTTTTTATTTTTTAATCAAGAGCGCCTATAGAACAACAGAGGCTCCTCTCCACTTTAGCCAATCTACATTTATTATATGAGTAACATCTCCATCAATTTTCCTATAATGTAGCAAATTAGATCCCAAGTTTTTGAAAAAAAACTTTCTTATGAACGTTATCGTCACAAATTTTCACCTCAACCTTCATCATTGCTTCCATCAAAGAGCATTCTATATATCCAATCTTAACCCTACTTGTACAAAATCATTTAATCTCTAATGCATGTCTCTAGAACCCAAGCTTCTCGTTTACTCCATCTCTAGTCCCGTCAATCAACATAATATCGTCATTGAATAACATACACCAAGGTATCTCATTATGAATGTGACTAGTCAAGTCGTCTATAATCAAAGTAAAAAGGAATGGACTCATAGTTGAACCTTGAAGCAGACCATTGTTGATGTCAAAATAGCTAGTATTCCCAGACCGGATCCTTACACAAGATGAAGCCCTATCATACATATCTTTTATGAGGATAATGTATAGGATAAGTACTTATCTCTTCTCCAAAACTCTCCACAATATCTTCTGCGGGATAGAATCATAAGCCTTCTCCAAATCAATAAATATCATACAAAGGTTCTTCCTTTTAGCTCTATAAATCTCCATTTTCTCTTCGGTAAGTGGATGACTTCAATAGTTGAGTGATGTGGCATGAATCCGAATTGGTTTCTTTTACTTTGGAAACTTGCCTCAACCTTCTTTCAATCACATGTTCCCAAATTTTCATAGTATGACTCATCAGCTTGATACCATATAATTAGAACAATTTTGAATGTCTCCTTTGTTCTTACGAAGAGGCGCCACGATGCTTCTCCTCCATTCTTCATGTCTTGTTTCGTCAAAAACCATTGAATAAATTTGTAAGCCAAGTCAAATCACACTCATCTGGAATTCTCCATACTTCTATAAGAATGTCATTAGGTCCTAATCTTTCTCATGTTTCATAACCTCTAAAACCTCTTCTACTTCCTTTGTATCCGTCTATAGCTTGCATAATTCAAGTAACTTTCATTACTAGCTAGATCTCCCAAAGTGAATACAGAAATTTTGGCGATTTGATGAACGGATGAAGATGGGGTGAAAATACAAAAAGTGATCTCCCAATGGTTTATCCATGAAGATACAAAAATTTAGATGATTTGGTGAACGGATAGAGATGGGGTGACGAGAGAGAAAATAAAGATGAAGAAGAATGGAGGAAGAGGAAGAAGGAGATGGGGATGTGGAAGATCCAACATTCAATTCTCCTCTGATTAGATTAATTTAATATTAACACAAGGTATTGACTCAAGTAAAAGTAAAATTAACAACAAGATTTGTGATGTAAGACGAAGTAAGTTTACGAGGTTGAGGGGATAATAACGATGTTTGCATGGTCGAGAAAGTAATTTAGAAACATTCTAGGGTTTGTGGGGTAAAAATCCCTTGTAAATAAGGTGAACTCAAAGGTGGATTATTTAACGAATTCTGTCATAGTTAATATTAGAAAATAAACTTGCGGAAGCGTAACATGGAAAAGGATAAAGAACAAGAAGAACAACGGGATTTTAACGTGGAACCCTACTCCGTGAGGAAAGGGATGAAACCACGGGAGAAGCCCTCAAAGGGGCGGATATTTCATTCCTTTTTCTCAATGGTTACAGGAGGTCTGGAGCTCCTTATATAGCCTCTCCAGAACCTCCAAGTCCCACCACTGGATGATGCGAGACTAAACATGTGGATGGGGTAAATGGATCTTCTCCAGGATCCATTTACCCGCCTATAACATAAGTGACGCATGCTCCAAATACTCTAAATGCATGCTCCAAATACTCTAACACTCCCCCTCAAGATGGAGCATGCAATGCTCAGCTTGGATAAACAGAAATAAACTCAACTCACAATACATGACACTATAGACAATATCAACCCAACGCGCACAACTGCTGATGTCGAGGACGTTGCTTCTCATGGAGTGCAAGCGAGGAGGATGAACGGGTTGGGTGTGAAACTAGATCTCTCTCATCTGGCTCAGTGAATGATACTCTACTCTGGAATCCCTATGCTACTGTTAAGAAACAGAAAGCGAAACCGGAATCGGAAATAAAGATAAATGACCATGGAAGAACAAAGATTTAACGTGGAACCCTACTCCGTGAGGAGCGGGATGAAATCACGAGAGAAGCCCTCAAAGGGGCATGTTATGCATTGCACTTTCTCATCTGATACAGGAGGTCCGGGGCTCCTTATATAGCCTCTCCACTAGACAATGTGGGACTAAACACTGGATGGGGTAAATGGATCTTCTCCAGGATCCATTTACCCTCTACAGCTCATAAGGCGCACATAACAAATACTCCAACACTCCCCCTCAAGCTGGAGCATGCAATGCTCAGCATGGACAAACAGAAAGAAACTCAACTCAACGCTACAGGACAATACGGACAATATCAACCCAACGCGCACAATTGCTGTTGTCGAGGACGTTGCTTCTCATGCCGTGCAGGTGAGGAGGACGAACGGGCTGGAGTGTGAGTCCGTTGAATCTCCTCGTCGGAGAGCATGTGCTCTGAACTGCGCCTGTCAGAGTCACTGCAACTGAAAATGAGTCTCCTCGTCGGAGTACTCTGGTCTGCCACAATAATGTGGACAACTGCTCCATCTCTAAAAAGGGTCGAACTGAAAAGGGTCGTGGCTGTGCAATCCGCGTCGGAGTCCACGGTCGCTGGAGAATGGAGTCTGAAAAGTCTCCTCGTCGGAGAACTGGGTCTCCCGCATCTGTCACAGAGAATGGTGCACTACTCTGGTGTACCTATGACATCACATGAAAACCCTTGCCAACATGGCATAGGGAATGGTCCTCTACTCTGGAGTTCCTATAGCTTACATGAAAACACTGGTCGACAAAACAAGAAGAATGATGGGGACCACGAAACTGAAGATGGCAAACACGTGCACATCTGAGAAGACTGCATACTCGTACGTGTCTGAAACTTCTGAATGTCGAGTCTGGAATTGCGCATGGAGAATCTCCATTTAAAAACTGTAGAGTCTGAACAACTAGTTGGCATGGAATCTGACATCTGAATCTGGATCATGGAACAGATCTGTGACTCTACATATACTCCTACTTTCTCCCATACTTATCGGAAAACAGAGACATCAACAGTTGGGAGAAGACAATAAAATGGGGAAAGAAGAAACATTCACAAGAATTTCATGCGGCTTTTTTTTCAAATTTTTTTAAGTCGTCCATCTTTTTTTACTTTTTTTAAAGTCGCTTCATATCATTTTTTCGGCTTTCCTTGCATTTTTTGTAATTTGTGTACGGTTTTTTTCGTGTACGCATCTTTTTCAAGAAAAATACATTTTTTTAAACTGCAACTGCCCCTTTTTTAAAAAATAAACAGACCCTGCCCACTTGGACTCTACATTTTTTTAAATAAAAGAAGCTCACAAGGGCTCCCTTTTCTACTTCTTTTTCGCCAAGCCTTCTTTTTTTTATAATACCGCCAACACTCTATCTATTTAGGGTTCCCGTAGGGAACCCTTTTGTTGGAAACACGTCGCCGCCCCTTGGAGGGCTGCAGAGATGAAGCACCGCTTGAGCGCTTGGAGATGACAAGTCCGCTGCAAGGAAGGAGAGTGGCGCCGCCTGGATCGCGCTGGGAGGGTCTGAAACCAAGGGGGCGATCGCCCACGCCTGGGGAGCTAGCAGCGCATCACTTGCTTCCGCATGCCACCTGCACGCGTGGGTCATGCACGGTGGCCAGGAAGAGGTATGCGCGGGAAAGAAGATCGGAGGGTCATCTGGTCTTGCGTGACAGGTTGCTCGCTGCTGAAGGAGAGGTTGCGCGTCTGAAGGTGAAGGTGTGGGCATGCGCGTCTGAAGGGGGCTCAGCTTGGAGCCGCCGAAGATGAAGGAGGGCACCGCTGCTTGCTGCACAAGTGGCGCAACGTGAGAGATTAACATCCCCTGGAGGAGACCTTGGAAGGATGCCCTGTCTGGGAAGATATGTTGTGTGCGAGATTGAGATGCCAGCATCAAACAGGATTCTGGATATGCGTGCAGGGCTACTTCGAACGGGTGCGGGAGCTCCGCCTTGGAGCCATGATGTGTCGCTGAAAACTCCGCCTGGAGCCCGCCGCCTGGAGATGCAGTAAGGGAATTGGAATAGGAGAACGCGCGCGGATCTGCAGAGAGATGGAGCTGTTGCGAAGCCTCCTGATGCTTCGTCGTGGAGATCGATATCCCCTGGAGATGAAGAATCTGGAGAAACACCTCCGTCGAGATTAGGGTTCCAAAAGAACCCTAGAACTTTTTGAACAACAAATAAAATGAATCTTTTCTCAATTCTTGAAAAATTCAAGAAATCAACCGAGAATCGAACCCGCTCTGATACCATGTTAAGAAATAGAAAGTGGAAGCAGAATCGGAAATAAAGATAAATAACCATGGAAGAATAAAGATTTAACGTGGAACCCTACTCCGTGAGTAGCGGGATGAAACCACGAGAGAAGCCCTCAAAGGGGCATGTTATGCATTGCACTTTCTCATCTGATACAGAAGGTTCGGGGCTCCTTATATAGCCTCTCCAGAGCCTCCAAGTCCCACCACTGGACAATGTGGGTTTAAACACTGGATGAGGTAAATGGATCTTCTCCAGGATCCATTCAAGGCCCTAAATGTCGGTTTCGATCACCATTTCGGTATCGACCAAAATAGAATTTCGGTGGAATTTCGACCGGAATTTTGATCAGTTCGGTCATTTTTTGTATTAGGACCCCCATATTTCGGTCATTTCGGTCGAATTTCGATTTCGACTGGATATCGATATTCGACAGAAATTCGACTGAATTTCACTGAAATTTGAGGCCATCATCCATTTACCATCTACAACTCATAAGGCGCACATAACAAATACTCCAACAAATACCACATGAAAACCCTTGCCTTCAATGGCATCAAAATCAATTCCAAAGACTCTTTGAATAACATGTTCTCTAAACTATCAAGTCTCTCCACCATTGATCTATTTCAAAAAAAACGTAGGACTGGAATCCTAGACCCACGCACTTGGTGGCCGCTGCCCTAACTAGATTTCCTATTCTCCCGCCCAGGTGATGGTCATCGCGCCCTCGCACGGTCAGGTGTAAGAGTCATCATGACCGGCACAAATATTTGTTATCAATGATTCAGAACTACATGATCATGATAGATATAACAAGCAGTCACGGTTATACTATATAGTTGGAATGTTCACATTTTATTAGAGCATCTTCAGCCCCAAGGTTTCCTTTCTATCCAAAGGTATATCTTCAGACGCTTATTGTGAAATGCCCAATGAATTTATTTTTTTCTTGACGGCCAGAACCTTCCCATCATCAAATTGTGCTCGGTAGACATGCCTGATGGATCCTTCACCAATTAGGTTGTCTATACTAAAGCTTCCAGTTCTCATCTGCAGGTTTGCTACTGAGAATGCAATAGCTTTGGTGTTAAATTTGTTAATGTTATTTGTGACAAGCTGATTAGTTGAGTCATCTTCATCACTTGACTTGGGTTGATCCATTGGTGGAGATATATTAATTGAAAAAGGTGCATTATGCATAATTACTACAAGGTCGATGCCAATTTGGAAGTGCTTTGCACCATTATTTTCATCTGATGGAACAAGAGTAAATTCTTGTTTCTGCTCATGCTTTCTATCTAGTGGGTCCTTTTGGACTTTCTCTTTATTAAGAAAAATGCCACGACTGAACCAAAAAAAACTAGTACTGTTGTGATTATAGCAGTTATTCCTCCACCACTGATACCAGGTTTACCCCTGCTACCACTTGTTTTTGCCATCAGATTTTCGGTCACGATTTCCTTTTGGTGAAGGTGGGGTGTAAATGGAGGTGGTGTAGGTGCAGGTCCACTGTTCCATTGATTGCCATTGCCCCTGGAATCCATCCAGTGAAACTATTATTTGAAATTAATAAATTTTCAAGAGGGAGATCTCCTAGAACATTAATAGTGCTAGGGAATTGGTTGTTTTGTAGATATAATAATGAGGTTAAACTAGAGAGGGCCCTTAAAGATCAAGGAGGGCTGCCTGTGAAGGCATTTTTTTTTAAATAGATCAATGGTGGAAAGACTTGATAGTTTAGAGAACATGTTATTCAAAGAGTCTTTGGAATTGATTTTTACTAACATCCAGGCATTCAATCACCCAATTAAATAATCTCTCCGCTATCCTTAATACTCTCAACATGGCCCCTTAGACTAAATCATAAAAAAAATTGAACTAATTGAAATCTCTCACACTTCCCCAATCCCACCCCAATCCCATGTTTACAGAAGTTTAGATTTTTCATGCATGGATATGGGATCTAAACTGGGCCAAAAATTAGATCTTGAAATTACAATTTATGAGATTTTTGAGAGTAAAATCTCACATGTAAAAAGAAACCAAATTTTCCATTCTTGAATATTAAATATTAAAATCAAGAGCTATGCTCTTTTGGTAGAAATTAGATGTGTATTGGGACATAGATGTCAATAAAGAAGGGTTTAGTTTCACAAAATCATGGATGGCAGCAAGAGAAGGAAAGGAATTGTACATATGATCAAGTCCAGAATGCCTAACGCGCGATATAGAGAGGAAAACCTAAATTCCAGGATGCTAGGGCGAACGCGCGAGCGAACGCGTGAGCAACGCGTTCCCCTCCTCCATCGCGTCGAGGGCGAGATTGCGTTCGTGCGGAGCGCTCATTCCTCCATCGCGTTGCACGGGTTCGAGCGTCGCGCCTCCTCGTTCGAGAATCGCGCTCCTTCCTTCAGGCATCGAGTCGCTCCTGTCGCTCCGCGCGGCATCTTCGGGAGCCGCGCTTCTTCATCCGGTTCGCGCGAAGAGTTAGGGCGTCGCGATGCTTCTTGGATGCGCGACGCATTCGTGTGAAGGGGCTCCTTTCTTCCTCAGGGCGCCGGCGACAAGGCTCGGGCTGGGGCTCTCTCCGATCCTGCCTCAGGCTCGGGCGTGCGGGCTGGTTGGAGATCTGGGGCCTGGAGGTGTCGCGCGATCTGGGAGGGTGCGGCTGCGGTTGGAGTTTCAGCGCCTGGTGGCCAGGTCCGTGGGTGGGAGCCGGTGTTGAGGGGGAGGTCAGGGGGCTGGCTATCGAGCGGGGGTGGCAGCGAGGGGTGTGGTGCATCCCATGGCTAGCAGCTGGTGGTTGGCCATCGTAGGGGGAGGTGTGCTGCTGCTGGGAGTAGGCGTGGGCCGCCGAAGGTCTCACCCTTCGGTCGCGGTTGTTTCCGATGCGGTGGGCTGGATCATTGAGTACAGGCGTATCGGGAGCCGGCGCGTTGCTTCTCTTGCCGGGGATTCGGTCATTCTCGGAGGTGCTGGCCGAAGGCGGATGCGGGTGCAAAGGTGCTGGTTGCCGAGGGTGGGGGAGACGAGGCATTGTTTTTGGCGACTTCGGACGTGGGGCTCGTGTCCAAGGCTTCCTTTAAGGGCGATGTGGTTCGGTTCTCTCCGTGGAGGGCGTTGGCGAGGGGCCTCCGTGTTTGCGAGAGCCGGAGGTTGTTGCATGGGCCGGTGTCTGAGTGCTTGTAGATAAGGTGGCGGAGGCCAAGGGACTGTGATGCAGCCGTGCAGCCTGGCGGCTTCTTCTTGAGCTTGTGGCTGCAGATGTGTGGGCGGCTCTTCTGGCTGCTGGGCGCCGTGAGAGGGAGGTCCCGGTGGCCGAGGTGGCGGTGGTGGATGCTGGGGTGAGGCTGCAGTCTGATGCGAAGGAGGGGGCTGGGCGGCAAGAGGAGGAGCGGATTTTGGTGGGGGCGGTTTTCAAGTGTGGCCCGCGCCCCGGGGGTGGGACTTCGTTTCGGTTCGATTTCGGCGGTGGATCTTCCGAAGTTGGCGGTTGTTTCTTTGCCTCGGTTTCGGGCGGAGGGGAGGCTCTGGGAGGGCATGGGGATCGGTCTGCTTCGGCTGCTTGTGTGGTGGAGGAGGTTGAGGAGGGGGTTTCGGCCAGAGGTGTGGAGGGGATTGCTGTGGAGGGGGGGGGAGCTGCGAGCTCTCCGTGGGAGGTCGTATCTGTGGCGGAGTGGGCTGCTGCTCCGGGGGGTCGGGATGTTCGTCTGGAAAGGGTGGCTGATGTGGGCGTAGTGGCGGGTACGCCTGAGGGTGCGTTGGGTGGGGAGGTCCCAGCTGGTGGTGGGGCGGTTCTGGCTGGGGTGGGGCAGGAGGGAGGATCTTTGCAGCTTTTGGGCGGGGAGTTGACGCGGCGTTTTGGTGTGGAGTATGAGAGGGGGGTGCGAAGCGGAGGAGGGCTGAGAAGGAGGCGAGGGCTGCTCTGAGGGCATCTCTAGCTTCGGGGGCAGATGCTGAGGTTGTGGCCGTAGGGGCGGCTAGCCCGTTGGTGGTGCGGAACCGTTTTGCGGCTCTTGACAGGGACATGGCGCGTCGCTTGGGGGTTATTCCCCCAAGGAAGAGGGAAGTCTTGGTTGCCCGATGAAGCTGTTATCCGTGAATGTGAGGGGCCTGGGACGGCCCGAGAAGAGGCTCGGTGTGCAGAATCTACTGGGAGAGGCTGGTGCAGATATTTTCTTTCTTCAGGAGACTAAGTTGCAGTCTTTGGATGACCAGATGCGGCGGGAGCTGAGTAGGGGGGGTTGTTCTCGTTGGCAGACAAGGGGGCAGCTGGGGCGTCGGGGGGGTTGCTCTCCGGTTGGCGATCTGATTCTTTCGACTTGCTGGGGATGTCCGCCTCCCACTTCACTTTGTCTGTTCGGCTGCGGCGGAGGGTGGATGGGATATGTCTGTGCGTTACTAATGTTTATGGCCCGTGTCAGCGGCAGGATGGTAGCTTGGCCGGGGATCTGGAGAGTGTTGGGGCTGAGGCTGGCGACGGCATTTGGATCATAGGTGGTGACTTCAATGTCACGTTGCTGCCGGACGACAGGCCGGGGGGGAGCGGAGGTTCTGATCCTGGATCATCAGATATGAGGCAGATGGTTCGGTCTTTGGGATTGTCTGTTGTGGATGCGGCTGGGTGCAAGTACACTTGGAGGAACGCGAGGGCGAGATCCAGGCTCGACAGGTTCCTGTTGTCGGTTGAGGCAGGGGAGGTTATCCCTTTGGCGAGGGCTTGGGCTCTTCCGAGGACTTTATCAGATCACACTCATGTTCTATGGTTTTCTGGTGAGGAGCGCTTGGCTCGGTTCTCCTTTCGCTTTGAGAAGAAGTGGTTGTTGGAGGATGGTTTTCGGGACATGGTGCATGAACATTGGCGAAGTGTGTCGGTGGCGGGCTCGGCTGTGTCGCGGTTTGCGGCCAAGCTCGAGTCACTGAGGCGGTTACTGTTGGGTTTTTGGAAGGATGTCGCAAGGCGGCGTCGGGCCGTCAGGGCAGAGGCAGAGGCTAGGATCGGCAGTTTAGATGGGCTTGATGATGATCGGGGCCTGTCTCCGGAGGAGGTGGAGGAGAGGGCAGCGTGGCTAGAGACTGTGCTTCGGGAGGACAGAAAAGAGGAGGTTCATTGGCGACAGAGTGCCAGGCAGAAGTGGCTACGGAAGGGGGACGCCAACACGCGGTTCTTCCATTCTGTGGCTTCCGGGAGGAGGAGAAGGAGCTTCTTGCATGAGTTGGAGGTGGGAGCCAAAGAGTTTCCGGCGAAAGGGAGATTGGGATCGCCTTGCGGGGTCATTTTGTGAGTGCCTCGAGGAGGGTGTCGGTGGAAGATGGCTGGGGTTGGTCGGGTCGGGGTGTGAGGTCCTTGAGTGGTGCCCAGGTTGATTCGTTAGTGGCCGATTTCACGGAGGTTGAGGTGCGGAAGGCGGTCTGGGAGCTGAATCCAGACGGGGCTCCGGGTCCGGATGGCTTCTCCATCTCATTCTACAGGGAGTTCTGGGATCTGCTGAAGGGGGACATTTTGGAGGTTCTGACTGAGTTCAGAGGGGGCATCTTGGGCTTTGAGAAAGTTAACAGGGCTTCGATTTTTTGCTACCGAAGAAAGATACCCCAGTGGGGGTGGGGGACTACAGGCCAATATCTATCTTTAATGGCATCTATCTTATTGTCGCCAAGGTGTTGGCGAGCAGACTTAGAGGGGTCCTTTCCTCAGTGGTTTTGCCGGCCCAATCCGCCTTCATTCCGGGTCGTTCTATGGCGGATGGAATCGTGACTGCTTCAGAGATTTGTCGTGAGTGGAAAACGTCTCAAAAAAAAGGGGCAGTTTGGAAGATTGACTACGCCAAGGCTTATGACTGTGTCAGTTGGAGATTCCTTTGGTTAGCTATGCAGAAAAGGGGCTTCCCGGAAGATTGGATTGCTTGGGTTAAGAGATGTGTCACCACTAGCTCATGCTCGGTGCTGGTTAATGGGAGGCCTGAGGGTGGCTGGTTCCAGCCGCAGAGGGGGGTGCGTCAGGGCTGCCCTCTTGCTCCTTTGCTTTTTGTGCTTGTTGCAGATTGTCTTGCGGTTTTGTTTGAGCGGGCAGTGGACGAAAACTGGTGCGAGGGCATCCGAATGGGGGACATCACTGTCCCGGTGTTGCAATATGCGGATGGCACGCTGGTATTCCTGGGAGGGACGGAGGAACAGAATCACAATGCAGCTGTGCTGGTGGATGTTTTTGGATGCCTCTCTGGGTTGCAGATTAACAGGCAGAAGTCGGTACTTGTTCCTTTGCGCTTGGGTGGCGAGGAGAGCATCAGGCTGGCGGAGTGGGCAGGATGCCCCTTGGGGAGACTGCCGATTACCTATCTGGGCTTGCCTCTTGTTGAGGGCAGGATGAGGAAGTCCGATTGGGATTGTGTGCTGCGCAGAATGGAGGAGCGGCTGGAAGGTTGGAAGGCGGTCACTCTGTCCAAGGGTAGGAAGCTTACACTGCTGAAGCACGTTCTTTCGGCCATCCCGACATTTTTCTTCTCGACGAGGTTAATGCTTGTTGGTGTTAGGTGGAGGATCGAGACCTTGATGAGATCCTTTTTCTGGTCAGATGGTAGGCAGGCTAAGAGGGGGTTGCACCTGGTGGCTTGGAAGGACCTGGCTGCTCCCACTGATGGGGGGGCCTTGGCGTTAGGGACGTGGAATCTATGAACAAAGCTCTGTTGGCCAAGTGGGTGGTGCGCATTTGGGGTTCGTCCGAGTCGCCGGTCTTGCAGCTGCTGAGAAAGATTTATGGTGTTACTGGGGAGTTGGTGGCAAATAGGAAGCGTTATGAGTCTTCCCTTTGGAGTGGGATCCGTGTTGTGCTTCCGATGCTTCGGCCGCTTCTTCGGCCGGTTTTGGGGGACGGGCTCTGATTCCGGTTTTGGTTGGATGACTGGACGGGAGATGGGGCCCTGGCCTCCCGCTACTCTCGGTTGATGGCGTTGGCCGCTGATAGGGGAGCGCGTGTGGCGGAGGTCGTCGAAGCCGGGGCGTAAGCGTCGAGGTTCCTTGCGGATCTATTGGATTAGAGGTTGGAGGAGTTTTTGAGGATGTTGTCTGAGATTCCCCTTGTCGGGGAGCTGTCGGGGAACCCGGACCATTTTGAGTGGGTTGGTGGTAGGTTCTCGGTGAAGGCGGCCTGTCGGAAGATTACTGCAGCTTTGGTAGAGCGTGATGAAGAGCTGTGTGCTGACGTGAAGACAATTTGGGCAGCTAAGGTTTCTACGCGGGTTAAGGTTTTCCTTTGGTGTATGAGGAGAGGTCATATCTGTGACAAGGTGAGAAGAGGAAGACTGCCGGGTGGGACGGATCTAAGGTGTGACAGATGCAAGGACGAGTTGGAGGATGTGAACCACATCTTCTTTGGTTGCAGGTCTTCCGCAGAGGTTTGGGAGTCATTGGGGCTCACGTGGGTCCGGGCCTTTGATTCGGATCAGTTCTGGCGGTCGATTCGTCGGGTCGGCCATGGGTTTACTGATGATGTCTCCAAGCCTTTTGCCGCACTGTGGGCTATTTGGTTGGGTAGGAATGACAGAATCTTCAAGGGACAGCGATTTTACTCGGAGAATGTTGTAGCCCATTGTAATGCTTTGTACAATTTCTGGGTTTCAAACTGATGTACGCTTTGCTTTATTAATGAATGTTTTGGTGTGGTGACTCCCACCTCGGGAGGGCACCCCCTTCTTTTACTCAAAAAAAAATGATCAAGTCCAGAATGCATGCATGACAACAACGAGAGGGCTAGAGGTTGTATACTAACTAAGACCACAGACTATCTGTTAGACTAAAGGATCTAAATAAAATCAAGAAATCTTTCAAATCTCAAACTTTTCCATCATCAAGATTTACAAACATGATCTCTGAATAATTGTACCCACTTAATGGTCTAGTGGTACTACAGTGTATCTACCACACAAAAGAACATGGTTCAAATCCCACTCTTGCATTGGTTGCGTTAGGTATCGACAACCAGCGTAAAAAATAGTCGAATCTCTCAACATGGATTTGAGCAAGAATCCATGTAGCCGACCCTACTTATAGTGGGAGAAGGCTTCGTACATTTTATGATCTCTGAATAATATATGCATATTTATGATCAATCAATTACAATATAATTATGTTATATATGGGAAATTTTGGGATAATGGCTGATCGTGGGAGGTGCTTACAAGTAGCTTCAAAACCTTTTTATATACGCAAGTAGAAATAAATTTGTATTGTTCCTACCTTTCTACTTGCTTACTTTTGAACATATCAAATGCCTGTTGTTTTTGGGAGGTAACAACGCTCGCTGACGCCTTTTCTTTATAACATATTTTGGCAGGTAAAGAGCCTACTACTCAGTAGCTATTAATGATTTCAGGCGATAGGGTATATACCATACGGTATGTTCCTTTTTATTTTAGTTTTCTTTTCTCTTTTTTATATATATTTTGAGACACATGTATGAATAAAATGTCGACTTCTGATACATATATTGATATTATGAAAATGAATGGAATAAAATTTTGATAGCATGTCTTTATTGAATCTAATGAATGTGGTTTGGAATGTCATGTGCAAATATAGCAGCGTGAAAAATTTCCTCGTAAATTCATACATTTAATGCGATGCTAATGAATGTAATATTGCGAATGCGACGTAAACGAGCAACCGGATCCGAGGGAGTTTACAGTTTGGTATCAGAGCCAGGTTTCGATCCTGGGATCTGTGGGTTATGGGCCCACTACGCTTTCGATGCGCCACTCTGATTAACTATAAACCCCCTCGGATCCGGGTGTCCATTTACGTCGCATTCGCAATATTAAATTCATTGACATCGCATTAAATGTATGAATTTACGGGGAAATTTTCGCTTTGTTATATTTGCATATGACAATTCAAACCACATTTATCATATTCAACAAAAATATAACACCAAAATTTTATTCCATTCATTTTCATAATATCAATACATGTACATCAGAAGTCGACAGTTCATTCATACATATGTCCTAAAATATATATATAGAAGAGAAAAGAAAACTGAAACAAAAAGTAACATGTCGTCTGATATATACCTTATCGCCTCGAATCATCAATAGCTACTGAACAGCAGGCTCTTGGCCTGCCAAAACATGTTGGAAAGAAAAGACATCAGCGGACGCTAGGGTTGAGCATTGGATCGGGCCAGCCCGACCCTGTCCGAAACCCAACCCATGTAGTCCGGCTCGAACCCAAGCCCGCAAATAATTGGGCCGGGCTTTGAGCCTTAATTCAAGCCCAAATGTTTATTCGGGCCAGGTTCGGGCCTGATAGGGCCCAAACTCGAAAGCCCGATAGCCCGGCCCGTTTCAAGGACCCAAACTGCTCGGCCCATTAGGATGACCCATTACTTATGCATGAGTGATAATAGAATTTAGATGGATATTAAATTATGAACATATTAATTTAATTAAAGTTAAAACCCATCATTATTATATATACCATCATGATAACAATTTATCATGTTAACGAACATATATTATAAACAATTATATTACACTGGTAATATATTCGTCATGTTTAGTGCATGTTGTTGTACATAGCAAATTCGTATCATGGACATGTTTCCTTAATATTACCAATGTGTAAAATATATTTGCATGTGTAAAGAATACTCATTTTTGTTGGGGACGGATGATGTATTTGTAAGATGAGAACAAGCTCAATATATCTTGGAGTCTCAATTGGGTCGGCCCGGCCCGAACCCGGCCCATAATTTTTGGATCGGGCTTGGGCTTGGGCCTAGATTTTGAAAAATAAAACGAGCCCAGGCCCGGTCTGTTAGCCCGTATACTAAAAAGGGTTTGGGCCAGGCCAAACCGAACCCAGCCCGAACCCGGCCCATGCTCAACCCTAGCGGGCACTGGTATCTCCTAAAAACTTATAAAAATAAATAGGCATTTGATATATTCAAAAGCAAGCAAGTAGAAAGGCAGGAACAACATAAATTTATTTCTACTTACGTATATAAAAAGGTTTTCAAGTTACTTCTAAGCATCTCACATGATCAACCATTATCCCAACATTTCCCATATATAACATAATTATATTGTAATTGATTAATCATAAATATGCATATACTATTTAGAGATCATGTTTGTAAATTTTGATGATGGAAAAGTTTGAGATTGGAAAGATTTCTTGATTTTATTTAGATCTTTTAATCTAGCCGATAGTCCGTGGTCTTGATTTGTGTGTAACCTCACACTATAACTCTAAGACGTGGGGAATACCTTAGGGTTGGGGTGCCTCAGTACGCATGCAATGTTGTTTAATGCATCATAACTAAGTTCCCAACACGTGCACTAATTTATAGGGATTTCGAATCAGGTTATAGTCACTTCCAATCAACTCAACTTTAATTGTAACTCCTATAAATCTCAACTGTAACTGTCTCAGATGTAACTCTAGATAATTTAAATGTAGATATGAATGATTTGGATGTTGAATCGTTAAGTCTGTTGACAAAAGTAAAACTCAAACTATGAGGTAGCCTACAAAAGGGCTCTTCCGTCTCGCCCTCTAAATGGAATTGCGGTCCAATAGAGGGAAAGGTCTTCTCCAAAACTACGCTCCAGAGACGGGTGAGAGAGACTCTCCGAAAAAGTCACTCTAGAAAAAAATCGTAAAAGGACTGGGATCCTAGACCCGCGTACTTGGTGACCGCTGCCCTAATTGAACTTCATATTCACCCGCCCATGTGAGGGTCAACGCGCCCTCGTACGGTCAGATGTAAGAGTCATCATGACCGGCACAAATATTTGTTATCGATGATTCACAACTATATGATCGTGATAGAATATAGTAACCAATCACAGTTATTCTATATAGTTGGAATGTTCACATTTTATTAGAGCATCTTCAGCCCCACGGTTTCCTTTCTATCCAAAGGTATATCTTCATATGCTTAGGGTGAAATGCTCAATGCATTTATTATTTTCTTGACGACGAGAACCTTCCCATCATCAAATTGTACTCGGTAGACATGCCTGATGGATCCTTCACCAATTAGGTTGTCTATACTAAAGCTTCCAGTTGTCATCTCCAGGTCTGCTATTGAGAATGCAATAGCTTTGGTGTTAAATTTGTTAATGTTATTTGTGACAGGCCGATTAGTTAAGTCATCTTTATCACTTAACTTGGGTGGATCCATTGGTGGAGATATATTAATTGAAAAAGGTGCATTATGCATAATTACTACAGGGTCGATGACAATTTGGAACTACTTTGCACCATCATTTTCATCTGATGGAACAAGAGTAAATTCTTATTTCTGCTCATGCTTTTCTATCTAGTGGGTCCTTTTGGACTTTCTCTTTATTAAGAAAAATGCCACGACTGAACCAAAAAAAACTAGTACTGTTATGATTATAGCAGTTATTCCTCCACCACTGATACCAGGTTTACCCCCGCTACCACTTGTTTTTGCCATCAGATTTTCGGTCACGATTTCCTTTTGTTGAAGGTGGGGTGTAAATGGAGGTGGTGTAGGTGCAGGTCCATTGTTCCATTGATTGCCATTGCTCCTGGTGAAACTATTATCTGAAATTTATAAATGTTCAAGAGGAAGATCTCCTAGGACATTAATAGTGCTAGTGAATTGGTTATTTTATAGATATAATGAGGTTGAACTAGAGAGGGCCCTTAAAGATCAAGGAAGGCTGCATGTGAAGGCATTTTTTTTATAAATAGATCAATGGTGGAAAGACTTGATGGTTTAGAAAACATGTTATTAAAGAGTCTTTGGAATTGATTTTGACTAACAATCCAGGCATTCAATCTCCCACTTAATTAAACTCTCCACTATCCTTAATACTCTCAACATGGCCCCTTAGACTAAATCATAAATATATACTTTTTTTGAACTAATTGAAATCTCTCACACTTCCCCAATCCCATGTTCATTACTGTTGGAGTATTTGTTACGTACGTCATGAGTTGTAGCAGGATAGATGGATCCTGGGGAAGGTCCATTTACCCCTCCAGTGTTTAGTCCCACATCGTCCAGTGGTGGGACTTGGAGGCTCTGGAGAGGCTATATAAAGAGCCTCAGACCTCATGTATCTATTGAGAAAGTCAATAGACAAACACGCCCCATTTGAGGGCTTCTCCCGTGGTTTCATCCCGCTCCTCAAGGAGTAGGGTTCCACGTTAAAATCCTGTTGTTCTTTCTTGTTCTTTATCAGTTTTCAATGTTACGCTACCGCAAGTTTATTTTCTAACATGGTATCAGAGCGGGTTCGATTCTCGAGGATTTATTTTTGAGATCTATTTTTATTGTTCAAGATTTTGATTAAGTTATGCTTGAAGATCTTCAGCATTTTTTTCTCTTGGAGTCTGTTTGAGTTCCAGTTTTTGGAACCCTATTTTTCATATTCAAGGCGGCACAAACTTCTTCCCGGTTGTAGCAAGTGACAAAGGCCGCATATCCTCCGTACGGTTTTCCAGAACCTTAGGTCTGTCCCCATGCCAGGTGCCATCAACTTCACACCCTCCAGATCGCCGCATCTCCTTGGCGGCACCAACTTGGCAGGAGCCGCAACTCGAGATGATGCAGATGTTCCAAGGCAGAACCCTTCTTGCACATCGGCACACCTCCAATCTCCCAGCCAGCCCGCTCCAGCCGAATCGGGTCACAACCCAAATCGGTTGTGGCGTCCCTCGCTATTGCGGCGTGCCCCCCTTTGCCTCCCTCGTGACTACGGAGCTCCGCGCTCTCCCACGTGCCTTCGCTCGAACTCAAGCAGGCACCGCAACTCTCCTCTCGATTCCAGGCGATGTCACTTCACCCTCCAAGCAACGCCCTAACCGCACAAGGCGGAGCGCGACTTCTCCCCGCGCAATCCCCATCCCACGGCGCCTCCTGGCGGTCTAGCGACGTACTGGCAGCGAGCCCTGCCTCGCCTCCTCGCGCCTCCCCTATTAGCGATGACGAGATCTCCATGGCTGAGATCCTCTTGCGCGTTCCCCCTCCGTGAAAAAAAAACCGTATAGGTGACCTGTGCGACACCCCCTAAGCGCGGTTCCTTATCCGCAACCCAGTCTTCAGTGGCGCACTCCAGAGCTAGCGGCGACGCCTCTTCCTTTCGAGGGCGGCCCCTCTCCACGCGGGGCTTCCAACCCCCCTCCCAACGCGCCACCCGGATGGAAGAAGGGGTTCCCATCGGGGAACCTTTAAAGCGGCGGCAGCTTGGGGAAAGGGTTCCCACAATTGGGAACCCTAAAACATGTGCGGCTAAATAAAAAAATGTTATGGCACGATAAGTTTAAAAAAAAAAAGAAGAAGAAGAGCGTGTACATAAAAAAAAAGAATCGTACGCAATTTTCAAAAAAAAAAGAGGGGAGAAGGGAAAAGCGAAAAAAATCGACTTGGTTAAAAAAATTATGACGGCTATTTAAAAAAATAAATTGGAAATAACGGAGAAAAAATGAAAAAAAAGAGAAGAAGAAGAGCCGTAAAAAAAAGAAATTGAAACAGCCAAATGTTATTCATGTTTTGAGAGGCCGGAAAAATTTATGAACGGCTTATTGGTATCGTGTACCCCTATTTATCTTGTCTTCTCCCAACTTGGTCGACGTCCATGTTTTCCGATAAGTATGGGAGAAAGGGGGAGTATTATGTAGAATCGCAGGTCTGTTTCATGATCCAGATTCAGAGATTGTCCAGGCCTGACAGTTGTTGATCAGACTCTACAAATTTTCAGATGAAGATTTTTCCATGCGCAAGTTTCAGACTCAAATTCCGAGTCCACAGGTATGATGCGCAGATTCAGATTCGACAGATTGGTCAGAGTCCAAGATCGAGGCACTTCATGTTGAGGCCCATTGTTCGAGTTCTCCAGAGAGAGACTCAGTTTCAGACACGCACGAGTATGCGGTCTTTTCAAATGAGCACATGTATGACATCAATTCATAGGTTCCCATCCTTTCTTGTTTCGAACAGAGTTTTCATGTGAGCCATAGGGACTCCAGAAAAAAGAACCATTCCCTACGCATGTTGGTAAGGGTTTTCATGTGGTATCATAGGTACACCAGAGCAGTGCATCATTCTCTGAGACAGATGGGAGAGACCCAGTTCTCCGATGAGGAGACTTTTCAGACTCCATTCTCCAACGACCGTGGACCCCGACGAGGATAGCACAGCCACAGCCTCTTTCAGTTCGGCCCTTTTCAGAGATGGAGCAGTTATCCACATTATTGTGGCGGGCCAGAGAAATCCTACGCAAGCTTGCAAAAGTCGGCCGACTAGGCCGACTAGTCGAGTCGGAGGGGTAGCCGACTCGACTAGGCCTAGTCGGCCCTTAGTCGGTCCACCCGACTAGTCTGGCCGACTAGTCGGCCTAGTCGGCCGACTACTCGGCCGACTTTTACAACAACGTTTTTTATTTTTTTTTTGTTTTTCACTTTTTTTAAAGCAAACATGTTCTAATATGCTTAATGTTATATTTAAAGTCAATTACTTCTTTTGTTTCATCATGATGTCATATAAAATGTACAAATATATGTACATACATATGAATATATGTATAAAAAACTGATTTATATATTTAAAATAATTAAAAATTCAAAACCGACTAATGACCGACTAATTCCGACTAGTCGCCCGACTGCCGACTAATCCTTAGTAGGTGACCCCGCCGACTGAATACCGACTACCGCTTTCTGCAGCCTTGATCCTACGTGAAGACTCGTTTCAGTTGCAGTGACTCTGACAGGCGCAGTTCAGAGCGCATGCTCTACAGTGAGGAGATTCAGCAGACTCACACTCTAGCCCGTTCGTCCTCCTCACCTGCATGGCATGAGAAGCAACGTCCTCAACTACAGAAATGTGCGTGTTGGGTTGATATTGTCTGTAGTGTCATGTAGCATTGAGTTGAGTTTCTTTCTGTTTGACCAAGTTGATCATTACAAGCTCCAACTTGAGGGGAGTGTTGGAGTATTTGTTATGTGTGTCATGAGTTGTAGCAGAGTAAATGGATCCTGAAGAAGGTTCATTTACCCCATCCAGTGTTTAGTCCCACATCGTCCAGTGGTGGGACTTGGAGGCTCTGGAGAGGCTATATAAAGAGCCCCAGACCTCATGTATCCATTGAGAAAGTCAATAGACAAACACGTCCCATTTGAGGGCTTCTCTCGTGATTTCATCCCGCTCCTCACGGAGTACGGTTCCACGTTAGTAGTTTTTCCAGAAATAAAGTATAAGATAAAGTTTCCATTGCAACAATAAAAGGATGCGAGTATAACAGTGTACAGAAGTTTAGATTTTTCATGCATGGATATGGGATCTAAACTGGGCCTAAAATTAGATCTTGAAATTACAATTTATGAGATTTTTTAGAGTAAAATCTTGCATGTAAAAAGAAACCAAATTTTCCATTCTTGAATATTAAATATTAAAATCAAGAGCTATACTCTTTTGGTAAAAATTATGTGTATTGGGACATAGATGTCAATAAAGAAGAGTTTAGTTTCACAAAATCATGGATGACGGCAAGAAAAGGAAAGGAATTGTACATATGATCAAGTCTAGAATGCATGCATGGCAGCCAGGAGGGGGCTAGAGGTTGTACACTAACCAAGATCACAGACTATCCGCTAGACTAAAGGATCTAAATAAAATCAAGAAATCTTTTCAATCTCAAACTTTTCCATCATCACAATTTACAGAAATGATCTTTGAATAAAATAAAAATATTTATGATCAGTCAATTACAATATAATTAATTATATATATGGAAATGTTAGGATAATAGCTGATCGTGTGAGGTGCTTACAAGTAACTTGAAAAACCTTTTTTATATACGCAAATAGAAAAAAATTTGTATTATTCCTACCTTTCTACTTGCTTGCTTTTGAACATATCAAATGCATATTTATTTTTATAAGTTTTTTGGGAGGTAACAGCGTCCGCTGACGCCTTTTCTTTACAACATATTTTAGCAGGCAAAGAGCCTACTACTCAAGAGGTATTAATGATGTCAGGCAATAGAGTATATACTAGACGGTATGTTCCTTTTTATTTCAGTTTTCTTTTCTCTTCTTTATATATATTTTGGGACACATGTATCAATAAACTGTCGACTTCTGATATACATATATTGATATTATGAAAATGAATGGAATAAAATTTTGATAGCATGTATATGTTGAATCTAATGAATGTGGTTTGGAATGTCATGTACAAATATAGCAGCGCAAAAAATTTTCCCGTAAATTCATAAATTTAATATGATGCCAATGAATGTAATATTGTGAATACGACGTAAACGGGCAACAGGATCCGAGGGAGTTTACAGTTCGGTATCAGAGCCAGGTTTCGATCCTGGGACCTGTGGGTTATGGGCCCACCACGCTTCCGCTGCGCCACTCTGATTAACTATAAACCCCCTCGGATACGGGTGTCCGTTTACGCCGCATTTGCAATATTAAATTCATTGGTATTGCATTAAATGTATAAATTTACGGGGAAATTTTTCGCGATGTTATATTTACAAATGACATTTCAAACCACATTTATAAGATTCAATAAAAACATGCCACCAAAATTTTATTCCATTCATTTTCATAATATTAATACATGTATATCAGAAGTCGAAAGTTCATTCATACATATGTCCAAAATATATATAAAGAAGACAAAGAAAATTGAAACAAAAAAGAACATATCGTCTGATATATACCATATCGACTGTAATCATCAATAGCTACTGAACAGCGGGCTCTTTGCCTGCTAAAACATGTTGGAAAGAAAAGGCGTCAGCGGACGCTGGTATCTCACAAAAACTTATAAAAATAAACATTTGATATGTTTAAAAACAAACAAGTAAAAAGGCAGAAACAACACAAATTTATTTATACTTGCGTATATAAAAAGATTTTCAAGTTACTTGTAAGCACCTCACATAATCTACCATTATCCCAACTTTTCCCATATATAACATAATTATATTGTAATTGATTGATCATAAATATGCATATATTATTCAGAGATCATGTTTGTAAATTTTGATGATGGAAAAGTTTGAGAATGGAAAGATTAATTAATTTTATTTAGATCCTTTAGTCTAGCGGATAGTATATAGTCTTGGTTAGTGTGCAACATCATACTATGACTCTAAGACGTGGGGAATACCTTCGGGTTGGGGTGCCTCTATAGGCATGCGGTGTTGTATAATGCATCCTAACCAGTGTTAATGAAATCGGCCGCACGCATATGCGGCCGCATATGCCCGTGCGGTATGCAGAACGCACCGATTACATGAATCAGTGCATTATGCGCCCTCCCCACAAATGCGGCCCGCATATGCCCCGCATATCCCGTATATGCCCCGCAAACTGCTCAACAGCTCCAACTTTTCAATCTTCTCATTCAGAACCATAATTCCGTAACTATACCTCTTCTTTCATTCTATTGTAAGAATATGACATGCATTTGTATACAATTACAATGCATTATACCATTATGTATATGAAATGTTTTATGTTTTCCTCATGTATTGTTTTCACGGGTATATGCAATATATCGTCGAATATTTTTATATATGTTGATTGAGGTTCTGCCCATATAGTGCATGTATGTGTATTGAAGTTTTGTTATCATGAATCATCTATGTGAAATTTTTATGGTAAATATTTTTTGTGATTAAATATAAGGCAATTAAAAGCATATAAACACCCATCTAACATGAACTGTTTTTCTTAGATCATCTTTAACTCCACATAGATACATAAATTCAATGGTAATGTTATTCATAGATATTTACTTTTAAATAAAAAATTAGAAAATCGCGTAAAACCGCATATACCCCCGCATATGCCCCCGCATACCGCTTATTCGGTATTCGGTGACCTGTCCGAATGCATACGCATACCGCTTTCATGAACCTTGATCCTAACTAAGTTCCCAACACGTCCACTAGCTTATAGGGATTTCGAATCAAATTATAGTCATTTCCAATCAACTAAACTTTAATTGTAACTCCTCCAAACCTCATCTCTATGAATTGTCCTCTGCTCTGGAGTCTCTATGGCTCACATGAAAACTCTGGCCGAGTCGACAAAAATGACAAATGATGGGCATGCGTCGTCGTCGAGTCTGAATCTGAAAATTGTAGATTCTGAGCATATGACCGGTCTGGAGAATCTGACATCTGAATATTGGAATAAGACCTATGACTCGACATATACTCCCCCTTTCTCTTATACTGGTCGGAAGGACATTGTTGACCAAGTTGGGGGAAGATAAGATAATACATAAATATGGGGGAAAACATGAATATTCTCAAAAAATTCTTATGGCTTTTGTTCATCATTTTTTTAATAAGTCGTCCAATTTTTTTTGAACATATTTATTATTTTTTATAAGTTGTTTCAACAATATTTTTTCGACTTTTGCAACATTTTTTCTTTTTTTGTATAATAACCGTTCTTTTTTTTTCTCGGCTTTTTCTGCGTACGATTTTTTTATCATTTTTTGTGCGCACCTCTCTTTTTTTAATCAGATTTTTTTAAACAATAACCAAACCCCCTCCTCTTTTTTCGTTACGAAACGCAGAGCCCCCCCCCCCACTTTTTTTAAATTAACGACCTATTAGGGTTCTTGGGAACCCTCGAGATAAAAGCCAGTCACCGCCGATGTGGAGTCCCTGCGCGAAAGGGACAGGGACTTGCACGGGGAGGATGGCATCTGGGATGTTCGAGCGCTGCCTGAGACAAAAGCCAACCACCTGGGAGGGGTTGGGAGTTCATCCAGATGCTGGGAGCGCCGCTGGGACTCACGGTCGCTGCAAGCTTTGGGCGGTGTCGACTGCAAGCTTTGGAAGTGCATCGCTAGGGAGAAACGAATGCGCGCAAGGGAAGGATTTCGCCCAATTGAGGCACATTGGAGAATCGTGCTTGTGAGAGATTTACATCGCAGATGGGTGGCGCCGACTGCAAGGGAGGCACGATGCGGAAGGAGGTGTGGCGTCGTTCACACGACCGCGCGTCGCCTGTGTTGTTGGTCGAGAGCCGTCTGGATGCGACCATGTTTACCGCCTGGAGACAGGAAGGCGCGAGAGGAAGCTTGTAGCCTGGAGGCGCGCCTGAGCCTGGATGGGAGAGGTGTCGCGCACATCCAAAGGGCGGAACGCCACAGCGGAAGCGCGACTAGGGCTGGAGGGTGTGCCACCTCACGTTGGCGATGGAGAAACATGCTGGAGATGTGTGGGTTGGGGTCAAGGTGCCTGACAATGGTGCCCTAGCGTCTAGAGTTGCGCGAAGGGCTGCTGGAATGCTTGTAACGCAAGGCGGAGGCTGGATCTGTTCCCCTTCTTGCGAACCCAAAATCGAAACTAGGGTTCAGAAACCCCAGATGCCTTCGAGTCCTCAAAAAACATATTTGAATCTCGAACGAATTACAAAAATCTTCAAACAAACAAATCTTCAAGATAAACCCCCAACATCAAATCTCAAACGAATGACAAAAATAAATCTTCAACATAAATTCCTCGAGAACCAAACCTGCTCTGATAACATGTTAGAAAATAAACTTGCGGAAGCGTAACATGGAAAAGGATATAGAACAAGAAGAACAACGGGATTTTAACGTAGAATCCTACTCCGTAAGGAGCGGGATGAAACCACGGGAGAAGCCCTCAAAGGAGCGGATATTTCATTCTTTTTTCTCAATGGTTACAGGAGGTCTGGGGCTCCTTATATAGCCTCCCCAGAGCCTCCAAGTCCCAACTGGACGATGTGGGACTAAACATGTGGATGGGGTAAATGGGTCTTCTCCAGGATCCATTTACCTGCCTATTACATAAGTGATGCATGCTCCAAATACTCTAACAGTTAACAAAGAAACCAATGGAAGTTAATGCAAGGTTATGACATGTAAGAGTTAGCACTATTCAGGGTTATGGTTTTAATTATGAATTATCGAAGGTTATGTAAGTAAATATAAAAGTATACATGATTACGAGTGTAAATATCCATATTTTTAAATGATATAGTTGCAAATTTGACAACTCGTCAATTAATCGCCAGCATACATATGCTCTAAATAAGTGAGAAGCTCAAGTGAATACTTTGTATTAGTTGTTGCAACTTGTTATGCACAATTTTTCTTGATAAATACGAATCTCGATAAAATAGTAGTTTCCGATTCTCCATACTTCTATGGAGAATGGGATGACGAGAAAGAAAATAAAGAGGAAGAAGAAGAAGAATGGAGAATGAGAAAGAAGGAGATGGGAATGTAGAAGATCTACCATCCAATTCTCCTCTGGTTAGATTAACTTAATATTAACCCAAAGTATCGACTCAAGTAAAAGTAAAATTAACGGCAAGATTCGTGATGTAAGACGAAGTAAGTTTACGAGGTTTAGGGGATAATAACGATGTTTACATGGTTAAGAAAGTAATTTAGAAAGATTATAGGGTTCGTGGGGTAAAAATCCCTTGTAAATAAGGCGAACTCAAAGGTGGATTATTTAACGAATTCTGTCATAATTAACAAAGAAACGGATGGAAGTTAATGCAAGGTTATGACATGTAAGAGTTAGCACTATTCAGGGTTCTGGTTTTAATCATGAACTATCAAGGGTTAAGTAAATATAAAAGTATATACGATTACGAGTATAAATATCTCTATTTTTAAATGATATAGTTGCAAATTTGACAATTCGTCAATTAATCGCCAGGCATAGCATATGCTCTAGATAAGTGAGAGGCTCAACTGAATACTTCCTATTACTTTTTTCAACTTGTTATGCACGATTTTTCTTGATAAAGTCGAAACTCAATAAAATAGCAGTGTCTGATGCATGCCACTACCTCCAACCCTTTAAATCGTGGACATTTCTTAGTTACAAGTTCGAGCTCAACAAACAAGGCTAAGTAAATATGCCTAATTATGCCTAGCTTGGGTTTGTTGTGAAGAAATTGTTGTAGCCTCGGGGTTGAGAGTTTAATATTAAAAAATGCATGAGTAAGGAGATAAAAGCTCTTAGAATGCTTTAATACAACTAAACGAAGTCAACAGATGAACTTTTTGGAAAGCAATGAAGTAACACCTTGGCACCAAGGAAATATAGGCGACAGTGTGTACCAGCTTTACAGAGACTGCATGCAAGCGTGTAACCAAAGGTGCTAAGATTAAATGCATAATGCCATCATGTTCGATAAGAAAGATGCTATACCAAAGGTGCTAAGATTAAATGCATAATGCCATCATGTTCGATAATGAAAGATGCTATGTGGATAATGTTGTACGTAGAAATAACGCTTTGTACTCAGTTTGTGTGCATGTTAGTCCGTGTTCATGGTGAATGTGTTATTTTCTTCAAAAGAAAAGGGTACACATCCAAAATAGCATGAACATGAAAATTATATATCCGCATGTTCAAGGATTTCGAAAAATAGTAAGAGCGTAAAAGTTCTTGTATGCTCTAGCACATTTTTCAACATAAAATCTCTTATGGAAACACAACATTGTTCCAAGTCAAATACAAAGCACATGCAATAACCAAAGTCTTGATTAAGCCATCTAGCAAACCAACTTAACTAAAAGTAATGGAGTTCTAGAAACTCCACGCGCACGAGAAATCTGTCCCAGCAATCATATCCTCACACCAGATTTTTCAAGAACTCTCACAAGTAACGAAAAAGTGGACAATGTTGATTCTTACCACACCCCCCCCCCCAATCGAGGCAAGATGTACATTTTGTCCTAGTCATCACACACCCCCTAGTCAGCAACCACAAGTAAATCTTCACTCACAAAGGAATCTTCCAACTCCATATCATTTTATAATCCTATCCATGTATAACACGATCAAGCACAAAGGAAGCGGTGATAACCTTACATGTGTTCTTTGTGGAAAACAATGAAAAAATAGAAAGGCTTGTCTTATTCAAGAGGTCTAGGAGTCCTCATATAGGTCAAAACCCTATAGAGCTCAAAAGAGAAAAAATACATAAATGCCCCTAGCAGGTTATAAGAATATATTTCTTGCACATAGAATATTCTCTTAATATATATACTCCTAACACTCCCCCTCAAGTTGGAGCATATTTATCAGTCATGCCCAACTTGGAAATAATCCAGAAGAGTCGCTTCTTGGGTAGTGTTTTTGTGAAGATATCTGCAAGCTGAAGGTCAATGTTGATGTGAGGAGTAGTAATCCTTCCACTCATGACAGCATCACAAACAAAATGGTTGTCAACCTATATATGCTTGGTTCGCTCATGGAACACCGTATTTGTGGCAATATATATAGCAGATTTGTTGTCAGTTGTCACAATATAGTGGAATAGGACTTATAGGAGTAAATACCAAGTTCTTGTAGAAAATTTAATAGCCATGTGATCTCGCAAGTAGCTTGAGTCATCGCTCGGTACTCTGCTTCTGCACTAGATCTAGATACAACAGTTTGTTTCTTGCTTCTCCAAGTAACAAGAATTCCTCCAACCATCATAGCATAACATGTGGTGGAGCGTTGATCCTCTGGTGAGCTTGCATAATTTGCATCAGCGTATACGATAACATCGGTGTAACCATTTACTCCATAGAAGAGGCCACTTCCTGATGATTCCTTCACGTATCGTAAAATCTGAAGAACATCCTACCAACGACTGTAACAAGGTTTCTCCATGTGTTGACTAGCTCTGTTCACTGCATGGGAAATATTTTGCGTGGTGACAGTAAGGTAAAGAAGTTTGCCAACCAGACTCATATATCGAGTAACATCTTCAAAGATAGGATCAGAGGATGTGAGGTGTTTCTTAGGATCTGCGGGAATAAAAGTGGGTTTGCATCCAAGTAATCCAGCTTCCGTAAGAATGCTCAGACAGTATTTTCTCTGTGAAAGATGAAGACCTTCTGCAATGCAGTAGTACTTTTATGCCCAAGAAATATCGTAGTGGACCAAGATCCTTGGTAACAAATACCCTCTGGAGGAAGTGTGATAACCATATCATCTACATAGACTGCAAGAATAACAATACTGGTTGTTCGCCTTCTGATAAATACAGTATAATCAGAGGTTATTCTCTGGAAGCCAAGAATGTTGATCTCTACAATAAGTTTGCCGAACCATGCCCTTGGGCTCTGCTTTAAGCCATATATTACTTTTCGAAGTCAACGTACACACTCCCCCTCGACTTCATAACCCGAGGGTTGCATCATATATACTTCCTCATCAAGATTGCCATACAGAAAACGTATTTTTCATATCTACCTGAAAGATAGACCATGCCTTATTTGGTGCCAAAGAAAGGATAGTCCTTATTGACCCCATTTGCGCAACCGGTGAGAATGTCTCAAAGTAATCCACTCCATATATTTTTGTGAAGCCTTTTGCCACAATACAAGCTTTCAACCTATCAATTGACCCATCTGGTGATTGTTTGGTCGTGAAGACCCATTTACATGCCACAGGTTTGGTCCCTTTGGGACATTGCACTAGATCCCATGTTCCCCTGGACATAAGAGCATCCATCTCGTCATCTATGGCCTTTCGCCGTCACGAATCCTGCAAAGCACTATGGTGGTCTCTTGGAATAGAAATGGTCATGAGAGCATCTGCATATCTTCTGCCAGTGACTGATAAACTAGCAGTAGAAGTGAAATGAGACATGGGATGAATTATGCATTGCCTCTTAGTTCTGCGTAGAGCAATGGGGAGCTCCTCCGGATCATCTGGGACAACAATGGAGGGGATATTTGAATTAGGTATATCATCTTGCAATAAAAGGATAGGTAATGGAACATCTGGTGATTGGGATTTTTATTTTCGCTTGTAGACAATGGGTGGAGGTGGGAGATCAAGAGGTATATTTGTAACAGATTATGTGAAGAAGCTGGTCTGCTCAAAAAAGGTTACATCTGCAAATATACAATAGCAACGTCCAATTGGATCATAGCACCTGTAACCTTTTTAAGTATGAGAGTAACCAAGGAAAGCATATTTAATAGCATGAGGAGAGAGTTTGTCAGTAGTGTGAAAGTTATGAACAAATGCAACACGTCCAAAATTCCATAAGGGTAGAGGAAAAGGTAGCTCAGTTGGGTAGAACAGAGAGAAGGGGGTGGATCCATTTAAGGATGGAGATGGAACCCTTTTGACAAGATGGGCAACAGTCAAAATAGCAACCCCCCAATAGATTTTGGGAACTTTTATCTGGGTGAGGAGGGATTGGGTTATATTTAGAAGGTGTCTGAGTTTCCTTTCGGCTACCCCATTTTGTTGCGAAGTGTAAGGACATGATGTTCGATTAATGGTGCCTTGGGATGCAAAGAAGTTGGTTAGATCATGTTGAGTGAATTCCAAAGCATTATATGTGTAAAAATTCTGAACACCAGAGGAAAAGCTATTTTGACATAATGGAAGAAATTCTTTATAATATTGTTATTGTTAATATCCTATCGTTCTTTTAACATATAGATCAAAGATGATCGGTCGTAGTCACCGACAAAAACGATGAAGTATTTATGTCTACCCAGAGTACGGACTAGACAGGGTCCCCAAATATCACAATGGACTAAAGAAAAAGGAACTTTATGGCGAGGTTCAGAGCGAGCTGGGAAGGACGCTCAATGATGTTTTTTGAACTAACACGCCTCGCACTCAAATGGCTTGAGCGTAGAAAGATCAGAGAACATTAACGAGTGAGCCTTGGCAGATAGATGACCGACGTGAAGATGCCAAAGAAAGGGATCAGTGGATATAGATGCAGCGCCAGCAAAACCAGAATCAGAAGGGATATCAAGATAATATAGGATGTTCTTCTCATGTTCCCCACCAAAAATCTGTCCCGTCCGAATGTCCTGAAAATAACAGCAGAACTCATCAAAATCACACGACTGTTAAGTTCCTGGCATTACATGTGAACAGATAAGAGACTAAGCGGAAAATTAGGAGTATAGTGCATAAGTCAAAGTTTGGAGGAAAACTCCATAGTCCCCACAGTAGTGATAAGGGAATGTGCTTTTTTAGCAACCTGAACAGTCCTTACAATGGAAGACGGATGAGCAGAGGTGAGAAGACTACCTTCTCCCATCAGATGAGCAGAGGCACTAGAGTCTGATCCAAGCAGGACTAGATTCAAAGGCAGCATTGGCAATTGCACCTGAAGTAGTGGCTGGATTCGCAGTAGAAGCAGAGGTATTAGTGTTACTGTCAGAATTTTGTAGCAGCTGACATAGACGAGCATACTCAGATGCAGTGAAGGATGTCTGACTGTCTCTAGACAGTTGTTCCAGCGAGGTATTTGTATTGTCATATGGGTCGTCGTATGAGGCAGACTTGTAGGCACTGTTGGCATTAGTAGTAGGAACGCAAACGGATGTTGTTATATTCGTATTCGTTCGTATCCGTATTCGTTTTTAAGAGGATATGGATCTTGTTTTCCTAAAGCAGGCGAATACGAATACGAATACGAATATTGGAAACGAAGTTTTTGCGGATACGAATACGAATACGAATCCTTACTTAACGAATACGAATACGAATATGAATACGAAAAATATAACGAATACGATTACGAATACGAATATTCGTTACTAAATAAATTATTTTATTTAAGTTATTTACCTAATACCTAGGATACTAGGGCTTCTTCCCCAACATTCCCTCTCCCACCCGCCTACCCAACACCGACCTCTTCTCCCATTCGACAGTCGCGCCGCCCCCTTCCGCCCCCCTGTCGTCCCCCTCCGCCCTCCTGCCGCCCTCCTCCGCCCCTCGCCGCCCCCTTCCACCCCCCTGCCATCCCCCTCCGCCCCTCCTTGCGGCCCCCTTCACCCTCCCTTCCGCCGCCCCAGCCTCTTGCGACCTCCCTCCGCCCCCTCTTCCACCCCCTCCGCCCCCAGCCGCCCCCCCTGCCGTCCCCCTCCGGCCCTCCTGTCGCCCTCCTCCGCCCCCCGCCGCCCCCCTCCGCCCCTCCTTGCGGTCCCCTTCACCCTCCCTTATGCTGCCCCAACCTCTTGCGGCCTCCCTCCGCCCCCCTAGTTCTGCCCATGCCGGCTGCCCCCCCCCCCCCTGCAGCAGGCCCACAGCCCCCCTCCTTCCCCTCCGCCCAGCCCGACGTCGCCCCTGCGGCCCTGCTCCTGCGCCTCCATTTGCGATCGATCTCTGGTAAATTTCATATTCTTGTAATGTTTTTTATGTATGGATTATTTTGTTAGAAAGAATTAGAATATGGTTGATGTTATTAGAAGATTTGTATGGAACATATGGAATGTTTTTGTTTATGAAACTTATTGGAATATGCTTACTTGATTGTTAACTTCAATGTTTGTAGAAAAATAATGAATACCGACCCATCCATGGAGAATGAGAGTACTAATTTGGAAGATGCTCAAAAACACTTTAAGAAGCAAAAAAATTGAGATCAGAAGTATGGAATCATTTTGATAGAATTTACAAAAAAGAAAAAATGAAGGACAAGGATGGTGAAGTTGAGGTGAATGTATTGTGGGCTAAATGTAAACATTGTTTCAAATAAATTTGTCACGGTACTAGGGCAGGGACAACACATTTATCAAATCATTATAAAAGGTCCTGCCCAAAAATATCAAAACTTGAGCCAGATCAGTTAATGATGCAATCATTCTCGAAAGCCGATGGAAGTAGCACACTCATGAGTTACACATTTAATGATGAACATAGCCAGTTGTTGCTTGCAAAGGCTATTATGGTGCATAGGTATCCTTTCAATATAGTCTCACATGTTGCATTCCGTGCATATATCCATACCCTTCGTCCACAGCACAAAATTCCATCACGAACTACAATGGCAAAGTTATGTAATATAGTTTATTTTGATGAGAAGAAGAAGATCTACCAAATGTTTGAGAATCTTTCTTCACGAATATCTCTCACCAGGGATAAGTGGACCGCTACTTCACAGAACAAGTCTTACCTCTGCATTACAGTACACTTTATTGATGATTCTTGGGAATTGCAAAAAAGAATCATAAATTTCATCAATGTAGATGGGTCAACTGGAGTGCATATTAGTAGCCATTTTTGTCATGTATGTTTGAATGGAACATCGATGAAAAACTATTTACAGTCACTGTGGATAATGATAAGGCGAATGATGTGGCTATCCACCATATCAAAACTCGACTTGATGATTCCTAGACATGCAATGGATTATTTTTCATGTGAGATGTGTTGCTCATGTCATTAATCTTGTTGTCCAAGATAGACTGAAGGTTATATCAAGTGTAATACAAAGAGTGCGGCTTGGTATCAAATATGTCACTTGTTCACCACAAATGGAAGCTATGTTCAATGAGACAGCACAACAGGTTGATCCACAGTTAAAGAAAAGTTTGGCTTTGGATTGTTGCACGAGGTGGAATTCTACCTACCTCATGTTGGCCACTGCCTCGGAATACAAAGCTGTTTTCAAAAGGTTTGGCTTCAGAGATGCCAACTTTGTTCATGCGCTGAGTGATGAAGAATGGGAATACGTAAGGAAGTTGGAGGAATGCTTGAAACACTTTTATGATGCTACAGAGCTTTTATCTGGGTCGAATTATGTGACATCCAATCTTTTTTTGTCGAATTTTGTGAAATACAACTGCTTTTTGTGGAATGGTTGAAAAGTAATGATCAGATTATTATTTCTATGGCCACAGTGATGAAATTGAAGTTCGACAAATATTGGGATATGTGCAATCAACTCTTGGCTATTGCCTCCATTTTGAATCCTCGTTACAAGATGAAGGCAGTAGAAATTTATTACACTGATCTTTATCCGTATGATGCTGATAAGAAAATCAATGAACTTAAAAGTATCGTTAAATATTTATTTCAGTCATATTCTTCTCTTACTAAAGATCAAAGGGTTGGATCAAGAACTGTCAATGCTTCTCTTCCTCCAAGTATTCCGTTAGAAAAGAGAAAGAGCAGATTTGCTCAAATCATGGATGAAGAAGATGTGGAGCCTTCAAAATCTGAGTTGGATGAATATCTACAAGAGAAGTGTTTAAAATGGAAGGATGGTTGTAGAAGCAGCTTTGATATTTTGGGATGGTGGAAACAAAATGTTGGAAGATTTCCTATACTTGGGAAAATGGCAAAGGATATTCTTGGAGTTCCTGTGTCAACTGTTGCTTCAGAATCTGCTTTTAGCGCTGGCGGTCGAGTAGTAGATGCATATCGCAGCAATTTGGGTGTGGAGATGGTAGAGGTATTAATCTGCGGGCAGGATTGGTTGAAAGATGAATTCAAAGGTATGACAAATGTTTATAAAATTTTTATTTTATCGTGCAATCATCATATAATGCATATTTTATTTTTTGGAAATCTAGTTACAGCAAATCCTTTGTCTGAACAAGAAGCAGTAGAAGACATATCAAGCATGCAAAATTTTTCAAGTATAGTTTTCTAATGAAAATATTTATTTAACTATATATGATGTTCTTTTGATTTTCTTTTTTCCATCTTGTAGTTGAAACAAATGAGAGTGTTGTCCAAGAAATAAATAACGAGAATGTTGAAAACGAAGAATATGAGAATGTTGGAAAAGAAGGATATGAAACATATAGAATGGAAGATGAATTTT
Organism: Ottelia alismoides; assembly: GCA_037367405.1. Classification (NCBI taxonomy): domain Eukaryota; kingdom Viridiplantae; phylum Streptophyta; class Magnoliopsida; order Alismatales; family Hydrocharitaceae; genus Ottelia; species Ottelia alismoides. The sequence continues at coordinate 1,109,692 of JAZKJV010004856.1, forward strand.
GGTATGATTAATTTACATCATAGTTTTTTAATATTTATATAGATTTTATTCTGATCAATTATGTTTTGTTCATAGGTGATGCGATATGGAGCATGTAATTCGAAGAATGTTTTGATTTAGTCATCGATGTATTTGTTTGAATGTTTGTAGACGATTTCTCTCTTTGGATGTTATTTGGAATGTTTGTTATTTGAAACTAGACATATTATGCTTTGCTTTACATCTGCAACTTTCAATTTTTATCATTACTTTGCAAGATATTTATTTCCATCAAACCCTTTTACTGCATTATTCATTATTATATTATTGTATCATACTGAGTTAAATTTCAGATTCAAGTCATAATATGGAAGTAATGCGGAAGTGATTGCCAAATAATCAGGTACGCTTTTATATATAATTTTTTATTGCAATATTCGTTTGATATTCGTATTCGTTCGTAAAAGATTCGTATTCGTATTTTGAGGATATGGATCTTGATTTTTTACATTCGTATAACATTCGTATTCGTATTCGTATTCGTAATATAAAATGAATATGGTTAACCTGAATTCGCATTCGTATTCGTTCGTTTGCATCCCTAATTAGTAGGCATGCCAAACTTTGCCCAACAACATTCAGATGGATGATTCTAGTGTCCGCAATGAGTGCATACTGGATAGCGGGCAGTGGTAGGATCTCATTCACGTCCACGTCCGAGGTCGCGTCCTCGTCCGAAGTCGCGTCCTCGTCCAGCCTCACGGCTACGACCACAGTCAAAGTCACAACCGCATCCTCCCTGGTAGTTGGGTCATCCTCTAGAAAAATGTGCAATAGTCTCTGTACTCTGTAGATAGTTGAGAAGAGGGAGAATCAACCTATAGTCGATCATATATGGTCTCTGTACTCTAGAGTGGGTAGCACAACGGCAGTTAGAAATTGGTCCTTCACAATCTTGTATCTCGAATGTAATTCTGACAGGAAACGATACACTCGTAATTCTGCACACTCACCTATCTTGTTATCACAACCATTGTTTTAAAAAGCGCCGCCTCGAGGCGCAAAGGCGTACGCCTCGAGGCGAGGCGCATCAATTTCGCCCTGAGGCGCACGCCTCAGGTTCTCTGGGTGGGGCGTGTGCCTTGACTTGGCATGAGGCGCTCGAGGCGCGAGGCGCTCGAGGCGAGGCGGAGGCGTAAGCCTCGAGTCATGAGGCTTTTTTTACATTTTTGGTTATGTGCTTTGCACATGACCCCATTTTTTTTGTTAGCATTATATTTTTTATGTTTGTATTTTTGTTTACATGTTAACCCTTGCATATTTCTATATATAGCTCCATGCAAAGAGAAGAGATCGCTTGAAACAAGCGAAGTTCCATGATCTTATATACTTCATGTTCAATTTATCATACATCTACACATACTAGTTCTATTGCACACATATTTGAGTTTGAATTGTAATAAATGTTTTATATTAGTTGCAAGTTTGCAACTTGATGTTGTTATTTGGTTGTATAAGTTGTGAATCTTAGAATAGTTATCGTATGAAGAAGCAAGGATGCAAATAAACACGTGAATTAAAATAATTATTACATTTGATTGTGAATAGCGAAATAAAAATAACATCTTCAGTAAAAACATCTTTAGCAGTGAGACCCCCATCTTGTTGGGATATGATATGGCAGGAGGGGATGCATATGACGGTTCTCCAACAATATCCAGCAAGACAAAATGGTTGGGATTCAAGGTGTGTTAGTATTTTTTACTGCAAACACTAAAAATTATGGTTCCTATTATACTTTAGTATTAAGTATAGACTTTAATTCAATATTCATATAGAATTATTGAAGTTGGAGTTGGAACTTGATATTCCATATATTAGTGGCTTTTTTGAACTACAATGCCTTCATTGCTTATGTATTGCATCTCTTATTAGTGTTAAACTATTCTTGAATGTGTTTTTGGGAAATTTTAATATTATCATATATTTTTTCAATGTATTTTTCTTTAATTTTATTTTTTTCCAAAAAATTGAGGCTTACGCCTCGAGGCTTACACCTCGCCTCAATTTCAGGAAAAACGCCTCGGACCGCCTCGCGCTTTTTTAAACCTTGATCACAATAAGCGGGCTGAAAGATAAGAAGCTCCTCAAACAGACCTGTAAGGAGCCGGTAGTATTCGACCAAGGATGTATCTCCCTGATTTGCAAACCAAATCCGTGTGTAGATATCTGAGAGCATGGACTTACTTGTCTTTTGGGAGTAGGTGTTCTCAACGCTCACCCACATAGCCTTTGTCGTTTCCTTGTAAAGAAGATTTGATGCAATATTTGGATTGACGTTATTAGTCATCCAAGTAATCACCTGATAGTTGTCCATGTACCAGGTATCATAGTCTTTGTCCGTATCCTTAGGCGAATCTTTTCTGAGAACATAGTTCTTTCGCTGACCACCAATAAATACCTTGAAGGATCTGGACCATAGTACATAGTTCTCGAAGCATTTTAGTTTAACAGAAATGCCATGTACTATTACAGAAGAAGTCGAGTACAGGGGCTTGGGCTCTGCAGAAGCCATGGTGATCGAGTAGGTCAAGAAAAAGTGACCTAGTTAGTGCTTTGCAGACTTATTCAAGAATCACAGAGACCTAGCAGTGCATTGATGAGATAATCAGCATCAAGGGATGATACCATATGTGATCCGCAAAGGAGAGAGAGGCAGTTGGTGTGTGGGGAGCAATGCAGGGCGCCTGGGATTGCGTTGGCCAGTACCTAGGGTTGCGCAGGGAGCCAAAGCAGGTGCCTGGAACAGCACGAGGAGGCGCTGGAGGTGCTTGGAGCGACGTCAGGGGTTGCTTCGGGAGGCATCGCAAGTGGGCAGCGGCTGCTTCGGGAGGACTTGGGGTTGGCGGTGGCGGAGGGATTTAGGTTAGAACACCGATCTAGGACCGCTCCTCTGATACCATGTGGAAAACAATGAAAGAATAGAAAAGCTTATATTATTCACGAGGTCTAGGGATCCTTATATACGACAAAACCCTAGAGAGCTCAAAAGATAAAAATACATAAATGCCCCTAGCGAGATTACAAGATTATACTTCTACCACATAGAATATTCTCTTAACATATATGTAGAGATATTTTTGTAGTCAGTATACTGTTTATCAATTGTTTATTTCTGTAGTAGCTACTTATGTAATTTACCCATAGGCTTTCCTCTATATAAGAGAGCTTAGGGTTCTTTAGAATAATAGATCGCTCATTTTCACCAACATGGTATCAGAGCCAAAACCCTAACCCTAAAACTCTAACCCTTCCGCTGCCCCCCCCTCTCTCTCCTCCCCTCCCGTCTCGACGCCGCTACCTCCCACCGTCGAGCCCTCCAAGTGCCGCCTCTCGCCGCCGACTTCTCGCCTTCTCCCGTCACCACCGCACCTCCACCACGGGCCCTCCACAGTCGGCCCTATACCGCCGGCCCTCCACCGTCGGCTCTCCGCCATCGGTCCTCTCTCCAACGTAGGGGACCTCCATCGTCGGGTCCCCTCCCCTTCAACGCCGACGCCTCTTCTTCCATCGGCCTCTCTCTCCATGGATTTGAGTGCTTAAAGTTTACATATGCACTCAAATCCTATCAAGTTTATGTACACACTTGTTTCTCGTCTATAAACCCTAGTTCGTCTCCGGTGACATGTCAGAAAACAAAGTCGATATGCCCTTCGTAGGCGCATTCATAGGTCCAGCGCCAATAGTCAAGATGGATGGGACGAACTATGAGCTGTGGGCGATGCGGTTCATGAGTCTCATGAAGTCGAACGGTAAGAAGCATATTCTTATCGAGGAAGAGCCGGTAGAGAAGATTGGGATCTATGCCTCCTGGGAGGTTGATAATTTATATGCCAAGGTTTGGTTGTCAGGCACGTTGTCGATGGAAATTGCCAATGATGTCCTCCATCAACCCACCGCTAAGGCGATGTGGGATATACTGGCCGCCACATATTCACAAGTGCGGAATGAGACCAAGATGTTACAGCTCCAGCATGACATTTTCACAATGAAGCAGAATGGGTGGTTGCTTCACTCTTTGTATACATCCCTGAGGGGGATGTTTGAGAAACTCTATCGTATTATTCCTCTCACAGCCACCCCTGAGCAGCAGAAGACTTTTAGGAATGCAACCATGGTGGGAGTTTTGCTTGCGACTCTTGATCCTGCATATGAGGCTGCCCGATCACAGATACTTGCCGATGCTACCATTCCTCCTATGGAGGACGTCTATCGGAGGCTTAGTCGCATTTCTGTCTCATCCAATGCTTTTACTCCACCACCCTCGACGATAGTTGCCTCCAGAGGGAGAGGTGGTTCTTCTTCATTCTGTGGTCGTGGACCTCGTGGGAGAGTCGTTTTCGTCAGCCATGTACCTTTTGTCATCGGATAGGCCATGTTGAGGATACATGTTATTCTAAGCATGGATTTCCAGCCTCGGCACGAATAGCTGAACATGTTGCATCTATGTTTGTGTCTGCTTCGGAACAGAGGTTTGAGGAGCTTGTTGCAAGATTGCGAGACATTATGCCTCATGTTTCTACAGATTCTCCACGAGGTCCTTCAGATATTGCTGCTTCAGCTTCAGCCAGTACTTCTGCCACTGCTAGCACCTCAGGTAGTGCTTTTGCCTTCACATCTTGTTTCAGTTCTGATGTCTCAGATTGGATCATGGACTCCGGTGCCACACACCATCTTTGTCGTGACAGAGACAGACTTATGTCATACAGGGAGATTCCACCGGGGAGGTCAGTGGTGATCAATGTTGCAGAAGACGGTATTCGATATTCAGTCGGAGGGGTCACTTAATAGAGAATAGTCGGTATTCGGGTGACTATTCGGAATTATTCGGTTTTGTATTTTTTAATATAAAAATTATTTATAATACATATATTCTTATATTTTTATACATATATGGTCATTAGTTAACATGAATCTAAGATAAAAGTACCAATCAATATAATAGATATATAGAATTTGACATTTATTGCGATACTGTGGTAAAATGTAACCCATAAAAACTGAAAGTTGAAAATAAAAAAAATAAAAAATCAGAAGTCAAACTCCAGTCGGCCTAATAGTCGAGCCAGTCGGGCGACTATTCGGTCGGGCCGACTATTGACCGACTGGAGGTCTATTCAATCGGGTACCCCCCCACCGCATAGTCGGACCGACTATTGCAACACTCTGGTGATAGCTAATGGGACTCATTCACCCATCATTGGACAGGGGGAGTTTACCTTGTCGCCTTCCATGCATCTACAGAATGTCTTACATGCCTTGATTTCTCGATGAACCTACTTTCCATTAGTCAGATTACAAAGGATTTGCACTGTCGCGCAATATTTGACCCATCTTCTCTTATATTTCAGGACATTCTAACGGGCAGGGTGATTGTCTGTGTCTCAAAGCAGGATGGTCTCTATCGTCTAACCAGAAGTTCATATATTGGTGTCTCCTCTCATGCAGCTTGATCTGTCTCTCCGCATATATGGCATCTACGATTAGGTCACCTTCCTCTTCAGAAGATGCGTCATCTTGTTCCTCAGATTTCTCCGAGTTCTTCTTTCCGGTGTGAAGTTTCCATAGAGCTAGCTTCCCTATTCGTCAGTATCGAAGCAGTAGCTCTCCTTTTGAATTATTTCATATCGATATTTGGGGTCCAAGTCATGTCCCTGATCACCAGGGACACAGGTTTTATCTTGTGGTCGATGATGATTTCTCTCGTGTGTCGTGGGTCTTTTTATTAAAGAATAAATCTGAAGCAGGAGATGTTATCAGAAATCTTATCAATGAAGTGCAAAATGTTTTTTCCTCTCATGTGAAATATGTTCATACTGACAATGCTTTGGAATTTTGCACTCGCTCTCTCTCACAATTTTTTTCGTCAAGGGGAATTATACATCAAACTACATGCGCATACACCTCTCAACAAAATGGAGTTGCTGAGAGAAAGCACCGTCATCTTCTTGATATTACTCGAACCCTACTTATCCAGAGTTGTGCTCCTATTTCATTTTGGGGAGATACAGTCCTTACAGCTTGTTACCTTGTCAATCGTATGCCATCCTCAATACTTGATGAGAAAAATCCTCTTTCTGTTGTGTTTCCAGACAAGGATTTATTCTCACTTACTCCTCGTGCTTTTGGTGTTGTTGCTTTTGTTCATCTGTTGTCTCCTGGCCTTGACAAACTCTCACCTAGGGCTGTCAAATGTGTCTTTGTGGGTTACTCTCAGACTCAGAAGGGATACAGTTGCTATAATCCTGTAAATGGGAAATACTACGTCAGTGTTGATGTTACATTCTTTGAGTCCGTTATGTACTTCTCTCCTGCAGGTGACAAGTTAGCCTCATCAGCATCTAATGATGAAGTCTATGTTCCTCCTCCTCCATTGTTGAGTTCACCAGATCCCACTCATGTCCCTGTGGTCACAGCACCACCACCGCCACCACCACCACCAATACCGCTAGTCTCGCCGCTACCAAAGTATTATACACGTCGGTTGGGTCCTGCTACACATCAATCAGGCAGTACGCCTAAAGTATGTCCTGATGTTATTACTAATGATGGGTCGAATAGTGTGCATGTGCAGGATTCATCACTACAGGGGGAATGTGAATCGGCGAATACAGTGGTTGATGATCTGGATGTTCCTATTGCTATACGGAAGCAGAAACGCAATTGTGATTCGTATCCTCTTGCCTCTCAGGTTTCCTTTCATCGCCTCACGGGGGACTTTCAGAGATTCGTTGTAGCTTTGTCTTCTGTGGAGATACCACGGAATTATCAGGATGCCTTGAAGATTGATTGTTGGTGTTCTGCCATGGAAGAGGAAATGGTTGCTCTACAGTCACGGGGTACATGGAGCTTGGTTCCTGCTCCCTCAAGAGCATCTGTCGTTAGCTGCAAATGGGTATTCATTGTCAAGTATCACGCAGATGGTAGTCTTGATCGTTACAAGGCAAGACTAGTGGCGCGAGGTTTTACTCAGACATATGGTGTGGATTATATGGAAACCTTCTCTCCAGTTGCTTGGCACTCCACTCTTCGTATTCTTCTGTTAGTTGTTGTCGTACGTGATTGGTCCTTGTTTTAACTTGAAGTCAAGAATGCATTCTTATATGGTGATCTGCAGGAAGAAGTCTACATACAGCAGCCTCCGAGGTTTGTTGCTGAGGGGGAGTCATATGGTGTGTAGACTTCACAAGGCAATATATGGCCTTAAACAGAGCCCAAGGGCGTGGTTCCAGAAGCTGTCCCATCTAATTGAACGACAGAGATTCAAAAGATCAAACGCGGATCACTCGTTGTTCATTCAGAAGACTTCTAGAGGTACGGTTATCATCATGGTATATGTTGATGATATTTTGGTGACAGGAGATGATGCTCAGGGGATAGAGATGGCAAAAGCATTTTTGAGCCGTCAGTTTGTCACGAAGGATCTTGGTAGCCTACGATACTTTCTGGGCTGGAGTTTGCAGGGAATGCACAGGGTCTGGTGATGACCCAAAGGAGATATATTACATATTTGCTGGTTGAAACGGGCATGGTTGGATGTAGACCCTCGAGTACTCCTATGGATTCAAGTATGAAATTATATAGCAACGACACTGAGGATGCTAACAGGAGAAGATATAGAGAAATGGTGGGTAAGCTTCTTTACATTACTATAACTCGATCTGATATTGTCTTTGCAATGAGTCGAGTGAGCCAGTTCATACTACTGGCCAAGATAGATACATATGGATGTTATATATGTGATTCTAAGGTCTGAAGTCTTCTCCAGGCTCAGGATTGTTGTTTAAAAGGGACACAGATTTATCCATTTCGGCATGTGCGGATGCAGACTATGCAGGATGTCCCAAGGATCGAAAGTATGCTTCAGGTTTTGTAGTTTTTATGGGCAGTTCTCTGGATTCTTGGAAAAGCAAGAAACAAACTGTTGTGGCAAGATCTAGTGTTGAATCTGAATATAGGGCAATGGCACAAGCAAGCATAGAGATGATGCGGTTCAAGATGTGCTAGAAAACTTGCATATAAATGTACCTCTACCCATGCAGCTGCAATGTGATAATCAAGCCGCATTGTTCATTGCCAATAATCCTGCCTTTCATAAAAGAACTAATCATATTGAAGTAGATTGCCACTACACCAGAGATATGATCAAGAAAGGTCTGATTTCTACTTCACATTTGAGTTCAGGGGAGCAGACGACTGACATTTTCACCAAGCTATTGCTCAGAGGACCATTCCATAAGTGTTCTTCTAAGCTGAGCATGATTGATATCTATGCTCCATCTTGAGGGGAGTGTAGAGATATTTATGTAGTCGGATTGTTGTTTATCAATTGTTTATTTCTGTAGTAGCTACTTATGTAATTTACCCATAGGCTTTCCTCTATATAAGAGAGCCTAGGGTTTTTTGGAATAATAGATCGCTCCTTTTCACCAACAATATATACTCTTAGCATTCTTAACTCAGAACTCCATATTGACCCAAGTACATTAGTCTTGATCGTAATGACCCATTAAAGTATCCATGACCCCTGTCAACTTCGCAGACTCCTTTATCCTCTGACCAGAAAGCCCCATCACGAACATCCCCTCGGTTGAGTCATAAAACCAAAATCAAGACCAAGGTTTTACATATCATGATATGTCATCGTCATTGATTTATCGAACTGTCAAGATGGAAATATCAAAAACATCATCTTTATCTTTATCATTTTCAGGATTTCAACCCCATATCAACAAAATATTGCCCCGTATCACCAAAATGTGAAAATTCATTCATAAATTTCTTGGATTTCCTACTTTACTGATATGTCTTCTAGTTTCTTCGTTGTATATCTTTAGTGTATATGTTATTTCTTTGATGAGATAATTTCATTTATGTCGTCATATCATCGATATTTAGATGTCGCTGTGCTATTTAGATGTCGCTAAGATGGCGATATTAGAAATATTCACTTTGTCGTGTTTTACAGGTTTTCACCTCCATTTCGATGAAATATTGCCACATATCATTGAAATGTGAATATTCCTTCATAAATTTCTTGGATTTTCAACTTCACCGGTATGTCACCCTGAGTTCGCCTTTGTTGTACTTTTAATTTATTGTCATTTTTTTGAGGAATCCCCTTCCTACTATAAGAAACTCGAGATTCTATTTATATATTCTAGATCACAGATGATTATTTGTTATCTTAAGGACTGTATATACATTTATTAAAGTCCAACCACAAAACATAAACAGCAAATTGAATAGACATGAATGTGTTTTATTTATAACTATACATCATATAAACATCTAGCATTATTAATATAATTCCTTTTCATAAGAATTGAGGAACGCCTCAACCCGCTTCGATGTTTATGCCTCGCCTCACTTATAGGAAAAATGCCTTGATTTGCCTCTCACTTTTTATAACCCTAAGTGAAATAATAGATTCTAGAGCCCTCGAGTTATTAATCGAGGGATTAGCCCCAAGTAGGTAGATAGCATTAGAAATTGATATCATCGAAAATCTTCCACTCGTGGAGCCACAACCCTCTTTGGCAAAAGAAAGATGAGGTTCTTATTCACACATACATGGTAGGCCACAACCCTCTTGTCAATGTCATACCATCTTTTCCATCGAAAAAAATCTTACTCACACGTCAAATCATTGTTCCTTTGTTCAAATTCCATAAGCAGTTCCACGACATCGCCTCTCGACATCTAAAAATTCCTTGGAAGTGAAACCATGATCCAGTTAGGACCAAAAAAACCATCGTCATTTAACTCAAGCATCATTGTTTAATCCTCGTGGACAACAAACATCCAAACAAACCCAATCGTCTGCTCCTCAGCCGACTTATAAACAACACAATCGAAGTACCCAACTACCTGCTAGCGCTACTAGCAAGGTTTGAAAAAATGGAAGGCAGAACGAGGGGTTTCCCTCGGAATCGATGCGAGGCGTAGCCTCAAGGCGATCGAGACATAAGCATCGGTTTATAAAGAAAAATATGCATAAATTATAATTATATACATGTCAATGTACTTATAAGTTTTATGCTCAACATATACTACTTAACATTATAAGATATGATGAAATAATAAGGATAAGAAAACCAAAAGAGAAGATAGAACAAATTCATATCCCGTTCTACATATGTTCATCCAATCAAAGAAGAAATCGTTATTTATAAAAAAAAATGGCAAAGCCTTCACCCACTATAAGCAAGGTCAACTACAGGGATTCTTGCTCAAATCTATGTTGAAAGATTCTACTATTTTTTATGATGGATGTCGACTACCTAACGCAACCACCACAAAGGGGATTTGAACCCTGGTCTTTTGGGTGGTACGCACACTACACTACCACCAGACCATTTAAGTGAGGTTTGAAATGTTGTTGTAATTAAAAGATGATTAAATATATGTCGAAGAAATTTAATGTTATGTATTTAACATATAATATATGACATGAGAAACCGTGAATCCTATCCATTTCATTTTGCTCAAGACATTACAAAGCTCATCAAGTTTATGAGTATTGTTGGATTTGATATTTATGAGGTCATTCATTAAGTGTGAAATGATAAGAGCATCAATGATTGTAAGGTGGTTGAGAATGGAACTTTGATCATGGGATTGTAATAATTTTTGCTTGTGATAAATTTGGATGGCTACAATCTAGATGTCATTGTTTGTATTTAAAAAATGAAAGATAAGAAAGGTGTTAAGAGAGCAACGTAGCTATGAAAATAGTTTTTTACCAAAATTTCTGAGATCCTTATCCATTCCTTGCAATTGATTATTGAATATATTCAATTTATTCCTAGTAATGGTTTCCCTGATATATGCAGCGTGGCCTCTGGTATATGCATTGCATGGTCAAGCTCTCTGATGTAATTGCACAACTTTGTACCTTTTTCATATTCATACAAGAGGGTGCCATGAATTCCTAAATAAGGGAATAAACTTCACATGACGAATAAATACTCTGACGTAAAGATACACAAAATAATGTGAATCTATGATGTGAATCTGGTGATCAATTTAAAAAACAAATAAAATTATAAAAATCAACGTATTTCACAGAATAACTTGTGCCTAAGGTGAACAAGGATCATACCAAAAAGCTGTCTTTTGAGATCTTCCTGCATTGTGTCATTATTGCAAACAAATATATAGCCTCCAAGCACTTCATTTCTGGGAAGCATTTCCGCGGGAGGTAGTGTTTTGAATCGTTTTTCAACGTTATGGTTGGTGTTGTTGTTGGCATTGCCATTACCACTAATGTTATTGCTGTTTGTGTTGTTGCCTCTGACCTCCTTGTTGAGGTTTATATTAGCATATTTGTTGATCTCCGAATTCAACTTGAAACTGCTCGTATTATTGTTGATCTCATTGATCTTGGGGTACACAGAGTTCATACTATGCATACCACTGCGGAAAGCACTTTTCACCAACATATCATTCATTTTAAAGTCCATGTTCATGTGTCCAATACTCCCATTCTCAAAGTTAAAATCCTCGAGCATCCCAACTTTCTCCTTGAACTTGTTCTCCAAAGAGGTCTTCGAAAAGTCGAAATTTTTTGTTCGCTCGCCCTTAGTTTTTGTGAGTTCAGCAAGCTTTGAGGTGACAACAGACCACTCATGGTCCTCCGATACCTTCAACTGCCCGCGTAATTCATCACCCAACTGCCAAAAGCTGTCCATTCTCAGAAACTTTGGCAAGCAGCGCTGCAGAAGAAATAAGGAAAACTATTTTAAATAAAAAGAAAGAAGGGAACCTTTTAATGTGATTCTAAATATAGTAAGATCCTATTTTATGGATAGGCATGACCCCAAACGTCATCTAGTAGGTTTGACCCCAAGTGTCGTCTACAGATCACCATCTTTTATATTGGACATTCAGAACTTTCATCCCAATTTTGAGCAAAATAATCACATATAAGACTGAAAATTCTTTTACATAATTTTGAATATCCAAATATGAGTAGGAACTACATCCTAAAAACACAAATATTTCATTTTCCCCATACAAACAATGAATACGAAGTTAATGAACATAAGACTAAAATTTACGGACGCTCGTTGACATAACTTTTCAAAGAGGGGATATAATCATATAAATATCAAAAATCAGTATTCCAATCAGAACAACCAAACACATAAAATAATACCAAACTTTGAAAATCAATTTCGTTGACCAAATCGAAGCTAAGGACTTGTAAACGAATAAACTCTAGCAAGTCCACATTTTCAGAGGGGAAGGGTAAAGGAGATCTTCAAAAATCCAAACTAACAACTACGAGATTACGAATCTTCGGGAGATCTCCGCCAATTGCGAACAAAAAAAAAACATAAAGCAGAGGACGATCAGAACATACCAAATAAAAGCAGCTGCGAGATAGGCGGAGAAGAGATGCGACGATTCAGAAATCTATCGGGATCGGATCTCCGCCGCCGACAAGCTTTGAGGATTTGGGGGCGAAGTTGGAACCCTAGAAATCTGGTGGGCTCTCCCTCGCCAATGGGGTTTGGTCGGTGGAGTTGTGCCCTCCAGTTGGATAGATGTGGGGGAAGAGAACGACTTGAAGGGAGTACACGGATATTATATAGCTCATAGTGTGAAGGGGAAAGTGTAGCTAGAAAACGAGACGTCCTGTTCCAGGAATTTACGGGTGTAGCGTTTTAAATTCTTAAATTACATTAAGGGTATTAACGTCATTTCAAGAGGCAAAGGATAATTTAGGATACAGTAGGGAGATGAGGCGTTGGGGAATGGATCCTTAGGTTTGAGGAAATTGCGGAGGTGCCATTGCATTTCCGAGATTCAAGAGGATAACCTTGTTTTTTTTTCCTTTTTTAAAGAAAACCCTGCCCTTATCCAGTTCTCTAAATCTAAAAGGGATTTTTACCATGCAGACCCTCTAAATTTTTTAAATTACCTCTACAATATTTTGCACAACGTAATTACACCATCGACCCTGTAAATTATCCCAAGAACCTCTACAGGCTTCAAACATATTAACCAGAGGGTTCATGGGGTAAGAGTTGGCAAGTTTACGAGACCGAGGAGGAATTAGGTTGTTTCAAAGGTTGTGAAGGTAATTGGCAAAGTTTATAGAATCTGTTGGGTAAAAATCTCAATCTAAAAATATCTATAAAGACTGCTTATCCAAAACAGTAGAAATATTTTATCTTTGCATAAGCAATTTTAGAAATAAGTGATCACATCATGGTTGTATCATCATCAACTATATTTGTTTCTGAATATTTATTTAGTGTTTATCTATTGAAACAATTGAACAAAGATGATGAATAAACCTTACTCATTTTTTATCCTCCTTATTTCTTATCTCTCGTAGCAATGGACCTAAAGATGAAGGGAGTGTTTTGTTATAAAGAGAAAATACCGATGGTTACATTGTTTATTACTAAATAGATAATAATTGATGAATATAAAATGTGTAAATGTAATAAAACAATGGAAATGAGATAACCCACTTAAGTTTGGTAAACAAATTAATAGTTTATTTATAACTCTTAAGCCAAGCGGTAGAGTCAAAATAGCCTAAAAGATAAAATAACATAAAGGCTGAAATTGAAGGGATTAGGTAAATACAAGATCATGGATGCTAAAGAGAATGTATTTAGATAACAAATGAAAGCGGACTTTGGATTGATACATAATTAACCCATCTTCAAGGAGATAGAAGAATCTAAAAGAGTACGAGAATCTTATATAAATTAATCACAGAAGAATCTTGATATTGGGTGATTAGGTGTATAAATTACCCACTAAGGCTATGTATATGTCATCCAATCTCTTTGGCTTTGTTAATTTTGGATCTAAGATAAATATAAAGATAGAGATTAGAGGATACTCTTTTCCATTTAAGGAATAATAATGGAATAAAGAAAGGGACTTCGTGGTGGTTAAAGGAAGTAAATAAATTATTTATGAACTCTGCATCAAGAAGATGCGGACAAATAGCACTCAGTTTGTATATTCGAAGTGTTCATCGTATGCACGTTGTTTTTAGAATAACAAAAATTTATGCAAAGGAAAATAGTATTATCAAGGAAACGATTTCCAAACATGATTTGAAATATTCTAATGAATATTAGGATGAGATCAGGATAACCTCTTGAAGCGTGAGTCTCGAAAGTAATAGACCCTCTTAATAAAGTATGATATGAGGACTCTCCTCTCGCAGGCGTGATGATGGGTCATTGCTTCCCACAAACTTTGAAATCTACTTCTTCTTGAAGTTGTCCATCTATGGATTATATCAAAAAGATTTCACGCTTCTAATTTTGTATCATGAATTGAGTCACCTTGCTCGTACGCGAAACATGACGAAGAAGACAATCATCTCTCTCGCAGGGCCATGCCTATGAAGCGAATATTGGATATGCGAGCCCACGGCAAGCCATTATGCAATAAATATTATTGCAAATATCACCCCATGATCTGAAATGAAGAATAACTAATTTGCATAATAGGTCCCTTAGTACAATTGGGGTTATTGTTGGTGAGATTATGCGTGACTTAATGATTGATTTTACTTGTCGTTGTGCACATTTATAATCTCAACAAACAAATATACTTTGTAAACTCGACGATGCCATGAAATAAACAGAATTAAGTAAGGAGCAAGTCAGGTGTCGAACCACAAGGACCAAGTAAATTTGCAATTTTAATTCAACATCTAACTATTAAATTGCCAAGTCGATAATATCGGCGCCATTCAGACAAGATTGACTCCAAAGATATGCACTCTACTTGATAAAACAATGAAGACTTTACTTGAAATACTTAGAACAAAAGAAAGCTCAAGGTTTGAAATGCAAATGACATGTAAATAAAAGGGAAGCAAATAAAGAAAGGGAGAGATGAGAATCGTTATCCTCATGCACGTAAGGAGAAGTGCATATTTGCCCGTGAGAGTGGATGGCAGCTATGGCCGTTGTCTGCGAGAGAGGTGGCTGGATGTTGCCGCTTCACGGCTTGAAGGTGCGAGTTGGAGCAGCAGTACCCGCGTGCACCCGGCAGCCTGAAGGAGATGGCCGTATGTGCGGCCTGTGGAGGAGGAGCTGCGGACGTGCGAATGACGCAAGAGGAGATGCTGTGCAGATGGCGACACAGCTGGAGCGGTAGGCCACGTATGCGGCCAGTAGCTGGGCGTACGGGGCTGTAGTAGCTGTGTGGGAAGGAGATCGCCCAATGTCGTTGATGAGTTGTTGGGAGTGCCGCCGCACAGCTGTGGGTTGGAGAAGAACGCGAGGAAGAAGGTGATGGCACGGGGCCGGTCTTCTACTCATGTACCTGCATGAGAGAAATGAACGAGAGAGAGAAAACGAGAGAGAGAGGTGCGTGAGTGAGAAAGTGCAAGTGTTGTGCGTGAATACACATGAAAAATGGGAGGGAAGGAATGTTGTGCGTGAATGGGAATGGGAGTAAGAGAGAGAGAAAGAGAGAATGTGGGCAAGAGGTCTATGCGTGCATGGCAAAATGGAGGGAGGGAGAGGAGTACGCATGGTGCAAGGGAGGCCCCTTTTATATTTGCATTGTGTGGTTAGGGTGGGTCCCCATGCAAATAAAGACAAAAAAAATGAATGCATGTGCATGGGGAAGGGAGTGATATGGGGAAGGCATGAGGAGGGTGGCTCCATGTATGGGAAAGGGGAGGGGTAATTGGTGCACATGCATGATATTAAAGAGAGGAACTTTTGCACTATTCCCCCTCTCCATTTCTTTCCAACAAAAACTGTAGGCTTTATCCAAGCTATAATGAGTGGGCAATTTATACTATCTTCCCTTCCATTTTCTTCCCAATAAAAAGTGAGGTTTTGTAGAGTCAAATTAATGTGTTATATTTAACGCTATATATACCCAATTCATTTCCATATGATTTTGCTTAATTCATGCAGATAATTAGTTAAGTTATATTTAGGTGACTTGACAAGAATGATTAGGAATGAAATATATAATCGATATTTTTGAAAACATTTTTATTGATTAGAAAATCATAATCAATTGATTTATGCAGAGATTGTGTGCAATTATAGATATCTTGTCTGCTGTAAGTAAGGAATATAGATTATGCGAATTTGGAGTTTACAGATCAATCATTCAAGTTGTATATCACATAATTTGATCATATTATCTCTGTGTATATTGTAGTCATCAGTTATGTACTGTGGCCATCTTAATGATCATATAGCCATTGATTAAATAATTGAATCATAAAGGTTGGTGCCTTGATGAATATCTAAGGAGTTAGATTGAGGACTCGTCAAGCACCGTCAAATGGTTATTAAGAGATGATCTCCACCCTGAGAAGGAGATGGCAATCTTTCTCTAAATGTTGATATCTAATCGACCTCTTGATGCATGTCCTCTGCATAGGAATAGAGATTCGGAGGTATTAGATTAGTTAGGTCAAAGAGTTGACTTAACGAGATCGAGATAACCAAAGTCCTATATCGTATGTTGTCACGATATAGGCATGCATACTCTGAGCGGAGACAGATGTGTTACTATATGTCTGAGTATGTACATTTGGCAGACCAACATATTGATGACCTAATTAAGGTCTATACACCGGCGCGCTGGTGTGCATGTAAGGGTATATGAGTAATACGATCTCTCAAAAAGATCACACAGGTTCATTACTGAACCGGAAGACACGGTCTTACTCATGAGATATTGGGAAGAATTAAATTCCGTGTACGGTCGTCTCGCTTTGGAAGCTTGACTGAATTTGTAGACTTGATATATACTTTTAGAAAGTATATGGTCAAGACCTAAGTATGATATATTCTTTTGAAAAGTATATGATCGATACCGACTCCCAATGATCAAATGAGAAACTTACTTATAAAACCCTGAAGTAGACAGTGTAAAAATAGATCTAAAATGTCGAGTTTATTTTGGGTCTTCCAGTATGCAGGATGTACAGATATTGGGAATACTTGATGGTGATGTAATCATAAATGATTGTACAACCATGCCGAATCCATTCCTAGGGAGTGATGAAATGGGTTTGGATTTTAGTGACTCCTCTCGGTAGAGAAGTAATCTAATCTTGGTCCAAATGTTAGACATTGGTCTGGATGTGATTCATATGCAATGAGAAGATTAGATTTGCGGTCTTGATTTAATCAAGCATCTATGGGAGGCCCGAGATCTGGATTTGAGATGTGCTCAATATCCAAGTCACTATACGTAGAACAATATAATCACCATGTCCTTGTCTCCAAGTATCCATGGAGAAAGTGCATTATCCTTGAAAGAGTTAAGGATAATTTCATTGTTGATATTATGTATCCGAGCATTGGAAATTTGATAATTGAATGTGATTTAATTATCATGAATAATATGAATTTGATTCGGATTATAAGGAGAGTCATCTTAGGTAATTAAATGTGATTTAATTATCAAAGATGAGAATAATGTGAATGCGATTCATATTATTTTGGCACACGAGAATGGAGATCCAAGATTATTAAATGTGATTTAATTATCTTGGATATGAATAATGTGGATAGGACTATCCATATTAATCATATATATTGTAAATATAATTTAGAATATATAAAAGAGAGTTGATTGTAGTTTACGTTTGTTAATTAAATGTTGATGTGAATTAGGTTCACATTGGACAATTAATTGAAAATGTAATTCACATTTTATTTTGGGTTGTGAGTGTGATTCACAAATTTCCAATGGCGCGATTGCCATTTTTACAAAATAAATTGGATTTATTTTTGTGAAATAATTTGTAATAAAAGTTGTTGCAAATATTGGAGAGAATCATGAGATAATGTAATCTCGTGTAATAAGGAAAGGAAAGCTACCTTCCTCATATAGGGGGCGGACAACCACAATTCCACCATTGAATATGGTGGCCGTCCACTCCTCTTAAGGAAGGAGGCTTGTCTCCTTCCTATTTCTCCAATGGAGATTGATTTAATATAAATCAAATTATATTGAGTATATACACTTGATTTTATTAAATTAATTATTATTGTGTTTTAACAACAAGATCGTGGCCATCAAAAGAAACACAAATCAATGAGAGCCATTGGATTTGTGTTGTCCATGGATTGAGATCCATGGATCCTAAAATATTATAAAAGGAGAGGCACCCCTTGATCTTCTTGGTTACAACACAACATGAGAACATATAAGCTCTCTCTTTCTCTATCTCTCTCTCTACATGCCCTCTCTCTCTCTCTCATATGGTCATCCACCATGGAGCCATAGAGAGAGTGTCTCTTCTCGCTGCAACGTCGCCGTTATGCTGTTGGATTATTTGCTCGCAGAACTCTGTCTCCTTCGGTGCACCTCGCTCGTGAAGAAGATGTCGTATCTAATGTGATGAGATCAAGAGATTTGTCGTTTGGATCGTCAACATGGATTGCGAGAAGCACGCGTCTCATCCACGTGCTCGCAAGCTTCTCCTCTATGGTATCGGACTTGAGACAGGAGGTCTCTTCATTTAGAGACTCGATCGCAACCACACTTCAAGAGGTAACCCTAATACTTGTATGTTGTTTAGATGAAACGATCCGAGAAGTGTTCTTGGATTATGTGGTTTCGTCGCATGAAAAATTTTTAATTTCCGTTGCCTCGAGCGACTAGTGTGACTATTCGCTCCTGATCGTATACGATGCGATCCTCACACTTCCATAACGCGCTTAAGGATCTTACCATATCCTTCAAGTGGTATCAGATCCTTAGGTCAGAGGTTTTGGATGCGATCTATAAACCTAGGAAGATTGGGGTCATTAGGGTTTGCGAAAGTTTTATCGCATTTCATTTTCGTATCTTTGTTTAGTGATTATTTTTAGCCTTGTTTAATTGTTTAAACATGAAAATAATAAGTGGATTTTGTTCCCCGTTAAATAAGGAAACTGTAGGAACTGAGTTTGCATGATTTGGAATATGTTTGCTCGAGTTATGATCATTTTAGTCAATATGTATATGTTGTTTCAGGGACTGCAGATCATGACGTAATTAAGGAGTTAATTGTGGTCTTGAAACGCCTAAAAATGCATGCAAATCACTTAGATCCTGTTGTAAATCAAATTAGCAAACTTTGGGAACTTATTTTGCTTAATCTGGATTAAATTGATTGAGATGTGCTAATTTAGGTAAGTGAGGGTCACTGGTGAAAACTTCTCTCCTAATCAAGAACCTTATGATTGTCATTTAACCAGTTAATGAAATTAATTGATTTAATTTCCTGGAATAATTATGAAAAAAATATTTGTAAAATATTTGAAGATAATTATTTTCTTAAATGACATTTCCTTAACAAATAATTGATTAGATATGATCTAAATCACAAATTGGTTACATTATCTACATGATCTACATTCCAACAAATAATGTTACTTGAATTGGATTGGAAATTTGTTTAGCAAATTTCATTATAATGTTAATCAAAATTGTTTTAATTATTATTATATGGTATAACTTCAGTTGAAAAACTAATTGTCATCTCAAGTACAAAGTGATTGACTTGGCATTATTTTTTCCCGAGGCAGATATGGTGTCTAGTCGGAGAGCATTGGGGTAGCAGGTCGTACCGTGTGTGGTCTGTCCCACTCCTGTCGGTATTGGCCATGACAACGGGTAGGGAACGGATAATGCTTGAGAAATCATGATATATTTTTCTAATTATTTAAATTCAAAATAATACATATTTGAGATAATACCATGTTTCAAGTAACAATAAAAGGATGTTTGTTGGATATTATTTGCATCATTAATTTAATATGATTAGATTAATTGGAATCTAATTAAAATCAAAACTCTCTATTATGAATAGAGTTGTGATTTTCCTTAGAAGAATTAATCTTAATGATATGATTCATAATGATTAATTAGAATTTGAATATGATATGGAGGATCACATAAGTGACATCCATGGTCTCCCATCAAAGCGAAGGGTACCGTTGTCAGGGATTATATGTAGGAGATGCATGTCTGAAGTGACAGCTCCTGTATGCAAGCGCATCTGGATCAGGATCTTTGCTTCTCGAAAGAGCAAGGCCTTATGCATAGTGACCCCAATATTGGGTCCTTATATTATTGAGGCAATATTGGATTGCGCATAGTGAGTAATAATCATGTTGAGGGTTGGTTCAATTAATGACAGGTGAACACCTTAGGGGTGGTGGGCCCAGGTGTTAAAGAATGAATTGAGAAATGCAAGTTGGACTTGCAAGGCGGAATGTGTTCCCGCTTCTTTTATCCGAGCTACAGGTTCTCATATTATTGGGAAGTAACAAAGATGAGGAAGGAGATCCCAGATCTTGCCGAGATATAATGGTAACTTTATCTCTTACATTGAGAGTGATTAAGGGAATGAACTTTCAGTGTTGATAAGGCAAGACAACTTTGATATAAAAACTCCTAAATAAAAGTAAATTATGTATATATATACACTTATGCAAATTTCTTTTTTCAGATAATCCTTCATTAAACCCACTCAATATTATACTCAACAATAACCATATTAATATCACATATTGGATCCATGATCGAGATATTGTATTTGCAGTTGAACACATAACGTATGTGGTCGCAATATGCAAGTTTCCTCATAATAATGAGGAATGACAATTAAATAGATAACAGGACTACAACCCTGGGATTTGTATGTCTCTGTAGTCTTGATCTCTCATCGAATGTACTTTGGTAGTAACAAGTTCATGATGATCGTAATTGTCATATAATCCTTATAAAATCTAAGAAGATGTCCTGGCATGCATATGTGCTCTCAACATTTAATCATGAATGACATGATTCACTGCATCATGTAGAATGGTAGCTCCATAAGAGACGATGTATTCAAAATGATTGAGTACCTATATGAACCAATGTTTTAAGAATTTAGATGGATGTAGATACGATGAGTGTTATCATTCTACTGTCTATACTCAAGTCATTCATGAAGCTTCATAATATTCATATAGTATGAATTAGATGAAGCATGTATAAATGTTATAATACTCCTATATTGAAATCTTTTGAATTCAACATAAGAGATCATTTATCTTAAGCAATGGTTGTTTATAGATGAAAGGAGCATGGTGGAAGCATGGGTCTGACCCATGTGAGAAGGAAAGTCAAAGAGTTGATTACTTATATGACTTCCATATGACATCTAAAGAGTTGTATGAATGCCAATACTGCAATTAGTCTATGCATTGATAGTGTGTTATCAAGTCTATCTAGAATCCTTGGAGAAGGACTCGGATAGTGCATCAAAATAATCTACATTTACATATAATCATTCAAATTGACTTTCTCATTTAATAAGAAAAATATTGGTAATTGTATCTCAATCTTCTAACAACACTTGCAATTGGTTGCCTGTGTTTTAGAAGACTAGAAATTTGATCTTAAGGTCTAATAGTCATCCATGGATATTGATGCAATAGTTGCAACAATCTCTATTGGATACATAGACTTCATATTTACAGTGGGAGAACCCTTAGTCTTAGATAATGTCTCTATGACCTAGATATTAGAATACGCTCATAGTTTATTTCTAAATGTTGAAAATAAATATGAATTCTAAAATAAATATATCACAGAGAGTTATGATTGATATATTTCAGATAGTAATCTAACATCTAATGGACTCTACTAAATTAGAAAATTAATGAATGGTTCATTAAGATTTCTATTGCTGAAAATTAAACATTTAAAAGATCAATAGGAGGATGAAGATCATTTGACAATGATCTAGCATCAAGCATTGAACATATTTCTGTTGATGAGATCAATATACTAGTAAGAGATGACCCTTTAGATTGTCTATAAGTTCAAATCTTACATACTTGTGAATATTGTATTCAAAAATAAAAATGTCCAATACACCTGTCCTTGGAAATGGTGTAAGATGTCAAGGTATTCAGGATCTCATACATATTGATGTATGTGGATCATCTATATCATAATAAACATTATGGATATGTGATATCTATTGATGATTATGTATGCTATGATATTTCTTCTTTTCACTTAAGGAACCTTTGCAATGTTCAAAGATTTCATAATTTTGATTTAGAACTAAAGTTTGAAGGAAGATGAAATTAATTTGATCTAACTTAGGTAGCTTGTACCTGTTAGATGAATTCAAGAAATACCTTATGGAGATATGAATGTCATTTCCATCTCACTCCTCCTAATGCACCTTAACTCAATAGAGTTGTAGGGAGATACAATTGATCATGTGTGACATGATTTGATCAATGATGAATCTTAGCATAATTATCTCTTAGTTTCCAAGGTATATGCATATGTAGTAGAGACTACAATATATCCTTAATAAGATTCCATGATAGTAAGCTGGAATCTAGCACTAGAAAGTGCTACTTCATTAGGATAATAAAGGATGATATTGGATAACTAGTTTATGACCTTGAGATTCTTAAAGATCTCACCTCTGAGAATGCGATTCTTAAAGCATTAGACTCTTGAGACTCAAGATGAAAATGAAGTAAAGGAACTCATTTAATCTTGAGATGATAGCGAGGCTCCTGAAATCGGAAACTAAAAGGACAATTAAAGATGAAATACTAATACCTCTTCAAATGAGTTTGAGGATGTATTCCGTGTGTCAGTTAAGTCTTACAATGATCGGACTGTGATGAAGCTCTTGAGAATCATGACATGGAAAGATGAATTTTAGCAATAAAAGTCTAAAGTAGACATCATATACAAGTGGTGCATATGGACCCTCGAGCATCCACCTATAAGGGTAAAACCCCTTAAGGTGTAAACGGATCTTCAAAAGAAAGAGGAAACATGATGAGAAGGTAGAGACCTTCAAAGTAGCGTTCGTATCCACAAGATACACACCAAAGAGAAAACATCATTAGCGATGAGAATTACTCTTCAGCGATCTTGATTAAACCCATCAGAATATTGCTAACTATAGCTACACAGCTTGACTTTGATGTGTTCAAGATGGAAGTCAAGATTGTATTCCTTTATGAATACCTCTTTGAGGTTATTCACATGGAGTAGCCCCATGGCTTCATTATTAAGAAAAGCAAAGGTGTGCAAGCTAAATAAATCCATCTATGGACTCAAATAAGCTTCTTGTAGTTGGAACATAAGATTTGATGAAACTATAAATGATTTCAGATAGAATCTTGTTGAGCCATGTAAAGCTTAGTGTGAGTGCCATTGTGTTCATCATGCTAAATGTAGATGATATCTTAATAACTTGGAATGATATATGGATAATAATAAGTGTTTTATAATCTGGTTGTTCCATACCTTGAGATATGATCTCAAGGATACCTCTTGTATCTTAGTTTTTAACTTGTTCAGAAGCAAAGAAAAGAGGGTTTTCTGGACTGTCACATTAGTAGTACACCTTGGACATATTCCATTATTGGAAAACCCCAAAGAAGGCTTCCTTCCCTTAAGATATGTTACTGACCTATCAAAAGGGATAACATCTCAAAGAGTTGAGGAAGTGAATGCTAGAATTGCTTGCCCTTGTGTATCAGTTACGCGAAGTCGAGTGTATGCAAGATGTGTATGAATGCCAGATGTTTACCATGCAGTGGGAGTAGTAAATTGTTACTAGTCCTACTATGGAGATAAAACACTTTATTGCAGTAATGAAAATACCTTCAAAGATGAAAAAAAACTTAGAGATAATGATTTCTAAGTCTTATCTTCAAGAGCTTAAGACTTTATAGATAGTAATCTAAAAGGTCTTAATTGTGGATACCTTAGGAGATATATATCTCCAGGAATAAGGGTATTCTGACAAGGATAATGGAAATAGTGTTTATATAATTACTGAGATATAGTGTCAAGGACAATATAACTGACATAATTGAGTATTGGTTGCATAAGATGCGACATTTGCATTGGATGCGAGCACTATTACGGGGGATATGCAAGTGTCGTAAAAGGACTTGGCATAGTCTCTTGGGAACAGAGTGACTGATCAACTTACCTAGTTATTTTTTTCTGAAATAACTTATGATTGTCACATGAGTGCAGGTTTAAATATTAGCCCATTAATGGCTCTTTGGGCTAGTGGGAGATTGTTGGACATGCGAGCCCACGACGAGCCATTATGCAATAAATGTTATTGCAAATATCATTCCCTGATCTGAAATGAAGAATAACTAATTTGTATAATAGGTCCCTCAGTAAATTAGGGTTATGTACCATGGTCATCTTAATGATTATACAACCGTTGTATCAATAATTGAATCATAGAGGCTGGTGCTTGGATGAATATCTAAAGAGTTAGATTGTGGACTCATCAAGCACCGTCAAATGATTATTAAGAGATGATCTCCATCCTGAGAAGGAGATGGCAATCTTTCTCTGAAGGCTGATATCTACCGACCTCTTGATGCAGGTCCT
This sequence comes from Ottelia alismoides, assembly GCA_037367405.1. Classification (NCBI taxonomy): domain Eukaryota; kingdom Viridiplantae; phylum Streptophyta; class Magnoliopsida; order Alismatales; family Hydrocharitaceae; genus Ottelia; species Ottelia alismoides. The sequence continues at coordinate 1,134,136 of JAZKJV010004856.1, forward strand.
CTACATAGGAATAAAGATTCGGAGGTGTTTGATTAATTAGGTCAGAGAGTTGACTTAACAAGATCGAGATAACCAAAGTCCTATATCATATGCTGCCACGATATATGCATGCATACTCTGATCGAAAACAGATGTGTCACTATATGTTTGAGTATTTACATTTGGCAGACCAATATGTTAATGACCTAATCAAGGTCTATACACTGGCGCGTTGGTGTGCATGTAAGGGCAGACGAGTAATACAATCTCTCAAAGGGATCATACAGGTTCATTACTGAACCGGAAGACATGAGCTCACTCATGAGATATTGGGAAGAATCAAATTCCATGCACGGTCATCTCGCTTTGGAAGCTTGACTGAATTTGTAGGTTTTATATATACTTTTAGAAAGTATATGATCACGACCTAGGTATGATATATGCTTTTGGAAAGAATATGATCGATACCAACTCCCAATAATCAAATGAGAAACTTATTGATAAAATCCTGAAGTAGACAGTATAAAAATAGATCTAAAACTTCGGGTTTATTCTGGGTATTCAAGTATGCAGGATGTAAAAGTATTGGGAATACCTAAGGGTGGTGTGATCATAAACGATTGTATAACCATGATGCTTCCATTCCTATGGAGTGGTGAAATGGATCTGGATTTTATTAACTCCTCTCAGTAGAGAAGTGATCGGATCTTGGTTCGAATGTTGGACATTGGTCTGGATGTGATTTCGATGCAATGAGAAGATTAGATTTGAGGTCTTGATTTAATCAAGCATCTATGGGAGGCCCGAGATCTGGATTTGAGATGTGATATCAATATCCAAGTCACTATACGTGGAACAATACAATCACCCTGTCCTTATCTCCAAGTATCCGCGGAGAAAGCGGATTATCTTTGAAAGAGTTTAGGATAATTTCATTGTTGATATTACGTATCCGAGCATTGAGAAAATTGATAATTGAATGTGATTTAATTATCACAAATAATATGAATTTGATTCATATCATAAGGAGAGTTATCTTAGGGAATTAATGTGATTTAATTATCAAAGATGAAAATAATATGAATGCGATTGATATGATTTGGGCACATGAGAATAGAGATCCAAGATTATAAAATGTGATTTAATTATCTTGTATATGAATAATGTGGATAGGACTATCCATATTAATCATATATATATATATTGTAAATATGATTTATAATATATAAGAGAGAGCTAATTGTAATTTACATTTGTTAATTAAATGTTGATGAGAATTGGATTCACATTGGACAATTAATTTAAAATATAATTCGCATTTTATTTTGGGTTGTGAATGTGCTTCACAAATTTCCAATGGCATAATTGCCATGTTCACAAAATAAATTGGATTTATTTTTGTGAAATAATTTGCAACAAAAGTTGTTGCAAATATTGGAGAGAATCATGAGATAATGTAATCTCATGTAATAAGGAAAGGAAAGCCACCTTCCTCATATAGGGGGGTGGACGACCACAATTCCACCATTGAATATGGTGGCCGTCCACTCCTCTCATGGAAGGAGGCTTGCCTCCTTCCCATTTCTCCAATGGAGATTGATTTAATATAAATCAAATTATATTGAGTATATATATTTGATTTTATTAAATTAATTATTGTTGTATTTTTAATAACAATATCATGGTCATCAAAAGAAACACAAATCAATGAGTGCCATTGGATTTGTGTTGTTCATGGATTGAGATCCATGGATCCCGAAATATTATAAAAGGAGAGGTACCCCTTGCTCTTCTTGGTTACAACACAAAATGAGAACATAAAAGCTCTCTCTCTCTCTCTCTTTCTCTCTACACGCCCTCTCTCTCTCTCTCATATGGCCATCCACCATGGAGCCATAGAGAGTCTCTCTTCTCACCGGAGCATCATCCTTATGATGCTGGATTATTTGCTCGTGTATCTCCGTCTCCTTCGGTGCACTTCGCTCGTAAAGAAGACGTCGTATCTCGTGTGATGAGATAAGGAGATTAGCCGCTTGGATCATCAACATGGATTCCGATAATCACACGTCTCATCTACGCGCTCGCAAGCTTCTCCTCCGTCAGATCGGACTTGAGACAAGAGGTCTCTTCGTTTAGAGACTCGATCACAATCACGCTTCAAGAGGTAATTGTATGTGGTTTAGATGAAACGTTTGATAAGTGTTCTTAGATCATGTGGTTTCGTCGAATGAAAATTTTTTAATTTCCGTTGCCTCAAGCAACTAGTGTGACTAGTCGCTCCGATCGCATACGATGCGATCGTCACGCTTCCATAATGAGCTTAAGGATCTTACCATATCCTTCAAATGGTATCATAGCCTTAGGTTGGAGGTTTTGGATGCGATCCATAAACCTAGAAAGACTTGGGGTCATCAGGGTTTGTGAAACTTTTAGCGCATTTCATTTTCACATCTCTGTTTAGTAATTAATTTCGAACCTGATTAAATTATTTAAAGAAAATAATAATTTTATTTTGTTCCTCATTAAATAAGGAAATTGTAGGATCTGAGTTTGCATGATTTGGAATCCCTTTGCTCAAGTTATGATCATTTTAGTGAACATGAATACACTGTTTCGGGGACTGCGGATCATGATGTAATTAAGGAGTTATTCTGGTCTGGAAACACCTAGAAATGCATGCAAATCACTTAGATTCTGTTATAAATTAAAATATAAAATTTTGGCAACTTAGTTTGGTTAATTTGAATTTAAATTGATTGAGATATGTTAATTTTTGTAAGTGAGGGTCACCGCTGAAAATTACTTTCCTAATCAAGAACCTTATGAACGTCATTTAATCAATTAGTAAAATTAAATGATTTAATTTCCTAGAATAATTATGGAAAAATATTTGTTAAATATTTGATGATAATTATTTCCTTAAATGAAATTGCCTTAACCAATAATTGATTAGGTATGATCTAGATCACAAATTGGTTACATGATCTACATGATCTACATTCCAACAAACAATGTTACTTAAATAGGATTGGGATTTGTTTAGCAAATTTTCTTATAATATTAATCAAAATTATTTTGATTATTATTATTATATGATATAACTTCAGTTGAAAAACCGATTATCATCTCATGTAAAAAGTGATTGACTTGCCATTATTTTTTCCCGGGGCAGATACGGTGTCTAGTCGGGGAGCGTTGGGATGACAGGTTGCACTGTGTGTGGTCTGTCCCACTCCCGTCGGTATTGGCCATGACAACGGGTAGGGAATAGATAATGTTTGAGAAATTATGGTATATTTTTCTAATTATTTAATTTAAAATAATATGTATTTAAGATAATACCATATTTCAAGTAACAATAAAAGAATATTTGTTTGATATTAATTGGATTATTAATTTAATATGATTAGATTAATTGGAATCGAATAAAATTAAAGCACTCTATTATGAATAGAGCTGTGATTTCCAATGGAAGAATTAATCTTAATGAATATGATTCATGATGATTAATTGGAATTTGAATATGATATAGAGGATCATATAAGTGACATACATGGTCTTCCGTCAAGGCGAAGGGTTCCGTTGCCAGAGATTGTATGTAGGAGACACATGTCCGAAGTGCCAACTCCTGTATGCAAGCGCATATGGATCGGGATCTTTGCTTCTTGAAAGAGTAGGGCCGTATGAATAGTGACCCCAATATCGGGTCCTCATATTATTGGGGCAATATTGGATTGCGCATAGCGAGTACTAATCATGTTGACGGTTGGTTCAATTAATGACGGGTCAACATCACCTTACGAGTGGTGGGCATGGGTGTCAACGATCGAATTGAGAAATGCAAGTTGGACTGCAAGGTGTAATGTGTTCCCGCTTCTTTTTATCTGAGTTAGAGGTTCTCATATTATTAAGATGCAACAAAGATAAGGAAGGAGATCCCAGACCTTGCTGAGATATAATGGTAAGTATATCTCTCACATTGAAAGTGATTAAGGGAATGAACTTTTAGTGTTGATAAGGCAAGACAACTTTGATATAAAAACTCATAAATCAAAGTAAAATATGTATATATAATATATATATATACACTTATGCAAATTTCTTATTTTAGATAATCCTTCATTAAACCCACTCAAAATTATACTCAATAATAACCAGTTTAATATCACGGATTGGATCCATGATCGAGATATTGTATTTGCAGTTGAACACATAACGTATGTGGTTGCAGTGTACAAGTTTCCTCATAATAACGAGGAATGACAACTAAATAGATAATAAGACTACAACCCTAGGATTTTTATGTCTCTATAGTCTTGATCTCTAGTGACATATTCATGATAATCGTAATTGTCATATAATCCTTATAAAATCTAAGAAGATGTTCTGGCATGCATATGTGCTCTCAACATTTAATCATAAATGACATGGTTCACTGCATCATGCAGAATGGTAGCTCTATAAGAGATGATGTATTCAAAATATTTGAGTACATGCATGAACCAATGTTTTAAGAATTTAGGTGGATGTAGATACGATGAGTGTCATCATTATATTGTCTATACTCAAGTCATTCATGAAGCTTCGTAATATTCATATAGTATGAATTAAATCAAGCATGTATAAATGTTGAAATACTCTTATATTGAAATCTTTTGAATTCAACATAGAGATCCTTTATCTTAAGCAATGGTTGTTTATAGATTAAAGGAGCGCAGTGGAAGCATGTGTCTGACTCATGTGAGAAGGAAAGTCGAAGAGTTGACTTTACTTCTATGACTTCCATATGACATCCAAAGAGTTGGATGAATGCCAATACTGCAATTAGCCTATGCATTGATAGTGTGACTATCAAATCTATCCAGAATCCTTAGATAAGGACTCGGATAGTGCATCAAAATAATCTACATCTACATATAATCATTGAAATTGACTTTCTTATTTAATATGAAAAGGTTTGATAATTGTATCTCAATCTTCTAACAACACTTGCAATTGGTTGCCTATGTTTTAGAAGACTAGAAATTTGATCTTAAGGTCTAATAGTCATCCATGGATATTGATGCAATGGTTGCAACAATCTCTGTTGGATACATAGACTTCATATTTTCAGTGGGAGAGCCCTTAGTCTTAGAGAATGTCTATATGACCTAGATATTAGAATACACTCATAGTTTATTTCTAAATGTTGAAAATAAATATGAACTCTGGAATAAACCTATCATAGAGAGTTATGATGGATATATTTCAGATAGTAGTCTAACATCTAATGGACTCTACTAAATTAGATAATTAATGAATGGTTCATTAAGATTTCTAATACTGAAAATTAAACCTTTAAACGATCAATAGGAGGATGAAGATCATTTGATAATGATCTAGCATCAAGACTTGAACATATGTCTGTTGATGAGATCAATAGACTAGTAAGAGATGATTCTTTAGATTGTCTATAGGTTCAAATCTTACACATTTGTGAATATTGTATTCAAAAGTAAAAACATCCAATACATCCATCCTTGGAAATGGTGTAAGATGTCAAGGTATTAAGGGTCTCATATATATTGATGTATGTGGATCATCTATATCATAATAAACATTATGGATATGTGATATCTATTAATGATTATGTATGCTATGATATTTCTTCTTTTCACCTAAGAAACCTTTGCAATGTTCAAAGATTTTATAATTTTGATTTAGAACAAAAGTTTGAAGGAAGATGAAATTAATTTGATCTAACTTAGGTAGCATGTACCTGTTAGATGAATTCAAGGAATACCTTATGGAGATATGAATGTCATTTTCATCTCACTCCTCCTAATGCACCTTAACTCAATAGAGTTGTAGGGAGAAACAATTGATCATGTGTTACATGATTTGATCAATGATGAATCTTAGCATAATTATCTCTTAGTTTCCAAGGTACATGTATATGTAGTAGAGACTACAATATATCCTTGATAAGGTTCCATACTAGTAAGCTCGAATCTAAAACTAGAAAGTGCTACTTCATTAGGAAAATAAAAGGATGGTATTGGATACCTACTTTATGAGCTTGAGATTCTTAAAAGATCTCATCTCTGAGAATGTGATTCTTATAGGATGAGAATCTTGAGAATCAAGATGAAAATGAAGTAAAGGAACTCATTTAATCTTGAGGTGATAGTGAGGCTCCTAAAATCAGAAACTAAAAGGACAATTAAAGATGAAACACTAATACCTCTTCAAATGAGTTTGAGGATGTATTCCGTGTGTCAGTTAAGTATGACAATGATCGGACTTCTGTGATGAAGCTCCTGAGAATCATGACATGGAAAGATGGATTTTAGCAATAAAAGTCTAAAGTAGACTTCATATAAAAGTGTTGTATATGGACCCTTGAGTATCCACGAATAAGGGTAAGAGCCGTTAAGGTGTAAATGGATCTTCAAGAGAAATAGGAAACCTGATGAGAACGTAGAGGCCTTCAAAGTAGCGTTCGTATCCACAAGATACACACCGAAGAGAAAACATCGCTTGCGATGAGACTTGCTCTTCAGTGACATTGCTTAAACCCATCAGAATATTGCTAACTATAGCCACACATCTTGACTTTGATATGCTCAAGAAGGAAGTCAAGATTGTATTCCTCTATGAATGCCTCTTTGAGGATATTCACATGGAGTAGCCCCAGGGCTTCATGATTAAGGAAAGCAAAGGTGTGAAAGCTAAATAAATCCATCTATGAACTCAAATAAGCTTCTTGTAGTTGGAATATAAGATTTGATGAAATTATAAATGTTATGATTTTAGATAGAATTTTGATGAACCATGTAAAGCTTAGTAGGAGCGCCATTGTGTTCATCGTGCTAAATGTAGATGATAGCTTAATCATTTGTAATTATATATGGATAATAATAAGTGTTTTATAATTTGGTTGTTCCATACCCTGAGATATGATCTCAATGACACCTCTTGGATCTTAGTTCTTAACTTGTTCAGAAGCAAAGAAAAGAGGGTATTGGGACTGTCACATTAGTAGTACACCTTGGACATGTTCCATTCTTGTAAAACCCCAAGGAAGACTTCATTCCCTTAAGATATGGTACCGATCTATCAAAAGGGATAACACCTCAAAGAGTTGACGAAGTGAATGCTAGAACCGCTTGCCCTTGTGTATCAGTTATGAGAAGTCGAGTGTCTGCTAGATGTGTACGAATGCCAGATGTCTACCATGCAGTGGGAGTAGTAAACTCTTACTAGTTCTACTACGAAGATAAAACACTTGATTACAATAATGAAAATATCTTCAAAGATGAAAAAAACTTAGAGATAGTGATCTCTAAGTCTTATCTTTAAGAGTTTAAGACTTTATAGAAAGTGATCTAAAAGGTCTTAATTACAGATACCGTAGGAGATAGAAATCTCTGGGAATATGGGTATTCTTATAAGGATTATGTAAATACTAGTTATAATAATTTCTGAGCAATAGTGTCAAGGAAACTATAACTGACATAATTGAGTATTGGTTGCATAGGATGCGACATTCGCATTGGATGCGAGCACTGTTACTAGGGATATGCAAGTGCCGTAAAAGGACTTGGTATAGTCTCTTGGGAAGAGAGTGATTAATCAACTTACCTAGCTATTTTTTTTCTAAATAGCATATGATTGTCACATGAGTGCGTGTTTAAAGATTATCTCATTAATGACTCTTTGGGCTAGTGGGAGATGGTTGGACATGCGAGCCCACGACGAGCCATTATGCAATAAATGTTATTGTAAATATCATTCTCTGATTTGAAATGAAGAATAACTAATTTGCATAATAGGTCCCTCAGTACAACTAGGGTTATGTACCATGTCCATCTTAATGATCATACAATTGTTGATTCAATAATTGAATCATAGAGGCTGGTGCTTGGATGAATATCTTAGGAGTTAGATCGAGGACTCATCAAGTATCATCAAATGATAATTAAGAGAAGATCTCCAGTCTGAGAAGGAGATGGCAATCTTTCTCTGAAGGCTGATATCTAACCGGCCTCTTGATGCATGTCCTCTACATAGGAATAGAGATTCGGAGGTGTTAGATTAGTTAGATCAAAGAGTTGACTTAACGAGATCGATATAACCATAGTCCTATATCATATGCTGTCACGATATAGGCATGCATCCTCTGATTGGAGACAGATGTGCTACTATATGTCTGAGTATGTACTTTTGGTAGACCAATAGGTTGATGACCTAATCAAGGTCTATACACCGGCGCACTGGTGTGCATGTAAGGGTATATGAGCAATAAGATCTCTCAAAGTAATCATACAGGTTCATTACTGAACTGGAAGACACGAGCTCACTCATGAGATATTGGGAAGAATCAAATTCCATGCACGGTCCTCTTGATTCGGAAGCTTGACTGAATTCGTAGGTTTGATATATACTTTTGAAAAGTATATGATCAAGACCTAGGTATGATATATATTTTTGGTAAGTATATGATCGATACCGACTCCCAATGATCAAATGCGAAACTTACTGATAAAACCTTGAAGTAGATAGTGTAAAAATAGATCTAAAACTTCGGGTTTATTCTGGGTCTTCCAGTATGCAGGATGTACAGGTATTGGGAATACCTGAGGGTGATGTGATCATAAATGATTGTATAACCATGACGCTTCCATTCTTAGGAAGTGATGAAACATGTATGGATTTTAGTGACTCCTCTCAGTAGAGAAGTGTTCTAATCTTGGTCCAAATGTTGGATATTGATTTGGATGTGATTCAGATGCAATGAGAAGATTATATTTGCGGTCTTGATTTAATCAAGCATCTACGTGAGGCCCGAGATATGGATTTGAGATGTGATCTCAATATCCAAGTCACTATCCGTGGAACATTACAATCGCTCTGTCCTTATCTCCAAGTATCCGTAGAGAAAGCACATTATCCTTGAAAGAGCTTTGGATAATTTATTATTGATATTATGTATACGAGCATTGAGAAAATTGATAATTGAATGTGATTTAATTATCACGAATAATATGAATTTGATTCATATTATAAGGAGAGTGATCTTAGGTAATTAAATGTGATTTAATTATAAAAAATGAGAATAATGTGAAAGCGATTCATATTATTTGGGAACATGAGAATAGAGATCCAAGATTATTATATGTGATTTAATTATCTTGGATATGAATAATGTGGATATGTCTATCCATATTAATCATATAATTGTAAATATGATTTATAATATATAAGAGAGATAATTGTAATTTACATTTGTTAATAAAATATTGATGTGAATTGGGTCCGCATTGGATAATTAATTGAAAATATAATTCACATTTTATTTTGGGTTGTGAATGTGATTCACTAATTTCCAATGACATGATTGCAATGTTCACAAAATAAATTGGATTTATTTTTGTGAAATAATTTGCAACAAAAGTTGTTGCAAATATTGGAGAGAATCATGAGATAATGTAATCTCATGTAATGAGGAAAGGAAAGCTACCTTCCTCATATAGGGGGTGGACGACCACAATTCCACCATGGAATATGGTGGTCGTCCACTCCTCTTATGGAAGGAGGCTTGCCTCCTTCCTATTTCTCCAATGAAGTTTAATTTAATATAAATCAAACTATATTGAGTATATATATTTGATTTTATTAAATTAATTATTGTTGTGTTTTTAACAACAAGATCATGGTCATTAAAAGGAACACATCAATGAGAGTCATTGGATTTATTTTGTCCATGGATTGAGATTCATGAATCCCAAAATATTATAAAAGAAGAGACACCCCTTGCTCTTCTTGGTTACAACACAATACGAGAACATAAAATCTCCCTCTCTCTCTCTCTTTCTCGCTAGACGTGCTCTCTCTCATAGGGTTGTCCACCTTGGAGCCATAGAGAGAGTCTCTCTTCTCACCACATCGTCACCGTTATGCTGCTGGATTGTTTGCTCTCTGTCTCCTTCGGTGTGTCTCGCTCGTGAAGAAGACATCGATTTCGTGTGATGAGATCAGGTGATTCACCACTTGGATCATCAACATGGATTGCAAGAAGCACGCGTCTCATCCATGCGCTCGCAAGCGTCTCTTCCGTCAGATCGGACTTGAGACAGGAGGTCTCTTCGTTTAGAGACTCGATCGCAACCATGCTTCAATAGGTAAACCTGATACTTGTATGTGGTTTAGATGAAACGATCCGGGAAGTGTTCTTGGATCATGTGGTTTCGTCGCATGAAATTTTTTAATTTTTGTTGCCTCGAGCGACTAGTGTGACTAATCATTCCCGATCGCATATGATGTGATCCTCACGCTTCTGTAATGCTCTTGAGGATCTTACCATATCCTTCAGATAAGATGTGAGCTTAATGGTGAACATGTAGGGCAATGGAGAGAGCACCTTGGAAGTACATTTGAGAGTCTCAAACTCTCAAGTATTACATCTCAAAGATCACTACAACTTGGGCTCTCAAGAGGCAAAGTCATTCATCTATTTCATTTATTTTCAAAGAGAGAGGCATGCCCTCTCTTTTATACTCAATGTAGGTGTCCCTTTAGAGTCTTACTCTGAGAGGGAGCATCTATGATGATGGTCTTTGGATGAGAAATCAAGAGCCATGATTTAGTCATTGTTCACCAAGGAATATGATTGTAATATATCTCTTTTTAATTACCAATTAAATCATGCAATAAATAAAACAACAAATCAATCAACCAATTGAGAGTAGAGCTCTTAATGGCGATGCCATGTGTCACACACGCACATACATCCCTATTTTTGTTGCTAAAAATATGATTGAATTTGTTCTTAATTACCATGATAATCCAATTATCATAATTGCTATTTTTATGAGAAAAACCCTCATAGCATGTAATCATATTCATAAATCCAATTTACATTAAAAAATTAATGTGAATCATATTAACAAATGTGCCTTGAAATAACTTTATATGAACCATATTCATATAAATTAATATATATTAATTATTATGAGTCAATATTCATATTAAATAAATACATATATATGATGCAAATCATATATCCACAAAACTCTAGATATGCACATATCCATGTTAATAAAAATTATTATCATATTTATTGATATCATTAAGTATGAGTCATAATCCAACTAGGTATCGATGAATCTCAATTTCATCACCTTTATTCTTTCATTTTGACCTTTAAACCTTAGCTAAACGCATATAAATAACATTATTTTGCATAAGTTAACATCTATTATTTATTGTGTAAATATTGCATAAAATACTATATTTAAAGCCAAAATAAAATAATAAATAGAATAGAAAAATAAAAAATACCAAAGGTATTTAGTGACCATAAACCTCGAGACCTAAGCATCATGATGATCGGATCGACAAGGAATAAAGTAGGGGGAGACAATGACCAATAAATAAAAGAAATCATAATTCACAAATGCCCAATAATGCATATTTAGGACCTATTTTATTCTTTATTCTTTATATACCAAATTAATAAATTTTGTGCAAAAAAGTTGTAGATAAAAATACATAGAAAAATACAAAATTTATTTCACATAAAAATAATACATAGGGGCATTCTACACGCAGAATAAAAATCCAAAATCCCAAATCCATATCTTCTCCATATGAACTCAAAATACATGAAAATTTCTTTTAATTGTGTATAACTTTTATTAGCTATTTAATGAAGGCGGTTTCATTTGGTTTGGAGTTAAGATGCAAAAGTTAGGTTTTGGACCCATGTTGTATATTATACTTGAATAAAATATTCATTTTATTTATTCTTTATGTTTTTCATTATTTTATATTTCTATAATTTTGTAAATATCCTTTACAGTATATGTATATAATTAGAATAAAATAAAACCATCAAAAAGATACTAAAATAAATAAGTCTATTTCTATACATAGATGAATTCCCTATACATATACCTATATAATAAACACATATATTTAACTAGGTATATAAATAAACTCAAAAAATATAATAAAAGTATATTTGATTGTATTAAAATAAATTACAGATATATATAAATTATGTATATAAACTTATAAAGTACAAAATACAAATAAAAATAAAATATTCAAAAGATATGTAAATATCTATATTTATACTTTTAAAAAATAACCCATAATAAATAAATGCATAAAAATAAATAAAAATCATAATAAAATACTACATAAAATAATAAAAAATTGTATTTTAAACTAAAATTAGTAAACTCATTTATTATTTTATTTTGAATTAATAAACATTTTATTTGCAGTTTTGTCATGTAATGTACCTATGTGGCCCAATTAAGGCTCATAAGTAGTTGACCGCCGCTCAACTCTTTATCCCCCTTGGTTCGGTCGCATGTCAGAGTCTTGACCTTGCCTTCCTCGAATTATAGAGCATGGTCCTTGCACCCATTTGGATCGATCTCTTCTTGACTTTTGATCATTGACCATCGGGCTTTCATGCCAGCATCATTTCTTGGTTGAGGCACCTCTGAATCGGGCGGATTCTCCCGATGAAGAAGTCCATACACATATGCCTATCACCCATTTTTGAATTTTGATCCCTCTTCCACCAAGTAAACCCTAACCCTAGCATCGAATGAACCTTTTGCTTACAGTACGAATGTATTCATGGGACGATTTTGGCTTCAATCTGAGGTCGATTCGAGCTTTACCGGCCAGCTCCATTGCAAGCTGTACTCCCAGCTCCTCCAAGCAGGTGAGCCGTTATTTATTTTCATTTTTTATTCTTGGGCATAGCATTAGGGTAGATTGGGTCTTGTTTTTAGTTAAATTACCTTCTATTTCATTAAAAATTCAAATCGTAGTTCGTCGGAGCTGAGCTTGACGAACCTCATCTATGTGCTCCGATCGTTCCTCTGCCCGTTGACCACCTTCATTTCCTTCACTTCTCGCTACGCTACACTCCATGTACTCCCATCCCACCTGATTGATCGCAAATCAGGAGATTAACGTCTCCACTCTGCCATCTCACCGGAGATGTCCTCCTCGACGTACCCCATCTCATTTCACTCCTAAAGCAACTCAAAACCTTCCATTTTTGTGCACTTAGACACCCATAATGTCGATTTTGATTCCAAATAAGGTACCTGGAGCTCCTCTTCTTCGTCGACCTTCCAGGATCCCATAGATGGATCCTGGAGATATCTAAGACCTCCAGCTGCTACAGAGGATCGTTAGCAAGCTCTAAAGCCTTTTTGCATCCCTGTTGACCAGCCAAGGACGGAGATACATCAAATCGAAACTCATAAGAATAAGTTTTCTTCCCCATTCTTCCCGGGCACCTCCTAGCCATCTGATCCATCACTAATTCCAGATCATACCCTAGTCGTTGGATGCTTTGCCTGGCAGCCGCACAATCATCGTTCGAGATCTAATCTCGACCCTTCAGCTGCTAACCTGTACTAGCTAATGGATTTACGCCATGTGGATAAGTAGATTGCGCATCACTATCCGTCTGCACACATGGGGGTAACTTTTTAATATACCCCTACCTTTTTATGATTTTATTTTAGTATATAAACTCTGGTTTGTAGCATAAAAAGTTTTGTAATATTTGTAGTTTGCCCCGTATACTTTCCATATTTGCATTCAGGTCCCTCGCCACGTTATCTCTGTACGCATGAGATGTGGGCTTTTTACAGAGGGATCCTTATATGTTTGTGTATTTCATTTTAGTCTATATTTCTAAAATATTAGTGCTATAATTTTTGGATAAATTACATCTGCCTCCCCCCCGAATTTTTTACTAAGTGCATAAATACCCCTTCGGGTATATATTATGAAAATATATGGAAATTTTACATTTTGGCCCCATACTTCTATGTTGAGTTCGGGATTGGTCCGTCAAATTTAAATATTTATATAAATACTTTTAATAAATTATATTATCTTTTTTTGTAGATTTTATTTTATTAGAAATAGTTCTTGTGCCCTAATTGTAGAAATTTAGTATAAATACTTTATATATTATTCTTCCATGTATAATTTTATCAAGGTACTTTATTCTACATTTCTATTTATTAAAAATAAAAAAGCTATTTTCCCTGACTATCTTAGAAAAATATAACAAAATATAAAATGTTTTTGAAAAAATTACAAAAAATTATATTTTTTACTTGCCTATTTAACATCTACTGAAAAAAAATCCCTAAAATAAAAAGGGAAAATATTAAAAATTAAAAAGCTCCAAAATAATTATAATAATTATAAAAAATTATAAAAATCCAAGGTACTTATTTCTATTTATGAATTTGGTCTATTATGTTTATTATATATCAAAATTAGTTTTGAAAAATTTTAAGGCTTTTAGCTATTTTTAATTTCCAAAGTAATCTGGTCTATTTATTCTAGTCACTGTTTTGCCATGTTAATTCCATTAAAAATACAAAAAGTAGAAATTATCAGAAAATATAAAACTAGAGAAAATATAAAAATACAAAAATATTATATTTTGTGAATTTTGAGTACTTATAGATATTATTTATAAATATAAAAGCTCTCTCTATATATACATATCTATATATACTTATATTAATGTTTTATTAATTACTGTAAAATTAAAATTCAAAAAAAAAGAAAAATAGAAAATTATAAAAATAAAATTCAAAAAAATATAAAAACAAAATTCTAAAAAATAAATAATAAAAAATCTACAAATAAATAAAAAATCCTAAAAACCAAAAATATTTATTGTCTTTTTTAGTTATTTTTGTTGTCTATCCCCCACTCTTCATGTGTTCGGCACCCTACTTGTACTTGACAACTATACATATTTATTTGTAGCATTATAATAAATTTTTATTCATACTTGCATTGCTTTTTCTATGCATTGTGTTGGTTGATTGTTGATCGATCTCGACTGTAATGAGTGGTCGCCTCAGCGACAATTTATCTTTTCTTATTGCGAGGATATTTTTAGGCCCTCACCATAGTTGAGTTCATCTAGTATCGTGGGAAGAAATCTTGGATTCTTGGAGATAATGTAGGGGAGATCATACTATCCATGTTTAATGACTTGAAATTTGGATAACTGTCGAATTGCATGGTTTATACCATTTTTAGAAAAATATGTCACTTACAAATATCGAGCTCGAGCTGAAATAATTCATGCTCTAATTGAGCTCAACGAAACACATCACACTCTCAATGAGATGGAGGAAGTATCAGTGAGTTGAATCTGGCCTCCTTGACCATTTCTACTCAAAGTTCAAACCATTTTGAGTTTAGAAATGATCTCAATGAATGTGTTTATTTTCATTTCCATCACCATTTCACTTTCCAACATTTAGACATTGAAATTGGATGTGGAATTGGACATTGGATTCAAATGAGATGAGACTTGATCCAATTAAGTCTCAAATCATCAAGCTAAGAAATGGAGTTACTAAAATCCGCACACTCCATCATTCCTTCAAGATGGAAGTGTCATGGTAGACGATCAATTATGATAGATTTAACCATGAGTATTCCCAATACTCATTCATCTTTCATACAAGAAGACTTTGATATATCTGAAGTTCAAACCCTAGTTTGATTGTCTTCTTCTGAATAAACCAAAAAATTCTCATTGATAATTGGGCAATAATATTAATCATATGATTTTTAAAAGCATATATTAATATATCGAATTCGTATCTTATTTCATAAATAAGACAACCATGCATAGAATTCATTATGACTCCAAATTATTTCATATGTGAGCTCTGTCTCCTGGTTCATCAACTATGAACATATATGATTCCTTTTCGAGATCATACGTCTCATATATCTGCATATGCACACCAAATTTTTGATTAATGAATTCCATTTCCTGTCTAATAGATTAATGAAATATTCATGAAATTCTGAATGAAATAATCGTCAATCAATATAAAATGACGAGATTCGCCATCTATATATGTTCTTCAAAAAGGACTTGCCCTCTTCTCGATTCCTTTTATGCTCTTGGACCCCCATTTGGAGAGAGTAGGATTGACCAGGGTTTCGAGACGATGGTGGTAAAGAAAGCCTTTGCGGAAAGAAAAAGGTTTGGTTTACCCTTCGCGGATGTCGAGTCTCCTCACTTGTTTTGCCCCACTTCTCTTTTCTTTACATGACCCTCATCCGCCTCTATGCCGACGCCCGCGCAAGGACCCTCCTCTACCTATGAATGTGAATACTAAGCCCCGACGGCCCACCCCTTTGTTCTCTTCTTCCGCATTTGATATAATATTTGAGAAAATCTCTACTATATTATATATAATATTTGATTAGATATTTGGGGCTCGGCGAGGTGGTTGCTCCTCGCCTGTGATTACAGAAAGAAATCTCTGGCAGAACAAAGGACTACCGCTCCTCATTCCCTCACTCTCTCATCGATCTATGGAACTTGGTTAGGTCACCAACCTAGTAGCATATCAAATATACACTGAGGCATATAGATTTGTATTTATCCCCGGTCAAAGAATGTGTGCCAGATTGTGACAATTACGATTTAGGCCTTTGTTTATCTCTATCTCATCGAGGAAACTCTTTGACTTGATTATTCCAGCACTTCCGAATCTCTATTCATATGCAAAGGACCTGCATTAAGAAGTCAGTTGGAAATCAGTCTTTAGAGAAAGATTGTCATCTCTTTCTCATACTGGAGATCTTTATTGAATCATGCGTTAATGTCAATTATGTCCTCCCAACTGCATGGTATTCAACATGGTCACAATACATAATCCTAATTGTACAAATGGGCCTTAATATTAAGTGTATTCACAAATCATTTAATTCATATTGACATGATAAAACAATAATTTTATTGTAATAATGGATTGCCAATGGCTTACATGTGCAAATAGTCTCCCACTATCCCTTAGAACCATTCATGTACAACTCTTGGCCCCATGTTAATTACATGATGGCCTAATCCTTTTGGATCAACGGCTTGGTTAGTAGATCAGCAATGTTGTTCTTCTGGATCTCCCGGATGATTTGATATTTCCTCTCCACATGCTTGCTTCTTCGATAGAATAAGGGTTCCTTCGCTTATGCTATGGAACCCATGTTATCTCAGAGCAATGTGATGGGAGATTCTGATGAGGAAACTATGCCAATTTCAAAATGAACTTACATAATCGCATGACCTCGTTAGCAACATCTGATGCAACTATGTATTATGCTTCATTTATTGAGTCAGTCGATGTGTTCTGCTTCTTGCTTTTGTCACTCATAACACTACCACTCAACATGAATAATAACCCTATGTTTGACTTCATATCATCTACATCCAATTGGAAGTTCGAATTAGTATATCCTAAGACTTTAAGATCATTATATTCGAAAAACCAATACATAGTATTGAGTTCTTCTTAGGTACTTGAAGATGCTCTTCACTGTAGTCTAGTGTTCCTCTCCGTAGTAGGATTGGTAACAACTTATCACTCTCATTACATGGAAGATGTTTGGTCATGTACACATCATGGCATAAATCAATCTTCCTACAGTCGATGCATAAGGGCGTCCTGTCATGGCTTTCTTTTCCTCAACAATTTGAGGAACCATCCCTTTAGATAGGTGAATACAATATCTTAAGGAAAGAAAGCCTTTCTTGGAATTATCCATATTGAAGATTTCCAACATTTTCTTGATATATCCTTGTTGTGATAGTCTCAATATTCTCTTTTCTATGTTTCTGAACAGTTTCAGACCTAAGATATAAGAGGCTTCTTCGAGATCTTTCGTCTCATAGGTATGGGATAACCAGATCCTAATACTAGTCATCATCCATGTATCATTCCCAATGATAAAGGATGAAATCTACATAAAACACAATGAACACAACAATGCTCCCACTAAGCTTTTCGTACCCATATGGTTCATATGGATTCTGTACGAAATCATAAGTCTTTATTATTTCATCGAATCAGATGTTCCATTTCATCGAATCAGATATTTCAACTAGAAGAAGCATTTTCGAGCCCATTAATGGATTTCTTTAGTTTGCACACTTTTCCCTCCTTAGCTACGAAGCCCTGAGGCTACTCCATATAGATATCCTCTTCGAGGTATCTATTGAGGAATGTTTTCTTGACATCCATCTGCCATATGTCATAGTTAAGGTGTGCAGCTATTGCAAGTAATGCCCTTATGGATTTAATTTTGGCCACATAAGAGAATGTATCATCGTAATCGACGCCTTCTCTCTATGTGTTTCCCTTGGCTATGAGTCATGATTTGAAGGTCTCTACCTTCTAATCAGGTCCCCTATTTCTCTTGAATCCATTTGCACCCAATGGGTTTGACCCCTTTAGGTGGATCTTTAAGGATCCATACACCATCCATGTTCATGGATTTTATTTTAGATTTCATTGCCAGTCCACCTATCCATGTCACGATCACCTGAAGCTTCATCAAATGAAATTGGATCAACATCAAACTCATCTGATATATGGTATGTAGTTTTTAGGTTGTCTTACAACCCTAAAACACTTTCTAAGAGGTACAATCATGTCATTTTCAATTATCTATTCAGTTTATGGTATACTAACTTCATCGGTCTCACTAGAATCGATTAGTTCTTTCACTTCATTATTTTATTGACTTCTAAGGAATGCATCTTCCAGGAATTCGATGTATCTAGAAACCAATATCTTTTGAGGCTAAATATAAGAAAGTTGATGCCTAATACCATTCTTTACGTATCCAATGAAGTCGCATTATCTTGTGCAAGATTCCAACTTTCTTACGCTCACATTTTTAGTATAGACCAAACAATCCCAAATTCTCAAATGTCATACACTCGGCTTGGTACCATACAAAAGATCACGAGGTATTTTAGGTAAAGATTTAGACAGAATCTTGTTTAGGATATAAGCTACAGTCTATGTTGTATATCCTCATAAACTAAGAGGTAGGTTCACTTTACTCATCATTGATCTAACCATGTCTAACATGGTTATGTTGCATCTCTCTACAACTCTGTTGAGTTAAGGAAGACCCGGGAGGTGAAATTAGAATTAATTCATCTCTCCTTAAGGTATTATTTGAATTCATATGATAGGAATTTGCCACCTCAGTTAGATTGAATTCTTTTTTCCAGCTTGTTTCTCAACAAAAGTCATGAACTCTTTGAAGTTTTCAAAGTTTTCATGTTTGTGATGTAATAGAAGACAAAACCATACCACGGATAATCATCAATAAAGGTCACACAATATTGATGTCTATTTTGAGTCGCAGTATTAAAGGGATGACATACAACAGTATGTATTAGGTCTAGTATACTTTCGCATCGTTCACCTTTCTTAGAGATGGATGCTCTGGACATTTTTCCATGAATACAATGCTCGTAAGTTAATAAATGACGAACTTCTAGGAAATCCAAAGGCCCATCCTTTACTAGTCCATTGATCCTATCAAAAAACACATGTCCAAGTTTTTGATGCCAGATCACAATTAAATGATCACCATCCTTTCTTGATCGTCTAGAGATTTTATTAATAATAGTGGTACTAACATTCGTGACACATTCATACATGTTCAATTTATAGAGCTTCCTATGTTAGAGAACCATATACTATAAAATTACCATAGTTATTTATGATAAGTTTATTGCAGAAAAGGAAAGTATATCCATGTCTAACTGGCTTAGATACAGATAGTAAGTTTCTTCTAACATCTGATGCATAAAGACAATATCTAATATCTAGGACTCTCCTACTGGGCAATGATAGTCATCATAGTCTACATATTCCAATGGCGATTGCTACAACAGTTTCATCGGATCCTATCTGGATGACTATCCCCCTTCATCTAGATTTATGGTGTCTTGAAACATATGCAACTTATTTTATACACGAACAGAAGCACCAGAATCAACAACCTAACTTCCTTCTTGTCCTATGAGTAAGTTGGTGTCAATGATGAATGCGGATTTAATATTTTCTAGAGTTATACCTTTGTCCTTCTCTAAGGACATTAGGTATTCTAGATCGTTACTCTTCCATAAACTTGGTTTATAGCAGTGATAGTAGGCATCCATATCTATGGATGTTAGATGTGTTGAAATGTTAGAAGATTAATCAACAGTTTGACCTTTCTTCTTTTCTTAGATCGGAACCTTTTGAAATCCATGCTTCTGGTCGCACTTTCCTTTAACATGTGCAACCATTACATAGCTAGAGGGATATTATTTCTTCATAATGTCCTCAATGGACATTAATGTAGAAAGAGTGTGGTTCACATCCCGTACGTCTTCTTCATATTCAGGAGGATGTCATGAGTGGATTCAATGTTTATAAGTTGCTTTTGAAGCACATTAGATAATGATCCAAGAATGTAACAGCGAGCGATCGAATGATCCTCATCCCACATCTTGTTGAAGCCAGAGCATCCTCTATCTGAGGTAATCGTATACGTTATACACTATGTCTCACGCACGATTTCCAAATTACATATCCAATCTGAATAATTTGGACTGATCAACTGATTGACCTTAAGAAGATTGTTGAATGAGCTAAGAGATTTCATCTGAAGCTAAAGAATAAACTTTAATTAATCTTGACTAAGGAGATTAAACATTTTAATTTTTCAAATCAAGATGTTCTCATATTTTTCGTACTTTGAAAGTACTTTCCTTGTAAGTTTTCACAGCATGAGGTAGGCTAACCAGCGACCTCACTATGAAGTCTGAGTCTCCTTTCTATTTTCATTGCACCCCAGTAATATGAGAAAATGCAACTACGATGAAAGAAGCCAGAACCCTCTTCGCCTTACAAGTCCATTTTGTATTCTTAGTTCGATCTTCAATACTCACACCCCCACATATATTGAATTAGCATGTTGCCGATTAAACCAACCGTCAATGAGCGGGATATAATTTACGCTATGCATAATTCATTGTCACCTCAATAACATTGGGAACAACATTGGGGTTACTACACATAAATCCGTATTTTTTAGACAAGAAGAATCCGATCCATGTGAATTTGTATTCTGTAGTTACGACTGCACATGAGTGCATCCAAAAATACAACACATGGCGATAGTTCTTCGCAATGACGGGAGACCATGGATGTCATCATATGACTTAGCCTATATCTTAATTAAATTAATTATTAATCATTTCATATCGTATTATCATGATTAATATTTATAAGGGACTAATATAGATATTTGATGATTATCTTAATTTCAATCTAATTAAAATAATGGCAATCAATCAATCTAAGTAAATAAATATTTATACACTTGATGCTATTATATGGTATACACCCTCACTTAGTACAATTAACTATTCCAATTAGTAATGTACCCCACGACTTATAATACCACTTGTCCTTGAAAAGGATCCATCTGGGCCATGCAAACTTATGCTAAAGGGAGCGTTGCCACTACAAATGTTGCGTTGGGTGCTAATTAAGTAACCTGTTAGCATATCTAGGTCTAGGCACCTTCATCGTTCCAATTCAAGAATTGATACATATTGTACTAAGAGTTTTATCTATCTTTTGACCATGTATGATACTAACATTCAGATATTTAAGAATTAAAACTCTTTTTAATTTGTATAATATCTAATGCAACAATCTAGACAATTTGTGGAATCGATCCGATCGACTTCACAATTTATAATTGCATTTAAAGAATCCAAGTGCGTAAATAGTAGGAAGAAATATGACATAAAAAAGACTTTATAAATTATTTCATATCTCCAAAATAAACAAACAATGATTTTTGAGTCGAATTTGCAACTTATGACCATCATACGTCAAGTTAGAAACACTATAAAAAAGACGAGATTGACATGCATATGATGGCTCGTAATATGCACGCCAAGTGCATGCCATGTGCACGCCCGTATACTTGGCGAGCACATGTGCTCGTTCCATGCGTGGTCGTCGATACGAGAGTCACCCGGGCAGGTGGGCGAGCACATGGGAATGCTATGTGCTCGCCCCTTTGTAGGCTTGCACATATGTGCTCGCCGACATGATCACCTCTAAAAAATATGGCGATCATGTACAGAGACCCTGGCGAGCACATGTGCTCGCCCAAACTGAAGTGCAGGAAAAAATATACAGATTCGGCATGGTTTAGACGCTCCGTCGAACCTGTATTGCTAATAAACAACTGCAGGTGCTTAATAGAGTCGATAAGAGTATCTATAGTTAACCAATTCGTCAACTAAATTAACTAGCATTGACATGTCAAACTCATACAATATAAATGAACTTAGAAATTAAACATTCATATTTAAGAGCTAAATACTACAAATACATGTTCGAAAGGATCCACAAGTAAAATTACAACAAATTATACTATCAAAATTCATATAAATTGAAAGACATGCTAAAAGTTCAACAACAAAACAAGCCAATAGCAACAAAAATCACTTCTTCTTTGATCTAAAAATTTTAGATATTAAACCCTGCTTTGCTTTCTTTTTTCCTTCTCCTTCTCTTTGAACCTAACATACATGGGTGCCTCTTCTTCAAGGTCGTTCTCCTCCTCTTCGTCATTCGATTCAATCTCCTCAGGTTGAGATGCACGCCCTTGTGACCTATATTATATATGAAAGATATATACATGTTATTTGCATTTTGAAGATACAGAAATATAAAATTATTACTCATTCTAAGTAGAATACTTACATGTACGTCGTGAAATCTTCTCGAAGCTTCGTCACCTGCTCCACCATCACCGTCATCTGCGACTCCATTGCCAATGATGGTTGGGACGAATGTGGTTGTGTGTACGACATTGGGAGTACACAGAATAGGAATGACAATGTTCCTCCATATATTATGGAGGAAGACCACCAAGCGTCTGCTTCCTGTTCGCCACAACGCCCCTCTCCTCCAATACCTTATAAAATTTTCATTGTTTAATATGAAATTATATATAAAAAATGAATATAGTAAATTAATATTTATCTATACTTGCTTCGAGATTGCTTTATCAAATGATGGTTTCTCTCCAGTTGGATCACCACCCCATTTTTCTGCAGATAGTGCCAAATAACGATTCTGAAATACAAAATGAAATAGAGAAGAATAAGTTATAATATATCTTTCAATTACAAATAAATTAAAAGACTTACCAACACTTCTCCTACTTCAGGAGTGGACCATTGCGACTCTCCTTCTTTCCCACTCATGTGAGACCTAGACCACTACTCCTGAAATGAGGAATCTCTTTCCAACCTAGCTGCCAAAAAATAAATTTAAAATGTAATAACAACATGACATTATATTAAAGTAGATTTGAAAAAATAATTTTTATATTGTAGTACCATCTCCTCTCTAATCTGATTGTGACTTTTAGATCCACTTGTCGATTTAATCCTTTGTTTTTAGCAGTTTTTCCTTCCAGCCGTGGATCTCCTTCCAAACTCCGCATGTGCAACGAATGCATCACAGAAACCCGTCCATCTGTAAGGAATATGTTATGAATATTGATTACTGTAGAAAGTATATCATAAATTATTTAATAAATACAATACCTATCCTCCGTACACCATGTTGGCGGGAACCTCTTCATATCCTCAAAATTCATCTCTCGCATCCTGTTTTCGCATGTGAGTCTCTCCTTTATTTGAAAAATGTATCGCTCATTCTCTTCTCCACTAAACAAATAAATGCTCCATGATAAGCCTCCTTCCCCATACCTAGAACTAGGAGATACCTACTCTAAAAATTACTGCAAAATATCAGAAGAAAATGTGACAAAAAATTACTATATCATTTCTCAGAAATTATTCTTACGAGGAACATCTTAAACAGTCTCTCATGTTCTGTAGCAGGGATGTGACACCATCTAAATTGCATGCTAGTCAAGTGTGTCTTGATTATGGTGGTTAACTCCTTTGCCACCCTGTTGCTGTTCAAAAAATCCATGCATTTGGCAAAATTTGTAAACATTATACAATTTATTTGTTTGGTTAAATTAAAATGATAAAATTTATTAAAATCTTACCTCCCATCCTTC
This sequence comes from Ottelia alismoides, assembly GCA_037367405.1. NCBI lineage: Eukaryota > Viridiplantae > Streptophyta > Magnoliopsida > Alismatales > Hydrocharitaceae > Ottelia > Ottelia alismoides. The sequence goes on from JAZKJV010004856.1 coordinate 1,158,097, forward strand.
GTAACCTCCAACAAAGGGTAGGACGTCGAAGTCTATCCAGCTCTAGTAGGTAAAGGTACGGAGGTGCTCGGAAGTCCAGAAGAAGGAGAATCAGAATCCATCGATGTCCGTGCAGGTATCGGGAACGGGATCGGGAATGAAGCAGGAGCGGCTGAGGTAGATGGCTCTCCATAGCTGCCAACATTAAAAGGTGGAGGAGGATAACTGAGGGACTTGTAGTAGGCTATTGATAGACATGTGAGCCTCGAGCGGACCATTCTTATAATAAATGTTATTGTATTATATTTGTTTATCAATAAAAGTTATTGATGTTTCACCCCCTTACTGAAATTAAATGAATGAATGCATTATAAGGTCCCTCTACAATTAGGGTTATGTACCATGGCCATCTTGATGATCATATAGCCGTTGATTCATTAAATGAATCATAGAGCCTGGTGTTTGGATGAATATCTGAAGAGTTAGATAGAGGACTCATCAAGCACCGTCAAATGATTATTAAGAGATGATCTCTAGCCTGAGTAGGAGATGGCAATCCTTTCTCACATAGGCTGATATCTGACCGACCTCTTGATGCAGGTCCTCAGCATGGGAATAGTGATTCGGATGTGTCAGATTAGTTAGGTCAATGGGTTGACTTAATGAGATCGAGATAACCTAAGTCCTATGTTGAATACTGTCACAACAGGCACACATCCTCTGACCGGAGACAGATGTGTTATTATATGTCTGAGTGTGTACATTTGGCAGACCAATAGCGACCTAACCAAGGTCTATATATCAGCGCGTTGGTGTGCATGTAAGGGCATATTAGTAATACGATCTCTCAAAGGGATCATACAGGTTCACTTATGAACCGGAAGACATGAACTCACTCGTAAGTTATTGGGATCGATCAAATTCCATGCATGGTCGTTGTGCTTTGGAAGCATGACAAGAATTTGAAGGTATGATATATGCTTTGGGAAAGCATATGATCGATACCAATTCCCAATGACCAAGATTGAGAAACTTTGTGATCAAATCCTGAAGAAGAAAGTGTAAAATTGATCTTGATCTTCAGGTTGATCATAGATCTTCCAGTATGCAGGATGTATAGGTATTGGGAATACCTGGGGGTGATGTGATCATAAACGATTGTATAACCGTGACGCTTCCATTCCGAGGGAGTGATGAAACAGGTCTGGATTTTAGTGACTCCTCTCAGTAGAGAAGCAATCTGATCTTGGTCTAAATGTTGGACATTGGTCTGAATGAGATTCATATGCAATGAGAAAATTAGATTTGCGGTCTTGATTTAATCAAGCATCTGTGAGAGGTACGTAAGATCTGGATTTGAGATGAGATCTCAACATCCAAGTCACTATACATGGAACAATACAATCGCCCTATCCTTATCTCCAAGTACATGCGGAGAAAGCACATTATTCTTGAAGGAGTTCAAGAATAATTCATTTGATGAAGTAAATGAGATTTAATTATCAAGAATAATATGAATGTAATTCATATTAAGAGAATGATTATCCAAGATAATTAAATGGGACTTAATTATCAAGGATATGCAAATTGTGGATAGTGCTATCCATAATTTATGAGTATATATCATAAATATGGTTTATAATATATTAAAGAGAGAGCACCTTTGTAAATAACATTTATTAATTACTAATGAGAATTGGATTCACACTAAGCAATTAATTGGAAATGTAATTTACAAATTAGTTTGGACTGTGAACATGATTCACATCTTTTTTAATGGCATGACTGAAATATTGACAAATTAATTAGGAATTAATTTGGTGGATAATTCTGCAATAAATGTACGCTAATTAATTGGGAATTAATTTAGTGAATAATATTGAAAACAAATAAGTGATAATTGGATTAAATAAAAAAAGGAAAGGATAAAACACCACCAAATGAGGTGGCGTTACCCATGACTTGGTCATGGGTGACGCCCCATCTATTTGGGGTGAATTATCATCTCATTTTATTATTATCCTATTATATTGTGTTTATTAATTTATTTAATGAATTAAATTATGTTGATAGTTATGCAACATATATTTAATTAAAAATAAATTCACATGTTGTTGTTTTTTAACAACAGTTATCATGACCATTGATTTGATATACATATCAATCTAACCATTGATTTTGTATATGCCATGGATTGTGATCCATGGGCTTCCAAACTAATATAAAAGGTGGGCAACTCTAGCCTCAAAATGCTACACACAAGTTCAAAGAGTACACGCCTAATCTTCTCTCTCTCTCTCATTCTCGTCTCTCTCTCTCTCTCTCTCTAAGGTGGTCCACCTTGTGCTCTGAGAGAAGAAGCAGTCATCTGCATGCCGTTGTGCCGTCTCTTCGATTGCTTGTGGATCTTTATCGATGGATTTTGTTGGATGAAATCAAGGAGATTCAAGGCTTGGATTTTCATCGAAGATTGCGGGAGAAACATGTTTCATCATCGCGCCTGCAAAGTGCCATCTTCGCAGATCAGACTTGATCCAGGAGGATCTCTTGTTTTGGAGATCTCGTGATCACAACCACGCTCCAAGAGGTATTTCTATACTTTGTGGCTTTATGAAACGATCCAAGAAATGTTCTTGTGATCACGTGGTTTCATCACTTGATTTAAAATTTTTAAATTCCACTGCATCTAGCGACTAGTGCAACGAGTCACCTCGATCGCACGAGATGCGATCAACACGCTTCCGTGATACGCTTGAGGATTCTTCGTATCCTTCATCTATGACCCGTCGGACTCGTTGGACTGTGAATCTAAAACAACATCCGAGGTTGGCTGCCTACTGGACGAATGTGTGTATGAGGAGGATGGATATTTGGATCGATGTGATCCATGAGACCCGCCACGTCCAAAACCTGTCATGACTGTAATTATGATGTAATAGTTAATTACATAGTTATTAATGAATATTTTAGGTAATTTAATTATAATAATGTATTGAAACTTATAACTAATCTTCATCATTTATTTCGGTGGGATTAAAGGATATCTATTCGATTTCTGAGTTTTCTGAATCATCATTTGTAGAGTCAGAATCATCTTGTAGGTCAACACATAACACCTCATTATCAGCCAATCGAATTGATTCGATGATTGAGACTTCTTCTGTCACGTTTCAATCTCAGTTTCAACCGAAAATAACGTAAAATCTTTCTTGAGATTTTTGTCCCACTTTTACCGGCTTCCTGATATCTTGGCTCGTCACATTCAGGACACCGTTGTAAATGCTGGTGTTCACCGTAATATAAGATATGGTGATTTATACAATAGTCTATTTTAACTTCTGCTAAACCCATCTTCCGCATCATCTTTTTCGTTTGTAATAATTATCAGGTTATTCAGCATCTTCTGGTAATATTTTCTTGATAATCTTAAACATTGCATCAAAATTACGATCAGTCATATTATACTCCATCTTCATTGATAGAAGATCCGAAACCGTAGAGAGTTTTGAATATGTCTTGCAACCCAACCACAATGGCTCTTCTGTTTTTTCAACAACTCGTATAATTCTGCAGACTCTCCATATGGTTCCTCTTCATCTAGAAAAGCAATGTTCAAATCTGGACCCACAATGTCCGTAACCATATCTACAAATGGATTATTATTGTTAACTTCTTTTAACTCATTCATCTTGTCCTCGTAATCCTCACCATGTCGCCACCCAATCTGATATCCTTTCATGAAACCCATTTTATAAAGATGTAATTGAGTTTCATCCTTGGATCTCTTCCTCATTAAACGACATTTTTGACACGGACATAAGATAGTTCCATCTGAATCCACGACATGGTTACCTTGTGCGTAAGCAAATTGTATAAATTCATGAACACCTCTTTGAAAGGTATCTGTTACACGTCCATCTACTACACGCTTGTACTTCTACTCTCTATTAGTCATATTGATCAACCTGAATGAAACAAATTATATTGTCAAATCTAGGAAAACATGTGAAGAAACCTAAACCTAACCCATTGTTGACATAAAAGATGAGAAGAGAAGTGTCTCAATTATGTTATCACCTGATCCCGTCCGTAAGGATTCGAACTTACTAAAAGATGCTCGTTGTCACATGCTTTCTTATTTCTTATGAAAATTCGGCGGCATAACCCCACACCTCTCTCGTATACCTCAAAAATCAATCGCAATCAACTTTCAAAATAATCACATTAGTGATTATTTCGATAGTAAATTATGATTGATTTGATATACCGAAGAGGAAGGGGTTATGAAACCGAATTTCCATAAAAAACAAACAACTTGTGACAATGATCACCTTTTAGTAAGTTTGAATCCTTACGGACCCCCTTAGTCCGGGATCTCCAAACTAAGGAAAACTAACATAAATGTAATATTTTAAGATCACTTTACGTCATACATTTGTACGTGTTATAAATGATAGTATAAAATAATCTTAAAATTTTTATTCATTTATGTTAGCCGAGCATTTACATAAATTTAGTTGGTTAACGACGGGGATATGGATAAGTTTGATCCTAAATTAATGCCTAATAAACTGTTTGGCTTAATATTATTGGAAGTGTACCGGCAAAAAAAGATTTCTCCACCTGCAAACATCAAAATTCACGACCATTGGACTGGGATAAGCCATCCCAAAGTGAGTCCAATAGTACTATGACAAACAAAATATAACACAATTGGAGGTGGTCAAATCCTCTAATGTGTGTAGGGCCACACACCACCCGGTGTGGAGGGACACACACCACCTGGTGTGGAGGGACACACTATGTGTGAATGATTTTGTGCAATTTTATAATAATTAATGGTTAGTGTTTTAGCCTTATTATTAATCTAACTATAAGTTAATGTGATATACTCGATCACATTAACTAGAATTTAATGTGACAATAAAATATCACAGAAGAAATGTTTGTGTTTATAGTTATCATCACGCTCCAACAATTTTGACTTAAATCAATGAATAATTTGACATCCATTATTTAGTTCTTATTCCCAAAAGCTTTGTATCTCTCATCCCCTCTTTCAATGAACCATTTCTAACCTTACTTCAAATTCAAGTTCAATACCACAAATACATTCTCTAACTCCTTCCCATGTGTTTGTTCTTTCATTCTCTCATATCAGCATTCATCTACTTCTTTATTTTTTACCACTTCCAACTGCAATCCTAAAATCCCAAGACATGAACCATTGTGATGAAACTAGTGTTATGGCATAATTCAATATTCTCTATTTCTATATCAAGATTCACCTACTTCTCTATTTAGTCACTTTACTTGTTGTGACATTTAATCAAACACTTGACATGCCTATGATATTCTATCTATATTAGACAAAAATATACTCAGATCTAACAACTACATATTAGTCAACTATATGAAGTATAAGCAACAAGTTTACGAACTAATAATATTAAAAATAACAAGAAACAATCAATAATATTAAAACTTTAAACCATCAAAATAAGATTGAAATGTAATAACATATGAAAAAATGAGAGAAAGGATGATAAAATATATCTAAATAAGGGTGTGTGTGTGTGTGTGTGTGATTGAATACTCCAATGGGGGTCGATCGAGGCAGGGATGATGGAGCACGGATCGCTGGAGGGGAGAAATTGAGAAGAAAATTGGGTGGAATGAAGAAAAGAGGATGCCCGACGTTTTGTTTATAGGCATGGGTGAGGACACTTATGTGCTTGCTAACTACTCTCCAGATGCTCGCCAGAATGTTGATATGCGTCGGTCCCATCACGCCTTGAATTTCAAATGAGCGAGCACAAAATGGCGAGCACATATGTTATTCAAGTGCTCGTCCATATACGAAAAATATATCGCACCTCCAGATACAAAAGGACGACCAGCCAAGGCGAGCACATGTGTAACTTAAGTGCTCACTAGGATATTAGCGAGCACATGTGCTCACCAAGTGCACGCCATAACGTGTACGCCAAACACACCTTTTCTTGTAGTGAAAGCATCATACAACTTGGACTTAAAATTCATTGAGACCTCGAACATTTCCAAAATATTTGGTCCAACCCATGATTTAAATATATAAAAAATATTTCCATCTATTTTAAGTTCTAAAATATGATAAACAAGTCAATTAAAGTAATCAAGTCCTCTTCCAACCCAGCTTATGGAGAAATCCAATTTCTCGAGGCCACATGATCGGAATCATATGAAACCCTTTCACATCGATTGGGGACATGATTTATACTTACTAATAAATATTTTATCATGTTATATGACTCAAAAATAGTAGATACAAATTCATATTTTTATTGCTATTTTTGATCGAAATTGGAGTCTACGATCGCTTTTAACATCTAAATCTTCTACTGAGTACCACTAATTATTGGTGTGACATATGGGCATGAGTCCAAACCATATAGCTTTAACTAATATAGCAAAAAAAGTTCAAAATAGGTGATAATATTAGAAACTTCAAAAGTCATCAAATCATTAAAATTGTCACAAACATACCCAAAGATCGAGATGTTTAGCCAATTGTTCATCGGACTTGGATGTATCCAAATCCTCTAAATTTAGCTCTGATACTAATTGAAGGAAGTAAATAAAATATGTTCTCATCATAGAAATGCAAAAAATAACATACAATTTTCATATTCGAAATATTCATCATATGAACGCTAATTTTAGCATAACAAAAAATTTATGCAAAGAAAAACCATATTCTGAAGGGAAAATTTCAAACATAGTTTCAAATATTCTAATGAATATTAGTAAGAGATCGTGGTTATCTCTTGAAGTGTGAGTCTCTAAAATAAGAGACCTCTCTAATGAAGTCCGAGATCTCTCCTCTCGCAAGCATGATGGTGAGTCATGTTGCTTCATACAAACTTTGATATTTACTTCTTCTTGAATTTGTCCACCCAAGGATGAGATCAAGAGGATCTCAAGCTTATGATTCCATCTCATGAAATGGATTCCTCTTGTACTTACTCAAAGCATGATGAAGAAGACAATCTTCTCTCTCGTAGGGCTACATATATAAAAAGAAGATGCAAGTTTAATGCTAAACATGTAAGATTATGGAGAGAGAATCTCGAATGTATAATTGAGACTCTAAAACTCTCAAGAGTCCCCTCTCAAAGATTAAGGAAACTTGGGTTCTCAAGAGGCAAAATCATTCATCTATTTAATTTATTTTCAAAGAGAAAGGTGATGAATACCCATTCATCACTCTTTATTCTTATATTTTAGCTACAAAAACCTTTGCAAATACATGTAGATATATGTAAATATCAATAATTAGCAAAAGCACGCATTTTGTAAAAATATGTAATTAGCATGTTTTTGTGCAAAAATAAAAGAATAAAGAGGAAAAAGAAAAAGAGGGAAATATTTAGAATAAATATTGAGCAACCTAACCCAAGGGAGGGCTCAGCATGGGCCTGACCGCATAAAAGCCACAAGTAGAGGGAGATAGGGGCTCATGTGTAAATATTTATGTAAATAAATAAATAATATTTTCCTCATCCAAAAATACACTTGTATATATTTTGTATATATCTAGAAACTATTAAAAACAAAATAAAAAGTTTAAAAATCAAAAACCCAAAAAGAACTTTTCACCTTGTACATAGGCCACCACCCTTATTTATTTCACCTTGTAAATAAATTTATTTATTTCCAAAACTTTTTGTAACTATTCCTTTTCATGTCTTGTAAATAAAATAAATAAAAAGAATTAAAACAAAAATCAAATAAAAATTACAAAATTAAAAACACAAAAATATCTTGTATATATACCATGTATATAATTGTGCATAAATAATTATTTCCCCTATGTATATAAACAATAAAAATAAAATAAAAATAGCTTTTTATTCCTCATTTTATCCTATAAATAAATAAAATATAAAATAGGAATAAAAATGTATAAAAATAACTAATTAAAAATCAAAAATCAAAAATCAATATAGTGTATATATACCTATGTATAGCTACTATGTATATACCTTATTTTTATTTCCAAAAACTAATCAAAAATCACAAAAAAATAGAAAAAATTAAAACAAACATTTTTTATGTTTTAAGTTTTTGGAAATTCGGCCATTTAAAGGCCCAAAAAAATAGAATAAAAATTCCACCCTTGGCGGGCTCTGATTGGTCCACGGGGGATTGTTGACCCCCGGTCAACACCTCCCCCAGGACCACCAGAGCCGCGGATCTGGGTTTCGACCCGACTGCTTCCCATTTCCCCCACCAGATCCGACCGCCAAATCACCAAGCCCCGGGTCCGGATTGTTCCTCTTGCATCCGGCATGCTCGCCGGAGCCGCCCCCTCGGGATCCGCGCGCTCCCAAGCTTGCCCGATCCTCTTCTTCCCGGACCCCTAGCACTATAAAGCCCGAGCTCCGCCGCACTCTCACGCCATCTTTGGCTCCCCATTCTCTCTCCAGTGAGCTCCATCGCAACCAGCAAGGTGACAGCTTGCTTCCGCCGGTGTCGCAGCAAGGAGGAGGTGCTCAGACCATCGATCCGGCTGCCTAGCGCCGCCGTGCTCCGACGACCACCCGGAGCTCGAGCCTCGGGCGTTGACGACCCTTGAGGCAAGGACCAGGAGCTAGCTAAGCTCCAGCCCAGTCTCCCGCATCACCCAGGTATCCATTTAGCCTAGCCATTTAGTGTAATTTCCGATTTCGCCCAAATCCATCCTCCGACGTGTTCCCCTGATTCCGGCTATCTCGTGCATTATTTCGATCATCGGAACCTCCACACACCTTCGCCGTTCCTTCACGCACGTTCTTCGCCCACTCGCTCAACCCAGCTCGCCCCGGAGCTGGGAGTCGAGCTCCACCACCTGTCGCTCGCCGGAGCTCGTTCATCCCACCGCACCGATCACCCTCACTTCGCTTATTGGGGTCGAGGCACTTTGCCCTCGACCCGCGAAGCCTTTGGCGTGTTTTGCAGGGCAAGAGGAGGGCATCTGAGCCCCCCTCTCATTCAGGCCGAAGGCTCACCGCCGCCGAGCTCGCCGGAGCCCCTCCAGGGCTCAGGTGGGCCATCGGAGGCCACCACTAGCTGCGGGGTTTCACCGCGGACCTGTTCCGATCCTTAGCAGCAGCTGAAGAGGACTGCAGCTCACGCACGAGGCCGGCGAAGTTCGCCGGCGTCGTGTTCTTCCACGATCCTCCAGCACCGTCCGATGGCTCCCAAGCTCCAGTTTTAATCCCAGCCGTCCATCTTCCGAGGAGCTACAGCCGTTGATTATCCAGAGGAGCGCATCTGGACCGTTAGTAGCAGAGGAGAGAGGCACCTGAGCCCTAGCCGTCAGATCACCCACGTGGCCTCGCCTCAGCCGTCGATCGAGCCCAAGAGACAATGAAGGAGAGCGCCAGCCATCTAGGACCGTCAGATCACCCACGTGGCGCGCATCTGACCGTCGACAAATAAAGGGGTAAATTACTTAGGCCCCCCTCTTAGTTTGTCTTTTCCGTCCTAGTCCTGTAAATATTTTTAGAACTTTATTTACGTAGGGTAAATTGCATGATGGACCTTGTGCTTAGTTTTATTTGCATGTATGCCCCTGTGTGTATGTGACCACGTGCTTCGTCACGTGTTTAGTTGGGCTTTTTACATCTTTTATCCTGTAGATCTGGGTTGTTATGAAATGAAGAAATACTTTTTGGTAATTGCATTGATGCCCCTGTGAGTGTTGTTTATGCGCATGTGCGGATTTTAGTGGGATTTTTGCAACCGAGTCCCTGGGTTTTTGATACGAGTTATCAAAAGGCCCTAAGACTTGGTTTTTATTACCAAGAGGTCCCTGTGTGCCCCAGCCACGCGCCACGCGCGTGACTTGCTGGGAATTTTGCACCTTGGCCCCCAGATTCTCGGGTATTTGCACTTACGTCCTTGTGCACTGTGCCCACTTTGCATTTTTGAATAAAATATCAAATTACCTCCAAATCCCATGAGATTTTGACACATGGCTCCTGCCATGGTGTAGGAATTTTAGGGATTTTTGAGGACATTTCTGATTTCATTTAGTATTTTTAAAAATTCAAAAACCTTGCTTTTAGCTACTATCTAGATATAAAAATACCAAAAAATTATAAAAACCCCACCAAAAATTCTAAAAAAAATTAGATACTGTTGTTTGCTTGCTGTTTGATTTTCTAGCCAAGTTTGGCTATTTTCCATTGCTTAAAAACCCTAAAAATCTAAAAACCCCTAAAAACTCATGAAAATTATAATAAATAACATAAAAATCCAAAAACAATAATTTAGGTGCCCAAATTTTCCTTATTCTTTCTAGATTACAGGAAAATTACCTCAGGGCTTGTTGAGATCCATAAATATTTTATTTTTGGGTCTTAAGCCTTGTTTGACAGTACCTTTCATTTTTAGCACTGTTTGATTTTTAGAAAATAATTTACCCATTAGAAAAATATCAAAAATTCACCAAAAACATTTAAAAACTTAAAAAACATAAAAACAATTTTTCTGGAATTTTTTCTTGATTTTTGGTGTGTTAAATAAATTGCTTAAGTGTGCTTGTTTATACTTTCTTTTATTTCCTTCACATATTAAAAATCCAAAAAAAAAATTTAAAAACAATTAAAAACCACTAAAAAAATGTTTTCTCCCTTTTTCTGATTCTTTGACTACTTCGTAGGCCTTCGGCCAATCCGTGCTCCTTGTGTTCGACCCTGGGAGCTATACCAGGTTAATCACATAGCTAGACCGCTCGTATTTGTTTTGATTGATTTGATCTCTTTGAGTGGTTGATTTTTCTTGATATTCTCCGTCTGTTTGATTGAGGTCGCAACGACCCTTTTCAGAACTTTACCTCTGTCGGTCAGGCGGGTTATCAAAAGGCATGCTCTCTCTTTTATATTCTTGTACACGCCCCCTTAGAGTCTTACTCTAAGAGAGCATGTCTACGATGATGGTCTTTGGATGAGAAACTAAGAGCTATGATTTAGTTATTGTTCACTAAGAAATAAGACTACATTTTATCTCTTTTTAGTTACTGATTAAACCAAGCAATAAATAACGTAACAAATCAATCAACCAATTGAGAGTAGGGACTCTCAATGGTGGAGCCATGTGTCACCCACACGTCCCCTTTTTTTTGCCAAAAATAGGTTTGAATTTGTTGCTTAATTGCCATGATAATCCAATTATCATAAATATGAATCATATTCGTACAAATTAATATATATTAATTATTATGAATCAATATTCACATTAATTAAATACATATATATGATGCGAATCAGATAGAAAAAACCCCATATATACACATATCCATGGTAATAACAATTATTATCATATTATTGATGACATTAAGTATGAGTCATAATCCAATTATGTCTCGTGACCAGAAATCTTGGATACTTGGAGATAATTTCGAGGAGATCATACTATCCATGTATACTTGAAATTTAGATAACTATCCAATTTCATGATTTATATTATTTTATCAAAATATGTCACTTATGAATTTTGAGCTCCAGCTAAAATAATTCACACTCTAAGTGAGCTCAATGAAAGGCATTGCACTCTCCATGAGGTGGAGAAAGTATCAATGAGCTGAATCCAACTTCCTTGACCATTTCTAATCAAAGTCCAAATCATTTAGAGTTTAGAAATGAGCTCAAGAAGTGTGCTTATTTCCATTTCTATCGTCATATCACTTTCCAACATTTGGACATTAAAATTGGAATTGGATTTGGATATTGGATTCAAAAGGGATGACACTTAATCCAATTAACTCTATAATCATCAAGTTAAGAAACGGAGCCACTAAAATCCATCATGTTTCATCATTCTCTCAAAATGGAATTGTCATCGTAGATGATCTATTAACCCTGAGTATTACAATATTCATCCATCCTTCATGCTAAAAGACTTTGATATATCTGAAGTGCAAACCCTAGTTTGATTGTCTTCTTCGGAATAAACCAATAGATTTCTCATTGATAATTGGACGATAATACTAATCATATACTTTACAAAAGTATATATTAGTATCTAGTATTCTTTTCTTATTTCACAAATAAGACAACCATGCATAGATTTCATTATGACTCCAAATTATCTCATAAGTGAACTCTGTCATCGATTCATCAACTATGAACATATATAATGTCTTTGAGAGATCATACTTCTCATATGTTTTCATATGCACGTTAACTCGTTGATATATGGACCTTGGTTAGGTCACCAACGTATTGGTCTATCAAATATACACACTCATGCATATAGATGCATATCTATCTCCGGTCAAAGGATGTGCGCCAGATCGTGACAATTACGATTCAGGTCTTTGTTTATCTCAACCTCATCAAGTCAACTATTTGACTTGATTATTCCAACACTTCCGAATCTCTATTCTTATGTAGTGGATCTGTGTCAAGAATTCGGTTGGAAATAAGTGTTTAGAGACATATTACCATCTCTTTCTGATACTGGAGATCTTTATTGAATATCACATGTTAATGTCAGTTGTGTCCTCCCAATTACATAATGTCCAATATGACCATAGTATATAATCCTAATTGTACAAGGGACTTAATATTAGTGCATTTATAATCATTTTATTCATATGGACATGATAAAATAATAATTTTATAGCACTAATGAGTCTCCAGGGGCTTACATGTCCAACCGTGTTTGGTTTGGAAGATCTTCCTTCAAGGATCTTAGGCTAAGGTAAGTCTTCCAATTATGTTAGGCTTCCCATGTCAATAGATTTTAGTTTTATACATAAAGCATCGCATGTTTAATTTTATGCAATTAATTATATATAATTTGGAAGAATAATTGAAGAAAAGTGGTACCCTTCAAGTTTTGCTAGAGATTCAAGGTAGAGTTCCTCAAACTTAACATTTCGGACCTCCAATTCTTCATGCGTCACTTGATCATCTTATAATCTTATTATAGTCTTATGATGTGTGTTATTGATTTAAGCATGCAATAAAATGGATCAATATTTAGTTTAATTATGTGAAAAAATAAAATAATGTAATCAATGCTAAGTTCATGAAATTTAGATACCTTTCAATGATCTGATGCCACGGATAAAAGTTGGGCGTGTTATAATACTAATTTTGAGCTTACCATTATGTTTTATGCCATGAAATTCATCAATATTTGAGTTGACTTCAAGTTTATTCTTAATATCTTGTTGATTCCAAGTTAATTCTTAATATTTTATTTCCATCCAGCTGCCATTAGCAGACAATTTATAAGGCAACTACCCATTGGTGAGTCAAGTGGTCAACCTAGATACATGCACTCTCTCTGTTTAGAGAGCCCTCTCGGTCTCCTATGCTTCGCACTGTCGAAAGAGCATTGACTTGTGTCTTGAATCAATGAGGGTCCAACTAATTCCTAATTGAATTGACCTTTTATATACTAGTTGGAAGGAGGAAGAGGGATAGTCACACATGACGGAGGAAAGAAAATAATAAGTACGCTCCCCACCCAGCCGGTCTTGTCCACGCTTGTGGCTCGCTCGTTGTCTACTAAACGAGCCTTCCTTGATCGATCATTAAGCGGAGTCAAATCAATCATATATGATTAATGCATGCATTCCATTATCGTGGAAATCTTCCCCCATGGCACCGTCAGAATATGGGGCAAAAAATTGAAGAGGAGCAAGATCGGGTTTGATAGCTATATCCATTTCATATCACCATCCCCGGCAATTACGGGCATTAGCTCGCACCCACCCGCGCTAGCTCGGGCTTTGATTTGATTAAGAAGTGCATTCATGACTTACAAGTTGATTTATAATGTTTTCATCGTTTTCTTGAGACATGCAAGTCAAATTACACATTTGTAAACCGATTTACATGCCTTGAAAATAGACTAACACTTCCATAAGACTACTCAGAAATATGTAGTATTTGAACTAAGAGTGGAGGCAACTTACAAAAGTGTAAGTCGATCAATAATTTTTCTTGATCGACTCCTAGGTTTACGAAAGCATGTTTTGATGTCACCCTGTGATATTTGTCGCTCTTAAGAATATCTAATTAACCCCAATGATCCTTAATTATTTTTTATACATGATAACTTTAATATATCATTCATGTTAACTTGCGTTCATGGTTCATGATCTAATGTGGTCTTTCTAGATTGAATTATTTTGGACTCCCGAAGCTAAAAAGAGGACTAAAATTAACTGCTTGGTTCCACCTTTACCCTTGTTATTGTTATAGTCTCATACATATCAATGATTATAAAATGATCAAAATGAAAGATTGTAATATAAATTGATGGACTAAATAAATTATGATGAGTTTATTTACAGTCTTGTGTATATTGTATATCAATGCTACACCAAGTGTGATTTTAGTTGATAAATTGTCAATGCATCACTATAAGGAAAACAAGTTGTGGCTACAGAACTATGGCCATGGATATGGTGTTTATGACCATAGAATTGAGCTCTAGCTACAACACGTTGTGGCCGGTAGCCGTAGCTACAAATCTCATTGCGAGAGTTTTCTAACCATGAATATGTCGTGGGCACTACAAGTGACCACAGAACTTGTCGTGGCCACAACTGTCGTATGAAGACTTTGGCTACGGATTGTAACTACGAGAAACTACTTACCATGGAATTATCGTGGCCACTAGTTTCCATAGCCACATTCTGTGGGCACAACTCATTTTTCTTGTAGTGCATGTTCATTATAGTAGATACATGAATGATAATTAATATATCAAAATTGGTTACTTACTACAAGGAAAACAAGTTGTGGCTACAGAATTATGCCCATAGATGTGGGGTTTGTGGTAATGGAATTGAGCTCTGGTCATAACACATCGTGGCCAGTAGCCGTAGCTACAAGTCTCATCGTGAGAGTTCTCTAACCACGAATATGTCGTGGCCACTACACGTGACCACAGAACTTGTCGTGCCCACAGTTGTTATACGAAAACTTTGACCACGAATTGTAGCTACGAGAAACTAGTGGCCACGGAATTATCATGGCCACAAGTTTTCGTAGCCACATTCCGTGGCCAACTCATTTTTCTTGTAGTGACTAATAAACTTAAGTCCATATTGCAGACTAGGTATGCCGCTATTTTGGTTTCATATTTTCTTTAATATATGCTTGTGTGAATGGGGATATGAATATATGATAGTATCTTAAGAGAATGTCTAGGTTTGTGATATATTCATAGTTTATACATTGTTTGAGATTATAAAGTTGCTTATAAGATGCCCTAGAAGATGTAGCTTATTGCATGGAATATTCACGTGATACAAGGACATATCAGTTGCATACAAGTGCTAAATGTACGTCATAAGTGGTCGACATGAAGTAGATACACCAATAATCAAATGAACTTTATGGAGCACAATAACCTTTGACAAAGAGTATGGAAATTAATAGAGAGAGAAGCACGAATATGGGTCTTCATAGCTGCGTAATAAATGAAAATATATATGTGAATTACGATTGATAAACTCGGATGAAGCCTCCAACATTGAAGTATTGACTACAGGGCACTCTACAACTAGTCGTCATGGATCTTGGGAGGTCTAAACTTAAGATGACGTACATTAAGAGTCTCCTTGGTCGTGTAACTCTTCCTTGCTCCCTCTTAGAATTATAACGGAACTAATGGCAATAGTAATGTAAACTTATAGTTCCTCCTAGATACAGTTTATATGCTTTCTATACTTGTAGCGGAAAGCTGGTGACACTAAAAGAAAAACGAGTTGTGGTCATGGAATGTGGCTACGGAAACTTAGGTTCACGATAATTACGCAGCCACTAGTTTCTCGTAGCTACAATTCTGTGGCCAAAGTCTTCAAATATGTAAGGAGGATATTCATGTTAGTGGCCACGACAAGTTCTGTGGTTACATGTAGGAGCCACGACATATTTGTGGTTAGAGAAATCTCACGACGAGACTTGTAGCTACGGCTACTAGCCACGACGTGTGATGACCAGAGCCTAATTTCAAGGTTTTAAAAACTGAACCAAACCGGCCGATTCAACTAGTTAAATCAAGAACCGGAAGAAAAATTGTCCAACCACCCGTTTTTTTTTTCACAAAATAAAAACCAGTCAAAATCGATCAAAATCAGGTTGGACTATTTAAACCCGGTTGAACCAATTGAACTAAATCACCAGTTCAACCATCCATTTTTGACAAAAAATAAATTTTTTGATAATTAATAAAATGTAAACTTTTAAAAACTATTCACAATCTCCTCTCATTCTAATCCAGAATATAGTACGCATTTATCTCTTCTCCTTCCATATGTGTCAATGATCCATTATCACCTCTTCCTTCCTACCATACAAGCATTGACTCTCTTCTCACATATTATATGAGTTTGTCTACTTCCAACAACAACAAAGGAAGAATACATTGTCATAGTTATATTACGAGAAGTAATACATTAAAAATACTTTAATTAAAGTTTAAATAGTTTTGAAATTATTAATTTTATACAATACAAACACATATGAATTTTACAAAATAGTGCTATTTTTGAGTTTTTCTAATAACATCTATAACCCTAACATTTAGCAATGTCTTTTGCGTTCCTATATTCTTAAAAAATCCACAATATTATCCTTATGTCGGTATAATATAGGAGCACACATGTACTAATAAAATGTCACTACAATCTATTTTGTAAAAATATAGGGGGCGCACAATTGTAAAAAAAGGAGTATAAGTGTTATTGGAAAAACGTGGAAGGACACAAGTATATAGATCCTCTAAAGCTACGATGTAGCATTTTTCATATTTATTTGTATTATACTACCGATCTAACTTGTTTCGACACGTTTATACCATACAAACCAAATCAATAGTAAAATGGTTCGGTCTTTTCTGATTTTTATGAACTACTGACATCATCATTTGTTCGACCGGTCGGTCCCATTGGTCCGACCATAAAAATAAAAAACCGATACTTACTCGATTTAATGTCCGGTTCGGTTTTTAAAAGCTTGCCAAATTCTGCAGCCACAAGCCTCACATTCGTGGGCATAATTCTGAAGCCACAACTTATTTTCCTTGTAATGTGACCTCCGTACTTATATTATTTAGACCAAAATCTAAGGAAAAGAGAAAGAGATCCCCTCGAACTCACTCAGGCTACCGAAAGAAAAGACCCCCGCTCCTGAGGGTTGTAGCGCTCATACCTGAATGGAAATCAAGTCTACCTAAGCCCATGAGAGGACCGGAGTTGGACCCGACATATAGGAAAAGTTAACAATATTTATATAGTGGCAAACTAATATTTAACTGCATGCGCAAGAAAAAGATCTAGCCCGACCAATACTTTGGTCTGCATAGTCAAATCAAGGGATGTAGGTCCCAGAAACAAATTAACTAACTCTCCGACATGCTTATACTTGAATGGGACACTAACATCAACAACGCCTATGCACAAATTGAACTTCAGAAAAGACAGTAAGTAGCGCTTAAGGGAAAGGGAAATTCTTGATTTTTGTCCAACCATAATAAACTTCACGACGGCAAGGACTCTCCCGATCTGTATATGTAGTTGGCATTGGCTTTCTTTGTGCTTCACTGATCAACTAGTTATCGTTTGACGAAAAGCGATGCAAAAACCAACGTCTATGAAAAAAAATGTCAAGTTGAGTGCACCGGAGGAACCACCTTTCTGCTGGGGAACCTAGCACCCTCCTTTCAAATCCAACGAAATGAACAAGTTGTGTGCGCTTAGTGCCCCTTTGGTTGAGGCATTTTAATTATGTGTTCTTCCCTCGCATATTAAGTGTGTTGCCATGGAAAGTCTTTCACCACATCCACAAAATGCTAAGTAAAAGCCACATTTAAAGTAGCTTATTGTGTGTTAGCATTGCAATATAGATTGTTTATCCTAAGAATGATAAAAAAGTTGAAAAGGCAATGACTTATCTCGTTCCATGTTGCAATCCTCACTAAAGGCATTTGATACCTATGTGGTTGTCAACTTCGAAAAGCGTAAAATGATGTATGGATGAAATATCTGATAGCAGAAGGTACACCTATATTCCTACTTCATGACATCTATATTCCTACTTCATGATGTCCTCTCTAGGGCCTTCATGAACTCTCCACAGTAATTGGAGGTAAAATGGGAGTATCTATTAGATACAATCTACTTGGGATTCCATGCAGTCATATGATTTGGATATATATAACTTGACCATATCCACTTGCATGCAAGTTATGTTGACTAGAATGAAATGTAAAGACTTGGTTAATCAATCCAAGGTAATCCAAATAACATCATATCCCCCTACAATGTGAGGTTAGGATGTTGCAAAATTCATAGAAGTGCTATCAAATTTTCATATCCAAGTAGGAATTATGACAACGATTAACATGTTTTACAATGTTTCTCTTCATCCCCTCCCACCAGAAGTGCAGGTAGTGGTTTTGGCATAGCTTAGTTCTTCTTGGATGGATATATAATTTAGAACTATGTGCATTGTCTAATATGTATCCCCTCGATCGTCATTATTCGGGACAATGACCTGGTCATCCTTCAACATGATGAACTCATGGACTGAATCTATCAAACTCCTTCTTCAAACAATGGTGGAACAAATCTTGTAATTTCTGATATGTTCATTGACCATACACAATCCTTTATTGTAATACATTGCACTTAATGAGTATAGTTATAGTATCTGAGGTGTTGTCAAATGGGTGCCACTTACTGAGCATTGTGAGCACATCCTAAATCTGTAGCCATACTACATTACCCACCATACACATTCTTCTACTCAAGGCATCTTCCACAATATTTCCCTTACTTGGATGATAAAAGATCATACAATCATAATCCTTTAGTAGTTCCATCAATCATCATTGCCTCATATTCAACTCGTTCTAGTCAAAGATGTGTGTGTGTGTATATGAGGCTCTTGCAGTTTGTAAAAATCTCAAATGTAACCCTATATATAATGATGTCATATCTTCAATACAAAGACTGTGGCTACCGACTCCCAATCATGTGTGAGGTGGTTCTACTCATGATTCTTCAACTACCATAATATGTATACGATGACTTGACCATGCTGCATTAATATTGCACCGAAACCCTCCTTATATGCATCAATGTATGCTATGACATCTAAGGTACCCGAGCAAATAGTGAGACCACATTTTTGTATCTAACTTGTTTTTGCATCCTTATATGGTAGATTTATTTATTGAAAATTGTAAAAGAACATGATAATGCATCATGTATAAAAAGAAACTTAAATTCCAAATTCAATATAATCCTTTAATTTGATAGTGTGGTCTTCAACTTTTTATAATGGATTATGGTGCTCCCCAACTTTAATTTGATTGTGTGATCTCCAAGTATTATTTCTTGACATCTATGCATATTACTGATTTTTGCGTCATAATTCAAATGTTGTGGGTAGCATGATATACCAATATGAGAGAGTAGACTATTGACGGAAGAAAGTTAGTGTAAAAATTCAATCCAAATCGTAATCTAGTGGATTGAATTGGAGTTAAATATTTGATGTTGGATTGGATTTAAAAAGTTAAAATCCATTTGGACACGAATTAAGATTAAATTCGATCCATGAGCGCCTGTGCTTATTATGCATCACATTCTTGCACCTCCCAACTTGTTCCACGCGTTCATGTATGCCTTCATCCAACAATCCCTCCTTTCTCTCTCCCCATCGTAAATAACAATACATTATCCTCATTTAATTTTACAATAGCTATTTTTTCGTGCTTGATATGCATTAAGGCTGTCATTATTTCTCCTTCTAATCAATATTGAGTCTTTTTTCTTTATTTCCTTATCAATGATGGAATTTGTGCATAATCGACATATTATAACATAACCAATTGGATAAATTGGAGCTTTAGCAATAAATAATTTGATTGTTCATTCGTATATCTTCGATGAATTAAAATATCACTACAAGACCTTGACCTAAGCCAACAATTAAAATATCACTACAAGACCTTGACCTAAGCCAACAGACACTTTAACATTTATTGTCATATCTTCTATAGTTAAATATGTAACAATAAATACTATTTGTTACTTATTTGTTACTTATTCTCTGAATTCACAGCTATTTTTGTATTCATCATTATATTCCTAGCAAGGAATTAAATTTGATGGTTATCCACAGTCGTTGTCAAATTTAACAATGATTATTATAAATGTTAACGCATAAGCTAACAGATATATCATCATTATACAAATATTTAGCAATAAATATGATTACATTCATTGTTAATTACAAACAAAAGCTAATTAGCATCAGAAAATATTTATTTTTTATATTTAACATCAGAATATATGGCAATAAATATTCAAGTTACTCGTTGTCATATATCAATTTTCTTGTAATGTAACATTTGTTGTCAAATTATCTTTAGTAGTTGAAATCACAATAGGGACTATTAACCATTTTCAATCATCACTTATTTGTCAAAAAATTCGAAGAAAGATTTTTTATTTTTTTAAAGTTAATAGATACATGATGTTGCATGGTTCATTGATTATAATACGGCAATGGATATATCATTTATTGTCAATTTTAAAAATCAAAGATAACTTAACAACGAAGCATTTTTTAAATAAATAATAGTTCAACGTCGAAGAATATTAATGTTGTTTATAAAATCACATTAGAAAGCATAGCAATGAATCCTCATATTGTTCGTGACCATGTATACGTTCATTTCCTTGCGGTGAATGATACATTTTTTACTTTTAACTACGAAATGGTTACTTTTTATGAGATGATCAATATTTGATTTCCATACACAAAATCATAAACTCTACTGTTAGGATTTTACAAATATGCACGTTTCAAATACCACTAAGTTTTTGTTGGTAAATCCTATTATGGTCAATCCTCATTTACTCATAAACTCCGAGTTTTTAAATATAGACATGATTTTGTCAGGGATGACCTTTATTATATACTCAAACATGTTGGGGTTGCTTCATAAAAAGAAGCACATGTAAATTTTATGACTGATCCGTAAGAGGATAGATCGACACTTAAACCAGCAGATGTTTTAATATTTGGATGGGATGGAGGGAAACATGCATATGTTAATTTGACTGGAGTTTCTTTATTGGTGGGTCTGATAAGGAGTGATTTTATTACGGGATACACTGCACAGAAAGTTGTCTCAGCTAAATTTGTTAAGCATGAGAAGGCATGTATTGACAATCAACATGTACTCATCCCCTGTAGTTTCGATACCTTTATATTTTTAGCAACTGAAGAAGTGGAGCTCCTCAAGAGGGTCCAAAAATTATGCATAGCAATGTTATGGTTCCCAGGTCTATAAATGTGGTGTTTCGTAAAATTGGATTTACCGTCCAAAAGCGATTGGTGACACAACTTGTTGCCCATCTCCCACCGATCTCTATGTAATTCTTATATTCTCGTCGCGGTAGTTATTATTTGATGACATTTATAAATTTAAATCTTGAATTGAATTTTATATAAAAAAATAATTTCCAAACACCTAACATATAGATAAGTTATCTATTATGTGAGTTATCTATCTTGTTTAATTTATAACTTGAATGTTTTTAACTTTTAGAATTTTAATCAAGGGTAAAATGTAAAAACGGCTCCAGCTATTTGATGAATCCCTGATTCTCACTCTTTATTCTTTTATTTTAGCTATTTATCTTGGCAAATCATCATGTAAATAGGTGTAAATACAATAAATTAGCATTCAACATGCATTTGTTGATACTGCATAATTAGCATGTATTTGTGCAAAAATAAAAGAATAAAGGAAAAGAAACAGGAAGGAGGTATTTATAATAAATACAGAGTGACTTGAACCCCGAGAGAAGACCAAGCCTTGACCTGATCGCCAAAATAAAATAAGTAGAGAGAGATATGACCTACTCTTTGTTGTATATATTACCTATATATGTAAATAAATTTTAGATAAAATAAAAATAAATTATTCTTTTTACCTCCTTGTGTATAGTCCTAAAAATAAAACAAAAATAAAATAAAAATCAGAAAAATAAAATAAAAACAAGAATAAAATCTTGCTTACTTGTACAAAATACATGTATATAGATAGCTTCCCCTGTTCATTTCGAAATTATACACCATTTATAAAAATAAAATAATAATTATTTTATACTCCTAAAAATATGTTGTAAATAAATAAATACAAAATTGGAGTATTTATGTAAAAATAATAAAATAAAAGAAATTGTACATAGTACATAGGTATATTATACATGTATATAATATTATATCTTGTATACAGATTAATTTAGTTTTCATAAAAATAATTAGAAATTACAGAAAAATATTTTGAAAATAAAAACATTTTTTATACATTTTTTCTTTTGAAGTCATTTACTATTTTTTATTGATTTTGTAAATATTTTAAAAAATCGGAATTTTCTGATTGGCCAGGGCTGGGTGTTGACCTCTGGTCAACGCCCTCTTACAGGCTTGGTCTGATCCCTCTCGCCGGAGCCAGTTCTCCCTTTTTTTCCTGATCGGGTCGAGCCTCCTTCAGATCTAAATCTTCGCCTACTCCTCCTCCTAAAATCTGACACCTTCGCAGATCCCTAGGAAGGCACGGATCTTCCTATGGTTGCGTGCTATCGCCTGATTCTTCCACCCCCATGGGAAGCCTATATAACATACCCTTCGACCTCCTAGTGCCGCAACTCGTTCCTCGCCCCTTCCTTCACCATTGGACATCCCTAGATGAGTGACAGTAGCTGGGAGACGCCTCTGGAGAGGAGCTTGGTGGCTTGAATCAGTAGCTCAGCTACGTGGCCAGCAAGAGTCGCCACGTTTAGCACTCCCCCACCCCCCGCCTTTCGCAGTGAGGTTGAGGCCACTACTCTGACGACCCTCATCGCCTGATGCTCAGGAACTTGTTCCAATCCACAGGTAGCACTTATTCCGACTTCATTTCCTATTCCCATCGAATCTTTTCGCTTTGTCGCACGTTCACTCGCTCCGACCAGTTGGTCGGAGCCTCGATATCCACACCCATTCATTCCGATCGAATCGACCTCTCGCCTATTATCTTGCACCATAGCCTGATCATCCTTAGGCTCGACCATCCGGTTGAGATTGAGGCTTAGATCTCCCTCTACCCCCTTCATCGGAGATCGAATTCCATCCATCATCGCTTCTTTCCCTCCTGGCTTCAATAATAGACCGAAGCACTGCCTCGAGTCTCAGCTTTCTCTTGCAGGTATCTCCGCACAACAAGAACCTTTGTCCGACCTCCAGTTGCTCGGTGGAGTAACTCCAGGTGGAGCTTCCTTATCATGGCCATCTGATCATGATTCAGTTGATCCGTCTCCAGAATTCGACGCAGAGCACCCCATCGGAGGTGCTGGACCGTTTGGAGGCTCGATCAACCCAAAGGATGCGCACCTATCCTTGATTGAAGTTCGCCTTTCACCCGTTCATCCACCATCTTCCGCTACCGTTGGATGAGGAACAGAGCACCATTTTGGATCTGAGCCGCTCATTGCTGCAGCTTTTGGATCGTTGATCCAGCACGCCATGACACATCTACGCCACACGTTGCCGATATTCCCTGGGGCGTCAGATCTGACACTACAGGCGATCTGCACCACACATTCCCGCCTCCTTCAGAGCTCGCCACGTGCCACCCCACGCCCTCATCACGTGCTTCAGGGTACTTTGCATCTTTTATCCCGTATTTTTTTATACTTTATTAGTTAGTTCAGTAAATAATTTTGTAAGCACATACACTTTACGGTTGGATCCTTGTTATTTGTCGTATTTACATTCTAGTCCTGTCCGACTGAGCTCACGTGTAGTCTCACGTGCATAGTGGTGTTTTTGCATGATATACACATGCGTTCTTGACTGTTCTGTTTTGAATAGAAGTTTTGGATATTTTTAGTTATACCCTTGTGCGTGTAAATATTCCGCATGTGGGTGAATTTATTGGACAATTGCAAGTTTATCCCTAGGCTTTTAATGCCTATTATTATTTGGCCCTGAAACTTTCAAATAATTGCAAGCAGATCCATGTATGTTGTGTGCTTTGTTTGTAATCAAACAATTACTAAATTAACTCCAAAAATTTCATAAAAAGTACAGTTAGCTCCTGCTAACATTTTAATATTTTTGGTAATTTTTGTGACTTAATTTAGTTTTATTTGATATATCCTAAAAATAAAAAAACACCTAAAAACTGTTTGGTCTATTTTACAAAGTACATAAAAATTCGAAAAATTGTCTGAAAAAATTTATAAAAATGTGTGTGTGTGTTTTCATGTGTTTTGTATTCAGTGGTATTTTTGTTTCAAAATCCTTTATAAAAATCCTAAAAAGCTAAAAACTCTAAAAATTTATAAAAAAATCATTAAAAATTCTAGAAAATTGAAAAAAATAGGATTTTAGTTCCTGCTTGTAGCTCTTTTTATTTACTCTATCATAAAAATCAACAACCAAGACATTTGGGTATTTTTAATATTTTAAATTTGCTTTTTTATCCAGGCTATACATTGTTTTCTATTTTTGTCTTTCTTTGATTTTTATAAAATCATATAAAAATTGGAAAAAATCCACAAAATCACTAAAAACATTTGAATATTTTAAAAACACAGAAATGTCTTTACTTCCTATTTTTGAGTATTTTTACTCTTGATAAAAATGGTTGAAACTAGTTTTTAACCCTTGCGTATACATTTGTTTCCTAATTTTGAAAATATTAAAAATTGCAAATTAAAAATTGATAAAATATGCATTTTCTGATCTGATTACCGACTAATTCGTAGGTTTACTTGTGCTCCTTGTGTTCGACCCTGGTCTATACCAGGTTAAATAAATAGCGGAGACCGCGAACATTGATTTTGTGCTTGATTGTTTTATTTATGTGGTCTTGATTTTTCTTGTTGAGTCTAATTGGTTGATTGGGGTCACAACGATCCTTGCTTATTTTCCACACTTAACCCTGATCGGTTGGTCGCTCACCACTATCACTACAAGAAAAATAAGTTGTGACCACAGAATGTAGCTACGGAAACTTGTGGCTATGATAATTGTGTGGCCATTGGTTTTTCGTAGTTACAATTCTGTGACCAAAGTTCTCAAAGATGTAAATGTCACGACATATTCGTAGTCAAAGAACTCCCACGACGAGATTTGTAGCTACGACTACATGCCAAGAAGCGTTGTGGCTAGAGCCCAATTCCGTGATCACAAGCTCCACATCCGTGGGCATAGTTCTGTGACCACAACTTATTTTCCTTGTAGTCTATACCTCGATTCTCAATTAAATGTCTCATATTTCAATTATAACAAATAGAGGCTTGAACTTTCAACTTGAAAGTTTAATGTTGACATATAAGGGTCGTTGAAGCTTATAGAGGTTTCTATTTGAGACAAAAAAATAAGATAAGACCCTTTTGTTACAGTTGAAAAAAATAAGTTTTTAAATTGAGAATTGTTACAAGGGTCGTTGAAGTATTTTATTTTAATTTATCCTTTAATCAATTCTAAAGAATATACGCAAGATTTGATTAGTTATCAACCTTTGCTTGGTGCCCTAACATGTGTAGTCTAAATATAGAAAAGCGAGGAGGTTCTAACCTCCGTTAACTTTTCTTTGCCTCCATCAAGCACCACCACCCACTCGCCCTTTTCTTGGCCCTCTCCTCCCACCATTAATGACTCTTTGGGCTAGTGGGAGATGGTTGGACATGCGAGCCCACGACGAGCCATTATGCAATAAATGTTATTGTAAATATCATTCTCTGATTTGAAATGAAGAATAACTAATTTGCATAATAGGTCCCTCAGTACAACTAGGGTTATGTACCATGTCCATCTTAATGATCATTCAATTGTTGATTCAATAATTGAATCATAGAGGCTGGTGCTTGGATGAATATCTTAGGAGTTAGATCGAGGACTCATCAAGTATCATCAAATGATAATTAAGAGAAGATCTCCAGTCTGAGAAGGAGATGGCAATCTTTCTCTGAAGGCTGATATCTAACCGGCCTCTTGATGCATGTCCTCTACATAGGAATAGAGATTCGGAGGTGTTAGATTAGTTAGATCAAAGAGTTGACTTAACGAGATCGATATAACCATAGTCCTATATCATATGCTGTCACGATATAGGCATGCATCCTCTGATTGGAGACAGATGTGCTACTATATGTCTGAGTATGTACTTTTGGTAGACCAATAGGTTGATGACCTAATCAAGGTCTATACACCGGCGCACTGGTGTGCATGTAAGGGTATATGAGCAATAAGATCTCTCAAAGTAATCATACAGGTTCATTACTGAACTGGAAGACACGAGCTCACTCATGAGATATTGGGAAGAATCAAATTCCATGCACGGTCCTCTTGATTCGGAAGCTTGACTGAATTCGTAGGTTTGATATATACTTTTGAAAAGTATATGATCAAGACCTAGGTATGATATATATTTTTGGTAAGTATATGATCGATACCGACTCCCAATGATCAAATGCGAAACTTACTGATAAAACCTTGAAGTAGATAGTGTAAAAATAGATCTAAAACTTCGGGTTTATTCTGGGTCTTCCAGTATGCAGGATGTACAGGTATTGGGAATACCTGAGGGTGATGTGATCATAAATGATTGTATAACCATGACGCTTCCATTCTTAGGAAGTGATGAAACATGTATGGATTTTAGTGACTCCTCTCAGTAGAGAAGTGTTCTAATCTTGGTCCAAATGTTGGACATTGATTTGGATGTGATTCAGATGCAATGAGAAGATTATATTTGCGGTCTTGATTTAATCAAGCATCTACGTGAGGCCCGAGATATGGATTTGAGATGTGATCTCAATATCCAAGTCACTATCCGTGGAACATTACAATCGCTCTGTCCTTATCTCCAAGTATCCGTAGAGAAAGCACATTATCCTTGAAAGAGCTTTGGATAATTTATTATTGATATTATGTATACGAGCATTGAGAA
Organism: Ottelia alismoides; assembly: GCA_037367405.1. Classification (NCBI taxonomy): domain Eukaryota; kingdom Viridiplantae; phylum Streptophyta; class Magnoliopsida; order Alismatales; family Hydrocharitaceae; genus Ottelia; species Ottelia alismoides. The sequence continues at coordinate 1,185,088 of JAZKJV010004856.1, forward strand.
AATTGATAATTGAATGTGATTTAATTATCACGAATAATATGAATTTGATTCATATTATAAGGAGAGTGATCTTAGGTAATTAAATGTGATTTAATTATAAAAAATGAGAATAATGTGAAAGCGATTCATATTATTTGGGAACATGAGAATAGAGATCCAAGATTATTATATGTGATTTAATTATCTTGGATATGAATAATGTGGATATGTCTATCCATATTAATCATATAATTGTAAATATGATTTATAATATATAAGAGAGATAATTGTAATTTACATTTGTTAATAAAATATTGATGTGAATTGGGTCCGCATTGGATAATTAATTGAAAATATAATTCACATTTTATTTTGGGTTGTGAATGTGATTCACTAATTTCCAATGACATGATTGCAATGTTCACAAAATAAATTGGATTTATTTTTGTGAAATAATTTGCAACAAAAGTTGTTGCAAATATTGGAGAGAATCATGAGATAATGTAATCTCATGTAATGAGGAAAGGAAAGCTACCTTCCTCATATAGGGGGTGGACGACCACAATTCCACCATGGAATATGGCGGTCGTCCACTCCTCTTATGGAAGGAGGCTTGCCTCCTTCCTATTTCTCCAATGAAGTTTAATTTAATATAAATCAAACTATATTGAGTATATATATTTGATTTTATTAAATTAATTATTGTTGTGTTTTTAACAACAAGATCATGGTCATTAAAAGGAACACATCAATGAGAGTCATTGGATTTATTTTGTCCATGGATTGAGATTCATGAATCCCAAAATATTATAAAAGAAGAGACACCCCTTGCTCTTCTTGGTTACAACACAATACGAGAACATAAAATCTCCCCCTCTCTCTCTCTCTTTCTCGCTAGACGTGCTCTCTCTCATAGGGTTGTCCACCTTGGAGCCATAGAGAGAGTCTCTCTTCTCACCACATCGTCACCGTTATGCTGCTGGATTGTTTGCTCTCTGTCTCCTTCGGTGTGTCTCGCTCGTGAAGAAGACATCGATTTCGTGTGATGAGATCAGGTGATTCACCACTTGGATCATCAACATGGATTGCAAGAAGCACGTGTCTCATCCATGCGCTCGCAAGCGTCTCTTCCGTCAGATCGGACTTGAGACAGGAGGCCTCTTCGTTTAGAGACTCGATCGCAACCATGCTTCAATAGGTAAACCTGATACTTGTATGTGGTTTAGATGAAACGATCCGGGAAGTGTTCTTGGATCATGTGGTTTCGTCGCATGAAATTTTTTAATTTTTGTTGCCTCGAGCGACTAGTGTGACTAATCATTCCCGATCGCATATGATGTGATCCTCACGCTTCTGTAATGCTCTTGAGGATCTTACCATATCCTTCAGATAAGATGTGATCTTAATGGTGAACATGTAGGGCAATGGAGAGAGCACCTTGGAAGTACATTTGAGAGTCTCAAACTCTCAAGTATTACATCTCAAAGATCACTACAACTTGGGCTCTCAAGAGGCAAAGTCATTCATCTATTTCATTTATTTTCAAAGAGAGAGGCATGCCCTCTCTTTTATACTCAATGTAGGTGTCCCTTTAGAGTCTTACTCTGAGAGGGAGCATCTATGATGATGGTCTTTGGATGAGAAATCAAGAGCCATGATTTAGTCATTGTTCACCAAGGAATATGATTGTAATATATCTCTTTTTAATTACCAATTAAATCATGCAATAAATAAAACAACAAATCAATCAACCAATTGAGAGTAGAGCTCTTAATGGCGATGCCATGTGTCACACACGCACATACATCCCTATTTTTGTTGCTAAAAATATGATTGAATTTGTTCTTAATTACCATGATAATCCAATTATCATAATTGCTATTTTTATGAGAAAAACCCTCATAGCATGTAATCATATTCATAAATCCAATTTACATTCAAAAATTAATGTGAATCATATTAACAAATGTGCCTTGAAATAACTTTATATGAACCATATTCATATAAATTAATATATATTAATTATTATGAGTCAATATTCATATTAAATAAATACATATATATGATGCAAATCATATATCCACAAAACTCTAGATATGCACATATCCATGTTAATAAAAATTATTATCATATTTATTGATATCATTAAGTATGAGTCATAATCCAACTAGGTATCGATGAATCTCAATTTCATCACCTTTATTCTTTCATTTTGACCTTTAAACCTTAGCTAAACGCATATAAATAACATTATTTTGCATAAGTTAACATTTATTATTTATTGTGTAAATATTGCATAAAATACTATATTTAAAGCCAAAATAAAATAATAAATAGAATAAAAAAATAAAAAATACCAAAGGTATTTAGTGACCATAAACCTCGAGACCTAAGCATCATGATGATCGGATCGATAAGGAATAAAGTAGGGGGAGACAATGACCAATAAATAAAAGAAATCATAATTCACAAATGCCCAATAATGCATATTTAGGACCTATTTTATTCTTTATTCTTTATATACCAAATTAATAAATTTTGTGCAAAAAAGTTGTAGATAAAAATACATAGAAAAATACAAAATTTATTTCACATAAAAATAATACATAGGGGCATTCTACACGCAGAATAAAAATCCAAAATCCCAAATCCATATCTTCTCCATATGAACTCAAAATACATGAAAATTTCTTTTAATTGTGTATAACTTTTATTAGCTATTTAATGAAGGCGGTTTCATTTGGTTTGGAGTTAAGATGCAAAAGTTAGGTTTTGGACCCATGTTGTATATTATACTTGAATAAAATATTCATTTTATTTATTCTTTATGTTTTTCATTATTTTATATTTCTATAATTTTGTAAATATCCTTTACAGTATATGTATATAATTAGAATAAAATAAAACCATCAAAAAGATACTAAAATAAATAAGTCTATTTCTATACATAGATGAATTCCCTATACATATACCTATATAATAAACACATATATTTAACTAGGTATATAAATAAACTCAAAAAATATAATAAAAGTATATTTGTTTGTATTAAAATAAATTACAGATATATATAAATTATGTATATAAACTTATAAAGTACAAAATACAAATAAAAATAAAATATTCAAAAGATATGTAAATATCTATATTTATACTTTTAAAAAATAACCCACAATAAATAAATGCATAAAAATAAATAAAAACCACAATAAAATACTACATAAAATAATAAAAAATTGTATTTTAAACTAAAATTAGTAAACTCATTTATTATTTTATTTTGAATTAATAAACATTTTATTTGCAGTTTTGTCATGTAATGTGCCTATGTGGCCCAATTAAGGCTCAGAAGTAGTTGACCGCCGCTCAACTCTTTATCCCCCTTGGTTCGGTCGCATGTCAGAGTCTTGACCTTGCCTTCCTCGAATTATAGAGCATGGTCCTTGCACCCATTTGGATCGATCTCTTCTTGACTTTTGATCATTGACCATCGGGCTTTCATGCCAGCATCATTTCTTGGTTGAGGCACCTCTGAATCGGGCGGATTCTCCCGATGAAGAAGTCCATACACATATGCCTATCACCCATTTTTGAATTTTGATCCCTCTTCCACCAAGTAAACCCTAACCCTAGCATCGAATGAACCTCTTGCTTACAGTACGAATGTATTCATGGGACGATTTTGGCTTCAATCTGAGGTCGATTCGAGCTTTACCGGCCAGCTCCATTGCAAGCTGTACTCCCAGCTCCTCCAAGCAGGTGAGCCGTTATTTATTTTCATTTTTTATTCTTGGGCATAGCATTAGGGTAGATTGGGTCTTGTTTTTAGTTAAATTACCTTCTATTTCATTAAAAATTCAAATCGTAGTTCGTCGGAGCTGAGCTTGACGAACCTCATCTATGTGCTCCGATCGTTCCTCTGCCCGTTGACCACCTTCATTTCCTTCACTTCTCGCTACGCTACACTCCATGTACTCCCATCCCACCTGATTGATCGCAAATCAGGAGATTAACGTCTCCACTCTGCCATCTCACCGGAGATGTCCTCCTCGACGTACCCCATCTCATTTCACTCCTAAAGCAACTCAAAACCTTCCATTTTTGTGCACTTAGACACCCATAATGTCGATTTTGATTCCAAATAAGGTACCTGGAGCTCCTCTTCTTCGTCGACCTTCCAGGATCCCATAGATGGATCCTGGAGATATCTAAGACCTCCAGCTGCTACAGAGGATCGTTAGCAAGCTCTAAAGCCTTTTTGCATCCCCGTTGACCAGCCAAGGACGGAGATACATCAAATCGAAACTCATAAGAATAAGTTTTCTTCCCCATTCTTCCCGGGCACCTCCTAGCCATCTGATCCATCACTAATTCCAGATCATACCCTAGTCGTTGGATGCTTTGCCTGGCAGCCGCACAATCATCGTTCGAGATCTAATCTCGACCCTTCAGCTGCTAACCTGTACTAGCTAATGGATTTACGCCATGTGGATAAGTAGATTGCGCATCACTATCCGTCTGCACACATGGGGGTAACTTTTTAATATACCCCTACCTTTTTATGATTTTATTTTAGTATATAAACTCTGGTTTGTAGCATAAAAAGTTTTGTAATATTTGTAGTTTGCCCCGTATACTTTCCATATTTGCATTCAGGTCCCTCGCCACGTTATCTCTGTACGCATGAGATGTGGGCTTTTTACAGAGGGATCCTTATATGTTTGTGTATTTCATTTTAGTCTATATTTCTAAAATATTAGTGCTATAATTTTTGGATAAATTACATCTGCCTCCCCCCCGAATTTTTTACTAAGTGCATAAATACCCCTTCGGGTATATATTATTGAAAATATATGGAAATTTTACATTTTGGCCCCATACTTCTATGTTGAGTTCGGGATTGGTCCGTCAAATTTAAATATTTATATAAATACTTTTAATAAATTATATTATCTTTTTTTGTAGATTTTATTTTATTAGAAATAGTTCTTGTGCCCTAATTGTAGAAATTTAGTATAAATACTTTATATATTATTCTTCCATGTATAATTTTATCAAGGTACTTTATTCTACATTTCTATTTATTAAAAATAAAAAAGCTATTTTCCCTGACTATCTTAGAAAAATATAACAAAATATAAAATGTTTTTGAAAAAATTACAAAAAATTATATTTTTTACTTGCCTATTTAACATCTACTGAAAAAAATCCCTAAAATAAAAAGGGAAAATATTAAAAATTAAAAAGCTCCAAAATAATTATAATAATTATAAAAAATTATAAAAATCCAAGGTACTTATTTCTATTTATGAATTTGGTCTATTATGTTTATTATATATCAAAATTAATTTTGAAAAATTTTAAGGCTTTTAGCTATTTTTAATTTCCAAAGTAATCTGGTCTATTTATTCTAGTCACTGTTTTGCCATGTTAATTCCATTAAAAATACAAAAAGTAGAAATTATCAGAAAATATAAAACTAGAGAAAATATAAAAATACAAAAATATTATATTTTGTGAATTTTGAGTACTTATAGATATTATTTATAAATATAAAAGCTCTCTCTATATATACATATCTATATATACTTATATTAATGTTTTATTAATTACTGTAAAATTAAAATTCAAAAAAAAAGAAAAATAGAAAATTATAAAAATAAAATTCAAAAAATATAAAAACAAAATTCTAAAAAATAAATAATAAAAAATCTACAAATAAATAAAAAAATCCTAAAAACCAAAAATATTTATTGTCTTTTTTAGTTATTTTTGTTGTCTATCCCCCACTCTTCATGTGTTCGGCACCCTACTTGTACTTGACAACTATACATATTTATTTGTAGCATTATAATAAATTTTTATTCATACTTGCATTGCTTTTTCTATGCATTGTGTTGGTTGATTGTTGATCGATCTCGACTGTAATGAGTGGTCGCCTCAGCGACAATTTATCTTTTCTTATTGCGAGGATATTTTTAGGCCCTCACCATAGTTGAGTTCATCTAGTATCGTGGGAAGAAATCTTGGATTCTTGGAGATAATGTAGGGGAGATCATACTATCCATGTTTAATGACTTGAAATTTGGATAACTGTCGAATTGCATGGTTTATACCATTTTTAGAAAAATATGTCACTTACAAATATCGAGCTCGAGCTGAAATAATTCATGCTCTAATTGAGCTCAACGAAACACATCACACTCTCAATGAGATGGAGGAAGTATCAGTGAGTTGAATCTGGCCTCCTTGACCATTTCTACTCAAAGTTCAAACCATTTTGAGTTTAGAAATGATCTCAATGAATGTGTTTATTTTCATTTCCATCACCATTTCACTTTCCAACATTTAGACATTGAAATTGGATGTGGAATTGGACATTGGATTCAAATGAGATGAGACTTGATCCAATTAAGTCTCAAATCATCAAGCTAAGAAATGGAGTTACTAAAATCCGCACACTCCATCATTCCTTCAAGATGGAAGTGTCATGGTAGACGATCAATTATGATAGATTTAACCATGAGTATTCCCAATACTCATTCATCTTTCATACAAGAAGACTTTGATATATCTGAAGTTCAAACCCTAGTTTGATTGTCTTCTTCTGAATAAACCAAAAAATTCTCATTGATAATTGGGCAATAATATTAATCATATGATTTTTAAAAGCATATATTAATATATCGAATTCGTATCTTATTTCATAAATAAGACAACCATGCATAGAATTCATTATGACTCCAAATTATTTCATATGTGAGCTCTGTCTCCTGGTTCATCAACTATGAACATATATGATTCCTTTTCGAGATCATACGTCTCATATATCTGCATATGCACACCAAATTTTTGATTAATGAATTCCATTTCCTGTCTAATAGATTAATGAAATATTCATGAAATTATGAATGAAATAATCGTCAATCAATATAAAATGACGAGATTCGCCATCTATATATGTTCTTAAAAAAGGACTTGCCCTCTTCTCGATTCCTTTTATGCTCTTGGACCCCCATTTGGAGAGAGTAGGATTGACCAGGGTTTCGAGACGATGGTGGTAAAGAAAGCCTTTGCGGAAAGAAAAAGGTTTGGTTTACCCTTCGCGGATGTCGAGTCTCCTCACTTGTTTTGCCCCACTTCTCTTTTCTTTACATGACCCTCATCCGCCTCTATGCCGACGCCCGCGCAAGGACCCTCCTCTACCTATGAATGTGAATACTAAGCCCCGACGGCCCACCCCTTTGTTCTCTTCTTCCGCATTTGATATAATATTTGAGAAAATCTCTACTATATTATATATAATATTTGATTAGATATTTAGGGCTCGGCGAGGTGGTTGCTCCTCGCCTGTGATTACAGAAAGAAATCTCTGGCAGAACAAAGGACTACCGCTCCTCATTCCCTCACTCTCTCATCGATCTATGGAACTTGGTTAGGTCACCAACCTAGTAGCATATCAAATATACACTGAGGCATATAGATTTGTATTTATCCCCGGTCAAAGAATGTGTGCCAGATTGTGACAATTACGATTTAGGCCTTTGTTTATCTCTATCTCATCGAGGAAACTCTTTGACTTGATTATTCCAGCACTTCCGAATCTCTATTCATATGCAAAGGACCTGCATTAAGAAGTCAGTTGGAAATCAGTCTTTAGAGAAAGATTGTCATCTCTTTCTCATACTGGAGATCTTTATTGAATCATGCGTTAATGTCAATTATGTCCTCCCAACTGCATGGTATTCAACATGGTCACAATACATAATCCTAATTGTACAAATGGGCCTTAATATTAAGTGTATTCACAAATCATTTAATTCATATTGACATGATAAAACAATAATTTTATTGTAATAATGGATTGCCAATGGCTTACATGTGCAAATAGTCTCCCACTATCCCTTAGAACCATTCATGTACAACTCTTGGCCCCATGTTAATTACATGATGGCCTAATCCTTTTGGATCAACGGCTTGGTTAGTAGATCAGCAATGTTGTTCTTCTGGATCTCCCGGATGATTTGATATTTCCTCTCCACATGCTTGCTTCTTCGATAGAATAAGGGTTCCTTCGCTTATGCTATGGAACCCATGTTATCTCAGAGCAATGTGATGGGAGATTCTGATGAGGAAACTATGCCAATTTCAAAATGAACTTACATAATCGCATGACCTCGTTAGCAACATCTGATGCAACTATGTATTATGCTTCATTTATTGAGTCAGTCGATGTGTTCTGCTTCTTGCTTTTGTCACTCATAACACTACCACTCAACATGAATAATAACCCTATGTTTGACTTCATATCATCTACATCCAATTGGAAGTTCGAATTAGTATATCCTAAGACTTTAAGATCATTATATTCGAAAAACCAATACATAGTATTGAGTTCTTCTTAGGTACTTGAAGATGCTCTTCACTGTAGTCTAGTGTTCCTCTCCGTAGTAGGATTGGTAACAACTTATCACTCTCATTACATGGAAGATGTTTGGTCATGTACACATCATGGCATAAATCAATCTTCCTACAGCCGATGCATAAGGGCGTCCTGTCATGGCTTTCTTTTCCTCAACAATTTGAGGAACCATCCCTTTAGATAGGTGAATACAATATCTTAAGGAAAGAAAGCCTTTCTTGGAATTATCCATATTGAAGATTTCCAACATTTTCTTGATATATCCTTGTTGTGATAGTCTCAATATTCTCTTTTCTATGTTTCTGAACAGTTTCAGACCTAAGATATAAGAGGCTTCTTCGAGATCTTTCGTCTCATAGGTATGGGATAACCAGATCCTAATACTAGTCATCATCCATGTATCATTCCCAATGATAAAGGATGAAATCTACATAAAACACAATGAACACAACAATGCTCCCACTAAGCTTTTCGTACCCATATGGTTCATATGGATTCTGTACGAAATCATAAGTCTTTATTATTTCATCGAATCAGATGTTCCATTTCATCGAATCAGATATTTCAACTAGAAGAAGCATTTTCGAGCCCATTAATGGATTTCTTTAGTTTGCACACTTTTCCCTCCTTAGCTACGAAGCCCTGAGGCTACTCCATATAGATATCCTCTTCGAGGTATCTATTGAGGAATGTTTTCTTGACATCCATCTGCCATATGTCATAGTTAAGGTGTGCAGCTATTGCAAGTAATGCCCTTATGGATTTAATTTTGGCCACATAAGAGAATGTATCATCGTAATCGACGCCTTCTCTCTATGTGTTTCCCTTGGCTATGAGTCATGATTTGAAGGTCTCTACCTTCTAATCAGGTCCCCTATTTCTCTTGAATCCATTTGCACCCAATGGGTTTGACCCCTTTAGGTGGATCTTTAAGGATCCATACACCATCCATGTTCATGGATTTTATTTTAGATTTCATTGCCAGTCCACCTATCCATGTCACGATCACCTGAAGCTTCATCAAATGAAATTGGATCAACATCAAACTCATCTGATATATGGTATGTAGTTTTTAGGTTGTCTTACAACCCTAAAACGCTTTCTAAGAGGTACAATCATGTCATTTTCAATTATCTATTCAGTTTATGGTATACTAACTTCATCGGTCTCACTAGAATCGATTAGTTCTTTCACTTCAATATTTTATTGACTTCTAAGGAATGCATCTTCCAGGAATTCGATGTATCTAGAAACCAATATCTTTTGAGGCTAAATATAAGAAAGTTGATGCCTAATACCATTCTTTACGTATCCAATGAAGTCGCATTATCTTGTGCAAGATTCCAACTTTCTTACGCTCACATTTTTAGTATAGACCAAACAATCCCAAATCCTCAAATGTCATACACTCGGCTTGGTACCATACAAAAGATCACGAGGTATTTTAGGTAAAGATTTAGACAGAATCTTGTTTAGGATATAAGCTACAGTCTATGTTGTATATCCTCATAAACTAAGAGGTAGGTTCACTTTACTCATCATTGATCTAACCATGTCTAACATGGTTATGTTGCATCTCTCTACAACTCTGTTGAGTTAAGGAAGACCCGGGAGGTGAAATTAGAATTAATTCATCTCTCCTTAAGGTATTATTTGAATTCATATGATAGGAATTTGCCACCTCAGTTAGATTGAATTCTTTTTTCCAGCTTGTTTCTCAACAAAAGTCATGAACTCTTTGAAGTTTTCAAAGTTTTCATGTTTGTGATGTAATAGAAGACAAAACCATACCACGGATAATCATCAATAAAGGTCACACAATATTGATGTCTATTTTGAGTCGCAGTATTAAAGGGATGACATACAACAGTATGTATTAGGTCTAGTATACTTTCGCATCGTTCACCTTTCTTAGAGATGGATGCTCTGGACATTTTTCCATGAATACAATGCTCGTAAGTTAATAAATGACGAACTTCTAGGAAATCCAAAGGCCCATCCTTTACTAGTCCATTGATCCTATCAAAAAACACATGTCCAAGTTTTTGATGCCAGATCACAATTAAATGATCACCATCCTTTCTTGATCGTCTAGAGATTTTATTAATAATAGTGGTACTAACATTTGTGACACATTCATACATGTTCAATTTATAGAGCTTCCTATGTTAGAGAACCATATACTATAAAATTACCATAGTTATTTATGATAAGTTTATTGCAGAAAAGGAAAGTATATCCATGTCTAACTGGCTTAGATACAGATAGTAAGTTTCTTCTAACATCTGATGCATAAAGACAATATCTAATATCTAGGACTCTCCTACTGGGCAATGATAGTCATCATAGTCTACATATTCCAATGGCGATTGCTACAACAGTTTCATCGGATCCTATCTGGATGACTATCCCCCTTCATCTAGATTTATGGTGTCTTGAAACATATGCAACTTATTTTATACACGAACAGAAGCACCAGAATCAACAACCTAACTTCCTTCTTGTCCTATGAGTAAGTTGGTGTCAATGATGAATGCGGATTTAATATTTTCTAGAGTTATACCTTTGTCCTTCTCTAAGGACATTAGGTATTCTAGATCGTTACTCTTCCATAAACTTGGTTTATAGCAGTGATAGTAGGCATCCATATCTATGGATGTTAGATGTGTTGAAATGTTAGAAGATTAATCAACAGTTTGACCTTTCTTCTTTTCTTAGATCGGAACCTTTTGAAATCCATGCTTCTGGTCGCACTTTCCTTTAACATGTGCAACCATTACATAGCTAGAGGGATATTATTTCTTCATAATGTCCTCAATGGACATTAATGTAGAAAGAGTGCGGTTCACATCCCGTACGTCTTCTTCATATTCAGGAGGATGTCATGAGTGGATTCAATGTTTATAAGTTGCTTTTGAAGCACATTAGATAATGATCCAAGAATGTAACAGCGAGCGATCAAATGATCCTCATCCCATATCTTGTTGAAGCCAGAGCATCCTCTATCTGAGGTAATCGTATACGTTATACACTATGTCTCACGCACGATTTCCAAATTACATATCCAATCTGAATAATTTGGACTGATCAACTGATTGACCTTAAGCAGATTGTTGAATGAGCTAAGAGATTTCATCTGAAGCTAAAGAATAAACTTTAATTAATCTTGACTAAGGAGATTAAACATTTTAATTTTTCAAATCAAGATGTTCTCATATTTTTCGTACTTTGAAAGTACTTTCCTTGTAAGTTTTCACAGCATGAGGTAGGCTAACCAGCGACCTCACTATGAAGTCTGAGTCTCCTTTCTATTTTCATTGCACCCCAGTAATATGAGAAAATGCAACTACGATGAAAGAAGACAGAACCCTCTTCGCCTTACAAGTCCAATTTGTATTCTTAGTTCGATCTTCAATACTCACACCCCCACATATATTGAATTAGCATGTTGCCGATTAAACCAACCGTCAATGAGCGGGATATAATTTACGCTATGCATAATTCATTGTCACCTCAATAACATTGGGAACAACATTGGGGTTACTACACATAAATCCGTATTTTTTAGACAAGAAGAATCCGATCCATGTGAATTTGTATTCTGTAGTTACGACTGCACATGAGTGCATCCAAAAATACAACACATGGCGACAGTTCTTCGCCATGACGGGAGACCATGGATGTCATCATATGACTTAGCCTATATCTTAATTAAATTAATTATTAATCATTTCATATCGTATTATCATGATTAATATTTATAAGGGACTAATATAGATATTTGATGATTATCTTAATTTCAATCTAATTAAAATAATGGCAATCAATCAATCTAAGTAAATAAATATTTATACACTTGATGCTATTATATGGTATACACCCTCACTTAGTACAATTAACTATTCCAATTAGTAATGTACCCCACGACTTATAATACCACTTGTCCTTGAAAAGGATCCATCTGGGCCATGCAAACTTATGCTAAAGGGAGCGTTGCCACTACAAATGTTGCGTTGGGTGCTAATTAAGTAACCTGTTAGCATATCTAGGTCTAGGCACCTTCATCGTTCCAATTCAAGAATTGATACATATTGTACTAAGAGTTTTATCTATCTTTTGACCATGTATGATACTAACATTCAGATATTTAAGAATTAAAACTCTTTTTAATTTGTATAATATCTAATGCAACAATCTAGACAATTTGTGGAATCGATCCGATCGACTTCACAATTTATAATTGCATTTAAAGAATCCAAGTGCGTAAATAGTAGGAAGAAATATGACATAAAAAAGACTTTATAAATTATTTCATATCTCCAAAATAAACAAACAATGATTTTTGAGTCGAATTTGCAACTTATGACCATCATACTTCAAGTTAGAAACACTATAAAAAAGACGAGATTGACATGCATATGATGGCTCGTAATATGCACGCCAAGTGCATGCCATGTGCACGCCCGTATACTTGGCGAGCACATGTGCTCGTTCCATGCGTGGTCGTCGATACGAGAGTCACCCGGGCAGGTGGGCGAGCACATGGGAATGCTATGTGCTCGCCCGTTTGTAGGCTTGCACATATGTGCTCGCCGACATGATCACCTCTAAAAAATATGGCGATCATGTACAGAGACCCTGGCGAGCACATGTGCTCGCCCAAACTGAAGTGCAGGAAAAAAATATACAGATTCGGCATGGTTTAGACGCTCCGTCGAACCTGTATTGCTAATAAACAACTGCAGGTGCTTAATAGAGTCGATAAGAGTATCTATAGTTAACCAATTCGTCAACTAAATTAACTAGCATTGACATGTCAAACTCATACAATATAAATGAACTTAGAAATTAAACATTCATATTTAAGAGCTAAATACTACAAATACATGTTCGAAAGGATCCACAAGTAAAATTACAACAAATTATACTATCAAAATTCATATAAATTGAAAGACATGCTAAAAGTTCAACAACAAAACAAGCCAATAGCAACAAAAATCACTTCTTCTTTGATCTAAAAATTTTAGATATTAAACCCTGCTTTGCTTTCTTTTTTCCTTCTCCTTCTCTTTGAACCTAACATACATGGGTGCCTCTTCTTCAAGGTCGTTCTCCTCCTCTTCGTCATTCGATTCAATCTCCTCAGGTTGAGATGCACGCCCTTGTGACCTATATTATATATGAAAGATATATACATGTTATTTGCATTTTGAAGATACAGAAATATAAAATTATTACTCATTCTAAGTAGAATACTTACATGTACGTCGTGAAATCTTCTCGAAGCTTCGTCACCTGCTCCACCATCACCGTCATCTGCGACTCCATTGCCAATGATGGTTGGGACGAATGTGGTTGTGTGTACGACATTGGGAGTACACAGAATAGGAATGACAATGTTCCTCCATATATTATGGAGGAAGACCACCAAGCGTCTGCTTCCTGTTCGCCACAACGCCCCTCTCCTCCAATACCTTATAAAATTTTCATTGTTTAATATGAAATTATATATAAAAAATGAATATAGTAAATTAATATTTATCTATACTTGCTTCGAGATTGCTTTATCAAATGATGGTTTCTCTCCAGTTGGATCACCACCCCATTTTTCTGCAGATAGTGCCAAATAACGATCCTGAAATACAAAATGAAATAGAGAAGAATAAGTTATAATATATCTTTCAATTACAAATAAATTAAAAGACTTACCAACACTTCTCCTACTTCAGGAGTGGACCATTGCGACTCTCCTTCTTTCCCACTCATGTGAGACCTAGACCACTACTCCTGAAATGAGGAATCTCTTTCCAACCTAGCTGCCAAAAAATAAATTTAAAATGTAATAACAATATGACATTATATTAAAGTAGATTTGAAAAAATAATTTTTATATTGTAGTACCATCTCCTCTCTAATCTGATTGTGACTTTTAGATCCACTTGTCGATTTAATCCTTTGTTTTTAGCAGTTTTTCCTTCCAACCGTGGATCTCCTTCCAAACTCCGCATGTGCAACGAATGCATCACAGAAACCCGTCCATCTGTAAGGAATATGTTATGAATATTGATTACTGTAGAAAGTATATCATAAATTATTTAATAAATACAATACCTATCCTCCGTACACCATGTTGGCGGGAACCTCTTCATATCCTCAAAATTCATCTCTCGCATCCTGTTTTCGCATGCGAGTCTCTCCTTTATTTGAAAAATGTATCGCTCATTCTCTTCTCCACTAAACAAATAAATACTCCATGATAAGCCTCCTTCCCCATACCTAGAACTAGGAGATACCTACTCTAAAAATTACTGCAAAATATCAGAAGAAAATGTGACAAAAAATTACTATATCATTTCTCAGAAATTATTCTTACGAGGAACATCTTAAACAGTCTCTCATGTTCTGTAGCAGGGATGTGACACCATCTAAATTGCATGCTAGTCAAGTGTGTCTTGATTATGGTGGTTAACTCCTTTGCCACCCTGTTGCTGTTCAAAAAATCCATGCATTTGGAAAAATTTGTAAACATTATACAATTTATTTGTTTGGTTAAATTAAAATGATAAAATTTATTAAAATCTTACCTCCCATCCTTCGTAACCTCCAACAAAGGGTAGGACGTCGAAGTCTATCCAGCTCTAGTAGGTAAAGGTACGGAGGTGCTCGGAAGTCCAGAAGAAGGAGAATCAGAATCCATCGATGTCCGTGCAGGTATCGGGAACGGGATCGGGAATGAAGCAGGAGCGGCTGAGGTAGATGGATCTCCATAGCTGCCAACATTAAAAGGTGGAGGAGGATAACTGAGGGACTTGTAGTAGGCTATTGATAGACATGTGAGCCTCGAGCGAACCATTCTTATAATAAATGTTATTGTATTATATTTGTTTATCAATAAAAGTTATTGATGTTTCACCCCCTTACTGAAATTAAATGAATGAATGCATTATAAGGTCCCTCTGTACAATTAGGGTTATGTACCATGGCCATCTTGATGATCATATAGCCGTTGATTCATTAAATGAATCATAGAGCCTGGTGTTTGGATGAATATCTGAAGAGTTAGATAGAGGACTCATCAAGCACCGTCAAATGATTATTAAGAGATGATCTCTAGCCTGAGTAGGAGATGGCAATCCTTTCTCACATAGGCTGATATCTGACCGACCTCTTGATGCAGGTCCTCAGCATGGGAATAGTGATTCGGATGTGTCAGATTAGTTAGGTCAATGGGTTGACTTAATGAGATCGAGATAACCTAAGTCCTATGTTGAATACTGTCACAGCAGGCACACATCCTCTGACCGGAGACAGATGTGTTATTATATGTCTGAGTGTGTACATTTGGCAGACCAATAGCGACCTAACCAAGGTCTATATATCAGCGCGTTGGTGTGCATGTAAGGGCATATTAGTAATACGATCTCTCAAAGGGATCATACAGGTTCACTTATGAACCGGAAGACATGAACTCACTCGTAAGTTATTGGGATCGATCAAATTCCATGCATGGTCGTTGTGCTTTGGAAGCATGACAAGAATTTGAAGGTATGATATATGCTTTGGGAAAGCATATGATCGATACCAATTCCCAATGACCAAGATTGAGAAACTTTGTGATCAAATCCTGAAGAAGAAAGTGTAAAATTGATCTTGATCTTCAGGTTGATCATAGATCTTCCAGTATGCAGGATGTATAGGTATTGGGAATACCTGGGGGTGATGTGATCATAAACGATTGTATAACCGTGACGCTTCCATTCCGAGGGAGTGATGAAACAGGTCTGGATTTTAGTGACTCCTCTCAGTAGAGAAGCAATCTGATCTTGGTCTAAATGTTGGACATTGGTCTGAATGAGATTCATATGCAATGAGAAAATTAGATTTGCGGTCTTGATTTAATCAAGCATCTTTGAGAGGTACGTAAGATCTGGATTTGAGATGAGATCTCAACATCCAAGTCACTATACATGGAACAATACAATCGCCCTATCCTTATCTCCAAGTACATGCGGAGAAAGCACATTATTCTTGAAGGAGTTCAAGAATAATTCATTTGATGAAGTAAATGAGATTTAATTATCAAGAATAATATGAATGTAATTCATATTAAGAGAATGATTATCCAAGATAATTAAATGGGACTTAATTATCAAGGATATGCAAATTGTGGATAGTGCTATCCATAATTTATGAGTATATATCATAAATATGGTTTATAATATATTAAAGAGAGAGCACCTTTGTAAATAACATTTATTAATTGCTAATGAGAATTGGATTCACACTAAGCAATTAATTGGAAATGTAATTTACAAATTAGTTTGGACTGTGAACATGATTCACATCTTTTTTAATGGCATGACTGAAATATTGACAAATTAATTGGGAATTAATTTGGTGGATAATTCTGCAATAAATGTACGCTAATTAATTGGGAATTAATTTAGTGAATAATATTGAAAACAAATAAGTGATAATTGGATTAAATAAAAAAAGGAAAGGATAAAACACCACCAAATGAGGTGGCGTTACCCATGACTTGGTCATGGGTGACGCCCCATCTATTTGGGGTGAATTATCATCTCATTTTATTATTATCCTATTATATTGTGTTTATTAATTTATTTAATGAATTAAATTATGTTGATAGTTATGCAACATATATTTAATTAAAAATAAATTCACATGTTGTTGTTTTTTAACAACAATTATCATGACCATTGATTTGATATACATATCAATCTAACCATTGATTTTGTATATGCCATGGATTGTGATCCATGGGCTTCCAAACTAATATAAAAGGTGGGCAACTCTAGCCTCAAAATGCTACACACAAGTTCAAAGAGTACACGCCTAATCTTCTCTCTCTCTCTCATTCTCGTCTCTCTCTCTCTCTCTCTAAGGTGGTCCACCTTGTGCTCTGAGAGAAGAAGCAGTCATCTGCATGCCGTTGTGCCGTCTCTTCGATTGCTTGTGGATCTTTATCGATGGATTTCGTTGGATGAAATCAAGGAGATTCAAGGCTTGGATTTTCATCGAAGATTGCGGGAGAAACATGTTTCATCATCGCGCCTGCAAAGTGCCATCTTCGCAGATCGGACTTGATCCAGGAGGATCTCTTGTTTTGGAGATCTCGTGATCACAACCACGCTCCAAGAGGTATTTCTATACTTTGTGGCTTTATGAAACGATCCAAGAAATGTTCTTGTGATCACGTGGTTTCATCACTTGATTTAAAATTTTTAAATTCCACTGCATCTAGCGACTAGTGCAACGAGTCACCTCGATCGCACGAGATGCGATCAACACGCTTCCGTGATACGCTTGAGGATTCTTCGTATCCTTCATCTATGACCCGTCGGACTCGTTGGACTGTGAATCTAAAACAACATCCGAGGTTGGCTGCCTACTGGACGAATGTGTGTATGAGGAGGATGGATATTTGGATCGATGTGATCCATGAGACCCGCCACGTCCAAAACCTGTCATGACTGTAATTATGATGTAATATTTAATTACATAGTTATTAATGAATATTTTAGGTAATTTAATTATAATAATGTATTGAAACTTATAACTAATCTTCATCATTTATTTCGGTGGGATTAAAGGATATCTATTCGATTTCTGAGTTTTCTGAATCATCATTTGTAGAGTCAGAATCATCTTGTAGGTCAACACATAACACCTCATTATCAGCCAATCGAATTGATTCGATGATTGAGACTTCTTCTGTCACGTTTCAATCTCAGTTTCAACCGAAAATAACGTAAAATCTTTCTTGAGATTTTTGTCCCACTTTTACCGGCTTCCTGATATCTTGGCTCGTCACATTCAGGACACCGTTGTAAATGCTGGTGTTCACCGTAATATAAAATATGGTGATTTATACAATAGTCTATTTTAACTTCTGCTAAACCCATCTTCCGCATCATCTTTTTCGTTTGTAATAATTATCAGGTAATTCAGCATCTTCTGGTAATATTTTCTTGATAATCTTAAACATTGCATCAAAATTACGATCAGTCATATTATACTCCATCTTCATTGATAGAAGATCCGAAACCGTAGAGAGTTTTGAATATGTCTTGCAACCCAACCACAATGGCTCTTCTGTTTTTTCAACAACTCGTATAATTCTGCAGACTCTCCATATGGTTCCTCTTCATCTAGAAAAGCAATGTTCAAATCTGGACCCACAATGTCCGTAACCATATCTACAAATGGATTATTATTGTTAACTTCTTTTAACTCATTCATCTTGTCCTCGTAATCCTCACCATGTCGCCACCCAATCTGATATCCTTTCATGAAACCCATTTTATAAAGATGTAATTGAGTTTCATCCTTGGATCTCTTCCTCATTAAACGACATTTTTGACACGGACATAAGATAGTTCCATCTGAATCCACGACATGGTTACCTTGTGCGTAAGCAAATTGTATAAATTCATGAACACCTCTTTGAAAGGTATCTGTTACACGTCCATCTACTACACGCTTGTACTTCTACTCTCTATTAGTCATATTGATCAACCTGAATGAAACAAATTATATTGTCAAATCTAGGAAAACATGTGAAGAAACCTAAACCTAACCCATTCTTGACATAAAAGATGAGAAGAGAAGTGTCTCAATTATGTTATCACCTGATCCCGTCCGTAAGGATTCGAACTTACTAAAAGATGCTCGTTGTCACATGCTTTCTTATTTCTGATGAAAATTCGGCGGCATAACCCCACACCTCTCTCGTATACCTCAAAAATCAATCGCAATCAACTTTCAAAATAATCACATTAGTGATTATTTCGATAGTAAATTATGATTGATTTGATATACCGAAGAGGAAGGGGTTATGAAACCGAATTTCCATAAAAAACAAACAACTTGTGACAATGATCACCTTTTAGTAAGTTTGAATCCTTACGGACCCCCTTAGTCCGGGATCTCCAAACTAAGGAAAACTAACATAAATGTAATATTTTAAGATCACTTTACGTCATACATTTGTACGTGTTATAAATGATAGTATAAAATAATCTTAAAATTTTTATTCATTTATGTTAGCCGAGCATTTACATAAATTTAGTTGGTTAACGACGGGGATATGGATAAGTTTGATCCTAAATTAATGCCTAATAAACTGTTTGGCTTAATATTATTGGAAGTGTACCGGCAAAAAAAGATTTCTCCACCTGCAAACATCAAAATTCACGACCATTGGACTGGGATAAGCCATCCCAAAGTGAGTCCAATAGTACTATGACAAACAAAATATAACACAATTGGAGGTGGTCAAATCCTCTAATGTGTGTAGGGCCACACACCACCCGGTGTGGAGGGACACACACCACCTGGTGTGGAGGGACACACTATGTGTGAATGATTTTGTGCAATTTTATAATAATTAATGGTTAGTGTTTTAGCCTTATTATTAATCTAACTATAAGTTAATGTGATATACTCGATCACATTAACTAGAATTTAATGTGACAATAAAATATCACAGAAGAAAAGTTTGTGTTTATAGTTATCATCACGCTCCAACAATTTTGACTTAAATCAATGAATAATTTGACATCCATTATTTAGTTCTTATTCCCAAAAGCTTTGTATCTCTCATCCCTCTTTCAATGAACCATTTCTAACCTTACTTCAAATTCAAGTTCAATACCACAAATACATTCTTTAACTCCTTCCCATGTGTTTGTTCTTTCATTCTCTCATATCAGCATTCATCTACTTCTTTATTTTTTACCACTTCCAACTGCAATCCTAAAATCCCAAGACATGAACCATTGTGATGAAACTAGTGTTATGGCATAATTCAATATTCTCTATTTCTATATCAAGATTCACCTACTTCTCTATTTAGTCACTTTACTTGTTGTGACATTTAATCAAACACTTGACATGCCTATGATATTCTATCTATATTAGACAAAAATATACTCAGATCTAACAACTACATATTAGTCAACTATATGAAGTATAAGCAACAAGTTTACGAACTAATAATATTAAAAATAACAAGAAACAATCAATAATATTAAAACTTTAAACCATCAAAATAAGATTGAAATGTAATAACATATGAAAAAATGAGAGAAAGGATGATAAAATATATCTAAATAAGGGTGTGTGTGTGTGTGTGATTGAATACTCCAATGGGGGTCGATCGAGGCAGGGATGATGGAGCACGTATCGCTGGAGGGGAGAAATTGAGAAGAAAATTGGGTGGAATGAAGAAAAGAGGATGCCCGACGTTTTGTTTATAGGCATGGGTGAGGACACTTATGTGCTTGCTAACTACTCTCCAGATGCTCGCCAGAATGTTGATATGCGTCGGTCCCATCACGCCTTGAATTTCAAATGAGCGAGCACAAAATGGCGAGCACATATGTTATTCAAGTGCTCGTCCATATACGAAAAATATATCGCACCTCCAGATACAAAAGGACGACCAGCCAAGGCGAGCACATGTGTAACTTAAGTGCTCACTAGGATATTAGCGAGCACATGTGCTCACCAAGTGCACGCCATAACGTGTACGCCAATCACACCTTTTCTTGTAGTGAAAGCATCATACAACTTGGACTTAAAATTCATTGAGACCTCGAACATTTCCAAAATATTTGGTCCAACCCATGATTTAAATATATAAAAAATATTTCCATCTATTTTAAGTTCTAAAATATGATAAACAAGTCAATTAAAGTAATCAAGTCCTCTTCCAACCCAGCTTATGGAGAAATCCAATTTCTCGAGGCCACATGATCGGAATCATATGAAACCCTTTCACATCGATTGGGGACATGATTTATACTTACTAATAAATATTTTATCATGTTATATGACTCAAAAATAGTAGATACAAATTCATATTTTTATTGCTATTTTTGATCGAAATTGGAGTCTACGATCGCTTTTAACATCTAAATCTTCTACTGAGTACCACTAATTATTGGTGTGACATATGGGCATGAGTCCAAACCATATAGCTTTAACTAATATAGCAAAAAAAGTTCAAAATAGGTGATAATATTAGAAACTTCAAAAGTCATCAAATCATTAAAATTGTCACAAACATACCCAAAGATCGAGATGTTTAGCCAATTGTTCATCGGACTTGGATGTATCCAAATCCTCTAAATTTAGCTCTGATACTAATTGAAGGAAGTAAATAAAATATGTTCTCATCATAGAAATGCAAAAAATAACATACAATTTTCATATTCGAAATATTCATCATATGAACGCTAATTTTAGCATAACAAAAAATTTATGCAAAGAAAAACCATATTCTGAAGGGAAAATTTCAAACATAGTTTCAAATATTCTAATGAATATTAGTAAGAGATCGTGGTTATCTCTTGAAGTGTGAGTCTCTAAAATAAGAGACCTCTCTAATGAAGTCCGAGATCTCTCCTCTCGCAAGCATGATGGTGAGTCATGTTGCTTCATACAAACTTTGATATTTACTTCTTCTTGAATTTGTCCACCCAAGGATGAGATCAAGAGGATCTCAAGCTTCTGATTCCATCTCATGAAATGGATTCCTCTTGTACTACTCAAAGCATGATGAAGAAGACAATCTTCTCTCTCGTAGGGCTACATATATAAAAAGAAGATGCAAGTTTAATGCTAAACATGTAAGATTATGGAGAGAGAATCTCGAATGTATAATTGAGACTCTAAAACTCTCAAGAGTCCCCTCTCAAAGATTAAGGAAACTTGGGTTCTCAAGAGGCAAAATCATTCATCTATTTAATTTATTTTCAAAGAGAAAGGCATGCTCTCTCTTTTATATTCTTGTACACGCCCCCTTAGAGTCTTACTCTAAGAGAGCATGTCTACGATGATGGTCTTTGGATGAGAAACTAAGAGCTATGATTTAGTTATTGTTCACTAAGAAATAAGACTACATTTTATCTCTTTTTAGTTACTGATTAAACCAAGCAATAAATAACGTAACAAATCAATCAACCAATTGAGAGTATTGACTCTCAATGGTGGAGCCATGTGTCACCCACACGTCCCCTTTTTTTTGCCAAAAATAGGTTTGAATTTGTTGCTTAATTGCCATGATAATCCAATTATCATAAATATGAATCATATTCGTACAAATTAATATATATTAATTATTATGAATCAATATTCACATTAATTAAATACATATATATGATGCGAATCAGATAGAAAAAACCCCATATATACACATATCCATGGTAATAACAATTATTATCATATTATTGATGACATTAAGTATGAGTCATAATCCAATTATGTCTCGTGACCAGAAATCTTGGATACTTGGAGATAATTTCGAGGAGATCATACTATCCATGTATACTTGAAATTTAGATAACTATCCAATTTCATGATTTATATTATTTTATCAAAATATGTCACTTATGAATTTTGAGCTCCAGCTAAAATAATTCACACTCTAAGTGAGCTCAATGAAAGGCATTGCACTCTCCATGAGGTGGAGAAAGTATCAATGAGCTGAATCCAACTTCCTTGACCATTTCTAATCAAAGTCCAAATCATTTAGAGTTTAGAAATGAGCTCAAGAAGTGTGCTTATTTCCATTTCTATCGTCATATCACTTTCCAACATTTGGACATTAAAATTGGAATTGGATTTGGATATTGGATTCAAAAGGGATGACACTTAATCCAATTAACTCTATAATCATCAAGTTAAGAAACGGAGCCACTAAAATCCATCATGTTTCATCATTCTCTCAAAATGGAATTGTCATCGTAGATGATCTATTAACCCTGAGTATTACAATATTCATCCATCCTTCATGCTAAAAGACTTTGATATATCTGAAGTGCAAACCCTAGTTTGATTGTCTTCTTCGGAATAAACCAATAGATTTCTCATTGATAATTGGACGATAATACTAATCATATACTTTACAAAAGTATATATTAGTATCTAGTATTCTTTTCTTATTTCACAAATAAGACAACCATGCATAGATTTCATTATGACTCCAAATTATCTCATAAGTGAACTCTGTCATCGATTCATCAACTATGAACATATATAATGTCTTTGAGAGATCATACTTCTCATATGTTTTCATATGCACGTTAACTCGTTGATATATGGACCTTGGTTAGGTCACCAACGTATTGGTCTATCAAATATACACACTCATGCATATAGATGCATATCTATCTCCGGTCAAAGGATGTGTGCCAGATCGTGACAATTACGATTCAGGTCTTTGTTTATCTCAACCTCATCAAGTCAACTATTTGACTTGATTATTCCAACACTTCCGAATCTCTATTCTTATGTAGTGGATCTGTGTCAAGAATTCGGTTGGAAATAAGTGTTTAGAGACATATTACCATCTCTTTCTGATACTGGAGATCTTTATTGAATATCACATGTTAATGTCAGTTGTGTCCTCCCAATTACATAATGTCCAATATGACCATAGTATATAATCCTAATTGTACAAGGGACTTAATATTAGTGCATTTATAATCATTTTATTCATATGGACATGATAAAATAATAATTTTATAGCACTAATGAGTCTCCAGGGGCTTACATGTCCAACCGTGTTTGGTTTGGAAGATCTTCCTTCAAGGATCTTAGGCTAAGGTAAGTCTTCCAATTATGTTAGGCTTCCCATGTCAATAGATTTTAGTTTTATACATAAAGTATCGCATGTTTAATTTTATGCAATTAATTATATATAATTTGGAAGAATAATTGAAGAAAAGTGGTACCCTTCAAGTTTTGCTAGAGATTCAAGGTAGAGTTCCTCAAACTTAACATTTCGGACCTCCAATTCTTCATGCGTCACTTGATCATCTTATAATCTTATTATAGTCTTATGATGTGTGTTATTGATTTAAGCATGCAATAAAATGGATCAATATTTAGTTTAATTATGTGAAAAAATAAAATAATGTAATCAATGCTAAGTTCATGAAATTTAGATACCTTTCAATGATCTGATGCCACGGATAAAAGTTGGGCGTGTTATAATACTAATTTTGAGCTTACCATTATGTTTTATGCCATGAAATTCATCAATATTTGAGTTGACTTCAAGTTTATTCTTAATATCTTGTTGATTCCAAGTTAATTCTTAATATTTTATTTCCATCCAGCTGCCACTAGCAGACAATTTATAAGGCAACTACCCATTGGTGAGTCAAGTGGTCAACCTAGATACATGCACTCTCTCTGTTTAGAGAGCCCTCTCGGTCTCCTATGCTTCGCACTGTCGAAAGAGCATTGACTTGTGTCTTGAATCAATGAGGGTCCAACTAATTCCTAATTGAATTGACCTTTTATATACTAGTTGGAAGGAGGAAGAGGGATAGTCACACATGACGGAGGAAAGAAAATAATAAGTACGCTCCCCACCCAGCCGGTCTTGTCCACGCTTGTGGCTCGCTCGTTGTCTACTAAACGAGCCTTCCTTGATCGATCATTAAGCGGAGTCAAATCAATCATATATGATTAATGCATGCATTCCATTATCGTGGAAATCTTCCCCCATGGCACCGTCAGAATATGGGGCAAAAAATTGAAGAGGAGCAAGATCGGGTTTGATAGCTATATCCATTTCATATCACCATCCCCGGCAATTACGGGCATTAGCTCGCACCCACCCGCGCTAGCTCGGGCTTTGATTTGATTAAGAAGTGCATTCATGACTTACAAGTTGATTTATAATGTTTTCATCGTTTTCTTGAGACATGCAAGTCAAATTACACATTTGTAAACCGATTTACATGCCTTGAAAATAGACTAACACTTCCATAAGACTACTCAGAAATATGTAGTATTTGAACTAAGAGTGGAGGCAACTTACAAAAGTGTAAGTCGATCAATAATTTTTCTTGATCGACTCCTAGGTTTACAAAAGCATGTTTTGATGTCACCCTGTGATATTTGTCGCTCTTAAGAATATCTAATTAACCCCAATGATCCTTAATTATTTTTTATACATGATAACTTTAATATATCATTCATGTTAACTTGCGTTCATGGTTCATGATCTAATGTGGTCCTTCTAGATTGAATTATTTTGGACTCCCGAAGCTAAAAAGAGGACTAAAATTAACTGCTTGGTTCCACCTTTACCCTTGTTATTGTTATAGTCTCATACATATCAATGATTATAAAATGATCAAAATGAAAGATTGTAATATAAATTGATGGATTAAATAAATTATGATGAGTTTATTTACAGTCTTGTGTATATTGTATATCAATGCTACACCAAGTGTGATTTTAGTTGATAAATTGTCAATGCATCACTATAAGGAAAACAAGTTGTGGCTACAGAACTATGGCCATGGATATGGTGTTTATGACCATAGAATTGAGCTCTAGCTACAACACGTTGTGGCCGGTAGCCGTAGCTACAAATCTCATTGCGAGAGTTTTCTAACCATGAATATGTCGTGGGCACTACAAGTGACCACAGAACTTGTCGTGGCCACAACTGTCGTATGAAGACTTTGGCTACGGATTGTAACTACGAGAAACTACTGACCATGGAATTATCGTGGCCACTAGTTTCCATAGCCACATTCTGTGGGCACAACTCATTTTTCTTGTAGTGCATGTTCATTATAGTAGATACATGAATGATAATTAATATATCAAAATTGGTTACTTACTACAAGGAAAACAAGTTGTGGCTACAGAATTATGCCCATAGATGTGGGGTTTGTGGTAATGGAATTGAGCTCTGGTCATAACACATCGTGGCCAGTAGCCGTAGCTACAAGTCTCATCGTGAGAGTTCTCTAACCACGAATATGTCGTGGCCACTACACGTGACCACAGAACTTGTCGTGCCCACAGTTGTTATACGAAAACTTTGACCACGAATTGTAGCTACGAGAAACTAGTGGCCACGGAATTATCATGGCCACAAGTTTTCGTAGCCACATTCCATGGCCAACTCATTTTTCTTGTAGTGACTAATAAACTTAAGTCCATATTGCAGACTAGGTATGCCGCTATTTTGGTTTCATATTTTCTTTAATATATGCTTGTGTGAATGGGGATATGAATATATGATAGTATCTTAAGAGAATGTCTAGGTTTGTGATATATTCATAGTTTATACATTGTTTGAGATTATAAAGTTGCTTATAAGATGCCCTAGAAGATGTAGCTTATTGCATGGAATATTCACGTGATACAAGGACATATCAGTTGCATACAAGTGCTAAATGTACGTCATAAGTGGTCGACATGAAGTAGATACACCAATAATCAAATGAACTTTATGGAGCACAATAACCTTTGACAAAGAGTATGGAAATTAATAGAGAGAGAAGCACGAATATGGGTCTTCATAGCTGCGTAATAAATGAAAATATATATGTGAATTACGATTGATAAACTCGGATGAAGCCTCCAACATTGAAGTATTGACTACAGGGCACTCTACAACTAGTCGTCATGGATCTTGGGAGGTCTAAACTTAAGATGACGTACATTAAGAGTCTCCTTGGTCGTGTAACTCTTCCTTGCTCCCTCTTAGAATTATAACGGAACTAATGGCAATAGTAATGTAAACTTATAGTTCCTCCTAGATACAGTTTATATGCTTTCTATACTTGTAGCGGAAAGCTGGTGACACTAAAAGAAAAACGAGTTGTGGTCATGGAATGTGGCTACGGAAACTTAGGTTCACGATAATTACGCAGCCACTAGTTTCTCGTAGCTACAATTCTGTGGCCAAAGTCTTCAAATATGTAAGGAGGATATTCATGTTAGTGGCCACGACAAGTTCTGTGGTTACATGTAGGAGCCACGACATATTTGTGGTTAGAGAAATCTCACGACGAGACTTGTAGCTACGGCTACTAGCCACGACGTGTGATGACCAGAGCCTAATTTCAAGGTTTTAAAAACTGAACCAAACCGGCCGATTCAACTAGTTAAATCAAGAACCGGAAGAAAAATTGTCCAACCACCCGTTTTTTTTTCACAAAATAAAAACCAGTCAAAATCGATCAAAATCAGGTTGGACTATTTAAACCCGGTTGAACCAATTGAACTAAATCACCAGTTCAACCATCCATTTTTGACAAAAAATAAATTTTTTGATAATTAATAAAATGTAAACTTTTAAAAACTATTCACAATCTCCTCTCATTCTAATCCAGAATATAGTACGCATTTATCTCTTCTCCTTCCATATGTGTCAATGATCCATTATCACCTCTTCCTTCCTACCATACAAGCATTGACTCTCTTCTCACATATTATATGAGTTTGTCTACTTCCAACAACAACAAAGGAAGAATACATTGTCATAGTTATATTACGAGAAGTAATACATTAAAAATACTTTAATTAAAGTTTAAATAGTTTTGAAATTATTAATTTTATACAATACAAACACATATGAATTTTACAAAATAGTGCTATTTTTGAGTTTTTCTAATAACATCTATAACCCTAACATTTAGCAATGTCTTTTGCGTTCCTATATTCTTAAAAAATCCACAATATTATCCTTATGTCGGTATAATATAGGAGCACACATGTACTAATAAAATGTCACTACAATCTATTTTGTAAAAATATAGGGGGCGCACAATTGTAAAAAAAGGAGTATAAGTGTTATTGGAAAAACGTGGAAGGACACAAGTATATAGATCCTCTAAAGCTACGATGTAGCATTTTTCATATTTATTTGTATTATACTACCGATCTAACTTGTTTCGACACGTTTATACCATACAAACCAAATCAATAGTAAAATGGTTCGGTCTTTTCTGATTTTTATGAACTACTGACATCATCATTTGTTCGACCGGTCGGTCCCATTGGTCCGACCATAAAAATAAAAAACCGATACTTACTCGATTTAATGTCCGGTTCGGTTTTTAAAAGCTTGCCAAATTCTGCAGCCACAAGCCTCACATTCGTGGGCATAATTCTGAAGCCACAACTTATTTTCCTTGTAATGTGACCTCCGTACTTATATTATTTAGACCAAAATCTAAGGAAAAGAGAAAGAGATCCCCTCGAACTCACTCAGGCTACCGAAAGAAAAGACCCCCGCTCCTGAGGGTTGTAGCGCTCATACCTGAATGGAAATCAAGTCTACCTAAGCCCATGAGAGGACCGGAGTTGGACCCGACATATAGGAAAAGTTAACAATATTTATATAGTGGCAAACTAATATTTAACTGCATGCGCAAGAAAAAGATCTAGCCCGACCAATACTTTGGTCTGCATAGTCAAATCAAGGGATGTAGGTCCCAGAAACAAATTAACTAACTCTCCGACATGCTTATACTTGAAGGGGACACTAACATCAACAACGCCTATGCACAAATTGAACTTCAGAAAAGACAGTAAGTAGCGCTTGAGGGAAAGGGAAATTCTTGATTTTTGTCCAACCATAATAAACTTCACGACGGCAAGGACTCTCCCGATCTGTATATGTAGTTGGCATTGGCTTTCTTTGTGCTTCACTGATCAACTAGTTATCGTTTGACGAAAAGCGATGCAAAAACCAGCGTCTATGAAAAAAAAATGTCAAGTTGAGTGCACCGGAGGAACCACCTTTCTGCTAGGGAACCTAGCACCCTCCTTTCAAATCCAACGAAATGAACAAGTTGTGTGCGCTTAGTGCCCCTTTGGTTGAGGCATTTTAATTATGTGTTCTTCCCTCGCATATTAAGTGTGTTGCCATGGAAAGTCTTTCACCACATCCACAAAATGCTAAGTAAAAGCCACATTTAAAGTAGCTTATTGTGTGTTAGCATTGCAATATAGATTGTTTATCCTAAGAATGATAAAAAAGTTGAAAAGGCAATGACTTATCTCGTTCCATGTTGCAATCCTCACTAAAGGCATTTGATACCTATGTGGTTGTCAACTTCGAAAAGCGTAAAATGATGTATGGATGAAATATCTGATAGCAGAAGGTACACCTATATTCCTACTTCATGACATCTATATTCCTACTTCATGATGTCCTCTCTAGGGCCTTCATGAACTCTCCACAGTAATTGGAGGTAAAATGGGAGTATCTATTAGATACAATCTACTTGGGATTCCATGCAGTCATATGATTTGGATATATATAACTTGACCATATCCACTTGCATGCAAGTTATGTTGACTAGAATGAAATGTAAAGACTTGGTTAATCAATCCAAGGTAATCCAAATAACATCATATCCCCCTACAATGTGAGGTTAGGATGTTGCAAAATTCATAGAAGTGCTATCAAATTTTCATATCCAAGTAGGAATTATGACAACGATTAACATGTTTTACAATGTTTCTCTTCATCCCCTCCCACTAGAAGTGCAGGTAGTGGTTTTGGCATAGCTTAGTTCTTCTTGGATGGATATATAATTTAGAACTATGTGCATTGTCTAATATGTATCCCCTCGATCGTCATTATTCGGGACAATGACATGGTCATCCTTCAACATGATGAACTCATGGACTGAATCTATCAAACTCCTTCTTCAAACAATGGTGGAACAAATCTTGTAATTTCTGATATGTTCATTGACCATACACAATCCTTTATTGTAATACATTGCACTTAATGAGTATAGTTATAGTATCTGAGGTGTTGTCAAATGGGTGCCACTTACTGAGCATTGTGAGCACATCCTAAATCTGTAGCCATACTACATTACCCACCATACACATTCTTCTACTCAAGGCATCTTCCACAATATTTCCCTTACTTGGATGATAAAAGATCATACAATCATAATCCTTTAGTAGTTCCATCAATCATCATTGCCTCATATTCAACTCGTTCTAGTCAAAGATGTGTGTGTGTGTGTATGAGGCTCTTGCAGTTTGTAAAAATCTCAAATGTAACCCTATATATAATGATGCCATATCTTCAATACAAAGACTGTGGCTACCGACTCCCAATCATGTGTGAGGTGGTTCTACTCATGATTCTTCAACTACCATAATATGTATACGATGACTTGACCATGCTGCATTAATATTGCACCGAAACCCTCCTTATATGCATCAATGTATGCTATGACATCTAAGGTACCCGAGCAAATAGTGAGACCACATTTTTGTATCTAACTTGTTTTTGCATCCTTATATGGTAGATTTATTTATTGAAAATTGTAAAAGAACATGATAATGCATCATGTATAAAAAGAAACTTAAATTCCAAATTCAATATAATCCTTTAATTTGATAGTGTGGTCTTCAACTTTTTATAATGGATTATGGTGCTCCCCAACTTTAATTTGATTGTGTGATCTCCAAGTATTATTTCTTGACATCTATGCATATTACTGATTTTTGCGTCATAATTCAAATGTTGTGGGTAGCATGATATACCAATATGAGAGAGTAGACTATTGACGGAAGAAAGTTAGTGTAAAAATTCAATCCAAATCGTAATCTAGTGGATTGAATTGGAGTTAAATATTTGATGTTGGATTGGATTTAAAAAGTTAAAATCCATTTGGACACGAATTAAGATTAAATTCGATCCATGAGCGCCTGTGCTTATTATGCATCACATTCTTGCACCTCCCAACTTGTTCCACGCGTTCATGTATGCCTTCATCCAACAATCCCTCCTTTCTCTCTCCTCATCGTAGATAACAATACATTATCCTCATTTAATTTTACAATAGCTATTTTTTCGTGCTTGATATGCATTAAGGCTGTCATTATTTCTCCTTCTAATCAATATTGAGTCTTTTTTCTTTATTTCCTTATCAATGATGGAATTTGTGCATAATCGACATATTATAACATAACCAATTGGATAAATTGGAGCTTTAGCAATAAATAATTTGATTGTTCATTCGTATATCTTCGATGAATTAAAATATCACTACAAGACCTTGACCTAAGCCAACAATTCAAATATCACTACAAGACCTTGACCTAAGCCAACAGACACTTTAACATTTATTGTCATATCTTCTATAGTTAAATATGTAACAATAAATACTATTTGTTACTTATTTGTTACTTATTCTCTGAATTCACAGCTATTTTTGTATTCATCATTATATTCCTAGCAAGGAATTAAATTTGATGGTTATCCACAGTCGTTGTCAAATTTAACAATGATTATTATAAATGTTAACGCATAAGCTAACAGATATATCATCATTATACAAATATTTAGCAATAAATATGATTACATTCATTGTTAATTACAAACAAAAGCTAATTAGCATCAGAAAATATTTATTTTTTATATTTAACATCAGAATATATGGCAATAAATATTCAAGTTACTCGTTGTCATATATCAATTTTCTTGTAATGTAACATTTGTTGTCAAATTATCTTTAGTAGTTGAAATCACAATAGGGACTATTAACCATTTTCAATCATCACTTATTTGTCAAAAAATTCGAAGAAAGATTTTTTATTTTTTTAAAGTTAATAGATACATGATGTTGCATGGTTCATTGATTATAATACGGCAATGGATATATCATTTATTGTCAATTTTAAAAATCAAAGATAACTTAACAACGAAGCATTTTTTAAATAAATAATAGTTCAACGTCGAAGAATATTAATGTTGTTTATAAAATCACATTAGAAAGCATAGCAATGAATCCTCATATTGTTCGTGACCATGTATACGTTCATTTCCTTGCGGTGAATGATACATTTTTTACTTTTAACTACGAAATGGTTACTTTTTATGAGATGATCAATATTTGATTTCCATACACAAAATCATAAACTCTACTGTTAGGATTTTACAAATATGCACGTTTCAAATACCACTAAGTTTTTGTTGATAAATCCTATTATGGTCAATCCTCATTTACTCATAAACTCCGAGTTTTTAAATATAGACATGATTTTGTCAGGGATGACCTTTATTATATACTCAAACATGTTGGGGTTGCTTCATAAAAAGAAGCACATGTAAATTTTATGACTGATCCGTAAGAGGATAGATCGACACTTAAACCAGCAGATGTTTTAATATTTGGATGGGATGGAGGGAAACATGCATATGTTAATTTGACTGGAGTTTCTTTATTGGTGGGTCTGATAAGGAGTGATTTTATTACGGGATACACTGCACAGAAAGTTGTCTCAGCTAAATTTGTTAAGCATGAGAAGGCATGTATTGACAATCAACATGTACTCATCCCCTGTAGTTTCGATACCTTTATATTTTTTAGCAACTGAAGAAGTGGAGCTCCTCAAGAGGGTCCAAAAATTATGCATAGCAATGTTATGGTTCCCAGGTCTATAAATGTGGTGTTTCGTAAAATTGGATTTACCGTCCAAAAGCGATTGGTGACACAACTTGTTGCCCATCTCCCACCGATCTCTATGTAATTCTTATATTCTCGTCGCGGTAGTTATTATTTGATGACATTTATAAATTTAAATCTTGAATTGAATTTTATATAAAAAAATAATTTCCAAACACCTAACATATAGATAAGTTATCTATTATGTGAGTTATCTATCTTGTTTAATTTATAACTTGAATGTTTTTAACTTTTAGAATTTTAATCAAGGGTAAAATGTAAAAACGGCTCCAGCTATTTGATGAATCCCTGATTCTCACTCTTTATTCTTTTATTTTAGCTATTTATGTTGGCAAATCATCATGTAAATAGGTGTAAATACAATAAATTAGCATTCAACATGCATTTGTTGATACTGCATAATTAGCATGTATTTGTGCAAAAATAAAAGAATAAAGGAAAAGAAACAGGAAGGAGGTATTTATAATAAATACAGAGTGACTTGAACCCCGAGAGAAGACCAAGCCTTGACCTGATCGCCAAAATAAAATAAGTAGAGAGAGATATGACCTACTCTTTGTTGTATATATTACCTATATATGTAAATAACTATTTTAGATAAAATAAAAATAAATTATTCTTTTTACCTCCTTGTGTATAGTCCTAAAAATAAAAAAAATAAAATTAAAATCAGAAAAATAAAATAAAAACAAGAATAAAATCTTGCTTACTTGTACAAAATACATGTATATAGATAGCTTCCCCTGTTCATTTCGAAATTATACACCATTTATAAAAATAAAATAATAATTATTTTATACTCCTAAAAATATGTTGTAAATAAATAAATACAAAATTGGAGTATTTATGTAAAAATAATAAAATAAAAGAAATTGTACATAGTACATAGGTATATTATACATGTATATAATATTATATCTTGTATACAGATTAATTTAGTTTTCATAAAAATAATTAGAAATTACAGAAAAATATTTTGAAAATAAAAACATTTTTTATACATTTTTTCTTTTGAAGTCATTTACTATTTTTTATTGATTTTGTAAATATTTTAAAAAATCGGAATTTTCTGATTGGCCAGGGCTGGGTGTTGACCTCTGGTCAACGCCCTCTTACAGGCTTGGTCTGATCCCTCTCGCCGGAGCCAGTTCTCCCTTTTTTTCCTGATCGGGTCGAGCCTCCTTCAGATCTAAATCTTCGCCTACTCCTCCTCCTAAAATCTGACACCTTCGCAGATCCCTAGGAAGGCACGGATCTTCCTATGGTTGCGTGCTATCGCCTGATTCTTCCACCCCCATGGGAAGCCTATATAACATACCCTTCGACCTCCTAGTGCCGCAACTCGTTCCTCGCCCCTTCCTTCACCATTGGACATCCCTAGATGAGTGACAGTAGCTGGGAGACGCCTCTGGAGAGGAGCTTGGTGGCTTGAATCAGTAGCTCAGCTACGTGGCCAGCAAGAGTCGCCACGTTTAGCACTCCCCCACCCCCCGCCTTTCGCAGTGAGGTTGAGGCCACTACTCTGACGGCCCTCATCGCCTGATGCTCAGGAACTTGTTCCAATCCACAGGTAGCACTTATTCCGACTTCATTTCCTATTCCCATCGAATCTTTTCGCTTTGTCGCACGTTCACTCGCTCCGACCAGTTGGTCGGAGCCTCGATATCCACACCCATTCATTCCGATCGAATCGACCTCTCGCCTATTATCTTGCACCATAGCCTGATCATCCTTAGGCTCGACCATCCGGTTGAGATTGAGGCTTAGATCTCCCTCTACCCCCTTCATCGGAGATCGAATTCCATCCATCATCGCTTCTTTCCCTCCTGGCTTCAATAATAGACCGAAGCACTGCCTCGAGTCTCAGCTTTCTCTTGCAGGTATCTCCGCACAACAAGAACCTTTGTCCGACCTCCAGTTGCTCGGTGGAGTAACTCCAGGTGGAGCTTCCTTATCATGGCCATCTGATCATGATTCAGTTGATCCGTCTCCAGAATTCGACGCGGAGCACCCCATCGGAGGTGCTGGACCGTTTGGAGGCTCGATCAACCCAAAGGATGCGCACCTATCCTTGATTGAAGTTCGCCTTTCACCCGTTCATCCACCATCTTCCGCTACCGTTGGATGAGGAACAGAGCACCATTTTGGATCTGAGCCGCTCATTGCTGCAGCTTTTGGATCGTTGATCCAGCACGCCATGACACATCTACGCCACACGTTGCCGATATTCCCTGGGGCGTCAGATCTGACACTGCAGGCGATCTGCACCACACATTCCCGCCTCCTTCAGATCTCGCCACGTGCCACCCCACGCCCTCATCACGTGCTTCAGGGTACTTTGCATCTTTTATCCCGTATTTTTTTATACTTTATTAGTTAGTTCAGTAAATAATTTTGTAAGCACATATACTTTACGGTTGGATCCTTGTTATTTGTCGTATTTACATTCTAGTCCTGTCCGACTGAGCTCACGTGTAGTCTCACGTGCATAGTGGTGTTTTTGCATGATATACACATGCGTTCTTGACTGTTCTGTTTTGAATAGAAGTTTTGGATATTTTTAGTTATACCCTTGTGCGTGTAAATATTCCGCATGTGGGTGAATTTATTGGACAATTGCAAGTTTATCCCTAGGGTTTTAATGCCTATTATTATTTGGCCCTGAAACTTTCAAATAATTGCAAGCAGATCCATGTATGTTGTGTGCTTTGTTTGTAATCAAACAATTACTAAATTAACTCCAAAAATTTCATAAAAAGTACAGTTAGCTCCTGCTAACATTTTAATATTTTTGGTAATTTTTGTGACTTAATTTAGTTTTATTTGATATATCCTAAAAATAAAAAAACACCTAAAAACTGTTTGGTCTATTTTACAAAGTACATAAAAATTCGAAAAATTGTCTGAAAAAATTTATAAAAATTTGTGTGTGTGTTTTCATGTGTTTTGTATTCAGTGGTATTTTTGTTTCAAAATCCTTTATAAAAATCCTAAAAAGCTAAAAACTCTAAAAATTTATAAAAAAATCATTAAAAATTCTAGAAAATTGAAAAAATAGGATTTTAGTTCCTGCTTGTAGCTCTTTTTATTTACTCTATCATAAAAATCAACAACCAAGACATTTGGGTATTTTTAATATTTTAAATTTGCTTTTTTATCCAGGCTATACATTGTTTTCTATTTTTGTCTTTCTTTGATTTTTTATAAAATCATATAAAAATTGGAAAAAATCCACAAAATCACTAAAAACATTTGAATATTTTAAAAACACAGAAATGTCTTTACTTCCTATTTTTGAGTATTTTTACTCTTGATAAAAATGGTTGAAACTAGTTTTTAACCCTTGCGTATACATTTGTTTCCTAATTTTGAAAATATTAAAAATTGCAAATTAAAAATTGATAAAATATGCATTTTCTGATCTGATTACCGACTAATTCGCAGGTTTACTTGTGCTCCTTGTGTTCGACCCTGGTCTATACCAGGTTAAATAAATAGCGGAGACCGCGAACATTGATTTTGTGCTTGATTGTTTTATTTATGTGGTCTTGATTTTTCTTGTTGAGTCTAATTGGTTGATTGGGGTCACAACGATCCTTGCTTATTTTCCACACTTAACCCTGATCGGTTGGTCGCTCACCACTATCACTACAAGAAAAATAAGTTGTGGCCACAGAATGTAGCTACGGAAACTTGTGGCTATGATAATTGTGTGGCCATTGGTTTTTCGTAGTTACAATTCTGTGACCAAAGTTCTCAAAGATGTAAATGTCACGACATATTCGTAGTCAAAGAACTCCCACGACGAGATTTGTAGCTACGACTACATGCCAAGAAGCGTTGTGGCTAGAGCCCAATTCCGTGATCACAAGCTCCACATCCGTGGGCATAGTTCTGTGACCACAACTTATTTTCCTTGTAGTCTATACCTCGATTCTCAATTAAATGTCTCATATTTCAATTATAACAAATAGAGGCTTGAACTTTCAACTTGAAAGTTTAATGTTGACATATAAGGGTCGTTGAAGCTTATAGAGGTTTCTATTTGAGACAAAAAAATAAGATAAGACCCTTTTGTTACAGTTGAAAAAAATAAGTTTTTAAATTGAGAATTGTTACAAGGGTCGTTGAAGTATTTTATTTTAATTTATCCTTTAATCAATTCTAAAGAATATACGCAAGATTTGATTAGTTATCAACCTTTGCTTGGTGCCCTAACATGTGTAGTCTAAAGATAGAAAAGCGAGGAGGTTCTAACCTCCGTTAACTTTTCTTTGCCTCCATCAAGCACCACCACCCACTCGCCCTTTTCTTGGCCCTCTCCTCCCACCATTAATGACTCTTTGGGCTAGTGGGAGATGGTTGGACATGCGAGCCCACGACGAGCCATTATGCAATAAATGTTATTGTAAATATCATTCTCTGATTTGAAATGAAGAATAACTAATTTGCATAATAGGTCCCTCAGTACAACTAGGGTTATGTACCATGTCCATCTTAATGATCATTCAATTGTTGATTCAATAATTGAATCATAGAGGCTGGTGCTTGGATGAATATCTTAGGAGTTAGATCGAGGACTCATCAAGTATCATCAAATGATAATTAAGAGAAGATCTCCAGTCTGAGAAGGAGATGGCAATCTTTCTCTGAAGGCTGATATCTAACCGGCCTCTTGATGCATGTCCTCTACATAGGAATAGAGATTCGGAGGTGTTAGATTAGTTAGATCAAAGAGTTGACTTAACGAGATCGATATAACCATAGTCCTATATCATATGCTGTCACGATATAGGCATGCATCCTCTGATTGGAGACAGATGTGCTACTATATGTCTGAGTATGTACTTTTGGTAGACCAATAGGTTGATGACCTAATCAAGGTCTATACACCGGCGCACTGGTGTGCATGTAAGGGTATATGAGCAATAAGATCTCTCAAAGTAATCATACAGGTTCATTACTGAACTGGAAGACACGAGCTCACTCATGAGATATTGGGAAGAATCAAATTCCATGCACGGTCCTCTTGATTCGGAAGCTTGACTGAATTCGTAGGTTTGATATATACTTTTGAAAAGTATATGATCAAGACCTAGGTATGATATATATTTTTGGTAAGTATATGATCGATACCGACTCCCAATGATCAAATGCGAAACTTACTGATAAAACCTTGAAGTAGATAGTGTAAAAATAGATCTAAAACTTCGGGTTTATTCTGGGTCTTCCAGTATGCAGGATGTACAGGTATTGGGAATACCTGAGGGTGATGTGATCATAAATGATTGTATAACCATGACGCTTCCATTCTTAGGAAGTGATGAAACATGTATGGATTTTAGTGACTCCTCTCAGTAGAGAAGTGTTCTAATCTTGGTCCAAATGTTGGACATTGATTTGGATGTGATTCAGATGCAATGAGAAGATTATATTTGCGGTCTTGATTTAATCAAGCATCTACGTGAGGCCCGAGATATGGATTTGAGATGTGATCTCAATATCCAAGTCACTATCCGTGGAACATTACAATCGCTCTGTCCTTATCTCCAAGTATCCGTAGAGAAAGCACATTATCCTTGAAAGAGCTTTGGATAATTTATTATTGATATTATGTATACGAGCATTGAGAAAATTGATAATTGAATGTGATTTAATTATCACGAATAATATGAATTTGATTCATATTATAAGGAGAGTGATCTTAGGTAATTAAATGTGATTTAATTATAAAAAATGAGAATAATGTGAAAGCGATTCATATTATTTGGGAACATGAGAATAGAGATCCAAGATTATTATATGTGATTTAATTATCTTGGATATGAATAATGTGGATATGTCTATCCATATTAATCATATAATTGTAAATATGATTTATAATATATAAGAGAGATAATTGTAATTTACATTTGTTAATAAAATATTGATGTGAATTGGGTCCGCATTGGATAATTAATTGAAAATATAATTCACATTTTATTTTGGGTTGTGAATGTGATTCACTAATTTCCAATGACATGATTGCAATGTTCACAAAATAAATTGGATTTATTTTTGTGAAATAATTTGCAACAAAAGTTGTTGCAAATATTGGAGAGAATCATGAGATAATGTAATCTCATGTAATGAGGAAAGGAAAGCTACCTTCCTCATATAGGGGGTGGACGACCACAATTCCACCATGGAATATGGCGGTCGTCCACTCCTCTTATGGAAGGAGGCTTGCCTCCTTCCTATTTCTCCAATGAAGTTTAATTTAATATAAATCAAACTATATTGAGTATATATATTTGATTTTATTAAATTAATTATTGTTGTGTTTTTAACAACAAGATCATGGTCATTAAAAGGAACACATCAATGAGAGTCATTGGATTTATTTTGTCCATGGATTGAGATTCATGAATCCCAAAATATTATAAAAGAAGAGACACCCCTTGCTCTTCTTGGTTACAACACAATACGAGAACATAAAATCTCCCCCCCTCTCTCTCTCTCTCTTTCTCGCTAGACGTGCTCTCTCTCATAGGGTTGTCCACCTTGGAGCCATAGAGAGAGTCTCTCTTCTCACCACATCGTCACCGTTATGCTGCTGGATTGTTTGCTCTCTGTCTCCTTCGGTGTGTCTCGCTCGTGAAGAAGACATCGATTTCGTGTGATGAGATCAGGTGATTCACCACTTGGATCATCAACATGGATTGCAAGAAGCACGCGTCTCATCCATGCGCTCGCAAGCGTCTCTTCCGTCAGATCGGACTTGAGACAGGAGGTCTCTTCGTTTAGAGACTCGATCGCAACCATGCTTCAATAGGTAAACCTGATACTTGTATGTGGTTTAGATGAAACGATCCGGGAAGTGTTCTTGGATCATGTGGTTTCGTCGCATGAAATTTTTTAATTTTTGTTGCCTCGAGCGACTAGTGTGACTAATCATTCCCGATCGCATATGATGTGATCCTCACGCTTCTGTAATGCTCTTGAGGATCTTACCATATCCTTCAGATAAGATGTGAGCTTAATGGTGAACATGTAGGGCAATGGAGAGAGCACCTTGGAAGTACATTTGAGAGTCTCAAACTCTCAAGTATTACATCTCAAAGATCACTACAACTTGGGCTCTCAAGAGGCAAAGTCATTCATCTATTTCATTTATTTTCAAAGAGAGAGGCATGCCCTCTCTTTTATACTCAATGTAGGTGTCCCTTTAGAGTCTTACTCTGAGAGGGAGCATCTATGATGATGGTCTTTGGATGAGAAATCAAGAGCCATGATTTAGTCATTGTTCACCAAGGAATATGATTGTAATATATCTCTTTTTAATTACCAATTAAATCATGCAATAAATAAAACAACAAATCAATCAACCAATTGAGAGTAGAGCTCTTAATGGCGATGCCATGTGTCACACACGCACATACATCCCTATTTTTGTTGCTAAAAATATGATTGAATTTGTTCTTAATTACCATGATAATCCAATTATCATAATTGCTATTTTTATGAGAAAAACCCTCATAGCATGTAATCATATTCATAAATCCAATTTACATTCAAAAATTAATGTGAATCATATTAACAAATGTGCCTTGAAATAACTTTATATGAACCATATTCATATAAATTAATATATATTAATTATTATGAGTCAATATTCATATTAAATAAATACATATATATGATGCAAATCATATATCCACAAAACTCTAGATATGCACATATCCATGTTAATAAAAATTATTATCATATTTATTGATATCATTAAGTATGAGTCATAATCCAACTAGGTATCGATGAATCTCAATTTCATCACCTTTATTCTTTCATTTTGACCTTTAAACCTTAGCTAAACGTATATAAATAACATTATTTTGCATAAGTTAACATTTATTATTTATTGTGTAAATATTGCATAAAATACTATATTTAAAGCCAAAATAAAATAATAAATAGAATAAAAAAATAAAAAATACCAAAGGTATTTAGTGACCATAAACCTCGAGACCTAAGCATCATGATGATCGGATCGATAAGGAATAAAGTAGGGGGAGACAATGACCAATAAATAAAAGAAATCATAATTCACAAATGCCCAATAATGCATATTTAGGACCTATTTTATTCTTTATTCTTTATATACCAAATTAATAAATTTTGTGCAAAAAAGTTGTAGATAAAAATACATAGAAAAATACAAAATTTATTTCACATAAAAATAATACATAGGGGCATTCTACACGCAGAATAAAAATCCAAAATCCCAAATCCATATCTTCTCCATATGAACTCAAAATACATGAAAATTTCTTTTAATTGTGTATAACTTTTATTAGCTATTTAATGAAGGCGGTTTCATTTGGTTTGGAGTTAAGATGCAAAAGTTAGGTTTTGGACCCATGTTGTATATTATACTTGAATAAAATATTCATTTTATTTATTCTTTATGTTTTTCATTATTTTATATTTCTATAATTTTGTAAATATCCTTTACAGTATATGTATATAATTAGAATAAAATAAAACCATCAAAAAGATACTAAAATAAATAAGTCTATTTCTATACATAGATGAATTCCCTATACATATACCTATATAATAAACACATATATTTAACTAGGTATATAAATAAACTCAAAAAATATAATAAAAGTATATTTGATTGTATTAAAATAAATTACAGATATATATAAATTATGTATATAAACTTATAAAGTACAAAATACAAATAAAAATAAAATATTCAAAAGATATGTAAATATCTATATTTATACTTTTAAAAAATAACCCATAATAAATAAATGCATAAAAATAAATAAAAATCACAATAAAATACTACATAAAATAATAAAAAATTGTATTTTAAACTAAAATTAGTAAACTCATTTATTATTTTATTTTGAATTAATAAACATTTTATTTGCAGTTTTGTCATGTAATGTGCCTATGTGGCCCAATTAAGGCTCAGAAGTAGTTGACCGCCGCTCAACTCTTTATCCCCCTTGGTTCGGTCGCATGTCAGAGTCTTGACCTTGCCTTCCTCGAATTATAGAGCATGGTCCTTGCACCCATTTGGATCGATCTCTTCTTGACTTTTGATCATTGACCATCGGGCTTTCATGCCAGCATCATTTCTTGGTTGAG
This sequence comes from Ottelia alismoides, assembly GCA_037367405.1. Classification (NCBI taxonomy): domain Eukaryota; kingdom Viridiplantae; phylum Streptophyta; class Magnoliopsida; order Alismatales; family Hydrocharitaceae; genus Ottelia; species Ottelia alismoides. The sequence continues at coordinate 1,226,914 of JAZKJV010004856.1, forward strand.
GCACCTCTGAATCGGGCGGATTCTCCCGATGAAGAAGTCCATACACATATGACTATCACCCATTTTTGAATTTTGATCCCTCTTCCACCAAGTAAACCCTAACCCTAGCATCGAATGAACCTCTTGCTTACAGTACGAATGTATTCATGGGACGATTTTGGCTTCAATCTGAGGTCGATTCGAGCTTTACCGGCCAGCTCCATTGCAAGCTGTACTCCCAGCTCCTCCAAGCAGGTGAGCCGTTATTTATTTTCATTTTTTATTCTTGGGCATAGCATTAGGGTAGATTGGGTCTTGTTTTTAGTTAAATTACCTTCTATTTCATTAAAAATTCAAATCGTAGTTCGTCGGAGCTGAGCTTGACGAACCTCATCTATGTGCTCCGATCGTTCCTCTGCCCGTTGACCACCTTCATTTCCTTTACTTCTCGCTACGCTACACTCCATGTACTCCCATCCCACCTGATTGATCGCAAATCAGGAGATTAACGTCTCCACTCTGCCATCTCACCGGAGATGTCCTCCTCGACGTACCCCATCTCATTTCACTCCTAAAGCAACTCAAAACCTTCCATTTTTGTGCACTTAGACACCCATAATGTCGATTTTGATTCCAAATAAGGTACCTGGAGCTCCTCTTCTTCGTCGACCTTCCAGGATCCCATAGATGGATCCTGGAGATATCTAAGACCTCCAGCTGCTACAGAGGATCGTTAGCAAGCTCTAAAGCCTTTTTGCATCCCCGTTGACCAGCCAAGGACGGAGATACATCAAATCGAAACTCATAAGAATAAGTTTTCTTCCCCATTCTTCCCGGGCACCTCCTAGCCATCTGATCCATCACTAATTCCAGATCATACCCTAGTCGTTGGATGCTTTGCCTGGCAGCCGCACAATCATCGTTCGAGATCTAATCTCGACCCTTCAGCTGCTAACCTGTACTAGCTAATGGATTTACGCCATGTGGATAAGTAGATTGCGCATCACTATCCGTCTGCACACATGGGGGTAACTTTTTAATATACCCCTACCTTTTATGATTTTATTTTAGTATATAAACTCTGGTTTGTAGCATAAAAAGTTTTGTAATATTTGTAGTTTGCCCCGTATACTTTCCATATTTGCATTCAGGTCCCTCACCACGTTATCTCTGTACGCATGAGATGTGGGCTTTTTACAGAGGGATCCTTATATGTTTGTGTATTTCATTTTAGTCTATATTTCTAAAATATTAGTGCTATAATTTTTGGATAAATTACATCTGCCTCCCCCCCGAATTTTTTACTAAGTGCATAAATACCCCTTCGGGTATATATTATTGAAAATATATGGAAATTTTACATTTTGGCCCCATACTTCTATGTTGAGTTCGGGATTGGTCCGTCAAATTTAAATATTTATATAAATACTTTTAATAAATTATATTATCTTTTTTTGTAGATTTTATTTTATTAGAAATAGTTCTTGTGCCCTAATTGTAGAAATTTAGTATAAATACTTTATATATTATTCTTCCATGTATAATTTTATCAAGGTACTTTATTCTACATTTCTATTTATTAAAAATAAAAAAGCTATTTTCCCTGACTATCTTAGAAAAATATAACAAAATATAAAATGTTTTTGAAAAAATTACAAAAAATTATATTTTTTACTTGCCTATTTAACATCTACTGAAAAAAATCCCTAAAATAAAAAGGGAAAATATTAAAAATTAAAAAGCTCCAAAATAATTATAATAATTATAAAAAATTATAAAAATCCAAGGTACTTATTTCTATTTATGAATTTGGTCTATTATGTTTATTATATATCAAAATTAGTTTTGAAAAATTTTAAGGCTTTTAGCTATTTTTAATTTCCAAAGTAATCTGGTCTATTTATTCTAGTCACTGTTTTGCCATGTTAATTCCATTAAAAATACAAAAAGTAGAAATTATCAGAAAATATAAAACTAGAGAAAATATAAAAATACAAAAATATTATATTTTGTGAATTTTGAGTACTTATAGATATTATTTATAAATATAAAAGCTCTCTCTATATATACATATCTATATATACTTATATTAATGTTTTATTAATTACTGTAAAATTAAAATTCAAAAAAAAAAGAAAAATAGAAAATTATAAAAATAAAATTCAAAAAAATATAAAAACAAAATTCTAAAAAATAAATAATAAAAAATCTACAAAAAAATAAAAAAATCCTAAAAACCAAAAATATTTATTGTCTTTTTTAGTTATTTTTGTTGTCTATCCCCCACTCTTCATGTGTTCGGCACCCTACTTGTACTTGGCAACTATACATATTTATTTGTAGCATTATAATAAATTTTTATTCATACTTGCATTGCTTTTTCTATGCATTGTGTTGGTTGATTGTTGATCGATCTCGACTGTAATGAGTGGTCGCCTCAGCGACAATTTATCTTTTCTTATTGCGAGGATATTTTTAGGCCCTCACCATAGTTGAGTTCATCTAGTATCGTGGGAAGAAATCTTGGATTCTTGGAGATAATGTAGGGGAGATCATACTATCCATGTTTAATGACTTGAAATTTGGATAACTGTCGAATTGCATGGTTTATACCATTTTTAGAAAAATATGTCACTTACAAATATCGAGCTCGAGCTGAAATAATTCATGCTCTAATTGAGCTCAACGAAACACATCACACTCTCAATGAGATGGAGGAAGTATCAGTGAGTTGAATCTGGCCTCCTTGACCATTTCTACTCAAAGTTCAAACCATTTTGAGTTTAGAAATGATCTCAATGAATGTGTTTATTTTCATTTCCATCACCATTTCACTTTCCAACATTTAGACATTGAAATTGGATGTGGAATTGGACATTGGATTCAAATGAGATGAGACTTGATCCAATTAAGTCTCAAATCATCAAGCTAAGAAATGGAGTTACTAAAATCCGCACACTCCATCATTCCTTCAAGATGGAAGTGTCATGGTAGACGATCAATTATGATAGATTTAACCATAAGTATTCCCAATACTCATTCATCTTTCATACAAGAAGACTTTGATATATCTGAAGTTCAAACCCTAGTTTGATTGTCTTCTTCTGAATAAACCAAAAAATTCTCATTGATAATTGGGCAATAATATTAATCATATGATTTTTAAAAGCATATATTAATATATCGAATTCGTATCTTATTTCATAAATAAGACAACCATGCATAGAATTCATTATGACTCCAAATTATTTCATATGTGAGCTCTGTCTCCTGGTTCATCAACTATGAACATATATGATTCCTTTTCGAGATCATACGTCTCATATATCTGCATATGCACACCAAATTTTTTATTAATGAATTCCATTTCCTGTCTAATAGATTAATGAAATATTCATGAAATTATGAATGAAATAATCGTCAATCAATATAAAATGACGAGATTCGCCATCTATATATGTTCTTCAAAAAGGACTTGCCCTCTTCTCGATTCCTTTTATGCTCTTGGACCCCCATTTGGAGAGAGTAGGATTGACCAGGGTTTCGAGACGATGGTGGTAAAGAAAGCCTTTGCGGAAAGAAAAAGGTTTGGTTTACCCTTCGCGGATGTCGAGTCTCCTCACTTGTTTTGCCCCACTTCTCTTTTCTTTACATGACCCTCATCCGCCTCTATGCCGACGCCCGCGCAAGGACCCTCCTCTACCTATGAATGTGAATACTAAGCCCCGACGGCCCACCCCTTTGTTCTCTTCTTCCGCATTTGATATAATATTTGAGAAAATCTCTACTATATTATATATAATATTTGATTAGATATTTGGGGCTCGGCGAGGTGGTTGCTCCTCGCCTGTGATTACAGAAAGAAATCTCTGGCAGAACAAAGGACTACCGCTCCTCATTCCCTCACTCTCTCATCGATCTATGGAACTTGGTTAGGTCACCAACCTAGTAGCATATCAAATATACACTGAGGCATATAGATTTGTATTTATCCCCGGTCAAAGAATGTGTGCCAGATTGTGACAATTACGATTTAGGCCTTTGTTTATCTCTATCTCATCGAGGAAACTCTTTGACTTGATTATTCCAGCACTTCCGAATCTCTATTCATATGCAAAGGACCTGCATTAAGAAGTCAGTTGGAAATCAGTCTTTAGAGAAAGATTGTCATCTCTTTCTCATACTGGAGATCTTTATTGAATCATGCGTTAATGTCAATTATGTCCTCCCAACTGCATGGTATTCAACATGGTCACAATACATAATCCTAATTGTACAAATGGGCCTTAATATTAAGTGTATTCACAAATCATTTAATTCATATTGACATGATAAAACAATAATTTTATTGTAATAATGGATTGCCAATGGCTTACATGTGCAAATAGTCTCCCACTATCCCTTAGAACCATTCATGTACAACTCTTGGCCCCATGTTAATTACATGATGGCCTAATCCTTTTGGATCAACGGCTTGGTTAGTAGATCAGCAATGTTGTTCTTCTGGATCTCCCGGATGATTTGATATTTCCTCTCCACATGCTTGCTTCTTCGATAGAATAAGGGTTCCTTCGCTTATGCTATGGAACCCATGTTATCTCAGAGCAATGTGATGGGAGATTCTGATGAGGAAACTATGCCAATTTCAAAATGAACTTACATAATCGCATGACCTCGTTAGCAACATCTGATGCAACTATGTATTATGCTTCATTTATTGAGTCAGTCGATGTGTTCTGCTTCTTGCTTTTGTCACTCATAACACTACCACTCAACATGAATAATAACCCTATGTTTGACTTCATATCATCTACATCCAATTGGAAGTTCGAATTAGTATATCCTAAGACTTTAAGATCATTATATTCGAAAAACCAATACATAGTATTGAGTTCTTCTTAGGTACTTGAAGATGCTCTTCACTGTAGTCTAGTGTTCCTCTCCGTAGTAGGATTGGTAACAACTTATCACTCTCATTACATGGAAGATGTTTGGTCATGTACACATCATGGCATAAATCAATCTTCCTACAGCCGATGCATAAGGGCGTCCTGTCATGGCTTTCTTTTCCTCAACAATTTGAGGAACCATCCCTTTAGATAGGTGAATACAATATCTTAAGGAAAGAAAGCCTTTCTTGGAATTATCCATATTGAAGATTTCCAACATTTTCTTGATATATCCTTGTTGTGATAGTCTCAATATTCTCTTTTCTATGTTTCTGAACAGTTTCAGACCTAAGATATAAGAGGCTTCTTCGAGATCTTTCGTCTCATAGGTATGGGATAACCAGATCCTAATACTAGTCATCATCCATGTATCATTCCCAATGATAAAGGATGAAATCTACATAAAACACAATGAACACAACAATGCTCCCACTAAGCTTTTCGTACCCATATGGTTCATATGGATTCTGTACGAAATCATAAGTCTTTATTATTTCATCGAATCAGATGTTCCATTTCATCGAATCAGATATTTCAACTAGAAGAAGCATTTTCGAGCCCATTAATGGATTTCTTTAGTTTGCACACTTTTCCCTCCTTAGCTACGAAGCCCTGAGGCTACTCCATATAGATATCCTCTTCGAGGTATCTATTGAGGAATGTTTTCTTGACATCCATCTGCCATATGTCATAGTTAAGGTGTGCAGCTATTGCAAGTAATGCCCTTATGGATTTAATTTTGGCCACATAAGAGAATGTATCATCGTAATCGACGCCTTCTCTCTATGTGTTTCCCTTGGCTATGAGTCATGATTTGAAGGTCTCTACCTTCTAATCAGGTCCCCTATTTCTCTTGAATCCATTTGCACCCAATGGGTTTGACCCCTTTAGGTGGATCTTTAAGGATCCATACACCATCCATGTTCATGGATTTTATTTTAGATTTCATTGCCAGTCCACCTATCCATGTCACGATCACCTGAAGCTTCATCAAATGAAATTGGATCAACATCAAACTCATCTGATATATGGTATGTAGTTTTTAGGTTGTCTTACAACCCTAAAACGCTTTCTAAGAGGTACAATCATGTCATTTTCAATTATCTATTCAGTTTATGGTATACTAACTTCATCGGTCTCACTAGAATCGATTAGTTCTTTCACTTCAATATTTTATTGACTTCTAAGGAATGCATCTTCCAGGAATTCGATGTATCTAGAAACCAATATCTTTTGAGGCTAAATATAAGAAAGTTGATGCCTAATACCATTCTTTACGTATCCAATGAAGTCGCATTATCTTGTGCAAGATTCCAACTTTCTTACGCTCACATTTTTAGTATAGACCAAACAATCCCAAATCCTCAAATGTCATACACTCGGCTTGGTACCATACAAAAGATCACGAGGTATTTTAGGTAAAGATTTAGACAGAATCTTGTTTAGGATATAAGCTACAGTCTATGTTGTATATCCTCATAAACTAAGAGGTAGGTTCACTTTACTCATCATTGATCTAACCATGTCTAACATGGTTATGTTGCATCTCTCTACAACTCTGTTGAGTTAAGGAAGACCCGGGAGGTGAAATTAGAATTAATTCATCTCTCCTTAAGGTATTATTTGAATTCATATGATAGGAATTTGCCACCTCAGTTAGATTGAATTCTTTTTTCCAGCTTGTTTCTCAACAAAAGTCATGAACTCTTTGAAGTTTTCAAAGTTTTCATGTTTGTGATGTAATAGAAGATAAAACCATACCACGGATAATCATCAATAAAGGTCACACAATATTGATGTCTATTTTGAGTCGCAGTATTAAAGGGATGACATACAACAGTATGTATTAGGTCTAGTATACTTTCGCATCGTTCACCTTTCTTAGAGATGGATGCTCTGGACATTTTTCCATGAATACAATGCTCGTAAGTTAATAAATGACGAACTTCTAGGAAATCCAAAGGCCCATCCTTTACTAGTCCATTGATCCTATCAAAAAACACATGTCCAAGTTTTTGATGCCAGATCACAATTAAATGATCACCATCCTTTCTTGATCGTCTAGAGATTTTATTAATAATAGTGGTACTAACATTCGTGACACATTCATACATGTTCAATTTATAGAGCTTCCTATGTTAGAGAACCATATACTATAAAATTACCATAGTTATTTATGATAAGTTTATTGCAGAAAAGGAAAGTATATCCATGTCTAACTGGCTTAGATACAGATAGTAAGTTTCTTCTAACATCTGATGCATAAAGACAATATCTAATATCTAGGACTCTCCTACTGGGCAATGATAGTCATCATAGTCTACATATTCCAATGGCGATTGCTACAACAGTTTCATCGGATCCTATCTGGATGACTATCCCCCTTCATCTAGATTTATGGTGTCTTGAAACATATGCAACTTATTTTATACACGAACAGAAGCACCAGAATCAACAACCTAACTTCCTTCTTGTCCTATGAGTAAGTTGGTGTCAATGATGAATGCGGATTTAATATTTTCTAGAGTTATACCTTTGTCCTTCTCTAAGGACATTAGGTATTCTAGATCGTTACTCTTCCATAAACTTGGTTTATAGCAGTGATAGTAGGCATCCATATCTATGGATGTTAGATGTGTTGAAATGTTAGAAGATTAATCAACAGTTTGACCTTTCTTCTTTTCTTAGATCGGAACCTTTTGAAATCCATGCTTCTGGTCGCACTTTCCTTTAACATGTGCAACCATTACATAGCTAGAGGGATATTATTTCTTCATAATGTCCTCAATGGACATTAATGTAGAAAGAGTGTGGTTCACATCCCGTACGTCTTCTTCATATTCAGGAGGATGTCATGAGTGGATTCAATGTTTATAAGTTGCTTTTGAAGCACATTAGATAATGATCCAAGAATGTAACAGCGAGCGATCGAATGATCCTCATCCCACATCTTGTTGAAGCCAGAGCATCCTCTATCTGAGGTAATCGTATACGTTATACACTATGTCTCACGCACGATTTCCAAATTACATATCCAATCTGAATAATTTGGACTGATCAACTGATTGACCTTAAGAAGATTGTTGAATGAGCTAAGAGATTTCATCTGAAGCTAAAGAATAAACTTTAATTAATCTTGACTAAGGAGATTAAACATTTTAATTTTTCAAATCAAGATGTTCTCATATTTTTCGTACTTTGAAAGTACTTTCCTTGTAAGTTTTCACAGCATGAGGTAGGCTAACCAGCGACCTCACTATGAAGTCTGGGTCTCCTTTCTATTTTCATTGCACCCCAGTAATATGAGAAAATGCAACTACGATGAAAGAAGCCAGAACCCTCTTCGCCTTACAAGTCCAATTTGTATTCTTAGTTCGATCTTCAATACTCACACCCCCACATATATTGAATTAGCATGTTGCCGATTAAACCAACCGTCAATGAGCGGGATATAATTTACGCTATGCATAATTCATTGTCACCTCAATAACATTGGGAACAACATTGGGGTTACTACACATAAATCCGTATTTTTTAGACAAGAAGAATCCGATCCATGTGAATTTGTATTCTGTAGTTACGACTGCACATGAGTGCATCCAAAAATACAACACATGGCGACAGTTCTTCGCCATGACGGGAGACCATGGATGTCATCATATGACTTAGCCTATATCTTAATTAAATTAATTATTAATCATTTCATATCGTATTATCATGATTAATATTTATAAGGGACTAATATAGATATTTGATGATTATCTTAATTTCAATCTAATTAAAATAATGGCAATCAATCAATCTAAGTAAATAAATATTTATACACTTGATGCTATTATATGGTATACACCCTCACTTAGTACAATTAACTATTCCAATTAGTAATGTACCCCACGACTTATAATACCACTTGTCCTTGAAAAGGATCCATCTGGGCCATGCAAACTTATGCTAAAGGGAGCGTTGCCACTACAAATGTTGCGTTGGGTGCTAATTAAGTAACCTGTTAGCATATCTAGGTCTAGGCACCTTCATCGTTCCAATTCAAGAATTGATACATATTGTACTAAGAGTTTTATCTATCTTTTGACCATGTATGATACTAACATTCAGATATTTAAGAATTAAAACTCTTTTTAATTTGTATAATATCTAATGCAACAATCTAGACAATTTGTGGAATCGATCCGATCGACTTCACAATTTATAATTGCATTTAAAGAATCCAAGTGCGTAAATAGTAGGAAGAAATATGACATAAAAAAGACTTTATAAATTATTTCATATCTCCAAAATAAACAAACAATGATTTTTGAGTCGAATTTGCAACTTATGACCATCATACTTCAAGTTAGAAACACTATAAAAAAGACGAGATTGACATGCATATGATGGCTCGTAATATGCACGCCAAGTGCATGCCATGTGCACGCCCGTATACTTGGCGAGCACATGTGCTCGTTCCATGCGTGGTCGTCGATACGAGAGTCACCCGGGCAGGTGGGCGAGCACATGGGAATGCTATGTGCTCGCCCGTTTGTAGGCTTGCACATATGTGCTCGCCGACATGATCACCTCTAAAAAATATGGCGATCATGTACAGAGACCCTGGCGAGCACATGTGCTCGCCCAAACTGAAGTGCAGGAAAAAATATACAGATTCGGCATGGTTTAGACGCTCCGTCGAACCTGTATTGCTAATAAACAACTGCAGGTGCTTAATAGAGTCGATAAGAGTATCTATAGTTAACCAATTCGTCAACTAAATTAACTAGCATTGACATGTCAAACTCATACAATATAAATGAACTTAGAAATTAAACATTCATATTTAAGAGCTAAATACTACAAATACATGTTCGAAAGGATCCACAAGTAAAATTACAACAAATTATACTATCAAAATTCATATAAATTGAAAGACATGCTAAAAGTTCAACAACAAAACAAGCCAATAGCAACAAAAATCACTTCTTCTTTGATCTAAAAATTTTAGATATTAAACCCTGCTTTGCTTTCTTTTTTCCTTCTCCTTCTCTTTGAACCTAACATACATGGGTGCCTCTTCTTCAAGGTCGTTCTCCTCCTCTTCGTCATTCGATTCAATCTCCTCAGGTTGAGATGCACGCCCTTGTGACCTATATTATATATGAAAGATATATACATGTTATTTGCATTTTGAAGATACAGAAATATAAAATTATTACTCATTCTAAGTAGAATACTTACATGTACGTCGTGAAATCTTCTCGAAGCTTCGTCACCTGCTCCACCATCACCGTCATCTGCGACTCCATTGCCAATGATGGTTGGGACGAATGTGGTTGTGTGTACGACATTGGGAGTACACAGAATAGGAATGACAATGTTCCTCCATATATTATGGAGGAAGACCACCAAGCGTCTGCTTCCTGTTCGCCACAACGCCCCTCTCCTCCAATACCTTATAAAATTTTCATTGTTTAATATGAAATTATATATAAAAAATGAATATAGTAAATTAATATTTATCTATACTTGCTTCGAGATTGCTTTATCAAATGATGGTTTCTCTCCAGTTGGATCACCACCCCATTTTTCTGCAGATAGTGCCAAATAACGATCCTGAAATACAAAATGAAATAGAGAAGAATAAGTTATAATATATCTTTCAATTACAAATAAATTAAAAGACTTACCAACACTTCTCCTACTTCAGGAGTGGACCATTGCGACTCTCCTTCTTTCCCACTCATGTGAGACCTAGACCACTACTCCTGAAATGAGGAATCTCTTTCCAACCTAGCTGCCAAAAAATAAATTTAAAATGTAATAACAATATGACATTATATTAAAGTAGATTTGAAAAAATAAATTTTATATTGTAGTACCATCTCCTCTCTAATCTGATTGTGACTTTTAGATCCACTTGTCGATTTAATCCTTTGTTTTTAGCAGTTTTTCCTTCCAGCCGTGGATCTCCTTCCAAACTCCGCATGTGCAACGAATGCATCACAGAAACCCGTCCATCTGTAAGGAATATGTTATGAATATTGATTACTGTAGAAAGTATATCATAAATTATTTAATAAATACAATACCTATCCTCCGTACACCATGTTGGCGGGAACCTCTTCATATCCTCAAAATTCATCTCTCGCATCCTGTTTTCGCATGCGAGTCTCTCCTTTATTTGAAAAATGTATCGCTCATTCTCTTCTCCACTAAACAAATAAATGCTCCATGATAAGCCTCCTTCCCCATACCTAGAACTAGGAGATACCTACTCTAAAAATTACTGCAAAATATCAGAAGAAAATGTGACAAAAAATTACTATATCATTTCTCAGAAATTATTCTTACGAGGAACATCTTAAACAGTCTCTCATGTTCTGTAGCAGGGATGTGACACCATCTAAATTGCATGCTAGTCAAGTGTGTCTTGATTATGGTGGTTAACTCCTTTGCCACCCTGTTGCTGTTCAAAAAATCCATGCATTTGGCAAAATTTGTAAACATTATACAATTTATTTGTTTGGTTAAATTAAAATGATAAAATTTATTAAAATCTTACCTCCCATCCTTCGTAACCTCCAACAAAGGGTAGGACGTCGAAGTCTATCCAGCTCTAGTAGGTAAAGGTACGGAGGTGCTCGGAAGTCCAGAAGAAGGAGAATCAGAATCCATCGATGTCCGTGCAGGTATCGGGAACGGGATCGGGAATGAAGCAGGAGCGGCTGAGGTAGATGGCTCTCCATAGCTGCCAACATTAAAAGGTGGAGGAGGATAACTGAGGGACTTGTAGTAGGCTATTGATAGACATGTGAGCCTCGAGCGAACCATTCTTATAATAAATGTTATTGTATTATATTTGTTTATCAATAAAAGTTATTGATGTTTCACCCCCTTACTGAAATTAAATGAATGAATGCATTATAAGGTCCCTCTGTACAATTAGGGTTATGTACCATGGCCATCTTGATGATCATATAGCCGTTGATTCATTAAATGAATCATAGAGCCTGGTGTTTGGATGAATATCTGAAGAGTTAGATAGAGGACTCATCAAGCACCGTCAAATGATTATTAAGAGATGATCTCTAGCCTGAGTAGGAGATGGCAATCCTTTCTCACATAGGCTGATATCTGACCGACCTCTTGATGCAGGTCCTCAGCATGGGAATAGTGATTCGGATGTGTCAGATTAGTTAGGTCAATGGGTTGACTTAATGAGATCGAGATAACCTAAGTCCTATGTTGAATACTGTCACAGCAGGCACACATCCTCTGACCGGAGACAGATGTGTTATTATATGTCTGAGTGTGTACATTTGGCAGACCAATAGCGACCTAACCAAGGTCTATATATCAGCGCGTTGGTGTGCATGTAAGGGCATATTAGTAATACGATCTCTCAAAAGGATCATACAGGTTCACTTATGAACCGGAAGACATGAACTCACTCGTAAGTTATTGGGATCGATCAAATTCCATGCATGGTCGTTGTGCTTTGGAAGCATGACAAGAATTTGAAGGCATGATATATGCTTTGGGAAAGCATATGATCGATACCAATTCCCAATGACCAAGATTGAGAAACTTTGTGATCAAATCCTGAAGAAGAAAGTGTAAAATTGATCTTGATCTTCAGGTTGATCATAGATCTTCCAGTATGCAGGATGTATAGGTATTGGGAATACCTGGGGGTGATGTGATCATAAACGATTGTATAACCGTGACGCTTCCATTCCGAGGGAGTGATGAAACATGTCTGGATTTTAGTGACTCCTCTCAGTAGAGAAGCAATCTGATCTTGGTCTAAATGTTGGACATTGGTCTGAATGAGATTCATATGCAATGAGAAAATTAGATTTGCGATCTTGATTTAATCAAGCATCTGTGAGAGGTACGTAAGATCTGGATTTGAGATGAGATCTCAACATCCAAGTCACTATACATTGAACAATACAATCGCCCTATCCTTATCTCCAAGTACATGCGGAGAAAGCACATTATTCTTGAAGGAGTTCAAGAATAATTCATTTGATGAAGTAAATGAGATTTAATTATCAAGAATAATATGAATGTAATTCATATTAAGAGAATGATTATCCAAGATAATTAAATGGGACTTAATTATCAAGGATATGCAAATTGTGGATAGTGCTATCCATAATTTATGAGTATATATCATAAATATGGTTTATAATATATTAAAGAGAGAGCACCTTTGTAAATAACATTTATTAATTGCTAATGAGAATTGGATTCACACTAAGCAATTAATTGGAAATGTAATTTACAAATTAGTTTGGACTGTGAACATGATTCACATCTTTTTTAATGGCATGACTGAAATATTGACAAATTAATTGGGAATTAATTTGGTGGATAATTCTGCAATAAATGTACGCTAATTAATTGGGAATTAATTTAGTGAATAATATTGAAAACAAATAAGTGATAATTGGATTAAATAAAAAAAGGAAAGGATAAAACACCACCAAATGAGGTGGCGTTACCCATGACTTGGTCATGGGTGACGCCCCATCTATTTGGGGTGAATTATCATCTCATTTTATTATTATCCTATTATATTGTGTTTATTAATTTATTTAATGAATTAAATTATGTTGATAGTTATGCAACATATATTTAATTAAAAATAAATTCACATGTTGTTGTTTTTTAACAACAATTATCATGACCATTGATTTGATATACATATCAATCTAACCATTGATTTTGTATATGCCATGGATTGTGATCCATGGGCTTCCAAACTAATATAAAAGGTGGGCAACTCTAGCCTCAAAATGCTACACACAAGTTCAAAGAGTACACGCCTAATCTTCTCTCTCTCTCTCTCTCTCTCATTCTCGTCTCTCTCTCTCTCTCTAAGGTGGTCCACCTTGTGCTCTGAGAGAAGAAGCAGTCATCTGCATGCCGTTGTGCCGTCTCTTCGATTGCTTGTGGATCTTTATCGATGGATTTCGTTGGATGAAATCAAGGAGATTCAAGGCTTGGATTTTCATCGAAGATTGCGGGAGAAACATGTTTCATCATCGCGCCTGCAAAGTGCCATCTTCGCAGATCGGACTTGATCCAGGAGGATCTCTTGTTTTGGAGATCTCGTGATCACAACCACGCTCCAAGAGGTATTTCTATACTTTGTGGCTTTATGAAACGATCCAAGAAATGTTCTTGTGATCACGTGGTTTCATCACTTGATTTAAAATTTTTAAATTCCACTGCATCTAGCGACTAGTGCAACGAGTCACCTCGATCGCACGAGATGCGATCAACACGCTTCCGTGATACGCTTGAGGATTCTTCGTATCCTTCATCTATGACCCGTCAGACTCGTTGGACTGTGAATCTAAAACAACATCCGAGGTTGGCTGCCTACTGGACGAATGTGTGTATGAGGAGGATGGATATTTGGATCGATGTGATCCATGAGACCCGCCACGTCCAAAACCTGTCATGACTGTAATTATGATGTAATAGTTAATTACATAGTTATTAATGAATATTTTAGGTAATTTAATTATAATAATGTATTGAAACTTATAACTAATCTTCATCATTTATTTCGGTGGGATTAAAGGATATCTATTCGATTTCTGAGTTTTCTGAATCATCATTTGTAGAGTCAGAATCATCTTGTAGGTCAACACATAACACCTCATTATCAGCCAATCGAATTGATTCGATGATTGAGACTTCTTCTGTCACGTTTCAATCTCAGTTTCAACCGAAAATAACGTAAAATCTTTCTTGAGATTTTTGTCCCACTTTTACCGGCTTCCTGATATCTTGGCTCGTCACATTCAGGACACCGTTGTAAATGCTGGTGTTCACCGTAATATAAAATATGGTGATTTATACAATAGTCTATTTTAACTTCTGCTAAACCCATCTTCCGCATCATCTTTTTCGTTTGTAATAATTATCAGGTAATTCAGCATCTTCTGGTAATATTTTCTTGATAATCTTAAACATTGCATCAAAATTACGATCAGTCATATTATACTCCATCTTCATTGATAGAAGATCCGAAACCGTAGAGAGTTTTGAATATGTCTTGCAACCCAACCACAATGGCTCTTCTGTTTTTTCAACAACTCGTATAATTCTGCAGACTCTCCATATGGTTCCTCTTCATCTAGAAAAGCAATGTTCAAATCTGGACCCACAATGTCCGTAACCATATCTACAAATGGATTATTATTGTTAACTTCTTTTAACTCATTCATCTTGTCCTCGTAATCCTCACCATGTCGCCACCCAATCTGATATCCTTTCATGAAACCCATTTTATAAAGATGTAATTGAGTTTCATCCTTGGATCTCTTCCTCATTAAACGACATTTTTGACACGGACATAAGATAGTTCCATCTGAATCCACGACATGGTTACCTTGTGCGTAAGCAAATTGTATAAATTCATGAACACCTCTTTGAAAGGTATCTGTTACACGTCCATCTACTACACGCTTGTACTTCTACTCTCTATTAGTCATATTGATCAACCTGAATGAAACAAATTATATTGTCAAATCTAGGAAAACATGTGAAGAAACCTAAACCTAACCCATTGTTGACATAAAAGATGAGAAGAGAAGTGTCTCAATTATGTTATCACCTGATCCCGTCCGTAAGGATTCGAACTTACTAAAAGATGCTCGTTGTCACATGCTTTCTTATTTCTGATGAAAATTCGGCGGCATAACCCCACACCTCTCTCGTATACCTCAAAAATCAATCACAATCAACTTTCAAAATAATCACATTAGTGATTATTTCGATAGTAAATTATGATTGATTTGATATACCGAAGAGGAAGGGGTTATGAAACCGAATTTCCATAAAAAACAAACAACTTGTGACAATGATCACCTTTTAGTAAGTTTGAATCCTTACGGACCCCCTTAGTCCGGGATCTCCAAACTAAGGAAAACTAACATAAATGTAATATTTTAAGATCACTTTACGTCATACATTTGTACGTGTTATAAATGATAGTATAAAATAATCTTAAAATTTTTATTCATTTATGTTAGCCGAGCATTTACATAAATTTAGTTGGTTAACGACGGGGATATGGATAAGTTTGATCCTAAATTAATGCCTAATAAACTGTTTGGCTTAATATTATTGGAAGTGTACCGGCAAAAAAAGATTTCTCCACCTGCAAACATCAAAATTCACGACCATTGGACTGGGATAAGCCATCCCAAAGTGAGTCCAATAGTACTATGACAAACAAAATATAACACAATTGGAGGTGGTCAAATCCTCTAATGTGTGTAGGGCCACACACCACCCGGTGTGGAGGGACACACACCACCTGGTGTGGAGGGACACACTATGTGTGAATGATTTTGTGCAATTTTATAATAATTAATGGTTAGTGTTTTAGCCTTATTATTAATCTAACTATAAGTTAATGTGATATACTCGATCACATTAACTAGAATTTAATGTGACAATAAAATATCACAGAAGAAAAGTTTGTGTTTATAGTTATCATCACGCTCCAACAATTTTGACTTAAATCAATGAATAATTTGACATCCATTATTTAGTTCTTATTCCCAAAAGCTTTGTATCTCTCATCCCCTCTTTCAATGAACCATTTCTAACCTTACTTCAAATTCAAGTTCAATACCACAAATACATTCTCTAACTCCTTCCCATGTGTTTGTTCTTTCATTCTCTCATATCAGCATTCATCTACTTCTTTATTTTTTACCACTTCCAACTGCAATCCTAAAATCCCAAGACATGAACCATTGTGATGAAACTAGTGTTATGGCATAATTCAATATTCTCTATTTCTATATCAAGATTCACCTACTTCTCTATTTAGTCACTTTACTTGTTGTGACATTTAATCAAACACTTGACATGCCTATGATATTCTATCTATATTAGACAAAAATATACTCAGATCTAACAACTACATATTAGTCAACTATATGAAGTATAAGCAACAAGTTTACGAACTAATAATATTAAAAATAACAAGAAACAATCAATAATATTAAAACTTTAAACCATCAAAATAAGATTGAAATGTAATAACATATGAAAAAATGAGAGAAAGGATGATAAAATATATCTAAATAAGGGTGTGTGTGTGTGTGATTGAATACTCCAATGGGGGTCGATCGAGGCAGGGATGATGGAGCACGGATCGCTGGAGGGGAGAAATTGAGAAGAAAATTGGGTGGAATGAAGAAAAGAGGATGCCCGACGTTTTGTTTATAGGCATGGGTGAGGACACTTATGTGCTTGCTAACTACTCTCCAGATGCTCGCCAGAATGTTGATATGCGTCGGTCCCATCACGCCTTGAATTTCAAATGAGCGAGCACAAAATGGCGAGCACATATGTTATTCAAGTGCTCGTCCATATACGAAAAATATATCGCACCTCCAGATACAAAAGGACGACCAGCCAAGGCGAGCACATGTGTAACTTAAGTGCTCACTAGGATATTAGCGAGCACATGTGCTCACCAAGTGCACGCCATAACGTGTACGCCAATCACACCTTTTCTTGTAGTGAAAGCATCATACAACTTGGACTTAAAATTCATTGAGACCTCGAACATTTCCAAAATATTTGGTCCAACCCATGATTTAAATATATAAAAAATATTTCCATCTATTTTAAGTTCTAAAATATGATAAACAAGTCAATTAAAGTAATCAAGTCCTCTTCCAACCCAGCTTATGGAGAAATCC
The DNA here is from genome assembly GCA_037367405.1 of Ottelia alismoides. NCBI lineage: Eukaryota > Viridiplantae > Streptophyta > Magnoliopsida > Alismatales > Hydrocharitaceae > Ottelia > Ottelia alismoides. The sequence goes on from JAZKJV010004856.1 coordinate 1,244,576, forward strand.
AATTTCTCGAGGCCACATGATCGGAATCATATGAAACCCTTTCACATCGATTGGGGACATGATTTATACTTACTAATAAATATTTTATCATGTTATATGACTCAAAAATAGTATATACAAATTCATATTTTTATTGCTATTTTTGATCGAAATTGGAGTCTACGATCGCTTTTAACATCTAAATCTTCTATTGAGTACCACTAATTATTGGTGTGACATATGGGCATGAGTCCAAACCATATAGCTTTAACTAATATAGCAAAAAAAGTTCAAAATAGGTGATAATATTAGAAACTTCAAAAGTCATCAAATCATTAAAATTGTCACAAACATACCCAAAGATCGAGATGTTTAGCCAATTGTTCATCGGACTTGGATGTATCCAAATCCTCTAAATTTAGCTCTGATACTAATTGAAGGAAGTAAATAAAATATGTTCTCATCATAGAAATGCAAAAAATAACATACAATTTTCATATTCGAAATATTCATCATATGAACGCTAATTTTAGCATAACAAAAAATTTATGCAAAGAAAAACCATATTCTGAAGGGAAAATTTCAAACATAGTTTCAAATATTCTAATGAATATTAGTAAGAGATCGTGGTTATCTCTTGAAGTGTGAGTCTCTAAAATAAGAGACCTCTCTAATGAAGTCCGAGATCTCTCCTCTCGCAAGCATGATGGTGAGTCATGTTGCTTCATACAAACTTTGATATTTACTTCTTCTTGAATTTGTCCACCCAAGGATGAGATCAAGAGGATCTCAAGCTTCTGATTCCATCTCATGAAATGGATTCCTCTTGTACTTACTCAAAGCATGATGAAGAAGACAATCTTCTCTCTCGTAGGGCTACATATATAAAAAGAAGATGCAAGTTTAATGCTAAACATGTAAGATTATGGAGAGAGAATCTCGAATGTATAATTGAGACTCTAAAACTCTCAAGAGTCCCCTCTCAAAGATTAAGGAAACTTGGGTTCTCAAGAGGCAAAATCATTCATCTATTTAATTTATTTTCAAAGAGAAAGGCATGCTCTCTCTTTTATATTCTTGTACACGCCCCCTTAGAGTCTTACTCTAAGAGAGCATGTCTACGATGATGGTCTTTGGATGAGAAACTAAGAGCTATGATTTAGTTATTGTTCACTAAGAAATAAGACTACATTTTATCTCTTTTTAGTTACTGATTAAACCAAGCAATAAATAACGTAACAAATCAATCAACCAATTGAGAGTAGGGACTCTCAATGGTGGAGCCATTGGTCACCCACACGTCCCCTTTTTTTGCCAAAAATAGGTTTGAATTTGTTGCTTAATTGCCATGATAATCCAATTATCATAAATATGAATCATATTCGTACAAATTAATATATATTAATTATTATGAATCAATATTCACATTAATTAAATACATATATATGATGCGAATCAGATAGAAAAAACCCCATATATACACATATCCATGGTAATAACAATTATTATCATATTATTGATGACATTAAGTATGAGTCATAATCCAATTATGTCTCGTGACCAGAAATCTTGGATACTTGGAGATAATTTCGAGGAGATCATACTATCCATGTATACTTGAAATTTAGATAACTATCCAATTTCATGATTTATATTATTTTATCAAAATATGTCACTTATGAATTTTGAGCTCCAGCTAAAATAATTCACACTCTAAGTGAGCTCAATGAAAGGCATTGCACTCTCCATGAGGTGGAGAAAGTATCAATGAGCTGAATCCAACTTCCTTGACCATTTCTAATCAAAGTCCAAATCATTTAGAGTTTAGAAATGAGCTCAAGAAGTGTGCTTATTTCCATTTCTATCGTCATATCACTTTCCAACATTTGGACATTAAAATTGGAATTGGATTTGGATATTGGATTCAAAAGGGATGACACTTAATCCAATTAACTCTATAATCATCAAGTTAAGAAACGGAGCCACTAAAATCCATCATGTTTCATCATTCTCTCAAAATGGAATTGTCATCGTAGATGATCTATTAACCCTGAGTATTACAATATTCATCCATCCTTCATGCTAAAAGACTTTGATATATCTGAAGTGCAAACCCTAGTTTGATTGTCTTCTTAGGAATAAACCAATAGATTTCTCATTGATAATTGGACGATAATACTAATCATATACTTTACAAAAGTATATATTAGTATCTAGTATTCTTTTCTTATTTCACAAATAAGACAACCATGCATAGATTTCATTATGACTCCAAATTATCTCATAAGTGAACTCTGTCATCGATTCATCAACTATGAACATATATAATGTCTTTGAGAGATCATACTTCTCATATGTTTTCATATGCACGTTAACTCGTTGATATATGGACCTTGGTTAGGTCACCAACGTATTGGTCTATCAAATATACACACTCATGCATATAGATGCATATCTATCTCCGGTCAAAGGATGTGTGCCAGATCGTGACAATTACGATTCAGGTCTTTGTTTATCTCAACCTCATCAAGTCAACTATTTGACTTGATTATTCCAACACTTCCGAATCTCTATTCTTATGTAGTGGATCTGTGTCAAGAATTCGGTTGGAAATAAGTGTTTAGAGACATATTACCATCTCTTTCTGATACTGGAGATCTTTATTGAATATCACATGTTAATGTCAGTTGTGTCCTCCCAATTACATAATGTCCAATATGACCATAGTATATAATCCTAATTGTACAAGGGACTTAATATTAGTGCATTTATAATCATTTTATTCATATGGACATGATAAAATAATAATTTTATAGCACTAATGAGTCTCCAGGGGCTTACATGTCCAACCGTGTTTGGTTTGGAAGATCTTCCTTCAAGGATCTTAGGCTAAGGTAAGTCTTCCAATTATGTTAGGCTTCCCATGTCAATAGATTTTAGTTTTATACATAAAGCATCGCATGTTTAATTTTATGCAATTAATTATATATAATTTGGAAGAATAATTGAAGAAAAGTGGTACCCTTCAAGTTTTGCTAGAGATTCAAGGTAGAGTTTCTCAAACTTAACATTTCGGACCTCCAATTCTTCATGCGTCACTTGATCATCTTATAATCTTATTATAGTCTTATGATGTGTGTTATTGATTTAAGCATGCAATAAAATGGATCAATATTTAGTTTAATTATGTGAAAAAATAAAATAATGTAATCAATGCTAAGTTCATGAAATTTAGATACCTTTCAATGATCTGATGCCACGGATAAAAGTTGGGCGTGTTATAATACTAATTTTGAGCTTACCATTATGTTTTATGCCATGAAATTCATCAATATTTGAGTTGACTTCAAGTTTATTCTTAATATCTTGTTGATTCCAAGTTAATTCTTAATATTTTATTTCCATCCAGCTGCCACTAGCAGACAATTTATAAGGCAACTACCCATTGGTGAGTCAAGTGGTCAACCTAGATACATGCACTCTCTCTGTTTAGAGAGCCCTCTCGGTCTCCTATGCTTCGCACTGTCGAAAGAGCATTGACTTGTGTCTTGAATCAATGAGGGTCCAACTAATTCCTAATTGAATTGACCTTTTATATACTAGTTGGAAGGAGGAAGAGGGATAGTCACACATGACGGAGGAAAGAAAATAATAAGTACGCTCCCCACCCAGCCGGTCTTGTCCACGCTTGTGGCTCGCTCGTTGTCTACTAAACGAGCCTTCCTTGATCGATCATTAAGCGGAGTCAAATCAATCATATATGATTAATGCATGCATTCCATTATCGTGGAAATCTTCCCCCATGGCACCGTCAGAATATGGGGCAAAAAATTGAAGAGGAGCAAGATCGGGTTTGATAGCTATATCCATTTCATATCACCATCCCCGGCAATTACGGGCATTAGCTCGCACCCACCCGCGCTAGCTCGGGCTTTGATTTGATTAAGAAGTGCATTCATGACTTACAAGTTGATTTATAATGTTTTCATCGTTTTCTTGAGACATGCAAGTCAAATTACACATTTGTAAACCGATTTACATGCCTTGAAAATAGACTAACACTTCCATAAGACTACTCAGAAATATGTAGTATTTGAACTAAGAGTGGAGGCAACTTACAAAAGTGTAAGTCGATCAATAATTTTTCTTGATCGACTCCTAGGTTTACAAAAGCATGTTTTGATGTCACCCTGTGATATTTGTCGCTCTTAAGAATATCTAATTAACCCCAATGATCCTTAATTATTTTTTATACATGATAACTTTAATATATCATTCATGTTAACTTGCGTTCATGGTTCATGATCTAATGTGGTCTTTCTAGATTGAATTATTTTGGACTCCCGAAGCTAAAAAGAGGACTAAAATTAACTGCTTGGTTCCACCTTTACCCTTGTTATTGTTATAGTCTCATACATATCAATGATTATAAAATGATCAAAATGAAAGATTGTAATATAAATTGATGGATTAAATAAATTATGATGAGTTTATTTACAGTCTTGTGTATATTGTATATCAATGCTACACCAAGTGTGATTTTAGTTGATAAATTGTCAATGCATCACTATAAGGAAAACAAGTTGTGGCTACAGAACTATGGCCATGGATATGGTGTTTATGACCATAGAATTGAGCTCTAGCTACAACACGTTGTGGCCGGTAGCCGTAGCTACAAATCTCATTGCAAGAGTTTTCTAACCATGAATATGTCGTGGGCACTACAAGTGACCACAGAACTTGTCGTGGCCACAACTGTCGTATGAAGACTTTGGCTACGGATTGTAACTACGAGAAACTACTTACCATGGAATTATCGTGGCCACTAGTTTCCATAGCCACATTCTGTGGGCACAACTCATTTTTCTTGTAGTGCATGTTCATTATAGTAGATACATGAATGATAATTAATATATCAAAATTGGTTACTTACTACAAGGAAAACAAGTTGTGGCTACAGAATTATGCCCATAGATGTGGGGTTTGTGGTAATGGAATTGAGCTCTGGTCATAACACATCGTGGCCAGTAGCCGTAGCTACAAGTCTCATCGTGAGAGTTCTCTAACCACGAATATGTCGTGGCCACTACACGTGACCACAGAACTTGTCGTGCCCACAGTTGTTATACGAAAACTTTGACCACGAATTGTAGCTACGAGAAACTAGTGGCCACGGAATTATCATGGCCACAAGTTTTCGTAGCCACATTCCGTGGCCAACTCATTTTTCTTGTAGTGACTAATAAACTTAAGTCCATATTGCAGACTAGGTATGCCGCTATTTTGGTTTCATATTTTCTTTAATATATGCTTGTGTGAATGGGGATATGAATATATGATAGTATCTTAAGAGAATGTCTAGGTTTGTGATATATTCATAGTTTATACATTGTTTGAGATTATAAAGTTGCTTATAAGATGCCCTAGAAGATGTAGCTTATTGCATGGAATATTCACGTGATACAAGGACATATCAGTTGCATACAAGTGCTAAATGTACGTCATAAGTGGTCGACATGAAGTAGATACACCAATAATCAAATGAACTTTATGGAGCACAATAACCTTTGACAAAGAGTATGGAAATTAATAGAGAGAGAAGCACGAATATGGGTCTTCATAGCTGCGTAATAAATGAAAATATATATGTGAATTACGATTGATAAACTCGGATGAAGCCTCCAACATTGAAGTATTGACTACAGGGCACTCTACAACTAGTCGCCATGGATCTTGGGAGGTCTAAACTTAAGATGACGTACATTAAGAGTCCCCTTGGTCGTGTAACTCTTCCTTGCTCCCTCTTAGAATTATAACGGAACTAATGGCAATAGTAATGTAAACTTATAGTTCCTCCTAGATACAGTTTATATGCTTTCTATACTTGTAGCGGAAAGCTGGTGACACTAAAAGAAAAACGAGTTGTGGTCATGGAATGTGGCTACGGAAACTTAGGTTCACGATAATTACGCAGCCACTAGTTTCTCGTAGCTACAATTCTGTGGCCAAAGTCTTCAAATATGTAAGGAGGATATTCATGTTAGTGGCCACGACAAGTTCTGTGGTTACATGTAGGAGCCACGACATATTTGTGGTTAGAGAAATCTCACGACGAGACTTGTAGCTACGGCTACTAGCCACGACGTGTGATGACCAGAGCCTAATTTCAAGGTTTTAAAAACTGAACCAAACCGGCCGATTCAACTAGTTAAATCAAGAACCGGAAGAAAAATTGTCCAACCACCCGTTTTTTTTTCACAAAATAAAAACCAGTCAAAATCGATCAAAATCAGGTTGGACTATTTAAACCCGGTTGAACCAATTGAACTAAATCACCAGTTCAACCATCCATTTTTGACAAAAAATAAATTTTTTGATAATTAATAAAATGTAAACTTTTAAAAACTATTCACAATCTCCTCTCATTCTAATCCAGAATATAGTACGCATTTATCTCTTCTCCTTCCATATGTGTCAATGATCCATTATCACCTCTTCCTTCCTACCATACAAGCATTGACTCTCTTCTCACATATTATATGAGTTTGTCTACTTCCAACAACAACAAAGGAAGAATACATTGTCATAGTTATATTACGAGAAGTAATACATTAAAAATACTTTAATTAAAGTTTAAATAGTTTTGAAATTATTAATTTTATACAATACAAACACATATGAATTTTACAAAATAGTGCTATTTTTGAGTTTTTCTAATAACATCTATAACCCTAACATTTAGCAATGTCTTTTGCGTTCCTATATTCTTAAAAAATCCACAATATTATCCTTATGTCGGTATAATATAGGAGCACACATGTACTAATAAAATGTCACTACAATCTATTTTGTAAAAATATAGGGGGCGCACAATTGTAAAAAAAGGAGTATAAGTGTTATTGGAAAAACGTGGAAGGACACAAGTATATAGATCCTCTAAAGCTACGATGTAGCATTTTTCATATTTATTTGTATTATACTACCGATCTAACTTGTTTCGACACGTTTATACCATACAAACCAAATCAATAGTAAAATGGTTCGGTCTTTTCTGATTTTTATGAACTACTGACATCATCATTTGTTCGACCGGTCGGTCCCATTGGTCCGACCATAAAAATAAAAAACCGATACTTACTCGATTTAATGTCCGGTTCGGTTTTTAAAAGCTTGCCAAATTCTGCAGCCACAAGCCTCACATTCGTGGGCATAATTCTGAAGCCACAACTTATTTTCCTTGTAATGTGACCTCCGTACTTATATTATTTAGACCAAAATCTAAGGAAAAGAGAAAGAGATCCCCTCGAACTCACTCAGGCTACCGAAAGAAAAGACCCCCGCTCCTGAGGGTTGTAGCGCTCATCCCTGAATGGAAATCAAGTCTACCTAAGCCCATGAGAGGACCGGAGTTGGACCCGACATATAGGAAAAGTTAACAATATTTATATAGTGGCAAACTAATATTTAACTGCATGCGCAAGAAAAAGATCTAGCCCGACCAATACTTTGGTCTGCATAGTCAAATCAAGGGATGTAGGTCCCAGAAACAAATTAACTAACTCTCCGACATGCTTATACTTGAAGGGGACACTAACATCAACAACGCCTATGCACAAATTGAACTTCAGAAAAGACAGTAAGTAGCGCTTGAGGGAAAGGGAAATTCTTGATTTTTGTCCAACCATAATAAACTTCACGACGGCAAGGACTCTCCCGATCTGTATATGTAGTTGGCATTGGCTTTCTTTGTGCTTCACTGATCAACTAGTTATCGTTTGACGAAAAGCGATGCAAAAACCAGCGTCTATGAAAAAAAAATGTCAAGTTGAGTGCACCGGAGGAACCACCTTTCTGCTGGGGAACCTAGCACCCTCCTTTCAAATCCAACGAAATGAACAAGTTGTGTGCGCTTAGTGCCCCTTTGGTTGAGGCATTTTAATTATGTGTTCTTCCCTCGCATATTAAGTGTGTTGCCATGGAAAGTCTTTCACCACATCCACAAAATGCTAAGTAAAAGCCACATTTAAAGTAGCTTATTGTGTGTTAGCATTGCAATATAGATTGTTTATCCTAAGAATGATAAAAAAGTTGAAAAGGCAATGACTTATCTCGTTCCATGTTGCAATCCTCACTAAAGGCATTTGATACCTATGTGGTTGTCAACTTCGAAAAGCGTAAAATGATGTATGGATGAAATATCTGATAGCAGAAGGTACACCTATATTCCTACTTCATGACATCTATATTCCTACTTCATGATGTCCTCTCTAGGGCCTTCATGAACTCTCCACAGTAATTGGAGGTAAAATGGGAGTATCTATTAGATACAATCTACTTGGGATTCCATGCAGTCATATGATTTGGATATATATAACTTGACCATATCCACTTGCATGCAAGTTATGTTGACTAGAATGAAATGTAAAGACTTGGTTAATCAATCCAAGGTAATCCAAATAACATCATATCCCCCTACAATGTGAGGTTAGGATGTTGCAAAATTCATAGAAGTGCTATCAAATTTTCATATCCAAGTAGGAATTATGACAACGATTAACATGTTTTACAATGTTTCTCTTCATCCCCTCCCACCAGAAGTGCAGGTAGTGGTTTTGGCATAGCTTAGTTCTTCTTGGATGGATATATAATTTAGAACTATGTGCATTGTCTAATATGTATCCCCTCGATCGTCATTATTCGGGACAATGACATGGTCATCCTTCAACATGATGAACTCATGGACTGAATCTATCAAACTCCTTCTTCAAACAATGGTGGAACAAATCTTGTAATTTCTGATATGTTCATTGACCATACACAATCCTTTATTGTAATACATTGCACTTAATGAGTATAGTTATAGTATCTGAGGTGTTGTCAAATGGGTGCCACTTACTGAGCATTGTGAGCACATCCTAAATCTGTAGCCATACTACATTACCCACCATACACATTCTTCTACTCAAGGCATCTTCCACAATATTTCCCTTACTTGGATGATAAAAGATCATACAATCATAATCCTTTAGTAGTTCCATCAATCATCATTGCCTCATATTCAACTCGTTCTAGTCAAAGATGTGTGTGTGTGTGTATGAGGCTCTTGCAGTTTGTAAAAATCTCAAATGTAACCCTATATATAATGATGCCATATCTTCAATACAAAGACTGTGGCTACCGACTCCCAATCATGTGTGAGGTGGTTCTACTCATGATTCTTCAACTACCATAATATGTATACGATGACTTGACCATGCTGCATTAATATTGCACCGAAACCCTCCTTATATGCATCAATGTATGCTATGACATCTAAGGTACCCGAGCAAATAGTGAGGCCACATTTTTGTATCTAACTTGTTTTTGCATCCTTATATGGTAGATTTATTTATTGAAAATTGTAAAAGAACATGATAATGCATCATGTATAAAAAGAAACTTAAATTCCAAATTCAATATAATCCTTTAATTTGATAGTGTGGTCTTCAACTTTTTATAATGGATTATGGTGCTCCCCAACTTTAATTTGATTGTGTGATCTCCAAGTATTATTTCTTGACATCTATGCATATTACTGATTTTTGCGTCATAATTCAAATGTTGTGGGTAGCATGATATACCAATATGAGAGAGTAGACTATTGACGGAAGAAAGTTAGTGTAAAAATTCAATCCAAATCGTAATCTAGTGGATTGAATTGGAGTTAAATATTTGATGTTGGATTGGATTTAAAAAGTTAAAATCCATTTGGACACGAATTAAGATTAAATTCGATCCATGAGCGCCTGTGCTTATTATGCATCACATTCTTGCACCTCCCAACTTGTTCCACGCGTTCATGTATGCCTTCATCCAACAATCCCTCCTTTCTCTCTCCCCATCGTAAATAACAATACATTATCCTCATTTAATTTTACAATAGCTATTTTTTCGTGCTTGATATGCATTAAGGCTGTCATTATTTCTCCTTCTAATCAATATTGAGTCTTTTTTCTTTATTTCCTTATCAATGATGGAATTTGTGCATAATCGACATATTATAACATAACCAATTGGATAAATTGGAGCTTTAGCAATAAATAATTTGATTGTTCATTCGTATATCTTCGATGAATTAAAATATCACTACAAGACCTTGACCTAAGCCAACAATTAAAATATCACTACAAGACCTTGACCTAAGCCAACAGACACTTTAACATTTATTGTCATATCTTCTATAGTTAAATATGTAACAATAAATACTATTTGTTACTTATTTGTTACTTATTCTCTGAATTCACAGCTATTTTTGTATTCATCATTATATTCCTAGCAAGGAATTAAATTTGATGGTTATCCACAGTCGTTGTCAAATTTAACAATGATTATTATAAATGTTAACGCATAAGCTAACAGATATATCATCATTATACAAATATTTAGCAATAAATATGATTACATTCATTGTTAATTACAAACAAAAGCTAATTAGCATCAGAAAATATTTATTTTTTATATTTAACATCAGAATATATGGCAATAAATATTCAAGTTACTCGTTGTCATATATCAATTTTCTTGTAATGTAACATTTGTTGTCAAATTATCTTTAGTAGTTGAAATCACAATAGGGACTATTAACCATTTTCAATCATCACTTATTTGTCAAAAAATTCGAAGAAAGATTTTTTATTTTTTTAAAGTTAATAGATACATGATGTTGCATGGTTCATTGATTATAATACGGCAATGGATATATCATTTATTGTCAATTTTAAAAATCAAAGATAACTTAACAACGAAGCATTTTTTAAATAAATAATAGTTCAACGTCGAAGAATATTAATGTTGTTTATAAAATCACATTAGAAAGCATAGCAATGAATCCTCATATTGTTCGTGACCATGTATACGTTCATTTCCTTGCGGTGAATGATACATTTTTTACTTTTAACTACGAAATGGTTACTTTTTATGAGATGATCAATATTTGATTTCCATACACAAAATCATAAACTCTACTGTTAGGATTTTACAAATATGCACGTTTCAAATACCACTAAGTTTTTGTTGATAAATCCTATTATGGTCAATCCTCATTTACTCATAAACTCCGAGTTTTTAAATATAGACATGATTTTGTCAGGGATGACCTTTATTATATACTCAAACATGTTGGGGTTGCTTCATAAAAAGAAGCACATGTAAATTTTATGACTGATCCGTAAGAGGATAGATCGACACTTAAACCAGCAGATGTTTTAATATTTGGATGGGATGGAGGGAAACATGCATATGTTAATTTGACTGGAGTTTCTTTATTGGTGGGTCTGATAAGGAGTGATTTTATTACGGGATACACTGCACAGAAAGTTGTCTCAGCTAAATTTGTTAAGCATGAGAAGGCATGTATTGACAATCAACATGTACTCATCCCCTGTAGTTTCGATACCTTTATATTTTTTAGCAACTGAAGAAGTGGAGCTCCTCAAGAGGGTCCAAAAATTATGCATAGCAATGTTATGGTTCCCAGGTCTATAAATGTGGTGTTTCGTAAAATTGGATTTACCGTCCAAAAGCGATTGGTGACACAACTTGTTGCCCATCTCCCACCGATCTCTATGTAATTCTTATATTCTCGTCGCGGTAGTTATTATTTGATGACATTTATAAATTTAAATCTTGAATTGAATTTTATATAAAAAAATAATTTCCAAACACCTAACATATAGATAAGTTATCTATTATGTGAGTTATCTATCTTGTTTAATTTATAACTTGAATGTTTTTAACTTTTAGAATTTTAATCAAGGGTAAAATGTAAAAACGGCTCCAGCTATTTGATGAATCCCTGATTCTCACTCTTTATTCTTTTATTTTAGCTATTTATCTTGGCAAATCATCATGTAAATAGGTGTAAATACAATAAATTAGCATTCAACATGCATTTGTTGATACTGCATAATTAGCATGTATTTGTGCAAAAATAAAAGAATAAAGGAAAAGAAACAGGAAGGAGGTATTTATAATAAATACAGAGTGACTTGAACCCCGAGAGAAGACCAAGCCTTGACCTGATCGCCAAAATAAAATAAGTAGAGAGAGATATGACCTACTCTTTGTTGTATATATTACCTATATATGTAAATAACTATTTTAGATAAAATAAAAATAAATTATTCTTTTTACCTCCTTGTGTATAGTCCTAAAAATAAAAAAAATAAAATTAAAATCAGAAAAATAAAATAAAAACAAGAATAAAATCTTGCTTACTTGTACAAAATACATGTATATAGATAGCTTCCCCTGTTCATTTCGAAATTATACACCATTTATAAAAATAAAATAATAATTATTTTATACTCCTAAAAATATGTTGTAAATAAATAAATACAAAATTGGAGTATTTATGTAAAAATAATAAAATAAAAGAAATTGTACATAGTACATAGGTATATTATACATGTATATAATATTATATCTTGTATACAGATTAATTTAGTTTTCATAAAAATAATTAGAAATTACAGAAAAATATTTTGAAAATAAAAACATTTTTTATACATTTTTTCTTTTGAAGTCATTTACTATTTTTTATTGATTTTGTAAATATTTTAAAAAATCGGAATTTTCTGATTGGCCAGGGCTGGGTGTTGACCTCTGGTCAACGCCCTCTTACAGGCTTGGTCTGATCCCTCTCGCCGGAGCCAGTTCTCCCTTTTTTTCCTGATCGGGTCGAGCCTCCTTCAGATCTAAATCTTCGCCTACTCCTCCTCCTAAAATCTGACACCTTCGCAGATCCCTAGGAAGGCACGGATCTTCCTATGGTTGCGTGCTATCGCCTGATTCTTCCACCCCCATGGGAAGCCTATATAACATACCCTTCGACCTCCTAGTGCCGCAACTCGTTCCTCGCCCCTTCCTTCACCATTGGACATCCCTAGATGAGTGACAGTAGCTGGGAGACGCCTCTGGAGAGGAGCTTGGTGGCTTGAATCAGTAGCTCAGCTACGTGGCCAGCAAGAGTCGCCACGTTTAGCACTCCCCCACCCCCCGCCTTTCGCAGTGAGGTTGAGGCCACTACTCTGACGGCCCTCATCGCCTGATGCTCAGGAACTTGTTCCAATCCACAGGTAGCACTTATTCCGACTTCATTTCCTATTCCCATCGAATCTTTTCGCTTTGTCGCACGTTCACTCGCTCCGACCAGTTGGTCGGAGCCTCGATATCCACACCCATTCATTCCGATCGAATCGACCTCTCGCCTATTATCTTGCACCATAGCCTGATCATCCTTAGGCTCGACCATCCGGTTGAGATTGAGGCTTAGATCTCCCTCTACCCCCTTCATCGGAGATCGAATTCCATCCATCATCGCTTCTTTCCCTCCTGGCTTCAATAATAGACCGAAGCACTGCCTCGAGTCTCAGCTTTCTCTTGCAGGTATCTCCGCACAACAAGAACCTTTGTCCGACCTCCAGTTGCTCGGTGGAGTAACTCCAGGTGGAGCTTCCTTATCATGGCCATCTGATCATGATTCAGTTGATCCGTCTCCAGAATTCGACGCGGAGCACCCCATCGGAGGTGCTGGACCGTTTGGAGGATCGATCAACCCAAAGGATGCGCACCTATCCTTGATTGAAGTTCGCCTTTCACCCGTTCATCCACCATCTTCCGCTACCGTTGGATGAGGAACAGAGCACCATTTTGGATCTGAGCCGCTCATTGCTGCAGCTTTTGGATCGTTGATCCAGCACGCCATGACACATCTACGCCACACGTTGCCGATATTCCCTGGGGCGTCAGATCTGACACTGCAGGCGATCTGCACCACACATTCCCGCCTCCTTCAGATCTCGCCACGTGCCACCCCACGCCCTCATCACGTGCTTCAGGGTACTTTGCATCTTTTATCCCGTATTTTTTTATACTTTATTAGTTAGTTCAGTAAATAATTTTGTAAGCACATATACTTTACGGTTGGATCCTTGTTATTTGTCGTATTTACATTCTAGTCCTGTCCGACTGAGCTCACGTGTAGTCTCACGTGCATAGTGGTGTTTTTGCATGATATACACATGCGTTCTTGACTGTTCTGTTTTGAATAGAAGTTTTGGATATTTTTAGTTATACCCTTGTGCGTGTAAATATTCCGCATGTGGGTGAATTTATTGGACAATTGCAAGTTTATCCCTAGGCTTTTAATGCCTATTATTATTTGGCCCTGAAACTTTCAAATAATTGCAAGCAGATCCATGTATGTTGTGTGCTTTGTTTGTAATCAAACAATTACTAAATTAACTCCAAAAATTTCATAAAAAGTACAGTTAGCTCCTGCTAACATTTTAATATTTTTGGTAATTTTTGTGACTTAATTTAGTTTTATTTGATATATCCTAAAAATAAAAAAACACCTAAAAACTGTTTGGTCTATTTTACAAAGTACATAAAAATTCAAAAAATTGTCTGAAAAAATTTATAAAAATTTGTGTGTGTATTTTCATTTGTTTTGTATTCAGTGGTATTTTTGTTTCAAAATCCTTTATAAAAATCCTAAAAAGCTAAAAACTCTAAAAATTTATAAAAAAATCATTAAAAATTCTAGAAAATTGAAAAAATAGGATTTTAGTTCCTGCTTGTAGCTCTTTTTATTTACTCTATCATAAAAATCAACAACCAAGACATTTGGGTATTTTTAATATTTTAAATTTGCTTTTTTATCCAGGCTATACATTGTTTTCTATTTTTGTCTTTCTTTGATTTTTTATAAAATCATATAAAAATTGGAAAAAATCCACAAAATCACTAAAAACATTTGAATATTTTAAAAACATAGAAATGTCTTTACTTCCTATTTTTGAGTATTTTTACTCTTGATAAAAATGGTTGAAACTAGTTTTTAACCCTTGCGTATACATTTATTTCCTAATTTTGAAAATATTAAAAATTGCAAATTAAAAATTGATAAAATATGCATTTTCTGATCTGATTACCGACTAATTCGCAGGTTTACTTGTGCTCCTTGTGTTCGACCCTGGTCTATACCAGGTTAAATAAATAGCGGAGACCGCGAACATTGATTTTGTGCTTGATTGTTTTATTTATGTGGTCTTGATTTTTCTTGTTGAGTCTAATTGGTTGATTGGGGTCACAACGATCCTTGCTTATTTTCCACACTTAACCCTGATCGGTTGGTCGCTCACCACTATCACTACAAGAAAAATAAGTTGTGGCCACAGAATGTAGCTACGGAAACTTGTGGCTATGATAATTGTGTGGCCATTGGTTTTTCGTAGTTACAATTCTGTGACCAAAGTTCTCAAAGATGTAAATGTCACGACATATTCGTAGTCAAAGAACTCCCACGACGAGATTTGTAGCTACGACTACATGCCAAGAAGCGTTGTGGCTAGAGCCCAATTCCGTGATCACAAGCTCCACATCCGTGGGCATAGTTCTGTGACCACAACTTATTTTCCTTGTAGTCTATACCTCGATTCTCAATTAAATGTCTCATATTTCAATTATAACAAATAGAGGCTTGAACTTTCAACTTGAAAGTTTAATGTTGACATATAAGGGTCGTTGAAGCTTATAGAGGTTTCTATTTGAGACAAAAAAATAAGATAAGACCCTTTTGTTACAGTTGAAAAAAATAAGTTTTTAAATTGAGAATTGTTACAAGGGTCGTTGAAGTATTTTATTTTAATTTATCCTTTAATCAATTCTAAAGAATATACGCAAGATTTGATTAGTTATCAACCTTTGCTTGGTGCCCTAACATGTGTAGTCTAAAGATAGAAAAGCGAGGAGGTTCTAACCTCCGTTAACTTTTCTTTGCCTCCATCAAGCACCACCACCCACTCGCCCTTTTCTTGGCCCTCTCCTCCCACCATTAATGACTCTTTGGGCTAGTGGGAGATGGTTGGACATGCGAGCCCACGACGAGCCATTATGCAATAAATGTTATTGTAAATATCATTCTCTGATTTGAAATGAAGAATAACTAATTTGCATAATAGGTCCCTCAGTACAACTAGGGTTATGTACCATGTCCATCTTAATGATCATTCAATTGTTGATTCAATAATTGAATCATAGAGGCTGGTGCTTGGATGAATATCTTAGGAGTTAGATCGAGGACTCATCAAGTATCATCAAATGATAATTAAGAGAAGATCTCCAGTCTGAGAAGGAGATGGCAATCTTTCTCTGAAGGCTGATATCTAACCGGCCTCTTGATGCATGTCCTCTACATAGGAATAGAGATTCGGAGGTGTTAGATTAGTTAGATCAAAGAGTTGACTTAACGAGATCGATATAACCATAGTCCTATATCATATGCTGTCACGATATAGGCATGCATCCTCTGATTGGAGACAGATGTGCTACTATATGTCTGAGTATGTACTTTTGGTAGACCAATAGGTTGATGACCTAATCAAGGTCTATACACCGGCGCACTGGTGTGCATGTAAGGGTATATGAGCAATAAGATCTCTCAAAGTAATCATACAGGTTCATTACTGAACTGGAAGACACGAGCTCACTCATGAGATATTGGGAAGAATCAAATTCCATGCACGGTCCTCTTGATTCGGAAGCTTGACTGAATTCGTAGGTTTGATATATACTTTTGAAAAGTATATGA
Source organism: Ottelia alismoides (assembly GCA_037367405.1). Classification (NCBI taxonomy): domain Eukaryota; kingdom Viridiplantae; phylum Streptophyta; class Magnoliopsida; order Alismatales; family Hydrocharitaceae; genus Ottelia; species Ottelia alismoides. The sequence goes on from JAZKJV010004856.1 coordinate 1,261,188, forward strand.
TCAAGACCTAGGTATGATATATATTTTTGGTAAGTATATGATCGATACCGACTCCCAATGATCAAATGCGAAACTTACTGATAAAACCTTGAAGTAGATAGTGTAAAAATAGATCTAAAACTTCGGGTTTATTCTGGGTCTTCCAGTATGCAGGATGTACAGGTATTGGGAATACCTGAGGGTGATGTGATCATAAATGATTGTATAACCATGACGCTTCCATTCTTAGGAAGTGATGAAACATGTATGGATTTTAGTGACTCCTCTCAGTAGAGAAGTGTTCTAATCTTGGTCCAAATGTTGGACATTGATTTGGATGTGATTCAGATGCAATGAGAAGATTATATTTGCGGTCTTGATTTAATCAAGCATCTACGTGAGGCCCGAGATATGGATTTGAGATGTGATCTCAATATCCAAGTCACTATCCGTGGAACATTACAATCGCTCTGTCCTTATCTCCAAGTATCCGTAGAGAAAGCACATTATCCTTGAAAGAGCTTTGGATAATTTATTATTGATATTATGTATACGAGCATTGAGAAAATTGATAATTGAATGTGATTTAATTATCACGAATAATATGAATTTGATTCATATTATAAGGAGAGTGATCTTAGGTAATTAAATGTGATTTAATTATAAAAAATGAGAATAATGTGAAAGCGATTCATATTATTTGGGAACATGAGAATAGAGATCCAAGATTATTATATGTGATTTAATTATCTTGGATATGAATAATGTGGATATGTCTATCCATATTAATCATATAATTGTAAATATGATTTATAATATATAAGAGAGATAATTGTAATTTACATTTGTTAATAAAATATTGATGTGAATTGGGTCCGCATTGGATAATTAATTGAAAATATAATTCACATTTTATTTTGGGTTGTGAATGTGATTCACTAATTTCCAATGACATGATTGCAATGTTCACAAAATAAATTGGATTTATTTTTGTGAAATAATTTGCAACAAAAGTTGTTGCAAATATTGGAGAGAATCATGAGATAATGTAATCTCATGTAATGAGGAAAGGAAAGCTACCTTCCTCATATAGGGGGTGGACGACCACAATTCCACCATGGAATATGGCGGTCGTCCACTCCTCTTATGGAAGGAGGCTTGCCTCCTTCCTATTTCTCCAATGAAGTTTAATTTAATATAAATCAAACTATATTGAGTATATATATTTGATTTTATTAAATTAATTATTGTTGTGTTTTTAACAACAAGATCATGGTCATTAAAAGGAACACATCAATGAGAGTCATTGGATTTATTTTGTCCATGGATTGAGATTCATGAATCCCAAAATATTATAAAAGAAGAGACACCCCTTGCTCTTCTTGGTTACAACACAATACGAGAACATAAAATCTCCCCCCTCTCTCTCTCTCTTTCTCGCTAGACGTGCTCTCTCTCATAGGGTTGTCCACCTTGGAGCCATAGAGAGAGTCTCTCTTCTCACCACATCGTCACCGTTATGCTGCTGGATTGTTTGCTCTCTGTCTCCTTCGGTGTGTCTCGCTCGTGAAGAAGACATCGATTTCGTGTGATGAGATCAGGTGATTCACCACTTGGATCATCAACATGGATTGCAAGAAGCACGCGTCTCATCCATGCGCTCGCAAGCGTCTCTTCCGTCAGATCGGACTTGAGACAGGAGGTCTCTTCGTTTAGAGACTCGATCGCAACCATGCTTCAATAGGTAAACCTGATACTTGTATGTGGTTTAGATGAAACGATCCGGGAAGTGTTCTTGGATCATGTGGTTTCGTCGCATGAAATTTTTTAATTTTTGTTGCCTCGAGCGACTAGTGTGACTAATCATTCCCGATCGCATATGATGTGATCCTCACGCTTCTGTAATGCTCTTGAGGATCTTACCATATCCTTCAGATAAGATGTGAGCTTAATGGTGAACATGTAGGGCAATGGAGAGAGCACCTTGGAAGTACATTTGAGAGTCTCAAACTCTCAAGTATTACATCTCAAAGATCACTACAACTTGGGCTCTCAAGAGGCAAAGTCATTCATCTATTTCATTTATTTTCAAAGAGAGAGGCATGCCCTCTCTTTTATACTCAATGTAGGTGTCCCTTTAGAGTCTTACTCTGAGAGGGAGCATCTATGATGATGGTCTTTGGATGAGAAATCAAGAGCCATGATTTAGTCATTGTTCACCAAGGAATATGATTGTAATATATCTCTTTTTAATTACCAATTAAATCATGCAATAAATAAAACAACAAATCAATCAACCAATTGAGAGTAGAGCTCTTAATGGCGATGCCATGTGTCACACACGCACATACATCCCTATTTTTGTTGCTAAAAATATGATTGAATTTGTTCTTAATTACCATGATAATCCAATTATCATAATTGCTATTTTTATGAGAAAAACCCTCATAGCATGTAATCATATTCATAAATCCAATTTACATTCAAAAATTAATGTGAATCATATTAACAAATGTGCCTTGAAATAACTTTATATGAACCATATTCATATAAATTAATATATATTAATTATTATGAGTCAATATTCATATTAAATAAATACATATATATGATGCAAATCATATATCCACAAAACTCTAGATATGCACATATCCATGTTAATAAAAATTATTATCATATTTATTGATATCATTAAGTATGAGTCATAATCCAACTAGGTATCGATGAATCTCAATTTCATCACCTTTATTCTTTCATTTTGACCTTTAAACCTTAGCTAAACGCATATAAATAACATTATTTTGCATAAGTTAACATTTATTATTTATTGTGTAAATATTGCATAAAATACTATATTTAAAGCCAAAATAAAATAATAAATAGAATAAAAAAATAAAAAATACCAAAGGTATTTAGTGACCATAAACCTCGAGACCTAAGCATCATGATGATCGGATCGATAAGGAATATAGTAGGGGGAGACAATGACCAATAAATAAAAGAAATCATAATTCACAAATGCCCAATAATGCATATTTAGGACCTATTTTATTCTTTATTCTTTATATACCAAATTAATAAATTTTGTGCAAAAAAGTTGTAGATAAAAATACATAGAAAAATACAAAATTTATTTCACATAAAAATAATACATAGGGGCATTCTACACGCAGAATAAAAATCCAAAATCCCAAATCCATATCTTCTCCATATGAACTCAAAATACATGAAAATTTCTTTTAATTGTGTATAACTTTTATTAGCTATTTAATGAAGGCGGTTTCATTTGGTTTGGAGTTAAGATGCAAAAGTTAGGTTTTGGACCCATGTTGTATATTATACTTGAATAAAATATTCATTTTATTTATTCTTTATGTTTTTCATTATTTTATATTTCTATAATTTTGTAAATATCCTTTACAGTATATGTATATAATTAGAATAAAATAAAACCATCAAAAAGATACTAAAATAAATAAGTCTATTTCTATACATAGATGAATTCCCTATACATATACCTATATAATAAACACATATATTTAACTAGGTATATAAATAAACTCAAAAAATATAATAAAAGTATATTTGATTGTATTAAAATAAATTACAGATATATATAAATTATGTATATAAACTTATAAAGTACAAAATACAAATAAAAATAAAATATTCAAAAGATATGTAAATATCTATATTTATACTTTTAAAAAATAACCCATAATAAATAAATGCATAAAAATAAATAAAAATCACAATAAAATACTACATAAAATAATAAAAAATTGTATTTTAAACTAAAATTAGTAAACTCATTTATTATTTTATTTTGAATTAATAAACATTTTATTTGCAGTTTTGTCATGTAATGTGCCTATGTGGCCCAATTAAGGCTCAGAAGTAGTTGACCGCCGCTCAACTCTTTATCCCCCTTGGTTCGGTCGCATGTCAGAGTCTTGACCTTGCCTTCCTCGAATTATAGAGCATGGTCCTTGCACCCATTTGGATCGATCTCTTCTTGACTTTTGATCATTGACCATCGGGCTTTCATGCCAGCATCATTTCTTGGTTGAGGCACCTCTGAATCGGGCGGATTCTCCCGATGAAGAAGTCCATACACATATGACTATCACCCATTTTTGAATTTTGATCCCTCTTCCACCAAGTAAACCCTAACCCTAGCATCGAATGAACCTCTTGCTTACAGTACGAATGTATTCATGGGACGATTTTGGCTTCAATCTGAGGTCGATTCGAGCTTTACCGGCCAGCTCCATTGCAAGCTGTACTCCCAGCTCCTCCAAGCAGGTGAGCCGTTATTTATTTTCATTTTTTATTCTTGGGCATAGCATTAGGGTAGATTGTGTCTTGTTTTTAGTTAAATTACCTTCTATTTCATTAAAAATTCAAATCGTAGTTCGTCGGAGCTGAGCTTGACGAACCTCATCTATGTGCTCCGATCGTTCCTCTGCCCGTTGACCACCTTCATTTCCTTCACTTCTCGCTACGCTACACTCCATGTACTCCCATCCCACCTGATTGATCGCAAATCAGGAGATTAACGTCTCCACTCTGCCATCTCACCGGAGATGTCCTCCTCGACGTACCCCATCTCATTTCACTCCTAAAGCAACTCAAAACCTTCCATTTTTGTGCACTTAGACACCCATAATGTCGATTTTGATTCCAAATAAGGTACCTGGAGCTCCTCTTCTTCGTCGACCTTCCAGGATCCCATAGATGGATCCTGGAGATATCTAAGACCTCCAGCTGCTACAGAGGATCGTTAGCAAGCTCTAAAGCCTTTTTGCATCCCCGTTGACTAGCCAAGGACGGAGATACATCAAATCGAAACTCATAAGAATAAGTTTTCTTCCCCATTCTTCCCGGGCACCTCCTAGCCATCTGATCCATCACTAATTCCAGATCATACCCTAGTCGTTGGATGCTTTGCCTGGCAGCCGCACAATCATCGTTCGAGATCTAATCTCGACCCTTCAGCTGCTAACCTGTACTAGCTAATGGATTTACGCCATGTGGATAAGTAGATTGCGCATCACTATCCGTCTGCACACATGGGGGTAACTTTTTAATATACCCCTACCTTTTTATGATTTTATTTTAGTATATAAACTCTGGTTTGTAGCATAAAAAGTTTTGTAATATTTGTAGTTTGCCCCGTATACTTTCCATATTTGCATTCAGGTCCCTCGCCACGTTATCTCTGTACGCATGAGATGTGGGCTTTTTACAGAGGGATCCTTATATGTTTGTGTATTTCATTTTAGTCTATATTTCTAAAATATTAGTGCTATAATTTTTGGATAAATTACATCTGCCTCCCCCCCGAATTTTTTACTAAGTGCATAAATACCCCTTCGGGTATATATTATTGAAAATATATGGAAATTTTACATTTTGGCCCCATACTTCTATGTTGAGTTCGGGATTGGTCCGTCAAATTTAAATATTTATATAAATACTTTTAATAAATTATATTATCTTTTTTTGTAGATTTTATTTTATTAGAAATAGTTCTTGTGCCCTAATTGTAGAAATTTAGTATAAATACTTTATATATTATTCTTCCATGTATAATTTTATCAAGGTACTTTATTCTACATTTCTATTTATTAAAAATAAAAAAGCTATTTTCCCTGACTATCTTAGAAAAATATAACAAAATATAAAATGTTTTTGAAAAAATTACAAAAAATTATATTTTTTACTTGCCTATTTAACATCTACTGAAAAAAATCCCTAAAATAAAAAGGGAAAATATTAAAAATTAAAAAGCTCCAAAATAATTATAATAATTATAAAAAATTATAAAAATCCAAGGTACTTATTTCTATTTATGAATTTGGTCTATTATGTTTATTATATATCAAAATTAGTTTTGAAAAATTTTAAGGCTTTTAGCTATTTTTAATTTCCAAAGTAATCTGGTCTATTTATTCTAGTCACTGTTTTGCCATGTTAATTCCATTAAAAATACAAAAAGTAGAAATTATCAGAAAATATAAAACTAGAGAAAATATAAAAATACAAAAATATTATATTTTGTGAATTTTGAGTACTTATAGATATTATTTATAAATATAAAAGCTCTCTCTATATATACATATCTATATATACTTATATTAATGTTTTATTAATTACTGTAAAATTAAAATTCAAAAAAAAAGAAAAATAGAAAATTATAAAAATAAAATTCAAAAAAATATAAAAACAAAATTCTAAAAAATAAATAATAAAAAATCTACAAAAAAATAAAAAAATCCTAAAAACCAAAAATATTTATTGTCTTTTTTAGTTATTTTTGTTGTCTATCCCCCACTCTTCATGTGTTCGGCACCCTACTTGTACTTGGCAACTATACATATTTATTTGTAGCATTATAATAAATTTTTATTCATACTTGCATTGCTTTTTCTATGCATTGTGTTGGTTGATTGTTGATCGATCTCGACTGTAATGAGTGGTCGCCTCAGCGACAATTTATCTTTTCTTATTGCGAGGATATTTTTAGGCCCTCACCATAGTTGAGTTCATCTAGTATCGTGGGAAGAAATCTTGGATTCTTGGAGATAATGTAGGGGAGATCATACTATCCATGTTTAATGACTTGAAATTTGGATAACTGTCGAATTGCATGGTTTATACCATTTTTAGAAAAATATGTCACTTACAAATATCGAGCTCGAGCTGAAATAATTCATGCTCTAATTGAGCTCAACGAAACACATCACACTCTCAATGAGATGGAGGAAGTATCAGTGAGTTGAATCTGGCCTCCTTGACCATTTCTACTCAAAGTTCAAACCATTTTGAGTTTAGAAATGATCTCAATGAATGTGTTTATTTTCATTTCCATCACCATTTCACTTTCCAACATTTAGACATTGAAATTGGATGTGGAATTGGACATTGGATTCAAATGAGATGAGACTTGATCCAATTAAGTCTCAAATCATCAAGCTAAGAAATGGAGTTACTAAAATCCGCACACTCCATCATTCCTTCAAGATGGAAGTGTCATGGTAGACGATCAATTATGATAGATTTAACCATGAGTATTCCCAATACTCATTCATCTTTCATACAAGAAGACTTTGATATATCTGAAGTTCAAACCCTAGTTTGATTGTCTTCTTCTGAATAAACCAAAAAATTCTCATTGATAATTGGGCAATAATATTAATCATATGATTTTTAAAAGCATATATTAATATATCGAATTCGTATCTTATTTCATAAATAAGACAACCATGCATAGAATTCATTATGACTCCAAATTATTTCATATGTGAGCTCTGTCTCCTGGTTCATCAACTATGAACATATATGATTCCTTTTCGAGATCATACGTCTCATATATCTGCATATGCACACCAAATTTTTGATTAATGAATTCCATTTCCTGTCTAATAGATTAATGAAATATTCATGAAATTATGAATGAAATAATCGTCAATCAATATAAAATGACGAGATTCGCCATCTATATATGTTCTTCAAAAAGGACTTGCCCTCTTCTCGATTCCTTTTATGCTCTTGGACCCCCATTTGGAGAGAGTAGGATTGACCAGGGTTTCGAGACGATGGTGGTAAAGAAAGCCTTTGCGGAAAGAAAAAGGTTTGGTTTACCCTTCGCGGATGTCGAGTCTCCTCACTTGTTTTGCCCCACTTCTCTTTTCTTTACATGACCCTCATCCGCCTCTATGCCGACGCCCGCGCAAGGACCCTCCTCTACCTATGAATGTGAATACTAAGCCCCGACGGCCCACCCCTTTGTTCTCTTCTTCCGCATTTGATATAATATTTGAGAAAATCTCTACTATATTATATATAATATTTGATTAGATATTTGGGGCTCGGCGAGGTGGTTGCTCCTCGCCTGTGATTACAGAAAGAAATCTCTGGCAGAACAAAGGACTACCGCTCCTCATTCCCTCACTCTCTCATCGATCTATGGAACTTGGTTAGGTCACCAACCTAGTAGCATATCAAATATACACTGAGGCATATAGATTTGTATTTATCCCCGGTCAAAGAATGTGTGCCAGATTGTGACAATTACGATTTAGGCCTTTGTTTATCTCTATCTCATCGAGGAAACTCTTTGACTTGATTATTCCAGCACTTCCGAATCTCTATTCATATGCAAAGGACCTGCATTAAGAAGTCAGTTGGAAATCAGTCTTTAGAGAAAGATTGTCATCTCTTTCTCATACTGGAGATCTTTATTGAATCATGCGTTAATGTCAATTATGTCCTCCCAACTGCATGGTATTCAACATGGTCACAATACATAATCCTAATTGTACAAATGGGCCTTAATATTAAGTGTATTCACAAATCATTTAATTCATATTGACATGATAAAACAATAATTTTATTGTAATAATGGATTGCCAATGGCTTACATGTGCAAATAGTCTCCCACTATCCCTTAGAACCATTCATGTACAACTCTTGGCCCCATGTTAATTACATGATGGCCTAATCCTTTTGGATCAACGGCTTGGTTAGTAGATCAGCAATGTTGTTCTTCTGGATCTCCCGGATGATTTGATATTTCCTCTCCACATGCTTGCTTCTTCGATAGAATAAGGGTTCCTTCGCTTATGCTATGGAACCCATGTTATCTCAGAGCAATGTGATGGGAGATTCTGATGAGGAAACTATGCCAATTTCAAAATGAACTTACATAATCGCATGACCTCGTTAGCAACATCTGATGCAACTATGTATTATGCTTCATTTATTGAGTCAGTCGATGTGTTCTGCTTCTTGCTTTTGTCACTCATAACACTACCACTCAACATGAATAATAACCCTATGTTTGACTTCATATCATCTACATCCAATTGGAAGTTCGAATTAGTATATCCTAAGACTTTAAGATCATTATATTCGAAAAACCAATACATAGTATTGAGTTCTTCTTAGGTACTTGAAGATGCTCTTCACTGTAGTCTAGTGTTCCTCTCCGTAGTAGGATTGGTAACAACTTATCACTCTCATTACATGGAAGATGTTTGGTCATGTACACATCATGGCATAAATCAATCTTCCTACAGTCGATGCATAAGGGCGTCCTGTCATGGCTTTCTTTTCCTCAACAATTTGAGGAACCATCCCTTTAGATAGGTGAATACAATATCTTAAGGAAAGAAAGCCTTTCTTGGAATTATCCATATTGAAGATTTCCAACATTTTCTTGATATATCCTTGTTGTGATAGTCTCAATATTCTCTTTTCTATGTTTCTGAACAGTTTCAGACCTAAGATATAAGAGGCTTCTTCGAGATCTTTCGTCTCATAGGTATGGGATAACCAGATCCTAATACTAGTCATCATCCATGTATCATTCCCAATGATAAAGGATGAAATCTACATAAAACACAATGAACACAACAATACTCCCACTAAGCTTTTCGTACCCATATGGTTCATATGGATTCTGTACGAAATCATAAGTCTTTATTATTTCATCGAATCAGATGTTCCATTTCATCGAATCAGATATTTCAACTAGAAGAAGCATTTTCGAGCCCATTAATGGATTTCTTTAGTTTGCACACTTTTCCCTCCTTAGCTACGAAGCCCTGAGGCTACTCCATATAGATATCCTCTTCGAGGTATCTATTGAGGAATGTTTTCTTGACATCCATCTGCCATATGTCATAGTTAAGGTGTGCAGCTATTGCAAGTAATGCCCTTATGGATTTAATTTTGGCCACATAAGAGAATGTATCATCGTAATCGACGCCTTCTCTCTATGTGTTTCCCTTGGCTATGAGTCATGATTTGAAGGTCTCTACCTTCTAATCAGGTCCCCTATTTCTCTTGAATCCATTTGCACCCAATGGGTTTGACCCCTTTAGGTGGATCTTTAAGGATCCATACACCATCCATGTTCATGGATTTTATTTTAGATTTCATTGCCAGTCCACCTATCCATGTCACGATCACCTGAAGCTTCATCAAATGAAATTGGATCAACATCAAACTCATCTGATATATGGTATGTAGTTTTTAGGTTGTCTTACAACCCTAAAACGCTTTCTAAGAGGTACAATCATGTCATTTTCAATTATCTATTCAGTTTATGGTATACTAACTTCATCGGTCTCACTAGAATCGATTAGTTCTTTCACTTCATTATTTTATTGACTTCTAAGGAATGCATCTTCCAGGAATTCGATGTATCTAGAAACCAATATCTTTTGAGGCTAAATATAAGAAAGTTGATGCCTAATACCATTCTTTACGTATCCAATGAAGTCGCATTATCTTGTGCAAGATTCCAACTTTCTTACGCTCACATTTTTAGTATAGACCAAACAATCCCAAATCCTCAAATGTCATACACTCGGCTTGGTACCATACAAAAGATCACGAGGTATTTTAGGTAAAGATTTAGACAGAATCTTGTTTAGGATATAAGCTACAGTCTATGTTGTATATCCTCATAAACTAAGAGGTAGGTTCACTTTACTCATCATTGATCTAACCATGTCTAACATGGTTATGTTGCATCTCTCTACAACTCTGTTGAGTTAAGGAAGACCCGGGAGGTGAAATTAGAATTAATTCATCTCTCCTTAAGGTATTATTTGAATTCATATGATAGGAATTTGCCACCTCAGTTAGATTGAATTCTTTTTTCCAGCTTGTTTCTCAACAAAAGTCATGAACTCTTTGAAGTTTTCAAATTTTTCATGTTTGTGATGTAATAGAAGACAAAACCATACCACGGATAATCATCAATAAAGGTCACACAATATTGATGTCTATTTTGAGTCGCAGTATTAAAGGGATGACATACAACAGTATGTATTAGGTCTAGTATACTTTCGCATCGTTCACCTTTCTTAGAGATGGATGCTCTGGACATTTTTCCATGAATACAATGCTCGTAAGTTAATAAATGACGAACTTCTAGGAAATCCAAAGGCCCATCCTTTACTAGTCCATTGATCCTATCAAAAAACACATGTCCAAGTTTTTGATGCCAGATCACAATTAAATGATCACCATCCTTTCTTGATCGTCTAGAGATTTTATTAATAATAGTGGTACTAACATTCGTGACACATTCATACATGTTCAATTTATAGAGCTTCCTATGTTAGAGAACCATATACTATAAAATTACCATAGTTATTTATGATAAGTTTATTGCAAAAAAAGGAAAGTATATCCATGTCTAACTGGCTTAGATACAGATAGTAAGTTTCTTCTAACATCTGATGCATAAAGACAATATCTAATATCTAGGACTCTCCTACTGGGCAATGATAGTCATCATAGTCTACATATTCCAATGGCGATTGCTACAACAGTTTCATCGGATCCTATCTGGATGACTATCCCCCTTCATCTAGATTTATGGTGTCTTGAAACATATGCAACTTATTTTATACACGAACAGAAGCACCAGAATCAACAACCTAACTTCCTTCTTGTCCTATGAGTAAGTTGGTGTCAATGATGAATGCGGATTTAATATTTTCTAGAGTTATACCTTTGTCCTTCTCTAAGGACATTAGGTATTCTAGATCGTTACTCTTCCATAAACTTGGTTTATAGCAGTGATAGTAGGCATCCATATCTATGGATGTTAGATGTGTTGAAATGTTAGAAGATTAATCAACAGTTTGACCTTTCTTCTTTTCTTAGATCGGAACCTTTTGAAATCCATGCTTCTGGTCGCACTTTCCTTTAACATGTGCAACCATTACATAGCTAGAGGGATATTATTTCTTCATAATGTCCTCAATGGACATTAATGTAGAAAGAGTGTGGTTCACATCCCGTACGTCTTCTTCATATTCAGGAGGATGTCATGAGTGGATTCAATGTTTATAAGTTGCTTTTGAAGCACATTAGATAATGATCCAAGAATGTAACAGCGAGCGATCGAATGATCCTCATCCCACATCTTGTTGAAGCCAGAGCATCCTCTATCTGAGGTAATCGTATACGTTATACACTATGTCTCACGCACGATTTCCAAATTACATATCCAATCTGAATAATTTGGACTGATCAACTGATTGACCTTAAGCAGATTGTTGAATGAGCTAAGAGATTTCATCTGAAGCTAAAGAATAAACTTTAATTAATCTTGACTAAGGAGATTAAACATTTTAATTTTTCAAATCAAGATGTTCTCATATTTTTCGTACTTTGAAAGTACTTTCCTTGTAAGTTTTCACAGCATGAGGTAGGCTAACCAGCGACCTCACTATGAAGTCTGGGTCTCCTTTCTATTTTCATTGCACCCCAGTAATATGAGAAAATGCAACTACGATGAAAGAAGCCAGAACCCTCTTCGCCTTACAAGTCCAATTTGTATTCTTAGTTCGATCTTCAATACTCACACCCCCACATATATTGAATTAGCATGTTGCCGATTAAACCAACCGTCAATGAGCGGGATATAATTTACGCTATGCATAATTCATTGTCACCTCAATAACATTGGGAACAACATTGGGGTTACTACACATAAATCCGTATTTTTTAGACAAGAAGAATCCGATCCATGTGAATTTGTATTCTGTAGTTACGACTGCACATGAGTGCATCCAAAAATACAACACATGGCGACAGTTCTTCGCCATGACGGGAGACCATGGATGTCATCATATGACTTAGCCTATATCTTAATTAAATTAATTATTAATCATTTCATATCGTATTATCATGATTAATATTTATAAGGGACTAATATAGATATTTGATGATTATCTTAATTTCAATCTAATTAAAATAATGGCAATCAATCAATCTAAGTAAATAAATATTTATACACTTGATGCTATTATATGGTATACACCCTCACTTAGTACAATTAACTATTCCAATTAGTAATGTACCCCACGACTTATAATACCACTTGTCCTTGAAAAGGATCCATCTGGGCCATGCAAACTTATGCTAAAGGGAGCGTTGCCACTACAAATGTTGCGTTGGGTGCTAATTAAGTAACCTGTTAGCATATCTAGGTCTAGGCACCTTCATCGTTCCAATTCAAGAATTGATACATATTGTACTAAGAGTTTTATCTATCTTTTGACCATGTATGATACTAACATTCAGATATTTAAGAATTAAAACTCTTTTTAATTTGTATAATATCTAATGCAACAATCTAGACAATTTGTGGAATCGATCCGATCGACTTCACAATTTATAATTGCATTTAAAGAATCCAAGTGCGTAAATAGTAGGAAGAAATATGACATAAAAAAGACTTTATAAATTATTTCATATCTCCAAAATAAACAAACAATGATTTTTGAGTCGAATTTGCAACTTATGACCATCATACTTCAAGTTAGAAACACTATAAAAAAGACGAGATTGACATGCATATGATGGCTCGTAATATGCACGCCAAGTGCATGCCATGTGCACGCCCGTATACTTGGCGAGCACATGTGCTCGTTCCATGCGTGGTCGTCGATACGAGAGTCACCCGGGCAGGTGGGCGAGCACATGGGAATGCTATGTGCTCGCTCGTTTGTAGGCTTGCACATATGTGCTCGCCGACATGATCACCTCTAAAAAATATGGCGATCATGTACAGAGACCCTGGCGAGCACATGTGCTCGCCCAAACTGAAGTGCAGGAAAAAATATACAGATTCGGCATGGTTTAGACGCTCCGTCGAACCTGTATTGCTAATAAACAACTGCAGGTGCTTAATAGAGTCGATAAGAGTATCTATAGTTAACCAATTCGTCAACTAAATTAACTAGCATTGACATGTCAAACTCATACAATATAAATGAACTTAGAAATTAAACATTCATATTTAAGAGCTAAATACTACAAATACATGTTCGAAAGGATCCACAAGTAAAATTACAACAAATTATACTATCAAAATTCATATAAATTGAAAGACATGCTAAAAGTTCAACAACAAAACAAGCCAATAGCAACAAAAATCACTTCTTCTTTGATCTAAAAATTTTAGATATTAAACCCTGCTTTGCTTTCTTTTTTCCTTCTCCTTCTCTTTGAACCTAACATACATGGGTGCCTCTTCTTCAAGGTCGTTCTCCTCCTCTTCGTCATTCGATTCAATCTCCTCAGGTTGAGATGCACGCCCTTGTGACCTATATTATATATGAAAGATATATACATGTTATTTGCATTTTGAAGATACAGAAATATAAAATTATTACTCATTCTAAGTAGAATACTTACATGTACGTCGTGAAATCTTCTCGAAGCTTCGTCACCTGCTCCACCATCACCGTCATCTGCGACTCCATTGCCAATGATGGTTGGGACGAATGTGGTTGTGTGTACGACATTGGGAGTACACAGAATAGGAATGACAATGTTCCTCCATATATTATGGAGGAAGACCACCAAGCGTCTGCTTCCTGTTCGCCACAACGCCCCTCTCCTCCAATACCTTATAAAATTTTCATTGTTTAATATGAAATTATATATAAAAAATGAATATAGTAAATTAATATTTATCTATACTTGCTTCGAGATTGCTTTATCAAATGATGGTTTCTCTCCAGTTGGATCACCACCCCATTTTTCTTCAGATAGTGCCAAATAACGATCCTGAAATACAAAATGAAATAGAGAAGAATAAGTTATAATATATCTTTCAATTACAAATAAATTAAAAGACTTACCAACACTTCTCCTACTTCAGGAGTGGACCATTGCGACTCTCCTTCTTTCCCACTCATGTGAGACCTAGACCACTACTCCTGAAATGAGGAATCTCTTTCCAACCTAGCTGCCAAAAAATAAATTTAAAATGTAATAACAATATGACATTATATTAAAGTAGATTTGAAAAAATAATTTTTATATTGTAGTACCATCTCCTCTCTAATCTGATTGTGACTTTTAGATCCACTTGTCGATTTAATCCTTTGTTTTTAGCAGTTTTTCCTTCCAGCCGTGGATCTCCTTCCAAACTCCGCATGTGCAACGAATGCATCACAGAAACCCGTCCATCTGTAAGGAATATGTTATGAATATTGATTACTGTAGAAAGTATATCATAAATTATTTAATAAATACAATACCTATCCTCCGTACACCATGTTGGCGGGAACCTCTTCATATCCTCAAAATTCATCTCTCGCATCCTGTTTTCGCATGCGAGTCTCTCCTTTATTTGAAAAATGTATCGCTCATTCTCTTCTCCACTAAACAAATAAATGCTCCATGATAAGCCTCCTTCCCCATACCTAGAACTAGGAGATACCTACTCTAAAAATTACTGCAAAATATCAGAAGAAAATGTGACAAAAAATTACTATATCATTTCTCAGAAATTATTCTTACGAGGAACATCTTAAACAGTCTCTCATGTTCTGTAGCAGGGATGTGACACCATCTAAATTGCATGCTAGTCAAGTGTGTCTTGATTATGGTGGTTAACTCCTTTGCCACCCTGTTGCTGTTCAAAAAATCCATGCATTTGGCAAAATTTGTAAACATTATACAATTTATTTGTTTGGTTAAATTAAAATGATAAAATTTATTAAAATCTTACCTCCCATCCTTCGTAACCTCCAACAAAGGGTAGGACGTCGAAGTCTATCCAGCTCTAGTAGGTAAAGGTACGGAGGTGCTCGGAAGTCCAGAA
Organism: Ottelia alismoides; assembly: GCA_037367405.1. Taxonomy (NCBI): domain Eukaryota; kingdom Viridiplantae; phylum Streptophyta; class Magnoliopsida; order Alismatales; family Hydrocharitaceae; genus Ottelia; species Ottelia alismoides. The sequence goes on from JAZKJV010004856.1 coordinate 1,276,813, forward strand.
GAAGGAGAATCAGAATCCATCGATGTCCGTGCAGGTATCGGGAACGGGATCGGGAATGAAGCAGGAGCGGCTGAGGTAGATGGCTCTCCATAGCTGCCAACATTAAAAGGTGGAGGAGGATAACTGAGGGACTTGTAGTAGGCTATTGATAGACATGTGAGCCTCGAGCGAACCATTCTTATAATAAATGTTATTGTATTATATTTGTTTATCAATAAAAGTTATTGATGTTTCACCCCCTTACTGAAATTAAATGAATGAATGCATTATAAGGTCCCTCTGTACAATTAGGGTTATGTACCATGGCCATCTTGATGATCATATAGCCGTTGATTCATTAAATGAATCATAGAGCCTGGTGTTTGGATGAATATCTGAAGAGTTAGATAGAGGACTCATCAAGCACCGTCAAATGATTATTAAGAGATGATCTCTAGCCTGAGTAGGAGATGGCAATCCTTTCTCACATAGGCTGATATCTGACCGACCTCTTGATGCAGGTCCTCAGCATGGGAATAGTGATTCGGATGTGTCAGATTAGTTAGGTCAATGGGTTGACTTAATGAGATCGAGATAACCTAAGTCCTATGTTGAATACTGTCACAGCAGGCACACATCCTCTGACCGGAGACAGATGTGTTATTATATGTCTGAGTGTGTACATTTGGCAGACCAATAGCGACCTAACCAAGGTCTATATATCAGCGCGTTGGTGTGCATGTAAGGGCATATTAGTAATACGATCTCTCAAAGGGATCATACAGGTTCACTTATGAACCGGAAGACATGAACTCACTCGTAAGTTATTGGGATCGATCAAATTCCATGCATGGTCGTTGTGCTTTGGAAGCATGACAAGAATTTGAAGGTATGATATATGCTTTGGGAAAGCATATGATCGATACCAATTCCCAATGACCAAGATTGAGAAACTTTGTGATCAAATCCTGAAGAAGAAAGTGTAAAATTGATCTTGATCTTCAGGTTGATCATAGATCTTCCAGTATGCAGGATGTATAGGTATTGGGAATACCTGGGGGTGATGTGATCATAAACGATTGTATAACCGTGACGCTTCCATTCCGAGGGAGGGATGAAACAGGTCTGGATTTTAGTGACTCCTCTCAGTAGAGAAGCAATCTGATCTTGGTCTAAATGTTGGACATTGGTCTGAATGAGATTCATATGCAATGAGAAAATTAGATTTGCGGTCTTGATTTAATCAAGCATCTGTGAGAGGTACGTAAGATCTGGATTTGAGATGAGATCTCAACATCCAAGTCACTATACATGGAACAATACAATCGCCCTATCCTTATCTCCAAGTACATGCGGAGAAAGCACATTATTCTTGAAGGAGTTCAAGAATAATTCATTTGATGAAGTAAATGAGATTTAATTATCAAGAATAATATGAATGTAATTCATATTAAGAGAATGATTATCCAAGATAATTAAATGGGACTTAATTATCAAGGATATGCAAATTGTGGATAGTGCTATCCATAATTTATGAGTATATATCATAAATATGGTTTATAATATATTAAAGAGAGAGCACCTTTGTAAATAACATTTATTAATTGCTAATGAGAATTGGATTCACACTAAGCAATTAATTGGAAATGTAATTTACAAATTAGTTTGGACTGTGAACATGATTCACATCTTTTTTAATGGCATGACTGAAATATTGACAAATTAATTGGGAATTAATTTGGTGGATAATTCTGCAATAAATGTACGCTAATTAATTGGGAATTAATTTAGTGAATAATATTGAAAACAAATAAGTGATAATTGGATTAAATAAAAAAAGGAAAGGATAAAACACCACCAAATGAGGTGGCGTTACCCATGACTTGGTCATGGGTGACGCCCCATCTATTTGGGGTGAATTATCATCTCATTTTATTATTATCCTATTATATTGTGTTTATTAATTTATTTAATGAATTAAATTATGTTGATAGTTATGCAACATATATTTAATTAAAAATAAATTCACATGTTGTTGTTTTTTAACAACAATTATCATGACCATTGATTTGATATACATATCAATCTAACCATTGATTTTGTATATGCCATGGATTGTGATCCATGGGCTTCCAAACTAATATAAAAGGTGGGCAACTCTAGCCTCAAAATGCTACACACAAGTTCAAAGAGTACACGCCTAATCTTCTCTCTCTCTCTCTCATTCTCGTCTCTCTCTCTCTCTAAGGTGGTCCACCTTGTGCTCTGAGAGAAGAAGCAGTCATCTGCATGCCGTTGTGCCGTCTCTTCGATTGCTTGTGGATCTTTATCGATGGATTTCGTTGGATGAAATCAAGGAGATTCAAGGCTTGGATTTTCATCGAAGATTGCGGGAGAAACATGTTTCATCATCGCGCCTGCAAAGTGCCATCTTCGCAGATCGGACTTGATCCAGGAGGATCTCTTGTTTTGGAGATCTCGTGATCACAACCACGCTCCAAGAGGTATTTCTATACTTTGTGGCTTTATGAAACGATCCAAGAAATGTTCTTGTGATCACGTGGTTTCATCACTTGATTTAAAATTTTTAAATTCCACTGCATCTAGCGACTAGTGCAACGAGTCACCTCGATCGCACGAGATGCGATCAACATGCTTCCGTGATACGCTTGAGGATTCTTCGTATCCTTCATCTATGACCCGTCGGACTCGTTGGACTGTGAATCTAAAACAACATCCGAGGTTGGCTGCCTACTGGACGAATGTGTGTATGAGGAGGATGGATATTTGGATCGATGTGATCCATGAGACCCGCCACGTCCAAAACCTGTCATGACTGTAATTATGATGTAATAGTTAATTACATAGTTATTAATGAATATTTTAGGTAATTTAATTATAATAATGTATTGAAACTTATAACTAATCTTCATCATTTATTTCGGTGGGATTAAAGGATATCTATTCGATTTCTGAGTTTTCTGAATCATCATTTGTAGAGTCAGAATCATCTTGTAGGTCAACACATAACACCTCATTATCAGCCAATCGAATTGATTCGATGATTGAGACTTCTTCTGTCACGTTTCAATCTCAGTTTCAACCGAAAATAACGTAAAATCTTTCTTGAGATTTTTGTCCCACTTTTACCGGCTTCCTGATATCTTGGCTCGTCACATTCAGGACACCGTTGTAAATGCTGGTGTTCACCGTAATATAAAATATGGTGATTTATACAATAGTCTATTTTAACTTCTGCTAAACCCATCTTCCGCATCATCTTTTTCGTTTGTAATAATTATCAGGTAATTCAGCATCTTCTGGTAATATTTTCTTGATAATCTTAAACATTGCATCAAAATTACGATCAGTCATATTATACTCCATCTTCATTGATAGAAGATCCGAAACCGTAGAGAGTTTTGAATATGTCTTGCAACCCAACCACAATGGCTCTTCTGTTTTTTCAACAACTCGTATAATTCTGCAGACTCTCCATATGGTTCCTCTTCATCTAGAAAAGCAATGTTCAAATCTGGACCCACAATGTCCGTAACCATATCTACAAATGGATTATTATTGTTAACTTCTTTTAACTCATTCATCTTGTCCTCGTAATCCTCACCATGTCGCCACCCAATCTGATATCCTTTCATGAAACCCATTTTATAAAGATGTAATTGAGTTTCATCCTTGGATCTCTTCCTCATTAAACGACATTTTTGACACGGACATAAGATAGTTCCATCTGAATCCACGACATGGTTACCTTGTGCGTAAGCAAATTGTATAAATTCATGAACACCTCTTTGAAAGGTATCTGTTACACGTCCATCTACTACACGCTTGTACTTCTACTCTCTATTAGTCATATTGATCAACCTGAATGAAACAAATTATATTGTCAAATCTAGGAAAACATGTGAAGAAACCTAAACCTAACCCATTGTTGACATAAAAGATGAGAAGAGAAGTGTCTCAATTATGTTATCACCTGATCCCGTCCGTAAGGATTCGAACTTACTAAAAGATGCTCGTTGTCACATGCTTTCTTATTTCTGATGAAAATTCGGCGGCATAACCCCACACCTCTCTCGTATACCTCAAAAATCAATCGCAATCAACTTTCAAAATAATCACATTAGTGATTATTTCGATAGTAAATTATGATTTATTTGATATACCGAAGAGGAAGGGGTTATGAAACCGAATTTCCATAAAAAACAAACAACTTGTGACAATGATCACCTTTTAGTAAGTTTGAATCCTTACGGACCCCCTTAGTCCGGGATCTCCAAACTAAGGAAAACTAACATAAATGTAATATTTTAAGATCACTTTACGTCATACATTTGTACGTGTTATAAATGATAGTATAAAATAATCTTAAAATTTTTATTCATTTATGTTAGCCGAGCATTTACATAAATTTAGTTGGTTAACGACGGGGATATGGATAAGTTTGATCCTAAATTAATGCCTAATAAACTGTTTGGCTTAATATTATTGGAAGTGTACCGGCAAAAAAAGATTTCTCCACCTGCAAACATCAAAATTCACGACCATTGGACTGGGATAAGCCATCCCAAAGTGAGTCCAATAGTACTATGACAAACAAAATATAACACAATTGGAGGTGGTCAAATCCTCTAATGTGTGTAGGGCCACACACCACCCGGTGTGGAGGGACACACACCACCTGGTGTGGAGGGACACACTATGTGTGAATGATTTTGTGCAATTTTATAATAATTAATGGTTAGTGTTTTAGCCTTATTATTAATCTAACTATAAGTTAATGTGATATACTCGATCACATTAACTAGAATTTAATGTGACAATAAAATATCACAGAAGAAAAGTTTGTGTTTATAGTTATCATCACGCTCCAACAATTTTGACTTAAATCAATGAATAATTTGACATCCATTATTTAGTTCTTATTCCCAAAAGCTTTGTATCTCTCATCCCCTCTTTCAATGAACCATTTCTAACCTTACTTCAAATTCAAGTTCAATACCACAAATACATTCTCTAACTCCTTCCCATGTGTTTGTTCTTTCATTCTCTCATATCAGCATTCATCTACTTCTTTATTTTTTACCACTTCCAACTGCAATCCTAAAATCCCAAGACATGAACCATTGTGATGAAACTAGTGTTATGGCATAATTCAATATTCTCTATTTCTATATCAAGATTCACCTACTTCTCTATTTAGTCACTTTACTTGTTGTGACATTTAATCAAACACTTGACATGCCTATGATATTCTATCTATATTAGACAAAAATATACTCAGATCTAACAACTACATATTAGTCAACTATATGAAGTATAAGCAACAAGTTTACGAACTAATAATATTAAAAATAACAAGAAACAATCAATAATATTAAAACTTTAAACCATCAAAATAAGATTGAAATGTAATAACATATGAAAAAATGAGAGAAAGGATGATAAAATATATCTAAATAAGGGTGTGTGTGTGTGTGTGTGATTGAATACTCCAATGGGGGTCGATCGAGGCAGGGATGATGGAGCACGGATCGCTGGAGGGGAGAAATTGAGAAGAAAATTGGGTGGAATGAAGAAAAGAGGATGCCCGACGTTTTGTTTATAGGCATGGGTGAGGACACTTATGTGCTTGCTAACTACTCTCCAGATGCTCGCCAGAATGTTGATATGCGTCGGTCCCATCACGCCTTGAATTTCAAATGAGCGAGCACAAAATGGCGAGCACATATGTTATTCAAGTGCTCGTCCATATACGAAAAATATATCGCACCTCCAGATACAAAAGGACGACCAGCCAAGGCGAGCACATGTGTAACTTAAGTGCTCACTAGGATATTAGCGAGCACATGTGCTCACCAAGTGCACGCCATAACGTGTACGCCAATCACACCTTTTCTTGTAGTGAAAGCATCATACAACTTGGACTTAAAATTCATTGAGACCTCGAACATTTCCAAAATATTTGGTCCAACCCATGATTTAAATATATAAAAAATATTTCCATCTATTTTAAGTTCTAAAATATGATAAACAAGTCAATTAAAGTAATCAAGTCCTCTTCCAACCCAGCTTATGGAGAAATCCAATTTCTCGAGGCCACATGATCGGAATCATATGAAACCCTTTCACATCGATTGGGGACATGATTTATACTTACTAATAAATATTTTATCATGTTATATGACTCAAAAATAGTATATACAAATTCATATTTTTATTGCTATTTTTGATCGAAATTGGAGTCTACGATCGCTTTTAACATCTAAATCTTCTATTGAGTACCACTAATTATTGGTGTGACATATGGGCATGAGTCCAAACCATATAGCTTTAACTAATATAGCAAAAAAAGTTCAAAATAGGTGATAATATTAGAAACTTCAAAAGTCATCAAATCATTAAAATTGTCACAAACATACCCAAAGATCGAGATGTTTAGCCAATTGTTCATCGGACTTGGATGTATCCAAATCCTCTAAATTTAGCTCTGATACTAATTGAAGGAAGTAAATAAAATATGTTCTCATCATAGAAATGCAAAAAATAACATACAATTTTCATATTCGAAATATTCATCATATGAACGCTAATTTTAGCATAACAAAAAATTTATGCAAAGAAAAACCATATTCTGAAGGGAAAATTTCAAACATAGTTTCAAATATTCTAATGAATATTAGTAAGAGATCGTGGTTATCTCTTGAAGTGTGAGTCTCTAAAATAAGAGACCTCTCTAATGAAGTCCGAGATCTCTCCTCTCGCAAGCATGATGGTGAGTCATGTTGCTTCATACAAATTTTGATATTTACTTCTTCTTGAATTTGTCCACCCAAGGATGAGATCAAGAGGATCTCAAGCTTCTGATTCCATCTCATGAAATGGATTCCTCTTGTACTTACTCAAAGCATGATGAAGAAGACAATCTTCTCTCTCGTAGGGCTACATATATAAAAAGAAGATGCAAGTTTAATGCTAAACATGTAAGATTATGGAGAGAGAATCTCGAATGTATAATTGAGACTCTAAAACTCTCAAGAGTCCCCTCTCAAAGATTAAGGAAACTTGGGTTCTCAAGAGGCAAAATCATTCATCTATTTAATTTATTTTCAAAGAGAAAGGCATGCTCTCTCTTTTATATTCTTGTACACGCCCCCTTAGAGTCTTACTCTAAGAGAGCATGTCTACGATGATGGTCTTTGGATGAGAAACTAAGAGCTATGATTTAGTTATTGTTCACTAAGAAATAAGACTACATTTTATCTCTTTTTAGTTACTGATTAAACCAAGCAATAAATAACGTAACAAATCAATCAACCAATTGAGAGTAGGGACTCTCAATGGTGGAGCCATGTGTCACCCACACGTCCCCTTTTTTTGCCAAAAATAGGTTTGAATTTGTTGCTTAATTGCCATGATAATCCAATTATCATAAATATGAATCATATTCGTACAAATTAATATATATTAATTATTATGAATCAATATTCACATTAATTAAATACATATATATGATGCGAATCAGATAGAAAAAACCCCATATATACACATATCCATGGTAATAACAATTATTATCATATTATTGATGACATTAAGTATGAGTCATAATCCAATTATGTCTCGTGACCAGAAATCTTGGATACTTGGAGATAATTTCGAGGAGATCATACTATCCATGTATACTTGAAATTTAGATAACTATCCAATTTCATGATTTATATTATTTTATCAAAATATGTCACTTATGAATTTTGAGCTCCAGCTAAAATAATTCACACTCTAAGTGAGCTCAATGAAAGGCATTGCACTCTCCATGAGGTGGAGAAAGTATCAATGAGCTGAATCCAACTTCCTTGACCATTTCTAATCAAAGTCCAAATCATTTAGAGTTTAGAAATGAGCTCAAGAAGTGTGCTTATTTCCATTTCTATCGTCATATCACTTTCCAACATTTGGACATTAAAATTGGAATTGGATTTGGATATTGGATTCAAAAGGGATGACACTTAATCCAATTAACTCTATAATCATCAAGTTAAGAAACGGAGCCACTAAAATCCATCATGTTTCATCATTCTCTCAAAATGGAATTGTCATCGTAGATGATCTATTAACCCTGAGTATTACAATATTCATCCATCCTTCATGCTAAAAGACTTTGATATATCTGAAGTGCAAACCCTAGTTTGATTGTCTTCTTCGGAATAAACCAATAGATTTCTCATTGATAATTGGACGATAATACTAATCATATACTTTACAAAAGTATATATTAGTATCTAGTATTCTTTTCTTATTTCACAAATAAGACAACCATGCATAGATTTCATTATGACTCCAAATTATCTCATAAGTGAACTCTGTCATCGATTCATCAACTATGAACATATATAATGTCTTTGAGAGATCATACTTCTCATATGTTTTCATATGCACGTTAACTCGTTGATATATGGACCTTGGTTAGGTCACCAACGTATTGGTCTATCAAATATACACACTCATGCATATAGATGCATATCTATCTCCGGTCAAAGGATGTGTGCCAGATCGTGACAATTACGATTCAGGTCTTTGTTTATCTCAACCTCATCAAGTCAACTATTTGACTTGATTATTCCAACACTTCCGAATCTCTATTCTTATGTAGTGGATCTGTGTCAAGAATTCGGTTGGAAATAAGTGTTTAGAGACATATTACCATCTCTTTCTGATACTGGAGATCTTTATTGAATATCACATGTTAATGTCAGTTGTGTCCTCCCAATTACATAATGTCCAATATGACCATAGTATATAATCCTAATTGTACAAGGGACTTAATATTAGTGCATTTATAATCATTTTATTCATATGGACATGATAAAATAATAATTTTATAGCACTAATGAGTCTCCAGGGGCTTACATGTCCAACCGTGTTTGGTTTGGAAGATCTTCCTTCAAGGATCTTAGGCTAAGGTAAGTCTTCCAATTATGTTAGGCTTCCCATGTCAATAGATTTTAGTTTTATACATAAAGCATCGCATGTTTAATTTTATGCAATTAATTATATATAATTTGGAAGAATAATTGAAGAAAAGTGGTACCCTTCAAGTTTTGCTAGAGATTCAAGGTAGAGTTTCTCAAACTTAACATTTCGGACCTCCAATTCTTCATGCGTCACTTGATCATCTTATAATCTTATTATAGTCTTATGATGTGTGTTATTGATTTAAGCATGCAATAAAATGGATCAATATTTAGTTTAATTATGTGAAAAAATAAAATAATGTAATCAATGCTAAGTTCATGAAATTTAGATACCTTTCAATGATCTGATGCCACGGATAAAAGTTGGGCGTGTTATAATACTAATTTTGAGCTTACCATTATGTTTTATGCCATGAAATTCATCAATATTTGAGTTGACTTCAAGTTTATTCTTAATATCTTGTTGATTCCAAGTTAATTCTTAATATTTTATTTCCATCCAGCTGCCACTAGCAGACAATTTATAAGGCAACTACCCATTGGTGAGTCAAGTGGTCAACCTAGATACATGCACTCTCTCTGTTTAGAGAGCCCTCTCGGTCTCCTATGCTTCGCACTGTCGAAAGAGCATTGACTTGTGTCTTGAATCAATGAGGGTCCAACTAATTCCTAATTGAATTGACCTTTTATATACTAGTTGGAAGGAGGAAGAGGGATAGTCACACATGACGGAGGAAAGAAAATAATAAGTACGCTCCCCACCCAGCCGGTCTTGTCCACGCTTGTGGCTCGCTCGTTGTCTACTAAACGAGCCTTCCTTGATCGATCATTAAGCGGAGTCAAATCAATCATATATGATTAATGCATGCATTCCATTATCGTGGAAATCTTCCCCCATGGCACCGTCAGAATATGGGGCAAAAAATTGAAGAGGAGCAAGATCGGGTTTGATAGCTATATCCATTTCATATCACCATCCCCGGCAATTACGGGCATTAGCTCGCACCCACCCGCGCTAGCTCGGGCTTTGATTTGATTAAGAAGTGCATTCATGACTTACAAGTTGATTTATAATGTTTTCATCGTTTTCTTGAGACATGCAAGTCAAATTACACATTTGTAAACCGATTTACATGCCTTGAAAATAGACTAACACTTCCATAAGACTACTCAGAAATATGTAGTATTTGAACTAAGAGTGGAGGCAACTTACAAAAGTGTAAGTCGATCAATAATTTTTCTTGATCGACTCCTAGGTTTACAAAAGCATGTTTTGATGTCACCCTGTGATATTTGTCGCTCTTAAGAATATCTAATTAACCCCAATGATCCTTAATTATTTTTTATACATGATAACTTTAATATATCATTCATGTTAACTTGCGTTCATGGTTCATGATCTAATGTGGTCTTTCTAGATTGAATTATTTTGGACTCCCGAAGCTAAAAAGAGGACTAAAATTAACTGCTTGGTTCCACCTTTACCCTTGTTATTGTTATAGTCTCATACATATCAATGATTATAAAATGATCAAAATGAAAGATTGTAATATAAATTGATGGATTAAATAAATTATGATGAGTTTATTTACAGTCTTGTGTATATTGTATATCAATGCTACACCAAGTGTGATTTTAGTTGATAAATTGTCAATGCATCACTATAAGGAAAACAAGTTGTGGCTACAGAACTATGGCCATGGATATGGTGTTTATGACCATAGAATTGAGCTCTAGCTACAACACGTTGTGGCCGGTAGCCGTAGCTACAAATCTCATTGCAAGAGTTTTCTAACCATGAATATGTCGTGGGCACTACAAGTGACCACAGAACTTGTCGTGGCCACAACTGTCGTATGAAGACTTTGGCTACGGATTGTAACTACGAGAAACTACTTACCATGGAATTATCGTGGCCACTAGTTTCCATAGCCACATTCTGTGGGCACAACTCATTTTTCTTGTAGTGCATGTTCATTATAGTAGATACATGAATGATAATTAATATATCAAAATTGGTTACTTACTACAAGGAAAACAAGTTGTGGCTACAGAATTATGCCCATAGATGTGGGGTTTGTGGTAATGGAATTGAGCTCTGGTCATAACACATCGTGGCCAGTAGCCGTAGCTACAAGTCTCATCGTGAGAGTTCTCTAACCACGAATATGTCGTGGCCACTACACGTGACCACAGAACTTGTCGTGCCCACAGTTGTTATACGAAAACTTTGACCACGAATTGTAGCTACGAGAAACTAGTGGCCACGGAATTATCATGGCCACAAGTTTTCGTAGCCACATTCCGTGGCCAACTCATTTTTCTTGTAGTGACTAATAAACTTAAGTCCATATTGCAGACTAGGTATGCCGCTATTTTGGTTTCATATTTTCTTTAATATATGCTTGTGTGAATGGGGATATGAATATATGATAGTATCTTAAGAGAATGTCTAGGTTTGTGATATATTCATAGTTTATACATTGTTTGAGATTATAAAGTTGCTTATAAGATGCCCTAGAAGATGTAGCTTATTGCATGGAATATTCACGTGATACAAGGACATATCAGTTGCATACAAGTGCTAAATGTACGTCATAAGTGGTCGACATGAAGTAGATACACCAATAATCAAATGAACTTTATGGAGCACAATAACCTTTGACAAAGAGTATGGAAATTAATAGAGAGAGAAGCACGAATATGGGTCTTCATAGCTGCGTAATAAATGAAAATATATATGTGAATTACGATTGATAAACTCGGATGAAGCCTCCAACATTGAAGTATTGACTACAGGGCACTCTACAACTAGTCGCCATGGATCTTGGGAGGTCTAAACTTAAGATGACGTACATTAAGAGTCCCCTTGGTCGTGTAACTCTTCCTTGCTCCCTCTTAGAATTATAACGGAACTAATGGCAATAGTAATGTAAACTTATAGTTCCTCCTAGATACAGTTTATATGCTTTCTATACTTGTAGCGGAAAGCTGGTGACACTAAAAGAAAAACGAGTTGTGGTCATGGAATGTGGCTACGGAAACTTAGGTTCACGATAATTACGCAGCCACTAGTTTCTCGTAGCTACAATTCTGTGGCCAAAGTCTTCAAATATGTAAGGAGGATATTCATGTTAGTGGCCACGACAAGTTCTGTGGTTACATGTAGGAGCCACGACATATTTGTGGTTAGAGAAATCTCACGACGAGACTTGTAGCTACGGCTACTAGCCACGACGTGTGATGACCAGAGCCTAATTTCAAGGTTTTAAAAACTGAACCAAACCGGCCGATTCAACTAGTTAAATCAAGAACCGGAAGAAAAATTGTCCAACCACCCGTTTTTTTTTCACAAAATAAAAACCAGTCAAAATCGATCAAAATCAGGTTGGACTATTTAAACCCGGTTGAACCAATTGAACTAAATCACCAGTTCAACCATCCATTTTTGACAAAAAATAAATTTTTTGATAATTAATAAAATGTAAACTTTTAAAAACTATTCACAATCTCCTCTCATTCTAATCCAGAATATAGTACGCATTTATCTCTTCTCCTTCCATATGTGTCAATGATCCATTATCACCTCTTCCTTCCTACCATACAAGCATTGACTCTCTTCTCACATATTATATGAGTTTGTCTACTTCCAACAACAACAAAGGAAGAATACATTGTCATAGTTATATTACGAGAAGTAATACATTAAAAATACTTTAATTAAAGTTTAAATAGTTTTGAAATTATTAATTTTATACAATACAAACACATATGAATTTTACAAAATAGTGCTATTTTTGAGTTTTTCTAATAACATCTATAACCCTAACATTTAGCAATGTCTTTTGCGTTCCTATATTCTTAAAAAATCCACAATATTATCCTTATGTCGGTATAATATAGGAGCACACATGTACTAATAAAATGTCACTACAATCTATTTTGTAAAAATATAGGGGGCGCACAATTGTAAAAAAAGGAGTATAAGTGTTATTGGAAAAACGTGGAAGGACACAAGTATATAGATCCTCTAAAGCTACGATGTAGCATTTTTCATATTTATTTGTATTATACTACCGATCTAACTTGTTTCGACACGTTTATACCATACAAACCAAATCAATAGTAAAATGGTTCGGTCTTTTCTGATTTTTATGAACTACTGACATCATCATTTGTTCGACCGGTCGGTCCCATTGGTCCGACCATAAAAATAAAAAACCGATACTTACTCGATTTAATGTCCGGTTCGGTTTTTAAAAGCTTGCCAAATTCTGCAGCCACAAGCCTCACATTCGTGGGCATAATTCTGAAGCCACAACTTATTTTCCTTGTAATGTGACCTCCGTACTTATATTATTTAGACCAAAATCTAAGGAAAAGAGAAAGAGATCCCCTCGAACTCACTCAGGCTACCGAAAGAAAAGACCCCCGCTCCTGAGGGTTGTAGCGCTCATCCCTGAATGGAAATCAAGTCTACCTAAGCCCATGAGAGGACCGGAGTTGGACCCGACATATAGGAAAAGTTAACAATATTTATATAGTGGCAAACTAATATTTAACTGCATGCGCAAGAAAAAGATCTAGCCCAACCAATACTTTGGTCTGCATAGTCAAATCAAGGGATGTAGGTCCCAGAAACAAATTAACTAACTCTCCGACATGCTTATACTTGAAGGGGACACTAACATCAACAACGCCTATGCACAAATTGAACTTCAGAAAAGACAGTAAGTAGCGCTTGAGGGAAAGGGAAATTCTTGATTTTTGTCCAACCATAATAAACTTCACGACGGCAAGGACTCTCCCGATCTGTATATGTAGTTGGCATTGGCTTTCTTTGTGCTTCACTGATCAACTAGTTATCGTTTGACGAAAAGCGATGCAAAAACCAGCGTCTATGAAAAAAAAATGTCAAGTTGAGTGCACCGGAGGAACCACCTTTCTGCTGGGGAACCTAGCACCCTCCTTTCAAATCCAACGAAATGAACAAGTTGTGTGCGCTTAGTGCCCCTTTGGTTGAGGCATTTTAATTATGTGTTCTTCCCTCGCATATTAAGTGTGTTGCCATGGAAAGTCTTTCACCACATCCACAAAATGCTAAGTAAAAGCCACATTTAAAGTAGCTTATTGTGTGTTAGCATTGCAATATAGATTGTTTATCCTAAGAATGATAAAAAAGTTGAAAAGGCAATGACTTATCTCGTTCCATGTTGCAATCCTCACTAAAGGCATTTGATACCTATGTGGTTGTCAACTTCGAAAAGCGTAAAATGATGTATGGATGAAATATCTGATAGCAGAAGGTACACCTATATTCCTACTTCATGACATCTATATTCCTACTTCATGATGTCCTCTCTAGGGCCTTCATGAACTCTCCACAGTAATTGGAGGTAAAATGGGAGTATCTATTAGATACAATCTACTTGGGATTCCATGCAGTCATATGATTTGGATATATATAACTTGACCATATCCACTTGCATGCAAGTTATGTTGACTAGAATGAAATGTAAAGACTTGGTTAATCAATCCAAGGTAATCCAAATAACATCATATCCCCCTACAATGTGAGGTTAGGATGTTGCAAAATTCATAGAAGTGCTATCAAATTTTCATATCCAAGTAGGAATTATGACAACGATTAACATGTTTTACAATGTTTCTCTTCATCCCCTCCCACCAGAAGTGCAGGTAGTGGTTTTGGCATAGCTTAGTTCTTCTTGGATGGATATATAATTTAGAACTATGTGCATTGTCTAATATGTATCCCCTCGATCGTCATTATTCGGGACAATGACATGGTCATCCTTCAACATGATGAACTCATGGACTGAATCTATCAAACTCCTTCTTCAAACAATGGTGGAACAAATCTTGTAATTTCTGATATGTTCATTGACCATACACAATCCTTTATTGTAATACATTGCACTTAATGAGTATAGTTATAGTATCTGAGGTGTTGTCAAATGGGTGCCACTTACTGAGCATTGTGAGCACATCCTAAATCTGTAGCCATACTACATTACCCACCATACACATTCTTCTACTCAAGGCATCTTCCACAATATTTCCCTTACTTGGATGATAAAAGATCATACAATCATAATCCTTTAGTAGTTCCATCAATCATCATTGCCTCATATTCAACTCGTTCTAGTCAAAGATGTGTGTGTGTGTATGAGGCTCTTGCAGTTTGTAAAAATCTCAAATGTAACCCTATATATAATGATGCCATATCTTCAATACAAAGACTGTGGCTACCGACTCCCAATCATGTGTGAGGTGGTTCTACTCATGATTCTTCAACTACCATAATATGTATACGATGACTTGACCATGCTGCATTAATATTGCACCGAAACCCTCCTTATATGCATCAATGTATGCTATGACATCTAAGGTACCCGAGCAAATAGTGAGACCACATTTTTGTATCTAACTTGTTTTTGCATCCTTATATGGTAGATTTATTTATTGAAAATTGTAAAAGAACATGATAATGCATCATGTATAAAAAGAAACTTAAATTCCAAATTCAATATAATCCTTTAATTTGATAGTGTGGTCTTCAACTTTTTATAATGGATTATGGTGCTCCCCAACTTTAATTTGATTGTGTGATCTCCAAGTATTATTTCTTGACATCTATGCATATTACTGATTTTTGCGTCATAATTCAAATGTTGTGGGTAGCATGATATACCAATATGAGAGAGTAGACTATTGACGGAAGAAAGTTAGTGTAAAAATTCAATCCAAATCGTAATCTAGTGGATTGAATTGGAGTTAAATATTTGATGTTGGATTGGATTTAAAAAGTTAAAATCCATTTGGACACGAATTAAGATTAAATTCGATCCATGAGCGCCTGTGCTTATTATGCATCACATTCTTGCACCTCCCAACTTGTTCCACGCGTTCATGTATGCCTTCATCCAACAATCCCTCCTTTCTCTCTCCCCATCGTAAATAACAATACATTATCCTCATTTAATTTTACAATAGCTATTTTTTCGTGCTTGATATGCATTAAGGCTGTCATTATTTCTCCTTCTAATCAATATTGAGTCTTTTTTCTTTATTTCCTTATCAATGATGGAATTTGTGCATAATCGACATATTATAACATAACCAATTGGATAAATTGGAGCTTTAGCAATAAATAATTTGATTGTTCATTCGTATATCTTCGATGAATTAAAATATCACTACAAGACCTTGACCTAAGCCAACAATTAAAATATCACTACAAGACCTTGACCTAAGCCAGCAGACACTTTAACATTTATTGTCATATCTTCTATAGTTAAATATGTAACAATAAATACTATTTGTTACTTATTTGTTACTTATTCTCTGAATTCACAGCTATTTTTGTATTCATCATTATATTCCTAGCAAGGAATTAAATTTGATGGTTATCCACAGTCGTTGTCAAATTTAACAATGATTATTATAAATGTTAACGCATAAGCTAACAGATATATCATCATTATACAAATATTTAGCAATAAATATGATTACATTCATTGTTAATTACAAACAAAAGCTAATTAGCATCGGAAAATATTTATTTTTTATATTTAACATCAGAATATATGGCAATAAATATTCAAGTTACTCGTTGTCATATATCAATTTTCTTGTAATGTAACATTTGTTGTCAAATTATCTTTAGTAGTTGAAATCACAATAGGGACTATTAACCATTTTCAATCATCACTTATTTGTCAAAAAATTCGAAGAAAGATTTTTTATTTTTTAAAGTTAATAGATACATGATGTTGCATGGTTCATTGATTATAATACGGCAATGGATATATCATTTATTGTCAATTTTAAAAATCAAAGATAACTTAACAACGAAGCATTTTTTAAATAAATAATAGTTCAACGTCGAAGAATATTAATGTTGTTTATAAAATCACATTAGAAAGCATAGCAATGAATCCTCATATTGTTCGTGACCATGTATACGTTCATTTCCTTGCGGTGAATGATACATTTTTTACTTTTAACTACGAAATGGTTACTTTTTATGAGATGATCAATATTTGATTTCCATACACAAAATCATAAACTCTACTGTTAGGATTTTACAAATATGCACGTTTCAAATACCACTAAGTTTTTGTTGGTAAATCCTATTATGGTCAATCCTCATTTACTCATAAACTCCGAGTTT
The DNA here is from genome assembly GCA_037367405.1 of Ottelia alismoides. Classification (NCBI taxonomy): domain Eukaryota; kingdom Viridiplantae; phylum Streptophyta; class Magnoliopsida; order Alismatales; family Hydrocharitaceae; genus Ottelia; species Ottelia alismoides. The sequence goes on from JAZKJV010004856.1 coordinate 1,293,976, forward strand.
TTAAATATAGACATGATTTTGTCAGGGATGACCTTTATTATATACTCAAACATGTTGGGGTTGCTTCATAAAAAGAAGCACATGTAAATTTTATGACTGATCCGTAAGAGGATAGATCGACACTTAAACCAGCAGATGTTTTAATATTTGGATGGGATGGAGGGAAACGTGCATATGTTAATTTGACTGGAGTTTCTTTATTGGTGGGTCTGATAAGGAGTGATTTTATTACGGGATACACTGCACAGAAAGTTGTCTCAGCTAAATTTGTTAAGCATGAGAAGGCATGTATTGACAATCAACATGTACTCATCCCCTGTAGTTTCGATACCTTTATATTTTTTAGCAACTAAAGAAGTGGAGCTCCTCAAGAGGGTCCAAAAATTATGCATAGCAATGTTATGGTTCCCAGGTCTATAAATGTGGTGTTTCGTAAAATTGGATTTACCGTCCAAAAGCGATTGGTGACACAACTTGTTGCCCATCTCCCACCGATCTCTATGTAATTCTTATATTCTCGTCGCGGTAGTTATTATTTGATGACATTTATAAATTTAAATCTTGAATTGAATTTTATATAAAAAAATAATTTCCAAACACCTAACATATAGATAAGTTATCTATTATGTGAGTTATCTATCTTGTTTAATTTATAACTTGAATGTTTTTAACTTTTAGAATTTTAATCAAGGGTAAAATGTAAAAACGGCTCCAGCTATTTGATGAATCCCTGATTCTCACTCTTTATTCTTTTATTTTAGCTATTTATCTTGGCAAATCATCATGTAAATAGGTGTAAATACAATAAATTAGCATTCAACATGCATTTGTTGATACTGCATAATTAGCATGTATTTGTGCAAAAATAAAAGAATAAAGGAAAAGAAACAGGAAGGAGGTATTTATAATAAATACAGAGTGACTTGAACCCCGAGAGAAGACCAAGCCTTGACCTGATCGCCAAAATAAAATAAGTAGAGAGAGATATGATCTACTCTTTGTTGTATATATTACCTATATATGTAAATAACTATTTTAGATAAAATAAAAATAAATTATTCTTTTTACCTCCTTGTGTATAGTCCTAAAAATAAAACAAAAATAAAATAAAAATCAGAAAAATAAAATAAAAACAAGAATAAAATCTTGCTTACTTGTACAAAATACATGTATATAGATAGCTTCCCCTGTTCATTTCGAAATTATACACCATTTATAAAAATAAAATAATAATTATTTTATACTCCTAAAAATATGTTGTAAATAAATAAATACAAAATTGGAGTATTTATGTAAAAATAATAAAATAAAAGAAATTGTACATAGTACATAGGTATATTATACATGTATATAATATTATATCTTGTATACAGATTAATTTAGTTTTCATAAAAATAATTAGAAATTACAGAAAAATATTTTGAAAATAAAAACATTTTTTATACATTTTTTCTTTTGAAGTCATTTACTATTTTTTATTGATTTTGTAAATATTTTAAAAAATCGGAATTTTCTGATTGGCCAGGGCTGGGTGTTGACCTCTGGTCAACGCCCTCTTACAGGCTTGGTCTGATCCCTCTCGCCGGAGCCAGTTCTCCCTTTTTTTCCTGATCGGGTCGAGCCTCCTTCAGATCTAAATCTTCGCCTACTCCTCCTCCTAAAATCTGACACCTTCGCAGATCCCTAGGAAGGCACGGATCTTCCTATGGTTGCGTGCTATCGCCTGATTCTTCCACCCCCATGGGAAGCCTATATAACATACCCTTCGACCTCCTAGTGCCGCAACTCGTTCCTCGCCCCTTCCTTCACCATTGGACATCCCTAGATGAGTGACAGTAGCTGGGAGACGCCTCTGGAGAGGAGCTTGGTGGCTTGAATCAGTAGCTCAGCTACGTGGCCAGCAAGAGTCGCCACGTTTAGCACTCCCCCACCCCCCGCCTTTCGCAGTGAGGTTGAGGCCACTACTCTGACGGCCCTCATCGCCTGATGCTCAGGAACTTGTTCCAATCCACAGGTAGCACTTATTCCGACTTCATTTCCTATTCCCATCGAATCTTTCCGCTTTGTCGCACGTTCACTCGCTCCGACCAGTTGGTCGGAGCCTCGATATCCACACCCATTCATTCCGATCGAATCGACCTCTCGCCTATTATCTTGCACCATAGCCTGATCATCCTTAGGCTCGACCATCCGGTTGAGATTGAGGCTTAGATCTCCCTCTACCCCCTTCATCGGAGATCGAATTCCATCCATCATCGCTTCTTTCCCTCCTGGCTTCAATAATAGACCGAAGCACTGCCTCGAGTCTCAGCTTTCTCTTGCAGGTATCTCCGCACAACAAGAACCTTTGTCCGACCTCCAGTTGCTCGGTGGAGTAACTCCAGGTGGAGCTTCCTTATCATGGCCATCTGATCATGATTCAGTTGATCCGTCTCCAGAATTCGACGCGGAGCACCCCATCGGAGGTGCTGGACCGTTTGGAGGCTCGATCAACCCAAAGGATGCGCACCTATCCTTGATTGAAGTTCGCCTTTCACCCGTTCATCCACCATCTTTCGCTACCGTTGGATGAGGAACAGAGCACCATTTTGGATCTGAGCCGCTCATTGCTGCAGCTTTTGGATCGTTGATCCAGCACGCCATGACACATCTACGCCACACGTTGCCGATATTCCCTGGGGCGTCAGATCTGACACTGCAGGCGATCTGCACCACACATTCCCGCCTCCTTCAGAGCTCGCCACGTGCCACCCCACGCCCTCATCACGTGCTTCAGGGTACTTTGCATCTTTTATCCCGTATTTTTTTATACTTTATTAGTTAGTTCAGTAAATAATTTTGTAAGCACATACACTTTGCGGTTGGATCCTTGTTATTTGTCGTATTTACATTCTAGTCCTGTCCGACTGAGCTCACGTGTAGTCTCACGTGTATAGTGGTGTTTTTGCATGATATACACATGCGTTCTTGACTGTTCTGTTTTGAATAGAAGTTTTGGATATTTTTAGTTATACCCTTGTGCGTGTAAATATTCCGCATGTGGGTGAATTTATTGGACAATTGCAAGTTTATCCCTAGGCTTTTAATGCCTATTATTATTTGGCCCTGAAACTTTCAAATAATTGCAAGCAGATCCATGTATGTTGTGTGCTTTGTTTGTAATCAAACAATTACTAAATTAACTCCAAAAATTTCATAAAAAGTACAGTTAGCTCCTGCTAACATTTTAATATTTTTGGTAATTTTTGTGACTTAATTTAGTTTTATTTGATATATCCTAAAAATAAAAAAACACCTAAAAACTGTTTGGTCTATTTTACAAAGTACATAAAAATTCGAAAAATTGTCTGAAAAAATTTATAAAAATTTGTGTGTGTGTTTTCATGTGTTTTGTATTCAGTGGTATTTTTGTTTCAAAATCCTTTATAAAAATCCTAAAAAGCTAAAAACTCTAAAAATTTATAAAAAAATCATTAAAAATTCTAGAAAATTGAAAAAATAGGATTTTAGTTCCTGCTTGTAGCTCTTTTTATTTACTCTATCATAAAAATCAACAACCAAGACATTTGGGTATTTTTAATATTTTAAATTTGCTTTTTTATCCAGGCTATACATTGTTTTCTATTTTTGTCTTTCTTTGATTTTTATAAAATCATATAAAAATTGGAAAAAATCCACAAAATCACTAAAAACATTTGAATATTTTAAAAACACAGAAATGTCTTTACTTCCTATTTTTGAGTATTTTTACTCTTGATAAAAATGGTTGAAACTAGTTTTTAACCCTTGCGTATACATTTGTTTCCTAATTTTGAAAATATTAAAAATTGCAAATTAAAAATTGATAAAATATGCATTTTCTGATCTGATTACCGACTAATTCGTAGGTTTACTTGTGCTCCTTGTGTTCGACCCTGGTCTATACCAGGTTAAATAAATAGCGGAGACCGCGAACATTGATTTTGTGCTTGATTGTTTTATTTATGTGGTCTTGATTTTTCTTGTTGAGTCTAATTGGTTGATTGGGGTCACAACGATCCTTGCTTATTTTCCACACTTAACCCTGATCGGTTGGTCGCTCACCACTATCACTACAAGAAAAATAAGTTGTGACCACATAATGTAGCTACGGAAACTTGTGGCTATGATAATTGTGTGGCCATTGGTTTTTCGTAGTTACAATTCTGTGACCAAAGTTCTCAAAGATGTAAATGTCACGACATATTCGTAGTCAAAGAACTCCCACGACGAGATTTGTAGCTACGACTACATGCCAAGAAGCGTTGTGGCTAGAGCCCAATTCCGTGATCACAAGCTCCACATCCGTGGGCATAGTTCTGTGACCACAACTTATTTTCCTTGTAGTCTATACCTCGATTCTCAATTAAATGTCTCATATTTCAATTATAACAAATAGAGGCTTGAACTTTCAACTTGAAAGTTTAATGTTGACATATAAGGGTCGTTGAAGCTTATAGAGGTTTCTATTTGAGACAAAAAAATAAGATAAGACCCTTTTGTTACAGTTGAAAAAATAAGTTTTTAAATTGAGAATTGTTACAAGGGTCGTTGAAGTATTTTATTTTAATTTATCCTTTAATCAATTCTAAAGAATATACGCAAGATTTGATTAGTTATCAACCTTTGCTTGGTGCCCTAACATGTGTAGTCTAAAGATAGAAAAGCGAGGAGGTTCTAACCTCCGTTAACTTTTCTTTGCCTCCATCAAGCACCACCACCCACTCGCCCTTTTCTTGGCCCTCTCCTCCCACCACCTCCATCCCCCTCCCCTCCCCTTCCCACAAGAGCAGACCCTCGCCTCCTCCTCGCTCGGACCCATCTCCTTGTATGGCGCGCCCGATCCCCATGGCTCTCCGTGTAACCACCCTCGTCGTCATCCTCCTCGTCGCCGCCCGCCTTGCACCCGCCTCCGCGGGGGACCTCGACTTCACCCTCACCTCCTTCATGGACGGGGGCTTCGACCCCTCCGGCAATTGCATTGTCGACGGCGTCGTTGGGGACTGTGTGGACGAGGAGGAAGAGGTTGGGATGGAGTCGGAGACGGCCAGGAGGGTGCTCGCGGCGGCAGGAAAGAGGTTCATAAGCTACGGAGCGTTGGCGAAGGACAGGGTGCCGTGCAACAGGAGGGGGCAGTCCTACTACAACTGCGCCGACAGGGGGAGGGCCAACCCCTACAGGCGCGCCTGCACGGCCATCACGAGGTGCGCAAGGGACCTCAGCTGAGTCCTCTCGCTACGTACGTGGAAAACCTCCACTGCTATGGACGCCATGACATGCAGCGCGGGTGCTGTTGACGTGGGCACATCAAACAAATAAATATAAGGGGTTGTTAAATTTGTCTTCGTGTTAATTTCGTGGAGGTTTATTATGCGGTTTCTTGTCGCTAATAAGTTGCAAGGCAATGTGGCTTGTTGATTTTTCTCCATGTTTGTTAATATATATGTTGTCTGCTGGATGTTACGGTGATTATTTTGCGGGTTGGGATCCTTTCGTTCCGCAAAAGAAGGCCTGCTGTATATAGACAGCACATATTTCCTTCTATTTTCTTATTATTCGGTTTTTAACCATACCCGGATCGTCAGCTTTGGACCAAAATGCAGCAGAGTCTCTGTTGTATTGTCGCAAGATCGAGCGGTTCGTACGATTTTACGTTTTTTGTGAGCTCGTACCGTGCAAAATCGTGTGAACCGCTTGATCAAGATCGAGGGGTTCCCACGATTACAGCAGACACAACACCACACCAGAGGATCCTCTCTATTTTAACCACCGATGTATGGATCTAGAATATGTTGTATTCTACGATATGTTGCATACAGTTTCTTTAGAAATTGCATGGATCTACAATAAATTGTGGCTAGCGGATCCTCTGTTGTTACAACACCTGTTGTAACGTAGGGGAGCCGCTCGATGGGCATCGAGATGCACTAACCATCTCTGGCCACCTCTGGCCAGAGATGGTTAGTGCATCTCGATGCCCATCGAGCGGCTCCCCTGCGTTACAGCAAGTGTTGTAACAATAGAGGAACCTATCCCATATGTTGTGTTCATTCTTGCAAAATGATCTTCTCATGTGCCCAAGAGTTGCAATCCATAGGATTTCGAAGTTCTAAACATCATAACCTAAAAACAACAAAATGGGTACTCATCAATCATGATTGTTGTCGAACCCAATCGGTGTCTGGTGGTAATGCAGTATACCCACACCTTAAAGAATCTGGGTTCGAATCCCGAGAGGGATGCTCTCCCCCACCCCTACCCCCTTAACGCAAATAATCAGAGGGACTGTCTTGAGGTCCACACAAGGCGAGACCATTAAGTCGTTGTGGTGACATCTCTCAAAGACCAATGGACTAAGCAACAATCAACCCACAATAAAATGAAATCAGGAAAGCAAGTATAGATGTCGATCAAAATTTATGATACCCCACAATAAATGTGTGTATAGCGATAAGCAAAGTATGAGTTGAATACAAGAAGACAAGGCATTATAGCAAGTATATTATTTATAAATAAATAATATAAATGTTTTGTACAATATTCACTCAGATAAATTTTTTGTGGGGTTTTAATTAAATAAAATAAGTAGTATATATATTTTATATATAATAATTTTAAATTTTTTATTTTTGAATTTATATTTTTTTATTTTCTTTTTTATAATTTTCTGATTTTAAATTTAGTTTTATTTTAAATATATAATTTAAATATATATATGTATCTAATATATATATATAATATCATACGATATAGAGTATTATATTATAAAGATGTCTAAAAATAATCGAAAATAGTTTAATAAAATATTTCTGGGTTTTTTTATTTTTCAAATATTTTTATGATTTTTCAGGAATTTTGTTCATTTTTAGGTATTTATAGGTCCTAAATACACAAAATCATTGGACATAGATCCAATTTTTCAATTTTTTAGATTCCTTAGAATCTTTTTTCCCACTCCTGGAGGTATTAAAATACCACTTTGCATGATATCTTATTTGTCTCCCTAGGAAAATGGATATTCCCAGAAAAAATTTGAAGTTCAATACTTTTTTTCTCTCCACTCGTACCAATTCGCTTACTCGACTTCTTATATTTAAAGTTATTTGTGTATCGACTCCAAAAATACTATTTTTTAAGACTATTATTAGCGAAGATCCGGGTAAGATATGTAACTTTTTAAATAAGCTAGATTATTTTCAGATTTAAAATACTAAATAAAGTTAAAAAATTCTCGAAGTTGATTTTAATACTTAGTGATATGTATAAATAAAAAATCAAATAGAAACAACTATTTTCGGAGTTTTTGAAGAATTTTTATAATTTTTATAAGGATTTTGGAGCTTTTAAATTTTTTTATGATTTTTTCTTCTATTTTAGGAATTTTCATCCCGGGCTATAAAATAAAATAATAAAAAAATACTAATTTTATGGATTTTTTAAATGCAATTTTATATTTTTGAAAGAAAATAGAAAATAAATGTGCACCTTTTGATTTTTAACAAATAGGAAAAATATATATATGCAAAACTAATTATATGCATGAAAGATCAAGCAAGCTTGCATGTTACCTATTTTCCCATACTTTTGGAGTATGGATGATATTTTTAGAAAATATAAAACAAATACAGAAATTGATTGAATTAATATGGGTATACTTGCAAATAAAATAAAAAACAGGGGACACAGTGCAAATTACCCAAAAGTTCACAACTTGAAATCAAATTTTAAATATTAAACTACAATTACAAAATCCGTAAGGGTTTCTACGCAAATGCCTGGCTTGCGTGGCCCCAAGGACCATAATGTAATATACGAATAGTATGAGGTTTCACTTGCAATTTTTACAAATTTTTTACAACTATAGATGAAAAAATAAATATTAAATATTAATGTAGAAAAAGGTAGGGGCTTCTTAGATGTTTACCCCTACGTGTGTGCAATCGTTGATGAACCGCAAATTCAGCCCTTTAAATATATCGAATTAATGTGTTGTAGCCGGCTGAATTGGATCCATCAAAAACCACTTGGATTGATTTGTCAATGAAATGCAAGCGGTCTAATTTATTTTACTTGGGCAAGCCCAAGGTCGAACACAAGGACACGAGCCTCTTAAGTGATTATTTAAACTCTCATTATTCGGATTAAGTGGTAAATTAGAAACTCAAAGATCAATACACACAAAAACATATACAATGTAGACAAAAACATGAAACATGCACTTTTTGTTTGATTTTTTATCATGCAACAAGATGCGAGTGAGGACAAATGCAAATATGCCATAACTAAATAGAATCAAAGAGCAATTAATAAGTTATCAATTTCAAAAAGGGTTTATGGAGCGATTTTCATTGACCAAAGAATTAATGGTATAAAGATTATTAAGCAGGTGACACCATATAATTATAATTAATCAACAAAATTTGAAATGTCAAAATAGAAAACAATTCTTTCCATAATAAAGATAGTGAAACAAGCTTCGAAACGAAACCAAATCGACTAAAACAAAGCTTGGATGCTCAATATATTCATAAAAGAGTCCAAGGGCATAAATGCAAGAAAACATGCAAAATAACTAGATAAAATACTACAAACAGGTCCTTGAGAGGACCTAAATGAAAATAAACTAAATCATAAGGCCTTCCTTGTAATTTTCCTACACACGTGGGGACTAAATCGTAATTATTGAAACATGGAGGGGGTCGGTTGCAATTTATCCCAAGCGCATGTGGTATGCACGTGACCTAAGGACTTTTTTTTTCATTTGAAGAACTTGGAGGGGCCTCCCTACAAATTAGTTGTGCTAACGTAACCTGGGCACATGAGGCGAGGCTCGGTGGTCGATGTAGGCTTGGTACGAGACTCGGAGGTGGCTCGGGCGTTGGTTCAGACTCGAAGCGAGGCTCGAGAAACTAGGGTGAGGCTCGGGTGCTTCAAACCAGTAGGCTCGTGCTGATGCTAGGCGTTGACACGTGCCTTCTGGATGACCGTTCGATCATTGGGATCGAACGGTAGCTATTCCTGCTCAGGGAAGTCGGCGTGGTCTCTAGTAAGCCGTTCAATCTTGAAGATCGGATGGCAATTGCTCCGCAAGTTCCTCCTCGCTGCCGCCTCCTGCGACAGAAGTGCCTGGGCTCTGGTGACACTCTCATAGCTCTGTCTGGCCATGGCAGGACGTCTGGAAATTGGCAGAGGCTCGGGAAGTGAGAGCAATGAAGATCAGATATCGAAGAACCGTCGAAGTGGTCCGGATTGAAGTGGTGATGAGAGATCGTCGAAGATGAAAATCTGGAAAGCAACTCTGACGATGGCTCCGACCATTCAAGTATGACTTGCAAACGTTAGTCCAAAAGTCAAAATGTGTGTGTGAGGGTGACGTGAGTGGAACGAGGTTCCATGCGAGTGAAGGAGGAGGAACCGAAGCTCCGTCTTTGGCGACTGGAGAGGCGGTGGTGTATCGGTGATCAGGTGGTGGAGAATGGGGAGGCGGCGGACGGAGCATATGGCGAAGATGGTCATGGATAGGTGAATCTAACTAGATGGCTAATGGCGGGTGGAAATGCTGGTAGTGTCCTACAAAATTACACAAAATTCAATGAAAAAGGCAAAGATAGATCGAGAGACTTACCTGGGGAAATGGGTGGATGCGGCGACCTATGCTGAACTCCAAGGGGGGCTCGAGTCATCGCTGGACTCCGGCAGCCCCTCGGAGCATCTTGCTGGCGAGTGAGCACTGAGGGCAAGGCCTACCATGGCCAAGGGTCTCACTGGAGATTGGGTCATTTTCGCAACCTCGATCCAACCTCCCCCTGTCATGGGGAGGCAGAGAGGAGCTAGGCCCAATCCCACGTACAAGTGGACAAGGTCGAAGGTGGTCGGAGGTGGGCTATTTCAAGGAAGGTGGTTGGAGCAGATGATGGTGGTGATCGTGGTTTTCGGGCATGCTATGGAGCACGAGGGAGAGGGAGGTTCTACGTTTCCCACGAGGAAGAAGGAAGATCGGGCTTGGTCGGGGAGTGGTTAGAAGGATGAGGGAAGTGTCGAGGAGGTGGTGAAAATGGGAAGGGGGCTTTGATCGTGCGAGGTGGAGGACGTGGGGGAGAAGGGGAACTGGAGGAAGGAGACGAAGTCTCAATCGTTGGATCTTGCGGTCCAACGGTCGGGGGAAGGGCATGAAAGAGGGGCTCGGATCAGATCGATGAAGGAAGCATCGAATGGTTGTGGAGAGCGCCACGTGGTGAAATGGGAAAAGGGCGGAAGCGAATGGTCCAGATGCGATCTGGAGATGAATCGGATGGTGGAGATGGAAGGCGGGATCCAACGGCCATGATTTAATGTTTTGGAGAAGATCGTGCGGTGAGGAGGTTGACACGTGGTGTAAGGAGAGGCGGGCGGTTCAGATGAGATCTGGGCTTTGATCAGAGGGCTGAGGATGGAGCGAAAATATGCAACCAAGATTGAAGCTCCAGGATTGGATCCGACGGTGAAGGATGGAGCGAGAACAAACGATTGTGATTGAGGCACCCAAAAGGGACAGATCCAACGGCTAAAAATGGGTGAGGCTGGTGTAAGGTCAGTGGGCCACATGGCTCAACCAGGAAGAGCCATGTGGCCCAATCAGATTATTCAGACAAAGAATATAAAAAGGAAGGAAAAGGAGGCCGAATTTGGAAAAACTTAAAACATGAAAGTTGTATATCTTAATAAGATCTACAAGTTTCTTGTTGACCAAAAATAGAAACAAGGTCAAACGAAGGGAGAAATATTTTTGTGAGCATTTTTAAGGGTATAAAAACACAACGATTTGGTTTTGTTACTATTTTTTGCATTTTTATTTTATTCCAAGACTCAGATATATACAATAATTTATCTGATTTTTATTGACACTAATTTAAGCTAGGGGTTAAGATTTGTAAATTAATATGATGAAACGGAGTTTCATCAATCGTGTAGCTCCTGACGTTTCACTTGACGTGTGGCAGCACCTGAGTGCACGATGACCCTTCGATAGCGGGCGTATAGGATTAGATCTCCCAAGGAGATATGACGATAGATGCTCTTTTGATCTAACGGCAACTGTACGCTTCGGCGATCGACATTAATCGGATGACCAAGGAAGGTAGAGGACGAACAGAGGATGAACTCGTCGTTGGAGAGCTTTAATTCTATGTATCATGTGTCTCCGATCATTGGAGCTCGGCCGAGATGCTCTTTATGTTCCGGTCATCACCGCACAGATCCCAAGGGCTTCAAATATATAAGAGGGTCAGTGGTCGACCCTCAGAACTTGAGGGTTCGAAGAAGGACATGGGAGTCTGTTTTTGAGCCAATCAACCCTCAGATGGGCTCCTCTAGTTGTTGTGCCTACAAGGGAAGATCACCAACTTTCCGATGAAGCAAACTAGGCCTTTATTGATGAGAATCGAGGTGAAATGAAAGAGGGGTGGAGAGGTCTGACAGGAGTAGTGGAGTTGGACCTCGACTCTCAGATATGGAGCAGGTCTTGTGATTCTGATGGGTTGTGGAGATAGAGAAGCGACAAGGGAAAGTAGCTAGGTAGTATGGTGGGTTAGAACAGGAGGGTCACAACTACAAACGATGGTCGGAGCTCTAGAGCTCTAACGAAGTTAAATTGACATGCTCTGTGCTAAAATAACAATTAAAATATGAAATAAAACGCATAAACAAAAGATAATGATTACATATACTTAAAAAGCGAAGAAAGTTATATCGATTTGGCTGGATCTAGAGAGATGAACTGTCGGGAACAGAGCTCCGGTGATGGGCTGGGTCATCCTATGCCACTCCTCCTCACTGTGGAGCGCAATGAGCTTCTCCTATCACGATCAGCTCCTCCACCAGGAACTCTGAGGGGTAAGAATGGGTAAAAGTCGAACCAACCGTAAAATGGCAAAGGAGGAGGTGGTTGGATACAGTGAAATGGAGCGATCTTTGAGGGAAGTTGGCATGCGAAAGAAAGAGGGTATGATAGAAGCGACAGGGTGGCATGGACGACGGTTGTACGAGGAGTAGGATGGTGGAATGGTGAGGAATAGAGGAGACATGGTGGAAGCAGGAAAAAAGAAATAAGACATGCCGACACATGATTTCTGACAAGAGTCGGAGGGGGCGTACAGTTGACCTATGTCAACTAACGCAAGCTCCTGGTTGGTCCCCGTGGACAAACCAGGAAAAAGGGAAGTGGAAATTATTTATAAATCAGTAGATATTAATAAATGAGTTCCTTTATTTTATATTATAAAATAAAAAATGTATATTATTTTATGTAGTATTTAAATTATATTTTTTATTTATTTTTATGAATTTATTTGTTACAAGTTATTATTTACATGTATAATCATAAGTATATTTACCTATATATTGTATATTGTATATTTTATTTTTATTTTGAATTTTATAGTTTATTATTTAATACATAAAATTTATATATTTATGCTTATTTAAGTGCATAAATGTATTTTTATTTTATTTTTATGAAATAATTTGTATACCTAAATAAATCTGTATATTTGTTATATAGGTATATGTATAGGTAATTCATCTATGTATTTTAGTATACTATTTTATTTTAGGGTATTTTTATGATGTTATTTTATCCTAAGTAGGTACATATATTATAAATAATATTATAAAAATATAAATATACAAAATAATGAAATATATAAAGAATAAATTAAATAAATATTTTATTCATGTATATTATACAATAGGGGTCCAAAATCTAACTTTTGCATCTTAATTCCAAATTGAATGAAACCACCTTCATTAAATGGCCAAGAAAAAGTTATATACAATTAGGGATGATTTTGATGAATTTTGAGTTCATATAGAGAAGATATAGGTTTTTGAAGTTATGAGTTTAGAATTTTATTCTGAGTGTAGAAAGTACAATTCACGTTATTTTTATGTGAAATAAAATTTGTATTTTTCTATACATTTTTATCTACAACTTTCATGTGCAAAGTTTATTGATTTGATATATAAATAACAAAGAATAAAATAGGTCCCAAAAGTTGATTATTGAAGAGTAAAAATGAGGGTTTTTATTATTGTTTTTGGCCATTATCTCCCTCAACTTTATTCCTTATCGACCAAATCAATCCTTGACTTGTTCTCGAGGTTTAGGATCATAAAATACCTTTGGTATTTTATTTCCTCTTCTTTTCTTCCTTTATTCTTTTGTTTTAATATTAATTACAGTATTTTATACAGTATTTTATAATAAATCATGAATGTTATTACTTAAAAATTAATGCTATTTACATGCATTTAACTAGGGAATTAAGGCCAAAATAGAAGAATAAAGGTGATGAAATGGAGATTCATCACCCATATACTTGCCTTTGTTGAATGAGCATCTCAATAAAAAATCTCGGATCTAATTGATATTGACATAGCCAGTGTCTGTTGATATGAATATATTCCGACGAACCTCACGATCCGAGTCCGAGCTGTTGGAATTGGAATAGGTTCGACAGCAGATTGCGAAATCTTGGCCATCTTCTCTATCTGATGAATGAGGAGTCTGTTTTGAAATCGCCCGCCCTGCACCCACCCTCCAATGTTTCTGTCATCCTCCCCCATTCTTTGACCAAGTGGGGCCTCAACTTTTCGAGAAATAGCGGAGTACTAGTTCAATACCAACTAGCATTCATCCACTGACCCCATGTTAGTCCCTAGCAAATATTTATGCCTATAAGTGTAGAAAGAAAATAAAGAATAAAGAAAAGGAAATTACTTTGTTTGATTTTAATTCTTAAACATGTCTTCATAGAATGAAAGTTTGGAGCTCAGTCGAACCATTAGAATTTAGGTGTGGTCAGAACCTTATTGGGGATTGAACTTGAAACACAACAACCTCTAAGATCCACAAAACTTTTCCCAAGTCTCCTCAAAAGACATGTCAGAACAAGTCGATGTCATACGCAGTTCCTTATGACTATGAGTCTTTCTGTACAATGTCAGCGATATGTAGCTCATTTCGGCCGAAGCGATAAAAGTCAGTCTTCTCCAACATGGTGACCCTAATTTCCCAATCTACCAACTTTTTCCTCGAGAAGCTGGGCATTCCCTTATAAATTCAAGTACAACTACCTCAAGAAGATGAGGTAGAGAGAAGTATGGATGGCAGCTAGTGTAGCTACCTATCCTAGGATGCTTGGTTGATGTAGCCAGGTCATCCAGTTGCAGGCTTACATACATTTCACTTTGAAGCTCAAGCTTGCTTATTGAATGCATGCTTCGAAGGGAATTGAGTTTTCTTGGATTTTTTGCCCATCTTTTCTTTTGGAGTTTCTAGTTTTTTTCATTTTTTTAAATACTATATACAACATCATTTACATATGAACTTTTTCCTCTTGAGTTAGCACACTATCCCTCTTCTGAAGCATTAATGCAACCCATAACTTATGGCACTTGACCTCATGGCTACTGGATTGGGTTGGGGTACAATGGCCATAAATGTGTGACTTCTGATGTTTCCATTGGCGTGTATCTCATGCTGGCAAATCCAGCCCTCTACCAATTCAACTGATGTGAGCAAAGTGTAAAGTGCTAGCATGTAAGCTAGGTCATTGTCGACAAGAGTCGTGCATGTGTTCCAAAATATTCTACTTATGTAGTCAAGACGATGCTGAACTAAGCCATGTGATCTCAAAGAATTAAGTCTAGCGAACCTGGAGTATCTCAATTCCAATTCCAATTCCAATAAGGTCCATGTGATTAAGTGGATTCATGTCCAACCAAGCTCCAATCTTCAGATTTTATTTAGAATTGTTCAATTGTTATCAATCCGAAAATGTAAATTCTACGTAAAATGCAAAGAAAATATTTTTATGATGTAATTTTCTGATTTTGGAATTTTTTATGGGTTTTTGAAAAAGTTTTCAAAATTATTATACGGGTTCTTGAAAAGATTTTTGCTAATGTTTTTGGGGTTTGGTTTTTACAAATTTTTAGGGATTTTTCAAAACAAAACAGTTTTTAGGAAAATAAATATGTGCAAATATTTACATGAGAATATCTTGTTATTTACAAGAATTAGGATTTAAGAATTTACAGGTTTGTGTATATAAGATTTGTAAAGGATCTTTATTTGCTTAAAACATGTGTATAGTTTTCAAAATAATTTTGAAAATATTTTCACAAATATTTTGAAAACTTTATTTTGAAAAAAAAATTGATATATATTTTTTGCTAACATTTACAAAATTTGAAAATCATTTTGCAAAGATTTTTCAAATAATATATATATTTCAAAATATTTTTGCAATCATTGTTCAAACCATTTGCAAGTAGATTTTCAAAATATTTTATTCACATAAAGAACAAAAATTTATATAAATAAGATATTTTTACGAAGGTTGAAAATATTTTACAAAACATTTTCCAAATAGTTTTCAAAAGTTTTTTCAAAGAGATTTTCCAACTATTTTTCAAATATTTTGCAAACCATTTTGACATGATTTATTAATCAGTATATACAAAGAATTTTAATGTGTATTTTAATTTTTATTAATTATCCACATTTTTAAAAAATAAGAAAGTACGAGTTGTGGCTAAAATATATACAACGTATATATGACTATCTATATTTAGCTAGAGTTATGTCCTCATAGATCAGAGAGGAAAGGAAGACATACCTCGTACTAAGTAAAGGAAAATCTACACTACAACGATCAAATAACGAATAGGAAGTCGATCATCCCCTCTGTACTTAGGATCAACTAATCCTAAGTATAATATAGCATCGTGTATCTACATGCATGAAGGGTTGAGGATGGGAATGAATATATCACAACTCATTCTGTCTCCCCCTATACCTAGGGTAAGATATCCCTACGTATAAACAGAAATATCAATAGAAGAGGAGACAATTGAGGAGATAAATGAAATAAATTGATAAAACAAATATGTTGGGTGAATATACACATCACTCCCCCTATACTTAGGGTAAAAGATCCCTAAGCATATGCAACAACAGAAATGATGAAACATGACGAAGAAAGAACACCCGACTCATCCACCCCCTGTATTTAGGACAAAGTATGTCCGAAGCAAGCCAAACACACAGAATGAGGTGGATGAAAAAAATGATAGATGGAAGGAGGTAAACAAAAGCGTATATACATAGTGGAGGCTATATAGAGATCAAGAATGTAGAAAGCGGACCTTCTTGTGTGATCGCTGAGGAATAGATCGAACAAAGTGTAGGTCGATATCAGGGTCATCATTTGACATAAAACGATCAGGATCGACCTGATGAAGATATTAGCAATCTCAAAGCAGAAAGGCATGAACTGATCGTTGGAAGTTGGTCAGGTTCGACCTAGGAAGTCTCATAAATCTTAAAATGAAAAGGCACCGACTCGTTAGTGGAAGTAGTAAGGTCAAGTCCTGCATGTGAAGTCCCTCATAATTCTACTCTATGCACTAAGGTGTCTATGGTGTAAATGTCATGGTTGTCATCAATACATCACCACGTACCGGAAGGAGGAACTCCAAGGTCTATGCTTTCCGAGCCTTCCTCACCAAAGAGGAATCCTCGGGTCTCGGAATCTTCCTTGATAAAGCAAACCTCTCTGATATCAGTATCGAGGTCATAGTCCTCGAGGTCGGCTAACACGGGCACACTCTCATTAGATGCGGGTCTCTGGTTGATAGTCGGTGCGGTGATCAAGACAACACTCTCGTTGGCAGAGCAAAAGTAAATTTCTCAAGATCCATAATCAATAACAATTCTTGCAGAGGTGAAAAAGGTTGTCTTAGGATGATCGGAGGAAGCTCCATATGGGCAGAGGCCTCTATGGGTTGTACAACAAAATCAACAGTAAAGCTCATGCCCTAGATCTGAATGATGACGTTCTCTAGAATACCCTCTGGCCTCTATATTGATCCATCAACAAACTGGCAAATCATCCTAGTTTTCTTTAGAGGCCCTAGATAAAGAGATTGTACCAATGAGAAGGGTATTATATTAATCGAAGCACCGCCATCAAGGAGAGTATGATCATACATGTAGATAGAAATGGCACGTATAATGAGAGGTGTAACATTGTTCCTTCTCCTAATGTGTGGATGGTGGGTGATGGCGTGGGCAGTGTCCATGGCCAGAATGTGTCGCTCAGATATGTGTTGTCGCTTTCTTTTCTTGGGTGTGGATGTAGATAACTGGTTTGTGGCCTTTTGAAGGAGGGTCTTAATAATATTATGAATAGTTGACACCACTTCTGGGTGAGTCAACATTTTCTTAAGATTTTCTGTTTCTTCCATACAGTAGAAAAGATCGGAATCATCATCAACACAAGAATGACTAAGAGAAGTATGTATAGTGTCACCCTTAGGGGAAAAGGTCAAAAGTATGGTGAGTGTGTATGTGTGGGCATAGGATGTGGCATGTGCGCTCTCTCCTTGCAAACTGACTCGGTTAGGTGTCTCCCAGTTGATTTTGTATTTTTATGTTTTTCTCATTTTTTTGTATTTTGGATGATTTCAAGCTCTCATAGGCATCCTTGAATGAATCCATGAAATCAGATGGTGAAGCGACTACATGGCTCTTATTTATACTAGTGAGGTCATTTATCCTCCACTTCATTTGCTCTATTATCCGGGTCATGTTGTCCTGACCCCGATTCCCGGGCCGTCGGATCCTCCCATATCCGGATCTGGTTACTCAGCAATAATTTATTCAGCAATTACAACTAACATTCAGAAACAGACTGCAAATAAAATACTCAGAAGAAAGTATTTCAACACTTTGCCATTCACAAAATAAGGTTCAAATGATACACTGTCCCACTATAATCATTTACATGTACATCAGCTTGTAAGGAAAAAATATACAAAAGATTACTAACCACCTTAAAGAGTAAAGCTACTGTGGCTGACTGGATGTCTAGTATGTAAGCTGGATGAATTTTTAAAGTCCTTGCAATGGCTCACCGATACCTGTTGGGTTTTCCATAAATGATAGGATAAAAATTAGTGAATGCTAAGTAACGAAGAAGAGAAAAGCAAACAAATTGTGTAATTTTTCAAAACTTGATATCACAAAAATTTTATTCCTTCTCATTAATTTAAGTCCTATTCCTTTCTATTCCACATCAGGGATTAGTCCAGGGGAACCCCACCATTCTTGGACTCCGAAGCTGTGGACCCTTCGGGATTGGAGATTGTGTTGATCTTGTTAAGCTTATGCCACCGCACGTTGCCTCAACCAATCCTCTAATACTTCCCTGAAAATTTCCTTTTTCTTTTATTAAACAGGGTCTCAACCCTCAGCCTAGAAAATCAAATGAGCACACCGTCCTCGAGGACTCGGTTGCTTAAAACTTCAGGCTAACATTTAATCATATAACCTAGCGGCTTTAAATACATGTTATCGTGACTCAGCCGCTATTGAACCACCCGTGCCTCCACATGGCACGACCACATCTTCCGTCGTTCAACCCAACGATATTGGCTCCCGGTACCATGCATTGCAAAACATTCATTTTGTGCGCACTTAACATAACAGCGCAATCGTGTACCACCTAGGTAGGGAAACGCCAATACGGGTTCCTTCCGACAAACCTACAGGTTGCATGCCCGACCTGTAGTTCTACTCCCAGTCGTCCTTAACGTGGCACACGATCCTTTTCAGGATCCAACTCAAGCCACATCAATTCCCATGATGTAGTTCTTTTGTTAAGTCTTCAACTTGCATAATCAACAACACTTAGTATAGACTCACATATATATTTTTCATAACCATATATACTCGTATCTGTGCCTATTTTAACTCCCAAACCCTAACTCTCAAAGCCAACGCATCAATTTGATGCTTAAACCTTATTTTAGTGGGAATCACAAAGCACTTCTTCAGACTTTTTCAAAAATAGCCAAAATTAGGGTTCTTCGTAGCAAAGAACACAAAATCAAGAATTTCAATAAATTTGTATGAAAACCCAACAGCAAAAGGAAGGATTTCGTTACCTAATCGAGCTCTCTCTCGTGTATGCAAGGCTTTATCGTGCTTCATTTTTAGAAAGACTATTTTAAGGCTCCTGAAAAGATCGAAATTCATTTTCGTATCAAAATGCTAAGAACATGTCAAGAATGCGAAGAACGTGAAGAAGGCGAAGAACACGAAGAACGCGAAGAACATATTTTCTCTTAAAATTTCGGCAGAGTTTCCCCTTATATCGAGAAATATTTCTCGGAAAATTTCGGCAGAGTTTCCCCTTATATCGGGACATATTTCAAAATAAAAACGAAAAGAGTTTCCTCTATAAAATCAATCGAGAGGAAATAACAACGAAACTGAAAGAATATACTCAAACAACAAGAGATGAAGAATCGGTAGACACCACGCATCTGGTGAGTGAACATGTGACGAATCAAAGGGTCACTGACGTGCATAGCCGCCCGCACCTAAGTAGGGTATTACACAGATTTCTCCATCAAAATAACTATAAAAGCATAACAGAAATAATAGAAACATAAACGATGGAGAATCGGTAGACACCACGCGTCTTAGATGAGTGAACGTGTGACGAATCACAGGGTCACTGACGTGCATAGCCGCCCGCACCTAAGTAGGGTGTTACACAGATTTCTCCTCGAACCACAACAGAAAAACGAATCGGAAAGAAAGTTGAATCAAGAACAAAACTTGGAAGAACAAGAGGATGAATTGAAAGCCTAGCTTACGAAGCAAACTAAGAGAGGATCGTACCTTTCTCCTCCTCGTTCTCACGGCAGCGCTTCGCTAGCGCTCCTCCCTCGCCTCACATCCTCCTCCCGACCTCTCAACCCTAGCCCTTTGGGTGGTGGTGGTAGTGGAAGTCGTAGAGAATGAATGGGTAGGGGGGTCTATTTATAGGCCCCAGAAAACCACTAACCATGGTTAGAAAATCATGGTTTAGGCCTTAACCATGGTTTAGCAGCCCATGGTTTTGGCCCATGGTTTTGGGCAAAACTTATCCCAAACTTGGGGCTTAAGTTAGAACATTCCAGAGGATTCTAGATTCGCTAATGACACTTAATTAACACTAATCGTGATTAACTTTCACTAATCGCGATTTAACTTTCGCGGCTTACTCTTATCTTTTGCTAACTATTGATTAGTGTTTACTAATGATCATTAGCAGTTTTCAATCTGTCATTAGTTTCTTTAATTATGTTTCATTAGTCTTAATGATAGTCATTATGGGTTAATGACATCTTAGCCTTCCTTACTTCTCTTTCTTCCGAAAATCATAACAATTCGAAATGACGTCCGATTCACACGAAACAAATTTCGTTGGTTTTCTCTTGACGAGCCGGATCTTATTGTATAGGATTCGAGATATGCCAAGTTCAAGGCTTTACAATTGTATTCAATCATGACGTCCACGAGAGGTGACTACAACAGTTCAGTCTTAGGTGGGTGAGATGGTGGGTTATATGATGGTAGTGGTGGGTAAAAATATGATGCTTAAAATTGTGGATGAGGCGGATATGTAAAAAAGAAAATTCAAGAGCAAAGTCCTAGTAAAATGGAGGTGGACCGGCTGGAGAGTACGAAGGATCCGCAAAGTCCAGATAAAAATAGCTCCATTCAGCCATCTTTGAAATAAAAGGTAGGGATCGAGATAGCGTGATGGTCAAGTAAAGATATGCAAGAAAAAGGCACAAATGCGCAGATTATATCAAATATGCACACAAACACAAATATAAATAAATAACCCTCTCAATTCACCAACTCAACACAATGATGTGAAGTTCGACTTTTTATCTTGTCAAATTTCAAAGTTAAATGAGAAAACAAAATATTTACAAGCTCACGTATGCAATCACCTAGAGTGGTTGTGTTGTAGTAGGTGGTGCACACCTACTAGAACACTGGGACCACTGATGAATATGTGATTCATCATTCTAAAGGTTGAAAATAAAGCTTTGTTCCCGAATAATTAGCTGCATATCTCCAATTATTTTGCACTATTCCCATTCATGCATTTAGAATTAACGTCTTGCATTTTAGCTTGCATATTTGCATGAAATAAGAAGCCAAATTTACTTGTAAATATCACTTGTATATTCACCTTATTTCCTGTTTTTATTTATTTTTATTTAATTCAAGATTGAATAAAATCAACTCTATAGTGTATATATTACTAACACTGATAAAAGAAAAATATCAAAAAATAACATTAACTTGTAAAATTGATTAATAAAACTTAAACCCTAGTTTTAGATTAAGAATCTTAAAATGTGAATATCTCTCTCTTTGTCTCCTATGGACCCCTACTCACTTTTGAATTAATGTAAATTTAAATACGTTCACAATAAGATCAAATTCAAAAGAATTAGAGTTCATATGTGAAACTTGGATTTTGGGCCCCTGTTGTATATTGTACATATTGACAAAGATACCCTTTATTTTATTTTATTTTCTTAATTATTACAAATCCAAAAATTAGATTAAGTTGTAAATATGAATTTCATATTTTCCTATTTTTTATTTTTCGCTTATTTAAAAATGATAAAAAATCTACAAAAGATAAAAATATGGTATTTTATACCTATAAGGTACCCCTAAAACACTTTTTGTACATATGACTTCTGTTGATTTTAAGTCCTAGACAAATCCTATGTTGAACACTTTTTATTTGACCCCTTTTATTATTTCTTTTTTTATTTTTCTTTTGATTTAATTTTCGATTTTTCTGGGAGCGACACGTTGCAACTCCTAGAGCCGCCACGTATTACCACCATTTTTTCTTTAATTGTTTATTTACTTATTTATTTTAATTATTCTCATTTATTTATATTTATTTGTATTATTTATTTTATTTTATATTATTTATTTTAGTTATTATTATTTTATTTTACCCTCTGCCATGTGGTCACATCCTTACCCGCCACGTGGCCATCTTCATTTCCTCTCCTGCATGCCCCATGCGCACATACCCCTCTCCCCTCCATCTTTCTCTTTCCTCTTGTAACCTCTCTCTCCTCCCTTTCTCTTATTTCCGCTACCCATGCAAGCACCATGCATGTTCTCTCTTCTCCTCTCTCTCTCTCTCTCTCTCTCTCTCTCTCTCTCTTTGTCTCTCTTTACCTCATATAGCCCAACCATCCTCCCCAA